>CM043726.1:20484741-21818907 GCA_023969325.1 Oryzias curvinotus
CTAACCTCAAACTATGTCATTATACAACAATAAAACTTTTATTTTGCAAAAAAAAAGTTTTTCGCCCACTAAAAGGGGGTGTGACAAAGTTATGAATGGTTTAAGCGACACAATACTAAATCCACCAGGGGATTTTATACTTTGTATAAATACAACCATTTATGTTCCTCATTTATGTGCCTATGTAGGAGTACGAAGCAAAATGTTTTCATACATGCACCTCGCTGTGGCAGGACTTCAGCTAGGATTATTTAATATACACTGCTCTGTTTTAAAAAAAACTGTGAACACATCAAAAATAGTTCCTCTGAACTGATACAAAGCAACAGGAGAGGAAAACAGAATCAACAGAGAAAGGTGGAAGACTTGGCGTTTGGCTTGGTGACCTAAGTTTCCCTCACTCGCTGGAGCCATGCAGTTGCTCTCAGCTGTCCTGTGGTCATGATGTCAACAAGCAGCTGCAGCTTAGTACTGACGCTGAAAGCCCTGAGACACAAACACACACAGTCATGCATTATATGTTTACTGGTTCTGCAGTTAAGTTTCATTGAAATGCGTCAATTTAAGCCACAAGTCATTAGTCTCATGCTGGTATGCTGTAATTTGGGGGGAAAACACGTTAAATTGCAGCAACAGAGTAAACAGAAATTAAAAAAATGAAGTGGAGAAAATTACAATATTTAAAAAATCATCAAAACTTTACTTTTTGTGCTAACTTAAAGATTATATCTGTCATTCATTTATTCATCAATCATTCTAGTTATTCACATAGATCTTTTTTATTACTGCTCCCTGTATCACAGACCTGTGTGTCATGCAGTTCACAGCAACTTTATTAAGAAAACACAGAATTTTGTAACTAGTTATCTTTTTCTACTTATATAAATACCTTTTCAAGCCAAAATGCTGCAGTTGAACAAAGTATTTCTTGTTTTTTCAATTAAATTCAGATTGTTAGACCAGATATCAGATTCTAAAACTGACAAAGAAAAAAAAAGCAGAAAAATGTATTTTGAAGTTTTGAGGACGTCAAACAGCACCAGCTAGTTGAACCTTAATATTATGTGATACCAAGATCAATTTATTATTATTTTTTTTTTTATGCATTGTAAATTAACCTGGGACCTTTATGTTCTGATAGATAGATGGTAAATGATAAGGAGATTATAACTTGATATTTTCATTCTGCAAATTTAGGTTAAGATAATATACTTTGCACTTCACTCCAAAAATGTGCATGCTCTTATTTTTATATTTATATTTATGGTTTAGTTTTTTTGCTTTATGACTATGCAAAATAGATTTTGGCTCTATAAATGCGATAACAAAGAATTTGTTTAAGATGTAAATGTTTAAACCATTTTACAGCTCTAGAATTTTTTCTATTTTTTAAATCTTACTATTTACCTAATAATCAGTATCAAGGAGTGCATTCAAATAATGCCAATGTGATCACATCTATGAATACATTTCACAGCAAAAGAGTGTAATCGCTATTTTCAATATATTATTGCTGCTTCTTCGAACAAAAAACATTGGGAATATAACATATGTAATGAAAAGATGGTGGTATTTACTCAGAAAAAGAGAACAAAAGATAAAGACACAACTGTACATGAGAGCTTGTAGCAGCACGTTCAGCAACATTTCAGATGTTCCTCTGTGAGGACATTTGTGTTATTTAATGGGATGAATTTGTTTGGACTTAATCTTTAAGGACACCCACCAACACCACCAGCTCCACTCTGATTGGAATCACAACCTCCAACCATCTGCCTTTCCATCTGACACCCCAGACTGTTCCTACCCTTTCCTTATTTACAACTTTCACCAACCGTCATTATACTTAAACATCTTGAAAGTGTTTGCTACTTTATCACTTCTGTGAAATGTTTTTGGTTTTTTGACTGTCTGTGTGCACCTCTGCATGTGTGTAAGTTGGCGTGTGTGTCTGCGTGTATGCATTGACCCAATGTTACAAAACAGTATCCTGCATCATGACATTTTCTAGATTACATTTTTTCCATCTCAGATGAACCAATTTTGGACTTCCTGTGGAGAAGAGCATTTTTCTCATTAGTTTGCTTTTGACCATTACTGACTTAATGGAGGATGAAAGAGGCTCTGAGCCTCAATATATTTTTTCTTTGCAATGTGTCGTGTCAGCAAATAACCTAACCAAACTTCATGTTAGTTCGTTCCACTGAGGCAATGTTAGAAAATATTATTGACTTTTTTTTCTTATTTTTCTACCCAAATGACAGTATTGGATTCTAAATTTGGCAGCCAGGTGACACTAGAAATAGTGGATTTTTAATAGAATTCTGTTTTTTTTAATCCATTAATATTTGAATTTCTAGAAATATTGTTATTTAAGTTAAAGCTGCAGGAAAGATAAAAAAATAAAAGATTATTGCATGAATCCAGGTTTTCTAAGGCCCCAGGACACGTTCCCAGGAGTAAAAATATTCGATCCGCGGTAAATCAAACCATGCTAAGTTGGGTGAACATGATTTAGATCAAGAAGGTCGTGAACCAATTCAAAAACAAGAAAAAACACAAAGCAAGCTGTTTTCATTTTTGTACTGAACGTATTTTAATTAGAATAAGAATCTTTATAATGCAATCAAGTAGATATTAATAGCAATAACAACAACAATAATAATAACAAATCATAAACCCAATAGTAAAACCATGTTTACTATTACAATCTTTTTTCATGCCCACATAATTATCTTTATATATGCTGGTATACTGTATAGTATATATTGTTGTATTGAGCCCATACCATACGCTCGTAGGTATTTTTAAACTTTGGAATATTTTTACATTGTTTTTGTTCAAACCCCAGGCTATTCTAAATGCTGTTGCGCACACAGACACAAAATTTCCTACGATTTATTCGTACCATTGCTACCTTAGATGTCACACTCAGATTATAGAAATGTTATCCTTCTATAAAATAATTTCTGAATGTCATTTGTAGTTACATGCTTTTTATGAAATTAGAACAGTTTGATATTTCACAAGATCCTGTAGTTGTAATGGTTTGGACTGTATGAAAATTTGCTTAGTAGCTTTTTACTCAAATAATAAGAAATAAAAAAACAAGGTACCTTTTTCCACAATTTTAGAGTAATCTATTCTATCTAGTCAATTTCATCATACGAAAAGCTTCAGTTAAACCTACAATATGAAGACGGTCAAGTAAATTGTAATGGTATTGTGATATCTCTGGCAGTATCACTGAGTTGTTTTGATAAGAATGAATAGATTTTGTTTCAAACAATTATGTAAAATAATTGCAGTCAGGTCAGATAATTGAAGATTAAGCGATCATTTAAATAATCACTTTAGGCAGGCTTTTTGAGGTCCCAGCTTTGTTTGACACAAATAAAGCAAGGACATGCTCACCACTCCATAATCAAATCCTCATAATAGTCCATTGTTAATGCTCACTTACTCGCGACCCTTGTAGTACTGAAGTACATGAATGCAGCCATTTGCCACAGTAATCCTATTCTTCCTTTTTGCTTCCTGAATGGCTCTTATCTAGATCCTATTATTTTGTGTCATTCAATTTATTTCTTCTCTATAACTGATCAAGTTCTTTTTTATTGCAAACTCTTATCACGTTTTCATTAACTGCAGCACTAATCAATTTTGTGGTATCATTGTTTCCTTCCAGGAGAAATGACTGATACAGAAAATTACAGATCTGCAGCCTTCTGCCCCAGAGGCCTGAAATGTTCCCTTATGTGAGCATTTGTCTGCCTTTGTGCCTGCTGTGTCTCAAAGTGCGTAAGCTTCATTTGAGCTGGAATTATTGACTCCACCAGTAGACTTGCTCATGTCAAAGATAGTTGAACCTCAAGGGCCTAAGAGAGCTACTAACTGTGAAAATGTGAAAATAGAGCAAGACCCAGCTGGCTTTGAACATGCCGAAGTGAGTGTGCGCTCTTAATATGCGGGATGATTTTCTTTGTGATGGAAGGGTCGAGTATTGCTGACCCGCCAGAGGGCCGCTGACAGCTGCACGCTTGACTGCAAGATACAGTGTCTCCATAAAGACAGCGAGGGAGGTAGACACATAGAGGCGGGAAGGCAGAGCAGGATCTGAAAAGTCTTGGAGGATCTGATTTCTTGCTGTCTCCTTCTCCATTAGTGAGGCGTTATCTGACCCATTGTGGCCTCCTACATCTGTCCAATTTGCTCTCCTTCTCTACAAGGGGTGTCTTCCCCATACACCTCTCAACTGGCCTATTTCCTAATCCCATCCCTCCTTTACAGCATTTAAGAGGGATCATTTCTGAGTAATGTGCTTGGCCTAAAAAAAAAGGGGTTTATCTCCTTAATAACAAATTAAAACCCAAGCACACGCATGTCGACCCATAGATAATCTGTGTCTCATCAGCACAAAATCCTGCTACTTGGGCGAAACAAATCTACATTTAATTTGGGTACTCACAAAATATTACATTTGTCTGGTAAAACTGCCCCTCTGTCTGGAAGGAAATCTGATGTTTCCAAAGAGGTCAAGCCGATCAGTTTCACCCTCAGAGGATGACCAGTGGATGCCTATGTTTGTGACAGTTTTTAGTTTAAACAAAGCTTAACACTTTTATCCTATGTTAAAGACCCACTCAAATGAAAATCTTGTTTTTGGTGTTTTTAACAGGCTCTTGTAGCATTTGTCTTTTGGTGGAGGCCATAGCCTCCACCATAGCCTCCATGGCCAAAGAAAATTAAGCTTAAAAATTACATTTCTGACTCTGTTTTTATTCAAATAAAAATGAATCAGTGGCAGAGTCACACAAATGCCAATGGAAAAAGTGAACTACTGCCGCTCTGCAGAAACTAGGTTTATTTTTTTTTTATTTTAGCTAAATGACATAATCATAATTAAAAGACCACTGGAAACACTTTGACAATTGTTCAAATAATTAACAAATTGAAAATTTTCACCAATCTGTCAAGAGGTTTGGCAAAAGGACACACCTCGGACAGTTAAAGCAGTTTACTGAGATGATGTAAAACGCAAAAAGTAGATGTGATCAACACTAAGTGGAAAATCAACTAACATGAGATAGAGAGATTCAAAGATTTATTCATAAGGAGGAACGAAAAAAAAACATCAAACCCATCTTTCTTCTATCACCCTTATCTACATCCCAGTGAAACCTAAAGTCTGTGGGTTTTTTTTAACCGATTTTATCACTTGTGAAGCATCGTAAAGAGCCAACACAGAGACAGACTACAGCCAGCTCCCTTTCTCGAAAAACGCAAATACTCGTAAATATTTGATGATCAATATATATAATTCAAATCCCCATGTCATGAATTATACATTGGCTGCTGGAATTTTGTGGATATTTGTCTTTGTTACTGATACCCTGCTTTCTCATCTTAACAGCTGAGTGACAGTCTCAACTGTACAAGGACTTTAGCGGAAGAAAATGGAAATATTTAGAGTCTCCAAAGAGAAATATTTAATCAGATATTTAATTTAAAAATAATCTTTATCTGCCCATTACCACTACTGTCTTTACAATGCTTTAACAGATTTTACTCCAATAAATGGTCTGTCCATTTTTGCTGTTTTTAGAAGTTCACTTATAGTAATATAAATAATAAAAAAGCACATTCTACAACTCCTATTTTCATTTACCTGAGTTATAAATTGACCCTTAAAAAGAGGTTTTGTATAATGATTAAATGTAGTTTCAATGTGCTACAGCTGGACCCAGAGACAAGGGCAGGGACGAAGCAGGCTATGACGGCACCAAAGAGACAAGCAGCTGAGGAGGAGTGAATGAGCATAGCAGCTGCAGATATGACTGCATGCAGACACACACTTGCACTGTCTGCTAATGGTTAGGGGTTATTACCAGGTCAAGATCAGGGAAGAGGAGGTAAGGAGAAAAACCCAATTTATCCTCATTAGGATGGTAGACTTGGAACGATGAACACACTTTTTGTCTCCCTGCATCTTTTAGTTGGTTTACCCTACGATTTTATTTTATTTTTTTGCATTGTTGTTTTATTCTTATATGTGTCTGTATGCATGTCTTACACCCGGGCAGACCAGTGGCCCACCCACCTAATGTGCCACCTGATCCAGCCCACCCCTGTGCCTGCAAGTCATTGCACACTGTTACTTAATCCTTCTCGGCTCACTGCACTGTGGGTCTTAAACCTCGTTCAAAAACACACACACACACACTTACATACACAGGGTTACAGCTTCAAATGTCCATTTATACCCATGACAAATTGGTAAAAGAACAACGTACACAGTCAAAATGTATTAGATTATAGTTATTGTCAGTCACTGATTTTAACTGTTAACATTTTTTTTACAGTCATCTGTAAATAGCTGAACAAAATGCTTTTTTAAGTGAAAATTACAAGTGAAATTTAAACACGGTACTGTATAGGATTATTGTCAACATTTTAGCTAAGAATAACAAAAAAATGCAGCAGGAAATGTGATGAATGTCATGCTAAGCTACTCAGCATTTCTCACAAAGGTTTTGACTGACAGCTCTTCAGAATGTCACATTTTTGGACCATTCCATTTATTTTTAATATTTGTAATGATTTCTGAAAAGGAGGGGCATGGTTCTCATCATTGAAGACATTCTTGAAGTAGCATTTTACCATCATATGCACAGGTAGGATTGATTGACTGATTAAATAATTTGAGTGTACAGACTAAAAAACAAGTACCGGTAATTTACTTTGCCTGTATAACAAACTGTGTTTACCAAATCTGTCAATATGCCGGTAGTGCTACTTTATGTTGTCAAAAGTCAAAGCAGCTCTCTAAGCTCGGTTGCTAAGCTGAAGGCTTTAAGTGCGTTGTTACTGGTCTTAGGCCTAGTTTCTGAAAAAAAGTGGAAAAAAAGAAAGAGCCAAAGAGTGTTTTATTCTGTGTTTATGTGCACTAAAACACCACAGTTTGACAACTGTCTGACATTTCATCTAATTTCTGCAAAAATAACACTGATTAGGGTCAGAGGGAGTTAAATTATAGGTGTAATTTAATTCTAGATGGAAATGAGCTTGTCAAAGAGCTGCTTCTCTTCCTGTTTGTTTTGTTCCTTGTGGGTAGAAATCTCTGTTGCTTAGAAGGTTGTTTAACTTTTTATTCAGATGCCGCAAAACATACCTGAAACGGATTTCATAAATGTTAATGTAAGAAGTACAAAAAAAAAGTATAAAATATTGAGAACTTTAAATAGGAACTTATTAAATGAGTAACAGATTTTTGTTTACCTTAAAAAAAATAAATGCAGCTACAAAGTCTAAAGCAAACTTGAATACAAAAAGCATTTAGTGCTCCTTAGCTTTCATTTTAAGAGATTCACAATGTAGTGCCAAGCGTTCAATGCAATCCACTGTGTTGCACTTTGGAAGCTCAGTTTAGAAAAAAAATTTGAATTAAAATAAACATCTTATAGAAACAAGAAATCAGCAATCACAAGGAAAGAAACAGAGACCTGAGCCATAGTTCTGGTGAAAGTCTGAAGTTAGCCATTGCTTTACAGTGCTTTTATCCACAGATCTATGTCGTTTGCCATTTAAGGTTGACAAAGCAAAGCTAAAAGCTCTATCTAAAATAGAGCTTTTAGCTTTGCTGGAGGACACAGAAATACAACAGAGAAATAGAAAAAGCAAAGTACACATTAAAAGAATGACATTTATGTTACACATTTTCATCACTGTCAAACTGCATATTTTTGTGATTTCTTACTTTTTGTATTTATACATCTGTGTCCTGGACTGTCATAGTTGGAATCAACAAAATTACTTTAACATATATTTATGTTTATTTCTGAGATCTAAAATGAGCTTCTCTTGTATTTTTTTATAATACAGTAGTATAACAAAAGCATCTTCTGCTTACTGGCACAAAATGCAACGAGTGATGCCCCTGTTAACTTAGTGAAAAAAATAATGTCTGTAAAACAAAAAATATTCACACAGTGGGAAATTTGAGGGTGCGAAAATCACAACAGCAAAGCCCTTGATGTTAATGTTTGCCACACATAAAACAACCACCTAAGCGTCTAATTGTCACATGATGGTTAAAAAAAAAAAAGAAAATCAAAATGTGTACAATTTTTTTCTTTACATACAGTACAGACCAAAAGTTGACACAACTTCTCATTCAAATGAATTGGAAAGTGTGTCCAAACTTTTGGTCTGTACCATATGTACTTTAAAAACGCTGTCAGAGTAATTGTTTTCATCTCTGTTTCTTTAAAAAAAAAAAGTATGATTCTTGGTTTGGTTTTCTGCATTGTTAGATGTGGGTTATGTTTTTAATTCTATTTATGGCTCTGTAGGCCCTTAGATGGTTTTACCAATAACTTCTGCTTATAATTTATGTTTAAAAGTTGATCAATTCCTGTTTTTTTCCATCAGTTTCTTTTTGTATATACTCACTCGGGTCTTAGCGGATTTTTCTTTGTAGAGGATGGTACTATTTAGTTTTGTTTCAGTGGTATTTTCTGTGTTTATGTCATGTTTCATGTCTTTCTCCCAGTGGGTCCTTTACCACCAGTTCTTCACATAATAAATCATTGTCATACTTTTAAAGAAAACAAGGATCTTGCATGATCCTCTACTTCTTAAACTGTGGTTTAAATGTAGATTTTCACAAATTATGAGCAAATCAAAGCGTGGCAAAGTGTGGCAGACCATATAGAAAGGAAATCCTCTTTTATGTAAACTCAGAAGCATGAGAGTCTGAGAGTCTATGTTTCCATGGCTACTTTCCGTTCAGTCTGATAATCTGCTGTTTCATTGTTACTTTTTCGTTCTTTTTTATTATGAAAAGTAAATACGTTTTTCTGTCCCTTGATCGCTGCCCACTACCTCCACTATTTCTCAAAGGTCAGTCTCCACCCCCTTTTTAAATGTGAACACGCCGATCTAAGCGGTTCATAAATGATTAATGCAACCAACATAGGTCATGACCTTTTTCCAACTAACTGTGGCACTGTGTGGGTTTGTGTGTGCAGACGTGTGTGTGTGTAAGATGTACAAGCCTGAGCTGCACAATTTCAGACAGGATATATGAAGACTAATGGAACACTCATTGTACTAGTTTATCAAGATAGATCCAGGACAGTGTGTAGGTGTAATTGTGAGCATTTATTTTCCGAAACATGGATTCGTTTGTGTGATAAATGACAAAAAAAAATCAAATAAATGAGGGCTGAGGATGACATTCACTCAAAAGCAACGCTGTTTAAATCAAACACATTCAGCCACATATGCTCTTTCACCCAACTAACATGAACCACAGCCATCATTAGCATTTTAAAGTATAAAGGGGAAAAAAGGTGCTACATTATGCACTTTGAGTGCTTTTAACCAGGATGCAAAAACACTGGTTAGATGTCTCCATTGTTCACTCATTTTGAAAGGTCACTGTCTAAATATGTGCAATTTACTTTCTGAAAATTTTTTGGGGAATAATATTTGTTTTAACTTCCACTATTTTATATAAAGTTTTTCTGTCATTCACGCTGATTTTCTCTGGGCTGCAAAAGTGTAAAAAGCAAAAAAGTGCAAAAGCCAAATGCAGTTTGCTACATCTCCAGGTATTTCTTTTGCGACATGCACACGTCTGAGTAAATCAGATTTAGGGAACATCTGTTTGTAATCTCATTGTATCATTAACGGCTGATTTTTTGCTGAAATGAAATTAAAAAATCTCACTAAAGTGCTATTCTGAAAACAATCAAAGGGAAACTGCACATCAATAGATAATAGCAAATGTAGCAACCATATGTGCTTACTGAAGTTGTTTAAATGCACCATTCAGAATTTTTTTTTTTTACAAAATAAGAATTATAAAAGATTATGAATGATCAAATGGAGGATAAAGAAAATTTCCATACAAAAACTATCTGTTGAGCTTAAGAGAGTCGTTTTGCCCTCAACAGTGGATAATGTCAGTGTTTTTCAACCTGTGTGCCGCAGCACACTAATGTGCCGTGAAATCAAGTGTGCCGTGGGAAATTAACCATTTTTACTGATCTAGAAACATTTACTATCTCCAGGATATCAGCTCTTTGTTCATCCAAACAGGCCGTGATAAAACACTGAGTAGTTAGGAATATGAAAGATCATGAAATACTTTTTTCTTGCGTTTATTTAATTCTATTAAAGACACTTTAATAAGAATGGCAGTACCTCGATTTAGCCGCAGCTTCAGCTCTATTTTCGGAAAAGTCCCGCCCCTTCTACTGTCTCCACCAATCATTCTTGGAGGCTTAATCACACGTCATCAGTCTGACCAATCAGAAGTGATTAAAGGCTTCTCTTCCTTGTTCCGATTCTGCTCATAAAGTCTCTCAGTTCCAACAAAAATACCAGCTAAAGCTCGTCTTTAGCGGGGGTAGCTTTCCACAGAATCCGGTATCAGACCGTGGAACAAGTGAAGAAAACAATGAAGCTCAGAGACGCAAATCTGTCTGCCATCGCCGTCCGTTTTTACACTACATCTCCCATGATGCATCGGGTTAAAGTGACAGTGTCTCAGCGAACAATGAGTCTTCCCTGTTAAACGTATTGAAACCTCAACAAACACACATCAGTTTTTAAATCTTCTTGATGAAATCAGTGGTCAGCACTTTAGTTCTCCTTCAAGATTTGTGTTAATTAACAGCCAAACATCCCAGAGTTTTAGTCCAAGTGCAGCTTTCTAACTGAAACACTTTCTAATAATGTCTGGATTATTTTATATGTTAAATTTAAGAAGAAGTAATAGCAACATTAAAGAAACAGGATTAAGGTGAAGTGGCCAACAGACACAATTAAACTAAATTGAAACAATGGAATCATCTAAAAAGAAATAAAACACTTTTGTTAAAGTTTTCAAAGACTTTACTTTGATTAAGACAAAAGAAGAACTAATAAAACTTCAACATTTTCACTTTTTGCGAGGCTACAGAAAACATAAATGTAATGTTATTTAATTTTTTTAATGTGTAAAATTTATCAAACATTTTGTGATCATATTATTGTTCAAAAATTACAGTTGCCTTTGCACCAACATAAAAAGTAAATAAATCACTATTTAGAACGAGTATAATTAGTTTTTTGTGAGGTTACATAAAATTGCATGTTAATAAACTGGAGGGAAAAACAACTACCAGGGTAGTAATTTCAAAAAATTTAGTTTTAAATTATTACTGAAAAACTAACTTAACTTTTATTACATCTTTTAGAAAAAACAGCTGCAACTTCCAGCTTTTTCTGCCACAATTATTGCAAAAATGCATGTAAGACAGTGGAGGGACTTTACATTTATAAAGACTTTAGAGTGTCCCCTCTTTTTCATTTTTGGGATGCTGGTGTGCCGCGGGATTTTTGTCAAGGATAAAGTGCGCCTTGGCTCAAAAAAAGATTGAAAAACACTGGATTATGTCACCAAGGAGCCCGTTTTTACTTATTTATTATTACTTTCTGAAATGCATTATTCATGAAACTCCTTTAGGTGTTAAATGTTCTGTAAAATGCTGGATTATGCTCATTTTTTTAACAGATTTTAGGATTGTTTCTACCACAGAATACAATGTCTTTAAAATAACTTATTTTTAATTTATCTGAAAGATACGTCTTATTTTATTTGATTCATTTATTTTTCTAACTTGTCCTGTCCAACAGCTGAGCAGACAGATGAGAGCTGAAAGCCCATTGTGTTGGACATATTTTACTGTTACAATAGGGGTTATGAATCTTCCGACACACTAGGTGTATATTGGAATAAACTCCTTTTGTAATTTAAGATAAACTTTATTCAACTTACTCACATCTGTAATAGTTGTTGGACTGGACAGAAAATAAAAGAAGGGAAGAATAGAGAGGGGTGCTGGGGGCGGGGGGGGGGGTGTTGAATCGTGAAGCAGCATAAAGCAACAAGTTGCTTGATGTTTACAATTATTACAGTCAGGTTTATAAGACATTACATCTTATTTTAAATAAGCAGTTGCTATAGCAACCACTGCAGGGTTAATGCTGCCAGTACTACATGAAAAAACAATCCAATAAATAAAAAATACTTTGTTATTGTCCAACATTTCTATTATTTATTCAAGTTTTTGCGATTTGTGTTTCAAAAAATGTTTTGCACGGTAATCCTGCATTCAGAATTGAACAACAAATCTACGATATTACAAGAAATATTCAATGTGACGGGAAATCAGTAGACTAATCAATGCAATTGACAACAATATACCTCTTAACTTGAAAAGGATGATTAATGCAGCTGTGTAAGAGAAAGTGCCTTGTCCAGATCCAGTCAATTGCATACAATTCCATTGTAGAACATTTTACTATTCAGCAGAACAATTTCGAACATCCAGTTGAGGCAAAGGAAGGGCATGAAGAGGTGGAATATTTTTGTACCCCAAGCCAGTCATCTGATCTCTGTCCAAATTACATGCATTCTGGATGGGCGACAAGCGTGGCTGAGAGAAGACTACAGGAAGAGCCTCAGGTGTAAAGCTGCTGTTGATGTAATTTGTTGCAGTGGAAAATTTCGGACGCAGTCTTTTCATAATATTCATATATGCACAGGTGGTGTGTTAAAGGCTGCTCCTAAATATGCCTGGATCATCACCGAGGTTTGTGGCAGAATTTCAAATTTTCACTCATGCCTGCCATTACATTTCTCTGTTTCTTGCATTCATAATATGAGTCATTAATATCAATACCAGATTTAAGCAAAACATGTTTTAAACATTTTATTTAGCATTTAAAATGTCAACTTTTTGCCTTAATAAATTCATCATGATATTTGAAAAAATATGTAACTAAAACATTTTAATGGAACATCAGCTAGAGGAGCAGGACAGCGATTAAATTTGATAAATACCATCAAAAATATGACCAAAGCAGCAGCCTAATGATACTTGTTCTGCCTTTCACACGAACATGGAAAGGAAAAATAACTATTGCTAAAATATTTCTTTTTTTTACTCTGGGGCATACTGAATAACCCTAATTAAAGAGTTACATCACACAACTTTGAGAAGATTCGACTGTTGTATTTTTATTTACACAGTTGTGATTAATTAAATAAAATGTACGTTTTGAGCTAAAATGTTAATTATTCATTAAGTCTTTAGAGGGTTCATTGAGCTTAAAAACCAGATTTAAAAAACTAAAATGAACCTTCTGACGCCTGTGCTAACGGGTGTAAACCCCAAATCAAAGAGTCAAACATTTAAATGTTTTAATGTCTTCAATAAAGCAGCATTCCTTGGCAAGCACTATACTTCTGTTCTTTACAGTTACTTGTTCATTTTGAACTTCTGGTAATCAAATGTATCAAGCTTGAGTGGACTTGTATTGTTTTTCTATTAAAAAAAATGGAAAATAACAGCAAAGGATCACTGGTATTGTTAGATATGATGAATGTAAAAATGCCCATAATAATATATTTAATTGTTAATGCATCTGTTTTGTAGATTTTATTCTGTTAATTTACAACGATACTTAGAAAAGTAGAGTTTTTTAATAACGTAAGCATGTCCTGGAATAGAACAGAATGGTTTAAGAATGTAAACATGCTTTAAACAGACATGACAACACAAAAGGGATGTGTACTCCAATGAAAAAGTTCAGGAAAATAAACTACAGAGGAAAAATGAAAACACTTAGCAATCACTGTAACATGTATTTGTAGACTCTAGATGTGTTTCTCCTCCCCTCTTTAGTCTCGGTGATATCAGACTCAAATATTCTGGGTAAAATTGGAACCTTTTGCTTCTGAGAAATAAAGTTTGTTTTTCAAAAAAAGTCAAAGTACAAAAAGTAAGTCAAGTTGCTCATTGTTATTAAGTCTAATTATCTTTATTATTGCTAGATCTCAAAAACTAAATTCAGTCACTTTGTTAAATGACTGAATTTGCCTCAATGGCCAGAATTTCAATTTGTGACCAGAAAACAAAGATTGCTGGAACCTGAATCTCACTCCCCAGTAAAGGGACAGTTATTTGGTAATCAGACCTAACCATTGTTGGCTCCTGAGGTAATATTATTCATGGTGATTCTGCTCGTTTTATCCCTCAATAATTCTAGTATACACCTTAATTGCCTTGTCCTTTCCTGGATTTCTTCACTTGCTCCTGCCTCAAGCATTGACTGCCCCTACTGTTGGCCTCTGCAGTCAATTTTCTGCTTCAGTTGGTTGTTCCAGTGAAAGCTCCATGTCCACACTGCACTTTGGTGAGGTCAAGGGTAATTTTTTCTTTAAAAAAGAATTGTATCATCCAATTACAGAAAAGAAACATTTTTTTTTTACAAATGTAATTGTTGTTTTAGAAAAACCCTACAACCTATAACATTTTACTAATAATCTCTCAGTCAGATTAGGATACCAGAACATCTGTTTGCATTATTAATTTTACTGTTTTTACGTTTCAAAACCTTTTTGAAAGCCTTTTTAGGTGACTCTGTGGTTAATACCAGTTAAGTCATCAAAATGTGCAGCTTTAGTGTGTTTCCCTAAACTGATAGCTCTGTCAGTTTTTATTTCACAATATTTACTCAAAAGGTTCCCCATCCTGTTCTTTCAATTCATCCTTATTCTTAAGAACTTAACAATAAAGTCAAACATAAATATTGCTGAATACCATTTAAGCTATTTTTAAGTCACTGTCAAAAAGAACTAATAGATAATAATGAATAGATTAAATAATATCAATTATATATATATATATAAAATGTAAAAAAACACAGAGCATACGGTGGATTATTACAGTGACTTCTTGGCTGGTTGTCTCAGTAATTCCCCAGAGACCTCTCTGCTGATCTGAAAGAGTACTGACCGGTTTTATGTTTCAGGCGGCTCTCCTGTGCAAACAGATCAGGCACCATCTCTGCTGGAGAGAAACGATCTGAGACGAAAGGCCTAAGTTCCATCTCTTTGAATCCCCCAGTTTTTCAGTGATCTTTTTGAATGCTTCATTATCAGTCAGCTTTTTTTTCTATACTTTTCAAATTGCCTTTTTTCTGTGTGGAAATGTTAAATGATGCTTAACATTTTCGTGTATTTTAAAAAAGTTACATTTTTCTTTGCAAAAGATTTAATACCCCACTTGTGATATATAAAGGATAGGAGCACCTACAGACAACTCTTTATTTTTACTAAATAAAATTCATAAAAAACTGCTTTTTTTTTGAGTGCCGCAACAGTGGCTGCAAAAAAAGATTTCTAAATAATGGAAATAATACCAAAAAAAAGTACCGGTCTTAATTGTATCAATTGTTTTGTATTTTTAAAAGAAACATTATTTTTTTTATGGTCTGCATCCTGACTAATGTCCACCTTTTTTGCAATAGAGATGTTGAACTTTATGTGCCAATGTAAGCTCAGTGTGTGTGTGTTTGCTGGAGATGCTCACAATAAAGCCGCAAACTCTACAATTAACAAACAAACACGTCTAAAGTCTGAAACCAAAGCCAGCCCCAAAATGCAAACAGAAGTTGTTCTGGTAGCTCCCAAGTGAGCCCTAAAAATAGAGAAGCAGATTGGAACAAATCAGAAAAGGAACATAACACCCTGGAGCAACGGGATCAGACAGAGGAGGAAGGAAGGAGGAAGGCAGATGGAGACAGGATAAGCAGAAGATGTGACATGTAATAATAAAACATGCCAGGTGGAGGTATAGAGAAGAAGAATATCTATTGTGAAGACACAGGTGCGATCTGCCTGCTTGCAATCATCTTTGCTTTGGTCAATGTGCATTTGTCTGTGTGGACCACGAATGTGCAATGTCAAAAAACAAAAAAATAAGCTGGAGGAATGTCCCATATAACCTGAGGGAAGATTCTTCAGCATCCCTGCATGTTTATGCATGCTTTTCTGAAGTGCATGTGTGTGTATGTGCTAAAGAAGAGCATGAGGTTCAGACTTCATGCTTGTTTGTTGTGCACATGACAAAAGATGGATTTCCCCATATAATGAGATAGCAAGAGGGGTTTTTCGTTTAAAGCTAATTTACATCAAAATCTGATAAAGACTTGTCATTTTTAAGAAGTCTGATGAAAGACTCCTCCTTTTATGAGATTTTCTACTGACAAACATGGCAAAGCTTCTTTTCTCCAAATTATAAGTGACTATAAAGGACAGGGCAACAGGGAAATTCCTCAACATAACAGGATTACCAGTTATGTTCAAGCTTAGTTATCTTAAAATGATAAAATAATTTAGTTGGGATTTTGGGATGATATGAGGAAAAGTTGCCATTACTTGTCCTAGACTCCACAAAAGAGAAGCTTTTGCAGTATAGATGCAAGCAAGTTTAAAAACCTGTGATCTTATTAGTTTTAGAACGAAAAAAAAAGTTGATTCAGGAGTTTCAACAGCATTTTTTATTAAATTTGCCCAGTTTCAAAGTCAGAGCATGTAAATGTGTTTTCTTAAAGGAAATAGATCTTTTCATTAAGGTTTTACTGGGGGGAGGGGTGCCTTCTGATTACATCAGAGCTCAGCTGCTAAATTATTCATTATTTTGGCACTTCTATCTACCCAATTACTGAACTGCCTCTCATGTTAAAGTTGCCACTTCTTAACACAAGATGTGAAAAAAAAAAAATCACATGAAGCAGCTGATTCATTAATGCCCCTGTACAGGGACATTTGAACGTATCTAGTTTTATTTCCTGAGAAAAAACTTCAGAAGTGATCAGTTTTTCATGAGATATTTAGAAAAAAAAAACATCCTCTTGATACTTTACTTGATTTTTAGGTTTTTCTTGACCTTCACGATATTAAAAAACAACTTATTAGTCGTACATAATATTGGATTGCTGCCCATGTATGATATGTCTATATCTGAGTGATCTAAACCAGTGTTTTTCAACCTTTTCTGAGCCACGGCACACTTTAACCTTAGAAAAAATCCCGCGGCACACCAGGATCCAAAAATTAAAAAAAAAACACACACAAAAAAAACGGAGAAACTCATAGTCTGTATTGATCTACAGTCCCTCCACAATCTCACATGCATTTTTGAGATAATTGTTGCAGAAAAAGCTGGAAAATGCAGCTGTTTTTTTTCTAAAAGATGCAATAAAAGTTAAGTTAGAAGATTTGAAAACAGTTCGATGTGTGTTCGTTGGTTTCAAGACGTTTAACAACAGATCTTGTGCGCGGTCAGTCTCACAACCCAATGCATCATGGGAGATGTAGTGCATTAAACGGCCGGTGGAGATCGCGTCTCTGAGCTTCATTGTTTTGTTCTCTTGTTCCACGGTCTGACACCGGATTCTGTGGAAAGCTACACCGCTAAAGACGAGCTTTAGCTGGTATTTTTGTTAGAACTGAGCGATTTTACGAGCTAAATCGGGACAAGGAAGTGAAGACTTTAACCACTTCTGATTGGTCAGACTGATGACATGTGATTAAGCCTTCAAGAATGATTGGTGGAGACAGTTAAAGGGGCGAGACTTTTACAAAATACAGCCGGAGCTGCAGCTGAATCGCGGTACGTCATTCTTATCAAAATGTCTTTAATAAAATAAAATAAACGCAAAGAAAAAGTATTTTATGATCTTTTATATTCCTAACTCCTCAGTGTTTTATCAAGTCCTGTTTGGATGAACACAGAGCTGAAATCCTGGAGATGGAAAATGTTTTTAGATCAGTTAATGAGGGCAATTCCCCACGGCACACTTGACCATCTCCCACGGCACACTAGTGTGCCGCGGCACACTGGTTGAAAAACACTGATCTAAACATACGCTGGCTAATATTGACCTGTGATTTAAACAGTTGTTATTGATAGAAAATGTAATACTCAATCAAAAGAAATAAAAGTTTACTCAGACATTTGATCACAAAAACAGATGAACTTTAGGGAAAACAAGAAGAACAATCATCCTAATAATGTGAAGGCAGTACATTGCTAAAATTTATGCTGTAGTTTTAAAGGGAAAAACATGTTCTTTTTTGCAAAATGTGCTGCTTTTTTGTTAGGTGTACTAGTGTTTGCATTGTATTTTGGTCATTGGACAATTAAAAGTGAAGGAAATAGAAATTTTTATTTAAAAAAAAAAGCATTTCTTCATCATAGTTTTTTTTCCTAGATTTTTTTGGTGATTTCAATTAGTCTTTATTTATTTGTTTTTTATTAGTATTCAATATTATTTTTAATAAATGCACATGTGTACACACATATAAAATGTGGTGAGAGTCCCAGAAAATTACATATAACTTCCCCTGAAGATATGTAGTAAACACAAAGAGCCTGCTGTTCCAAATGTGAGAAAACATGTTAAGCCCATCATACATGTTCAATTATTTCTTGCAGATGTTTATATTTGAAACAAAACATATAAACAAAAAGACCTAAACCTTTACCCTGTCATTTCTTTGTTTTAAGTCACTCTGATGAATTTTGTTTAGCTTTGATTCTGGTATTTTTTCCTGTCCGTCTGTGTCTCTCGACTGTGATTGACACATTTAGTGCTCCTAACAACCGCAGACACGCCTCAGCAACCATCTGTCAGTCATGGCCCCGCCGTCACCACAGTAACAGGGTTCTGGAGAGGGGAGGGGACCCATGCAGCTCGCACACCCATGACAACCTGTCACCTCTTGAAACCTCACCTAACCTGAGAATAGTTCTCTCCTCAATTCATCCTCTGCTTTATTACAGTTTCAGAAAGGCTACATGTTAAACTGCAGCAACAATAACAGGCTTTTTAAAATGTGTTTCTGAGTATATATATATATATATATATATATATATATATATATATATTTGTATTTTACTGCACTGAGTAAGCTCAATGTATCTTAGTGAGCCGCTGTAGAAAAGAGCAGCTTCATTATGAGAACACAACAGGAGCCCTGGGTGCTAATGACAGAGGACACTAACAAGGTTGTTAAACACATTTTCTGCTACACCTGTGACCCAGCAGGCTGAACTCTGCCATGCTGAAAGGTCAAACTTCAGAGGGAGTTTAGCAGCAGTGAAGAACACAAGGTGACGTGCCCTAAAGTGATACAAAAAAGGCATTGCAGAAATCAAACAAATGTGTCTCTTTTCCAGAAAGGATTAAAGAAATTGGTCAGAGTCCAGATCAATTTGAAAAATATTTAAATACCAAAATATTTTGTTTGTTAATAAATCGTTAAATATTCCTTTAAAAAAATGATATATTTTTATAATTGCTTTGTGGGCATTTCTTATAATGAATGCATTTTATAACCTTTTTCCTATGGCCACACAATAAATATGTCATGACCTAAAAGAAAAAGAAAAATGTGTCTGTTGTAAATGCTTTCTCTCTTTTTTCCTTGAGTCTTGAATCTTATACCTTCATTCTTAATGAAAAAAAATCCTACTTTTATGCTTTGAGACATAAAAAAGCAATCACCTGAACTTTAGGTCTCACAAATACAACCCTTGAAGAACAACAATGCATGCTGTAGGAATCTATATCTTTTTTTTTTTTCACAACAAAAATTAAGCAAAAAAGCTGAAGCTCTGTAGGAAAAATGAAAACATTTGTTTCTTCTTCATGAATTATGGATTTAAATCTCAGACAGGTGCTGCTAATCAAATTAGTCACACACATGCATGGAAATGTCCTAAAAAAGGAACCGTTGAAGTAAAGACTGTTAATGTCATTTCCAAAAAAGCTCATTTAAATTTCATTTGTATGTAAATGTGTTGTTTCTCTGAATGGTAAACACAAATATGCAATTAAAATTTCTGCATGATGACCAATTACAGCATTTCTGGACTTTTCTGGTGTTTGATTAAACTCCTCCTGTGTGTATTTTTTACATCTGTTTTAGTTATTGCAATTTTTTGGGGGCTTTTGCAAGCACACTGGTTTTTACCATTAATATAAATCAATTTTAATTCCCTCTGTTGTGAATCTTTTTCTCCTGTCTTTGATTTTATTCAGCTTCAACACTTTGAGTACTTGATCAGGTAAAGCGTTCATATACTTCACAACTCCACTGGCACTACACAGCCTGCATATATAAAAAGCTCAGCGGATTCGCATTCCTCAAGATGCCGTTGTTTTCTCTTGCAGCACAGATGGAAATGAGCCTTATGAAGATGCGTGCCATCCCTGAACTCTCTGTTCTAAACCTTGCTGTCTCGTCTCCTTTACATCTTCAGCTCTGTTTCTCTCTTCTGTCACTGCCTCTTTCTCAGCCGTTCACTCAGTCAAATAACCTCCATGTAGGAGCCTGATTTAAAGTCACGGATGACATTCACAAAGAATATTCAATGTGAAGATAAAAGTTTGTGTGACACTGTACAAATGATTGAAGACAACTGCATGTCTTGGTTTCTGCGTGCACATAAGCTCTAGAGAGTTTGAAATTTTAAATGGTTTCTTCTGCTCTTTCCAAGATCAGACACAAGCTTTTACAATATCAATAAATAAAGAACAGGTTCATACTTCCTTTACATCTCATTTTCCAATTTTCATGAAGATATTGTGTACTAACAGTGATTGTAACTTTGTCCGCATTTCTTCTTTTAGCAGGATTTGACAATATTCAATTGAAGCAAATAGAGAGTTATCTGTATTCTCTTTGACTCACAAATATATGGTTTGTATGTTTACACAATCATAGTTGCGTATGCATGCCAGTTTTAAAGCCTTTTTTTTTTAAAGATTGTTTTTAAACTCCATTTGTAAAATGAAAAAAGTGCCTTTTGATTAAGGCCTGTTACCATAATATGTACTCGCTTGAAATGTACATTGGTGATAAGATGAATCCAGTTTGTTCCAAAAATGCTCTGGATGATTCTACATTTCTGGCACTCCCCTTAGGGCCTTAAGATGAGAACTAAAGGGTTTGAGTGGAGCAAAGGTGTGGAACTGGGATTCCCCTGAGTGTGAATTTCTTTCTCCCTTGTGGTAATGTGCCTTTCAAAAAAACAATTATGCTTTCTTTAAAGACCCACTTTGCTGAAAATCGTGTTTTTACATGTACTTGTGGCATTTTTGTCGTGGTGAAGGTCATATATAAAGAAAATATAGCTTAAAACATCATTTCTGAGTCTTTCTTAATTCTAATTGTTGTGAATCAGGAGCAAACAAAAAAATACAGTTGGAAAAAGCGTGTAGCGACATAGATCATACAACAACAAACCACAAGCTCCCTGCTTCGCTCCATTCTGATGCATCTGCTTGTGGACAACTAGATCCATGTACATCTTTGTTTTTCCTTATTCCAACATGCATCTTGATCAAAACTGTGCTGTATTCCCCGACATTTTTGCTGCACCTGTAATATTTGAGTAGAAGGGTGGGGGGCAGTAAGCTAGTGGGAGAGAGTGTAAACAGATGGATGATGGGAAACTGCACTGGCTTGTGAGAGCACTGGCTCTCACAAGCCAGTGCAGAAATATGAATCCATGCTTTTATAGCATCTAGGATAGATTATTGTAATGCTCTTCTTTCTGGTGTTAAGAAAAATGCTATCAACCGGCTGCAGTTTGTTTAAAATTCGACTGCACGCCTTTTAACTAGAACCAGAAAGAAGGAGCACATTACTCCAATTCTTATTAGTTTATAAAAGTTTACAGGGAACTGGACCCTCATTTTTATCAGCTTTACTTTTAGTCTATGACCCCCTCAGAGCCCTCAGGTCCACAGGTGCAGGTCTGCTGGTGGTCCCAAAGGTCAGAACTAAAACCCACAGCGAGGCCTCATTTCAGCACTGTGGGCCTCGCCTGTGGAACAGCCTGCCTGAGGACGTGAGGGCTTCAGCCCCGTGGAGATTTTTAAGAACAAACTTAAAACACATCTTTTTAGTAAAGCTTTTACATTCCGGTAGTTTATTACTTGTCCACATGTTTTAATTTGATTTAAAAATGTCAACAACTAAGTTGATTTGTTTTTATTTTAATGGTGGGATGTGTATGTGTTGGGTTTTGTGTGTTTTATTAATTCATTTATTTTTATTATTATTTGTATTATTTTTACTATGTTTATTATTTTAACTACTATATTTTTTATCTTATTTTTTATTTTTATTCTTTTTCTGGGAAGCACTTTGAGATGCTCTGTAGCATGAAAAGCACTATATAAATGAAGTTGAATTTGAATTTGAATTTGAAAATGGGAGCAGGGTTACTCCGCACCACAACTCAGAAGTTGTGGTACGGAGTAACCCTGCTCCCATTTTCAAATTTTCAAATAAATTCTTGCCGCTCCACAGAAACTTTGTTCTAGAAAACAACATTTTTTTTATTATTATGGCTAAAAACAGCATAATTATAATTAAAACACCACTGGGGACACTTTTAAAACAGATTGAAAGGTTATCGGAGTGGGACTTTAATATTTGTGGATGATTTTTTTTCTGGCAATAAACAAATCTCCTTAAAACAGTTCTTATATTGAAGAAAAGTTTTAAAAGGATTTTGAGGTAAACATTCATGTTCTCATTCTGGACAGTTTTTCATTTTTTATTTTTAGAAAAATACTGGAAGCTTAGCAAAATTTGGTGTCAGAATGAAGAAGGAGGAGAGAGACATGGTGGTAGATAAATGAGGGGGTGATGGGGAGGCGAGGACAAGGTGGAGATGAATGAACTCCTGCTCGCTCCTCCTGGCTAGACTTGTGTGTCTCACATGTGTGTGTTCTTGCCAGTGTCTGTGTTTATACCCAGAAATGAGAGGTGGTGTCGCGTTTTTCATCTGACTGCTCAGGAACTGCCGGTCTGTGTGTGTGTGTGCGTGTCTCCACTTATCCAGAGGTGTGTGTTGTTTCATGAATTATAAATAAAGAGTGAATCAATAGCGCTCTGAAGTGCTGTGAGACATTTTGCACATGTGGATTTGCTGATTTCTGCATAAGCGTAGTGGAGTGGTAGTATAATTTGTTGCTAATGTTTTTAGCACTTGAATAGACATTACTATTGGTCTGTTTAGAAACCCAAAAGTCTATGTGGATGTGGATTTCCTACTCAAATGTGTATTTTCCTTGCAGCTGAACATTGAAACACACAGGTAAATGTGTTCCAAATGTGTTCCATATGTGCAGCCACATGTATTTATATGTAGCGCAGTGTTTTTATCTGTTAACCAAAAGCAATGCATGATAGAGTTCTGTGCTCCAGACAGAGCAGAAAAAGACCACTGCAGATTTACTACACCATTACCAAGCACACAAACACAAATTCCCATGACTGTACGCACTCAAACGCACACACACATAGACTAAGCAGGAAGACAAAGTTGTAATGGCCTTGTTCCCATCCAAGGACAGGTGAGAAGTAGAGGAGCCAGCAGAGTTATGGCAGATAAAGAGTTTGTGTGTTTGCAGGAAGGTGAATAAACGCTCCACGAGGGAAACTGAATGGTTCTAGGCTGAAATAATGGATGTGAATATAAGCAGAGTGGATCATCCCATCCCATCTAACATCTTTTGCTCACTTTGTCTGCGGCCCGGTGGGGGAATGTTAGTGTTGGACAGTAATATAGGACTCTGTTGAAAGAGGAGCCGACATGTTCCTGCAAACAAGAACATTTATTCTCCTAAATTTGTATTACTCTGAATGTTCATTGTAACTGAATGATCTGATGCTTGTGTTAGTTTTTCCACCAAAGTGCAACTTCAAAAGCTTGAATCTCAGTTATGAGCTGACAAATGACATAAACCTGCTGAATCTCCAAAGCTGTCAAAAATAATTTAATCCGAATTTTTTAACATTTTGCCATTTTAGAACTTTGAGTTGCATGTGTATGAAAAGTGCTTATAAATAAAGTTTGATGTGATTTGATTTATGGCCAACTTTGCTTTTGTAGAACCACATAAAGGCTAACATGTTTTATTATTAGGTTTAGCAGTGCATCTGTTACAGACTAGATACCAAAAAACTATAACTTTTTAAGAAAGAAAAAAAAATAGAAACATTTGTAAAATGGGATACACTATATACAAGCTGCATCATCTAACTAACAGCTCCAAAACGCCTGACTGGAGAATACTTTCACAAACACTGCCTTGTGCAATACTGTAAATTTGCAAATGTTTGTGAATCCTATGGATCCAGTTCCTCTACTTTTTTATCGCTGCTGTTTCACTGGAATTGCTAAAGTATCTGTCTTCTCTCTTTTCTTCTCTCTAGTGTGGTAGCTCCTTGTGGCTGCATTGTTTTTGTTTTGTTTTTTTCAAATACTGACATAATAGCAACTGTCTGAACTTTTGTGTTAGTTCAGCTTTAAGTGCACAGTGATGTTGAGGTATTATCTTGTCCTATTTGTCAGACCATTGGAGCATATTCTTGTTATTGTTCTTTTGTTTTCATTTATGTCCCTACTGCTGCATTAAACAGCTGTGAACCCATAGGATGCCAAAATGACATGTTCCTTTAGAAAGTAGTTGGTGTCTCCTTAGTTCTACCAGAAAACGAAATACTGAAACTTTGATAAAGATGGGAATCTTGGTTTCAAATAGATTCACAGCTGAAGCTATTACAGTTTCCAGATCATTAGTTTTTTTCATGGAAAACTTCCCTGCTGGAATCCAAAAATGTTAATGCACCACACAACACTGGAAGTATGAATGTTGTCGACAGCTGATGAAGTTTGTCAGGCTTACTATAATGTTCATGGGCCCAAGCAGCCACCTCTCTTTCCCTAAATCTTATAACCTGTAAAAAAAAATCCCAATTCTTTTTTGTTTTGTTTTTGCATGGGATGTTTCTCTGGGAAAAGGCATTTATTTCCACTTTGCTCAGATATATTAATGTGAAGTTGTAAAGCAACATTTTTTTGTTTTGTTTCAGAAATGATTGCAATATTACCAAACCGCAATCATGAAATGCTTTTGAGTTTCAATATTATATTTACATATTGGATATAGATTATCTTGTATATTCAATTTCTAAATGTGAAAAAAAACGCTTGGAAATAGAGGAAATGGAAGAAAAAAAAGATCTAATGTTAATTGTGTCTTTTTTTAAGTTTGGGACACAATGTTCCTTTTTTACAGGAAGGGTAAATAGTTTAGCTGTCAAGCTAAACTAGTTTAGCTTGACAGCTAAACTAGTTTAGCTTGACTATTTAGCTGTCAAGCTAAACTATTTACTATTTTTTGATCCAGATATTCAAAGTAACTATTTTTTTGTAAAACAAGCATCCGTAAAAAGTTGTGGAAGTTGAGGTACAGTCGATGAATTTTGTACTCGTGCTTTGAACATGTATTTTGAAATGGCAGTGGTGTTTTTCCTGAACATGAACATGTGACCACACCCATCATGTACAATGACTTCTTTACACTGCGGCTTACACTACGTGTCACAGTTACAGACTGTGTCCTGGCCTTCATGGGAGTTTTTTCAGAAAATCTGTGATAGGCTATTCGAAAAAAAATGTACCCATTAGTGAGAGAATGTGGGTCATAGCCCAAACATGTTACAAAACATCAATTGTTCCTCAAACTGCAATATAAACAGTCAATTAGCCTCTGATGGGTCTATGTCTTATTTAATTTTTTGCTGTTTTTTGTCTTTTGGCTGGAGCAACATGACTCATGGCCTCTCCACTTTACTCAACCACACATTTTCTTGCCTCATACTGTGCCTCAACCACCAGTCACCAGTAACAGTAATAAAATGTGCACTTTGAGTTTGAGTTCATCTTGTTCTCCACACCAGCTCCATCTGTTGTTAGATATGTATCTACTTTCCTCTGAGGAACAACAGCAACGATGAGGCAGTTTCCAGTTATAGAAGTCAGATTGTTGTTAAGAGCAGTGTGCTCCTTTAACCGCCGACAACCTCCAGAGACAACTGCAGTGCAGTTTTGAGCACACTATTTCATGAATCTTGCTGCCAGTTTTGATATCAAAACCACTCCATTCTGGCTCAGAGGAAAGCTCAGCTGTCTCTGCTCTTTCTTCCTTTCATTAAAAAGTTAAGTGAAAATGCAGAGGTTGATTTTAAAGGAATAGAGGAGCAAAATAGCTTTTGAAATGAGAAATTCAACCAATGTCTTCCCACAAAATGGATCTGCAAGTCGAGATATTTTATTTGACCATAGTGCAGAGGTAGAGTGGTCAACCTTTGATCAGAAGATTGCAGGTTCCCTACTTGCCTGTTCATGTGTCAAAGTGTCCTTGGGCAAGACACTGAACCCACATTGCTACATTGGTTATAGGTTAAAATCCCATTATCTGTCACAGACCTAGGTGTGTGAAATTTGTTCTCCGCATTTGACCCATCCCCTAGGGGAGCGGTGAGCTGCAGACACAGCCGCACTCTGGTTTAACCCCCCAATCCAACCCCTTTATGCTGAGTGTCAAGCAGAGAGGCATTGGGTCCCATTTTTGAAGTCTTTGGTATGAGTCAGCCTGGATTTAAACTCACGACGTTCCAGTCACAGGGTGGACACTCTACTACAAGGCCACTGAGCTGGTTGACTGCAGCCGAGCTGCCATCACTATGTGAATGAGTGTGTGGATGGCTGAATGGGACTGTAAAGCACTTTGGGCCTCTAAGGACGTAGTGAAGTGCCATATAAGTATACGTCAATTACCATGCAGGGAATGTGCTTCTACTAAATGAAGAAGTAAACGGCTTATTGTTATCCATATTAACTCCAATCCTATCATTAACTACCTACATGTCACGGCCTGTAAAGTTTCTGCTTTGTGAGTAATTCATTTTTTTCTGTCGTCAACCCTTGCAAATGAATCTTTGATCAAACTACTTTTTGCTGTGCTCTAGATTGCCTTCAGGGATGACACTGCATGCTGGTTAATTTACTAGAACATACTTTTAGAGATCAAGGCCAGAAATGACAACATCTTGCACTAGGAGAGCCATAGGTTAGTCAGTGAGCAGTTGGTTTCATAAATTAATTTCCTCTGAGTTACTGTGAAATTATTATTATCATCACGTTGTCCACAGTAGTGATTTGTTGTTGAGAAAAGCCTCTTGTGCTTGATGAAGTAACCAATTTTTTATTTTATTTTACTTTTTCTAACTCCATTTTCTGCGTTAATCATGATTATACCTTTTAAGCAGACAGTTGATTTTGCTATTCCTTAGTCTTTCTGTTTTGTTCATTGAATGGTCAGCTTCACTGGTGCTAACTGCAGGCTTTTGGTTTATGAACCGGCAATGTGATTACTTTAAAGACCCGATTCAATCATCTTTTGATCCATTGTAAAGGGTTTGTCATTATGATTATGCTGTTTTTATCCAAACCAAGGACATAGTTTCTGCAGAGTGGCAATAGTTTATTAGAAATTTAACTGAGTATTGGGCAGGACCGTTGGAACAGAGCAACACCAGCCCCCCTTCCCTTCCACACATCTGAGAACTTGAGGTAGCTTTGTCCTGCCGAGCATATTTTCAATGTAACAAATATGCTCTTTTTCAAATTGAAGTTTTTTGTCTGTTCCTGGTTTGCAATGATTTTAAAAAATAAATACCAAATACCCAGAAATGCAACTTTAAGTTTAATTTTCTTTATTTATGAAAAATGCCACAAAACCAGTTAAAATCACCCAAAACTCCAAAACTTTTCTACCTTTAAATCATAGCATCAAAGTAGCTTTGTTACACAGTGAAGCTAGTATGGGGTGCGGTGAGATTGAAACATAGCTCTCAGCGGTGACATTTGTCGTCTAGTTGCAAAGTGCAGTCCATTTATCTTCTAAAGATCAAAGGCTTTATGTCCTAAGGCTGTTGCCGTAAGTTCGCTTTTGATCCGTATTCATCTGGTTATGATAGTTTACTCATGTTAAAGGAACAATCAGGAAATACAAAACATGTGCTTTGCTATTTACAGAGTTAAAAAAATGACAAAATAAAAAATATGTTTAAAAAAACGTTTTTTTTAACTAACTACTGAAACACTTTGATCTAACTTTATTTAAACATTCACATGTCATTCACAGTTTTCTAACATTCTCCATTTCTACCATAATGCAATCAAAATTTAAATGCTTTATAATTTACTTACTGCTTTCTTGATTAGCCGCTGCTTTAATGCTATTTTACATTGAAGGCAATTTGCCCAATGCAAAAAGGTTCTATTTAGACATATAAATGGATTAGAGTTAACTTGTTATGCATACAGGTCTAGCCAGTGTGTGACTGTTTGTGTACCACAGAGGCCCCGGTAAATGAGACAGTCCCGTGCTGGACGAGTCACCTCCATGCACTTTACGGCTGCTGAGGGACTTGACAGATGGGACACTCAGCAGTGGCTGATGGAAGGATTTGTGCATTTATATGATTTTCCCGTGGGCAGTGCACAAACACACACACACACACACACACACACACAGAGGAAAACACTGTCTTACCCCTGGGGTGCTGTAATTACCGCTCGTTGAATTCTATAGTGGACAGACGGAGTGCGTTTGGGTGTGCACGCTCTGACTAATGCTAACACCCTGCTGGTGACAGAATGCCAAAAAAAAGCCCCTTTCTGAATTTGAAAGGTGTGAGACGTGAGATCCAGCAATCCTGGCACGGATTTGCTACCACACTGTTTTCCTCTTTTCACACATGAAATGAGTGATAAGCCCTGGAAAGATTCCTATTTTAACCAACAATAGCAGAAGTGCTTCTAGAGGCCTCCAGAAAAGAGGGAACTGACATATCGCACCGCCTGCTTGAGTTCAGAATCAATGGTTGTTTCCTCAGTTTGTCATGAATTTAAAAAAGGAGAGTGCTTTGACAAAAAGTGTACTGACAGCTAAATTAAAGATTAAATTAGGTTAAGCTTTTGTTCCTGCTGTACGAGTTTCCCATTAATCCCATTGGTAAAGCAGTTTTTTTAATTTATTTTTTATTACATCAATCTAAATTTTTAGTAAAATGTTGTTACAACTTTTCATACAGAGAACTTTTTATGGTTTGTTTATTTAAGAAAACAAAAAATCAAATGAAAAGTTGTTGCTGTTCGATCCCAATGTAAAGACAACACTTGAAATAAAGTACAAAATACACAAATACAAGCCTAGTATGTTAATAAATTGTGTGATAGGTGATGAAACTACTTATTTAAATGTTCTCTGCTAATTTTGTTGTTCTAGCACACTTTGATCAAAGGTTAGGAATTCTTTGTCTTTAACTTTGTGGGTTTTTATTAGTATTCTGAGTGAATTAATAATGGACACATTGTAAGAAAGAAAACAAACACTCTAGAAAAGTGCAGATAAATCTAATCCATTATTATTATTATTAATATTATTATTATTATGACCTGAAAATATAAATTATTTTAAACCAATAATCTAAAAAGTTAGTATTAGTCTATAAGAAAACAAAAGACCAGGACTATTCAACCCTAGTCATGGAGAAACTAATTTGTTTACCAGCTTTTCATTCCTTAGTTGCTGCTGGTTACCAGGATGAAATGCAATTTGCCAGTCAGAACCTAGATCTCCTGGTAACCAGCTGTGAGACAGATGTGAAAAGGGTTTTAGACCTCTTGGGGAGTTGGGCAACTCAGAAGTGGACTGTGTGAATTACTGAAATATTAGCATGAAATACAGTGTATTTCAATAGGGAGAGACATTAGAAATGCAAAAAAAGAAAGATTTATTTGTGATACAAAAGATGTGCATAAAATAAGTCCATAGTCTTTGGCAGTTAAGTTCTGAGCCAATGACGTCCTGCATGCTGGTGGGTTAAGCTCGAATCATAGATGAATAGACCCAAGAACTTGAACGCTGATGATAGTTGAGGGCTAGTCCATGAGAAGGCATTGGTCCAGGAGGAGGACAGGATGGAGGATGGCTGGAAAACTGTTTTGTAGAAAGTTAAACACCCATACATTTTAAAGCAAAATATTGATTGTGATTGGCTGAGAGGAAAAGGTGGGGAATTTATATATTGGTTTAGACTTAGTTAATGAGTGGCATGCAGAGTGACTGACTGGTAGATCTTCCTTATTGAAATTGTCCTAAGGCTTCACTTCACAGAGCAGTTTTAAAGTCTTATAAATGAATCAATCCTTAAAATTTGATTTCTACTTAAAAAAAAACAGCACTTTCCCAAAGTCAAAAAATAAATAGGTATCTAAATTATGCACCAAATACACAAAATTGCTTTAGTAGAAAATAATTCATTCAACTTCAGAATAAAAAAAGACTTATCTAAATAAAATCCAGCTGTGCCAAATATCTTTTTGGAAGCTTTAAAAGGGAAAAACAGAAGAAGGAAGCTTGTGACATTTCCCTGCTGGAAGTGGGACTTTATCAGCATGAATCCGGTTTGATAAGGACATTTTATATTTCCAAAACAAAATACATGTCTAAATGTCAGGAGTTTTGAGGTTGAGATGGGTTCAAAGCCCATGAATGATAGGCGGTGGGAGTCAGCTATCACATGTCATCGATTCCTACTTATAAAACAATGTATGAGGCCACCACAATGGCATGTTTATTTTCTGTGCAAACAATTATTTGCATTTTGTTACTTGAACTATTTAAGGCTTCAGCTTTAATGTTCACTGCTGAAAAGCTAATCTCAGCCTTTTTGACAATAATATTTGATTCATGATCTGCGGAAGATGAGGACAAAGATTAACAAGTTAACGGTCCCAGAGGAAGCACTAAATGGAGTGCAATAAAGATAGTCCAGATTTCCAATATATATTTTTAGCACAATTTACTGTAATGGTTAATCAAAGTTAAATATTGAAAAAAAAAAAAACAATCTTATTGACTACTCTTAGCTGTAATAGCAGGTAATAAAAGGTTATCAAATTTGTTTTTTGGACAAACAGTAACCATGCAAATACATTCACATCTGAAAACTATTTGTGCTTCATTAACATTCATTAGCATTTGTGTGTTTTACCATCACAATGTTAAATGATGCAGTGCCATAAGTAGTGTATTTAGGCAGTCGTCAGAAAATAGGTGAATTATCAACACAGGCATTAATTGAGTATTTGTGAATTGTTAACATACTTCAGACGGATTGATCACACATAATATAATTTAATTAATATTATTTATTTCACTTCACCACATCTGCAACAACATATTTTTTCCCCTCATCGTAAAATCTCCTTTATTGCCTATAAAGTTTAAAATTGTAAAAAAAAGCTAATGTGGTCTTACATTCTGGACTTATAAAACACTTCCTTGATAGAGTTTGTGCTGTATTTTATTGTCATCTCTTGCTTTCAGAGAGCCATGGTTGTATTTTTTGGCATCTTTTCTTCTAGGACTTGAATTTTTCTTTATTGTTTCTACACTATAAGAGTTTAGAAACACAGAACTTCTGAAAGAATCCATCTTGCAGACGTCTGGTCCAGTTTAACTCTCATTGTAGAAAGTCCCTTTGGGCCCTATCCTAAAGACATTTTTTTTTTTTTTTACATTCTTTGAAGCTGTTTCACATAGTTTCAAAGAGAAAGAAATGGATGACTTTGAGCTTTCTGAATGTAAAAGAGTCCTGTGCCTGTCTTCTTTATGTCAGATTTCCTGGTACCTTTAAAGCAAACATAAATAATAATTTATTTTTTTATTTAAAAGCGTTCCCAGTGGTGTTTTAATTATGATTATGCCCTTTTTAACTAAAATTAAAAAAAAAAATTATGTTGTTTTCTTGAACAACATAAGCAGTAGTTTATCAGAAATTCCCCTCTGAGTTGTGGGGGAACTGTTGGCGTGGAGTAATACTACCCTGACTTCCCATTATCTCTTTTTTACACTATTTCCCACAAGCTTACAGCCCTTCACAACCCCGACCTAACATAAGCAGTGCAACAAATATGTCGTGCAATACTGGAGCAATCCAGCCGTGCAATTTTGAGCCAGATGTCAGGAAAACAAAGATGTACATGAATCTATTTGTCTACAAATGGATGCATCGGAAGGGAGCAGAGCAGGGGGCTTATGGCTTGCTGATTATTATCACTGCTACAGGGTTTTTCACGTTATTTTCCATCGTCTCCTGAATCACAACAATTTAAAAAAAAGACATTCTCAGAAATGCAGCTTAATTTTCTTTATACATTTCCTCCATTATCAGAAAGATGCCACAAGAACATGATTAAAACACACTTTTTTATTAGAGTGGATCTATACAGTACATGCACTGTATGTGCATGTACTGTATTTTTTTTATCACAGATTTTTTTTTGTTTTGTTAGAAATTGTTTCTGCAAAGCTTAAACTGTTGTGCTAACTTTTACTGGTGGAGTGTTTGCTTTGTTACTGATGGTGTTTTAGGCATTTTGCCTCTAAAAGGGTCTAAACCAAAATAGAATAACACAACATGAAATAGAATTTAGTTGTTTGGATTCAGGGAGGATGGTTTCTTATTGTAAAATTTAGAACTCCTCCATGTAGCACAACCTTGCTGCCTAAGGCTCAATAAAAGAAAAGATCCACAGCAAGCTGCCTCTAGGTTTAGATGATCTCCACAGCAGAAGGTGCACAACGACCTCCTTCTTTCTGGCGTCTATAAGCAAACAGCAGTCCCATAATAAGGCCCTCCAGGAGCATCTACCACTCTGCTGTCTTAGCCCAGGGGAAAGAAAGAAAAAAGAAAGAATAAAGGGAGATCAAAGACCGGAGAAAGGACGAAAAAGAGAGGTGAAAATAGCAGAAGATTGAGAGGGGATAAGAGGCATATAAAGAGAGAAGAAAATGGTGAAATAAGAGCATGGGTGCAAGAATGCCAGGAGAACTGTGGGCGACATAAAAAAATAAAGACTTTGGATGAGACAGGTGATGGAGATCTTCTCTTTCCTCATCTTCCACTGTCTGTTTCCACCCACTTATTCTCTTTGTCCTTTCCATCACTGCCTCTACCTTTTACTTCTCTGCTACTTCTAAAACTTTAAGCATAGATACAGAGTCACAGCTCTTCCTCTCAGTTGTCCAAGTTATCCTGCTGGATCAAATTTGCTTTATAGATATGCTCTCACAAACACGTTTTTTCTGGAAATGTCTCAGTTAGGGGTTTTGCCAATTTGGAGATTCGTTGTTCTGTGAGTCAAGGTTAAAGTGAAACCTTTGATGCCCTCGTTGCCTGGAAACATCATCCAACTCACTGTGACATCAATTGTGACCTCAGTACTTCAAAAATAAAACTGTATTGTTGGTGGATCAAAGCTGTCAGCTTGTTGAATGGGTGCATTTCTCCAAAAAAGCTGTATCCCTTAGGTAACAATTTCACAACCAAAAAAACTAAATAAATACATTTTTCTTGTCATCGATTCAGCTGTTTGCACAGGCTTTCTTCTCATTTTCCTTTTCACATGCCTACATTTTTCCTTGATCCTGTATGCATTTCAAAAATCTTGCTGTTCAGGGCTGGCACACGGCCACTGTGGCTGACTGCAGGTTTGTGTAGATACAGGTGGAAGGCTGTACATGCTCCGGCTCACAGCAGTTCAAAAGCTCTGCAGCAGCAACTGAGAAAAAAAAAAAAAAGCTCCTTTCTTTTTCAGCATGAGCACGCTCTCATGTTTTCTCTCAAATCGTGAACCCTAACCTTAATCCGCTGCACACCTTTAGGGTGGGTTAGCATTTTGAGTTTAAGACCTACCGTGAGAGAAGCATGAAAACCTTTAGGCGATCAGCCAGCACTTGCTGCTTATGTGCACAGATATTAAAATAAATAAATCACTTAAAATGTGAACATTTTCAGTTTGGTTTTTGGCTGCCATGCCTTTCAGATGCAAGAAATTTTGCTGCATGCTAATTTGATTGGCAGCAGTATTTGCCGCCAAATGTTGAACCAATTAGATGCTGTTCAATGACAAAAGGAAGGTCTCTTTTTTCAACAATTATCAATGAATGCACTAAGGAGACGGCTACAAAAAAACATAGTAGCAAGTGCTCAGTCATGTGTTGGCTAGGTGTAAATTTAGGAGGCGCACTGTTATAAGTGTTCTACTATTTGGAGAGCATGAAGGGCTGATTGAATTCAGATGGTTTACTCTGCAGGAAATGCGTTGCCAGCTGTTTTGTGCACTTCAGCGGGATGATAGAGTGGGAGCTGCAGTGGAGAATTAATGGCAGCTCATTGACTTGAGAGCAGTGCACAGGTGTCCGTAGACTCCATTCATATTCCTATGACCATACCCTAAATGGCAGACTTTTAGCTATTACAACCATTGCCATGTTTTGTTTTTCACACAGTGGATTTTGTGTACCTTACTGATGATCTTTGATTAAAGACCCAGTCCGACCATCTTTTGGTCTATTTTAAAAGTGTTTCGAGTAGTCTTTTAATAATTGTGATAATTCCATTTTTAGCCAAAATTTTAAAAGCTGTATGCTTTTTTAGGACATAGTTTTTGCGGAGCGGCAGTAGTTCATTAGAAATGTCTTCTTTCCTCTGAGTTGTAGGCGAAGCAACCCCGCCCACTTCCCACTGCTGAGACCTTTCTGTTCACATGCTTTCAAACAACGTTTTTTCATCTGCTCCTGATTCACTACGATTTGAATAATACTAAGGACTTAAATTTTGGGCTCAATTTTCTTAATGTATGTTCATCATCAGAAAAATGCCACAAGAACATGGTTCTTGTGACTGAAAGGCCTGATGAAAAACACAGTTGACAAACCAAACTAAACTGCAGAATCCTCACAGCAACAGTATGATTTCATGAAATATTAATAATAATGTCAGCTTTCTAGGGATAAAACTTCTTGGAAATCTGTGTTTTAAATATTACCATCTTTATCAAACTTGCTTCAAAATGATTCTGTCTGCAGTACATTGTGCCAAAATAAATAACCTCCAGTGTTTTATCGCTTTTATGTCTTCCAGGTCAATGATAAAGTGAATAAACCTATGTTGACAATAATTTATTTACACAAAAAATGTCAATTTTATATCCCTTTCATCTACACAAATATCATTGTTGAGTAGTTATCCTGTAGTACTCTATTTTGAAAATTTTACTTAATTTCAGTATTGTTTAAAGGACATAAAATATTTGTTTTTGCTGCCCTTTTCAGACTTTGAGCCCCTGCCCCTCTGAAATCCTGTGCACGTCCCTGGAAAGTTACCATTGTCTTGCCTTTTGTTTCCTTTATTTGTCTGGTTTTGCCGCCTCTAAGATTGTTTCTACAATGTATTTTACTTTCAATGAAAAGTTTTGTTTTTTGCAAGAAGTTGGGGCCTGGGAATTGGGGCATGCTCCCTTTCCTGTAGACAGTGGCAGAGCAAATGTAGGAACGTCTGTGGCTTGGGAAGTTGTATTAACAACAAAAGCAGCATTAATAATATATTTTCTTGATTTTAAGTCTGTTAATTCTCATTGCATCAGTTCTGATTTCACTCAAGAAATGGAATTCAGCCTTAAACAGGGTACCCGCTGGGTCTTAAACAGTTTTAAAAGCCTTGAATTTGAACATTTGAAAATAAGGCCTTTTATTTAGCATGAAATAGTCTTACATCTTGATATCTTGGTCTTAAAGATAGTGCAGTTTAAAACTTTTTTTGTATGACTTCTCTGGTCTAAAGTTTTATTTTATGCACCATCACACTGGATGTCAACCGCTGATAAAAACAAAAAGAAGACGGAGAAGAAGAGGAGAAAAAAAAGAAGCACCCGTTACAGCTAGTTGTGACCATGGCTGAAAGTAAGCCGGTTCGGTACTGCGTACCGGTATAAGATCTGGTGTAGGTACCCGGGTCTGTGTGTTTGGTATTTGCTGCTGTGGTACTCAGTACTCATACTCATACAAAGAGTGCACTTTCTCGCATAATTTTTGCGTTTCCACAAAGACCTTTTTTATTTCCAGCCAAGATTTATTCTTAACTGCATTAATCGGCATTAGGGTTGTAATCATTCCATTTAACATAATTCATATAATAATTTGTTGTCGCTGATACGATTCATAGTCGATATTGGTTAATTTTAAACTATTCAATTGGATCCAATTTACTGACCTAAAATCAATCCAGGACATCTTTAGTCAAAAAAAAAAGGTTTTCCAGATTCATTGTAAATTTCATGCAAGATAATCAAGTGTAAATTAAATATGTGCACAAACAAATAAGTAAACAAGAATCAGTGTTGAGTAGATTACTTATAAGAGTAACTGATTACTTTATTTACTGGATGAAATGGTAATTAAATTACTTATTACTCATTTCCCAGTTTAAAAAGTAATGCACTACTCATTACTTTTTTCCACTCATACAAATTCTCAAGGGAGTAAAGCTAGCACAAAGAAGATACCCTCAAAATAAAAGCATAGAGGATACACAAGAGCAATTAGGTTTTTTACCACCACCTCATACATTTGATCACATGAACATGGAAAAAATTTAGCATAATGCATATAATATTATATTAGCCTTCATGGTGTGTAGAGAGGTTGCTCACGGACACTAGGGCAGTGGAAAGCAGTTCATCTCCAGGACAAAACTTGCACTTAACTGAAATGTTTTCTCCTTTTTTTTATTGGAAATAATTTGAATATCTATACCAGTTGCGTTCACGTCCATATTTCTGATTTCTTCATCTTACTTTGACCAATCTCCAACTCTGCATTAGCACACATGCATCAGTAACTGTTTGTTTTTTTTATTAGTATCTGTTTTGTCCCATTTAACCAAGAGACAATGTCAGAGCCAATTGTTTACACACATTTTCTGATTAGTCACCTAAGGTTTCACTGCACCAAAATTTCAGTAATGAGGGTTTCTGTAGTGTAGTAATTGTAATTTATTTCTTTACTCCGTTACTGACAAGTAATTGTTCTGAATTCAAGAATTTTGTTTTATCTTTCTCCATAGAGCTGGGAAGTAGGCTTAGTCTTAAAAAGGTCCTAATTTAACTCAAAGACACTTGTAGGAACCCTGTCAAAGTAGGAAAGAGTCATTCTTTGAGTGAGCCCATGAAAAGTTAGTTTGTGGGAATTTCAATGCTGATAGCAACACCATGAGTTTTAGGAAGTCTTTTTTTTCCTCTTTTGTGTCATTTGCTTGGTCTGTTTCTTTAAGATAAATGCCTTTTCAGCACTGGTCTGCCTGAGGAACATAGTCAATGCATGAGATTTCTGCTCAGCACCGTAGAAAATAGGTGCTCAGTGTAGGGAAAAAAGATATAGAGATGCATTGCAATAAAAATGCATGGGCCGCTGTTATGTGTCACAGTTTGTTGAAAGAGTTTTAATCCTACCTGTGCAGAAAATGAACAATGATCAAATCAACTTTATTTTGGTATGCAGGAAATACTGACAGCAGTGGTTCACCATTCACAATCAAAGCATTTTTCTAACAATGAGCTCCTGATTTCAGACAGATGGAGACAAGAGTGGGCTTATCGTTTCAAAGCAACCTGTTTTAAGTAATACCAGGGGAAGCCAGGCCTCAGCACATTATTGCAGGCGTTCTAGCATTACAAAGGGGAAAGTTATCTTCACATCTGATGGTTTTTATCTGTGAGATGTGGTTCAGACCTTTATAAAACATCCTGAAAAAAAGAGATCAACACAATACACAACATTTTAGAAAGGGAAAGTGCTCTCAAAGTGTAGACTTCCAAGTCTGAAAGATTTTAAAAGTAAATACGCATTTGCAATACTTTTATTAATTATGATCTCTTTATTTTTTTTCATAGTTTTGGTAAATTGGACTCCGTTGTCTTATGTTGCATTAGTAACTGCACAAATAACACATTCCTTATACAAAATCATAGCTGTTTTCACAATTTGCCAATTGACAAAGAGTGAATTAAAATATTTCACATAAAAAAAAAATTGTCTTCAGTTATGATTTTAGATACATAGCAAACTTTTCAGTATGAGTTATTAATTAAGCAGAAAATTTGCCAAAATCAGAGCATGAAAAACAAATACAATGTTGGAACATCTTATAATATCTCCTAATTTAAATGAATCTGTTCATTGTTGCCTTTTCTCACAATATTACAGTGGAAATCAGTTTAGGCCTATATCAGTTTAGGCCTATATGACATCCTGAGAACATTTTCTTATTTTTATTTTCTTGTTCTGCTCCATGGTCCTGATTTAGTCAATCTGATGGACATTTGGCTTCACATTTAAATAAAAAAATTTGTATGTAAGCTTAAGATTTTGGGCCACTTAAGAGCTTAAAACAACCGATATAATTGCATTTCTCCTATCATGCTCTTGAAAGTTTGTGTTAGTTGTTGTTTTCTTCAAATGCTAAACATGCATGGCAATGCTCATTTTAGCTGGAGGACAATCATTCTTTTCAACCCATCCAAACAATTTTTATTTCATTTAAGTCTGTCTTTATATATGTTTTCATTAGTTTTAGCATTTCCATTTGTTTTTACGGATGATTTAAGTTTGACAATGTTAAACACATTTAAAACACATTTAGAGTACGTTCATACTTATATAGAATATACCTAGAAATTATGCTTAAGCTATGTGTTGATAGTCTTTCTTTTTTTGCCGGAATTTTGTTTATACAACTATAGATTTGACTATTATGTTTTTTTTTTTTTTTTTGTTTTTTACATATGCCATTGTACATCTTTTTGGATTAGTTTGGGAAAATGGTACAATGTATGCCAGCCACAGAGTTGTGATATAAGTGACACACCACAGAGCAATTTTGATGAAACTCCGGGGAGTAATGCCTCACACTTCTCTGGCATTTTCAAAATGACTGTGTTTGGCCCAAGGTAAGAACAGCAATTACCTGGCAAACATTTTAATAACTAGTCATATCTCATATACTGCTGTGGGGAATAAAATAAACTATAAAGCTCATGTTCAACTATCCATGCTTTTCAAATGAGTCTCCAGGGCCAACAGTTTGCAACATAATGGATTTCCACTGTTTTGAGTTGTTTTAAAAAAAAAAAAACTCTTTGCTTTCAGGACTTTTATTAAAATGTATTATTAATTTATTATTTCACTGTAGGGGTCTCTATGTCATTTTCTGCCCAATTCCAATATGTCAAATAATATTAAATATAAAGTCACTGGTGTTTTTCATTCATGTAGCAGCTCTTGGCATAGCACTGATTCTTTTCTGTAAAAGAAAATTATAGAAAGCTTTAAAAGGATCTGTCTGTCTGATTTTTTAAATTTTTCTGGCAGCTGTGTTTAAAATACACTATTTTCGTAAAACATGTAACATGCCCATATTTGCATTGTAAGCACACCACTCTTTTTCCTCTTAACTGTTTTTAACTATGGTTAAGTAACCTTACTGATCAGTTACAGCTTCACATTATTCTCAAACAAATTCAGATTCTGATCAGTGACTTTAGTTCAAAGGTTAACTCTACCAACCTTTGTGGAAGTGTTTTTACTCATAATGACCATGGAGAAAAGTTTCTTAATTTTGTTGATCATAAGTAATTAGTAAAAAAAAAGTTTGAAATGGCTTAATTAATAAAGTTTTTTGTTTTTGTTTTTCAGAATATTCCTGCACTACCTTGTGGTAAAGCTCTCTACTCCTACGAGGGCAAGGAACCAGGTGACCTTCAGTTTTCCAAGGGTGACATAATCATCCTGCGCCGCAAGGTGGATGACAACTGGTACCATGGAGAGCTCAATGGTTGCCATGGTTTCTTGCCAGCCAGTTACATCCAGTTGATACGTCCTCTGAGTCAAACTCCACCCCAAGGCAAAGCATTGTACGACTTTGAGGTCAAAGACAAAGACCAGGACAAAGACTGTCTGGCCTTTAGCAAGGTAACACACACGTGTTACACACACACCACCCTTGAGATATTGGCTAAATATCATAGATCGTAGACATTAGGGTTAATTTATACAAATACAAAGTTAAATATTTACTAATACAAGAACCTCGGATTGATTTCTCTGAATGTACACATAGGAACAGAAAAAATAATCAAATAAATTCAGCTTCTCTTATAAAATGAATGTTCTTTTGATCTGTTCTGATTTTCTTTTGCGGGTCTACATCTCTTCAGGCCTTATGAAATAGGATTCAGACCTTAATAGTATAGCCCTTATACCACACACAAACACACACACACACGCTTACTTCAATGGGTTGTTCCAAAACTAACATGAAGTCCTTTTTTTTAAAGCTAACATCAGAAAGGGGCTACCATCTAACAGCCAACATGCTGTCAAATATATAAATAAATAAATTGAGTCCACTTCTTTGTTTTTTGCATGTTATATAACTTTTTAAGTAAAATATGTGCTTCTTAAAGTCTTGAAAAGTGCGAGAGATAGTCAGACTTGCCATTTTGGACCATTTTAATTTTACATTTGTGGGGCCAAATTGCTTTGGGAGGGTAGACATAACCCACCTAGGTTTGGGGTCAGTTTGGCGGTTTTCTGTTCCTTACTAAAATAAGTCTCAAACACAATAGGCAGGTGAACCAGTGCCTCACCTGTAAGCATACTCGTTTTGCTCTGACTGACTCTACTCTGACTCTGAAAATTAGCCGATGTAATATCATTAAAAAACAGGAAGTAATAAATGATAAATGATTAATCACTGCTAATTACAGCTAAATAATCCCTGATTACATTTTGGACTTTTTTTGAAGGGTCTGGCAGTTTTTAGATGGCTCGAAAACTGTGAATCTATTTGACAACAATGATAAAAGTGTTTTGTTTTGTTATAACTTTGTACTACTAATGCTGTCTCATTCATCTGTTGTGGTTAAACACAATCAGAATTGAGAAAAATAAAAAGCCTTTTCGGGGTTATTTATGTTGAATCTATTCTTGTTTTGAAAGATGAATTCTTAAGCTTTGTTACCATTTTCAAATCTTTTTGGCAGCTGATGTTTTGCACAAACGTATAATTAATGTGCCAAAAATTTGAACTGAAAAAGATGGAAAGCAAAATGAAAGAAGAAATTCTGTGTTTTAGGCTCCTTTTTTATTTCCAAGGCTGGTTATAATTTTGCTCCTGCTGATCTACAGGCTCTTTTGTTATGCAGAACAATCAACACCCCCACTTAGTGTCTGAAGTCAAAAAGGTTTTCTTCAGGGACAGGAAGACAAAGGTTTTTCTGTTACACAGTGTTGTTTTGAGCCATCACAGGCAAGCCAAGCAGGAGCAGTTCAGATCCAAAGGATAAAAAGTCAGATGGTGCTGTATTTTAGGGTGATGCTGATCAACAGGTTCACTAAGTACGATTTCCTCTTAAACTCACATATGCCTGCCTGCAGGAGTGTTGTCATGCAGAACCAGCGAGAAAGATATTGTTCTCCCGGTGTGAGAGGTAATTACTCAGTATGACTAATACAGTCATTTAGCAGTATTATCGCTGCCATCCTGTAATGGTCTAACTAAGGCATTGATAGGAGGAGAGGAGCAGCAGAGGAAAACACTTTTAGAATAAAGCGTGTGGGCGTGTGGTGAACAACAGAGATAATAAATTCCCACGGGTCAGTTGCAATATTATATCATGTATATATAATCAGAGCCTTAGTAAAAACAAATCAAGTCTGTTTAAATCTCATTGGCCTGTATTACAGTTTCAAGAAATGGAATTACCATTTTAAGGAAATTGACAATATTTTGCTTTCTGGGGATTTGTGTCCAATTTGGGTGTTTTTACTTCAATTTACAGCTTTTCTCAGTCACTTTGGTGCATTTCTTACAACAGGATTAAACTTTGCACAACAGTTAGTGCTATCTCTACAACATTTAGTAATTTGTGCGCAACCTAGTGGCAGTTTTGTGTTCATTTCATCTAATGGCGTATGCTTTTAGACAACATTTTTGGGACAAATCCCAGCAAAATTATCACTTTTTACTTGCTTTTGATTACTGTTACTTTGCTTTTGTCTTGTCTGTCAAAATTAACTATTTTTGTACAGTCTGAAAAGTCATTGCTTAGACAACTAATAATCTTCATTTCATTACCTGTGTCAATGGACACAAAATTATAGAAGAAGTTGTCAAACACTTTGCACATCCTTTATAAAAATATCTGAAAATGGGAAAAGGCAGACAGCATGGAAGAAATTCCATTAGAGAGAGAGCATCCATTTACAGTATGTCCCAGGCCAACAAGGAGGGAATATCAGAATTTTTGCAGTATTTTTGCAATATTGCATGTCTTGGTCCATACAATACACAACACTTATTGACTTTTTTTGAAGCTCTCCATAGGGACATAATCCCTGAGAATGAAAGGGATGAGCCTGATGACAAAAAGTATGTAGTAGTTTGGATAACATAAGCTTTCACCACTAACCCTGACAACCCAGCAGAGTCCTGCAGCTTGTGATGACATCACAATAAAGTCTGCAGAGGGGGAATTTTGCACTCAAGAAAATACTTTCCTCAGTGCATTGACAGAGCTGATATTTGCTGTAAAATGGATGAAAATATGTGGCCAGAGAGAAGGGAGCGTCTAGTTCTCCATAATTGATTTGCAGCACTGTGACGAAGTAGCGTCACAGGTTGCAGGACAGAGCCTGAACATGAGCCTTAATTGTTTGTTTTTTTTCTTTTCTCCCAGCCCAGTAACAGTTTATAGTTTTGTGGGACAAATCATTCACATTTCATGTTTTGTTTGATTCTAAGGGTGCACACTTGGTTTTAAACAGAATCTCACTCACCATCAAAGTTTTCCGCCACCAACAGGCAAACCAGAGCAATGGACACATCAGCATTTATATCCACAGGAAACAGGAAGTGACTTCACATGTCAGAATTGTAGTTTTTTTTTTGCTTTGTTCCCCTTCTTGTCTAATTAATATTGTTTCAAACCTTGGCCTGTGGGAGGGGCTAAGCCTTTATAAGGGGTGAACTTTTCTCAGTTGAGGGAGAGCAGTCTTGGTTGCAGTGGCGGCAACAAGCTCTCCCAGAATCAGCTGAATTCTTTGTCTGATTATTTTTGTTTTGGGGATCAATAAAATCCCATTCATGAAATTTTAAGTCTGCTGGCTTGGCCAGCTTATTTCCGAGTTATTAATTTTTTTTGCTGCTGAGAAGAACCCCGTCACAAGCACTTTCTGTTTTACAGTATATTCAGTTCCAAAACTACCAGTGAGGTTTACTGAGCAAAAGGAAGTTTAATTTTTGTTGTCAATTTTTTTTTTTTTTTTGTATTGAGAAACGCCTTAGCAGTGGTGTAAACTTTAATACTCTTGTAAAAAAAAATGCATCAAAGCGACTTAGAAAAAATGTGTTGATTTAGTCCAAAAAAAACATTCAAAGTACCCCGCAGAAAATGCAAACCAAAAAACATTTAAAAAAATATCAATGAACGCAACAGTTGTTGCAAATCTTATTTCAGGTTATAGTCTAGGTAAGTTAATGCTATTAAAAATTATGGGTAACGCTTTCTTTTACAGTACAGTACTTACAGTGTACGTAAGTGGTATTTAAAATCAAGGTACTTTATTTGTACTTACCTTGTTCTTACATGTGGTAAGTACTACAAAAAACACCTTTCATAACATGTAAATGCCCAGTAGGTACCACATAAGTATGAACCAAATAGTACCACATAAATACACAGCAAGTACCATGTAGGTATAGAGTAGATAGAAAAAAGTACCATCTAAATACCCTGTAAGTACCCAGTACTTATACAATAAGTACCATGTAAATACCACTTTTGCACACTATAAGTACTGTACTGTTAAAGAAAGCGTTAACACATTTTGTCCATACAATACCCTTACGCTAAGTAGGCATAGGGCAACAGTGAAGAGAAAAAACTCCCTTTTAGCCAACAATAGGTTGTAGCAGATCCAGAATAATTAAAGACCCACTCCAGTGAAAATGGTGTTCTTAACATGTTCTTGTAGCATTTTTCTCATGATGGAGGTCATGCATAAAGACATTTAAGATGAAAACTTCCATTCTGAGTATTTCTTCCTTCAATTCATGGTGAATCAGTAGCAGAAGTGTTGTTTGAAAAACCCTGAGATTGTTTGCTTTATCTTGTTGGGGTTTGGGAGAACAGGGGAAAGACAAACTTAGGATTACAGGAAAGTCTTCCAAGGTTGTGATCATAATTTCAGCTCGCAGTTTCTAGTCATCTGTGCCGCCCTCCTTATTGTCACTTCCTTCACGTTTAAGTTTAGCAGACTGTCCTTTGCCTTACGCTTAGTGTATCTCTTCCTTAAGTGTTCCAGCCTTTTTCCTGTTTTGACCCTTTTTTCTGGATAAAATTGTTTTTTTTTAATTACTCTGACCATTCTTTTCCCGTTATTGGGACTGTGGGTGTTTACATATTAGATTGGATGCTTTTGAGTAGGATTTACTGTATGTGACCTGATTAACTACACTGATTGGGATTCTGTGTGAGTGCTTCCTTAGAGGGAATAAAGTTAACTTCGGAAACATTTATGAAGAAGCTTGAGATCAAAAACCCAACCCACGCTCTCTTTGCCTCCTGTTGTGCTTCCTGCTGCTTTAGCCACTCAGTTAGAACTGTGTCTTACCTCTCTACCTTAAATCTGCCTTAAAGGTAAGAATTTTTAAAAAAGGCAACAAAATTAAGATAATTTTTACATGCTAGCTCTGTTGTTCTAACTCCCCTCTCCATTGTTTGAGTGGTTATCATGGTTATCGGGAGGCCTTCTAACAAAACCCTCCTGAGCAGTGCTTCAAATCTCCTCATGTTATATAACTTGGGTCCCATTAAACCTTTTAACAGTCCTTCATGATTATGTGTCACTTGGATTACTTAAGTACAAAAGCTTACAGTCACAAAGTCGTATGTGGAGCACAATGAAAAGAAGAATGTAGGAATGTCTGGTATCAAGTAAAAAAAAAAAAAAGAAAATCACTGAGGGAACCAGCACAACTAAAGCCATGGTCTAGGTTATTCTACTCTAACCTAAACTACAAGTCTCACCTAATATGAAAACTTTTCACTCTGGCTTTATTGGTAGAAAAATGTCTGCATCCTAAGCCAAGGAGGGAAGCTGGTTCTACAAAGGAGGAGCCTATTACACAGTGCCCTAACTCTCTTTTTCTTTTTTGAAACTTCAGAAAAACACACGTTACAGATTGGCAGAAGTTCTGGGCCTGTACAGTATCTGTCACAGAACAGGCAGACAGCTGCTTCCAATTGCAGCAGGGTTTATTAGCTCAGCTAAAAGTCCACAAAGCTAAATCAGGGTCAGGCAGGCAGGGGTCAATAACGAGCATGGGAGCATCAGAGAAACGATGAGAATAGTCAGGATCCAGACGAGAGTCAGGACAGGCGGCGGGCAAACGGGTCCGGAAATAAGAAGACCAGGTCAGGATATAACGATCGGTAATTCAGGCGGAGTGGTACAGACAATTCTGTGCACTGAGAGAGGCTCAGTGCAGTGCTTAACTATACTGTGAGTGATTGCAAATGAAAGTCAGGTGTGTGGCATCAAGAAACTGTGCGCTGGGGTTTCTGGGAGATGAAGTGCTCTCAGAATTCTGGAGACGGTTCCCGCTGGTGATTAGAGGGGGAGACAGAGTTCTGACCCCTGACAGTATCTTTAAGATTTTCTGGTTCTGGTCATTTGTATGTTTACATAACAGCAATGAAAAATCTCAATCTTTAAACTGATTTTAACCACAAAAGAAAATTCTGACTTATGACCTCCTTTTTCAATTCAACTGAAGCTGTTTTCATAGAGGCTTTGAGACAACTTGAGAATCAGGAATTAACTCAGTCTATCCTTGAATTAACAGCACCCTGTCGTTTTAAAACTGAAAGTACACAGACTGAATTAAAGGAACCAACAAAGTTTAACCTTTCATGATATTAATGAGATAATGAAAATATTTTCTACTTACAACAAATACTTCAAACGAATAGTATAGAAAGGTCAGATGGGAAAAAACAGTGAATGTTGATATTTTGAGAAATAATGTTGGTGTTTTCCTTGACCGTGTTACACAGATTATTAAATCTTGACCTGAGATTTTATTCTTTTGTTTTAAATCTAGATTAGACCCTACACTCAAACACAAAAAGATAAATTGTAAAGATTTATTTTGTTATTTCAATTGTTCCATTTTAGCAAGGTAAAAACAATTTCACCAAAAAATGTTTTGTAAGGAGGTTATAATCAATAACTTGTTTTAAAAGTTTTAAAATCATAATGTCAGATTAAATCATTTTTTTGCTGGGTCACAGAACTATACATTTATTGTTTGTGCTAACATAGAGTAGATGTTTGTGTTTGTCCGTGTGGCTTCACTCATTTCCTCTCTCTGCAGGATGAGGTGCTGACAGTAATCAGGCGAGTAGACGAGAACTGGGCAGAGGGCATGCTGGGAGACAAGATTGGCATCTTTCCCATTCTGTATGTTGAGGTAAATTGTCACACAAACAGAAGCTGGAAAAGCAACTGTGATGATGCAGACAGCCACTTGAATTAATGCATATATCATATTTACTATTCATGCCACTCCTGCTTTTAGTAAAAAAAAAAAATGCACAAAACATAGTCTTGTTTTCTGTCCTTTCTGATTAGACTTTGTCGGTTCCGTGATCACAGTAATTGATTCAGATGACACCAAGCATCAGATATCAGCACTTCATTCACAGAGATTGCCCTGATTAATCCTGTTTTTTTTATATAAACAAGATTAATTCAGGCCAACACAACCTGAGCCCAACAAAAAAGTATAGACTTTTTTAAAGAAATTCCAGATTAAAAAATACTTATAATTAATAATGTTTAAAAAAACTGTTACCAAATTAGATGAAATTCCCTCAGATGGTTGATTTAGTATGTGTTCATAATACCCACTTGTGAGTGTGTAAATAAAATGCTCTTACAGCGTCACACAACTTTCCTGAGATATGCAAATAACTTGAGTTTTTTCAAACATATTTCTTTTCTTTAAGGCTTCCTTCTAAGTGAATGGAGAAAGCTCCATAACACCCTGAAGATTTTACCTTCTTTCATCACGCCATGCCTGTCAAGGCTGAAATGTAATTTACTTTAATGCCTTTCCAACCGAAGAAATATCACGCAAAGTTTAAGCAGGATCAGGTTTAAAGCTTTTAAGCAGTACTAAAAAGGCAGCAGTGGAAAATGTGGTTTCCTCTTTTTATCCCCATCAACAGAAGTTTGTGAACACCTCTCCTGAGGGCCTGTCAAGGACAAATAATTAAACCCTTTGGAACAGCAACAGTAGAGAGGGTTTGGTTCCATAAGGTCGTTTTTTTTAATGTGTGCAGCTTGGAGGAAACACAGACAGAGACTTATGTTGTCATTTTCCCCCTCAAGCACAAGTCAACACTGGATTATTAGTTAGATGCCGATATGATGTTCACCTTTCAAGTCAAATATGATTTATTTTGATTTCAAAGCATGAGTCAAATAACTACTCTCTCATTCCAGCATCCTTAAACTCCAAGCAAAACACACAAAGATCCTATTATTCAACAGAAATATGGAAAGGTTTGAGCTTTTCTTGTCCATTTACAGGCACTAGAAATTCCAAGAACCACTTAGTACTACCAATCGTGTTAAAATCTGCAATCCTTTAATCTCCTTCAATATTATTCATTTTAACACTCCTGCTTGACTATGAATCCCACTCAGGCAAACCTAATATTCCAACATCATACGTTTCTTCAGACATCTGTCTCGGGTGAAGTGATAAAAGCCAGAGATTTAGCAAAGCTAGAACAAACACCCACAGTCTCACCACAAGAAGGCATCTTACTGGATACACACGTCCAGCAACTGCAAAAGTCTCCATGCTGTATTGGTGTGTACGTGTGAATGTTTTTGCATTGAGCACAAAAAAGACACTAGGTATGACAAAGACAAATTAGCCCTGTTCTTCTGACTTTTGGACAGTTTATCAATGTAAGTAAATACACTTTGGAATGTGGCTAGTCTAATTGTGCTAACTGTTGAAGTATCTTAAGTTGCCTATGTTTTTTCTTGAGGGGTTTTGCATCTTGCTCTGTGTTCTAAAAGATTAGAAGGTTAAGGTTGAAGAATTGTTATCAGTTTATCATTGGATGGATGGATGGATGGATGGATGGATGGATGGATGGATGGATGGATGGATGAACATTGATCGATCTGGCTTCTCTGCATTAATCTTTAAAACATCCAACATGAGCTGGCCTTCTAATGGCTTTTATTCCCAGTTCTATCCATCCCTGTAACTCTCAAAGATAAACTCAACATCTTCTCCTGTGCTTCATCCAGCTCTGCCTCCTGTCTCTTTCTCAATGATTCTAAACCTACAACATGGCGGCTCTCTCCACAGTCACGCCCTTTCTTTTGTTCTTGCTAACACGCTTTTATCAAACATCACACCCAAAACTTTCCTCCCCCCAAAGTGCACACACCTCTTCACCTCCTTCCCTCTGTTGCTCTGCACAGTTGACCCTAAGTGCCTGAAGTCCTCCATCTTCTTGGTCTCTGCTTCTTGTAACTTCCCCATTCCACTTGAGTCCTTCTCATTAACAAAAAGTTATTCTGTCTTGCTATAAGTGTTCCTCCACCTGTTCTCTGCTCTTACTACAAATTACAATGTCATCTGCAAACATAGAGGTCTGCTGATATTCCATTTTAACCTCATCTGTCAGTCACTCCATCACCACATTAAACAAGAAGAGGCTCAAAGCCAATCCTTGGTGCAGTTTCAAGGATTGCGATGTCTCACTTTTTCTTAGCTAACTTCCAACAGACTCCTGAACTTCTTCATTTCACTACCAAGTCTCCCTATCTGCTTCCCTCATTCCAGGTGACACAATAAGTACCTTACTGCAATGTCTACCTGATCACTTTAACTATAACTGTCTAATAATCTCTGAGAATCTTCCATTCTTTTATAATAGTCCCCCGTTTGTCCTTCCCTTTGTATATCCTCAAAACCAACCGTCTCCATCGCTTCCTCATCCCCTGTTTTCTCACTTACATGTCCGTCAAAGTCTCCCCCAACTGCCACTCTTCCCCCCTCTAGAAATACCCTGAACCTCATCGATGCCCCTCCAGAATTTCTCTTATGCGCATACTTCCTTATGTGATTTGCAGCATGATTGGACACGTTTGTAGAGAAACTGACACAGCAGTGATTAGCATGAGTGTCTGTGGTTGTGTCTGTGTGACATGTAACCTCCCAATGAATTCATTGACCCAAACTGGAATGCATTGTTATTAGTTATCCAACTAGCGAATGTGTTTGCCGCCTCACTGACCTTCTGAGTGTGTGTGTCTGCTGGTGTTTATGCACATGTCCCATAGTCAGTCTCGGGAGAGTTATAAGTAAGTTATATCTGCAGCATCAATCCATCATGCCTATTAGCATATGATTTGGCTTTGATTAGCATTTCTATTAATATGTAAATGATTCTTTAACAACTGTGAATCTGGACATGCTGTCTCTTAGTCTCACACATAGAGACAGGAAGAAAAGGAAATTCTTGACTTCCTTGTTAGGACTGTTCAAGGCTTTATAATTGCTAAGGAGAGATTGTAGTGTAGAAAATATCTACTTGCTAAACCTTATGACATCTGTTATTTCCTTTTTCTTTTTTTAAATTGCCTGTATGAAAGGCTAATAATAACAGGGGTTGTAATTTCATGTCAAAGCAGACACATCACTGTGTTAGGCAGATGAGGCGTTGTGATACCACATGTGCAATAGTTGCTTCTTCTGTCTGTCTGTTTGTCTGTCTGTCTCTGCCAGGCATAGATATAGAAAAAGATAGATAGGACATAAATTTGATACTACATACGAACATGACAGACCCATGTCGAAAATGAGAAAGCTTTTATACCTATAGACTGCTGTGCAGAGGAAGAGCAGTACGATTCCAGTTGCAGGTTTGTGAGAGATAGTATCAATCCTGGTTTAAGATAAAATAATGAGCACCAGGTGGCATGTTATGTTCTCCTGTTTAAACGATTTGATCAAATACTGAGAAAATTCATGCAAAAGACAGAATAACCATTCCAGAAGTAATACAACTATGAATTTTACTGCTGTCAAAAAATGCATGCTGTGTAATTTCCTCATAGAAATCCCATTGCTCGACTTATTGTGTTTAGGAGTTAGACATGATGACTGCTTTCACCATTAATATTTGGCATATTTGAAAGAGATAAATGCAAATACCAAGGCATGATCAGATCAGGATTAGAAAACAAGAGCTAGATTCTGCCTCACTGTCTTATTCATACTTTGTTTAATGTGTCTTTGAAGATGTGTTCAGTGCAGTGTAATGATTTTCACCAGATTCCTGCAGACACATGTGGTAGAAAAATGCTATTGAAATAGCTTCAACAGGAGCAAGATAATGACTTAATTCCCTGCATAAACTATTCAGAAGCTATAAACTATAAACTGTTTAATTTCAGCTACACAGATTTTTAAATTGACAGCATCTGAACAGTCAACTTCTGTTACCACTTCAGATTAGCTATGAAGACTCAGGTGTATTTGAACCATTGTTAGGATGTACCCAACTACCTACTACAAATCCAAGCAATAATTAGATATTAGTGGACTTTTTCATCTGTCAAATCTCTTACTTGTGTATGCTATATTGCATTGATGTGAGGCAAACAAACCTGCATATTTAATGAAATATAAAACTGAAGGTAGTTGTTTATTTTCCTTCTTTTGGATAACTTTGTTCTTTATATTTCCAAATTAAAATGTGCTCTCCTCGGGCTTAGTATTCTTATGCTATCTTAATAAACATCCATAAAAACCACAAAAGTGTCGTCTGCGCTATAAAGGGTTTGTGACTGTTCCTAGAGTCAGCGACCCATTACTTATTTAGTAAACTGTACAGCTTATTTAACAAGCCCTCATCTTGTTGCCCTGTTCTCAAGCTCTCACCATCACGTTTGGTATTATTGCCTAAATGCAGACCTCACAGCAACACTCTGCTACAAAATGTAAAAGGGAACCACTGCTATCAATAATGAATATATTTTATAGCGCTGAGATTTGAAGGCTATAAAAAGTGTGATATGTCAGCTTTTTCTCCCTTGTCAGATTGACATAACATCTCCAGCATCATGCATATTCATGTTGACCAACAGGATAACAACAAACGCTGGAGTAAACATGATTAGAGCCGTTTTTGCTTTGTCGGAAAGGAAATTAGAGAAGTCTCGGCACCCAAAGTGATAACGGATGAAGCGCTGCTACTTTGTGTAATGATCGTCTTTTTCTGAATTTCAGCAGTGTATGGCATTTGCTGGATGAATAGTTTCTTTGTACACTTGTAGTGAAATACAGTCCTCTTGATTTCTCATGCTGTACAAATCAAAGCAGGGGCTGATGTGCCCTGAGTTCAATCCATTGAATTCATTCTAGCATACAGAGAGGAGGCTCATATTCTGACTATTCATCAAGATCGGCTATCTGTTTTTCTGTGAATGTGTTCAGCTGATCACTGCACCTTTACCTCTGTTCATGAACTTCTCACCAGCAGAGATATGTTTGTTTTTTTAGTTAAGCACATTCTCTTTGCTAACATGTTGAAACATTTAACTTCTTATGTTCCAACAGTTTAGTCTGTTTTGTTTTGTATACTGTGACTGCGCACTAAACGGTGGTGAGCGCATTGCATCCTGCATCCCTGCTGGGTTAAGAACTTATCTCACCAGTGCAGTAAAATACAGAAACTTTCACTTAGAAAGATGCTGAGGAACAATTTATAACACAGAGCAATGTACAAAGAAAAACACTAGGGATTTGCAGGCTTTATGCTATTTGCATGTTGACAGTGAGGAAAACGGCATCTGTTCTGAAAAAAGAAAGAAAACTGACAGTTTTTCACAGGAAGGTGCAATCTGCAAAACCTATGGATTCAGTGGGGAGCAAAATGTCAAAAAGTTCAGCAAATCACACAAAAAGCTCCATTATTGTTTCCTGTTTTGCGTTTTAGTCTGTGTGCAAATATATAAAACGCGCTTTTCATAAAAACCTTATCAAGCCATACAAGTGCAACACAAACAAAATCACCAGTTATTTTTGGGGTCTTCTGCACATCGAACATCAGTTCGCTCTGACATTCCTCAGTCTGAATACAATCCATCCATAGAGCAGAACAACTGGACCAAGATGGCCACCATAGCTGGTGGTCACATGATCTAAACACAGTCAGAATGCAGCAACAGATGAGCCGCGGACAAATGCTAGGCAACAATTGTCTTGTTATCAAAGAGGAAAAAAGGGTCCAACTCTTTACCCATTACAACGGCTTTTTTTAACATAGCTGAAACACGTTTTACATGTGTCTTGTTACGCAACACGCGCTGCTGTGATGTTATCCGAAAAGCTACCTTACAGTTTCCTTAACAGAATTCTCTTAAAACAATGCCAAAACCGCTCAATGAGGAAACAGCAACTCATTGAAATTTGATCGGATGAAATCAGACTCATCAAAACAACTTTAAACTTGATACACATTGCTTGTCATACTATTTTCCCGACAATTTATATGTCACAAGCAGTTATCAGTGTACCTTCTTAGACTTCTTCTTGTCAGTAATATGCAGCATGTCTCCACCAGACCAAAGCAGCACTACAAAGTGTTGAGCCTGATGTTCATACAGCCGTTAAAAATTGGTCAGCAAAATATAAAAATTGAATGAATTACCCTGAGAAGGACTTCCATCATTTCTGTCTGTAGTTGCTTTGCCCCATCCTTGTAATTCCTTATTAATGAGTGAAGAGATTTTAATTCAAGTGGTTTGGTTTACTATCTTTGGTTCGAATCAGGAAAGGCAGCTTGACGGCAGTCTAAACACAGACCAAACGCAAGGTTTAGGACTCGATCCGGACCAAATTAAGCGGACTGGGTCCGGAACAGACGGGTTTCCCAGTTTGTGGTTTGCAAAGTAATGTCTAAAATCGTAAAATAAGAAAATCTAGCCATTTAGCTAGCAATCTTTTACAGTTCAAGGCTTTTACAGTTAAAAGCTTCATTGTATTCAAGCTTTTAGTGATTATTTTTCAGGACTTTCAAGAATTTTTAAAACTTTTGCAGGATGAATTGTTCAGGACCATGGAGAGCACACAAAAGCTGAATCACAGAAGTCTTTGGGCTCGTTAAATTAATACTTTAATCTAATAGTGATCAGTGTTCTGAGTGTTTTAATTGTACAAATTCTATTAAAGCTTTGTATGTAAATAAAAAACAAATAAACTGGTTGGGGCTTGAAACACCAGTGCTCAGAGAGACCTCATGCAACCATGAAGTTAACAACTGTTAATAAATGTGTGCTGCTAACTATATATTTTTATGCTTTCAATGTGCCATTTGTAACTTTAAGAGTAGGTCTTTTGCCTGTCCCTTTTGCAAATCACATATTAACTAAACAATAAACAAAAGGTTTTTTTTCCTTTGATGTTTCCTTAATAGCAATTATAAACAATAACTTATCCCTGCATCTTAGTCATCATTTTGTTCTTCCTGGGAAGAAAATTGTCTTTAGAAACTAATATTGATATGTAGAGGGTTCACACAGTGGTGTAGTGGTTAACACTTATCTCACAGCAAGAAGGCCTTGGGTTGAATTCCGGTTGTGTTCCTTCTGTGTGGAGTTTGCATGTTATTTCCCAAGCATTTGTGCCTTTTCTACAGGCACTCCGGCTTCCTCCTACAGTCCAAAAACATATTTCATAGGTTGATTGGTGACTTTAAAGTGTCTCCTTGCTGTGTTTGTCTGTGTGTGGTTCTGTAATGGACTGACAAACTGTCCAGACTGTAACCTGCATTTTCCTCAGAAGCTGTAATTGGCTTCAGCTACCCTCTTGACCCTGCACAGGACAAAGTGTGAACAGAAGATGGATGGATATTTATGTTTGATGCATAAATTGTTTCACTAACTAACTCAAAGGCCAGCTGTTGTCCGTGATTATCGTTCTTGTGTTGGTTTGAACTGCTGCCAATAAGAACAAGCCAGAAAAGGTCACGTAAACACACACACATGTTGTGGAGTGTGCATGAAACAGTTAGGTCTGACACTTGAACCATGTCTCTCCTCTCCTCTCAGTTAAATGAAACCGCAAAGCAGTTGATGGAGATTGATAAGCCTATGCCACCTAATGCACCTGGTACAAGCTCTGAGCCAGCACTCCTGGGATCCTGCAGTCTGGGATCATCCCCAGTCGCCTCCCCACCTAATGGAAATGGCTCTGGTCATCGCAGAGGAGAAGGAAAGAAAAACGCCAAGAAGCGGCACTCGTTTTCTGCCCTGTCCGTCAGCCAGAGGACCACCCAGCTCAACAACAGACACAGCATGGAAATCTCACACCCTGTCCTTATCAGCTCCTCAGACCCCAGAGCTGCAGCGCGCATCCAGGTGGGTTCATATACTGGACACGGTTTCATTTTATTGCATGGAAATAATTTTAATAAAAAGGTACATTGTGGATGATGTTAAAACAATTTAACTCACAAGCAATTACAAAAAAAAATATGAACAGCATAACTTCATGAAGAGTTTTGGTGCATCTTTCAAACAAAATGAGGAATAGTGTGAAAAAACCCAAGGGCAGATGTTTCAAGATCCATCTTTGATGTAGTACACAGAGTCAATAACTGCGTTCCTCCTGTTTCTGTATTGTAGTCCCTGAACACCTCGTCTGCCTCTTCCATGCAAGCAAACAAAACTTTTTTGATTGCTTCTGACAGGAGACGTGCTGCTTTTGCAGTATTTGCCTCTGGTTCATTCGCACTGAGTGTTGTTTTACCGTCTCGGCATGAAATTCCTGATGCTTGCAAGTTTCAAATGTTTAATTTTAAATGAAAATAACTTCATGTGTGCTCCCTGCTTGTCCTCAGGATGCACCTACCCCAGGCCCTTCTCTCTCCTCAGCAGGACTACCGCTCCCCCCCAAAGTAGCATCTTTAACCTCTGAGCTGCTGGCCCATGCTAAGGTGCAGCTGCCTCTCAATATGTGAGTAATAACTTTCTGCTGTAACTCAGGGAGTTGTGATTCATCTTAAGTCTGGATTTTGATCTACTTATCCTATCGATCAAGCAAGTAAATGTTTTTTTTAGAACTCAAGTGAGACCTGGGAAATGACTTCGTTATGTTGGTACAAATATTTGATCTGTTGTGGCCATGATATTGGTTTTAACACCACTTCAATCACAGTCACTCCTGAAGTGTTTAAAAATAAAAAATAATAAAAGAAAAAAAAACCAGTTACACTCTTTTCCCACTGCTGTGGGAGTGTTGGGTTCATAACAAGCTTGCAGAAAACTTTGCTGACAGAATGTTCTGTCTTTTTTAAAATATAGGAAAATATTATATCCAACAATACAAACAAACCAAAATAAAAACATGAGTCATGACTATGAATCCCATTAGTTGTCTTAATTGAGAGCCAAGTACCATCCAACACTCACTGACTGAAACTAAATAAACTATTTGTAGGTTGGGAAATGTAAAAGTAGACTAATTCACGAAAATAAAATAAAATAAAAAATAAAAATTTAAAGTGTTTAAAGCACTGTTTCCACACAGGTTTAAGATTTTTCCTTTTGCCTGTTCTCATAACTTGTCAAGAAGGATAACAGTCTGATAAGCCAGCACTGTCAGCTTTAATTATATCAGCAAATCAAGAGGGTGTATGAGTATGCACACACATGCACGCACACACCGTTACCATTCAAGAATGGGTTCATTCTGGTGATGAGGTGATGAGGTCCGACATTTTCATCTTGACCCTGCAACTTTTCTTGTTGCTATGGGAAGACAGGAGACATACCCCCCCCTTCTCCATCTGTTACCATGGTAACAGGGAGGGAGAACATACCATGCATGTTTACTGTGTGTTTTTTATCATCTTGTGTCGGAACCCAGAGCTGTATGCCATGAATTCGTCTCTGTGACAGCACCAAGAGTTCATTTATACATTAACACAGGCACAACAAGCAGACTTATGCATTACAGCACAATGATGAATTCTACATCCTGGTTGTAAGCTGCTAAACAAGGACTTATTGATTGGACTCCCATTTACAGTTTGTCAGACTATTCAGGGGAGATGATCAGTCAGCGCATTGGCTACATTGCTCCCTTGGGGAGACATGACTTGAATGGCAATGGGATGTTATTTAAAAGAGTCAAAAGCCTAGATTACTGGTGTAACTTAAGAAAAATGAACCTCTGCTGTCTTAAAAGTTAGGCACTGAAGATACCTAGTATCAAAATGTTGACAACTTTTCATAAAACTCGCAATTAATTGCCTGTCTCCTCCTGGAAAATCCTGACATAAGAGGATGGAGGTAGATTTTTCAATGATAGGTTATAAGATTGTAGATTCCAAGTTGAAATGTGTGGTTTTTTTCTCCATATCTTGTCAAATTTTAATTAAAGTAGATTATTTCACCTATTGGAAACACTTGACCTTGAACATTTTGTTTTAGCTTTCCAGTAAAATCTTCAAGAAGTCCTCCTGATGCCACATTAAAAAAGTCATTTCACCTTTTTATTAGAATTATAACAGTTAACATTTTATTGTTTAAGTTGTAGATTTTTAACAAGGAGAATGAAGCTTTGTAAGAGTAAGCTATCTATGTGGCTGTTATTAAAAATATGTTGTCTTGGAAATATTTTTTAACCAATTGTTCTCACTTGTGGTTTTGCTCTTTAGATACCTGGCTCTTTATGCCTATAAGCCCCAGAAGGCCGATGAGCTGGAGCTAAGAAAAGGAGAGATGTACAGGGTGACAGAGAAGTGTCAGGACGGATGGTTCAAAGGCACCTCACTGAGAACGGCTGCCTCTGGTGTCTTTCCAGGGAACTACGTGACCCCTGTGTCCAGGTCAGTGAGGTTTGAGAGACTCTAAAAGCAATGCTACTGCATGTAACATCTGTATTCAGATGCAAATGAGTTCTCTTTATAATCAGAATGGAACCTTAATGAAGTCAAAAGCATCTTTTTTTTTTTTGCACTGATTTTACCAGTTGGATGATGAAGTGAAATGAACTGCTGCAGCAACCACATTAATGCAGATGTAATATCCACAGAAGCAGCATGTCCTATTCAGACTTTTGCTCCATTAATCACTAAACATGGACCAGGGCAAGCAGCAAACTATTTTAGTCTGTTCTTCTCACACAATGCAGTCTATAGAGAGATTCTTAGAAATATTACAAAACATTTGATTTCTTAGCTCAAACTCAACTCAAATACAGGTAAAAATGAACAGTCCAACTGGAATAAGGACATGTAAATAAATGTAAATGCATTTTTAACCTCACTGAAAATTTAGTGAGCAGCAGCCAAAAAATGCATGATAAAAACGAAAAAATCATATAAAAGTCGCACTGAATAAGTCCCACATATCAAAAATATCATAACGTTTAGAAGGAGAACAGTCAGATTCTCCTCCATGTTTGGTTTAGACTCCACCTGCTCCAACTGGACTTCTTCTGCATTGCTGTATCAACTACTGATACACATACCTACAGTGCCCATAGCAGTTGTTAGTGGGGAAACAACTGCTAAAGGGCGACTGGTTGTTAGTGTGAAAACACACATAAGTCACACCCCTGGCAAACTGTGCAAAAAACCAGCAACTTATACTCCAAAATAAATAAGTAATATATTTGGTATCAAGTTGTGAAAAGTGCTGTTTTTTTAACTTTTTCAGATTTTTTTTCAATTGGATTTTAAAAACCTTTTGCCAAAACAGCACATATAATGTGTAGGTTTTATAAGAAAAGGGAAAAAGAGAGTAATGGAAAATTCGAAGAAAAGTAGTAATAGCAGAAGAGTGGTGCAGGCCAAAATATGAGGGGAATCTAACTAACAGCACTTTAACTCCAATCCACTCCAATCACCTTTTGATCTACTGTAATGGCTTTCCTTGTGGTCTTTTAATTATGATTTAAAACCTGTGTCGTTTTCTGGGACATAGTCTCTGCAGAGCAGTGGGAGTTCATTGGAAATGAAGCTGAGTTGTGGGCGGGACTGTTGACACAGAATAAGTCACCCTCATTACCCATCATCCATCTGCTTTACTCACTAGATTACAGCTCCTTACAACCCTAACATAACATTACCGATGCAACAGAAGTGCCAGATGCAGTTTGAGCCAGATGTACATGGATCTATTTTGCTCAAAATTGATGTATCAGAATGTAGTAGAATAAAAGCTTGTGGCCTGCCGACTGTAGCACCTACATCACTGCTACAAGCTTTTTTAAACAGTTTTATTGTCTGCTCCTGATTCACAATAATTAGAGGAAAGCAATTCTCACAAATACAATTTTAAGCTTAATTGCTTCATATATGTCCTCCAACATTCAAAAAGTGCCACGAGAAAATGTTAAAAACACAAAAAACAGTTTTCATCTTAAACTCCTTTCAGGTGTCAAGAGGTTAAAGGTTATTTATACAGGAAAAGGCAACAATTGCAAAGGAGGTTTTGGGGTGGAGATTTGGTATTTTTTAAAGAAAACTGAAACAAAATGTCTCTAACAGATAAAAACAACAGACTTAGAAGAAAAATAAGGAACAAAGAGCCCAAAGATGGCAAAATGATTCAAACAGATGCTCCAGAACCAGCAGGTGTCTTCCTCTGAGTATGACTGGCTGCTGCTCATTCTGCACTTATGCAGCCTTACTAAGAGAGAAAGAAAAAAAATCAGGATGGGCATGTAATCAAATGAGAGGCAATTTGTTATTTTTACGCGAGCATAGTCCCCCACCCCCACTCTTTCTTCTTCCACCTCCCCCCTCTTGTCTGCAGTGCAGCTCCGACATTTTTCTGTATGATAATTAAAGGCTTCCAGAGAAGAGACACATCCACCCTCACAAACACACACAAAGAAAGCCATAACTCTGCAAGTGTCCAACGGCTGTTCAAAGGACACTCATAAGAATGTGGATCCTGCTGCAACCATAATGGAGTCCACTATTCTGCTGTTCAGCACTGTGCAGATAGAAACATGAGCAGCCTGCAGCAGCACATATGATACAGCAGGATGTGTACAGACAGATAACAGCAATTAGATTGCTCTTTCTGTCAGAACTGGATTCCTCCTCTTTGTTGATTTGGTTCTGCTGTTAGGAATTAAAACTGCAAGTTATTTTGTACTTCAAGTAGAAGTATCTAAAGCCCTTTTTTTGCCCAGTTGTAAAGAAGTTTCATGGTGTTGTGGTGGTTATAGCACTCACAGCCAGAAGGTCCTGGATCAGACCCCCGCTGGGTCTTTTCTGTGTGAAGTTTGCATGTTCTCCCGCGGGTTTTCCCCAGGCATCCCGGCTCCCTCCCACATCCAAAAACAAAAAACAAGCTTATAGGTTCAGATCATCACTGTAAATGCTGGCTTTACTTTGGAAGCCTCCACAGACAGAATCCTTGCAAATCTTAAGTGGCGTTTGCATAAAGAGAAGTGCCAAACACCTGAGAGGCTTCAGTGCTCTGTGTTTTCAATTCCAAAACATCTCTTTTTTTGTGAGCGAAACAATAAAGAAACACTGCATACTGTTAAAGCTATTAAACTGCACTTTTTTTAAATTAGTTTCAGAAATGAATTAGAAAACTGAAAACATGTATCCTAGTATGTTATTTAGTCTATCTAAGGCTCTGACGACTTACATTTGAATACAGAGCTCCAGAGATTTAAGACAACTACAAGACTAGAAGTTAAAAAACAAAAAACTTTTAAGAATGCATACCTGCAAAAAAAAAAAAAACGGGTCCTGAAAATGGAGTATTTACCCTATTTTTATCAAGAACCCTTTATTTTGTGACTTTGAGTTTCCAGTTTTACCGCTGTCCTTCTAACGAACAAGAAGATATATTAATACTATGTCAATATTGTTTGATAAATTATCTTTCAAACAAAAATAGCTTTTCCATGTACGCCAAAAAGTCCAAGAACCAGCATTTAAGTTATCTAAAACTTAAAAAACATGACTTACAGTATATTTGTTTTACCTTAAGCTTTCCTCTTTCTGTTGCCCTTTTGTTATCACATAAAACATGTTTACGTGTTGAATCACATTGTTTTTTTTGTAATTCTATAAAATAAAAGGAATACACTAAAAAAGAAATAAAATAAAAACAGCTATCGCACAAAAGTCATTTTAAATGCTTTTTTTTTTTACTTTTTGTGTTTGTGTTTTTCTAACGTACAGTTTCTTATGCAATTTTTTCTGATGTTTCTATTTTTATAGAAGCCCCAACATATCAGTTTGATTACAGAGTGTTGAATTGCTCTGTGACGTGTATTTGCAGAGCTCCATTTGGACTTGGTGTTGCTCGCGGCTCATGTTTGCCCAGTCCAGTCGGAGGAAGTGGGTGCAGTCCCATTGCAAATAAAAACTCTGACCCGTCGTCGCCAGGTTCCGTGGGTCCGTCCATGTCCCGTCCCTCCCCTACACTTGTGACCTCAGCAAACTCAGTTCACAGCAGGGACCTCAGCCCCGCCTCCTCTCCACAAACTGCTGCCGCCCAGCTGAAGAACTGCCTGCGCTCCAACCAGCACCAAGCGCGAACCTCAATGCAGCTAAGTAAGCAAATACTCTCAAGAGATGAAAAGCCAATGACACTTTTAGGTCTATTTTATTGTTTTTTTATATTTAAATATAAGAAAGCTCAAAAGTTGGATTAGTTTTTATTCTTGAGTTTCTTTGAGCTGACAGGCTTATACTTAGATGTTAAAGTGATCCGTATTTGAAATAGACAAAAGAACACAATAACAATAAATACTTTAGTTTAACAACTAAAACAGACTTTAAACAACAAAATATTTCTATGAGATCATGCCAGGGCTCCCTATGATATCCAGAAGTCCTATGAAAACACCTAGCATTTTTGTCCCAGATGCTTGAACAATATTCTGCTTTGCAATGTCAGCCTACAGCCCACGGCCACCAAGGAGCAGCCTTCTGATCCCTTGGGAACTCTCTCCATTTTACCCCCTTAGTTTCTGATTACAGAATAATGAAATATTGAACAGCCATTAATTCAAGTAGCCTCTAAAATGTGTGCATTTCTGCAGGCAACCTCACTAAACTGCATTTTCTTCACTGCTTATATGTAAGGGATACTGGCCCTTGAAGTGAGTATTATCAAAAATCAACGCAGAAGCCTGAACTGTCCGACTCAAAGCGGAAGCTGGTTGCTTCCGCAAAGCAACTGTTTTTCTATGACAGTTGTGCAAAATGTAGAAAAGCAGAAAAAGAGTAAAACAATTTAAGATGGAAATGTATTTAACGTAATGAAAAGAGTGCTAACTAAAAAATTTCACAACACAGGAAACAATTAAAATAACAGAGGGAATCCGGTGGAAACCAGCTAACCCATGTTGAGGCCAAGATTCTTATCTGTAACCGACCAAGAACTTCTAGAGAAAGCCAGAACCCTTTTTTGGTGCACTCACAGATTATGAAGTCATAGATGGTTTAGGATTGCATCAGTGAAGGGCCTGCAGATTCTACTAAATGCGCATACAGTAAAGCGACAAGCGTACAGTTTCAAAACAGATGATTTCCATGACATCAAATTAAATATTTGTTATTTGGAGGAAGCGATGGCCGTGTTGCAAAGCAAAAAGCATTTAAGCTTTTGTCTATAAAAGATAGAACAGCAGGCAAACTAATGCCATTCCAAATTCATGGTAATGCACAGCTTTGGCTTGAAGATTGTAGCATGACTCAGTACTTTAACTAACTTCAACTGCCTTGAAAGCCAGAAAAGGCACAAAAAAACATGATTGAAGTTGATATTTTTAATTTACGATGGAGTGGTTCAAGTGTTTTTCCAAAAGTTGGTTTGCCTGAAAGTTTGTGACTATTTAATAGAGCAGCTACATCTTGGAACTTTTATGAAGCTAGAAATTTTACCATCCAAGAAAAATGTCCATATTTCTTCCATCGTGTAACTTAGACACTGGCACTATGAGTTCAGCCTAAGTCAACACTTGGATGAATGAAAGAGTTTTCTTAAGTTGTTCCAATGGGAAATCATTGGTGTCACAATGTTCTCCATAGTTTGAAGGCACAGGAATTATGTGCACTGTTGTTGGCAGAAATTTCCAATGTCGATGTTTTGCTGCGGACACATGGTTGCTCTGTATCTTTTCTCAACTCTGAGGGAATTTTAGATGTAAAACTGTTCAAAGTAATCACTAAAGAGCAAACTAATACATAGAAGGATTTAGTACAACTGCTGTGTTGCTTTTCATGCCAGGAAGAGCTTGCTGCAATTGCACACACATCCAACTATACACACTTGTGTCTACACAACATTGAGATCATATCGGCCTTGCTCTCCACTGATTCTTTTCATTTCTCCTCCCTCCTTCTTTCCCTTCCCTTTGTATCCTGTCTGTCTTTCTCTGAGAAAATAATAGTGAACATCTCTTTAGGGAGGCTGGAGAGTACTCATTGCTATGAATAACACACACATGCACACACTGACACACACATGCCCACTCAGTCAAATGACATCATTGTGCTTTTTGTTTTATGAAGGTATAATGACAGAGCTGCTCCATTCTCGCCCCATTTCTTTCCCCTTTTTTGTCTCTGCTCTTTCATTGATTTCTTTCTCACACACACACACAAATGCACACACATCTGTTCTTGATTACAAAGTAAAGTATGTGCATAGTGTTTAGTGTTCAGGGTTTCTTTTCTTGTTTTTTTAATCACAAGACCAGCACAACTCCCTTAAGATTTTAGCTGAGTCCCAAATTGTAGCCAAGCAGGTGGCTACAAACTCTGTGTATGTATGTATATAGCACTACAGATAAGATATAATGGAGGTCAGTTTAATGCTGAGGATAAGGCATCAACTGTTAATAGATGAACATTAGGTGAGACTGTAAAAACATCGGAAGTCAGTGAAATGTCCGAACAAGGAAAGCTGTGCAAACGTGTGCATTTGTGTGTCATTGTTAATGCGTCCAGATGCGCATTTGTGTGTTGTTAGTGACTATTTTTTTCTACACTTCTATATTTGTGACAAACACGCCAGTACAAGACAAATTCCTAAGAAGCTTAGACTGTGGGATTTTTTTAATTATATTTTTGCTTTAATCGCCTGGCCCATACATGGATCTAGTCATCTACATGAGGGTTGCAACAGAACTGAGGGGAGCTTGTGGCTTGTCGTAGTAGCTTCTACTTCACATCTACAAGCTTATTCCGACTATTTTTTGTCTAATTAATAACAATTTGAATAGAGAAATGCTCAGAAATGCTATTTTAAATTTAATATACGTTATATATGTCCTGTATGATGAGAAAAATGTCACAAGAACATGTTAAAAAAAACAAAAAGTGATTTTTAGCGGAATGGGTCATGACTTCATTTGTGCGCCAACTTCACCCACTTTTTAGCCCAAATTGAGAACTCTGATTGTTTGCTGCAACCTTACATTTTTGTTTTTCCTTTTTTTCAGATTTCTTCCTCTGTGTTTTTTTATTCATATAATGCCAAAGCTTTTTGCATCTTGGTGAAGATCTTTGTACTGCATCAGTCTGTGCAAAGTGCTATCCAAACAAGCCACCTACCTTTCATAAACAGGAAATTTGCAGAAAAAATGTGATTCTTGGAAATGAAGTATGTGTTGTTGATACTTAGACTGTGAAGTTGTCCTTCATTTAAAAGGGTCCTTCAACGGACTAAGCACGTTCTAAGTAAATTTTGTGATTCAGGTTACAGCCTAGCTACCAGTATGACAGCACAATGCATTCACTCAGAATAGCCCGTTAGGATTTTGCTGTTGAAAAAACCCAACGAGATATAGTTTTTGTTTGAAATTGTAAAATGTAGCCATTATTTTTGGCACTCATTTGTTTAAATGTTCTCTTTTAATTCTATATGAAAGCTTACAACTAATACATGTAATTTTTTGTCCATTTTAGTTCACAGTCCACCTGCTGGAAGCCCAGAGCGCCCCACTGTGGCATTATCTCCCTTGCGTCCCCAAAGCTCATCTCCTTCCCGCTGCTCCGGCCAGTCAGGCCGTCCTCTTTCCATGGTTTCTCCGGGCTCCAGCTTAGGGCCCTCTCCTCTATCCTCCCCCGCTTCACGACCCATCCTCTCGCTGTCCTCACCTCTTTCCTGTCTCACGCCTCCAAACATGTCGCCTGTGCTGCTCAATGGGGATCCAGCCAGTCCACAAACACCATCTCCAGGCCCTTCACACACTCCAACCTCTGGGAGTCTCGCCCCCAAAGCAGAAAAGGTGAGGCTCATCTTCTAAGACTTACTTAAGCTGTCGGATACTGCTTCTTGGCTTGTTTTATTTTTTATTTACCACAATTATACAAAAGTATTTTATATATTTACAAAGAAAGTGCTTACTTTTAAATTATAAATCTATTTGAACCAAATTTCTGTTCTTTCATTTTTATTTCGATCACTTCGATGTATAACTATTAAGTGAATCTCTGCGCATTAAACAGGAATGTACACCATGTTCAGGCCAGTGTAAAGTTGCTTTTTTGATCCTTTATGGTTGGATTTTGTAGCAACATTAACCATTGCTAAACTTATGCAGCTGGCATGAAGCCACACCACTCATGTCTGCTAAGACAATGTTTCTTTAGGGATGCAGGACAAATTGAAACATAATAAAAACAACATACTTATATTGAGGAGTTGTAAGGCGACTTTTTTGGGGGGGAAAAATAGAAAGAAAAAAAGAGAGGAATAAGCAAAAAGGTATGAGACCTGTTATCAAAAATGTGTATTTTTATTTTGTCTTTCATGAATTCCTAACACTAATACACTGACAAAAATTCAAAAGAAAGTGGAATTGTAGTATGGGGAAACTTTCAAGCTACACAAATATCTGCAGTTGTTGATGAAAAAAACGATTGAATTGCATTTAGATCAAGTCAGCATATAATTAAAAATGACTCCAATTTGAATGAGCGAAGGATTTGACTTGCATGACGGCTGCGTTTGTGTGAGCGTGTGCTGCTCTCTACTGGTTCTTTCAGCAACAACACAAATCAGGTGGCACACTGAACAGGCAGGCTTTCACATTTACAGCAGGCAGATTAAGCCTTTAAGCTTCACACATGAAAGAAGAGAGAGAGTGATGTTTTTTTTTGCCAATGTCACTTCACCTTGCTCTCTCTTCGCCTACTCTCCTCTGTTCTCTTTTGACGCCCACTCTGTTCCACTCATCCCTCTTCCTTTCTTTTGCTCCCTGCCTCATTTTATTTAAGTATTTCAGCTTTAAGGAAACATCAAGCACTGGTTTGGTAAAGTTAGAATTTCATGTGCTTCTGGTAACAACTACTCCTAGAACTTTAAGGTTTAACTTTAAGGTTTTTTTTTATGGCTTTAGAGTTACAAGAGTTAAATGAGTTAATGTGACAAAGACCGATATTTTTAACTTGTTAAAGAAATAATGTTTCAAGAAGTCAAAATCAGTGTCAGATTTGGTTAAAATTGTATTTATTTATTTTATCCCATGTCTTGTGCCTCTCTCTTTTCTGTCCACTTCCAATTTTCAACCCTCCAGAAGGAGAGAAAAGCAGCGGGCTTGTTAAAGCTCTTGTCAGGTGCAGCGGCCAAGAAGAAACCTCGCTCGCCCACATCTTCTCCACCCACCCATGACCCCTCACTGGTTGGCCATGGCGCTGTGGCCACTGACCCCACTCAGAACTCGCACCACCATCACCACCATGCCCGCTCAGGTTCCTGTCCACTGTCATCGCAGGGGAGAGCCGGCTCCTGTCCAATCGAGAGTGAGATGGCAGGTGCAATAGGGCTGGAGCCTCTGCACAGGAAGTCAGGTTCACTGGATACTAACTTTCCCATGTCACCCCCAGCAACACGAGCTGGCAGTGCTTTGATGGTCTTCCGGCCCGAACCCAAACCCTTGTCAAGAGAGAGGTGGGTCTTCCTAACACAAGAAGAATACTGTAAGGACATGTACACAATTCTAGAAGATACTTTGACAAAGCTGGTAAAACAACTACACTTGAAAGGTGATTTAAGATTTTACCACATTGACTGAGCACATGACAACATTCTAGAGCAGGCAGGTCCAAACCCCGGCCTGTGAACCAAATGCAGCCCGCATTCAATCGTCTACTGGCTCGCAGGCTTCTGTCATAATATAAATATAATGCGGACCCCAGCACGTCCTAAAACCTAACATTTTTTATCGCGATTGGCTAGATTACATTATGTCGTAAACCTGTGGCAATTTTGGCCCGTAAGGCCCTGAAGGTCAACCTACTTGACCTTTAGGGCCTTACGGGCCAAATGATCACATAATCACAATGGTTTGTACTTCTGAATAGACAGAATAGACTATTTGTGTTTTTTCCTGGTCAGAGCATTTAAATTTAGAAGAGCATTTACTTGTGAGCAACATATAACTTTTCATATGAACCCAGATTTGATGTTGACAAAAGTTTTTTTTTTGTTTTTTTGGTTTTTCCAGACAGTCTTTTATTTGTGGTCTTTAAACATGACACCCACTGTAATTTTGGTAAAAACGTATTGAGATATAATTCTGTTCTATGAGAAGAAATTAAAAGTATCCCATTGCAATAAAAAATCCATGAAATAGTTAATTTGCACTTAATATTATCACAAGGGTCAAAGAATATATGCTGAATGGTTGGCCCTCACACATTTTCTCCTCACCAAATCTGGCCCTCTTTGCAAAAAGGTTGAACCCCCCCTTGAATACAACCAGTCCAATATTCTAAAATCATGCAAATTTAGAACAACCTTTGGGATTTTATTGTGAGTTCAAGTCTTCTGAAATAAACTCCAGAACATTCAGATGAGATCAAAAACCACGTAACTGTTTAAAAATTGGATCAGTGTCCACACAATATGAATTTTACAAGTTTCTTTTTCTCCAACACGTACAAAATCATGCCACAAACGGACAATGATTCAACAAAAAAAACCTAACATTTGTAATTTTAGCATATTTTTATTTGAAAAATAGTTTTATGAATTATGACGTTAAAATGTATTCAGCAAACATTACAAATCTGTTTTTGATCTATCAAGGGTTTTGGTTTGGTTTAGGGATTTATTGGTTCTTTGGGCTTCAATAATGTCAAGTTTATATCTATAATCCTAAAGTATTAAATATTTTTATAACTTGTATTTACCTTAAAAAAAAACTTTTAATTCCTTTCAAAGTTATTGTAGAAGGGTAAATAATGTAACATTGTAACATAAATTAAACATTTATATTTCTTTGGTAATGATTTGACATATCATTTCTGTATTTATTGGTTCAAAAAGTTTTATATTCCAAGGACAATATTTTAAAGACTCCTTTTGAAATCAAGGCTTCTAAAAATGTGTAATAGTACAAAGTATTTGCCACAGATGTTAATAAATTATGCCAGAGCAACCAACCATGATCCCAGCTTGTTTTCCTCCAACTGCTCTTGCCCTGATGGCTGGCAATTACCTGAAAGTGGTGGGTCTTGTCAATCAAAATGTTGAACCACCCGATCAAACCAATCAGCAGGAAGTATGGCAGAGACTTTATAAATAGGGCAGTGTTATATTTAAAGACTAGGTGATAGCCAGACTTCTAGAATATTGTCATCAAGTGAGGCCATGGTGGAATGAATAGCTGGTGTAGACAGACAGACTAACAAATGAATCAACCCTTTTTTTTTTTTTTTTTGGCAGGTATCGCGTGTTGGTTCCCTACCCTCCTCAGAGTGAGGCGGAGATCGAGCTGCGAGAAGGGGATGTTGTGTTTGTTCATAAGAAGAGGGAGGACGGTTGGTACAAAGGCACCCTGCAGAGGACGGGACAGACCGGCCTGTTTCCAGGCAGCTTTGTTGAGAGCTTTTGAGCTTCAAAAAGACAATACCTGACCCTGCAAACACAGCCAGCTCAAATCAAAATAAGCACATATGATGCAAATGTTAACATTGATTTCCCACATCTGAATGTTCATTATTCTGGTTGAAATCCATACACATTTACTTAAAACTATGGAACTGTCCTTAAGAGGAAGTGGTTTATCCACTGTGATGTGAACAAAAACAGCCTTTTTTTTCCCAGAGACCTCTATGGTTTAGCAGTGAAACTTAATGTAAAGGCGTTGAAAAACATTCACTGAAGCCACAATGCATAACTTCTGGCAAAAGTCCTGAGAAGCTCATATTAGTCCAACAAAATGACAAAAACATAAATTCTACACAGAACAGCTATTTCTGGATTTGACCAGCAACCCAGCCAGCAGGGAATGGTTCACCCTTCGGTCTTGTTTAGGACCTCCGATGTTGACTACTAAAGGCACAAGTTCAAAGAACACAGAAAATGTGCCCCTTTCTCCTTTTTACCAGCACAAACTAGGACAAAAAGCATTAGCTCTGCTTTTCCCATGAGACCTCACAACTTGAATCTGTGTGCTTATTTGAAGTGAAAACAGTCCAGATAGGCAATGAAGGAAGCCCACAAGCCAGCTCTCTGAGATCATTGCAAGCACATCTCTGCATCTAGTCTGTGACAACAAGCACATCTTTTTATTTTGTACTTAATATATATAATTGCATGTAGCATTTTTCATTTTTTATATGTTGTAATAGGTGGTTTGTGTTGTCCTGCTGTGATGATTTGTCTCAAGAGATTTTATTTAAAATAAGTGGTGCAAACGTTTTGTCTGAATTAGCTCATTCATTTTTATATTTATATATTCCATAAGGGTCTATGACATATTTTAGTTTTATAAGGGTTTACCTACAAAGAATCCTAAATGATCAGAATAAACCAGCTTTTTGAATGTAAAAAAAAAAAAACAAAGAAAATTTTGCGCCAAACAAAATATGGAACTATACAGAATTGATTTTTGTTTATGTGGGTCTTTTTTTTCATTTTTAGAATTAAGAGTAAAACTAATGCAGTTGGTCACAAAATGTTTTTACTGTATCTAGAATGATTTTAATATGTATTTACTTGTCAAAGGGGATTTTAATTTTTATTCTTTTCCTTTTTTGCCTATAAGCACAAATTGGTGGAATTAGGACTTTTTTCACCTTTCATGTTCATTTGTTTTCTTTGTTTTCCTGTGAAAAAACTGTCAAAAAACACCTACAAAGTGTAATTGCCAGCCTTAACCTTTTTGGACTCAAAGCCTGGACTTAGTTATTTTGAAATTCTGCCACTAGATATTTAATTTTCTCTGTAATCAAAAAAAGCACATCAGCACTGTTCCTTTCGGACTGAAACATGAGCAGAGACACAAAAATGCCGTTTATTTGTTTATTTATTGGTTTTTCTTTCCGCACAGGATCAGAATGAAGCAAAAACAGCTAAACATCATGTCAGCTGAGAAGTCCTTTTTAATTATCAAACAGCTATTATTATACTGAGTGTCTTTATTTGACTTAACACTATGGAGTCTCTACTGCCAAATGGATTCATGTCGCATCAAAAAATCTTTACCTCAAGATTTCTTCTTTGTAAGATTTAGGATTAAATCATAAAACCCCTTTTTTTCTTAACAAACATCTCTGAGACTTTAGAAAGCATTTCAAATAGACGAGCATGAACATTCAAAGAAGAAATGATTCTGCTTCGTTTATTATTTAATAAAAAAGTGACAGCAGTTCTAAGAATATGAAAAGCAGACAAAAAAACATATCTGGATTTCTCAAAGGCGCGTGGAGTAGAGAGTATCGATCAACATTTGGTCAATGTAGTATTAGATGAGACAAGAACACCTATTATAACTTAATTTTTTTTTTACATTATGACAACTTTTATGGGGTTTTTTACCTTGATTTTTTTTTCTTTTGGTCTAAGTCTTCAAACTCTGTTATTCATGTGAGCTAAAATTGGGTATTATTAGAAATATTAAACTAAAAATCTCCTGTTTGGCCTTTAAAACCCTACAGTGAAACCAGAGTGCCTACTGATGTTAACAAACACACACACACAATTCCACAGTATTTTAGGTAGACCGGTTCCCAATTTGTGATTGTTTACTTCTATCAGTCCAAAAAGCCTATCCATTCATTTTTCTACAGCTCAGTCGGGTTTAGACTGATGACAAAAACCAGCAGATCCCAGAAAAGCTCTGCACAAAACCCAGAATAGAGATTTTTCTGCATCTGTCCCATTTGTGTCTGAGCTGGAGTTTGTGTTGTGTAAAAGCACAAGTCCACATGTGTGCTGGAGATCAGCAGATCCCAGCTGTCTCCTCTTCACCGCCGGATCTGAAGAGAACGAGTTTACAACAGTCCGAACATCAGGAATAAAACCACTGCATAGTGGTCACTTTAAATAATAAAACAAATGAAGAAAAAAAACTTGAAGAGTCTGTTTTTCAAATATTTTGTATGTGTTTTAACTGATGATGTTAGCTTGCCATATGCCTCAGCTTCCTGGTTGTTCAGTCTTGCTTGAAATCTTGAAGTGACACCTTTGAGAAAATTTCTAAGCAGCAAAAAGTAACATTTGTTTCTATTGAAAACAGCACACATGATGATGATGATGATGCACAAAATAAAGTACCCATACTCAGTCAGACTGTGTTGAGCAACAACAATCATCACTTTTGTTCCAGTCTGAGCACAAACTAAAAACAAAAAAGGCCAGTTCTAGCCCAGGAACATGTGCTAGCACCGTTTCTGTTCCAGGCTGTCTTTTAGGTCTGATTGATTTTCAATTTTGGAGACGCAAACGGGATAAGGCCACAAGGGCATCACAAACCCCCCTTCCAGGAAGCCTGAGCTCTGCCATTTTGTCATTCGTTTTTGCATGTGTGTTGGGGGCGTTGGGGGTGTGGCCTCTGTATGCAGCTCCACACAGGAAACTGAGCAAGCTTGGTGCAGGATGGACATTCATCATGACTGAGCCAAGTAGAATGTGGCACTGTTTAAGAAACCGGGGGTAAAAAGAATCTATATACATATATCTATTTAAATATATATATATAAATTCTATATTGTGCAGAATATTTATTGGCCTTTTGTGCCAAATAAAGTCATGCTCTAAGCTGGCTACGTCCAGCACTCTCTACCAGTGATCATTATACATAGTCTTGTACTGATGACTCGTGGTTGATATGATTGTTTTTTCATGTCAATGCATTTTTCGCAATAAATGAATTTGTTCTATTAAAAGAAACTGATTTTTTTATTGCCTTCTGTGTTTTTTTTGCACTCTCATTTCGCTTTGTAATGGCCATAAAGTGCGAAATGACTCGATAAAATACAACTTTACTCAATCAGCTACAAAAGCAAACACATTTCCTGCATAAGTTCATTTGGATTTGATGGCCTCCCCCTGAAGGATTTGTCCTGAAAATCGCATCCCCCTCTAATTTGAATTACCTTCATCACATTGTGTTCATTATGGGCTTATAAGGCATTATGAGCAACTAGCTATCATTCTATGTTCATTAGTCAGGGATGCCTGTTTTCTTTTCTGCTTCCTCTATTTTCTAATCACTCTGTTTTTTGTTGTTTTCTGGAGTCAAACCTTGACGTGAAGCAGGTGGTCATTTGCGAGCATCCCCAGCACTCTTCTTAAATGACTATGTCTTTTCTGCAGGCGTCAAGTGATGAACTGCATTTGCATTTAGAGTGACTACCTGAAGGTGTCAGAGGGGTGCGGGGATGAAAATATGTGTGTACATGTACAACAGCTTATCTGTGCTTCATGCTAATTCAACAAAACCTTATTTTGACTTTAAGATTTGCGTACTTACAGTTAGCGGCTAAATTATCTATGAACTGCAGTGCAGAGATAGACTTTATCTATACAGAGAATATGGCTAAAAATGACTAAAAGCATGTCAACAAAAATGCCTCTACATGTGTTACCGCAACCAATTTTCTTTCTGCTGGTCTTCACTCCTTAAAAACAGCAAGGTGCTGCAGGCTCTGGCAGGAAATTGATCAGCATTCCTCTGCTTTATGCCATGTCCTTCTTTCCAAGGGCAGTAATGCTGGAGGGGGAAACACTCCAGATCTTATCAAGAAGTAATAGACAGTTAATTCCCTTATGAGAACAAGAAGTAAACAGGGATAGTGATGCTGCTAGATTCACTTAACATCTTAAATTTGGCTTTAATGTAAAAAAACAATCTAAACTAAACCATGTCTTGTTTTTCATTTAGAACAAACAGAAACTAATCAAATATCAATCAATAGATTTGGATCAAAGTATATGTGCTACGTGTTCCATTCTCTAGCAGTAGAATGAAAAAAAAACATAAAATTATAGAAACGTGGTGCAATCTTGTTTGTATGAACTAAAGATCTGTGCTATGTGTCCAAAGTAACAGTGAAGCTTGTAGAAGCAAATGCAATGTGCGATAAAGCAGACAAACACAATGTGTCATGTCAAAAATACAAACCTTTATTGGAAAAGAAGATAAACTAGTTAAAAGTTCCCAAATAATACTGTTCCATCCTTTAAAAAAAGAAGTAGAAATGTGTCACTCACAACACCTTTCCCTGTAGGAGTGACTTTTATTTGGATATAAGGCACTAAATCATTTTATGCATTAGAAGCTCTTATTTTTTTGCTGCTTCAAAACCATTTCCCATATAAATGACCCATTTTGGAAAAACAGATTTTTCTTTACGCCTTGCAGCATTTTACAGTACAGAGTCAAGTGAATACAAAAATGCAATAATGCAAACACAAACAAAGCTTCTCCCTTTTCTCATCAACAAACACCGGCATTATGACCCTAGTTTTTTGCATGCACAGTACCTTACAATTCCAGATGGGATTTCTCCATGTTCTGAAGGATCTGAGCTCTTTTGATACCATTGAAGAAAGCATGCTAAACAGTTAGTGGGTGGTCATGGCACGTCTGATTGGTGTGTTTTCCCTTTGGAGATACAAAAAGACTAGTGTTGCTGCTGCAGGATTTAGTGTAATGCCCTTTGAGCTAAAACAACTTTTGTAACAGATCATTTCAATACAGATATTACCAAATAGTTCAAATATAAAGTACAATTACAAACCTAAAATGCTTCTTTTTCATGTAATAGTTTTGCATATAAAAGCTGACAGTTTAGCAAACTGAGGTTTTGTTTCACTTCTGTTCAACCTCATTTAAAATATTTTGGTTCCGTTAAATATGTTTTTGGTTTTTTTAAAACAACTGAATCAAAAATGTCAAGGCCTCTTTTAGGTGTGAGCGAAAGTTCTCTTAAAGGTCAGGATGACCTTGACAGAGGATTTTTGATGTAAACAGAATTCAGACTTTGGGACACTGGACTCCAGTCTAAAAGAGCTTGATTGGAGTCAAACTAAAAGTCTTGATATGTAAACAGCTCCCAGTGTGTAGGGCTGTGGCAAGTTTCCCTCAGTCAGGCTAAAACTAAAATAAGAAAAAGTTGAGATTAAAAAAATTATAATAATAATAAAAAGGTTAAGTATAAGCTTAATACAGGAAAGGACATAAAAATAACAATAGAGATAACATTTTATGTGAATGAAGGTATATCTTTTTGGAAACAGTCCTTAAACTTTGGCCTCTTTTCTTCTCACACATGCTGAGTGCTTCAGAGGAGCTGGTTGGGTTAGGGTATGAGACGAGCCAGGCAGAAGATCATTGGTTATAATGCTGAAAATATGGAGCGTCTTCACATGAAGCCGGAGCTGAAAGAAAACGTGGAAGAAGCTAGTTCAAATATGGAATGGAAGCTGTGTGTTCACCCCCTTTTCAATTCTAAAATGAATACATTGTATGAGAAGTTTTTGGGAATACTAATGTATTGAGAGTCCTCTTACTTCTTGCGGTCCTTGTCTTTCTTGCCGTTGGCCGTCATGTTCTGAGCCTGCAGCAGTTGAGTAGCAGCTTTTCTCTTGTTAAAGGAGCTCTGGTCCTCCTCAAAAAGCCGTTTCTTTTCCTCCAGAGTTGCTTTCTCTTCTGCGTGGCGACGCTTCAGTTGCTCAAATCTGCTCTGCAGCTAAAACAAATGCAGCCAAACACACAAATGACAACTAGAAGCGGGTTGTTGTTTTTTTCCTGATGTGCAAATGTTATCACAACAGGTGAGATATATGTGTGAATGTGAGAGCACCTCTCTCTCAGCCTCCTTAAGCTCGGCTTCCTTTTCCTTCACCCTCTGCACAAAAATCTGCCTCATCTCATCTTCTCTCCTCTGCAGCTCCAGCAGGAATTCCTGACGCTTGGCCTCGTAGGTCTGCTGCAAACTGAACACAGCACACACTTGTCGTCCTAGTTCCCTCACAAGTTTGGTATTTTGGGTGGAGGCAGGTGTTGGTGCTCGGGCAGCTTACCTCACTGGTTTGCATTCTGGGTCTGTGTCCTTGAATCCCATTTCTTCCAGTTTGCAGCGCCTGTAGAGTTCGTAATGCCTGGAGTGGGTCTGCTCACGTAAATCCTCCATATTGACACAGATGAGCATCTCCCTCAGCTTCACAAAGTCACAGTGCTGCTCATTTTCCACTGGAAAACAAAAGACAGTTTAAGCCTAAACAAAAAATAAAAGCACAACAAACACGATAAGAGTCATTTTGGCGAGGGTTCCATGGAAACGAGCATGTTGCTCCATCATTACCCTGGACAACACCCCATGGATACTGGCGAGCCTTCACCATCTTGTTGCCAACGCAGACTTCCTCGGTGCTGCCCACTACAGCAAACGGTAAATGGCCCTTAAAGCAGAATGGAAAATGGGATTTTAGTCAAAAATGGAATTTGATGCAAAGTTTGTTGCAACAAAACCAAACTAAGGTCAACATAAATGTGGTGTAGAAATGTGTTTTGCTCATTTTTTTCACGCAACATCAAAGTTTAAGTCATTGTTGGTGCTGGTCTGACTGGACCTCCACAAGTATTAAAAAAAAGCAATGTATATTATTGAGATATATAAACATGACAATGAGTACTGACTGATCATACAAGTGTTCATACTTCATTTCAGCATCACAGTACATGTATGACCTCCTGGTGCTTCTTACATTCATAGTGGTGTTGACTTTGGCCACCGTCTCATCATCCAGCGGGAACTGGTAGATTTGGACGCCGTTGCTAACCAACTCACTCATTATTTTGATCTTGAATTTGTGCAGTTCACTTTTACTGATGGTGTCAGCTTTGGCGATCACTGGGATGATGTTTACCTGCATGGAGAAGAGATGGACAGTGGTAACAATCAGCTCTGTGTCCTCGCTCATTTTATCACTCATTTCACTCGTATCGACATGGCAGCTTGGTTGTCCGAGAAAGGAAAGAAAACATTTGTCATCGTTAGCAACACAAACTTTCTGACCGACTTCCAGCTAGCCTGCTTTGAAAGTGAGCAGTGCTCATAACCAAAAATTAGTTCAAATTAGGGCTGCATGATATGAGGAAAACTGGCAATATGTGATGTTAATGATCAGTATTGCGATAATGATAAAACTTGGACAAATAGCAAAACAGCCCAAAACATACCGGTAATTCCCTTTTCATTGCAACCGTTTATAAATTCTACTCTAAATCTCCCTCATCGACATAGGAGATGAACATCTCAGATAAAAGGGCTCCATCTGATTGGTCAACGACAGGAAAGCGTCCATCTGGTTGGTCAAATGCATAAATGGATTTATTTGATTCGTTAAATACTTCAAGCTGCCATACGATTCTTTTAGCACATTTAAAGTAACCATTTATTGCACTTTTCGCCGTCTTTTGCAATATGCATATTGCACAGCCTTATGTCGCGGTAACGATAAATTTGCGATATATTGTGCAGGCCAAGTTCCAATGTAGTAATCTGTGATGTAACTAAGTATTACCAAACATAGCTGGATTCAGACAGCAGCCCTTTTTTGGTAGAAAACATAAGAGCCTTCTGGTTGTTAAGCATCACTGACTTTATGTGGCCATGATGGTAATCAATACTTTGTATAAAATGGAGTGCTTTACCAAACAAGTACAAACAGGACAGCAATAAAAGTCAACATGAAATGATAAAAATGGCTAGGATGCACTATGTATCTGTGCTTTACTTTTTTTTTTTTTATTGTTGGATAGAGGTAAAGTATTTTAAGAGATCATTTTCGAATGATGTAACCAGAGGGAGATGGAAAATCCAAAAATGTTCCTCAATTGAAAGCGGTGTAACTTCAAAAAAACATTACTCAAGTAGTAGTAAAGGAACAGTCATCTAAATAATTACTCAACTAAAAGTAAAAGTGTAGTTGTTGACTAAAGCAGTGTTTTTTAACCAGTGTCCCACGGCACACTAGTGTACCGTGGGACATGGTCAAGTGTGCCGTGGAAAATTGCCCTCATTACTGATTTAAAACCATTTTCCATCTCCAGGATTTCAGCTCTGTGTTCATCCAAACAGGCCCTGATAAAACACTGAGTAGTTAGGAATATGAAAGATCGTTAAATACTATTTTCTTTGCGTTTATTTTATTTTATTAAAGACATTTTGATAAGAATGACGGTACCGCGATTTAGCTGCAGCTTCGGCTGTATCATTCTTGGGAAGCTTAATCACACGTCACCAGTCTGACCAATCAGAAGTGGTTAAAGTCTTCACTTCCGTGTCCCGATTTAGCTCGTAAAGTCTCTCAGTTCTAACAAAAATACCAGCTAAAGCTCGTCTTTAGTGGAGTAGCTTTCCACAGAATCCGATATCAGACCTTGGAAAAAGTGACCAAAACAATGAAGCTCTGAAAAGCGATCTCCGGCCATTTTATGCACTACATCTCCCATGATGCATTGGGTTAAAGTGACACCGCATGAGGAGATCTGTTGTTAAGCGTCTTGAAGTCAACTAACACACCTCAAACTGTTTTTAAATCTTCTAACTTAACTTTTATTACATCTTTTAGAAAAAAAAAACTCCTGCAACTTCCAGCTTTTTCTGCCACAATTATCTCAAAAATGCACGTGAGATTGTGGAGAGGCTGTAGATCAATACAGACTATGAGTTTCTCCTTTTTTTTTTTTTTTGGGGATGCTGGTGTGCCGCGGGATTTTTTTTAAGGTTAAAGTGTGCCGTGGCTCTGAAAAGGTTGAAAAACACTGGACTAAAGTACTCAAGTACAGTTTGAACTTATGTGGTTTAAAGTCTATAAACTTTGAAATACATTACAGATGCTAAAAAAAAAAAATTGGAAGAGGATGGAAAAAGAAAATCTACTCATTTAAAATCTTTTTATTAATATTTGATATGCAAAACACACGTGGGCTTATTAATGATATGCAATAGTAATAATAATTTAAATTTAAAAAATATAAAAATCAGAAAAACAAACAAATACATGTAAAATAAAAACGTTTTCTTATATGAAGAATTTGTTTCTCATGTTTACCAGATAAAGTGATCCACAAAAACAAGTTACAGATGGTATTTCTGTCCCTGGAATTCAATCTGGTGCCTTCTCACATTCCTGTCTGTCAACTAACTGCACCAAAGGGAAGCCTGCAATGAGTTGTTGCCACCAGGCATGCTTCTAGGCCACACATGGATCCATACAATCCCGCAGAACCCCCACTGACCCCAGCAGAGGCGAGAAAACAAATCATTGAGGGGTTTTTTTTTTCAACAGCTGTCTGAGTCACTGTCTGTCACTGCTACAGAACCAACAATCGGCTCTTTCTGAGTTTCACTGTACAGAGACACAAAGGGACAACTCAAGTGTGCATGCATGAGTTGATTACAGAATTCCACCCCTTTCACATGTAAATGCAGAGTTACTGCAACTGCAGGGCTACAAAAACTCACAGAGCATGGGAAAGTTCCTGACCACTTCAAGAGTGATGGACGGAGGTTTAGTTCAGACTGAACTCTGGGCTTTTTCCAAAAACAGGCCAATGGCGAGGAGGTGGGACGATGAGCTGGACCTCCTTACGGTTGTGGGATGTACGTTTCCAGAGAGCAGTACTGCCAGATCACAGTGAGGAGGGGGCTTCCTACTACAGCTGATGACAGTATCCCCACTTTTTTGCAATTTGGCAAAAATACATTAGATGTAACCTTTACGTGACAGAAAAGGTGTCCTCTGTCGTTTTCCATGTCTGCAGTCCTTTTTCATTTAAAAAATAGAGTTAGGTTTACAGGTTGATAAACAGATTTTTGCCTAAAAAATGCAACATCAATTCTTCAAATAAAGTAATCACTTGTATTTTTTTGTTTTAATGCAAGAGTTTAAACTGTTTTTGGTGAAAATGTCCACTTGTATTCACTTTCAGTAGTTAGTTATACCATTTTTTCCTTAAAATATATCTAGTTTATACATTTTAAAACTAAGGCCATATTTATGCAAATCCTTTTAATTGTAAATTGAAACAAGCTTTAATATTATGAATTAAAATCGAATCTATTTAGTACCTTGGCAGTTATACATAGTCTGTGTTAGAGCTGCACAATATGAGGAAAACTTGCAATGTGCAATATTAGTGATCAGTTTGGATGAAGATATGAATTGGGATGCATGAACAACAGCAAAAAAAAAACAGCTAATACATCATTTCCATTTCACTGCCACAGTTTCATTTAAATAAAAGTCAATATCAATTATTTGCAAATTATCTCAATGGCAGACGGTAAGAACTTGTTTGTCGGGAAACATACCAAAGAACAATGATCTACTTTTCTGGTAGTTTTGGCCTAAACTAATATGGTCAGCAATGAAGAACAATGTAGGTAGTGTGAAAAAATATAATAGTTTCTCTGTTTATGCATGCGTGCACATTTAGGGTGACCATTTATTTTGGGATACAAGCTGATGTCACATTAACATATGCCGTGATCAGACCTGCAGACTTAGTAAAAAAAAATAAAAAATGTATTTTTAGATAAGGAATAACATGTATGTTTCTTTACTTCACCAAATGTTTTCTGCAACATTTAGCTAGCATCAGTGCATAGCAAAATTGTAGCATTAATGCCATGTAGCGTTAGTCCATGACTAAAATGACCGACAAAAGACTCACTTTTGAGAGTTTCCTTCAGAGTAAAAGTTCCTTTATAAAACTCTCAGCATTTTTCACTTAAAGTCTTTCATTGTTTACATAAATACACATTTTAAAGTTGTGTTTTCGCTGCTTTTGCCTCTCAGAGTTGGAGTTTAGTGACTCACATGCTGGAAGATGGGAATTCCCTAGTACGTAACAATCTGATTAGAACTCACAGGGCAACAGGAATTGCACTGGCAATTGAAGGATCCTTGTTTCATCAACGCAGGTATTTTGCACTCAGCAGATATGAGGCCCATTGAAGAAATGCTGCATTTGCCAGATTTAAATAAAGTAACAAAACTAAACTCACAAACACAGCTGTGATGGAGACAAAACAAATGACACGGCCGCAGACCGACTTTCTGAAAGTGACAACTAAAGAAACTGAAAGTCACCCAACACCTGCTCAAACTCCACACAGTATGGATTTGAAACCAACCCACTCCTTTTTCACTTCCTACCTTGCTGTCCAGCTTTTTCATGGTGACGAGGTCCAGGGATTTGAGGGAATGGCCAGATGGAGAAATGAAATACAGACATGCGTGGACTCGAGAGTCGTGGTAATTGTGCAGAGAGCGCTTGATTTTTAATTCCTCCTGCAAGTAACTCTCAAACTGCTTGTCGATGTAGTCCACCACTGGCTGATAGCTGCAGGACACAAATATGGCGGCGATAAGTGACTCAGAATTACAGCATATTGTACAACAAACTTAGGCGTTTTCTGCATTTCAGTTCCATTTCTTCCCATCAGTTACTTAAAATGATTGACACACATTGGGACGTCTTGCAATCACACCTGTCTTGTTTGTTCATTTGGTCTCCAAAGCCCACAGTGTTGACAACAGTGAGACGCAGCCTGACATTGGTCTCCTGCAGGTCGTAGGTTTGAGCCCGCAGCTTTACCTGAGGTTCAAAGTGGGACGATTCAAAGTTCTCAAAATTGGTATTGAACAAAGTATCCATGAGTGTCGACTTGCCAATACCCGTCTCACCTATGGATAATAGAAAAACACACAAAAAATTGTAATGTTAGACAAAAGAACATTTTTATTGAACTTAAAATCCCTCTTTCAATCTAATTTTGATCCATTTTAAAGGGCCTATACCATGCTATTCTTAAGTCGTTTATAGTAAGCAATATCCATATATATTATAATATATTAGACAGACAGACAGACAGACAGAAAGATGACTTCATTAATCCCACAATGGGGAAATTTAATTTATCTGTGGAAGCAAAAACGACATTCAGAAATAATCTGTATAATATAACATCAAAAAAGGACATTTAAAATGACATTCATTTTAAATAATTAAAAATATTACTAAAATGATTATGAAAAATGATCAAAAATTAGATTCTTATTAAATAAAGAAATAAATATTAAATAAATACAGCTGCAAAAGTGTAAAAAAACATGCGGTCTGCAAAACATGTAAACTGTAAAAAAAAAAAAAACATGTAAAATCTTTTGTAAAAATTTTGTAAAAACATTACCTTATGTTAATGTTTTGTTAATGTTATCTTAATATTACCTTTGGCACACAAAAGAACAAATGTTTTGGTAAATACTATTTCTCTTCCTGATACATTTTTCAACCCAGAAGTAAGACGATTCGATTTCTGAGTCACCGGCTTTCGCTTAGTGTGGGTGTTGCTCATTTCATGACGTTATCCTCTCCTGCTAGCTCGTAGCCCCTCACACACATTAGCAGGGCAACAAAAATGGTGCGCAATATTGAGACTATCCAGCCATACAGTTTTGTGCCAAGATGCCAGCTCAAGGAAAAACAAAGAAGTACATGGATCAATTTGTCTGCAAGTGGATGCATCAGAATGGAGCGGAGCAGAGAGTTTGTGGCCTGCCGATTGTAGCTTCGACATCACAACTACAAGCTTTTTCAAACTGCATTTTTTTATCTGCTCTTTACTCAAAAATGCAATTTAAAGTTTAATTTTCCTTATTAATGTTTTGCATAATCAGAAAAATGCCAGAAGAACATGTTAAAAACACCAAAATCCCAATTTTCATCAGAGTGGGTTTTTAACATAACGATATAAAAGTAAAAGTTTAAAGAAAAACAACTTTAAAAAAAAAAAATAAAGAAAAAACCTAAATTGAATAAATAATTGTGAAAGTGTGAAGATTCCAGGAAATGTTTGTGTGTTGTGTATATTCATGTACCAATGCACAGAATATTGAAGCAAAAGCCTTGGCAAATGGACTTGTTCACAAGCTGGTCCGGAAGGCTGTCAAAGCCCACATGGCCGGCTAGAGACAGGGGTCTTGCTCCTTTATCCTGTAAAATGCCAAGTGCAGCATTAGCTCCGTTGTTAGGGGGATGTTGCTTTATTTTTCTATGATCAGCACCCAACTGAAGGAAAAACAACACTTCAAATATCAGTGGACAACTGTCAGCGATTTTTTATGACAAACTTTGTTGTTGTTTTTTTGTTTCGTTTGTTCGATTACTTGTTTGTGTTTGATTTATTGCTTTACAACCAGCATAAACTTTGCTGACAAGCAAACAATATTACAATCATAATAATAATAATAATCATAAAAGGTTTACGTGTTGACACTTGTATTTGTACCAGTTAACCATACTTGTTTAAATAAAAACAATCATGTGTAACTAGTAGTTTTACCTGCATGATTTTGCAAAAACGGATCATTTAACGTTCAAATGTGCAAACACAAGCAATTAAGAGACAAATATTTTGATTTACACAAAGCTTATTGGAGAAAGTAATTATGCTAAGCCCACTCGGACAATCTTAGTTTGATAAAACACGCAACACAGAAAAAAAATACAAGTAGAATACAATAACAAACATAAAAAGTGATCTACAAGTATGCCCTTTAGTTACTGAAAGCGTTAGCACTATTTTATAGTTTGAACTACCAAGTTTGAAAAACTTTTATGAAGTAAGGCTAGCTGGATGTGACTGCATGTTAGCTTCGGACACTCCCTGCTCAGCTGTCAGGAACAGTCACTGGAAAACCACACCAAAAACAAAACTTACCGGCTGCCGAGCAACATCAGAAGAAGCCATGGTTTCAGACTAAACTTAAAGGCGTCAATTAGGACAACACTAACTAATTAAAACTAAAAAAAACAACAACAATCCGAGATGTCCTATGAAATCCAGACAGAGCACCGTTGCGTCTACAGTCGACGAATGAAAAGACGAGACCACTCACAACAATGTAGAAATGAGGGTAAACGTTTGGTTTGGCAAGCCGTTTTTGAACGCATAGTTCCATAAATGTCATAAATCGAGGTTAAAGTTATATTTAAACTTGTAAAGACGTATTTCATCTTAGGACTTTATTAGAAATATAACTAAATGAAGCAACACGTTATGCTATAAAATTATCCCTGGACCCTTTTGTGTAATGGTATAGCCCATGTGAATCTTCCCAGTCACTCCCAATTTTGTAGTTGTGTTTTCTGCCCGCACAGAAATTTGGAAACTTTCAAGGAACGATTCTTTATGAATATTCTTTCTGACATTTTAATTTAAAAGTGTACCATGAGGCCTCAAACTTGCTAACAACTGCAAGCAGAAATCCATTGATTTGTTTAAATCTGGAAGTAAAAACGAATGTCCTCAAATCAATTTATGTTTTAAATTTGATTTCAAATTTATGTTTTACAGTAATTTGTTCTTCCGGGAGTGATCAACAATTTGCTCCTTTTAAGATGTTCAAACGTCGATGTTAGTGTCCACCAGCACATGCAGCTATATTACGTGGATTTACAGCGCTATTTTTATAGAGAAGTTTGGACGCTCCTGATTACGAGGAGTCCATAAATGCAACTGTTTGCCGTTTACGAGATTCCTCACAAAAAAAAAAAAAAAAAAATGAGAACAGCTCAAGCGCGACCCCTATCGTTTAATGCCCGCCACAGGTTTCCCAATGGAGGAAGGAGGAGGACAGAGAGGATGCGATTCTTCGCTGCTACCGAACCAAGTGGATGAGCAGTACCATGAATGTATCCTGGGAAGTTAATGAGTAGCTGAGCCAGCGACTATTTCCAGGAGGAAGAGGAGGGCGATGGCATCCCAGATCACGGAGGAAGCCGTGCAGGGGTTTCTGTCGGAAAGAGGAGGGAGGGTCCAACAGATGGAGCTGATGGATCATTTCTTATCTCTCCGTGGGTTTAATGACCAGTCAGACGAAGGGCTGCGGCGCATCGTCGACAGCGTGTGTTTGGTGAAGGTGGAGAACGGAGTGAAATATGTGAGTCTGAACGCGATGCGTTCGGACTCGGGCGGCCCGGACCAAGCGGAGTGCAACGGCAACATCCAAGAGGCGCTGGACAACAAACATGTGAACGGCAATCCTGAAAATGGAGTCCGACCAGGTGAGGGGAAAGGATGGTAATTTGCCCTTTGCAGGGTGTACATATATGTATATTTTTTTTCAATTGTTTACATTTAGGTGTTTATTATCGTATGTCTGTCGCAAGTGGTCCTAAAAAACGCTGTTTTGAAGCATCATTTTATTTAATTTATTTTTTAACTTTACACATTTTCACAACTGTTTTATTTTGAAAAATAACAGAAATTCTTCAGCAGACGGATATGGAGGAAAAAAGTAATGTCTGAATCTTTCAAAATATCACTATATATAAACTCTGTTGAAGTGGAAAACCCGTTTTATTCCTCTACAGAAGCACCACTTGCCAGCTTGGACAATAACAAACAGTCAAATGACAACGAGAATGGGGCCAGGTCTCAGTGTAGACTCAACGCTAGGACGCCTGCTACATCTACAGGTGGAGGGGAGGTGAGGCTGAGGGACAGGAGGAGGCGAGAGTCGGCCCCAGTTATTGCTGTGCAAGATCTGGACCAGGGCCACTCTGCTGGCCCCCACTGCCAGCAGGTGCGAGGGGCTCGCAGGGTTTCCAAGGGCTCCCAAAGAGCCATCCTAACCAGCTGCTTATCTGAAGACAGCGCACTGGAGGGACTAGAGTCCATTGGGGATATTCACACACCCAAGGGCAGCCGCAGGAACTTTATAGAGCTGATGATGAGTACTTCTCCTCAGGTTGGATTTTTTCAAATTGATTTTCTATATTTGCATATAAAAGTGCCAACAAATGTCAAGAACATAGGCTCTCACAGGTTCGCAGGTCGCTGATCAACCGTGGGCCCCGTGTCCGAGACTCCCTGAGGAGCGAAGGTGACTCGGCGTCCCTCCTCTCCTCGGCCACCGATGAGGACTGTGCCTTGGTGACTTTGGACCCACTAGAGCACGAGTGGATGCTTTGCGCCTCAGACGGCATGTGGGAGAGTCTGCAGCCGCTGTTGGCCGTGGAGCCGAGCCTCGTGGCCAAAAGGGACTTTGTTACGGGCTTCACCTGCCTCCACTGGGCGGCGAAGCAGGGCAAAGCTGAGCTGCTGTCCCAGCTGCTGGGCTTCGCCAAGAAGAACACCGTACCTTTGAACGTGAACGTGAGATCTAGTGCTGGATACACACCGCTGCACCTGGCTGCCATGCATGGTCACACACAGGTGGGTTGCAGGGAGTGGGAGCCACTCAGTTTGATCTCAAATAACCCAAATTGCTTAAAAATAACAATAAATTTACAAAAGGGGGAATTGTTTTTCATTCTTTAATAATTTGCTGATGTATAGCAGGCATTTATAGAAGAGCAAATGTCCTTCACTTTTGTTGGCAGGTGGTTCGGCTGCTGCTGTCAGACTGGGAGGCAGACCCCGAAGCTCGGGATTACAGCGGGAGGCGAGCCGTCCAGTACTTGTCCCCCCCGCTGGCTGCTGACCTGCAGCAGGAAGGAGTGGTCACCTCACCGACCGCCGAGTCGGACGCCGAAAACGGCGGCGGAAGCAGAGGTGGAGGGCGAGGCTGGAAGCTGGCCAGGGTGCTGCAGGGCAACCTGAACCCCCTGCGGCGACTCCACCTGTCAGCTGAAGCGGCGGAAGAGCCGGCAGGGAGCGGGAAGGCCAAGGGGGTCCTGCAGAGGAAAACGTCCCTCAGCCGGCTGAACGCCAAACTGCATCGTGGGCGCCACCGGGCCCAGATCATCCACAGCACCTCCTTTAGGGACTCTGGAGAAGTGGAGATAGGAGACGACACAACCAGCAGTCCACTTCGCACTAGACCACTCTCCAGCCTGTTTGGGTGAAGTACAACCAGCAATATAACTAGCAGCTTAAAACAATTCCATTTCCACATCTCAGAGTTCCAATATTTCCTACAAAATAAACAAAGGTTTTTTGCTATAGAAATTATTCTCCTGAGCTTTAATTTATTTTTGTTCCGAATGCAGTGAATGAGCTTTTTGCCAATCACAAAGAAGGGAGGTCACTCACCAATTTCTTTAAATCCAAATCAGACCAGCGGATCTGCATTTGTTCAACTTGTTGTGGTTGTTCTGTCTAGAAAGGCCTTGTTTAAAGAAAGTAGCAAAAAGGTAGGATTCTGTTCACACAAACCTAAAAATACCTAGATTATGTAGCATTACTGTAGGCCACAAGCACTTTGAAGTGGTTCCACACTTGTTCTCCATTAAAAAAAACATCATATTTGTTTACAGAGTCATATATTTTTAGTTTTTCAAATGTGAATGATGTCCCTTTCCTGTGTTGGAGTGGTGCTGAAGCTTTCTTTTTTTTTTTTTTTTGTACATTTCTGGAAAAATGGATTTATTTCATGAAAAACAGAGTTTAATATTTAATGTTGATCAACCTGTTTGCACTCGTCACTTTGAAGTTTGTAGCTGATTTAGGAATAGAACTACATAAACTAAATACACTAATAAAAACAAAACCCTTTTGTTTTATGTTACACTTTTATTTTCCAGGTCTTATCTGTTCTACAGACCTTAAGCTCTCCCTCATGGTTTTATTTCTTTGACACTGTTGTAAAAAAAGTGTTTGCATCCAATAATGAGCAGTTTCACTGTATCTCAGTTGAAAGCACACAATTTATATATATCTTTGTTTTTTTTTTTATCTCCAGTGTACCTCAATTTCTGAAGCTGCTCTACTTTTTGTTCCTCTGTTGTGCATCTCCAAGCATGGCTTCTATAAATTTTAGTTTTGTTTTTTGTCATATTTTTGAACCTCGTATCTTTCCATTCCTGCAAGCCGACATACAGAATTTAAACTCTGCAGTTGAGTCTTTAAACTGTAAACCATCTTTGTTTAATATTTCAATTATGCGTCATCATCAGTGAATGTGAGCCATGCTGGGGGTTTTAATTTGGCATGAACAGAATCACTTTACACACAACAATATTAGACTTCCTTAAATATGTCAACCTTCCTCACTCTGCAACATCCTGGATTTATTGAAGGATGTCTTTTCAATTTTGTAATTTTTTATAAAAAGAACTTGTGTAATAGAATGTTCTTTTCTCAGCTGTGGTGGGAGGGAAAATGGAAGAGCTGTGCACCTTTTGTTTTGTTTAAATGTAAATTCTTGTCTGTGAAATACTGTGATGTGTCTGTGCTGTGAAATCCTTAACAAGCAAACATTGTTCTTTAAACTGTTGGAAAATAAAAAAAAAAGAAAGTTTGCAGAAAATTGAAGTTTCTCTTGTTGTTATGGTGTGCTTCTTTTATTTATTTTTTTTTATGTATTTTTTTTTTTAGTGGCTCACGTTTAGTACAATTTCATCTGCAGACACCCAGCGATTGTTCCTGCCTGCTGGTGCTAAATAATTGAATGAAGCCATGAGCCAGAGCTCGTTCAGCATTGACAGCAAATCCACAGCTTCCTGCCCACAAGCTCACTCTTTGTGCAGCATCGCCGTCTGCATGCTTTGTGTGTGTTTTTTAAAGGACCTAAACTAAAACTCAGGGCGCTCTTGTTTTCATTTCATAGCCATTTATATGATTTGCATAACAGAATGTGATAGGGGAACAGGAAGTTATTTTTCAATTTTTGTTTTGTTTTGCAGAGTTTCCATATTTTAAACCTCAGAGTGCCTCGGAAAATGGTAGAATATTTAAAAGGAAGTATAAATAAAGCTCCCAAGCTTTTCCCAGTGTGGGAGGGATGCGGTTCATCTTCAGCCAGCAGGCTCAGTCCTGAAACTGAACAGATAACCGGAGCTCTGATTATCCCCTGGAACAGTCCGTTCCTCCTTTTTCACTAAGTCAAAATGTCTTTTCTAAAGCAGGATTACATGTAAACAGGCGTTATTTTGAAAGCGGAAGCCTTTTTATTTTAACAAATCCTTAACCAAAACTCTGCGCTGACATGGTGAGTTTTAGGTTGGTGTTGTGAAATCCACAGTTGCCTCGGGCAAATGATCGGCTCAATGACCGTGGACTGGGACAGAACTGAGAGCCTCTCTGACTGAAGCCACTGACCTACATACACATTGGTGGGAGTAATGCCTGTTATGTAAATTCCTCTGCCATCTTTTCAGGCAAACTGTGCCGACCTTTTTTTTTTTCTTCCCTTTTTGGCCCGGGGCCTTGTTGGGATCATTCATGTCCACTTGTTCTGCTTTAGAACACTTCAATCACTAAATACATAAAGCTTAGATTGTGAGTGATGCCAAAATGGGCATCCATACACAAATATTGCCCTTTTATCATTTTGGTCATGTGACCCCTTGATACAATACAATACAATACAAACAGTAAGTCTGTTTACCTACTAAACATTTAGGGCAATCTAAGGAAAGAAAGCAAATGGAAAATAATCTGGTCATTTTTTGTTATCTAATCCTGTCCATTTAAGTGACGTATATATCAAATTCTGGAAATATTATTACATTTTAGCAAAAAATTGAAGGCAAGGTGAGAAACAAACACATTGGATTGTAATCAATCAAAAGCAACAGAAATAAAAGTTGTGCATCATAAAAGAAGGCATGACTGAGGGCCACAAAGAGCTCGGAGCTTTACATGAAACTCACAGCTAGTTGTGGCCTTTGAGTCTGCTACCAAACAAAAAACAGACATTTGAATAAACTGTCTATAAATAATAAACTGTCTATTTGAATACGGTCTTTCCTAACTAATTGTTTCCTCTCTTGTTTCCTCCTGAGTTACTCCATTCCACAATGAAGTCTCCTTCTCCTTACCACTAAAGCCTGCTGGCTTTTATTCTTTCTAATGTTTTATTTCTCACAGACTAAGAACTGTTTTTGGACATGTGAAGCCTGCCATCACTGTCAAATTAAAGCTGAGCTTTGAGCCGCTTTGGTGAGGAGAATCCTTTTGTTCACGCTCGCCTAACTATTGCAATCTGATTCGAAAAAAGCCAACTTTAGTTGTCCCAAATTGTAAATTGTGTCTATAATATTTCATTCCGTGCTTTTCCGTTCACACTATTTCTCTTTTAAATGTTCTGAGATATACTTTACTCATCTACAGACATATTTTAGCAAACTTCTCCCTCAGGGTTACTCTCACTCTGTTCGTCTTTCCATACACACAGAACAGCTTGAACCTGCTTCCAGTCAATGAATCTCACTTTCTTTACATCTGATTGTCTTGAACATACAGGACATCCAACTTTCATCTTTCCTTCATGCTGGAAAACTCTCTGGTTTACTCTGTCAAATTCCCAAAGTACTTACTCCACCTCCTACACTCCTGCCCTGCTTACAAACATGCTTCCCTCATCTTCTTCCACCAACAATAACGATCCAATTTCCTCTGGCATCTTGTGGAGCTACAGCACTAGTGGGAGTTCACCAGATATAGAAATTCTGTTTGATCTATCTATCTATCTATCTATCTATCTATCTATCTATCTATCTATCTATCTATCTATCTATCTATCTATCTATCTATCTATCTATCTATCTACATGTATAATTTTTATAATTTCATATAATCTTTTTAAGTTTCACCACAGGGTGTCGCTGTTTCTTCCCACCGCCACTCTATCGCTGTCGTAGTTTCCTTGTCAGGTCAAAGTTCACTGGATGCGGAATTGGCGTACCACGGCTTTTTTCAATGAAATAGTTGCATGATATATTTTCTGTTTGACTCTGCAGCGCCTGGCTCTTCTCGGAACAACAGGAACGGTTTATACACCCAGACATCAATGTTTGGCGCGTTGTTGTTAAAAATAACCAACGTTAGCCAACCCTTATGTAATAGCAGACAGCTGCTGCACTGGAGAAAAAGGCATCAGTGGAGCTATCTAAGCTAACTACTACTACACGGTTCCCCGCCACGCAAACCGTAGAGTAAGTGAATATGACTGATGACTTTGTGGGAAAAGAATGATTTGGTGTGTTTGTGACGCTGTTTATCACGTTTCCCCTCGTTATTATTGTTTTACGATCCTAAATGATGTTCGTTGCGTAGCATGGTGGGTAGCAGTTAGCGGTAACTTTTAGCTGATGTTTTGGTTGGTATTCATTATTTACTTTTGTAAATAATTATTTGCTAGTAAATGAAATATTTTCCCCCTGTCGTGTATATTATTATTCGTGTATAAATCTGCTACTGATTTGATTCAAGTACTATTAAGAAAAGAAATTGAATAGAATTGGACTAGAACAGCTAGGTTAAGGCTGAATTATATCAATTTATTTATTTATTTACAGACCTGAGGTCCAAATATAAACACCACAATCATATATAAAAGAAGTCATATTATATAGAATAATATCACAAGTAAAAGTACCAAAAAAAATAAAAAGGGAATATAACAACAATAAAGTGATAAACATACAAAGTACAAAAAAAGGAAATAAAAAAAATTTAAAATTGGGGACTGGCATCTGCAAGTACTTTCTAAATCTATCAGTTTTGTTGAATTCTCTTGATTTCTTTGTGATATTTGTTTTTTCTTGTTTTGGCTACAGGGTCTGCGTAGATGTGTGAACTAGCTTAGCTTAAAAATTTCTGATTTTTCCGGTCCTTGGCGCATCCTCTCTCGTCTCTGAACGACAATGACCACCATCGTCCACGACACCACAGAGGCAGTCTGCTTGTCCGCTGAGTACAATTTGTACCTCAAGCCGATCGCCAAAATGACCGTCAGCGTGGCCCTACCCCAGCTCAAGCTGCCAGGCAAGAGCATCTCCAACTGGGAAGTGATGGAGAGGGTGAAGGCGATGGTCGCCCCTGAGCAGTTCTCCGCCCTCAGAATCTCAAAGAGCACCATGGACTTCATCCGCTTTGAGGGCGAGGTGGAGAACAAGACTGTGGTCAAAGGCCTGCTAAGCCGTCTTGATGGGAAGACCATTAAACTTAGTGGATTCACCGATGTGCTCAAGGTAAGGCTGACAGTTTGAATCACCAATTGCTTAATTGTTGCGTTTAAAGACCCACTCTGATGAAAACCGTGTTTTGGGTGTTTTTTAGTGTGTACTTGTAGCATTTTTCTGATGGTGGAGACATCTACGAAAAACAGCATTCTTAAAGTAGTATTTCTGAGTATTTCTTTAGTGAAATTGTTGTGAATTAGGAGCAGACAAAAAATGACTAGTAGGTGAGATGTAGAAACTGCTATGGCAGGCCACAAGCCCCCCTTGTTCCGCTCCATCCTGATGCATCCACTTGCAGACAAATAGATCCATTTACGTCTCTGTTTTCCTCATCTGAGCTCACATCTGTCTCAGAACTGTACAGCTGGATAGCTTCAATATTGGGCGCAATTTTTGTTGCACCAATAATGTTATGTCGGGGTTGTGAGGGAACTGAAAACTAGGGGGAGAGAACGTAAACAGATGGATGATGGGAAGGGTGGCAGGCTTACTCTGTGCCAACAGTTCCGCCCACAACTCGAAGGCAAATTTTTAACCCTTGTGCTATCCTATGACCCCATCCTCACATAGACGTGTTCTCCCTACAATGACAAAGGTGGATAAAGGTGAAGAGGATTTCATGTAATCCATGGACACCAGTGAAGATCACAAATCATTGAAGAAAAAAGGTTCAGCGCACTGTCCAGTGGGTCTAGATGACCCCACTCCCAATGTTAAAGTGCCTAGGATAGCACAAGGGTTAATGAACTCCTGCCGCTCTGTAGCAACTCTGTCCTAGAAAAATACACAACGCTTTACATTCATTCATTTTTTTCATTCATCTTCTACCGTTTATCCCCTTTCGGGGTCTCAGGGCTGCCGGAGCCTATCCCGGCCACTTTACAATAGATCAAAAAATGATTAGAGTGGGACTTTAAAGACTTTTATACCTTATAATTTGTTCTATCAGACTAATACTTTAACCATATCTCTACCACAAAATGGATGGACTGTATGTGATGCATTCGTTGGTCTTTCTTCTTCTCTCAGGTCCGGGCAGTAGAAAATAAAGTGGACTTCCCCACCCGCCATGACTGGGACTCCTTTTTCCGTGATGCCAAGGACATGAATGAGACCCTGCCTGGAGAGAGGCCGGACACCATCCATCTGGAAGGCCTTCCCTGTCGCTGGTTCAGTCAGAAAGACAGTCAGTTCCCAGATCGGCCCTCAGAAGAAGTCCTCATTGCTGTTTTCCAGACATTTGGGAAGGTAATTGTCGATTAAAGACATTATACATTCTTCTCAGTTGATAGTTCTGCATGTGACTATTTTTACATTTAACCAGGCTGTTCCATACAAATCATGTTTTCACAGCAAAAAGCTAAATGAAAATAGAAAAATACAGATTTTTTATAGTTGCAAAGGTTTGCTGATCAGCGTTCCCTCCATTAACATTTAGCATTTATAGAACCCCATACTGCTAATGCTTTTCTTTTTTGCTCTTCTTTGGAACAGTTTGTCTGAATCTTTTTTGTGTGTGGGAAGAAGCAAAGTCTGTATTTTAGCTTAGTTTTTTTTTGTTTTGTTTTTTTTTGCATCCAATTAGAGAACCCAGGTGAAAGTGTGAAAGAGTTCAAAGACCAGAAACACCCCCTAAGCGTCAGGGTTCTTTATTAATAAACCAATAATAAAATCCTAACTCCAAGTAGAAGAAGAGATGAAATAGCGGCAACATCTTTTGTGTTGTCTTTGTCAACCCTGGACTTTTTATTTCACATGAGAAACAAATAAAAAGGCAAGTTCTGGATTTAGTTGGATTATACATTTTTCCAAAGAATTTGTTAAACCAGTGTTGGATAAAAATAACTACTTTTTCGTTTAATCAGTTCACTAAAACACTTTTACTGTGGCAATTAAAGAATCCCGGTTCATTTATGGTTAAAATACCTTGATCTAATCTGGATCCTCTACTTGCCACAGTATAGTCGTTTGGTGGTAAATAGAATGAAATATTCATTTTTGCATAAAATGTATTTTTGATGATTAACTGTTATTTGTTCACCAAATTGGATTATCATCCGAGAAAGTACTGATTGAAGTTCTTATGGTTTTCATGAAGCTTCTTTTAATTCAGACGATGTCTCTGCATGCCTGCATGTGTGATGTGGATTTATTTAATATAGTCTGTGGCTGTCTCTCTATAGGAACTATGTAGTTACCGTAGTTAATTTAGGATCTGTGACCATTTGTCTAGTTGCTTATTTTAGTTGATGTCTGTGGGTGGAAAATCTTCAAGATGGTCCTTCACTACTTCTTTTATTTTTAAGATGAACAAAGTTATTTTAGGTTGAACTAATAAACCCAAAATATTGTGTTATCTTGTTTTTGTAGGTGCGCAATGTTGATATCCCCATGCTGGACCCTTATAGGGAAGAGATGATGGACAAAAACTTCAGCACCTTCAGCTTTGGAGGCCACCTAAACTTTGAAGCTTTTGTCCAGTATCAGGAGTACGGCTTCTTCACAAAAGCCATGGATACGCTCCGCGGCATGAAGCTGATGCTGAAAGGAGAGGATGGAAAGGCAGTGGCCTGCAACATCAAGGTACTCCATCTTCCAAAGTAGAGAACTTCTTTATCCTACAATGATGGGTTAGGGTTAGATCAATGATGAGCTCTTTTATTTTCTGCTAAATATTTGTAAATCACTGCACATCATAGAATTGAATTGTCTTATTTTGAGAGTGTAGTATGAGAGGCTGTCCTCTTTACCCAGAAGGGTTAAGAAACCCCCCAAACGGTTACTTCATGGACACGTTTATAGCAAATTTCATGTCTTTTGTACTTAAACACACCTTAGTAGGTGTTTTCACCTCCACCTAAGCAAATAAATGACTGAACGGCTTTTTGGGGGGGAGTTTTTAAATGATATGAATGACTTATCACCTAAGCACCATAAATATCTAAAAATCTAAGATGCTGTAGATCATTTTTGAGTGAAAGTCTTGGTTTTAATTCAAAAGCTGTTTATTTCTAATGACTTCTTATTTGTGACATCACGGATCAAATGCAGCTCTCGCAGTGATGATGAACATTTGCAGGCTGAATCAAAGAGATTGTTCTGGCCTGAGTGACAGAGTAGCTTAAGACCTTTCACTGCGATCAGAATGAAAGCTGTGTCATCAGTATCTCTGAGCTTTAATCCATAGACTAAAGCTGTGGGATTTAAACTCATGTAAGACCCAGAAAAGGGAACTTTGATTACAGATAATAAAGTGCATATATTTGTTTTCAAATGCCAACGTTTGAATGTGCTTGATCTTATCGTTCAACATTTCGTCAAGGCGAACATCTTTTAGGTTCTTGCACGTACCGCTACATAAGTGCCCAAAACCCCCCAGTTAGCAAATACACAACAGTCACACTTATCGTTAAATGTTGTTTGCACATTAAATGCGGTTTTTATTCCTTTTTAGGTGACGTTCGACACCAGCAAACACCTTAGTGACGCGGCCATTAAGAAGAGGAACCTGGAGCGGCTTAAGCTGCAGGAGCTGGAGAAGCAGAGGGAGGAGCAGAAACGACGAGAGAAAGAAGAGGAGGAGAGGCGAAAGGAGGAAGAGAGGTATGGTAAAAAACAGGGGAATGATCAGTTCATCTAGACTGGTGAGGCTTCAATACGGCCACAATGTACAATTGTTGCTCATTAAACACAAAAGTAAATAAATTCACATGCAACCTTATATATTTTTTATTTGCATTAAAAATGATCTCTTCTGCTTCTTTTTTTTTTTTTTTTTCTTGAATTTTAAGAAAATCTTTACCCTCATCCTCTCAGCATCTCGATTGAACAGGAACACGGAGGAAATTGTAGATTTTCTTTTTCTTTTCTTTTTCCTCTTAGAATTCAGTCGACTTTCACAGCAAACAGGGTTCTATCAGTGTCACTGATTGCTAAAACAAATCTCTTCAGGAAACAGAAAAAGATGGAGGAGGAGGAAAAGGAGAGAAAAAGGGAAGAGAGGATAAGGAAGCGGGAGCAAAAGCTACGGGAGAAGGAGGAAAGGAGGAATCTGAAGAAGGTCAGGCGGCAGCAAGAGGAGGAGCAGAAGAAGTTGCAGATGAAGATCGCGATGGAGGAGAGGAGGCTGCTGCTGGCTCAGCGCAACCTGGAATCCTTACGTCTCGTTGCTGAGCTGCTGGCCAGAGCCAAGGTACGAAACTCGCACGGGTTTTCACTCTCTGGAGTTTCACAAGCGCTGTTTTAACAGCACAGATCGTTTTCTTTATGTCTCGTTCTTCCCTTCAGACACTCAAACAGCATCAGGAGGAAAAAGAAAAGGCTGAACGAGAGAAGCAGGAGCGACAGGAGCAGGCCAGACAGAAGGAGGAATTGGCTCGCCTTCAGCAGCTGGAAGCCTGTCGGCGCAGACAGGAGGAGGAGCTGCGGAGGGTGGAGGTGGAGAAGCAGCGAGCACTGGAACTGCAACGTAGAGAAAAGGAGCTGAGAGACAAACTTCTGTCCAACCTCATTAAGAAAAGCAGCGAGGAAACCGTCGGAGTCGTGCGGGAACCGGCCAGCTTACAAGGCAACGAAGAGGCCTCGGATCCCCACTGTGGGATGCTGGAGGTCCTGGGTCGAGTGAACGGATTGGAGCCAGGAAACGGCAAAGAGAAGCAAGCATCCGAGTCTAGTGCTAGATCAAAAACGTTGTCCAAAAGGAGCTCACATGACAAACACGAAGAAATGATTAAAAACAGACATGGAAAGGAACAGACGAGAGGCCACTCACGCAGAGAAAGAAGCTCGCACAGTCGAGGGAGACAGAGGCGCTCTCAGAGTCACAGCCGACGGAGAAGGAGCTCGAGGAGTTCCAGCCGCCACAGGAGGAGCAGCAGCAGGAGACGCTGCAGCACCAGCTCCAGCAGAGAGCGGAGCTGGAGCAGCAGGGGAAGGAGCTGCAGCAGGGGAAGGAGCCACGGGCGGAGTCGCCACACATACAGCAGACATCGATCCAGAAGCAGCAGTCAGCACAGAGATCACAGGAGCCACAGCCATCACAACCGGAGACACCAGAGACGCAGCGGCAGCACCAAGAGGAGCCACTCCAGGAGACGCTGAGCCGGTTTTCAGACAGAAAAGTTTAGTGTCTTAGGTCAGAATGCAAAGAAATTCAGCCAAACTCTCAAAAAAGGATCTCAAACCTACATTTATGTGTGTCAGGTGTGCAGATAAAAAAAAAAAAAAGATGTCAGTTTTACAAAGTTACTCAGTTCTGTTGCTCAGCTGAAGCTTCTAACGTAAGGAATTTTCAGGCACCTACGTTATGTAAAAATGTGAATGAGCACATTTCAGGACGGCAGCAAAGCAAACAGACAAAAAAAAAGCTTTGGTGAAATTATTTTAAACAAAAACTCCACTCTAGACTTGTTAGGAAACAGTTTTTCTGTCTGTATTAAACCAAAAAGGAGGAGAGGATTTCTTGACCTGTTTTATCAACTGTTTTAGTTGAGCTGCTACAGCTGTAGTGGCGTTTTTAGACCCAGCATAACATTTTACTGCTTTAGGCTTCAAACTAGCAAACCTTAGGTAATGAAGGTGTCAAAGGGAACGACTCCGACATCTTTTTGGTTTTTGTTTTGTGACTTTTACAGATGTTGGAAGAAACTGTTTTCATTCTATAAGCCTCAGTCTTTTTTTTTTTTTTTTTTTTTCTAGAACCTGCTATTTCCTTTTGTTGTACACAATAAAAGATGAAGCTGTAACTTATAGACTGAAGAATCAGCTTCGGAAGAAGCCTTTTATTTTGAGACTTGAAGACGCAAGTGTGCCCTTTTTTTTCTGTCCATATGTGAAAGAAGAACAAAAGTGATTAAAATGAGAATCTACTGTTGAACACTGAGTCGAGTCAGAACGTTGTTCTGTTTTCAGGTTTTTATGGTGATGCGGCTCAACAGACTGTAAAGGTTTTCTCACTACAAAGATCCATCTGTTCTGCAGGATTACAATGATCCCGTGAAGCATGACTTACAAAAACTGCAAGCTGGTTATGAAAAATAAATGTTTTCAAAGTTGACAAGTCTTTGTGGGTGTCTTGCTTTTTTTTTAGCATTTTTTTTATAATCTCAAAATAGGTCAATTGTAGTTTGTTACCACTAAACTTCATTCTGTACATATGTGTCATGACATTCATTTGAGATCAAATGCATTTATGTAAAACATGGGGACATTTTTTCTGCATATGTAACTACAAACCCAAGAAAATCATACTTGGTGAACTTTGTCTTTTGTTGGGGAAAACTAAGATGGCAACAAACGGCAAACAAGAGGAGGCGCTAATTGGGAAAGCTTGGGGAAAAGCAGTGGGTCGGGGATAATAAACAAGGCCGCAGTGTTTTTATTGAGTTGTTTCTTTGTCAGACTGAGTCCATGCTCTAATCTGGGTTATCTGGCTGTAATCAGCTTAGCCCACTGCAACTCTCACTGTTATTGCTGCTGGGTGGGCTTTGATTTGGGCTCAGTCTGGTTTTCTCAGCACTGCCAGTCACACTGAGGGCTGCTGCACTGACTTCTCTTCAGCAACAATTTGGAGAAACAAAACATACAGTTTTTTGTTTTATTTTAGAGGATTTTTGGCCCACCTATGGCATCACATTCCACTCAAGGGGCTCCTGCTGCAGACCTGTACCCCAAAAAAATCCTGGAGTACATGGAAGGCTTTTTGATCTCAAAGGTAAAGTTTCTGTGGCATTTGCTTACGCCAGTGTTCTCTGTTTAGTTCATGATATGGCACCGATGGAAAGACAGTTACATTTATTGCTAAGATTAATTAGGTCACTGCCAACCCTTAGCAAAAGGTCATACATCTGAAGTTTATTTCATTGGGTATATTAAGTGTAAAAATAAGAGCCACTTAGTCCCAACGGGAACTACTATGTCTCACCTCAACGTTCCGAAAAATACACTTTCTTTATTTTTTTTTTACCATTATGCTATTCTATTATAAAATGTAGGTTTTAAAAGTTGGCAGTAATTGAATTTCACGGGTTATATTTCTTCTATAAATAACTTCTTTACTTTTGACAGGAGCACACACTAGTTCCTTTTGGAATAAAATCCACCCTACAGTTTTAATTTTGATTGACAGATTTACATCAGTGTAAGTAGATGTCTAGGATAAATAAAACTAAAGGAGTGGTTTTGCAGAGCGTGCTTATTCATGTGAACCTAATCTGTGTTTTAGCATTAGACTGGTTGGGTTTTTTGCAGTAAAGCAAGAAGCAAACTACATATATATTTTTTTTTGCTGGAGTAAAAAGATAAGGCATCCTCATCTGTAGCATCAATATTAGCCATATGTGTACCTGTATAAGAGTTTTTCCTCTCTATATTTCATATTTATTTTATTGTGCTGCTACTACAACTGAATTTCCCCACAGGGATTAATAAAGTTGATCTGAATCTTGTTATTTTCTTAAAAAGAATTTTGTCTCTCTTAACAGTTTGGTCAATTGGTAAAAGTAATTTTTCACAAACACCTCAAGTTATGTGTCAAATAAATAAAAAAAGAGGAATAAACCAAAAGACAATATGTCTTTACTAAGACTTACTAAAACTACAGAACTACACAGACACTTTTATTCACCAATCTGTCCTTTCCTTGTCTTCAACTTCCCTGTCTGCCCCAGACGGTGTTTACCTCCTGTGAACTGGGTGTGTTTGATGTGCTGTTGAAAGCGGAGCAACCCCTGTCTGCGGAGGAGATCAGTCAGGCAGTGGGGGCCAGTCTGGATGGCACTCAGAGGCTGCTGGCTGCCTGTGCTGGTCTACAGCTGCTCACCGTCCACCACGACAAAGGACAAGGTCAGAACACGCAGATGCACTCACACACACTGAAACAACAGTCTTTCCCCCCTTTTTTAATTAGCTTGATCTGTTTAAAGGAAATCAAAAGTTACAACCATTTTTATAGAGGTGTGCAGAATATTATTAAAGGTTAAGGGGAAGATTGAAAATAAAGTCATGTTTACCATTTGATCTTAATTTTTATGTGGAATTTTAATCTTGGCCACCACAGACTTCAGAGATGTGGACATGTGTGGCAGTGAGGGCAGGTCGCATCTGGCGTATGACCTGACCTCCCACTCACAGATGGCCAAACTGTGCACTGGCATCTCCACATTTATTCGCTCTCCTCTACTTGTCTTCCTCCACCTGTTCCAGTGTTATACAGCAATACCGAGGAGGCCAGTGTCTTCCTCACACGCTCCAGTCCTCTGTCCCTCTGCCAGTCCATCCAGTACAGCTCGCGAACCATCTACCTCTGCTGGCACTACCTCACGGATGCTGTCAGGTCAGTTCCAAATTTCCACGGGTTTTTTTGTGTTTTTCTGCGCCTTCGTGATTTTGACAAAGTTACACAAAAAATAAGATCTTGGAAAGATATTTACAGCAGCAACTAGCGGTTTCTTTAAAGGAATTTTTCCAAAGTGAAGTTAGCCACAAGAGGGCAGTGTTGAGCTGAATGAGGAGCTGCCTCAGTCTGCAGTCCTGCATGAATTCACATTTCCTTCAGTTGGGCTTCTCTATTAAAGCTGGGTCAACCCATCTCTAAAAAGTACATTTAAAAATGTACAACAATTAAAGAATTGTTTACATTTACAAAGACTTTAAATAATTCTTCTAAAAAATGGTTTCTTTTTTTATTTCAGGGAGGGAAAAAACCAGTATGAAAAAGCTTTCGGAGTCAGTTCCAAAGACCTATTTCAAGCTCTGTACAGGTAAGGATTCGTCCTTGTGCTTAACTGATGAAACAAATGTGTTTACTCATTCAAATATTGTGTTTCTATCTTAACACTGTCTCCATTTCCCTCCTTTAAAAAAAGAAAGTAAAGTCACGTCATTCATTAGAAGGCAGCAGCTATAAGCTGGAGAGACAGAAGGCAAGAGGGAGGGAACATGGGCAGTGATCTGAACAAGCCCGGGGTTTAGAGAAATACACACAGTACATCTGCTCTTGTCCTTGAGGTCTGGTGTGTTTAAAGTATCTAGTGCCCACAGTTTTAACGCTTCACTGATCTGCTGGTCAGCAGTTTTTCTAAGCCATCACACACTCGAAAATTCACACTTTTTGATCGGGCTGCCTGAAGGCCTGTGCTGCAGAACACCGTTGGGCCCAAAGGATGAGATTCCCTCCAAATTAAAGCACAATTGGATTGGATTGGATAAATTGGATAAAGCATCCCTCCACATCTTCAGCTGTATTTGCAAAAGCTTTGCTCCTACAAGGAAAGGGATCGACACAGGTGTGAATTTAAAGGTCTGCTTCTCGCTGTATATCCAAGAAAAGATCTGCAGAGAAATGGAAACTAAACATTTATGAATCAGACTGTTAAAGTCAAAGTAAATCCAAGTGGCCAAAACTAAGAAGGGTTGAATTTAATATATTTCCTGGCATACGTTTAGCTAATTCCCAGCTGGTGGTGGGGTTTCAGATCTTGTTTTTGGTTCTTAGTAATGAAATGTGTTCCTGTTGCTGCTTGTTTAGCCTTTTAAATTTGTTGGTGTACTTCCTGTATTTGCATTTCTTGCATTTATTCCTTTGCAAACTATTCAAACGGCGCTGATGACTATAAAAGCAAAAGCCTCATCATTTACTATGCAAAGGTTTAAAATGGGCTCAATGCATCCATTAAGCTGGTAAACTAATAGAAATACCCTTTAGTGCAGATGAGTTTTCAATTCACTCCTGATGTATTGAAAATTAAATTGCTTCGAAAAAACAATGACCGCACCTGTGCACAATTGACTTAATGCAGGGAAGAAATTGTTGCTTCCTGCTGAATTCCCCTGTGAATACTGGGGATAAATTAGAAGGGAAAACAACCGCTCAAGTCACTCAGAGCATTTTTAAAGCGCTGCAGCAGGAGTAGGAGGATTTAAAGCTGACTGCATGAGTCAGACTCCCCTTTACTCATCGCCATTTAACCAGTCATGTACTGCACCTGAATAATTTACAGCCACGTATCTTCTGAAGCGCAGACTCTGAAAGTCAGGAAAGTAGAATAGGGGCTGGAAAGAATGAACATTGGCTTTTCTTTAAGCCATATGACACCTAGAGGAGACACACCAATCTGATAAAAGATAAATGATTGGCTCATATATTTACTTTTATTTTGTATCCCTGTTATTACTCATTTTGGACAAGTGGGACTCAAAATCAAGATTTAGATGACCCATAATGCAGGAGCAGACAAAATAAGGTCATAAACAAAAGCTTTTTCATTAAAACTAACTTTTTTGTGTTATTTTTTTTTTCTTAGTTAGCTATCGACTATTGTTTGTCAAATTCTGAGAGAGCCCAAAGAGTGGAAGTTGGTGTTCAAGGTCGTCCCAGTAATAGGTTGTCTTGTTTAAATGTTAGGGCTTCAAATACAGAGATACAACAGTGAAGTCATGGAAAAAGGAACCTGGTTTGGCTGTAGTTAAATAAAAAAAAAATTAAGACAGAGAAATGAAGGAGATTCCTCTCACACTCAAGTTTTTGGTTTGTTTTAAAAGGGATGGATAGTTTTGAAGTTAACCTGCAGCTCCTTTCAAAGCTAAGAACATAGTACATTTACAAGCAGCACAAATTTAAATAAAAGCAATGACAATAAAATAATGGTAACACTTTATATTAAGATTCCTCAATAAGCTTTGTTAACACATTAAGAAGCATTATAATAGAATTTTTAGGGTGTTAGTAAGACATTTATTAGTACAACAAGTCTAATAAGGTTAATTAAATTACTTAGTTAACACATTTACAAGCATTATTATTAGGATGTTTTTAAGATTCTAATGATACAGTTATTGGCATTATAGATGCCTAACAAATGTTTCAGTGTTAATAAGCTTAATAAGATCTTTACCAACGATTGTTGACAAATTAAGAAGTATTATTGTTTGGGGTTCTAGTAAGACATTTATTAGCATTATAAATGTCTCACGCAAACCTAAATGTTAATAAGCTTAATAAGTTTTACTCACTAACTTAACAAATTAATAGGCTTTATTAATGTGTAAGTAGCTAGTAACATATTTATTATTAAGCTTATTAACATTTAGGCTTGCGTGAGACATCTATAATACTAATAAATGTCTTACTAGAACCCCAAACAATAATAATACTTGTTAATTTGTTGACAAACGTTGTTAATAAATCTTATTGAGCTTATTAACACTGAAAAATTTGTTAGGCATCTTAAAAACCTTCTAATAATAATATTGTTGTAAATGTGTTAACTAAGTAATTTAATTAACCTTAATATACTTATTGTACTAATACATGTCTTACTAGCACCCTAAAAATTCTAAGATAATGCTTGTTAATGCGTTAACAAAGGTTCTTAAGGAATCTTAATATAAAGTGTCATCAAAATAATTTATAAGAAGCTAATTCTAGGTATGTTTATTACCTATTTTAGCAAACGTTACACATCTACACCCAACATAGAGATCACTTAAGCAATTTGCATTCAGTTTGGTCTTTTCCACAAAACAGAGCAGTGATTTCATCTCCACCATTGAGGGACCGTCCTGAAGGGCCCTTAAGTGTTCCTTGTTATATTTTGGCTCTGTCAGATTTGCTTCAAGAGGAGCTGCAGGACTCGCAGGAGGATTCCTGCTCAAATGTTACAATCTCCAGTACCTGACAGACGGATTACAGTTTTTTTTAGAAAACTGTATTATACTTACAAAAACGGACACCAACCTTGTGTTTGAGGAGGGGGGGCAGCACTGGATAGTCCTGGCATGTGCATCCTTACTAAGAAAGGATGATGATGCATTGCTGGTGAGCAGGATAAAGATCAGTCAAAAATGGTGGACTTTGTTTTATAGAAAAGGTTTAGAAACAGTGATCTAAAAAAATGAATTAGCCCTTGTAGGGGAAGGGTGGGTTCAAACTCATATTAGCAAGAAATAGTCGTTGGCTTCTTTGTCAAAAAGGTGTTTTTATTCAGAAGTTTGCGATTTCCAAAAATCCTTTCCTCCTCCCTGTCACTGTCTCAAAACTAATAGCCCCACCTGAGGCTACAGGTGAGCACAGTGTGCAAGGCAGAAGTCGTGGCACAAGTAGTCTCTCATTGATCAAAAATATGAAATACAAAAAATCTATTTCATGTATATGTTTTAAATGGATAAATGTTACAAACTATAAATTAAACTAAATCTGGCTCCAACAGGAAATGATTGTGCAGTGTGGTGCATAGTGGTGCAGTGGTTACCACTCCTGCCTCACAATGACAAGTCCCTGGTTCAAATCCTGGCTTGGACCTTGCATGATCTCCCCATGCGTGTGTGGTTTTTCTAACCCTGGCTACCTGCCACAGTCCAAAAACATGCATCCTCTAAATTGTGATTGTGAGTCTATGGTCCTGCAACAGACTGGCAACCTGTTCAGGGCGTACCCTGCCTTTCCCCAACAGCTGCTGGGATAGGCTCCAGCAACCCTGTGACAGTTCAGAAGATGGATGGACAAAATACTATTTCATCATCCTACAGGAAGAGATCCATAGATGTCTGTTCTTTCACGAAGATATTTACAGGGACAAATATAGTACAATCTTTGAAAAAGTATAGCAACATACTGTAGTTTAAGGATTTTCAGTGCTTGCAGCAAGATTTGTTTTCATTGCATATCTTTGCGTTGTTTTTTTTTTTATAAACCAGGATAAAACCCAGCATATGAAAGAAATTGAACATACTGATAAAGAAGAGTAGGACAATAATGACAATGAAGCTCCAATCGCTTACTAGAGGCTACTGTGCGAGTAAAAACTATCCAATGATGTTTCAAGGTAACTTCTATTTTATTCAGATCTTTTACGTAAAGGATTGTTTCAGGAGGTCATTGTTGTCCAAAGCAATGATGACTTTTCCAAGGACATTTGTACAAAGCTAGCTGCTATTATCATATTTTTATTTTTGTGCTGCAGGAGTTTAATATCCCTTTGGAGATCATTATCTTTGAGTTTAATTGAACGGACAGCGGGGAAAAAAGCAGTGCACATCTTTCATTTCTGTTCACTTCTTTTTTTTTTTTTTGACCATCTCATACAAAACAAATACAGCCATTTATTAAAAAACAAAAAACATTTCTATTGAATTAATACATCCCGAGCGCAGTCAGAGCTGCAGGCACAACCCCATTCATTATTTGAAAATGTTTTGTCATAATTTTGCTGAACTGCTGATTAGCGGAACAGTTGAAAGGCTGTGACAGTTTGTAAGTATACAGTAAATGCAGAGACAGAACCCTGTAGTAAGAGGGGTAATGTGACCTGTGGGCAGAGGGCAGATGGATTTAGACGTTATAATGATGTTTGCAAGAACAGTTAAGCTTCTTTTCCCCGGTATGATCAGTGACGGGAGCAAAAAGGACCAAAGGTGTTGTCAAAGGGAGTTTCATCATTTTTTTTCTTGCCCATGGTGCTTCATATTAAAGATGACAGTCTGCTGTTAAGTACGGTGGCCCAGAAGGGTCACAACACAACACATTAACTTTATACACAACACACTAACTTTACACACAACACATTAACTTTATACCCAACACACTACTTTACACACAACACATTACTTTAACACAACACATTAACTTTTAGACACAACACCTAACTTTAACACAACAACACATTAACGAACTCACAACCAACACATTAACTCACAACACGACACAATAACTCCAACACAACACAATAACTCACAACACAACACATTAACTCACAACACAACACAATAACTCACAACACAACACATTAACTCACAACACAACACATTAACTCACAACACAACACATTAACTCACAACACAACACATTAACTCACAACACAACACATTAACTCACAACACAACACATTAACTCACAACGGAAGTAAATCAGCAATTGAAGTGCTTTTATTCTGAAATTTCCACTGGGCTGAGCGGCTAACTACCTAACAGAAAGTAACGTCACAGTGAGCTGTGGAGGGAGCACGTTATTGCTACAAGAGAAGCTAGCAGCAGTGCTGCCAGAAACTTTCTCTTTATTATGGTACTCTTTCCTCACGCCTGCTCCTCTCCTCTCCTTTCTTCCGCTTCCTCCTCTCACACGCACGTGCAGTCCCCAACACACACGAACACACCCACTCCGCAACACTAGACACCAAGAATGTGGAGAAATGGAGAGGAGAGGAGCGTGCAGCTGTGTTGGGGACCGCACGTGCCTGTGGGGGGGAGGGGGGGGGGGACGGAAAAAAGGAGAGGAGAGGAGCACGCGTGCAGAGACAGAGGGGGGTGTCAGAGCGGAGGGAGGAGTGTGCGTTCATGTTGTGTGTGTTTAGAGGAAGGAGAACCATAGTAAAGAGAAAGTTTCTGGCAGCACTGCTGCTAGCTTCTCTTGTAGCAATAACATGCTCCCTCCACAGCTCACTGTGACATTACTTTCTGTTAGCTAGTTAGCCGCTCAGCCCAGTGGAAATTTCAGAATAAAAGCACTTCAATTGCTGATTTACTTCCGTTGTGAGTTAATGTGTTGTGTTGTGAGTTAATGTGTTGTGTTGTGAGTTAATGTGTTGTGTTGTGAGTTAATGTGTTGTGTTGTGAGTTATTGTGTTGTGTTGTGAGTTAATGTGTTGTGTTATGAGTTATTGTGTTGTGTTGTGAGTTAATGTGTTGTGTTGTGAGTTAATGTGTTGTGTTGTGAGTTAATGTGTTGTGTTGTGAGTTAATGTGTTTGTGAGTTTAATGTGTTGTGTTGTGAGTTATTGTGTTGTGTTGTGAGTTAATGTGTTGTGTTGTGGTTATTGTGTTGTGTTGTGAGTTCATGTGTTTGTGTTGTGAGTTAATGTGTTGTGTGTAAGTTAGTGTGTGTGTATAAAGTTAATGTGTTGTGTGTAAAGTTAGTGTGTTGTGTATAAAGTTAATGTGTTGTGTGTAAAGTTAGTGTGTTGTGTATAAAGTTAATGTGTTGTGTTGTGACCCTTCTGGGCCACCGTAGTTAAGCCTCACAGTCATTAAAAAAAAAGGATAACATCCAATGCAGTCAAACTCTGAGGACAAACAACAATGAGTCACTTTTAAAGTTCTCTCAGACATCTTAGTGCTCTTAGAGGTTGGTTTGAGCATCTGATGCATTCAGCTGCAATAAAGTCTGAAGAAAGCTCCACAGAATGGAGGACATGTGTTCGTACGTGACGAGTCCTCGTGCTGATGCTGCTCGATGAGCGGGAGACTCCTCAGAGCAGCAGCCGTCACCACAGGCTCTTCTGTTCTGCCGCGCCCTGTCTGTCACGCACAAGCACACAAGGGTGTCACCACAGGGAGAAACTTTCTACAGGATGACTTTGGTGATGTGCGTCTCTTTTAGCATGTGATGCATATTTTTGCTTGGAGGTAGAAAGACATGACTTGAAGCTGAGTCGTAAAAATAGCTTGTTTTCTTTGTTGCGTGTGTTTGTGTAGGTCTGATGAGGAAATGGTGAAGTTCATGCACTTGATGAACTCCATCTGGAACATCTGTGGGAAAGATGTAATCACAGCTTTTGACCTTTCTCCTTTTAAGGTCATCTGTGACCTTGGAGGTAAGTTTTGCACTGGTTAGCAAATATTAAAGTCCCATAATAATGTGAGCTCACAATCAAGTTTTTCTTAATATTCTTCAACCTGTCTCCGTCTTTTGAGTCAAAAACTCACCAAAACGTGAGTATATGAATGTATATTTTAATGTGAGTGACCAACATAATAACAATTTTGTGGTTTGTTTGACCTGTTACCTTGGTAAAGTGCCAACAGTTTTTATAAAAAATAACATTGCAGTCACCAAGAGAGTATTTTTTAAATATGTGGGTGGGGTTTGTAAAACATATATTGTTTGCTAAGATAATTTTGAGCAGAGTCCGCCAAGGCGTTTTGTGTAATTTAGATGAGGCATTTGCTGTGCCAGCCCGTAAAGACAGCAGCTGAAAGGCAAAGAAAAATACGTAAACACGCAACCCAACTATGACTATTATAACTCCTCTGTTACACTATAAACACACCGCATTGACATTTGGTTGATGGTTGATCTCTCCATCATGGCGCCCCCCGAGGCGAACGTGTTTGCTCGCGCTGCTCCAGAATGCCGGCTTTTTGTTATTTTTGCGTATTTGTTTCCTCTATACTTTTGTCATTCGGAGCAGACAGCAAAGAAAGAATTTCATTGTACAGGGAAACCCGTTTCTTTACTGCGCATATGATAATAAACTCTTTGAATGGTTTCACATAAATAGTGTTTAAGTGCACATTGCTGGAAACCTTTCAAGACCCCTAATATGGATGTCATGACATTTGTATGTATTGTAATGATTTCTATTGATTTTTTTTACCCTTACCACTAATTCGATTGTGACACCCTGTTTTGTTTGGTAGACAAGCAGAAACATGGTATCTGAGTAAAATGAGAAAAATTGAAACACGCTGCTGCTCTAAGACAAACAAGCCCTTTTTCTTTTGATTCTTGAGAGACACTTTGTTCACTGCTGTCTGTGTGAGCTGCTTTGTCAAGTCACATTTATTTATGAACAGTCTTTGAAGAGCACTCCCTAAAGCACTCTTCTAAGATTCCTTACAAAGTGCTGAAAACTGAGAAAATGTCGCACAGTGATAAGAAAATGACACAGAAAAGACAATGTGGGAGGCCACATCCTTGCAATAATGAGTGAAATGGAGTCAGATCAGAATATAGCCTATAGCTTTTCTCTGTTATTGTAATGCTTTTTTATTTATGAATTTTGAATTTTAGGTAATGTAAAAAGAAAAAATCACAGACTTATTAGAGACTTATTGGAGACTTTCTGCTCATCTGCTTCCTGGTCCCGAATTTACTGCGGCAAACAAAACCTTTTTTTTAACAGATTTTCCCAAAATTTTGTTCGTCCACCTGCTTTCTCTTCTCTCAATGCTGCTTCTCTCAACGATGTTGCAGTAATTTTTGTGTTTGACTTTTTCCTCTCGTGTTGGGACTTGGCTACAGACAATATCATTAGCCAGAAGCGGAAATTCAGCAGGTTTTCAGAATTGTAGCATCTATATCAAAATTCTTTAATGTGATAAATTTGCTTGTAGTATCAAGTACAAAATCAAGTTTTAGTGTGCAAGGTGGTACAGGAAACAGTTATCATTTGATTCCTCTCAAAACCGAGATTAACAAAAGTGTTAGATTAGTAAAACTGTTAACCATTTTACACCGGAGCTTTAACACTTCTTGCAGTCAAGTCCTCTTTGTTCTGTCCTGTCAGACCCCAACGGATCATCCCAGATGGCGGTGATTACTGAGTCTTGTTCTGCTGGAAGTTTTTCCAAAATCTTGCTACGTACACATGTGGTATATGATGCTCATTTAAGAACACATTGAGCACGGGTTCTTTAACGCTCTTTTAGCTTGCAGTCTTCACACTGGACTGTTGCTACCTGATATTTGTGCATGTACAGTTGGAAGAGGTTTGGTGTGAAATGTTAAGGCAGTGCAAACCTCGCAAATGTCACTCCAGGCTTGTTCTTTCACAGCTCTGTTCCAATATATGTAAGATTTGGTGTCATGTCATTACGGCTGGGCACAAACCGCAGTTATTATTGTCTCCTTCATGATCAATTCTCCAATGCTTGGTACTTCTGTGACTTACAAAGGACGCCATCCAAATGACACTACCAAATCAGAGTCCGTTGCAGATGGCCGGATGAAGGTAGCATTAGAGGAAGTTTTTGTCGCAATAATTTGTTACTTATATGGAACGTCGAAATAAAAGTACGATAATCTGATATTACCCATATTGTCTAGAGCTAGTTGGATCCTAACTTTTCAAATCTGTTGCTTTTTGTGTAACTTTTTGAGACAACCTCAGTTGTCATCTGGCCCTTTATAATAAACTAAAATGATTTGAATATTAACCTTGCAAAAAGCAATACAAATGTATAAAATTGGTCTGTTCTTACCTCATTGTCACAGGTTAGCTTCCTTAAATCTGTACCACCTTAGCAACCCACACAGAGGAGCTGTGGAGCCTCTAAAGCCACATGCTGTCTGTCTTACCCTTTCCCACCTCTTTCAAACTGTTTCTATACTGGATTTTATGTTAATGCTTTTGGATGAGCAGCATCACCCAACAGTTAGCATGTGAACAGCAGGAGCCCTGGAAGGCGTGACAGCAGTGTCACACATAGACCTCGTCTCTCACACAACATCTGTTGTTTTGTGCACACCTGCTGCTCAAAACCCTTTCTCTTTGTCTGACCGGCTCCCTGCCAACTGCCTGATTAGTGTCCAATGTATACAAGACATTAGTCGCTATCGATCCATCACTGTCAGATTAGGTTTTCAGACAAGGTCCTTAAGCATGGACAAGATTGAGAAACATGAGCAGAGTTTAATGGAATTACTGCTCAATTGTAAGTGGCAGTGATTGTTAAATGTCCTCCAAAACTGTGAATTTAATGTTTTAGAATAAAACATAAAAAAGGGTTAAAAATTCTAAGGCAAATTAAAAATGCAATTCACGAAAGCAACATTTTGAAGCACTGTAGCAATTTAAAAAATCCCAAGGTGAAAAAACAAAAACCTTGACTAAAAATAGGAGTGATAGAAGCCTTTTTGTGAGATACACAAATCTCCAATAAAAGGCTTTTATTAACAGAGGCAGCCAAGTTAGCTTGGGGTCTGAAACAGTCTGTTGTGTATTTTGTTTTGTTCCTCCTCATTGCTCTTTCATTTTTCTCCTCTGCTGACCTCTGTTTGATGTGAGGGCACATGCCATCTCGGTGTGTGTCTGTTTGTGTGCGTAAAAAGGACAGCTTTGTGGAAATTCAACCCGATAAAGTAACAGCAGGTTTGATTGGAGGATAGCTTGAAGGAATGTCTGCCTTGAGTGCACATAAACCTCCAAACACGTTGACCCAAGTCTGACAGGACTCGCAGGTTTGTAAAATGAGTTCCTTTATTGTCGTCTTCAACCACTTTCGAGATGTCACAGCATATCTCTTTCATTCTATCTGTTTTCCATCAGCTTTCTCTTTCAGTCTCTCTTGGAAATTCAATTTACTTTATGAGGCACAAAATATGGAATGAGTTCTTTCCAAGGACCAACATATTTATCCTCCAGAGTTACATATTTGTTTCTGCCCTTCCATGTCTGTGCATGTCTGTACATTTGTGTCTTACTTTTCTGACCAATTTGGTGTTACTTGTGTTTTATAAGATAGAAGAACTGTAAAGAAAAGGTGTCCAAAATCTCTTTATGCTAGTTAACTTTTTCTATTGCCTTTTTAAAATGACTACGGATGTATTCAGACTGGACACATTTAAACCAGAGTTCGTTTCCCCCGATAATCTGGAACAAATTTTCAGTCTGACTACACCCAAGTGGACCCTGGTCCAGGACGAGGAACTGCTCTTGAACCCATCTTTGGAGGTGGTCTTGGTTTATTTCCAATCAGACAGAGCTTCGGTTCGCTCTGAGATTTTTCAGTCTAAATACAATCTGTCTTTGAAGCGGAAGAACTGAACCAAAAGGACCATCGTAGCTGGTTGTCAAAGTGTGTAAACAGATTAGGAATGAAGGAACCGGTAAATATAAAGCAACGATTGTCATTTTATCAGGGTCATAAGGGTCCAGATGCTTACTAGTTAAAACGTTGATTTTAAAACGGATGAAAATTTCTTCTGAGAGAACGCTCACATGCTCTTTTTGTGTCTTGTAAAGTGGCACGCGTCCAGCACTGCTGTGACATCACCCTGATTTTTCGAGTCTGAGACTAATGAAAATGTATAGAAGTAATGTAAAATTGTGTTTTACTTCACGAGTGCAGCTGGGTCCATATTTTCTGTCGAGAACTTCAGGATAAATGCCGCATGGAGGCAGCAGTATGACACTGGTTTTGATTTAAATTTCTTTGATGCTTCCTTTTGCCAGGTACATAGACAACACTGATGGCAACTTAAATACCAATGATACTCCCTAGTAGCGCCAAAGCTGCTAACATTGTCCGAAAAAAAAACCTGAACATCTGCAACATGTAGAGTGAAAACAAAAACAATATACTGAGTTACCACCTCCTCACATGCTTAACACATACCCCTCACATTAAGGGTCTCTTTAATAAAGCCTTTGTCAAGAAGTGTTGTTGAGCTTATATCTAAAGTCGCTAACAAATTAAATAATGATTGCTGCTTGAAGAATCATTGCTGCTTGTTTGTCCTCCGCCAAGTTGTCTTTTAAAAACCAATCTTTTTAGATTTCCATCAGTCAATAAAAATGAACAGAAGAGGCTTTTCAGCATAAAGAACCACTTGAAAGGCTATCACAAAATATTAATTCTTTAGCTTGTTATTAAGACGTCTTATGCTAATCAAATAGTAATCACACCATATAGTCAAAAATGTGGCATTTAAGGGGTTTTCAAGTCAATTTTTCTTTTTCTCATGCGAGCGATGCCACCCCACACACTATTAGCACCACTCCAGTTGACAAATTCCAAAATAGCTGCCAGTGCCCAGTTAAAGAACGGCGGTGTGGCGGTTAAACGCAACACAGCACCCTCTGCTGGTTCATCACGATGAACAAAAATCCCACACCGTCACAGCTCTAACCAACTCAATAATTGTTTATTCAACCCAAATGTACATATTTATCTAACTAAATGTCATATTACTCCAATTCAATTAATTTTTTTTCCATCTGAATTTATTGTACTTCTTGAAGTCCCATATGGCTAAGTTTAAGCCTGCAGATATTCTCCTTTTTATAACATTAAAATTAATGTTACAATGGAGATTTCTAATATGAAGCATTGATTCAATTATCATAACTCTGATTTTAAATTCAGATCCTGTAAGTGGAACTAGCACTAGTGGTGCTACAGAAACTCATCGTCCTCTCCCTCCCTCTCACTCATGGTGCAGAAAGAATTAAACATATTAGGACAAAATAACTCAGCAAAACAGCTAAACAACTAAACACATTTAGTCAAAAACCCACACTTAAACCCCAATCCATCCAGACAGCAAAGGGAATGGTATCCCACAATCCCTTGCGCTGCCGATCTAACAGCAGCACCAAAGTTACACCTACTTAATTGAATTAATTTGAATGAAAGTAAAATAACTGTCTGATAACTACATGTAATTTTTAAGTTGACTGAACTGAAAAAAAGGATTTATCTTAACTGAAGCAAATTATTAAGTAATTCAAGTTAAAAAAAAGGTTTATCTCTACACCATCCATACGTGGTCTTATCACCCTCTCACGATGAAAAAAGTATTATCTGAGCTCCTTCATCCACTAAATCATCTTCAAATGGACACGCCATGCTGCTTCACCTCTCTGAAAACAAACTAACCTTCAACTAAACCTGCTCCAGACCAGGTTATTTTCAGAGCATGAGTTGCTATGGCAACTTGACATACCCTGAAACATGCCTTCATTTTTGGAACCGAGGTTATCCGCTTCCTTAGCCTCAAATTTACTGTGGTAACTCACATAACCTGCTTTTTGGAATACCCCCCATGACAAAAAGACTGAACTAAAGCAACACTGCGACACATAGAGCTCAAACAAATTAACCAAAAGTGCAGACAGCTGTGTGCCACTCATGGAGAGCCACAGGAGAGGTAACAGGTAAAACAAAATGCAACTGAAGACTGTGACACAACAACAAGCTTGTATTAAAGCACCTCAGTTTTTAACATGTCTAAAGCTAGCTTCTCGCTGTAAAATCAAAGTTTTGTCAATAAAAGCTCAGACGGGACACATTTAGTTAGCTGAAATGCCCCAATAATCCTGAACAAATTTTCAGTCTGTATGCCCCCAAGTGGACCCTGGTCCGGTACCTGGAACCGCTCTTGGACCCATCTTTCAAGGTGGTTTCGACTTGTTTTTTGCTGGACTCCGATTCATTCGGAGTTTCTATTGGTCTAAATATAATCCATGCTTGGAGCAGATCAACTGGACCTAACGGCAGCAGGACATTACGGGAAGTCACGGAGAAACGTGAAGCAACAACGAGACACAACAACTCATTGAGATTTGGTCGGATGAATGCAGGCTCATTCAAACAACTTTTGTCGTGATACACATTGCTTCTCACAGTGTTTTCCCGTCAATCTATGCATCATCAACACTTATCAGCGTACTTTCTTAGCCTTTGCCTCCTCAGCAACAGTCTTGCAGCATTCCTCTTGCCAAAGTAGCAAATAAATAGCATTGTACCTGTTATACATGTTATACAGACGTTCAGAATTGGTCATCAAAATGTAAAGTTTAAATTTGTGAACTAGCCCAACAATTGAACAATTGAAAAGCTTTGGACTTCCATAATTCTTTCTCTTCTTGCTTTGCCCCACCCTAGTTATTCCTGGCCTGACTGAAGAGATCATTTATCACTGGTTTTGTTTATGAACTTTGCCTTTCAACTGGACATTTCTGTTTCAAGCCAGTCTAAATACAAACCAAACGCAAGGTTTAGGACTCGATCCAGACTTTTCCAGTCTGAATACACCCTAAGACCTTAACATACTCACTCTGCTTACAGCCATGCTTCCGACATGGCTTAAAACCTGGATAACTTTAAAAAGCATTCAAGTTTTAATGTTCACAAGCAAAAATCGATTTTTAGCATCTCTGGACAGTCAAAGTCAACTGTTGATTTTTCCCTGGATTAAAATCTTCAGTGGGATTCTGAGACAGCCAAATCTGCATAAAGCCTCCCCGTTGCTCAAAATTCAGATCAATTCCTTCTGCTTTATTGGGATTAATGTCAGATTAACCAAATTCCCAGAGCTGCCACATTCAACTGAATACAAATCATACTAATAAATATTGGGTTTTTACCTGAAAGCATTTGTTCTGCTCATGTGAATGTTTGTTTATTTGCTGGGCGCAAAAGTGCACAAGTTAATGAAGGTTATGTATTCAGTGTACCTTGACTAAAAGCGAATCTCCTTCTCTCCAGGCTGCAGTGGAGCATTAGCCAAACAATGCACGGCAGTCTACCCAGAATGCACTGTGACGATCTTTGACCTTCCCAAGGTGGTGCGCATGTCGCAGGAACACTTTGTTACTGTAGCAGACCAGAGGATCGGCTTCCATGAGGGTAACAGCTCTACAATTTGGGCGGAATAACTGGCAATAATTATAGTATAAGGATTGTTTCTATGCAACCTGTAAAACATGCATGGAGACAAAACTTCAAATTGGGCTTGATGATTCTGATATTTATCTTATTTCTACAATATTTTTTGGCAAATTCCAAGTTCACCTTTTATGCAGCTATGTTTGGACACAGTTTAAAAGTATTTTTTGTGTTGTCTGTATAACAAAAATATAACATCCACAAGCTAGGTCCAGGAGAGTGGCGACATTTGCAACTTAATAATATAAATAAATAAATAAATTATCTGTAATTAAAATGTTGCCAATTTTTGGTCAATGTCCCATCAGTGGACAGTCATTGGTGTACTTAATATTTATTGAATTTAGATCAACTTATGATTCTTACACAAACTGGACAGGAAGATTTTTCATTACTTTCATTTCTTTTTTTTTAGGGATATTTAAGTTTTTATTTGGATTATAACTTTTTAGGAAAACTGGTTTATTTATTTACTTACTTTTTACCACTCTACAAGAAATTAACAAAAAATAGTGTGTCCATCTATTGTGCTGTAAAAATACAGTAGTCACACATGTACTCTGAAGGTGACTGCTTGTGCAAAAACAAGTGACACATGCAATCACCATATATGCAGACAACTAAAGGCAAATCCTCAAAATTTCCACAGTAAGAATCTAAATCCACATAAAATGAAGAAAGAAGTCTACAGTAGTTCCACTGATTTCTGGATGAGGTTGGAGCTCTGACAAGGGCACAGCAGGAATATTGACATCATTTGCAAAGGGGGCACCGAGGGTCAAGAAGAAGGGGTCGGCGTTCTTGCCAACAACAGATGGAGGATTTGTTACCCTCGATACTTGACTCCTGACTGATGACCGAACTTAATCTGTCAGCAAAACCAAGGAAGTCCTCCATACTGTAACACATAGAAGCATCTCAGCAGGGACAGGTGATCTACTTCCAGTTCACTGACTACCTCTGATGTAAAGTGCCAAAATGTGAAATTTTCACTTTTAAAAACATTTGCAGTGGAGCAAAAAAGTATTTAGTCTGCCACCAATTGTGCAAGTTCTCCCACTTAAAAAGATGAGAGAGGCCTATAAATTTTCATCATAGGTAAACCTTAACTATGAGAGACAAAATGAGAAAAGAAAAATCCGGAAAATCACATTGTCTGATTTTTAAAGGAATTATTTGAAAATTATGGTGGAAAATATATATTTGGTCAATCACAAACGTTCAACCTAATACTTTGTTATATATCCGCTGTTGTAAATGACAGCAGTCAAACATTTTCTGTAAGTCTTCACAAGTCTTCACAAGTTTTCACAAACTGTTGCTGGTATTTTGGCCCATTCCTCCATGCAGATCTCCTCTAGAGCAGTGATGTTTTGGGGCTGTTGCTGGGCAACACAGACTTTCAACTTCCTCCAAAGATTTTCTATGGGTTTGAGATCTGGAGACTAGCTAGGCCGCTCCAGGACCTTGAAATGCTTCTTATGAAGCCACTCCTTCATTACTCAGGCAGTTTTGGGATCGCTGTCATGCTGAAAGACCCAGCCACGTTTCATCTTCAATGCCCTTGCTGATGGAAGGTTTTCTGTCAAAAACTACGATACATGGCCCCATTCATTCTTTCCTTTACACGAATAAGTGTGATTCTGGGATTTTTGTTCACCGTTCTTTTTGATCATTTTGACCCCACAGAGTGAGATCTTGTGGGGAGCCCCAGATGGAGGGAGATTATCAGTGGTCTTGTATGTCTTCCATTTAGAGGGCTGCATTGGGATTGGGTCCCGCCGGGTCCCGCGGGACCCAACCCAAATCTCGCGGGATTGGGCGGTTTGAATTGTGCTGCGGGCGGGAGCGGGCGGCAAAAAAAAACCCTGCGGGATCAGTGTTGCCATGAATATATCATGAATATTTATTAGCGCGGACCAAGTTAGGCTGTGCGGCTGTTGGATTCTTATGTAAGCTCCGTGAACTCACCAGGTAGAGACGCCTAATGGCCACTGTCATCTAACCTGTTGTTGGGGGTGTGCAACGCTCCAGCCCGCCTCTTAGAAATTATGCTCTTTAAAGCCTGATACCGCGGTCGCGTGTGGGCGGAGCTACGAGCTAAAGTTATGGTCTGATCCCTGCATGGAGCGATGCGTGCATCAATGCATGCTAGACACGAAGAATGTGGAGAGATCCGGTTTATTATTTTGAAGAGTTCTACTTGGTAATCATGTTTCCATGTTTGAGTTCATAATATTATCCCAGAGAAAGTCTCTGCTTCAACTCCCGCAGTTAAAGCTGCGTCTGAATCTGACGCCCGTGTTTCCATCTGACAGTTTAAAGCCAAAGCCCCTCCCCCGCCTCTCTACCTGCTTTTCCTCTTTACCTGTTCACCTGTTCATATCCTCTGTAGCTGAGAGTTGTTTTTCCCCGCGCTCCCAGTGTATTCTACACAGATGTAGGGACAGTGAAAATAAACCACCCCCTTGTTAATTTTAAAACTGTTTGAAGTGTTGTGGGTTCATTACAAATCGTGTAGTACTGTAAATGGCCAGCAGGTGGAACGAGCGCTGTCGAGCAAGACTGACGTCATGCGGGAGCGCGCAGAGCAGCATGAAAGAGAGGGAAGAGAAGAGAGATCGGATGAGCGCTGAGAGTTCGGTTTTCCTAGAAAACACCCACCTGTATGAGCCTACGTACGCTGCTGTACTGGAAAGAACCCGTAAATAAACGCACAAATGTTCAGTGGTCTGCTGCTCATTTAAAATGTTAACACAGAGCGCAAAATACGGTCATCATAGGTTGACACGATAGTCAGGGCGCTCTATAGCGCAGCACACGGATGAAAGAGCTGTGACTCTATCTGCCAACACTGCGCTGGATAGGAAGGAGCAGGTTTCCAGGCAGAGACGTGATGTTAATGGATAAAGCAGAGAAGAACCACAAACGAGGTTCATCGTGAGACACACATGGTGTTCAGATCTGCGTGCTGATACCCCACTGAGGCGCAAAACAGCAAAAACTGGAAAAGGCTGAAGCTAAAAAAAAGTATTTTTCCGTTAGGAAAAAATTCATAGGTTTTCAGCTCTGTTGAACCATTACAATGTTTTTTCTCCTCCATAAATTCAAATGACTTTGACCTGCAGCTTTATCAGCTGGTTCAGCGCTTCAGGCCAACTACCCCTGGCTGCAGCCTGCATACTCCTTCAGGCCGTCTGTCTGCGCGCGGACACACGCACACTTTTAACCGAACAGGATTAGTGAAAATATATTTAATAATTAAGTTGCAGATTACACAAAAGAGGAATGCATGGAAAAATGAGGCTGGAGGAGGGACATGAATCTCCTTAACCCTTGTGCTATCCTAGGCACTTTACCGTTGGGAGTTGGGTCATCTAGATTCACTAGACAGAGCTCTGAACCTTTTTTTTCCTATTTTTTGTGATCTTCACTGGTTCAATGGATTACATGAAATTTTTCCACCTTTATCCACCTTTGTCATGGTAGGGAGAACATGTCAAAGTAAGGGTGGGGTCATCTAAGATAGCACAAGGGTTAATAATATCAATACAAACACGTGATTTTTTTCCCTGCGGGACGGGAGACGATACAAAATCAATGCATCTCTATTACAGTGCGGGAATAAATTCTCCGAGTTTTGCGGGTGCGGGCGGGAGTGGACATACATATTGCGGGATGCGGGCGGGAGTGTAACGCATACGTTGCGGGAGCGGGCGGGATTGGTCAGAAATTCGGCGGGCGCGGGCGGGAGCGGGATGAATAAAATAGTCCCGCGCAGGGCTCTACTTCCATTTCCTAATAATTTCCCCCGCAGTTGATTTTTTCACACCATGCTGCTCACCTATTGCAGATTCAGTCTCCTCAGCCTGGTGCAGGTCAACAATTTGGTTTCTGGTGTCCTTAGACAGCTCTTTGGTCTTGGCCATAGTGGAGTTTGGAGTGTGACTGTTTGAGGTTATGGACAGGTGTCTTTTATATCGGTGGTCCCCAACCCCCGGGCCACGGACTGGTACCGGTCCCTGGGTCATTTGGTACCGGGCCGCCCAGAAAGAATAAACAACTTGCATTACTTCCGTTTTATTTATTTCGGAATCTGAAAGATGTTTAATTTAGAAAAATTGCCCAATTCGGTAGATCTTCAAGACATGAGGGTAGATCGCATGCCAGCAAAGATAAATAAAAAATAAAAATAAAAAATGTACTTCTAAACAATCCACCAGAATCCTTACCGAGAAGTACGGGACTTGATTGACATGCAGAACGGCCAATCGGACATCTTTTAATACATACGTCACTGCACATGCGTGTTTAAATACACTGAGCGCAAATTCTGTCTGTCATCAGAAAGTCACTTTCTGACCGCAGCACGTCAAGTCCCTGGGAGAAAACCACTCTGGACAACCGGAGTGTTTATTGAAGCCACCCTGCGTGTGTCCTTCTGCTACCAGCTTTGCGGTGCTGGCCCGATAAATATGAGCTCATTAAGGAAGCTGTTTTTTACGTGGCACGCGCTTCGTACGGAGCCAGCAGCGCCTGAAATGCCATGCTCCCCACATTGCACAGTTTACAACAGAGCCTGACATACGACAGTCGCTGTTTTCTGTCTTTGTAATAAAACGCCTCATATGTTAATGCAGAAGTATCTTTGCGTAATCTTACTGTGTAGTTTTTAATCATCAGTATATATAAACAACAATGTAAAAATGAACATGTTACTAATAAACAAACATTTAACTATGTCATTTTTGACGCATTCCAAGGCGCTCTTCCCGGTCACGTGATAGGATACTGCTAAAATAAAACCCAGGAACTAGCAAAATGAGTAAAAAACAAAACGTCTTTGGAAAGTTTCTTTGCCGAGGGGAAAAGGCCCAGCCAGGAGACAGAAGAGGAGCCTTCCACTTAAAAAAACAAGGAAGCTACATTTAATAGACAGTACTTCTTTTTTGCACCATGAGTGTGGGAAGGGGGGAGGATGATGACACCTGTGCCATGTCAACTGTTAAGCATGTCAAAATAAAAGCACAGGGTTCGTCTTGTCACGTATTTGATCCTCCATCATCCTAGTGTTGCTACAATAATCATCCGCCCATATTTGAAAGACCGGTCCATGAAAGTTTGTGTGACGTCATACCGGTCCGTGGCATGAAAAAGGTTGGGGACCACTGATTTATATAGATAACCAGTTCAAACTGGTGCCATTAATACAGGAAACGAGTGGAGGACAGAGGATCCTCTTACAGAAGAAGTTACAGGTCTGTGAGAGCCAGAAATCTTGCTTGTTTGTAGGTGACCTAATTCTTATTTTGCAACATATTTTGCAATTAATTTCTTTATAAATCAAATAATGTGATTTTCTGGATTTTTCTGATTTTGTCTCTCATAGTTAAGGCATACCTAAGATGAAAATTACAGGCTTCTCTTATCTTTTTGAGAGTTTGCCCAATTGGTGGCGGACTAAATACTTTTTTTGCCACACAGTAAATTAAAAAATTGTCAGCTATTTCAACAAATATGGAAACACAATTGAATAGTATTATTTATTATTTGTTTTTGAACATTAAAAACTAGTCAAAAATAACGTGAGAAACCAACAGAGGTTTATCTAATCAAGTTAGGAATAGCTGAAATTAAAGAAACTGCTTTTTTGAATAAAACTGTATTCAGGGGCCTAAGCATAAATGGATGTAATCCCCTAAATTAAAATCATCAAACCTTCCCTTTTTTTGTAGAAAATGTTGTTTTTGCACAGAATTTTAGTCCCAACCTAGATGTCAATTGTGTACAAAATTGGAACAGTTTTCTTTTAAGCTAAAATTTGCTGTAAATAAATACAAGCAGGTAATATGTCCTTTCATGTGTCTTCCATCTCAGGATACAATATTACCATTTTTTTTTCATAACACTTTGGATGCTGTCAACCTTACACTCAGCCTCCCACTGAGATGCAACAGTTTGGCTGAAATCATTGTGAACAAAACTGTCAATTTGTTCCTAACACTTCCTTTGTTGTGTTGCCTCGACTCCACAGCAGCTAATGTGGGAAAAAGGTTCACAGCATCTTAAGAAAATCCGCAGCTGGTGTCAATTCCTGCCCTCCTGCTGTCCACATCGCGCCACGATCGGAATCTGGCATTTTCAAGCCTTTCAATTTATGCGTAGAATTTTATTTCAGCAAAGTGACCGACTGGTGGACATCATCCACCAGAAAATAAAATCTCAACAAAAATGTATTTTTCATACAAAAATATGACTGCATCTACTGTTTATATTGGGCCTCATACAGTATGACTGTATTAACACAAATACAACACTGCCAATGAAATATCATTAATTAGGTCATGTGCTCTTGCAATCATTAAATTACAGCAGACATTCATCTTTAGTCAACTGGCATAAACCATTAATTAGGTCATATCCTATTACTTAAGGGCTTGTCAACAGAATTATTAATTACATGCAGTAATTACAAGTGACTAAAGCACTCTAACAGGAGACAAACAACCACATAAATGCGAATTCATTTAGCATCCATCTCTAAATATGATTTTTTTTTTCTTTAAGGGGACTTCTTTCAGGACTCTCTGCCTGTGGCTGACCTCTATATTCTTGCCAGAATCCTCCATGACTGGACAGATGAACGCTGCATAAAGCTACTCCAGAGAATCTATGAAGCCTGTAAACCAGGTCTGTGTGCGTGCGTGTGTGTCTTTTGAGTGTGAAAGGGATAAGCACTGTTTTTTTCCTGCCTGGAATGAGACGGCAGATTGTATCCCATGATGCAGCTGATCCCAGAAAAATCTGTCCTTCTGGCTTTGATGAAAGTCAGACGCAGTCACAGATACAATCAGGAAGCTGCAGAGAAAGAGACAACAAAAGAGAATGCCTACTTTTCCTGGCCAGCTTGCTGCATTTAACTCAGGTACATGACAACATTTTAACAGATTCATTCAAATATCACAGCATTTATCAAAAGGATTTGAACAAAATAACTGAGAAACGGAGCTTAAATGAAACAGCCCAAATGGCTGGCATCTGAACTCTGTTGAACTAATTCTTGACATTATTCTGCCCAACTAAAAGCTGTGAGCATGGCACATGCTCAGTGGGTATTTCTTACTTTTTTGTTGTAGGCTTCATCACTTTTTTACCAACTTGACAAAAGAGTCAACCAAACAGATAAACTAAGACATCTACATCCCCCGATTTCATCTTTGGCAGAAAGATGCACAGTCCCACAGTACACCTGCTTGCTGCAGATGAGACGCGCCAGAAGGCAGTGCATCTTCCTGTCACTGATGAGATGAAAAGATTGCAAAGGTCTGATAGCAAACAGCGTCGCAAAGATACGATGGGCAACCAGATGGATGACATCGTGAAAGTCAAGGCAAAGCAACGCCAACTTTCAAGTTACTTTCCAGTAAACGATCCTTGGAAAGAGCAAATATATTCAAGGATTCTTTTGTTTCATACAACTTAGACATTTTAATTTAGTATATGCAGCTTACGAATTGTCCATGAAATGTGAAAAAATCCTAATTAGTTTGGTTTATTTTTTTCAATTTACTAAAAGAACATATTTGTCATAAATTTGAACCAAAACAAATTATTTATGTAATGACACAAGAAAACGTTCCTTGATTATCCTGTTAATTTACTTTTATGCACCATAAATAGACATTTCATACTAAATTACAATAAAGCCTTTTTTATGTTGACAAGAAATAGTTCATCGGTGTAACTATTATAACCTTTGCTGATAATAATACAATGACTCTAACAGCACTAAGGTGTGAAATGTTAAAGGTAAAGTTGTTTATTGGAGTTATAAATCCCTTTCACATGCAATTGTGTATTTATAATTCTAAAAAAACTGATTTCAACGTACTAAAAATAGAAATTAGAGATCTGAATCCTTTTTAGTTGGTTTTATTTAATATTCAAACCAAGTAGTGTTCCCATTTTACATGGATGGTAAACACAGAACTTGTGCTCTGGTCATAAATAAAGGAAACTATTTTGTCAATTTCTGTAAAGAATTACTTTGAAATTTGTCAGGCTGGATTTGTTCATCCTGTCTTTAGTTTGCAGCTAACAGGTTATCTAATGCTATCTTTTCTTTTCTAGGTGAATTTATCATGATAGTTAACATGAATCAATTAAAAAGTATATTCCTAACTGTTGCACTAATTGAAGGAGATTATGATTAAATAGTTGACGTTAAAGACACACTCCAGTAAAAGTTGTGATTTTTGGTGTTCATTTTTTCTTACGATGGAGGACATATATAAAGAAAATTGAGCTGAATATTGCATTTCTGAGTTTTTCTTTATCGAAATTGTGAATCAGGAGCAGACAAAAGTCCACTAGCTCTCTGCTCCGCTCCATTCCGATGCATCCACTTGCAAACAAATAGACCCACCTTTTTAGTCTGGCTTTTATATGACTTTGATCATTCCTTATGTCTTTTATTATTCATCTATTTATTAATTGAGGTATTTATTTACATATTTATTTATTTATTTATTTTCTTGTAAGGACTATTATTATCTCTGTTTCTAATATGCAATTCTTTTTATTGTTATTTTACCAATGATACTTAGGTTATGTTTTAATCACTGACGTATTTTATTTTTTAATTACTAACATACTTATATCTTATTTTATTTTTTATCTTTTTTTATTTTTATTGTTGTTATTTTATGATCATTTTTATTTTTTTTATTCTGATGTTTTTTACTCCAGTGTTTCCTCTTGGGGATCCATTGTTCTGGGGCACCACCGGCCTGACCTGTAGGGGGTGCCGTTGCTGTGGTGCCCGTTCTCATTGGGCGGGCTGGGGTCCCACTCTGTGGTCTAATAGCCATGGATGGGGCCCTGGGCTGCCCTGTGTTGGGCGGGCGCTGCGGTAATGGCCCCTGTGGTCGGGCTGGGCCTTGGAATGAATGGATCCCCATGATACCGTTTCCTCACAGCAGTACCAAGCCAGACCTTCTTCAACTGCAGTTCCTTGTTTCTGTTCAGGGTTCTACTGGGGTAACTGGGTGGGTGGGGGTGGGGGGTGGTGAGGGAGGGGTACCTTTTTTGTGTGATTGTCCTTTGTTTTCTGTTTTTAACAACTTTCATTTTTTATGACTGTTTTATCTGTTTTTATGTTAAGCGCTTTGTGTTTTTAACCAAAATGAAAGGCGCTATATAAATAAATAAAGTTTGAGTTTGAGTTTGAGATCCATGTACGTCTTCTCTTGCTGTACGGCTGGATAGCTCCGATATTGCTCACCATCTTTGTTGCACCGGTGATGTTAGGTTGGGGTTGTGAGGAGTTGTAAGCTAGTGGGACAGAGTGTAAACAAAGGAGAGATGGGAAGCTATGGCAGGCTTACTCCCCACAATGGTCCCGACCACAGTTCAGAGGCAAATTTCTGATTGACTCCTGCCACTCCTCAGAAATCACATTTTATTTTGCCTAAAATTGGCATAATCAAAAATTCAAGACGACTGGGAACGCTTTTACAATATATCAAAAGATGATCGGAATGGGACCTTTAAACAAATTTGCTGCAACACTAAATGGAAACGTTTTACTTGCTGGCTAACTTCTTGCTATTTGTTGCAGGAGGCGCTGTGCTGCTAGTGGAGGCGCTGCTAAATGAGGACGGATCTGGCCCTCTGACAGTACAACTCTACTCCCTGAACATGCTAGTGCAGACAGAGGGCAGAGAGAGAACAGATGCTCAGTATGCTGCCTTGCTGACCACTGCAGGCTTCACCAACACCCAGCACTGCCTCACAGGGAAGATCTATGATGCCGTTTTGGGCTACAAAAGACATGAAATATAGAAGGATGTGCACTGCAGTGTAAAATGGACCACGTTTTTGACCTTTTTCTCAATAAACAAAACAAACTGCATACATTTCTGCTCTAAATGGAATCTATAGCAATATATCAAATCTCTATGGTTACTTTGGTCTTCATTTTACAGGTAAATTTGATAAAGAAATACTTCCAAATAAAACATCAATTGCCCACTAAATACCCTTGCATGTAGCCTTTTTAACATCTCACTACAGCGAAAGCTGGCACATCCTTAGTAAAACCTCATGTTTGGAAAAAAATCTACATGTTTTAATTTTTAAAAGCTTGAGCAATTTTTGCTGTACTTCTAGCCCTATTTAGTATTGCTTATGATAAGCAGTCATGCCCACAGGAGTCTTCTTTAAATATGAGAGCATCTGACAGAGCTTTCAGAAGCTAATACCCAAATTCAAACCTAAAATCCCCAGCAAGATGATGAAGGGAGGCTTTAAACTATATGTTTTCTGACTTTCAACAAAAATGAAGAAAATCCAGGAAAGTAAAATGGAAAAGCTGCTGGTGCTGTTGAAACCCTGGTGGAAACATTGAAACTAGTGCAGCATAATGTTTTCCCCCAAACACAGCTACAGTCAAGGTTTCACAGCTTCTAAAAATAGCTTTTCAAAATGTAAAAAAATGTTCTTTTTGGCAATTTGAATTAATTACAAAAGTTTAAAGATCCACTCCAATTAAAATGGTATTTTAGGTGTTCTTAACATGTTCGTAGAGCATTTTTCCTCATAATGGAGGACATATATAAAGAAAATTAAGATTAAAATGATATTTCTGAGTATTTTTCTATACAGATCAATGTGAAGCAGGAGCAGTTTGAAAAAGCTTGTAGCAGTTACTTACAAACTACCAGTGGCAGACCACAAGCTCCCTGCTTGATTAAAAACCTTTTTTTTTTATTCAAGTAAATACAAATATAATTTAAAGTTGTCTGTATTTTGTTTTAAGGTTTGATTTGTCAACCAAGCCTAACTGTGCATGATCCACATTGCATTTCAGATCTTTTTGGATTCGTACAGACACTCAAGGACAGCAGGAGTGCATTCAAAGATTATTAATAAACAGTTCAAGTTTAATGAGGATTTACTTGAAGATTAATCACTTTCCCTCTGAATAGTCAAGTGCTGAGCAGCAATATGTTCCAGTTTACAATCACAGAGATGAAACTGTGGTGAGATCACTTCAAACTATTGGCTAGGACTGATTCCATAGCTGAATTCTGGAAACCAGTAGGCTAAACTGAGACTAGATAAGCCAGTTGGCAATGTTAATATTGATACATGGCTTCACAATTCACTGGTGACTTATAATTCAACATGAGCTTGTCAGAAACTATCTGAAGCAAATGAAGCAGTAGTATGTAGCCATTTGCCTCTCTAAGAAGATTATACTGGATTGGAAATAGGTCTGTGTCAAATTTACACCTTCATCATCATGTCTCAGTGCCCATTATTCTGTCACTCTCCATTAGTGAGATCCCAGAGGATCCCTGAGGACTGGACTCTGTCCCAGCTGCAGTTGGGAGATATTTAAGGTACACAAGGTTAATGCAGGCAGGCAGGCAGACAGGCAGACAGACAGACAGACAGACAGACAGACAGACAGACGTGCACAATCACATTTACAGCCCCTTTATTATAACCAACCACAAAAGTATTATAACATGTGGGCAAATATGAAATCCACTACATATTTGAACTCTACAAAAGGGCAAAACCAACGGACAGGTTTAATGCCTTAACCTTGGTGTGAAATGACAGCTATTCACTACACCCACTGTGTGGCTAATGATACATCATGGAAAGCTGCATATATTAGCAATAATTTTTGCACCATAACCTGTTCGAAATCCAGACTGCCAGGTGTGATTAAGAGCAATGCTGGGGATAAGATTAAACTGCAAAGGTCAAACTCCATCTGATAGAATTCAGAGCTGCTACTTTCACAGCTTTCTTACATATAATCTTTTCTCATTAATCAATCCTAAGCCCTTTTGTCTGAACCACACACTTATTTCTGGATCTCATTGCCTTGCAAAGCTTTCTCAATGCTGTCTTATTTGTAGTGATGGATGTGAGTCAATTCATCCTCTCCACAATAGAGGCGCCCATCTTTAATGTCACCCTCCTCTTCCTCTTTGCATCCGTTGTGTTCAAAATATGCACGTCATTCTTTTTCTGCATGGATTTTAGTCTGCAGTTGTGCTGTTGTGACACAGTTAGACAGAAAAATGTATTGAGCTGTTCTGCCTATCAATAGAAACTAGACATTTGACAGAAAATTAAAATTTTTTACAAGTAGAAGGGAATACAATTTATTTTCAATTACAGTGTTTCTAATTATTTTCTAATTTTAGAGCAAAAAAGTTAAAGAAATATTGAGAAACTAGTATATTCTTAAATCTCCAAACAAACAGGATTTATTTCCAGCGATGAAAGAAAAAATCAGATGTTATTGCTTTCATTTGGAGGTTAAATTAAGGTCATTTTGGAACCAAAGTGGTTTGATGCATATTTACGTCAATAGGCATTAGAAGGTTAAATATGTCTTTATTTGGATAAGGCATTTCCATTTTGTGCAACTCTGAAGACCTACTTTCTTGCATTGGTTATTGTTGATGTTTAAAAAAAATGTGAGTTACTAAAACTGATCAGAAATAATTTATTACTGTACTATGGCTTTGGTTGACTCTGTACTATGGCTTTATTCTCAAAGTTTCCCACAGTCATATAAAACAATAATTAAACAGAAAAGTCCAAACGTAAAACAGTCCTTGTCCTTGTCCTTGGTTGTCCTTGAACTGTCCTATCTAGGTATTTGTCTTTTAAATTTTGCAGATGCATAGTTTCCTGAAGTAAAAGAAATTCTGACAACAAAATTCAAATGGGAACCATACTGACTAGATACAAAAAAGAGAAATATTTGTAAGATCTTTATATATAAACAATGTTATTTCTTTGGCGGTTATAATGACCATCTGTATGCTCTTCTGCAATCTTATTATTGCAGTGATAATTTCCTAGGCCAGATGTAGAAGGCCCTTCAGGATCAAATGAAAGAGAAGCCAAACTGTCCCATAACCAGATGTGCTGCATGACAACTTAAGAAACAGACTGGTAGCAGATGCTTCACCCCTGGGTGCTACTTCTCTTCACTCCAGGGTGCTGATGGCTGTTTTTCTGTTCTGCAATAAAATTCCTTTTGTTTTGCTTGTGTTACGTTGTGCTCTATAAAAATTAAAATATAGCAAGAATCAACTCACTGAATGGTTGACTTGTATTTTACAAGATTCTAAACTTGTTGAGCTGCTATTCCATTAAAAATCAATGAGCTTTGAGAAAACCTTCAGCATGACCTTCACTAAATTAGCCAATTTCTGCTGTGATGTTGCTGTAACTTTTCTACCATTAATAATTGATTCTGATTGGCTGCTGGGTATGCATTAAAAAGTGATAATCCACTGTGATAATGCACGCCTAAAAAAGAAGCTCCGGTCACACAGCTTAAATGTTCTATATCACTGCGCTGGCTTCTTTAAAACAAACTTTGAATTCATCATCTGGACAAATGGTAAGAGGTCAACCTTCCCTCTGGACTGATGCTCTATTTAACCCGTTGTGACAACCAGCATATATATCATTCCTTTGCCACTGCAGTCAAGGTCAGTACCAGTTTAGTGCGTAGTCACCACACCACATATCAAAAAGTCATCTTTTTGTGAAAAAAAGCTATCTAAATCAAAAAAATAACAAGAATAAAGTACTAAAAACTGACTGAATATTCATTTCTTTTGTTAGTGACTATGCTATAAATGGGTTAATGGCCTTCGAAGTGTGCAAAATCAGAAATGAACCCACTTCACACTGGCTTCCACGGCATGCGCTGATTTTTGATAATGCACACTTGATTGGCCACTATCCCTTGCTTACGTTCTGGGTTTTCTAGATAAACAGGACTGGGTGTCCTTTAGTTTTATTTTGGTTTACTCATAGTTCTGTATGAGGAAAAGTTCTGTATTGAAAACAAACAACTACCATCTTCTACCTACCAAATAAATGTTGTTTTTTGCATTTTGCTGTCTTAAGCCCCCAAAAGACACAATACTCAATCTGATTCCCTTATTCTGGCACCACGACCGCCCCGGTCACCACGGGCAGCCAACATTTGAACAGAAGACTGCAGGTTTGAATCCCTTGGGCAAGACACTGAACCCCACCTTGCCTAAAGGTTGGCACCAGTGTTCGGCCATCAGAGTTTGAGTGCGTGTGTGAATGGGTCTTTGACTATAAAGCGCTTTGGGCCTGTGAGGAAGGTAAAAAAGCGCTTTACAAGTATACGCCATTTACAATATACAATCCTGATCAAGGTTTTTAATTTGACTTTAGGTTCAGGTTTTGTTTGTTTTCTTTCAGTGTAAAGGAGACCATCCTTTAAAATGTAGTAATAGTTAATGGCTAGACATTGGCATCTAATTTGTTAGACTTATTGAATGAAACGAAAATCAAATAAAACAGAAAAAGAAGAGCAGATCTTGTTGTTTATGGAGTTAGACATATCTAACATATATATATGTATAAACTAGATAAATCCCTGAATTCCAATCTGGGAGAAAACAAACAAATTTTGACGTCAGGTACGTGTTTTTGCAACAGTTTCTTTTTGGATCAGCTTTCAGAAATTGATATTTTACTTCTACATTTATTATACAAGGAATTCTTGCACAGTTTGAACATCACCTGCCAACAGCCTCACAATTTTTATAGTAAGAACATAAAATAGGGAAAAGGGGAAAATGGTGAAGGAAAGCTGCCATCATGGCAGACTGTTCCTGGAGGAAATGTGAAAATCTCCTGGTGAAAAATGAGGTAGTTAATATGATGTTTGACTTTCTTTTACTATGTTTTTTGCTAAATCAGTCCACTATTCTCCTTACCACAGAACATTGACTCTTCCTCAAACGAGTCCCCTTTTACTTATAGCATTTAAACAGTTCAATCAGACACTCAGAGTTATGCTTACTCTTGCAGCAGAGCAATCCTACACAAAGGTAAATGGCCCAGTGGATTTGTCATGAGGTAAATACACGTGTTGATTTGATAGGGTTAAAAATCTCTGCTAAACATTCTGTCTAATTTCAACATTTCATGCACAGGTACGTCGACCGGCTCTGCATTTCCATTTCAAACATAAGAAATGTACATTGTCTCCCTCATTATTTTCTGTTCAGTCCTGTGTTTCAGAGTTAGAATGCCAGCATCCAGGCCAACCTGAGTCAGATTCATGAAAGTTACTGGGAAGTTGTACAGCTATAATTGGTAAAGTGAATAAAGTATGTCAAATAGTTTTTTTTTTTTTTTTTTGTGGAACTTTTAAAGAAAACATGCAGCTTTACAAGAAGAAAAAGCAAACAAACACAGACTTGATGATGCATATCACAATGTAAAAATAAGTTAATACAGTTAATACTCATTTGTTGTGATTTTATTGTGTTTTACCTCTAACTTTGTACGGTGACCTTGGGTGTTTTGAAAGGCGCTTTTAAATAAAATGTATTATTATTATTATTATTATTATTTGCTCTTTAGGAGTATAGCAATGAACAACTGCTGCACTTCTCCATCACTTTTTTTTGTGTGCACCCATTTGTGTTATGCATTCCAGTTTTGATTGTGCAACTGACTCTTTGTTAAGGCTCTAACTGCTACACAAATCACGCAACATCCCCACGCTCATGCTCAGACAACTCCAGGGCACAGACCTTTCTGCCTGGGACTGCGTATATGTGTGTGTTTGTGGGTAAAATGTTGTGTTTGACAAAAAAAAAAATTGGCCTCCTGGCTCTTTCGTTTGTTTTTACAAAAGTTATATAATTTTCAAGACGTTTTCACCAAAAAACAACACACAAAGGCTTACTTTTCTTTTCTTTTTTATGCTCAACTACAAAAATAAGGCAATACGCTAATTTGTTTTCATCTTGTAAGGATTCTGTGCTTTGGTTTGGTTCTGCCTGGCCTGCACGTAGGGTGCACTGGACCTGGGGGTTGGGGGTCTGTGGGGCGTGAGGTGCTGAGTTGCGCTTGGGCTGCATAGATGCTGACACCCAGGCCAACAGGAGGACAGGGCGGACGGCGCCTTCTGGGTTCTCTCTTCTTCAGATTTTTATAGTCATTTCTCTTTTACTTGGGTTTGTTTTTGTGTATTTCATTTTAAGGAGGTTATTTAATTATTTTATTGCATGAGTGGGGATTGGTGTTTTTGCGTTCTTGTTTGTTTCTATGTACAGCACCTTGAGCTGTTTTCTTTTCATGAAAGGTGCTCTAGAAATAAAATTAATTAGAATTGTATATATTTAGGTTGGTAGAAAGGGAAAGTGACATACCAGGAACATTGTCACAGTCCAGTGCAGACATAAACGTACTTTCACATGCACTTTTGCTCACACCTGTCTTGTCTCACAACTCAGTAAAAGTGTCTCAGCTTAAAGCTGTACTTCCAAGCATGTACATAATTCATAGAGTGGTGACAGAACTATTGGACAAGACAAAAATGTCTACCCTGTGGGCCACACTCACCACACACTCAGAGGAAGGCGGTGGTCATAGCTTTCAGCTCATGCATATAGCTGGGGCCTGGTTGTAAAGATGGCAACCTAAGAGGAGACAATTCTTAAAATAAAACCAGGAAAATATATCAAATTGCTTCAGTTTGCAACTTGGTAGGATTTTTGGCTTAAACCAACACAGAAAAATCAAAGGATTTCTGGTTACACTGTATTAACATCAGGCAGGTTGTAAGCACCGCTAAACTGAATCCCTCCTCTTTTACCTGGCCTCCTTTCCAATAATGACTTTTGAATGCATTGTAGATAGAGGGGTGGGTTGAAAACAGACTCTAAAAGTAAAGCCTTGTACTTTTCAGATCAGAGATGTGTGCCCGATGATCCTTACTAACCTGCAGAGGAAGCATGAAGGTTTTGATTTTCACCTATAAATCCTCTCATCTCACTGATTATGCTGCCATGTCGCCTTTTACCTGTGGGAGGACCAGTCATCGCCGGTGAAGTGCTGACAGGTTCTGTCCTGACGAACGGCTTAGCTCTCCTCATGGGAGAAATCTCAGTCTCCATTTGCTTTCTAAAGAGATGTCAAGTTCCAGCGCTGTGTATTGGGGTTTGAAACGGTTATTAATTTAATTGCGTTTCTTTTTTCTTCGCTCTTGTATGCATTTAGAGTCTGACAGCTGCAGTCCTCTTCTTTTGTTTTTGCAGCTGTTTTTCCTCAGGGTGGTGCAGGTTGTCAGATCTCTTTTGATGCACAATTTCTTTGCATTTGTCACAACATGAAACCAGTCAAGCTGATATTAACCAATGAAAGGACCGTGCTGTTGTGGAGGAAATGCATTCTCAATGGTTTCACAGTGTTCCAATTTTACGATGACTTTATTGTTCTGCATTGAGCTGACGACAGGTCCTCAAGATGGAAAAAGATGGCTGGACTCTATGAACTCAAACATTGGAATTTCTCTTCTACTTGGCTCTCTAGCTGCTGTTTTCAGATTGGCTGCTCATTCACCAAATCAGGAACTGAACATGATCGGTAAGCAGGGAGCTGCTTAGATATTTTGCCATTACATCAGTTATTGATAATCTTAGATTAAATATTCATTTAATTAATTAATTTATAGTGAAACTCAGAGACGTATAGAACTACTTCATAAGTTGGCAAATATTGTGTGAATTTTAAGCTAACTGAGATGTTTTAAAGTTAATGTGCTCAATCATTAACAGTGTTGATAGACAAAATGCGGAATACAACATTGGCATGCAACGTAAGCTCCAGTAGTAAAATAATGACATCGTCACCACTTGAGAATAATAAAAATAACAAAAAAAGGTTGAAGCAAACTAACAATTTGAAATATCATTTGTGGATTTCTGCAGGCTCAGCAAAGACTATTTAACCTAACACAAAAATCAGCTTTGAGCTGAAAACAATGTTTGAAAAAAATTGTTGTATTGTGACATGCAGGCACTTTTGGATTGATCTTGTCTTTTAGTTCATTCATTCATTTAGTTGGACGAAGGCGGAGTAAAACCCTAAACAGGTCACGTCCATTACAGGGCCACACAAAGCCACACTTTCAAACCTAGGAACAGTATTGATTGATCCCACAAAGGAGAAATTGATCTGTTAACATTACTCTATTGAAAACAGAAGATAGATAATAATTAACACTAGAAGTACACATAAAAAATTCTAACAGTTATTATTGCCCGTTGTCTGTGAGATGATGTGAAGGCCAGGGAGGGAAGATCTGTGAAAGCGCTCCTCCCTGTAGTTAAAGTTTCTGACTGAGGGAGGGCCTCAGTGCACCTATAGCTCCATGCAGAGGATGACAGATTCAGCTTTAGTGTTTCTTAGAACAAATCTCATTTATAGGTAAAGTAAGACTTCAACTGTAGATTTAACTCACATGTCTGCAGTTGGACCTTTTACCAGCTGGATTTTACTAACAGGATTCAGAGTCTGCTTTTCTTTTCTGGTAGGAGGGGTATTTGGAAGGAATGCAGCCCACTGGGCACAATCATGCTTTCCTGGTATTTAGGCGGCTAAGCTTCTTCCATTTATAGTCAGTGCAAACATCAGTGCTGCTCTAGATGAACACGTCTCCTCAACACCTGTCATGTTGTACTGTGAGGTGTGAAAACTATCCCTGTTTTCTCTGCAGCTATGCAGGGTTTTAATGAAGGCATACTCATTCTGTGGATTTGTTTGACCTTCACAGCAGCGACAACTCTGCTAAGTGATAGGGTTGGCTAAAAACAAGCTCTCCAACCTTTCATTTTCACTGAAAAAAGAAAAGTATTGAAAAAATAAGAACTATTTGTAAAAAAGTCTCAATATAACTCACAGTGTATCAACTTGAATCAATATAAATCTTGTAAAAGTAAATTGTGCAAAACCTTAACCCTTTCTATGCCTTCAGGCTGATCCTCTTAGCTAACATCAATCCACATTCCACAGATTATGTTTGTAAACTAATGTATAAGAGAATTGTTTGGGATCATCATCAAAACCAACATATTTCCTCAAAACCAACATTTAACCCCCTCAACCAACATTTAAGAAAATGAATCTATTATTCTTGTTTCTAGAAGTTTGAGTTTACATGTTTTTCAACTGCAATCTTCTAAATTCAGCATTTTTACTCTTATAAGTGAAATAGAGGGTCACAAACGTTTTTTTAAAATTATTTTTTAAGACTTTATCTAGCAAGATCATCAATAAGCTGTGGAGATTTTTTTTATATAGAAAATTTTGTTTAGCATCTCCAGCTAACTAATAGATTTTTGGAGACATACGCCTGTGCATCGCCGTATCCCTGCAGTTCCTCCCTCTTCTCTGTTGCTGCAATTTTTTAAATATTTTGTTGTGTCTCACAGGCAGACTTAGTGAAATCTGTTTCACATGTGCGCAGATGCTAACACACTTACAGCAGGACGTGTCTGCCAGGCACATATTGCGGTCACAAAGTTGTCACATCTGCCACCAGCGGATGTGACAACAGCCCTGCAAAAAAGGATCCAGACAGAAATACATCAGTGTCCTGCATTTGTTAAAGTGATATACAGTTCATGTGTTCTACAAGCAAGAGTATAAAGTATAACATTTTCCGTACCCATTAGGGACATTAATTAGTGAGCAATATTTAAACAAAATGAGAGGATTCAACACTTTAGTAAGAAAGCCACAAACTGCCTTCCTTGTTTTGTTTTTTTCTGTTTTTTTTTTCATAACAAGATAGTAGATGTTGTCATCATGAGATAACAACTCTTTTCATGTCGTAATAATGATCAAAATCATTACTTTATTATTTTTCTACAATCAGCAGAAAAACAAAGCAGTTTGTCTCAGAAAATGTCAAACAGCAGAAGATTTGATTAATTTATAATTGATAACTTTCACCATGCTCCAACTCATAGATTGAGCAAATGGTCATAAACAACGTCCAAATCAGTCATCATCCTCTGAGGAGGTTGTTGTTAATTTCATCAGTGACCAGATGAGGGGATCAGGGCATATCATTGACTGTAAATACAATGGACAGCTCCACCCCTCCCTTCTCATGTTCCAAACAGGAAGTACCGTTGCTTCCTGATACGGGCACTGCCATGCTGAAACCAGTAGACAGTGATTGGTCCGAGTTGCTCTGACTCATTGTATCTATAGCATCTACTGCCGCCATTGGCATAGATGCGATGACTCAGAGTGACGCGGACCAATTGCTGTCAACTGGTTGCAACATGGTGGGGCCTGTATTAGGAATCAAAGGTGAGGGATTTTGCCTCAATTTACGGGAGCCAGAGGAAAGGCATTTTCTATGGGTGATGTCACACCTCGATTAGTCCATTGGTTTTACAGTCTATGGGCCGTATACATGGTCACTGAATGATCCATGAGAGGTGCAAGCTGGAAGGACTGTTGCTCAAAATCACAGAAAATCTTGTTTTCTGGTAATAATGAGGTAGTAGATATTGCTATCACTAGAAAACCATGTTGTTATCACAAGAAAATGGGGAAAAAAAGCTTGGTTTAGTAATGCCTTGTTTTGAGTTGTCACAGCAAGACTCAAGCTAGCTCTCCACAACTGTTTTCATTTTTGTAAATTGTCCTCAACATTTATAAGTTTCTGGTTTCCAGTTCATCCTTGTCAAACCATTTGATTTGTTTGGTTTTGAAATGTCTAAGTGCATTAAGTTTATCGTCACGAAGCCTCCTGATTTGGTTCCCACACCACCAGTTCCTTTGAAAGCCTTGCGTTTTCCAAATTTTTCAAGAATGAAAGGGAGAACTGTTAAAATGAACCAAGTGAGACTGACTGTTGCAGCATATTTAGCATGTTTAGATTTGAATCAACAAGGTAACAGCATGGAATGTGAATGTCAAATTAAGGTTTGTTAAAATGCATATAATCACTATAATTATAACTTTTTATTATTGTTATTATATTTTACATTAAAAAAGGATATAAACATTGTTAAGAATGTTAAGAATTTTTCAATATAAGAATCAGACTGAAGTTATATTTTTAAAGGAGTACATTCTGAGTACCAGTTTTGCTTAAAAACTTTCAACTTTTTCAGCCATTAGCCTCTGGCTAAACATCACCTTTTGTAAATGTCACTAAAAGTGTTTTGTCCAGCAGCTAAATTGTGACACTTCTAATAGTTTACTTTTGTCTCTGGAGTTTTGGGATTAATGCCCTCTGATTTTGTAAAGCACCTATGTAGATTCAGAACAGTCTGGCTGGGTGCAAAAAGATTAAATTGACTTTTGCTGGAAGTAGGTGGTCGAGGTCATCTGTCCGTTTTATTTTTTTATTTGCTTTTGTCACTTATCCTGTTCAGTGTCAGAGGGGTTGTGCTGGAGCCTTTCCAAATGCCACCAGGAAAGAGGCGGGTTACACCCCAGACAGATCACCAGTCCATTACAGGGTTCATACAGACACGAACAGGCATGTTCATTCACTCCCAGGGCCGCGTTGGAGTCGTTTATCAACCTGGAGTAACATGGCTTAGAGAGAAAGTCAAGGCACCAGGAGGATTTCCACACAGGGGTTATGCAAATTTCAGGTAGAACGGACAGAATCTGAACTCGTGAGACAATATTAAAAAATCCTGACACAGTAGTGCAAAACTAAGAGCCAAACTATGAAAGAGACCACCATATCATCGTTCTACCTCAACCACACTGCATGCTTGGCACAGTGTAATCAATCATTTAACAATATTTCAGTGTTGGCCGAACTCAAATTGCTAAACAAAATGCAGTCACCACAATTCCACAGCTACACAGTCCAACTATAGAACTGGACAATGGAATTGTTTTATGGTTGGAATGGTTTATTTCAAGCAATTAAAACTAAAAACACTAAAAACGACAAACTAAAGGATATATGCATCTATGCATAGATATATTAAACTTTTAATGATTAACCATAGCTTGATAGGAACATCCACAAATATAAAATTAAAAGAAATACATCTCCATATATACAGTACATCCACACACACACATATAAATAATATCCTTAGACTTACTCCTAATCATAAGTAGACATTTTTGTACTTAAACTGTACATACACTACTAGACAGATTAAATCCAAAAAATGCCAAGTCTCCCTATTATTCTTTACTTAAAGGGCCTATATCATGCACAATCCATTTTGTGATCTTTTAAGTGTGTAATAATGTTCAGTCCTCACTATAAACAAACCTAAAGTGGTATTTTGATCAGAAGAATTTTTATTTATTAAATATGAGTTAATTTCTTGAGCTCTTTTCCAACCCAGAAGTAAGACATTTGATCTCTGAGGCACCGGGTTTTGCTCCGTGTGGGTGTCGTCCATTTCAGGACGTCAACCTAGAATCAGCCTCAGCAGGGTGGCTGCATCTCACCCGAAACAAACAAAATCAAACTTTTGCAAAGATAGAAGTGCATATTGTGCATACAGAAGATGCATCTAAAAGGAAAGCGTTTTTGCTGGTTGATGCTAGCCCCACGGAGAAAGTGGGTGTTTTTGTTAGTCTGGGGGCGGTGCTGGCAGCGCAGACTCTTCCTGGACGAGGCTGTTTTCACTGATCTGCATCGGGTTGAATGGGACAGGTGGTCGGAGCGCAGGTTTTTAGAGGAATATACAAAGATGCATGAATGGATCAAAATACTGCTTTGGGGGTTCTTTCTGTGATTAATGAACATTTAAATACACTTGAAAGCTTAAAAATGTGATTTTGCATGGTATAGACCAGGGGTGGCGAACAAGTTTGACACCAAGAGCCGAATTTTTTAACTGTGAGAGTCAAAGAGCCACACCACACACTGACCTGCCAAAACGCACTCACACAAACACGCAATTAAAGCCGTATTACTTTCCATAACACACTCCTCTCCCTACAACAGAACAGCAAGTATTGTACTTGTGTTTATTTCAAGGAAAGTGTCCACCCTCAATACACACATCAATGCAGCTAAACCAGAGTTAACACAGAGACTACCCTGGAGGTCAGAGACCCCCTCCACACACACTCTCTCTCTCTTTCATCTCTCACACACACACACTCTCTCTCTCTCTTTATCTCACTCTTTTGTCTGCCTCTCTCTGACACACACAACCACACAGTGACGGGCAGTGAGGTTGATGCTGGAGAGGCACTGACTTCTCTGAAGTCAGATTTACGATGATAAAACAGAATATTTCACCGTTCATCCATCAGTACTTAACTGGTAATTCTTTGTAACTCAACATTCCTCTTTCAATGACACTTACACCAACAAATACACAAACATCTGGACAGAGCATCCTTCTGGTGTCTGAGTGATTCATATTCACAATAAACACATTAAATACATTACATTTCAGCGGTTTCCGTCCTTGTCGTGGAACAGCTCTACGCCCTATCTAGGGTGCTGGAGGGATTGTGGGAGTTTGCTCATCCAGTCCATGTGTGTTTTGTGGATTTGGAGAAGGCGTTTGACCGCGTCCCCCGTGGCATCCTGTGGGGGGTGCTCTGGGAGTATGGGGTCCGGGGAGCCTTACTGAGGGCTGTCCGGTCTCTGTATGACCGGAGTAGGAGCTTGGTTCGCATAGCTGGCAGTAAGTCAGACCTGTTCCCGGTCCACGTTGGACTCCGGCAGGGCTGCCCTTTATCACCGGTTCTGTTCATAGTTTTTATGGACAGAATTTCTAGGCGCAGCCAGGGGCCGGAAGGGATCTGGTTTGGGGACCACAGGATTTCCTCTCTGCTTTTTGCAGATGATGTTGTCCTGTTGGCTTCCTCCAGCGTGCATTGGGGCGGTTTGCAGCCGAGTGTGAAGCGGCTGGGATGAGGGTCAGCACCGCTAAATCTGAGGCCATGGTCCTTGACCGGAGAAAGGTAGTCTGCCATCTCTCGGTGGGTGGAGTGTCCTTGCCCCAGGTGGAGGAGTTTAAATACCTTGGGGTCTTGTTCACGAGTGAGGGAAGATCGGAGCGTGAGATTGACAGGCGGATCGGAGCGGCGTCCGTAGTTATGCGGTCGCTCTATCGGTCCGTCGTGGTGAAGAGAGAGCTGAGCCGAAAAGCAAAGCTCTCAATTTACCGGTCGATCTACGTTCCAGTACTCACCTATGGTCATGAGCTATGGGTCATGACCGAAAGAACGAGGTCCCGAATACAAGCGGCTGAAATGAGCTTCCTCCGCAGGGTGGCTGGGCGCTCCCTTAGAGATAGGGTGAGAAGCTCGGTCACCCGCGGAGAGCTCGGAGTAGAACCGCTTCTCCTCCACATCGAAAGGAGCCAGCTGAGGTGGCTCGGGCATCTAGTCCGGATGCCCCCTGGACGCCTCCCTGGAGAGGTGTTCCGGGCATGTCCCACTGGGCGGAGGCCCCGGGGAAGACCCAGGACACGCTGGAGAGACTACGTCTCTCGGCTGGCCTGGGAACGCCTCGGGGTCCCCCCAGAGGAGCTGGAGGAAGTGGCTGGGGTGAGGGAAGTCTGGGCATCTCTGCTCAGTCTGCTGCCCCCGCGACCCGGTTCCGGATAAGCGGAGGAAGATGGATGGATGGATGGCATTTCAGTTGTGTGCAACTTAAATTAATTTTGACCTTCATTAGAATATCTTGCTTTTATATGTTTTTTATTTAGAATTGAATGACTGACATCTGCATCAAAGGCAAATAATCTATTTAATATTGATACATTGCAATGAGTCAGTTCCTACTTAGGAGTAGTAATCCAACAAGTGCTGAGTTTAAATTTAACTAGCTGCGTTATTCATCCCCGCCCCCTTCCTGCTCATTTTTGGGAACCCGGTAACCTCATTTCATAGTCATTCAGCCAAACGGCATGCAGGTCAATTCAGCTAACAGCTACCTGGCTCACGGTTTTACACTGAAAATTCCCCACTTCCCATGACTCTTAGGGGCTGAAGACGGGGCTAACCCCCAGATCCCCACACTATACATATGTGTGCGGAGTGGGCGGATTGGGCGGTTTTTCGCTGGGTCTGGCAGTTTTCTCATGACTTTTGGGCTGGAAAACTGTGTCACTATCTGGCAACACTGATCAGCTCCTTTACATGAGTGTCGGTCAGAACGGACCGAGGTCTGTTCTCCAAATTATAACAGGGACTTCTTTCAGAGAGATTTCTGCTTATTTATCTCCGGTTCTCTCGCTGCCTCATCAGTGACCAGCGGGGATCTCATCAATCAGTCTCTGCATTAAAGGATCCATGAGAAAAGTGATCTGCGGTCGTTTCCGTTCAGTTGTGCAAGCAGCGTCACTTTCTGTGTTTTTTTCACTTGGATTGCAGCTTCTGCTGTGAGCTGCACAATGAAGGAACGTGGGATGATTGCCGTTTTGAATGTGCGCTTTGAAAAGCTTCAACTTGTTAATAAAGGAGACAATTTGTGTCAGATGATCAGGAAGTTTTTAATTTTATCCGGGATACGTTTGTTCTTTTCTGCCATGACCAATGTTACTGCTTCCAAAAGCTCATAATGATAAACACAGTGACTTTCCACTCTGTTCAGTAAAAAGTAAGAATCTTCACGTTCTTCCAGAAACGTCCTGTGTTTATCTTATACTCTGAATTTCACCATTTTAACCATGACGGTAACAGTCTGCACGCACATCAAATCTTTATCTATGTGTTCCGATAGTGGGCGTAACCCGCGCAAATGATTGGCGGTCACGTATGTGTCGGGAGCGGCATCAAACACACACACTGCCAAATCACTTTTATTATTAATTATTATTTATTTTCAATACCCTCTGATGGTTTGAGTGTGGTTTAAGAGGGAAAAAAATATGAAATGAGGCAAAGTATATAGAAAATATGATGAGACTCAAAGAGCCGCACGCTCATTGGCCAAGAGCCACATGCGGCTCGAGAGCCTCGTGTTCGCCACCCCTGGTATAGACCCTTTAAGCAAAATACGATTCAAACTTGTCAACATTTGCCAGGCTTAAAGCAGGCTTTAGAACATTCTACTAATGTTTTTTGCTATGGGCAAAAAGAAGACCACAAACCTTTTGACTTAGCCTTAACTTTGAGCAAACAAAATATTCTATACGTGACAGCTACAATAAAATGGCTTCAAAGAAGCCTGATCTCCTTTTTCACTTGTGTGTGAATGTAATCACACATAAAAGGTTTATAACCTGCACTATTTATAAAGATCACTGCATGAGGGGGTCAAATATCCCCCTGTAATGGCTGTACATAAATGGATGGTGTTGCTACAGGTAATTACTCACATGAGCATCTGGCCTTTTTCAAAGAGCACAGTTTATTTTAGCAGACCAAAGCAGAGCAGATTAACATATTTCCTCTGATTGTTTTCATTAGGGTGTAAATGCCAGGGTCACCCTGGTCTCCATCCCTCAGAGGATTCAAGTGACTGAAGCATTTGTCGCTTTGACAAACAGGGCAAGGGACAGAATGCAATGTTTACTTATAGCCACATAAAGACAACCAGCCCCATCTGCATGTTCTGCTTCTTCTATCACTACATAATGATAGTAATCTGGATCGCACTGCCAAGATACAATGGCAGATGACTATTTGTCAGCCAGCCAAGTTCAGCCTTTTTGCACTTTTAACTCAACAAGACCAATTGCTGCAGTCCCGATTCAGTGGTTTTGGTCTTTTTCTTTCTGACTGTGCCACTTTACGAGTCAAACTATGTCCCTGAAGAGCATTTTTTTTATATCCTATTTTTTTTGCATTATACTATTATGCAAAAATATTCAAGGATTACAGTTTTAAAATGATCAGTGTGAGAAGTGTAATTTTCCAGAAAGTATTGCCAGCTTCAAGGAGTTCATATGAATTTGCTGCCATTTAGGCACCCTCGTTGAAATCTATATTTAAATAAAACATTAAGATGACATAAAAAGGTTGTTTTTAATCAGGTTTGTGGTCTGTGAAAATGTAGTGGTAGTTTAAACCTGCTGTAATTACAAAGATGTTCCTGCAGTTTGAAGGGGAGAGGGGGGAAATGTATGTTTAACCACATCAGCAGGAGGAACTTACTGTACTTGAGAATCTCTCCATATTTGTTTTTTTTGGATGGTTGTGATACAGAGGTAGGTAACCACCTTGCCTACCCATGTGTTGAAGTACCTTGTGCAAGAAACTGAACTCCACATTGCTCCTGGTGGTTAAGGTCGGCGCCAGGTAAAGCAACAAAGCTACTGCCACAGTGTGTGACTGTGTGTGTGACTGTGAAGCGCTTTGGGCCATCACCAATTTATTCTTTTTTTTTTTATCTTTTTTTTTATTTTTTACGTTAGAGCGTGTACTTTTCTGTAAGAAACACAGACAAGGATATTAGAACAGTTTCTACTATAATCACATCAGGTTCAGATGGGTGCAAAGACTTAAACCATTATTGGTGCAAATGTACAAAAATGCAGATAAAGTTAGAGTAAGTGAAACAGGCGTGTTCTACCTTCGACAAGCCCATTAATGCCTCAATCGTTTCTGTGTTGTGTTCAAGCATGAAAGACAAGATTCCCTCAATTTCGTGAATGGGTTTATTCAGACATGAACAAAAAACAACAGATCTATGACAGCAGGTCTTCCGAACATTAATGCCTACAGAGTCACAAAAAAGTCAAAATTCATTACAAAGGAATACAAAAGAAATAAAACAAAACACAAATGTAGAATAAAGGCACCCATACCTCTGATGCTGTGTTCACACCACCCTCTGCAAGGCATGTTCAAGTGACCCCTTCTAATGAAAAGTCTATGTAAACGTGCCTTCACTACAAGTCCATTTTCAGGCTTTACGTACAAAACGTGCAGCCATTAAACGCACCTTAAAAGTTAAACCAGTTGAACTCTAACCAATTTGGTAGTGACATATAGTATTCGTTTTTTTATACAGAGGTGCAAACCGTTTAAAAAGTGAAGGAGAAATGAATCATTGCGGTTTGTGCACGGCGGGAATTCGACGAACACCAAGTCTTTCATATATCTCAATAGAGCTTTGAAAGAAAAAGCCTGGAGCAAGATTTGCGAGATTTGTACCACTTCGACATTTCACACCAATGCTCTTCCAACTATAAGTACATGCGCTTGTATCAGGTAGTAACAGTCCAGTGTGAACACCAGTGACATGCGGTGAGGTTGATGACGAGGCACTGACTCCTCTGGAGTCAGATTTACAATGAAAGAACTGAATATTTCACCATTCATCCAACGGCAGCTAACAGCTTATAAAATACACACCAGATCATATTTGTCCTACAGAAAAAATTTCTATTATAGATGGATATAGAACACTCTTCTTGTGTATAAATTAATAATATATACTGTAAACAAATTAAAGTGTACAGATGTGTTCAGCACACTTTTGACCCTCAGTAACTATTTCTGGTATTTTTCTAACTTCAAATTCTGGTGTTTTAATCAGTTATCAGATGTTGTCTGTGAAAATGATCATAAAAATAAAATAAATGATTTTACTTACATTTTTATCCACTTTACTCCCATGTTATTTAAAAAAAAAAAAACCCCACATTGAAAAACATGTTTGTCCTTACTTTTTGAGTCTATGTGTCGATCCTTCTCCACGAAAAGCTCTATGATCTGTTGGAAAGTCTACCTTATTTTCCTTTATTTGATATGAGTTTCTCCCTTTCAATGGAGAAAGACATTCTTAGTATTTTTCTACGGCACCAGTGTAGCTACAAAACAGCTGTCAGCTAACGTCTGCCCCCTGCTGGTGAGGCATGCCTCACCTGAAGCCCCTTCTGCAGGCCTATAGCAGCGTTTTCAGCGCACGCCTCTGTGAGGCACAGCGCTTCAGAGCCTCACCCGGAGATTCAGCTTTGTCTGTGATCGCGCAACACTCAAATTTGGCGATTTTACGTCAGAAACTGCGGAAAACGGGTTGAGTTGACTGAAAATGTTTATTTAACACAGATCAGTGGAAAATAATATTTACTTAATTGACCTTTTTCTATTTTATCACGATTATGACAGGTGAGGCTCTACCTCAGTTGCCTCACCTGACCACACATCACTGGTGTACACCGTATGCAAAAGCGTGTTCAAGAACGTGTGTTCTTGAGTGCCCGGTGTGAACATATAGCATCACAACGAAAGGACAGCATGAACAGAAGGTAGGATGTGAGTCCCATCCTAAACTTGCACGACTTCCAGAAGGGACAGTGCAACTGATACAGACAAAAACAACAATGATTTAAATGAACCTTTTCATTAACTGGAACCAACCTGGAACTCAGGATTTTGGTAGAATGTCATTAACCAAAGAAAAAAAGTGTACGCGTGTATAGGGTATAAAGCCGTAAAGTCTGAGATTAGGTTAGGCTTTCTGTATAGCATTCTGTTTGTTTTTTGGTTTTGGCATAAGGTTACAAATGCACTTCTTACATTGAAATTGTGACACCTAACAACAAATACATTTTTTGTTGGAAATTAAAGGTAAAAAACATGGTGTGATACATTATTTGTGTTTTGCTAAACTCTAAAAATGAACATATAACCAGCATCAGGAAACTCTTACTGGAACAGAGTCACAGCAGGATAATACCACATGCACCAGTTCACACATAAAAACAGATAATGGTGTTTTTAATCAGAGGGATGAAAGAGAAATCTGCTGGGCTTTCCTGCTTCTTTCTTCACTTTCCTACTTTTATTATTCATCCATCTATTGATCTGTCCCCCTGCAGCATTTCAGAGCAGTGTGCAGCTGCATCAACTCCCTCCCCAAACGAAAATGACCTTCACTTGCTCCACATGCAGATAAAAAAAAAAAGTCTAAGAATGGCAAGAAGAAACAAGACGAAAATAGGGATATGCAAAAACTGAAACAGAGGAAAATGGATGATAGCTTGGTGTGAATCAAAAAAAAGATGGAGAACAATTACACAGAAAGAAAAAAGGAGAAACCAGGTGATGTAAAGAATGGAAAGTACAGGATCAAGAGTCGGTCATGAATAAAGGTGTGTTCTCCCAGATAAATTCTTGCCCTGCTCGTGCATTAGGGATCTATCAGATAACATTAGCCAAAACTTTCTCATGTACCAGGAGATAAAACGCACTCTGCCAGGAAGTAATTGAGTGTCTTGTGCTTCAGAAGAGTTTCAAAGAGGTGAAGTTACAAAATCCAGTTTTAATGTGCCCATATGTGTTTGACCTTCTTTTTAACCTAATTTAGCCTATTTCCCCTGCAGTGGAGATGACGAGGAGGGAAAAAAAGAGTCAAGAAAGCATTCAAAGAGTGCCGAAGGCTTCCTCTCCCTCTGACTCATTGCAGAGTCATGGAGCACTAAAGCCAGTAAAGAGAGATTAATTTAAAACTATCCTACACATTCAGCAGGAAACCATGGCTTCAAGCTCCGGAAAAATACCCGCCACGATAATCTCTCCTTCTGTTTTACTGTCTCTATCTCATTCCCTCTATTCTATCTCCCTCTTCCACTCTGTATAATCTTAACGTCATTAGCATTTCAAAAAATATCTTTATGAGTCATGCATTGCGGGCGCTCTGTTGAGTTTGCCATTAGTTGGCTATGAAACCGAGGCAGCTCAGTCTCTCCATGCATCCCGATTTTAGCTTGTTGAAAGATGCAGAGTATGTCCTCATGCAGACATTTAAGGGTGGGAGGACAGAAGGATGAGCACAAAAAAAATACATCAGGCTGCATGAAAAAAATATTAAAATTCAGAAGGAAATAAAGCAAATGTTCAAAGAACAAAGAAGGTTCGTTTGCTGCACCAAACATGGTGGAAGTTTATGATTAAAGATGTGTATCTGCCAATTATCAGCCATTTATCTGCTTCAAATGAATTTGTAACAAAATGATTGAAAACTGCAGAACAAACAAATCCGTTTTTCTGAACACAGACAGCAAAGCCAAATTGTAAAAAAAGGAAAAAAAACTCACTTCAAAGCTTTTTGAATACAATAGGATGGAGCTCAATTTTCCAGTTCAGAGAAGTCGCTTGTGTATTCTCTGTATGGAAAAAAAAGTCAGCTCAGGTGAAAGCACATTTTCAGAATTCCATGCAGAAATCTTCCAGACTACAGAGGAAGTGTTTCAGATGTGTCTTACAAGGAGAATGCAACGAGGAACTGCATGTACCTTGGGGGACAGATTATATCCTAGCCGTATGAAGAGCTCCTTGACGCCCTTTCAGAATAAATATCTGCAGGAATTGACAGGAAGGGCACTGAGGTCAGACTCAGAGTCTCAGGATGCATTTGGAAGTTCAGTCCGTTAGATGTCTTTTTGACTTCTTTGCCCTACTAATATGGAAAAAAAAATGTCCTAATTCATTAATTTTTATTAAAAACGTAATAAAAAATCATTAGAGACACAAGAAAAAACAGGGAAAAAAACATTTTTATACAGAAAAGGTAAGAACCATGTAAAAAAAATCAAAATAACAAAGGAAAATATTAGTTGTGATAAATAAAATGCTTTTAATTATTAATTTTTTTTTAAAATATGAACCAGAAATGGCCACAAGTGGGGAAAAAGTGGGTGAATTTGAAAGATTTTTAACCTGTCAGGTAAAAATTCTTACTATTCACAGAGATTCATTCATGCATTCATGGTTTTAGCGTATTTGTGCATTTTAGACGCTGGGCTGAGTTTGTTGACAGAACAAAGCAAGCCTGTTTCAGAGTGGTGACCTTCAGAGTTTTCCACTCTGAAGGTAAGATTCCTGCTTCCTACAGGTTAAAAGCATTTTTGGTTTGGAAGCCTAACAATTTAAATCAATATAAACCCAAAGGAATTGAAAGTAAAAATCTTTCTGAGCTTTCCTTAAAAGATCAATGTACCAAAAATAGCTTCCATTAAATTGAGAATTGCTATGTGCTATATATTGGTATATATTTTTGAGCCTGAACATAAAGTAGTTGCAGAGACAATGTACACACTGGCTAATATAAAGCCCTCTGTATGATTTTGTCCCTTTCTACTTGAGACCAGCGACAGCAACACAGCACTTTAGACAAGCTCTAAAAGAACATCCACACAGCAGGGATGAGGGAAGTCAAAATATCACCAACAGCCAAACCTATCAGTACGTCTCAGCCCAGAGTAATGGTACAAGCTGCAGCTTCTGATGTTTTAGCTGCTTCTCTTATGAACCAAGAACTCAGTGAATTAGATGAGTGAGTCCAGATGTTCAGTAAATCTGCCTTGTTTATCAAAGAATAATTTATTTTAAAAAAATAAAGAAGAAGGAACTCAAAATCTGTTTATAAGCAACATTGCAGAAAAAACTATTTCCCCTATGATAAGAATGGAGCACAGCATCAAAGTGTATCTTTCAAGAACCGACATTAAATCAATGAAACAAAAAGTTTTACGTTCTAAATCCCACAGGCACAAAGGTAAGGTTATTAGATATATATTAACTTAATTTGTAAGCTCATTATTGAATTGAAAAAATAACAAAGTAGTTAATAAGAAAAACAGTCGACATGGAGAAGTTTCACATTTTCATCCAAGAGGCTCTCAATCCTAAAATGCAGTTGTAAGAGAGTTGGATTATAAACTCAGAGATAGGAAGGGTTTAGGACAGGACCCCACATTCTTTAGATTAGGAGATTAACGGTTGAACAAAATGTCTAAGTAGCTTCAGGTCTTTGCAAATCCGTTTTACTTCAGCTGGAGTGGGACAGAGGGACAATGTTTGGCACTCCACAACATTGTCCACTTCTCTGGGTAACAGTTATTTGGTTGAGTTTCAAATGATGGATGGAAAACTGTAGAGTTCACTATTTCTATAGATAATGAGGTTTGTCTTTTTTCAACCCTTTAACCCCAGAGAAGTCGTCAGCGATGCCTAAATAACACAAACTCTTTGACCTACCATTGCACCTCGACCGTTCACGCAATCAATTCTGATGCAGAGAAAAGCAGCTTTGCAGATCCACTCTGCACCGACACGCAACATATTACTAACATGAAGTATTGCATAACAGCGCAAAGCCGCTTTTCTCCATAACAGAATAGGATGATTTGCATCGATTGAGTAAGCGCTTCACTACTGTATGGTGTTGCATATCAGTGCAAGGCTCCAGGAGCCACTGGATTTATTTGTGTCAACGCAAGAAGAAGTTAAGGTAAGGTAAAGGATGTCAACACTGGAGCTAAACCTTTAAACCTTTTGCACCCGCCAAAACCATCTTTTCACTGGTTAAGACTGCAGACTCCACAGTCTTTAAATGAGTGGTTTGTGTCCTTCAGAATCTACTGCAGAATCTGGTCCACTAGAGTAAGTCCTGCAGTGTTGACTGAGTATCCAGTGCAACCGTTTCTTGGTTCCACTGGTTTCACTTTAGTGAGGACTGCAGTTGGTTTCTCCAACCCATGCAGTCCTCACTGTAGTGGATGGAACGCACTATATTTCAATAAGGACGGATATCTGATTTTGCAGATAGATTTATTTGTGATACAGAAAGATGTTCATAAATGAGTCTATAATGTTTACCGGTCAGGCTTTGGGCAGATGATGTCTTGTTTGCATGGAATAAGCTCAGATTGTAGATGCTGATGGTGGTTAAGGGCCAACCCATGCCAAATCATTGTTCCTAACGGAGAATGGGGTAAAGGAGGGCCAGCGAACTGTCTAGAAGGCAGAGATGCAACCATCCATGAATTTAAAAACAGAAATAGGGTTATGACTGGCTGAGAAGACATTTATGATGGTGTGTAGAGTGAAGTAACAACCCAGCATACCTGAAAAAGATGTAGATTCTTGTCATTGAAACTGCACCAAAGCTTCACTATTCTGCAGTTTGGGATTATTTTCTTTGGTGTTAAGGCCCGTACACACCGCGACGAATTTCGCGCGCGCGATATTCGCCGACGTTTAACGCCTCCTGACTAAACAAAGGGCACCAATGTGAGTGTGCATACCGACGCGGAAAACACCACGCGTCAAAGCGTCACTTTTTAAAAAACGCCTCGGGTTCGTTTTTTTGGTTTGACACGCCGCATCAAAAACTATACGACCAATGAGAATGGCGCTTTTGCACACGTGTCTGGAGCTTCTGAAGTTACGGTAAAACACAATTTGGGGGCGCTCAAACACAAAACTGTCTTTCTGAGCACACATACCAGCAAAGAAGAATGACGCGCCGCAAAGAAATAATGACGGACATTCTAAAATATCCCTGAAAACGCTCATAATACATTTTCAGCTCTTGTACCAGTCAATAAAACTCACCATGTTCTTCTCTTCTCGTAACTATGGGATGTACCCAAAATCGGCGTCTTTTCCGGCGTCTTTCATCATTCAACAGAACAATAATTTCTTCATCATTGGAACTGGAGCTGGAGCTACTGGTGCTTGAAATATTCATGTTTTCTTTGTATGATTCTGACAAGTGCGTAAATACTGGCTCTCTTCTTCTGAGTGAAAACCACCTTGTGTACAGGAGTATTTCTGTTTTACATTAAGCGCCATCTAATGTCAGGGAATGAAATTGCATGGCAAAACGCTGGCAAATAACGCCTGGCGAATATTCGTCCCGGTGTGTACGGGCCTTAAGGCTGTTTTTTTCTAACAGTTTGAAATGGATCTGGATGTTGAACTGGCCAAAAATCCTTTCGAGTTTCTCCTGACAGACCAGAGATGTATTAAAATGTTCCTTTTTGGCTCTTGTTGGGTTCTCTTGTGATCTTTGATTTGGTGAAGGTTACACAATGTTTAAGAAACTGCCTTTTGATATGCAGAATTGTGGTTTGTTTAAATACCTGTTTAAAAAAAAATATTTAGTTCCATGTGTGTATAACTGGTGAACGACTAGTGTCACTCACATTCCAACAAACACAAATGCAAACATGAACGCAGCCTGAGAATGTTGTGAACAAAAAAGTAAAAAGCTCATCTCTGGGAAGCTCATCCGATATCTGTTTCTGTCATTACCATAATAATTGACACTCCAGCGCACAAAGAGAGAAGCAAGTGGACTCTGCCTGAATAACAATGGAGGAGAAAGAAAACGGTATGTCATCAAACATCTTAACAAGTCTCATACTCAGATGAATTCTCATTTTCTTTTTCTAGCAGTGATTTAAGGATTTACATGCAGGAAAACTTTTTTTTTGTAATTGCAAAAAACTCCTGCTGCACAAAACTGCTCCACATTAATTGAGAAAATGGTGTCCTCATTTTGGGTTTTATTTTAAATTTTTATCAGCTACAACAAGATTAGTATTAAAAAAAAAAAAACTAAGAAAGAGATCATATTTTGGTTGCTTTTTTCCCACAGAGCAGCTGTTGTTAAAGAGATGATATGTGAAACTCATAATAAAATGCTTCTTAATTTTTTCTCCGTTATTATTGCTGCCAGTCATGGGAAATCTCTCTTTAACATTTCTCTTTTTATTTATTGGCATTATTTTGGAATATTGAAATAAAGTTTGCTGAAGCTTAAGCTACCAAACAATTGATTTTTGTTTCAAGTGTGCATCATTCTCCTCTGTTAAATAATGATTTAGTTTTAGGATTACTTTCATTTCAGTCCCAAAAGAAGCTCTTCTGAATTCAAAAGTGACAGCTATAAAAAAAACTCTCAGAGATGAAAAAAGTCTAAAACCTTCTAAATAATGTTCTTTTTGACATGCCCTTCTGAATTGAAGAATTGTTCAGGTTTTCAGTTTGCTTTTCTTTAATTTTTAATTTTTAAATTTTGTTTTTCAAAATTCCAAAAAAATCCACTCTTTATGACACAATCACACTTTGTTTGTATGGCACTTTTACACCTCGAGCTACGTAAAAACATAATTACATTTCAAAATAAAAGGACAAGACAAACACACACACATACACACACACCATGAATGATAAAATGATGCAATGTAGAAACCTGGCTTTGTACTGAAGTGGGGAAACAATGTTTTGGAGACATGTCCACATAAGTGACCCCCCCACTCTAGTTCACAGACCCCCCAGATCTAAACAAAGAGCCAGACCTGGGAGATCCCATTGCAGCAACCCCGTTCACTGAGAAGGGTCTGTCACTGATGAGGAGGATCCCTCTGAGGAAAACATAGGAGACGTAGGCACAAAATTCTTTCCTAGAATAGATTAAAATAAAACTTTATTGATCCCACAAAGAAAAAAGTTATCTTCACATTAAAAAAATAGTAAATTATTTTACTATATTAACACTATAATAATAAAAGATCATTAGTTAGTTTTTCTTTACCATTATAAACTGGGACTCTAATAATTTGTTATCCAATCAGTTACCCCATAATTTTCTGTGAATTAGCCCTTTAACTTACCCAACCGTGACAAAATGAATCAAAACAATTTCTACTGCTTATTGGCTTGGGGGAGTAATACACACAATCAAAATTTTTAATATTACATTTTCTAAATGTGCCACTCTTTAGTTGACCAGACAGTTAAAGGGTTAATTTATTATATGTTTGCTTGTTTAACCCTTCCTGAGAATCAGTATTTTGTCTAAAAAAATCTCAAACTTAACAGAAAAAATAAAAGTAAAAAAAACATGCATTATTCAATGGAATAGGAAAAAATAAAAAGTTGTCGAAAAGGTAAAGCGACTAGTCTTCTTTTCTGAACCAATAGTTTTTCCAAAAATGTTCAGCTCTAAATTTAGTATATTGTTTTTGTCATTCCCATATCATCTCAGCGTGGTTAAAACATTGCGTCTAGTATGGATCTGTTCAAAAATGACTTTAGAGTAGAAGAAATGGTTTGCACTCTGCTTTTGAATGCATGCAGCCTTCATATGGTATAGTAGTTCAAATTATAGAGTTTCTATGGTCTGAGGATTTATCAGTCTAAATATAGTCATTGTAAGTTCTGTTTCAGTAAGTACAGCTCTCATTTTCTTTTTGTAATCCAGCCTCTCATACTTCAAGTCCGTACCAGCACTAGACTACATTTCTTTTACCTGATGTGCAGAATCGATAGTTTCTTCCTTCGCAGAATTCATTTTTGACCTCTTTGTTAAAAACCAAAGGTGGCTTGTATTAATCACACAGACTGTGTGTGGTTCTGGTATAATCACTCTTAATAGAGACTGAACCCTGAGGGTTTGTCATTGAGACTCCCAGCAGCTGAGTGACAGCTGTCCCATCTGCCATTGATCCAGCAGCCACAAAGAGATGGTTAATACTGAAATATGAAGGATCTCTCTGAGTTAAAGACATGGAAGTGCAGCTCATTTGGTGGAAAACTAAAAATGTGTGAACATCTGTGTAAAATCTGACACTGTCATGTAATACAAGAAAGTGTCACAAACCATGGCTTTAATTTAATTTGTTAAAAAAAACTATGATACTCAACTACGACTCAAAGGTTGCTGCAGTTGAGGGTCATTAGCGGTGGACTATGAGAACTGAGAACTGATTCACTGCTTGTTATTAAAAAAGTGAATAATAACTTAAGTGTGAAAATGCAGGGCCAATACTGTTTAGAAGAGACCAAACGAAGGCCGGAAGCTCTCAGTATGTTCATATGCATAAACAGCAGTCATCAGTTAGTGCACTTTGCCCAACACAAACATGTGGGGATGCGAGCCTCTCTCCCACTGAGAAAGCATTCAAGTGCCAAGGCTGGGCTGCAAGCAAGCCCACCCCTGCTTGTCTACTCTCTGTGCCTGCTCCACTCTAGAGTGGATTACAGCCTCCACTCTTGCAGTGTGGTACCCATGCTGTGCATTGAGAGGAATCTGAGAATATGTGGCTTTAATATAACATGTACAGAAAAACTCATGAAATTTGTGTTTGGTAGATTCCTAATGAATCTCTGTTGGAAGGCTTGTTCATTTACATTAGCAACTCTCGTAAAGATTATGCATTTGGACGAGCAGAAGAGTTAGGACTGCATAGTGGTTAACACTGTTTCAAATCCCGGCTGCATCCTCTGGTTACTTTCTGTGTGGAGATTTCATAATCTCCTAGTGCATGCGTGGGTTTTCTCCAAGCTCTCTGGTTTCCTGGTGTATCCCACCTTTACCCTGAGGTAACTGGGATGGGAGCCAGCAATCCCATGACCTTAAACAGGATGAGACGGCTATGGAGAATAAATGAATGAATACAAGAGTTTGTTGGGTTCCGTGTATGAAATTCTGCTAAATTATCTCTGTGTTTGCCGAACAACTTATTCTACTCATGAAACTTATTAGGGGGTTTGCATTATGAAAGTTTAAAGAAACAAAAGACATTGAAATAAAAAAAAGTACATTTCTTTGCCAAAAATGAGCTTCTATAAAAGGTATGCACAAATCAAAATGAAAAGATTTTACAACAAAGTACTAAGTAGTGGTAGTGCAAGAAAACACAAAACAGGCATTCTGTATTACAAAGGGATTCATCTTAGAGCTATGTAGAATTTTTAACAAAATAATTGAATATTTGTCCACAATCTAGTTTTAAAGCAGATCAAAATCTAAGAGGTAATCCCCCCTTTTACTCTTTCACCTGCTGTAACACAGGAGCAAATGCATTTAAAAAGTTAAATCTCCCAAAGTATTAAACATAAGTTCAAAAAGATTTTATTTAGACCACAGTGCATCAGCTTTAGGTTTTGATTATACACACCGGCCAGGAAATTGAATTTGTTGTAATCTGCACTGAGCACTGACGATGACCAGAGCCAATACTTTGAAGCACTGGAGAATGAGCAAAAGGGGAGCAGCCTCCATCACAAAGGTCGAGCAGTTCATCTGGTAGAGCTTGAAGTTGGCTGAGAATAAGGACACAGAGTAACCGATCCCTCTTGTGTCATCCTGCATAAGAGCTTCTGCTCCAGAGGAAATGGAAATGTTCTATTTAAATGGAAGGGAAAAGTTGTCTGGGACTGTCAACACAAGAAATGTGCAGTGGGTATTTTCAGAAATCATTGACTTTTTCAATTCTATTTTCCTTTATATGTTCTATAACATCCAGTTTTAACTGAATTAAATGAAGCTCCTGGCACAAACAGAATGTCCAGAGCATCCTTCGTCTAATAAAACTTGGACTGAGATGGTTCTGTGGCTCACTCCAAGCAACATAAAGCACCTCATCTCTGAATTTCTGAAGTGAACAACAGAAAAGAGTAAAAATTAAAAAAGAGTTGCTTTTTAAAACAGAATCAAACATATACAGTGTTGTGCAAATACTGATCTCTACAGATCTTATTTTTTAAGTTGGCTTTGGCCAAAACTCATTTTTGACTATCAAGTCAACCAAATATTTATGAATTGTTGAGTTCTAAGCCTTTTCTTTTTAAATGACTATTGAGTAAGAATATTATTTAGACATTATTCAAAATGTACATCTCAAACTCTTAGCTTATTTGTATAAATATTTCCAAAGGTTTTTAAAGACCCGCTCCAATGAAAATCATGTTTTTGTTTTTTTTTTACATTTATAGATGCATGACATGTATATATGAAATTTGAATTAAAACTGTGTTTCTGAGTTTTTTTAAAAATGTTATTCAAATAGTTGGGTATCAGGAGCAGACGAAAAATATTGTAGTGGTTATGTAAACTTTGCAATCTGCAGGCCACAAGCTACACGAATCCACTTGCAGACAAATAGATCCATGTTTTGTTTTTGTTTATCTGAGGTGGCATCTGACTCAAACCTGTACGGGTGGATAGCTCCAATATTGCTGGCTAGTTTTGTTGCACAGCTAATATTAAGTTGGGGTTGTGAGGGGCTGTAAGATAGCGGGAGAGCGTGTATACAAAGGGATGAAGGAATATCAGTGAAGGCATACTTCCACGCCAACAGTCCTGCCTACAACTCAGTGGCGAGTTTCTGGAGAATTCCTGCCGCCCCGCACAAACTATGTTCCAGAGAAGAACACAGGTGTTTTGATTTTGCCTAAGAATTGCATAATCATAAATAAAACACCACTGGGAAGGACTTTGCAATAGATCAAAAGATGATTGGAGTGGGACTTTAACTGTTAGCAAACATACTGGTTTTGATTGGAGCATTCGAATCACAATCAGAAAATGTAAAAAAAAAAAAAAAAAAAATTCTTCTTTATCATTGACTCCATCCAATATAACTCAGAAAAGCTGTGCTGTGTCACCTTAAAGGGATTGAAACTACGCTTTGTAATTTAAAAGCACACCCAAATTACGCAGCATTCAGCTCTGATGGAGCAGGTAGTGAGTCCCAATTGCTGGAGCTCATACCAGCTGCCAAGAACGGAATTAGATTTCCCCCGACAAACAGGATTCTGGGTTTATTCAGCAAAAACCGCAGGAAAGCTGATTTCTTGGGGCTGAAACAAAGCTATTCCACAATTTATTTATTCCTTTGGCTTTTTCTGACCATGTTTGTTGTCAACAGGCTCATCCAATAATAGGTTTAATACTGCTGCTCTGCTTTTCCCAGTCTCTCAGTCTGAGGTCCAAATCCCAGAGGCGATGACAACAGAGATGACGGATTGAATTGTGTTTTCCCTTGATGATCGATGTCTTCGCCACATTTCCCCTGTCGTTTTAGCATATTTGTCTTTTTCTAATCCTCTGGCCATCTTAGATCAGGTTTTAAGTGCTAAAAGTCAAGTCACACCTTCCCTTCCTCCTCATTGCCTTAATTTATGTGACCTTCCCAAAGCACTGTCTTGCCTGTGAGTCTCATTATTGCACCATGGGGGTCTGAAAACACACACATGCACACACACACAGTGGGAGATGGGTGCACAGAAGGCAAAGATAATTGACAAGACAACACAGACGTTCCAGCAAACGTTGCACAGCGAATAGACGGAACCGTAACTGGTATTATCGTTTTTTGTCCTTGTTCATGAGCGCTGCAGGTGCACGTGCATACAGACTCCTGCACGCTATACCTGCAGAGGATCAGTGACTGACAGGAACACTCCAGAGACAGAAAGCAAAGAGCCAGAAAGTCAAAGACAACATGGAAGTTTGACAGTTTTATGCAAACACAGTCTCTGAAACACAGCAGACAAAACCTGAGAAGTTAAAGTTAAGGAAAGAAATATTTATAGCACAAACTGAGATATTTTGATGAAAACTTTAGGTTTCAATAACAGAAAACTTAAAAATAAAGGTTTTTGGCTCATTATGGGACTATTAAAACACTCTAATATTTTTTTTGCTTAACTGAAAGAACCGCTGCAGCAACAATGCTGCAAAAATGAGTTGATTACTTGTTTGTTACATCAAAACAGGTATTAGAATCTATGACCCACACGGCATGGTTTGGCTCTTCTAAGAGAAATGAAAGGTTAACATTGAGGACGCAAAGATATAAGTGTGTGGGAAGATACATAGGAGAGCAAACACAGGCTTTTCTGCAGGCAACCAATGTGGGAGCATCTCAGGGCGATTGTGCTGCTCTCATCCAATCTATTCCTGGTCTGCAGGGCTGTGGATTTCCTTCTAACATTTCAGGGTTTTTATAAATTTATCAGCTGATACGCTCACCAAATTCTTCCCATTTTCATGCTGAGTGCTCCCACCACGAAAGAGCTGAATTTGAATGGATTCATCTCAGCACTGAAGCAAACTGTATTAATTTTCTAGATGGACCGAAAACATAAACATCTGCAATACTGCATTCATTTAATCACACATATGACTGAATTTAACAATACATTTTCCTTGGACTGAAACTTATTTATTTTTTTATAAACAAATGTTGGATGCCTTCTATTTGTGTAAAAAAGAAAAAAGAGAGGCCAGTGATGTTTATGCAGAGCAATAAATGTGTCTTGTTCCTGTCTCATGCTATTTGTTAGGCTGTGGGAGGATTCCGTATTGTATTTGAGTGGGATCTAACAAAGCCTGTCCTCAGAGTGTATAGGTAAAATATGCACAGAGGTTTCCTCTTTTAGAAAGAATTCTATGGATCAAAGCATAAAACCCAAATGTTCCACAAGTGAAAGAAATACTATTTTAAGTCACTGAATGTTAATGGATAATGGATGGATTATCTGCCATTACTGTCTAATCTGTAACAGGCCTAAACAGCTATTTTTTTAATTCTGTTTAATTTCTTGCAAATATTTTTTCTGTTTTTTAGTTGTTTCTTTAAAAACTAAAAATGATATTTTTATTTTTGTTAATAAATGTACCAAAACACTGAATATCAAACATTTTACAGAATTGTGTTTTTTTTTTAAGTTATAGTTGTTTAACAAAGGAAAATACCTCTTTGTGTATTTATTTGGCAGAACTGGATTTAGCTGGTCCTAATAGAGTGCAGGTAGAATTTCAGGTGGGCAAGTCTAGCCGTGCTGAGAGTTTGGTGGGGTCAGATCCTTCCCTAAAATGCATAGAAAGCCATGCCTTTATCGTATGTCCACATTTCCATCTTCAGCAAAAATCTATTTTATATGTCTCACTCACTGACGCAGCCTTTTGCATTTACCGGGCTTGGGACCAGCACTTTTTTGTTGTTTGTTGTTGTTTTTTGTGAGTGCTTCTTTTTCTTGTAGCTTTTATTTCTTTAGTTAATTGTGGATTTTTGCAAGCCATCCTGTTGGGGTTGTAGTTATAGAATTTAAGGGGCCATCCCCCCCCCCCCCTTGCCTATGCATATATCCGACCTTTTTATTAGCATATTACCAGACGGTCTCCAGCAGATTTTCTCTTGCTTGGCTGACTGTTTCCTATTCAGCACTAAGTGTTGAGGTTTTCTTCTTTCTGTTTTACTGAAATAGAAACTCAAAACGTGCTACAACCTTTGTGGAAATGATGCCACTCTGTAGAGACATCTGCAACAAATCATTTTAGATTTGCCCCCCCCCAAAAAAGTCTACTAAAAGAAAAATGACCCAGGACGAGCACTTTTTCCTTAAGTTGTGTCATGATCATGAAAGTCAGATGGAAGACGTGCACAAACGTAGTTACATAATTGTGATATTTGACATGCAGACTCATGGGTAAAATAGGACACGGGGGTTTTCAACACGTGCTCTAATGTGAGAAAACTGGAAGCAGCAGTTCTGGGAGGGTGGCTGTGAGTCTGTGTGGGTGTTTCCTGCCAAAACTTGTGTTTACACAATGACAAATTGCCTCTCCTGCATGTAATTTGTTCGCGTGGTGCCATTCATGTGCAACGCTCACCCACACTCACAAAGCACCATGGTCTCCTAAAAGCCTTGCTGGGGTTTGTGTGCATATCTGTCAATATAATCTAATGGCTTTGTTGACCTGAAGCCCAAGGGCTTCGAAGCACTTCCCACCTAAATCAAATGGTTATTTAAAGGCCAGCTCACCACCACCACCTTCTTCATTGCATCTGTAGAAGTATTTTCTTCACTCTTGTCCTTGCACACAATCGTTTCCCACCTTATTTTGCCTCCTTGACCTTTTATTTGAACTTTTAGCTCCTTTCAATCTTATCAGATCTTGACTTACTCCTAAAGAAGACAACAAAGAAAACATCTTTGTTAAGAGAAAGCATATCTTTGCATCCGTTTGTCACTTCTTCTGTGTATCTTTCTGAATTTTTCATACGATTATGAATCTAAAACCTTTACTAATGTTTGTTTATGTATGCAGAATTGTGCAAATATTGGCCAAAGACTTTTGGTGCAAAATCTAAATTAAATAATCACATAACTACTCACATAATTACAACTTTATGCACTTTGTGCATCTGAGATGTCTCTTGGTCACTAAAGAGACATTTCTGTGTCATCTTCTCACTGCTGTCAGAATCTTAACACTTCACCATCTTGTTATTTCACAGGTGGTAATTAATCTCAGAATGAGGTCCAGTCACCTTTTCTCCTGGGTACATTCACTGTATCTTTGGGATCTCACTTGCTTTAAAAAAAGAAGCTTTTAAGGCTTGTAAAAAAAACAAATCAATTGTCCAATATGACATTATAGCAAATTGCTAAGAAAACTTAAAGACATGTTAGAACAATAACAGAACCAGTAAAAAGGGCTCTCTAACCACGTAAAAACATGGGTATAACTGCTCCTACAATAGTATCTGCATTTAGAAAAAGTGCATTTGAATACATCACTTTGCTTATAAGAGTCTTTTTTTTAAAGAAGAGGCTGTTTTTTTTTCTTATAAATGTTGGATGAAAGATGATTTTCAAGCCACATTTGAAAGTAACAAGCGCATCAAAGATGTTTTAGCCATCTTTAAGGAATTACTAATATACTTTTTCAACACTTGTAGTTATTAAAAGTCTATCTCTAACAGAAAGGTTTAAGCAGGAGACTTTTCTGCACTACAGGTTGTGATACTGTAGACATGGGAGTCAGCAATCAGAGGAGGTCATGCAAAACCTGCTGCTTCATACTTTTAAAGGAAGGAGAAAAAACCCAAACTGTCTGATGTTGACTCAGTTACACTATTACAGAACTTCACAGTGACAGCAAATGAAAATGTTACTCCAATTCCAAGAATTGCTTTTAAGCCCTGTGGTTCAACTTAAATCCTTTCTGATGTGTGGTGGCACCTCTGACAGTCCCTCAGGCTAGTGTCATCAATGCTGATGAAGGCAAGCACGTAACAACTTCACATTTATAGCTCTTATTTCACTTCCAGAAGGAAGTTTAGTGTTTAAATAAAATATTCAAATTGAAACAAAAAGCCTACGATTTTTATTTATATTTAATGCTGCAAACAACTTCCAATGACCCTAACTACGTCAGCAACCAATTGAGTCATTTTCTAGCCCTTGAGGTCCCTGGGGAATGTGCACCACAGCACTTTAAAACGCGTGGAACATGTCTGAAAAAATGCTTCTTGATATACTGTTCTATAGACACATATGTTATTCTGTCATTGTTTCAATGCCATTATTTCTTCTGCTGCCTAAAGCACAGCTTTGTGGATTTTGCCCCCTTTAAAGTTCCACTCCAATCATCTGTGATCTATTGTAAAAGCGTTTCCAGTGATCTCTTAATTATGACTATGCCCTTTTTAGGCAAGATTAAAAAAAAAATAAAGCGATGTTGTTTTCTAGTTCGTGCAGAGCAGCAGGAGTTAATCGGAAACAGTTGTGAGAGGGACTGTTGGCACGGGTAAGCCTTCCCTCATTTCCCATCATCCCTATGTTTACATTCTCTCCCACTCGCTTACAGCCCCTCACACCACCAACCTAACATTAACAAAAATGCAACTAATATTGGAGCTATCGAGCCGTACAGCTTTGAGCCAGATACCAACTCAGACAAGGAAAACAAAGACGTGCATGGATCTAGTTGTCTATGAGCAGATTCATCAGAATGGAGCGGAGCGGAAGCTTGCTGCTTGTCATTGTATGCTCTATGTCACACCTACAAGCTTTGTCTGTTCCTGATTCATGACAATTTGGGAAATTGGGAAATACGCAGAAATGCAGTTTTAATGCTAATTTTGTTTGTTGTTACATGTCCTCCATTTATATGTCAAAAACACCACAAACACAGTTTTTGTTGGAGTGGGTCTTTAAACAAGAGTTCAAGACCACCAAAAGTTATGTCTCTATCAAGATGTGGTATTTTGTCTTGAAATAGTGTGGACCATAGGGGATATGGTCCAGTTTTGGAAATTGTAGTCCTTTTTAATTGCACTGTGTTTTGACAAAGGTCTATTCTGTTTGCAAGGATCAGCTGCATTCACACTAAGAGAATAAAGAAACCAGACATTTTACTCATATTGTCTTAGCAAGTGCTAAAAACTTTGATTCTCCAAGTGTTAACGTCCCAAAGGTAAATCAAACATCATCTTAGGAGATTCTTGTGTTGTCACATATGGATATGTTTTAATGATGACAAAAAGTCATGACAGTAAGACAGGACATGAATTGTGTTTCATTTAACAGGAACCTTCAGGGGCTGATCTGAAATGGTGAACAATTACAGCTTCCATCGTTGTCTGGTATCCACGTTTCCATAGTTAAGCACTTCAGCTGCTCACAGAGCAGAGTCCGTGTGTGCATTCGAGTCTTTACCAGACAGCAATTATACTAGTACTAGTGTCTGTATTGTTAGAAATAAAAATTAGCTCACCTGAGCCTAAAGCGGTACATTTAAAAACTATGATCCGGTGTCAGGAAATCCATGCGTAAAAAGTTCTATCCATCCATTTTCTCAACCTGTTTTATCCCTTTTGGGGTTGCTGGAGTCTAACATGGCTAATGTTAGGTGAAGGCTGGGTACACCCTGGACAGGCCACCAGCCCGTCACTGGTAATTACTGTTTTATTAATTAAGAATGATAAAAATTGAGTCTTTGCTTTCAGTTAAATTTCCTTATTCTGACTTTTTCAACTTTTTTCCTTTTTAATTATGGCTGCCCTAAATATTCTGTCTTACACAATTATACTTTAATTATTATTATTTTGCAAGATCATTGTAGAAATGTTCATTTTTGCTATTCTATGGGGTCCAGATGACCCCAACCTTACATTGACATGTTATTCCTACCATGACAAAAGTGGATAAAAGTGGAGAGGATTTCATGTAATCCATGGACACCAGTGAAGATCACAAATCATTGAAGAAAAAAGGTTCAACGCACTGTCTTGTGGGGTCTAGATGACCCAACTCTCAATGTTAAAGTGCCCAGGATAGCACAAGGGTTACAGGATTTGCTGTGCAGTTCTTTGTTTTGTGTCACTCAACCACCCAAAAAAATAAATGTGTTTATCTTCTTTAGTGTGAAAAAGAGATTTTACTTTACTTTCGAGTCCAGTGATTACAAAAATCTGAAAATAATTAAAAAAAAACACCTGGGATGGAAAAAATGAATGTCTGAGCTCATTAACTCACCACTAAAAAAATTAACAACTGCACTTGTGGGCTGTGTAGGGATTGCTTCTAAAGTCTGTCACCTCTGCAGGCTTCCAAAAAATGAGCTCAATCCCATCCAGATGTTTTTTCAGATGCACATCATGGGCCGCAGCTTTCTGCTTTGGACATGCAGAGCTCTATCTACGATCTCTTGCAGGAGAGCTCTGCATGTTCCACAAATGAAGGCAAAAGAATGTTTCATGGAAACCATTAGAGTTTTAAGGTTTCTGCATAAACTGATGTTTAACAAAACTATGAATTCTTTGGGGAAACACTGAAAATATCCTAACTTCAATAAAGAGTTGCTTGTATTAGCATGAAAGCCATTGGTTTTTCTCTAGTAAAGATAACACATTTAAGATTTTTCCAAAACCAAAAGGTCAAACCTCTTATGAATAGGAGAGGATTAGGGCCATGGAAAAAGGAAACAAAGGGCAATTTTGACTTTAATCTCAGAATTCTGATTATTTCCAGTGTATAATTACCTCTTCTCCCCTTTTAAAGGTATTTTAAGATCTATTAAGCTGATTAAGATAGGGTTTAGATTTGAGACATGATCTTTGCGTTTTGTAGCTTCGGCCCCAAAGACCTGAGTGGCTTTTAGCAAAGGATGGAGCCGTATATGAATTTTTAAAGATAATAAATCATTCTGAGGATGTATCTTTCATAGAAAAGAAATGCTGCACAAATGTGTTTTCTGGTGCCAAACAATAGATTTTACCCAGTGATGATTAGTTTCAAAATTCAGACATTTGTTATAGAAAAAAAACTGGTTTTGTGAGCAACAAAGACAGAAAAAATTATATTTCTGCAGCATTTTTCATTCCAGGAAACAAACAGAGCAAAAAAAGGGAATAAGGCACTCACATAAGAGGGGATGGAAGATTGTCATTCTGGAGGTGTCTGATGGCTGTCAGGTGGTCTTCCTCCACTGCAGATGTGACGCAAACATACACTCACCTCGCTTCTCTGCGCTGTGTCATCCTCCTCTCCTCCCGCTTCACATTTCTTTGTTGAATCACCCTGGTTTCTTCTCCTCTCTTTAACTTGCTTGCTGTTTTCGCATCCTGTGTGCCTGCATGCACACTTTCTGTTGATTGTCACACATTTCACTTCTTTTTCATCTCTCTATCAAGAGATGAGTGAAGATCTGTGTCCTGGAGATTGCTGGGCTGCCTGTTTTCCCGTCTCCTGGACTCTGATAAAATTAGAAATATCGACTTTCTGTTTTATAGAAACCTAAACGAATTATTTAAGTTATTGCTTCATTGCAGTTGTCTTACAAGCAGCAAAATCCTATTTGGAAAATGAAAGCTTGTTACCTTTTTTTCCACCCATCCTTTCTTTTACCTATTTGTCCTGTTATATTTTTCTTGCTCTAATCATATTTATTTTTTCCTTCTAACTGCTGCCTAGCTTTCGACTTCTTCTCATGCTCCCCAGCATGACAGTTAGAAGGAAACTATTCCATCCCAATGCTTTTGTATACAGGTTTAGATATAATACTCAATTGTTTCGTGTCCTACCAATCTGTTCACCTTTTCCTTTTTAGCCATTTTACACAGAAAATTCTATTTCACATTTCTGAACTTGCTTGAATTCTGTGTGTTTCACACATTTCCCCCTCTACTCCTCACAATAAGTTAGTTAATATTGTTGTTACGAGTGCCTTTGCTATTTAGTCTACATTTTAATTAAATATGTAAAAGTTCCCTTGATAAATGAGAAAAAAACCAAAATTTTTAGTAGTTTTATATTTATTACTCCAAAAATAAAAACAATAAGAAAGATAGCCCCAAATCACCAAAACTGATCATGTCAATAGCGGGAATTTCCACCATTATCTATAATGACAGCTTAACAGTGATGTCTTATGCTCCTTAAATAGCCCCATGATGTTGTTCTGAGGCAATGCGTTCCACTTTTCCATAAGTGCTGTGCAGTTCTGCCAGGTCATTTGGGGGTGGGGTACCATCATCCAGTCTCTGGTTCAGCTGGTCCCAGACGTTCTCTATGGGGGTTCAGGTTAAGGGATGTTGTGGGTCGTACCATATGAGGTACTCCCACTTCCTGAAGTCGAACTTTGACAATTCTGGCTCCATGAGGTGGAACATTTTCATCTATGAACAGAAGGTTGGGAGTGTGCTGGTGGACAAAGGAGATGATGATGGCAACTTGCAGTGACTCGACCATCTACAAAAACCAAATTGGTTTGGTGCTGACTGGTGATGCCTGTCCAGACTGCTGCCCCTCCTCAACCAAAGTGAACTCTGGGGACCATGTTGACGTACCGCTCACCTTGCCTTCTCCAGCAACACTGATGACCATTATTCCTTACTGGAAAAATAAATCCTTTATACCCACAGAAATTTTAAATTGATTCCACATTGAAAAGGGTTTTCTTTTAAAACTTTTGTTTCAGCCCTAATAAGAAAGACACACTGCACACAGCAAGACCATTATGGGGAAAACACAAAATGAGGTGCATCTATAACTCCAATACAATTGCTTCCCTGTCCCTAAAATCTGTGAAGTAAAACACAGTGAAAATGACATTCAGAATTTTTCACAATATCCCTAAATTATTGTGAGTACTAGAGTGACATTCTGCAACACATATTTCTCATCTACAAATTAGAAAAGGAAGTCACCTCATTTTAAAGGTCACTTTCATCCAACAAATAGGAATAGCACAGACCAAGATGTACAAAAATATGTGAATTATTGTTTCAAATATTTTATTGTCTGGGATCATTGTAACAGAAAAGTGGACTGACTCGATTCCAGTTCTAACAGCATGAAGTCAATTAGGTTGCCAATTTTTGGTGATGTGGCCGTTGCCATGTTGGAACCAGAATCCCTCAGTTAGCAGTGATAAGTCCAAGTCGGTCTGAGTCACCATTTCTATAGCAACCACTCTCACCAATCAGTAGTGACTTTGTTAGAAGACCACACCCCTTCCATTGAGAGCAAGTTCAGGAGAATCTGCCAATAAACCATTTCAAACGTTCAACGTGAGACGACACACTTTTATTTTCCCTTTAAAAGAGAAATCATATGTTATGGCTCACATAACCAATAAAAGTTTTAGGTTGAGTTGCTTTAGTGATTACAATGTAAGTAGATCTATTAGATCCTTCAGAAGAAAAGCGTGCATTTTTACTCCTCCACATATTCTCTTCCATCCATTCTCTCACCTATTCTTTACCGTAGTTGTAAACTCTGTGCAGGCGCAAAAGTAACATCATGGCTTTTTACAATGTTTTTAACGCCTATTTAACCAACATGCAATGTGTGCTATCATCAGCAGAAAGAAAAGAAATCCAGAATGAAAGAAAGAGAAACTATCAAGCTAAATTCAAATCTATATTTTGTCCCACATAGTTAACGGATAAACTATAAGATCAATCATTCTCTTTACCTCACAAACATATTTTGTGTTAAGTTTTATTGCATTCAGTGTTTTAATCATTTGTTTTTAGTTTCATCCTAATAGAACGCCATATCTACAGAGGCTGCAAGTTTGAAGACTTCTAGAGTTTTTAGCTTAAACTTTTAGCAACTTTCTGCAGGAGCAGTTTATTTTTTATTTTTTTTTGTTTATCTGTTGCACTTTGAGCTAAATTTGAGTTTCTGTCACATTTTCTGTCTCTAATGTAATGACATGATTAGTTGCTACTTTCTTCATTCCAGTTGCTCAAAGGCATGTAAATGAAGGCAGAAACTCAAAGACTTGTGTTGGGAGAATAATTTCATACCTAACCAAGGATTCAAAGTGTGCTTTGAACTCAGAAGAATTTTTCTTTAAGACAGAGACACAGGAAGTAAAAAAAAAAAAAAACGCTTTTTGGGTCATAAAAACTTTGAGACATTTAGCTTAGACTTAGGTTGATTTGACCGCTGTCACATCTCTCTGTGACCTGTGTCAGGACTCGTTTCTTCACACCTTTTTTTTCTGATGGGATGTTTCAGTATTAAGCCCAGCGGTGCAGAAATATAGCAATTTCTGTGACAGCACAGCAGAAGGGAACCAGGTTTAAAGCATCTCCTCCTGGAATTACTAGAACATTTAACAACACCAAACTAGAACTAATCTGGATTAGAATAGAGGCTGACCGACATGCTGGAGTCCAAACAAAATGTGATATTTATCAAGCAATGATCTTTACATAACATATCTTTGTGGTGATGCTTTAATTGGAAAACATGGCAGCATGCCTGATTAGATTAGGACGGCTTCTGGCTGCTAATGTAAAGAGGAATCCTTTGGCTGTGTGCTTGGTCAATTCATACAGCATTAATGCGTAATGTTTGTGTGGTTTAGCTGCTTTTGTTAAAGATTTGCTGATTTAGTTTTTAGAGTCCCATGTTTTGTTTGTTCTGGTTTGTGTGAAATGTTTCCTGTAATCTTTTCTGACATCGTAGTATCCTTTGGTTCTGATCACAGAAAATAATTTTATTCCGATTTCTTATTTTCTTTGATGCAGATGTCAGTGTGAAATCAACTTTGGATCATTTATGAAGTTTTTTGTTAAAGAAATGAAATTTTACTGGTAACAAATCAGCCAGAAGTGCATCAAAAACATTATTACCTAATTTTTAATTAGATCAATTAGGTGTGGTTTTAAATTCTGCTTGGCTTCAACACTTTTTATTTTTATTTTACCTTGAAGTTAAACCTGGAGGATATATGGGGCTAGAACTCAGCACCACTCTGACTGATGAAGCCACTTGTGGTCAAACGTTTCAAGAAATTAGATTTTAAGACATGAATCAACTTCATGAAAACATCACTTGGAAAAATGAGAACTTTCACTGACATTTGAAGCTAAAAGAATGAGAAAATGTATGTCAGTTGTTGTAAATCTATCTCAGCATGATCATTCTAAGTTTTTAAAAACTCATCCGCAGGTGAAGCAAAATAAAAATTATTTCCTAAGACCAAATTGGTTACAACTAGTCAAAAACGTTTAACTATTATGGTGAGACTTTTGTTTTCTTTGTCAAGCTTACACTATGTGTTTCCATTCAACCACAGCAGTTCAAATAAATAATAATATATAAATAAATAATTGTTTGTAATGTATGTTTCCACTGACCTCCTGCGTCTCATCAGGAATTTCTAAAAGCAGACATTGAAACATCTCTCAGGCAATTAAAGATGAAAGATGATCTGTTTCCTTTTAGTCTGAACAAAGCTAACTGTAGAAAAAGTAGTAGCTGAAATGCTACAGATGAACCCAGAAAATCCTTTTTAAAGGAATCATCATCACCCAGCACAGGGATCACTACTAAAATTAGATAAAGAGTTTGACCAACAGGCTTAGAAGTTTTAGAAAAAATGTGAAAGGTAAAGAATTTCAAGGAAAATTGCTTTAGGGTGATGGTGTTTGTGATAAGTTTCTGTTATGAAGATCAGCGCTCGGATCTAAAGCCGGATGTTCTGCTTTATGCTTGTAAACATCAATTCAGCAATGTTTCCGGTTTCTAGGTAATAGCATGTAATTCCTGCTTTTCATTCCCAACTCCAAACATATGTTAAAGTGCCTGTAAATATAATGATGACAACTAAATGCAGAGATGGTTTTTCCCTTATCTTCATAAAACACAATGCTTGTTACAGAATTAAAATTCTAAATCTCAAATTATGTGAGAATGTATGCAATTTTCCAGAGTTGCAATCTCAACTCTTTCATGTGAATATAGAGTATAAGTACTTTGTTTTTAAATTATTAAGTGAAGAATGGGTTATAAAAGAAACTAGAGTCAAAAATAATTTTATCCTCATTAAAAGAACTTTTAAAGCTAAAATAAAGGACGCTACATTTTTTGTAAACAGTATTTTCTGTCTAAATGAGTTAAGTTTGGTTTAACTGCAGCCAGTCTACATTAATAGAAGTTTAAGAAAGAAAACTATAGGTTAAAATTTGGATCATTTTAAAGTAAATAAAAACCAGATTGAAAATTTGAAAAAACAGACATTGTTAATTAGAAAATCTAATTCCAAATTTGAAAGCAAGACACACATTTAAAAAAAGTAAAAAAAAATTGGGAAAAAAAGATATTGTAAATTTAATAAAAAATTTGACATTCTGAAAACAAGACATAAATGTAAAATAAATTTGGATAACAAGGTGTTGTCAATTATAAAAAAAAATCTTGAAAAATTCAAAACAAGATTTAGATTAAAAAAACAAAAAAACAAGACATTGTAAATTTTTTAAATATTTGAAAATGTGAAAACAAGAGAATAAAGTCAGAATGTTCTATGCCCATTTTTTTTCTTTCTCCACAGCACTAATCCTTTTATGTACAAGACACTACATTTTTAAAAAGTTGAAAATTTGAAAAGTCGAAAGATATTTTAAAAAGATTTTAATTTGAAATTAAGACATTGTAAATTAAAACAAAATTTTAAATTAGACAAAAATATATTATAACTTGGAAAGAAATATTGGAAATTTACAAAAGAAAAACTAAATTTTAAGCTTGAATGTCAAAGAAATAAAAATAAATGAAGGATGTATTTAAACTGAGAAAATCCTATGTTTGAGTCCGCTTAATTGATGGGATTTAGTCCCGAACCTTGCGTTTGGTCTGTATTCAGACTAGCATTATTCTGTAACGAACCAAAGCTTGTAAACAAAACCACGTAACTAAAGATTACTTTAGTCATTGGCCAGGAACTATGAGTGCGGATCAAAAGAACAAGAGAAAGAGGGAAGTGCTGCACTTTGCAATCCTTACCGGTACAGTTTAAATTATTCAAATTTTATATTTTGATTACCAGTTTTGAACAACGGGAACAACGCTTTTTAGTTGTTACTTTGGTACGGTGAAGGCATGCTGCAAGACGGTTTCTGGCAAGGAGACGTTCCGTGTGAGCTTGCAGCTACTGCAGTGATGAGGAGACGTCGGGGGGGTATTCCAGAAAGCAGGTTATGCTAGCTCCCATGGTAAGTTTGAGGCTAAAGGCCCGTACACACCGGAACGAATTTCGCGCGCGATATTCGCCGACGTTTAACGCCTCCTGACTAAACAAAGGGCACCAATGAGAGTGTGCACACCGACGCGAAAAACGCCACGCGTCAAAGCGTCACTTTTTAAAAAACGTCTCAGGTTTGTTTTTTTGGTTTGACGCGCTGCGTCAAAAACTATACGACCAATGAGAATGGCGCTTTTGCACACGTGTCTGGAGCTTCTGAAGTTACGGTAAAACACAACTTGGGGGCGCTCAAACACAAAACTGCCTTTCTGAGCACACATACCGGCAAAGAAGATAGACGCCAAGTAGCGTCTACACTGCCGCAAAGAAATAATGACGGACATTCTAAAATATCCCGGAAAACACTCATGATACATTTTCAGCTCTTGTACCAGTCAATAAAACTCACCATGTTCTTCTCTTCTCGTAACCATGGGATGTACCCAAAATCGGCGTCTTTTCCGGCGTCTTTCATCATTCAACAGAACAATAATGTCTTCATCATTGGAACTGAAGCTGGAGCTACTGGTGCTTGAAATATTCATGTTTTCTTTGTATGATTCTGACAAGCGCGTAAATACTGGCTCTCTTCTTCTGAGTGAAAAGCGAACACCTTGTGTACAGGAGTATTTCTGTTTTACATCAAGAGCCATCTAATGTCAGGGAATGAAATTGCATGTTGGCTCGGCTCATCGCCAGCGAAAATCGCCTGGGTTGGAACACAAAAGACGTGGCGAAAAACGCTGGCGAATAACGCCTGGCGAATATTTGTCCCGGTGTGTACGGGCCTTTAGGAAGTTGATAACCTCAGCTTTTGGTTCCAGAAATGGAGGTATGTTTCAGGGTATGTCAAGTTGCCATAGCAACTCATGCTCTGAACATAACCTGGTCTGGAGCAGGTTTAGTTGAAGGTTAGTTTGTTTTCAGAGAGGTGAAGCAGCATGGCGTGTCCATTTGAAGATGATTTAGTGGATGAAGAAGCTCAGATAATACTTTGTCCAGCGTGAGAGGGTGATAAGACCACATATGGATGTTGGAAAAATAAACTTTTTGACATTGTTGATCTAACTTAATTATTTGCTTCAGTGAAGATAAATCTTTTTTTGGTTAAGTCAGCTTAAAATTACCTGTAGTTTTCAGGTAGTTATTTTACTTTCATGCAAATTAAAACTATCTATCTACTATCTATCTAGTGACTCAGAGACCCTCAGGTATGCAAAAAAGACTTTTTTTTTTAATCTCCTTAAGCACTAATATATGACTTGTGGTTTAACCAAGTCATCAGTCTAATAAGAATCTGCTTATTCTACAGCAAAATGTTAAAAATGTTCTCTGCAAACATCTGCGCGCAAGACACTTCCCTGTACGTCTCTGGTGTCCTTGAGACTGACGGTTAAGGAGATGTTTAATGTCTGCTATGGTAATGTATAAAAAGGCGCTTTGAAAACATTTCTTTAGAGTTACTGAAACCGTTTATCCCCAAATGTCACCTTCATGAAAAATAGACATTTGTTTTATGACACAGTCAAGTATTAATCAGTTCAGCACACGCACTCTTGCCTAACTAAAGTTAATGAGTATTGGTGATTGGAGGTACACACAGACATGCACACACGTGGATTTCAATAGGCCTGTTTTTTTCATGTTTTTAATGTTTACTGTGCAAGTATGTATATGGGTGACAGAGTGGCAACCTGCCTTCGCAGGTTGTACTCTAGGGATAAAAACAGGTTTAGAAAATGGATGGATGCATGTTTTTTTATGCAAGGGTGGCGTTCAATTACAAACATGACAATACTGCATATAGTCACTACAGCTATGATGTAAACTGTTGGCATCGACTGGAAACCCAATAAGAGCTGGCGTAACTGAAATTCACAAAGAACCTCTAGTAGAGCTGTACACTACACCAACAAAACAGGTAAAGATGCCTCATCACCCACAAAGATTTATTCAATTGTCTTGGTTTTTTCTATGGGTTTGATGCTGGAAACCTGAAGGCTTTGTAAAACCTGCAAGGAACTCTTTCCTCTGAGGGGTAAAATGGTTGAAATATTTTGTAAAATGTAAGTATAAACTCAGGGAAAACAAATCTACATGGTTAAAGAAGCTCCAGAGAACTGCTGTACAGAAACCCATAGTAGAGATAGAAAGATGACTCATGATCATCTGTCTCCGGGGAATCTGGACAATCATAAGGAAAACTCTGAGCTTCTGGACAGAATGTGCACTTTTTTAATACAATAATGCTTACTTTTTATCAGATTTTGCAAAAAAAAAAATAGGCAAAAACCTGCCTGCTTTTGCAGTTCACATTAACCAGCAGGTATTGATTGCATAGCTGCTGCATCAAGTCAAATATTAAAAACAAGATTTGTTTTGATATTAGTTGTTGGACATGAAATGACATGAACTTGCATACACAGTTCCCCACCAGGTTGTAGTTTCACTGCTGGCAGACAGAGTTGAGGGAAAAAGGAAGGACTTGTTCTGGTTCGACTCTTTAACTCACATCAGCTGTGTTTTGTTTTTCTGCACGCTACTGCAAGATGCTCTAAAAGAAGCAGCAGTAACTTTAACACCAAAGATGTCATTGGATAAAGAAGAACTTTACCCAATGAGTGTGACGTCACCCAAAGAAAATTACTTACTTCTGGCTTCAACCAAATGAAGTCAATTTAGGGGCCAACTGTACACACTGCCGACATTGCCATCTTGGAGCCAAACATCGTCAGTCATCAGTGATTGGTCCAAATCGCTCCAAGTCATTGCTTCTGTGGCAACTACTCTCACCAATCAGGGGTGAGCTTTTTGGAAGTCCACACCCCTACAACATGAAAGCAGGTTTGGGAGAATCTGTCAATCAAATGTGTCAATTTTTTGAGGCTTGTGAAAAAATATAATGGAAAAAAAAAGAGGATTAGCAAGAACATGTTAAAATAAGGTAGCAGTTTAAGAATGATTCTTCTGAAAAACAGAATAATTGAGTACTAGCTATTTATTTCTCAATAGAGGTCTATGGGATTTTGGCCTCCTGGAACCAGCAGATACTTCCTGTTTGGAACACCAGGGGGGAGGAGTTACTCAGCCCAGTACTCATATAGTCAATCCTGGCAATCCTGGCGACACCTAAATAATCCATACACTACGGCAACTCTTCAACCGTTTACACAATCAACACGAATCTGCTAAATCTGATGCAAAGAAATGCAGCTACGCAGCTAGCTTACGTTGGTTGCGTAAACACTTCGCTGCTTTAAGTGTTGCATATCAGCGCACGGCTGCTTTTCTCAGAATCCACAAACCAATTGGAGAGTTATGGGAGTCAAACGAATGTCAAAAGGATTCAAGTAAAACTAGGATTCTTCAGTTTGCTCTGTTGTTGACAAATGACAGAACGCGGGCTGGCACAATGATATGTTTATTGAGAGGCTTTGGATAATAGAAAAAGGTCGTCGCTGCAGCTGGAATGTTACAACCATTGACAGAAATCATGGACATCAATTCCATTAGCTAAAACATCGACGGTGGCGATCAAACATTCGCTTCTCTTTTTTTAAAATTCCATCAGTCTTACGAGAGGAAAAACATATGGCAGTGCACGGGACAAGACGGGAATCACAGCTTCTACGAGTTCTACATGAAAAAATTTCACAGTCACGTTTTCATGAGAGAGATTTCTTTTGAGGCACAACTAAAGCAGTTAGATGCGTGTTTTGACAACAAGAGATGAAGAAGTAAAACATTGTACACTGTTGATGACTCCTCAGAGGTCCTGATAAACGGAATGCTTACAGTGGATCTAAAGGTAGTTGTTGAGTTCCCATCCATGTGAAGTGAAGTACATGAAGCGCATGCATTAGAAGAAATATCCGGGATATTGGCGAAGTATCTTCTAACCGGAACGTACATCAATCCCGTCGCTTCATCTGCGGCCCCTGAGTCTGAAATCAGGCCAAACCAACACGTGAACCCAAAAAATTCCGATAAAAGTTATGCGGGTGCCAGGTAAGCAACAAAAATATAACATTTTCCCCTCTAAATGCATCACAGTAAGGACTTTGTTTATCTGGTTACCCCTATAAACATATATTAGCTCTACACTTTTTCACATTTATACACATTTGGGATTTTGCAGGACATGGGACTGGAACATTTAATATAAATGTAATCCCAGGTCATTCAAAAGAATGGCTATAGGAGCAGTTTCAGCCTGAACAAATGGGGTCCTTCTACTGCTGTACAGTAAACCACACAGACATCATCAAAGACAGTTAGTGGAGCTACTTTAGCTCATTTTTTTAGACTTGCAATCTAAAAGTTGAGTGTGTCGTTTAATACATGTGGATCGCTTCAGGTAGACACCCCTGCAACAAGAACATGCTCTCTTTGGGAACATGTTGTGTTCAGGAGGAGACGACCTGCTCCTGATCTCAAAAAACCTCCTTCTTTCAGTCGGAACGTTGATCCATGAGTGTGGCTGAGCAGGAAGCTGGTGTTTTCACTTGTGTCAACATGAGCAAGCACATTTGTCAAAGCAGGCTTTCGTTGTTCTACCAGCAGCTCCAGAACCACACACTCCAACATGGAAGCACGCAGACAATAATCAGCTCTGCGCACAGTGACAACGCAAAAACAACAAAACTAAAATTGGATAAAAACGTTTGAAACCTGCCTCTAGTGGTCTTTTAAGGGAACAGTAACATTTGGTTCTTGCTGGTTTGAGTCACATTTGGGAATGGAAGGTGGGGTTCTCAATCCCCGCTTATACTTTCTATACTAACTGCAGCTCAGTTCAAGTTTTTTTCTGTAGTTTATCTTTTTAGGAATTACTCGTGAGATAGTAGATGGCATGAAGGCTTTCTTTGTCTTTTTATACATTTCTTTTTTTGTTACCAGAACAAATCTAATGTAAGATAAAGCACAAGTTTAACATTAGCTCATATTTTAGGGACTTGGGGCCAAAACACTTCCTGCTTTGATTTTCACAGTCCAACATCATTCTAACATTTACCAACAAATGCAGGGGGGGGAATGTCATACCTACAGGCTTTTAAATTAAGAGTCGGGCAGAATCTGCAGCCGTGTTTAGCCTCTGAGTTCAGGCTGTCACCTCATTTGAAGAGGAGGAGCAGAATCAATCTGACCTCAAGGATTTCTGAAGGAGTTTCTGCAAGCTGCACTCCCGATTCCAACAGGCCTCTGGCAAAGAACCCAGCGAGCGTCTTCCAACAAAACAAAGCACACTGAAAATATTTTCACTACACAGACAGAGAAATGTCAAACTCTTGACATGCAGGTAGCTTGGGCCTGGCATCTTTGCACACTTTCAGGCTGCTTCTGTTCTGAACGCTGCTCTGCCTACTAAATCAGCTACCACAGTGATAGTATTGCTTCAATAACAGCAAATTATTCAGGAGACTGGATACTCAGTGGCAGTTTTCAATGCAGAAACTGCAATCATTTGTTGTTTAAAAACCTCAAACTTAAGACGGAGTTTTCCCACTTCACAGCAGAAATGCATTCATCACAGTGGAGATGGCGTTGCGGCGGGATCCTTTTCCCATAAGTGTGTGCGCGGAAATCCCCGTCATGGAGAGAGACGAGTTCATTTCCTGTGTTTTTGTTTGCAGACTTGACTGAATGTACCCACTCTGAGTAAATCTGTTTGTCAGCTGCACACACAGAGTTAGCTGAACACAACTGGGAAATCTCAATCCCACAATGCACTGGGAGCAGCGCCAGCACCAGCAGCAGGACTGAGAATCCAATCAGTTTGCACGCAGGAAAAAAACCAAAAAGCTTTGCCTCTTTTTGTCTCTCCCACGACTGCTCTGATGTCCGTCAGCATAAACAAAACTCAAATTTGAAGAATTCCTTTTGATCTGCAAATAAAAGACAGCATTCCTCTCAAACAGAGGCAGAATTATTCAAAGATTAGGCCTTCAAATCAAGTCTTTTACTGTTTCAAGGCAATGTCTTTAGCTGAGCGGCAGAAAGAGAAAACAGGGGAATGGTTTTGAGCTATGATAAGTGCTATTAAACTCAGGCTTTTTTAGCTCTTCGTGGAGTAACTGCTGTCGGTAAAACAATGATCCAACAGGAACCACATGAGAAAATGTGAGACTCAATAAATAAAGTGCTCTCAGTAAAAGAGGCAGGATGGCGAGGTGATTTAAGAATCACAGGATTGATGTGGTAGAACAAACTGTTTTCAGCACATTCCATACATCAGCAAAGCTGTTTAGGTCAAATCTGTGTCTCAATGCAAACTGCAAGGATTATACTTATGCAATAGTTTGCATATTGACATATGAATAAATATAGAAATATGGATTTTTACAGTTAAACTGCTGCTAAAAGTCATTTTAATGTTGACTTTTAAGGATTTTAAAAACAAGATTTAGCTCATTAGAATAAGTAAATCTAGGGTTGTGACACTAAGGCAAAATCAGGTGGTTCTTGGTTTTTACCAAGTTCCCACATTAGAAGTTTTTATAATTGCTATAATAAGAGGGAAAATATTGGGTGAAGGCTAAATTTAAACTTAAACTGACTTTTAACTGAGAGACTCAGCACTTTCGACAGAACATGTAGATCTAAAACCACTAGAACTTGGTTATATGAGTGCATATTTCAGCTGTTCGTGGCCCTCAAGAAAAAAGCAAAAAAGAAACCAAAAGAAATGCCTTTCTGTAGCCCTTCTTTGGGATGCCTGGAGCAAAATGCAGTGATCTTCCATCCCCCAAGCAACCAATCATAGTCCAGTAGTGTATACTGACACGTGTTGTAAGAAAAGGTTACATCTTTAGGTGTGGTGACCGAATAAACGGTAAAAATAAGAAAAGGGAAAATAAAAGAGAACCGGCTGATGATCTAAAGGGTCCTTTTGTGGAGATTTTAGTCAGCTTCAGTCCTACTGGTCATTTCGAAGTCCCAGCAACTGCATGCTGACTTCCCACAGGTTCAGCTCAAGTCCAGGGTCAAAGGCTGGTGATGTCATCTGGCGGTGCCCATTGCTCCAGTAGCCACCTTTACAGTCCTGACTTAAGGCTGCTGACAGCACAGTCACTGCACCCTCTGCAGGAGTCTGCAAAGAGAGAACACACACATCCCACACCTGTATAAACGGAGTTTACACCAGATGAGTGGGAAAACTCCAACAAAAAGAGCACAAACTAACTCAAAAAAGGAAACATCTAAATAAGCTCGTGCACAATGTGTAGAACTTCTGAAAAAAGACAGAATACAGACATGAATGACTGACATTGCTTCAATTTAGCTTCTCAAGACTCTCTTTGAAAAAAAAAAGAAAAGAAAAAGAAATGGTCACAAAGGGAATCCCTTTCTGAAAGCATTAACAAAATGAAAACAGCAGAACACAGGTGTTTTAGTAGTAGCTGTTAAATTTCTGTTCACAAGATGAAGACGTTCCTGCAAGAAATAACACAACTTTGAAAACTTCAAAACTGCTCTAGGGGGTCATGTTTGGGGTAGAATTGGGGGTTAAATTCATCGTACGTATATGCATGAGGGTGGGTGTCTTTTTTAATTTATTTATTGGATTTGTAAGGATTTTTACATGACTTGGATTGTGTAAAGCTTGGTGTCTTCAACGGCACTTCGTAAATAAAGGGGAATTTGAATTAATTCAAAATGAACTGATCCAATCAGGAAATTTGCTTTTTAATTTAGTTTTTCCTAAATGATTTCTTCCCTACACTAGTGTTGTTTTTAAACTTGTTGAATGTGTTATTTAGATAAGTGTCTAAATTTCCATGTAGGTGTAACTGCATCAGATGAGAGGTCCTGTAAAGCCACGACAAAGCAGTCAACCTGTTAGAGAGTGTTTGCATGTTAATCCTGGAGCTTATGTGATTAATGTGTTTGCAAATTTGGGTCAGAACCGTCCCAGAGGTGATGCTCACAGCCAAATGCCTGAAAATGTTCAACTTCGTGACTAAAAAGTCACACAAGTCCCAAGCATATGCCCACGGTCACGCCTTGAAGGCACGCAATGAAGGCCTAAAAATTCAAAACAAACATTTCTGTCTTTGTTATCATCACTCATGCATCCATGATCGGCCAGGAATATAGAACTACAACTGCATAGAAAAGATGAAAAAAAGAAATAAAAACGGCCAAATGCATAAATCCCTGTCTGTCTGCATGGGTCAGTATCATTTAAGTGTACTTAATAACTCACATGTACTTTACTCAGATTTAACTACTTTAAAATAGTAACTACTTTAAAAATGTAACCCTTGCATTATCTATGGCTGCTATATCCTGAGTACAGCGATCCCTTGCTAGTTTGTATTCACTGTCTGCAGTCTCGCTTTTTAGTAGGTTTATTTTACTACAATTTTGCAACATAGTGCAATATGCAATAAAAAAGCAAAAGCTGCTTTTTTATAGCACATTGTGCTCAGCATCCTGATTGGCTGTAGACCACTGTCAATCAATCTCTGTACTGCGTTTCCTGTACAGAATGTTTTCCAAAATCCTAAATCTATTGCAAGGAGATTGTTGTTTTCATTCTATAATACTGGAATTACTTTTCTACAAATGTTTGGACTTTCAGTGTTTCAACAAGAGAGAAAAGTGTGAAAATGTTCGTGTCTGTCTGAGAAAAGTGGATAAAGTGTGTAGTGAAGGGTTTGCTGCTTTAAAAATTCTTGCAATATTGTAAAAAACAAAACAAAAAATAGATACCTACTTTTAGTCTATTGCAGGTTAGTTTTAGAACGTAACTCCCACAGTAAACAAGGGACCACTGTATTTAACAATTTTTTCACTTCTTTAATAGGTTGGAGTACCCCCCCTTCCCCCCCAACCTTTTCCCATCCACAACCTCACATTCACTCTTCACTTTGAGTGGGAATTCTAGATTTGGCGGCAGTGGCTCAAATAATTGACCATGTCGTCCAATGATCGAAGGGTCTGCAGTTCGATCCCCGCTCCCCCAAGTCAACTGTCATTGTGTCCTAGGGCAAGACACTTCACCCTCCCTGTCTCCACTGCGGCTCCACTGGTGTGTGAATGCATAAAGACCCGATGGTTGTCAGAGGGGCCGTAGGTGCGTACTGGCAGCCGCGCCTCCGTCAGTCTACCCCAGGGCAGCTGAGGCTACATCAGCAATTTACCATCAACAAGCATGAATGAGGAGTGAATGAATAATGGACACAATGTAAGCACTTTGAGCGTCTGGAAAAGCGCAGAAAGATCCAATCCATTATTATTATTATTATTATTATTATTATTTACTTGTGTAATATATCAATATGAAGTATCCAATTACTAAAAGAGCAACAAGAACCTTACATTATGACATAATAACCATACATTATTCACTGGTTATTCCTTTTGAAAAAAGAATAATGCAGAAAACGGTTTTAGAAATTACAAATATATCAACTCATAACAAAAACGTGTTATACTAACATGTCGTTCAACCGAGATAGTGGGAAAATGCTTTTTTATGCCTCAAACAGAATTATAATCTGATACATTGTCATACAAAGCTGGATCGTATGGATGGGTTAGTAGAGGCTAATGTATTAATGCAGTGTTGTTGATGGCTTTGGTTTTACTTTCTAGCATTATAAAGCCCTGAGTTTATAACCTTCTCAGAAATACTGAGCAAAAGCAAAAGAAAAGTCTAATCAAAAATGTTTCTAAAACCCAAATTCCAAAGTTAAAGAAACACTGACACCAGCCTGATGAAATGTCTGAAAATGTCTACATGTGCTTTACCTAAATGTAAAGGACAACTGTAGCTTTAAATATAATTATGGTATGGCCTTGAGAAAATACTAAGAAGTTGATGCAAATACTTGATTTAAGTGCTTGTTATGTACAACAGCACTGTGTTTGTGGCACTGACTTTAGTAGTTAAAAAATAAAATAAAAAATAACAGCCAAGTTGATGGTTAATAAAAAAGGATGTCTGGTTTAATCAACATTCTGCATCAGTTGGGTTTTTCCGCTACACAAACAGGAATTGGCATGTATTAGCTAATCTATTAGCTAATCTATTAGCTAATACATTGTGAGGCTAAATGTTAAGAAGTGCTTTACCCTAAAAAAAAGGCGAGCAATGACCCGCTGTGCCATGCGGAGGGGCGTCCACAGGTGGCAGTAGAGAGCAGTATTCACCATGCCAGGATCCACAGCACACGAGCTCACACGGAAACCACCGCGCTGCATCTCCTGGTGCAGGTGAGAACTGAATGACACCTGGGCCAATTTACTCTGACAATAAGCAGCATGGGCAGAGTAATGATAACTGGAAAAGAAAAGAAAAAAACATACATATACATTTATAGAACTTTGCTTTGTTTGGTTCATTCAAATCAAGACTTGTTCCACCAATGGCCATTAGCAAGGGGGGGGTTCTTCTCTGTTGGACTGTCAATGTAGTTGGGGAACGCCACACATTTCCATTTAACATCTGGTTGAGAGAAACTCCTCCCCTAGCAGCCCCCATAACCTTGTAATGCCTTTTATGAAATCTGTCCACTATAACACATTACCATGCTCGTGTGACAGGATCTGCATCTTGCTGTCATTGTGAGTACTGATGAAGAATTGTCATAGGATTTCAGTTTGATCTTTCTGACACATGGCCATCAGTGGGCCATACTTACTCTTTGACCAGGAATCTTCAAATGTATGCTGACAGTTAATGGACGCGGGTCATAACCCGCTGATCTGGGAATCAACTACAAAATGAAGACACTAAGATTGCTAATAACTCTGGACAGCAGTGCTGAGAGCTGAAATAAAACAGAGCCAACTAAAACCGACAGTTGTCATTTCAAAGCAATGAAACAAAAATGGAGGCATTAAGATGGGTATTAGTAATGCCAAAAAGAACAGCAAATGCACTGAAAATGTCAATAAAAGTCGTGTTAATGTAAGCCAGAGGAAATGTTCTTAAAAAAGTACTTTTGTGGAGAATTTCTTGAAAGAAAACTTAAACTTAAACTCTTATTCTGGATCAGAGTGTGCACACGGTACCTGCTATTTATGTCGTTTAGTCTGATCTCCCCAATGCTGTGTGCTGATGATGAAACGTTAACCACACGGGCGGTGTCACCGTGCTCCCCAGAGCTCTTCAACAAATCCAGAAGTAGCCAGGTTAGGAGGAAGTGGCCTAAGTAGTTCACGCCAAAGTGCAGCTCGTGTCCATCGCCAGTGCGCCCCTCAGGAACCAGCATGACACCAGCTTCATTAACAAACACACAGGATTGAATAAAATGCTCAAGCATCTCAAGTCACAGTTTTACATGTCCAACGCTATGGCTTAAATTCCCACTCCAAAGAAAAATCCAAATTTGGGTGCTTTTGACATGTTCTTGTGGCATTTTTCTGATGATGGACATATTGCATTTCTCAGTATTTCTTTATTCTAAATTTGTGAATCAGGAAGAGACAAAAAAAAAAAACAGTAGTTTGGAACAGAGATAATTTGTTGTCTCGAAAACACGGAGCTGTAAGCCAGTGAGAGAGCATGTAAACTGAGAACTCTCAGCAACGGGGAGGGGAAGGGGGGCGGAATTGTTCTGTACCAACAGTCTCGCCCACAACTCAGAGGCACATTTCAAATGAACTACTGCCGCTCTGCAGAAACTATGTTCTACAAAACAACTGGTTTTTGATTTGGGCAAAAAACATGATTAAATCATAATTAAAATAATCATAATTAAAATAATCATAATTAAAAGACCAATAGTAACGCTTTTAAAATCGATCAAAAGATGATTGGAGTGGGACCAATGAAGTACTGACCGACTAATCAGCTGATTAAAACACCAGTAACTTAAATCAAACAAAAAAAAAAAAATCAAAAGGGTGTAAAGTGATGTAATTAAATAGTATTTTATGAAGGAGGAAACAAGCGGCCGACAGTCAAAAACTGAAAAATTGCAAATTACACAAAGGTTAATTGTCTCACTGATATGAAATCAATGCAGTGAGAAAGCAAAGGTGGTCATCTGTGTATGACAGAGGATCAACACAGATATCTTTTTATTTTTTTAATTTCTCTCTCAGCTTCCTGTATTTCTTCAGCTAACAAATAACCAGCTGCTGTAACTATTTGGTCTTCTTTCTGGCTTTTTTTAACCAACTCTATAACCCCTTTCAGTCATTTTTTGTGTGTTGGAAATCAAATTGTTTGTCTACTTCAATGACAGTATCGAACACATTTCTTTTTCACAAATGAGTTTTAGTTTTAATTTTTATTTTTTTTTAAATGTACCTTTACAAAAAGTGTTTCCTGATAAGAATAAATAAATAAAAGCGTGCAACTTTTTTAAATAGCCAGTTTTTAGTGTGCAAAAAAAGTCAGACGGCAGGTATGTGTGCTGCACCAACATCAAAGTTTTGAGCATCAAGCTTCAGCCATAACCACTTCAAACAGCCAATCAGGATGAAAGTGAGGCAGTAGATAGAGTGCGAGACCATATGGCATCTGCCCATCCTCTTCTGCAGCCTTATATAGGACGAGAGATTCTATGTAAAAAAAAAAGTAATATATCTTCTGCAACAGCTGAAGTCAATACTCATATCTAATGGTGCTTAAAATACTTAGGGATCCTTTCAGAGGTTGGAATAATAATGAGATGATTTCAGTATTTAGGAAAGCCTTTTGAACTTATTTTAATCTTAAAGGTCTCAAAATGAATAAATAATACAAACCTAAATGTTAACTTATTGCAGTTTTTATTCATCTTTTAAAATAGTTCAAACATTTGAGGCTAACTTAACATTAAGCTGGAATATTTGAAACGATGTGTGAAAATAGCCAAAAAAGGGCTGCTAGGATAAACTCAAAACAAAAGAAAATTTGTCTTTTTGCATGATTGTATGTGCAGAGGCTTCTACAGGCTCTGGAGCTGAATTTATTACATAAAGTTCTTTAAAAACCGGCAAAATTTGGAAGCAGCTGCCTGACAGAAACTAAATTAGACTTAAACTAAACACATGTCTAAGCTCTGTACATGCTTATATAGAATAAATGGCTTTGGGGCTTTGGGAAGTTAACTTTTTTTTTCCATTTACTTACCATTATTAACTAAAATATTAAGCGGCAGATTCCTCTCCTTGAAGCTCTGTGCAAATTGATGAATTGACAGCACGGAGGCTAGGTCCAGCTTTCTGAACTCCACTGCGAATACACAAACAGAGATGCACACCAGTCAGATCACCATACAATTACTCAGCGGTAAGACATCAAAGAGGGTTTTTTTTTAAATCCACGCTTCCCCAATGAAACGGGCATATTCTGGGACGACAATGCCAGGATTTATCGGGGCTCAAATAGTGAAAGAGTGGTTCAGGGAGCTTGAGACTTCATTTTCACACATGGCTTGGCCACCACAGAGTCCCGACATCAACCCCATTGAGAGTCTTTGGGACGAAAAAGATTTACGCGGCAGTCCGACTGAATATTCATCACCAACAAAATGCAAGATCTTAGCAAAAAGGAAAAAAGACTGCAGTTTAAAAGGAATGTGAATGTTGTAACACATTATGAGTTTATAGAGGCACAATCCTTCTGTAAATCTTTGCTTTTGTTATGGGGAACAAGAAAACATGCACTGGACCTGAAACGCAATAAAGGCACATTCGTTCTTTTCAAAATAAAAGTGTTTTTCATGTTTGAATTATTTGAATTATTATAAACTATAAATCTTACAATTAGACAGAATTGCGAAAAAAATGAAACTGAAAACAAAGGGAACTAAGGAAACCCTCCGGTCTAACAAGCATGGTATTACACTGCACAAAAGCTTGGGATTAGTCACTTGGTTGGACCTTTTTATTAGCACTGACACATTACAGGCCTTAATCCGTCTCTTTACATATGTGGTGAAAATGGATACGAGCCCAGGCAGAGAAAATGCTAATCGTTGTTTCTTATTAGTCCCTGAAGTACTTTTAAAATTGCTTGCAAATCATTACTGCGTTTTTGTTTGTTTGAATTTTGAATGAACTTCTGCTGGTAAAGTACATCATTACAAACAGACAATGACTTGTTAAAGAGGGGAAATTAGAGGCTGTGAGTGTGTTTGTGTGTGTGCTTTTTTTCTACTTTAAAGACCGGGAGAGGACTGAGATGGAGCAGGGGAAAAGAGAGTTAATAGAAATGAAAAAGAAAAAAAAAAGCTGTGAAGATAGATGAAAGTGTGGCTGTCCCTGATGAAGGGCTGATAGCGGTCTTATCTCCATGCCCTGCCACTCACCTCCTGCTGACTTGTGTGTATGAGAGACACAGAAACAGAATGAGGGGGGCAGCAGGAGGCTCTGAAGAAAAAAGAACCAGACAGAGCAAATGTGTGCATCAAAATAGCTGCAAGCACATATTTGCCTCCGTTTGTTTTGTGTGTTTGTGTGTGTGCACCGAAAACACACTTCTGCGTTATATAAAAACCCACGTCTGTGTGTAGACTTAGACAGCAGAAATAGCCCTGAGGGAGAGAGGGGGTCATCAATCAGACAGACTTTAGCCGGTTTCAATTTTGTTCATTTATATCACAGGAAAAAAACCATTTTTTGAAATGATTTTGAAATTAATTTAACTTTAATATCATTTGGACATGAAGAAAAACCCCAAACCTCCGCTTCAAAAGTTCTACTTTGACATCAGATTTTTAGAAGATTTTTTTTAACTTTTATTTCAAGAGGGAAGGACAATTAAAACAAGTTTCTTTGTTGCCTAGCAAAATCCAAAATCCTGATACAGATGAATAATTTAGTACCAGAATAACATATATAGATTTCTGTAAATCAATACCTGATTTAAAAACAAAAAAAACTTGGCCCTAACACCACTGTAAATTCAATTTTACCAAACAACTATAGTGTGGATAAAAGTGTTGGATACATCACAATTCTTTACAATTATTCAGTCCCTTAATCTTGTATTTACTTGACTTTTGGCTTCATATTTGTCCTGTTTAAGGTTCATTGAGTTCTATGAGTCAAACGTCCTTCTTTGAGTCTGCGTTCTTTTTTTTAAAGTTACTTTAGATAAAAACTATTAAACAAATAACTGCATTTCAATGTAAAAACACTACACAGAATATAGATCATTCAAGGGCAACATCCTCATGAAGGCCACATTTTCTGTTTCCTCCATCCCTCCTCACCACTTAGAAGACCTGTTCCCTGCTAAAGTCCTTTATGTGAAACCAATAGAAAACAAAAAGAGATTTGCTTTCAGCTAACTGCAAAGCATCACACTGAAACCCCATAAATGTTCACTTTGGGCAGAGTTCCAGTATTAGCTACTCCACAGGTGCTTGATCCAGCTGATGTAGCAGAAAGTAAGCTGGCAAGAGCTCCGATCAGCTGTGGCCTGCATTCTTAATAGGAACATATCAACACTTGTCAAGACAGCTATGAACACAAGTCTGTGTATGCTGCAAGCATAAAACACAGAAATGAAATAAAGTTTAACTACACTTACTGGTATATTTAGGTAAGACGTTGGGTTCAGTTGCTACATGGAGGTAGCATCATCAGGTACAAAGAAAAAACACAAGGTTTAACTATTCTATCCTTTGTGTTTGCAGTCAGAAACACTAGATACAATTCTGACAAGGCTTACCAAAAGGCTCAGATCAGTTCACTAAGTCTGAGAGGAAGTATAATATAATGTGTTAACCAGAAAAACACAAACAGGTTGCTGTTCTTTGCACCAGATTGCAGGCCTGTGGTTTCAGGCACAATGTGTTGCTTTCAAGAGCATCCTGACTAAAGTTTCTGGACAGACCTCACTGCCAGTGGCAAAAACATAGAAATACCTAATGTTGGTGTGTGTTTGTGTGTGCTTGTACATAATCTAAAATGCCCTAACTTCATTGAGCTGTACCCAGTTGCAGTCTCGAGTTATTATCATATTCCACCACAGGATCCTCATAGGATCTAGGGTTTATTTAGGGACAGTGGCTCTGTTGTTTTGTTCTTTGTTTGTTTCGTATCTAATCAAATGTAAAAAAAACTTGATAGGTGATAAAAAGCACGGTGATTCTTTTTTAAATCAAATTCGCCGAGTGTAGATGTCTAAATGAGTCATGTTTCACATGAAAGAGTGTTACTGCTCTGTCAAGGCTGTCAATCCTTTACAATACTAAAAACTCTGCTTTTTACAGAGAAAGATGTTCAACACATCAAAATGTCCCTTTACTGTATAAGACATCTATAGACACACGCACACATTGCGTCTGGGTTTTGAATGCATCTTTACCAGCTTAATTTAAGAAAGACAAGGCATCCTCCACCTCTTGTGATTGGCCACCTCTCTGCAGCATTGGTCATGCAAAAAGCTTAAAGGAAACCATTATGCAATTGTTTGTTAATGCAACAAAGTTTACAGAGCAAAAATGCAGTCTGGTTGGGTATTCATGAGACCAGGTTACTCAAGAGAGCAAACTGGTACTGTAATTTAACTGCAGGTAAACACTCCCAGTATTCTATTAGGGCTCATGCAAATCCATTTTTAGAATGAACTAAGTATATTGGGTGCACGGTGGAGCAGTGGTTAGCGCTCTTGCCTTTCAGCAAGAAGGCCCCCGGTTCAAGTCCCGGCTGGGGGACATGAAAAACACAACATCAATGGGGGACCTTTCTGTGTGGAGTTTGCATGTTCTCCCCGTGTATGCATGGGTTCTCTCCGGGATCTCCGACTTCCTCCCACCATCCAAAAACATGCTTCATATGTTGATTGGCAACTCTAAATTGTCCATAGGTGTGACTCTGAGAGTAAATAGATGTGTGATTGTGGATATTCTACCCTGCGACAGACTGGCGACCTGTCTAGGACATCCCCTGCCTTCGCCCACAAGTGGCCGGGATAGGCTCCGGCAGCCCCGTGACCCCGAAAGGGACAATCAGTATAGAAAATGAATGAATGAACTAAGTATATTTGTGGTGTACTGACAGAAGCCTTAGTCAGATGCACCCATGTGTGTCAACCCCCATACATGTGCTGCGGGTATCGGGTTATCTGGGCACATGGAGGGTCGTAAACAGGAGGGTCCATATCTTAAAGGGAAGTGCATGTTGTGTCTTACAGTTCCCTCAAGGGGCGTCATAAACTGGAACGTACCATTGTCGTGCGTGTAGTAAGTGTATAGCGATGTGTTTGCAAGGCAAATAGAAGTTGCTCTTGCTTATCATGTACGGGTGATGCTGTTGCACAGTGCCCTTACACCACACTCTAATTGTTCATAAGGTGGGCTTCTAGCTTCTGGTTATGATGTGTCTGTGTCTCACCTAGAGCACACACCATGATACCTTCATGCTGTTCAGGTGTTTGCCTATCGCCTACAGCTTGAACAGCCATTGAAAAACACGTGCATAAACAGTTTCGCTCTACAGGCTAACCGAGGCGCCTACAACCTTGATATTTTGTGCTGTCCACCTGCATGTCTCGTACAGGTTTGCCTGTTTTTTGGCTGCAGGTCGCCTGTATCTACCCATAAGGGCAGTTGTGAATGAGGCATTACAGACCACTATTCAAGACGAGTGGCTTACAAATTAGTAGGGATGTCAGAATTCTTGGTTTACAACAGAACTATAGGTTACATCACTGAACTGAATCATGGGGGAAAAGCGTATCAATGCATGTATACTGCATATCAGTATGTCTATGTTGAACGAGTCAAACAATTATACTCAATTTAAGAAGGATTTATCATTTATTGTTTTATTAAATTACACCAGGATAAGTATAAACCACCTGAAAGGTTGTTTTTATCATTATTACTTGCTTATTAGTAAATTTAAAAAAAGCATTTGCCTGAATTTGTTTTTTTTTTTTCTTTTGGTTTTGCAATACAGAAATCATATTGTAACCCAGGTGATGTCTACTGGCTTTGTTTTGCCTGCCTTGCCCCTGTATTTTTCTCCTTCCTGGTCACTCTGTATTTCCCGCGGTGGTGACGTCATTTTTGTCACATGGGATGGTCGGCCAATCACGAGCGTTTATTCCGTGACGTCACCGCATCACGTGACACGGCGCATCCAATCACAGACGCATATAAGGGTACAGGAAGTCAGCAGTGGTAGATGCAGTGGGAAGCCAGATGAGACAAGGCACAGGGGCCCTCTATCCGGTTCAAAACAAAGAGCATTTGGAAGTGATTTTTGGCGGAAATTGGCCAGGTCCATGATGGTGAGCTAGACCCAGGAACCTGAATCATCAGAAGAGCCGCATCCTCCCGCCAAGCTGGTAGGGGGCTCCTAGTAGCCCAGTTGAAACCAAAGACCTCTGACCCAGCTTATGCCCACACCATCGCTTTAATGAACTATATTCATACAAACTGAATTCACGCTTCCCAGTGCACTTACCTTCCTCTGAACTGTGGGCGGGTTGGTCTTTCTTTGAGTTTTTGTTTCTATGGTGCAACTAAAAGTTGCTGGACTCGAGGTCATGCTACAACAGTCATGCCTTTGTAAATGTAAAACATTTTGAAGTACTTTTGTGTATATATCTGAATGGCCATTCATTGTTTCTCTTCATTATTGTCTATCACTGTAAATAAATTGCCCCACACCAAACAACAACTTCAGTTTCCTGCCATTCCCTCTGAGAGTCGAATTTTAGTCTTCTGGTCAGTAGCCCATTTAGTTCTTTTCCTTTTTTGTGTGTGTGACACAGTTGCTACATAAAACGTGGTGAGCTAGCTAGGAGGGTAACATGAGCAGAACTGATTTTTGTTGATGGTGAGTGACGTTTTGTCTCAAACATGGAAGTTTTGGTGAAACACGGCATAAAGATCCCCAACTCTGTTTTGGTCAAACACACGGTGAACTCTGACTTGGATGAAGAAGTCGTTGAGTTTCTGAGCCAATATGGTAAAATTTCAAAAGTTGAAGTGATTACAGAGTCTGACTCGGTTTTTGCAGACACGATTATCGTTGAGTTTGGTTCAGGAAGTGCGTTGATTGACTTAAGAGAGATTTTGCCATATACCTACATTTGTGGGAGTGAAAAGGTTACATATGAAATTTGTGATCTGTCCTCTATGTGCTCAGAGCTTGAAGGGAAGGTTAAGACACATACTTATCTGAGTGACCTGAGGAATCTGGCTAAAGTTACAGGACAGGACTACGCGGAGGTTCTTAAAGGGGTGATGTCTCTGCTGGGCCAGTCTGTCACTGAGCTCAGTCAAACACCACCTGTGAAGCTCCACCCAGATACTAGTGACCAAGTGATGTCATCGCCTCCTCATGCTGCATCATCTTCACAAATGCTCAACGGCACCACCCTCAGGGCACATGCCGGAACAGCTGCAGAAGAGCAGGATGTGAAGAAGGAAATGCCACAGAGCCATTCTGACCATAGTATGTCACCCAGAGCCCCACCAATCCCTGATCTGAATCCACCCAAGGTCCAACACTATGTGGTTGAGCATATAATGAAAAGCGATGACAATGCTGCACATCTTTCTGCTGTGAGACTCCGTTCCTTCTCAGGCCGCACTCCAAGACCGCAACATGAAACAGATTATGAAACATGGCGCTCTAGTGTCGACCTGCTTCTTCAAGATCCTGCAGTTTCTGACTTGCAAAGATCCAGAAGAATTGTTGAAAGCCTCTTCCCACCAGCAGCGGATATGGTGAAACACCTAAAGCCAGACACATTACCAAACCTTTACCTGCAGATCCTGGACTCTGCTTATGGAACTGTTCAGGATGGAGATGAGCTTTATGCTAAGTTTATGGAGATGTTTCAAGACGCTGGTGAGAAGCCATCTGCATACTTGCAACGGCTGCAAATTGCACTAGTTTTGGCCTTGAAGAGGGGAGGAGTGAAAGCCAACGATGTGAACAGACACCTTCTAAACCAGTTTTGTCGTGGCTGCTGGGACAACAATCTAATCTCTGAATTGCAATTAAAACAACGCAAGTCTGACCCACCATCTTTTTCTGACTTCTTGTTGCTACTTCGAACTGAGGAAGACAGAGAAGCTTCTAAAGCTCAGCGTATGAAGCAGCACCTCGGTTCAAAAGCCAGAGCTGGAATGCATGCCCAATATGCCTACACTTCTACAACAGAAGAATCAAAGGTTGATGCGCTAACCAGCATCACACAGCAGCTCGCCCAGCAGCTAGCCGACATACAGAAACAGCTGAGGACCCTCACAGGCGGCCAGACAAGTCAGAAGCAGTCTGCCACGTACCAGTCTGTTCCTTCCAACAAGAACAGTAAACCACCCCGCACTCTTCACAAACCTTCATCTGCAGGACCAAAGCCAGGTTACTGCTACAACTGTGGAGAGGATGGACACATAAAAACAAACTGCAATAATGATCCGAATTCAACGCTTGTAGCTATGAAAAGGAAACAGTTCACAGAGAAACAGAAAAAGTGGCAGCGAAAACCTCAAAGCAACTCGTCTTTAAACTAGAGCGAGTTCCTGTTGAGGGACAAACGGGAACTGCGGAGGACCGACTACGTCCCAACAAGCAGGCAACAGTGAAATGCTGTACCGAGTCACATTCCATTTCAACTGAAAAAACCCATCTGCCAAGAGGATTGATTGGATCCCGATGCACAGGCCAAGTCATTATTGCTGGTATGAATTTTCAGTGTTTATTAGACACTGGATCACAAGTCACAACAGTACCTGTATCTATCTACAATCAATATTTTTCAAATCAATCTGTGATACCACTGCATGAACTGCTGCAGGTTGAAGGAGCCGCCGGACAAGAAGTACCATATCTAGGATACATTGAGATGACAGTTACCTTTCCGAAGGACTTCATTGGTGCAGATGTTGATGTACACACTATTGCTTTGATCATCCCAGATGTCAGGCCGGATATCCACTCCCAGATCCTGATAGGGATGAACACCCTGGAGCCACTTTACGAGCAGCATCTGAAAAGTGAGTGTTCCAGCTACAAACCCTCTCAGCATGGCTACAAAGCAGTGCTTCAGTTGCTTCAGCTCCGACACCAGCAAACTCAGGGGACAAGCAAAGACTTTGTGAGGTTGGCCTAGTAAAACACCTGTTTCAGTTCCCGCTGGCCACACCATGGTTATTGAGGGTTCTACCCATGCCTGTCCACCACCAGCTGGCAAGCGTGCCCTGCTAGAACAACCAGCTACGCCGCTACCTGGAGGACTCTGTGTGAAGAGCTGCCTGGTAACACTGCCAAGTCACTCACCTTACAAGCTCCCAATCATCGTCGCCAATGAATCAGAAAAGACAATCAAACTTATGCCACTGACAATCATCGCAGATCTCACCATATCTCCTCAGATCCTGTCTCAGCGTGTTTCCATCAGTGCACACCAGAAACCTGATGCCAAACTGGAGTTTGATTTTGGAGATTCTCCAATACCCGCAGAGTGGAAAGACAGAATCACCTCTAAGCTGAAACAGATTCCTGAAGTATTCTCTCTCCACGACCTCGACTTTGGACGAACAGACAAAGTCAAACATCACATCCGCCTTCACGATGAATCTCCATTCAAACATCGAGCTAGGCCGATCCATCCTCGTGACATTGAAGCTGTCCGCGACCATCTGCGTGACCTGTTGGAGGCAGGAGTAATAAGAGAATCGGAATCCCCCTTTTCTTCACCAATTGTGGTTGTCCGAAAGAAGAACGGGGATGTGAGGCTGTGTATTGACTATCGTAAGCTGAATCTTCACACTATCAAAGATGCTTACGCACTCCCAAACTTGGAGGAGTCATTCTCAGCACTCACAGGTTCCCGCTGGTTTAGTGTCCTTGACCTTAAGTCAGGATACTATCAAATTGAAATGGCAGAAGAGGACAAACCCAAGACTGCGTTCGTGACCCCACTGGGCTTTTGGGAGTTCAACCGGATGCCACAAGGTGTAACCAATGCGCCAAGCACGTTTCAGCGGCTCATGGAGAGATGTATGGGAGATCTACACCTGAAAGAGGTCCTTGTCTTCTTGGACGATCTCATCATATTCTCCAACACCCTGGAAGAACATGAAGACCGTCTGATCAGAGTACTCCACCGTCTGAAAGACTACGGCCTGAAGTTAGCACCCGAGAAATGCAAACTGTTTCAGACATCCGTGCGCTATCTCGGCCATATTGTGTCCGAGCAGGGTGTGGAGACGGACCCGGAAAAGATAAGTGCTCTCAAATCCTGGCCAGTTCCGCAGAAACTGAAGGAATTGCGATCTTTTCTGGGATTTGCTGGTTATTACCGCAGATTCATCCATGGCTATGCTGCTATCGCTAAGCCTCTGAACGACCTGACTAGGGGTTACGGCTCAAAGCGCTGTCAACCTAAGAAGCCAGCCCCAATGCCTAGTCACGACGCTAAACAGCCGTTCAATGAACGTTGGACATCAGATTGCCAGCATGCATTTGAGACGCTGATTGATCGACTCACAACAGCCCCAGTACTCGGATTTGCCAACCCAAAGAAATCTTACATCCTGCATACTGACGCTAGCACCTTAGGCCTTGGAGCTGCATTGTATCAAGAGCAAGATGGAAAGTTGCGTGTCATAGCGTATGCCAGTCGGGGACTGTCTGCAAGTGAATCCAGATATCCAGCACACAAACTGGAATTCCTGGCGTTAAAGTGGAGCGTCACCGAAAAATTTCACGATTATTTGTATGGCTCCAGTTTCACGGTAATTACAGACAATAACCCACTGACCTACATTTTGACATCTGCCAAGCTCGATGCTGCCAGTCATAGATGGCTTGCTGCACTATCTACATATGATTTCAAACTCCAGTACCGGGCGGGACATCGAAATCAAGATGCTGATTCACTCTCCCGGAGGCCCCATCATCAACCAACTGATGCCCATGGTCTGAAAGAGTGGGACTTGGTCAATCAGTTCACCCGTGACCATGTTGAGCCAGACACTGCAGTTCAGCTCGATCCAGACGCTGTGGCCGCCATTTGTCACTGTGGTCTGTTGAGAGACTGTCCAGAGAACTGCATTTCCTTGGTTGAGTCACTGAGCATGTCCATCACAGCTATTCCCAACAGCTATGTGGACGAGTCTCACCAAGGGCTGCCAGTCGTTCCCTCAATGTCTCCCATCGATCTTCGAGAAAAGCAAAGAGAAGACCCCAGCATACGAGAAGTGATTTACCAACTCGAGACTGGTGAAAAGGTTTCCCCCACTGTTCGACAAGAATTGCCTGATATTCCTCTTTTGCTGAGAGAGTGGAACAGACTTGAACTTCAAGATAACATTCTGTACAGGAGACGACAGGATGGGGAGCACGTCTCGTTTCAGCTAGTGCTGCCAGAAGAGTTACGATCTATGGTCCTTGCCAGCCTCCACAACGATATGGGCCATCTGGGAGTCGAAAGGACCCTTGACCTAGTGAGATCGCGTTTCTTCTGGCCACGAATGGCAGCCGATGTGGAGCATAAGATAAAGACCTGCGATCGCTGCATTCGGCGGAAGGCAATGCCAGAACGAGCTGCACCTCTGGTAAATATCAAAACCAGCCGACCACTGGAACTGTTGTGCATGGACTTCCTGACGCTTGAGCCTGATCAAAGCAACACAAAAGACATTCTGGTCCTCACCGATCATTTTACGAAGTACGCCGTGGCCATTCCAACTGCCAATCAAAAGGCCAAAACCGTCACTAAATGTCTGTGGGAGAACTTTATTGTGCACTATGGCATCCCTGAGCGTCTGCACACAGATCAAGGCCCAGACTTTGAGTCTAACCTCATCAAGGAACTTTGTGTCATCGCTGGAATTGAGAAAACCAGGACAACACCATACCATCCTCGTGGGAATCCTGTTGAAAGGTTAAATCGGACATTGCTAAGCATGCTTGGTACCTTGGAGCCCGAACAGAAGAGGAGATGGAAGGAGTATGTAAAGCCGCTGGTGCATGCTTACAATTGTACCAGAAACGAGGTAACCGGCTACACTCCATATGAACTCATGTTTGGTCGTTCTCCTAGACTGCCTGTTGACCTAGCCTTCGGCCTTCCAGTTCGAGACAAACCATCAATCTCACATTCTCAATATGTGCAGAACCTTCGCTCTCGACTGGAGGAAAGCTACCAGCTAGCTTCCAAAAATGCAGCAAAATCAGCTGAAAAGAACAAGACATGCTTTGACCGACGAGTCAGACCATCTGTCCTGGAAGAAGGAGATCGAGTGCTTGTCCGGAATGTACGCCTTCGAGGGAAACACAAGATAGAGGACAAATGGGAGAGAGACATTTATGTTGTAGTGAATCGTGCTGGAGATCTCCCTGTCTACACTGTGCGACCTGAAGCAGATTCATCAGGGCGAACCAGAACTTTACACAGAGATCTCCTACTGCCATGCGGGTTTTTACCTGAGAGTAAAGAGCAGGACCTCCTACCTGCAACCATTGTACACCGTCCTCAGACTCGGAGTCAGGGGCAGCCAGTTGTGACTACAGAGGAGTGTTTGAGTGATGAAGAGGAGTGGAGGTTTCCTCATCTGTCGACTTCACTGCCCGTGAAGTTCCATGACAAAGGCACTCTTCCGGTCATGTCTACAACCGGCCACAGCTCAGTACCTGCAGCTACCTTGCCTGAAAGGGACTTACCTATTAGAGAGTCCAACGAGGAGTCTGATGCTGATCGTCCATCTTCACCCAGTGGAGTGGAGCAGGAGGCTGTCTCTCAAGGACTTGGGGAAGAAGTGGGACCGGGTGAATACTTACCAGACGTTCCTATTGTTCCTGAGATAAAGCAGTCTTTAGGTGGTGGTTGCCCAGCAGAGGCATCACCCAGTGCGGCAACACCAGTACCTATTCCTGCTGAGGCTCCCGCCTCCGTTTCAGATGTTGAAAGTGGGGATGCTGTTGAGCCTGATTTATCCGTTCGTCGTTCCGCGAGAGACAGACACCCGCCTAACCGTTTGCAGTACTCCGCTTTAGGTCAGCCGCTAATTTCTGTAGTACAAACTCTTTTCCATAGCCTAGCCGATGCCTGCGGTGGAGCTTTTGGTGCCCCGGCATCTAGTCGGATGTACCGTGTCGATGTAGTTTGACATGCACCGGAATTGCATGGTTTTGAGAGGGGAGGGTGTAACCCAGGTGATGTCTACTGGCTTTGTTTTGCCTGCCTTGCCCCTGTATTTTTCTCCTTCCTGGTCACTCTGTATTTCCCGCGGTGGTGACGTCATTTTTGTCACATGGGATGGTCGGCCAATCACGAGCGTTTATTCCGTGACGTCACCGCATCACGTGACACGGCGCATCCAATCACAGACGCATATAAGGGTACAGGAAGTCAGCAGTGGTAGATGCAGTGGGAAGCCAGATGAGACAAGGCACAGGGGCCCTCTATCCGGTTCAAAACAAAGAGCATTTGGAAGTGATTTTTGGCGGAAATTGGCCAGGTCCATGATGGTGAGCTAGACCCAGGAACCTGAATCATCAGAAGAGCCGCATCCTCCCGCCAAGCTGGTAGGGGGCTCCTAGTAGCCCAGTTGAAACCAAAGACCTCTGACCCAGCTTATGCCCACACCATCGCTTTAATGAACTATATTCATACAAACTGAATTCACGCTTCCCAGTGCACTTACCTTCCTCTGAACTGTGGGCGGGTTGGTCTTTCTTTGAGTTTTTGTTTCTATGGTGCAACTAAAAGTTGCTGGACTCGAGGTCATGCTACAACAGTCATGCCTTTGTAAATGTAAAACATTTTGAAGTACTTTTGTGTATATATCTGAATGGCCATTCATTGTTTCTCTTCATTATTGTCTATCACTGTAAATAAATTGCCCCACACCAAACAACAACTTCAGTTTCCTGCCATTCCCTCTGAGAGTCGAATTTTAGTCTTCTGGTCAGTAGCCCATTTAGTTCTTTTCCTTTTTTGTGTGTGTGACATAGTTGCTACAATATGTTGAACCAAAACAAAAGCGTGGTACAAAAATTGAGGTTTTGAACAAAATTGTGAAGAAAGTGTATTGTTGCATCTCTTCAAAATGTTTAATTCAAATGTATTATATGGATCATTTCTAGAAGAGGTCATAAGCCAGGCTTTGATGTCAGCCATTGAAAACCATCTCTTTAACCTACATGTCTATTAAAAGGCCGTTTCCCCTTTCTCTTAACAAACATCACACACACACACACACCTACACACACACACACACACACTGGGAGGAATGCCAAAAGGACATTTGGACAGAGATGTCAAAAGCTCCTGCTTCACATTGTAATGAGAATCCATTCCTTTACTCATTTTAACCAAACTAAGAACGCACACACATTAATACATTTTTATTCAGTGCACAAGCATCTGGCATGCAGACACCCCCTCTTGTCCCCTATGCCTCACTGCCTGCCAATTACAAAAGAAGTAATCAATTCTTCCACGGCATCATCATCCAGGGAAATCGACTTCTATGACACCGGCTACGAGGCAGCCGTCGCTGGTCTTCACCAGCAGAGAGCGGGTAGTGCTTTCAGCATGCTAGCTTTGCAGTGAGCAGCGATAGTATTTAACCATTCAGAAAAAATGATTCAATCCCGTACAAATTTTAAGCAAACACATTTGAGTGCTTCCTTCAGTTGATTTACATGAGATCTGGTGCAGCTAAATAAAGATCAAATTAAAAGAGCTACTGGGGATGACAAATACTCATGTAAAAACAATTGTCACTATGGAATTTTAAGTTGCTCATACTGAAAGAAGTACAGCTTATGAGGTCATTTGGAAATACTGACAGCATGTGAGATAGTTTTGGAATATTGGCTAGTTTTTTTTCTGTGCCATAGAAATTTAAAGAGGCAAAAAATAAAGTTATTTTTGAAATAACATTGTTGGGAGTTCTAAAAACCCACAGGGGTGACAAAAAAAACATGCATTCTCTATGGATAAACAACATGCACAGCTCTCCATGAAAATATGAAATACTCCATGCTATTTCACTATATGGGAATGAACGCAGGATGTGAGTTTCAAGCTAACCACTTTTGAACGATCTGTATGAGAAAACAGCCGAACGACTATTTAGGTAGAAAAATGCAACATCATTTTACATTTAAAGAGAAAAACGATACAAAAATCATGAAATTACCACCTTCAGTGACAAAACTAGGCATACACCAGCCAATTATGATCCTGAAATATAATAAGTGGTTTCTATAGAAATACATGCGCATACATCAGTTAAACAAAGACACTGTGAGGGCAGAACCCACTGCCCCACAGTTAAGTTAAGTTCATTTGTTATATTTCTTTCTTGAATAAACCATTTCATTTTATTTCACACATTACATAACAAAATTAACTTAATGACTTGTGCACACATTTAGTTAATTTTGTATTGTTTTGATTAATTCTATTCTTTGAGTTCTGCTTGAGGCCTGATGCTGGGGCAGAGGCTGGAGCTGGGAAACTTCCTGATGATGTGGCAGTGGGAGGAGCTGAAGAAGCTCCTGATGACTTGGAAAGGGAGGAGCATGGACAACTTCTATCTGGAGAAGATGGAGGGGGAAGACAAAGTTTATTCTTATGTTGGATTATTGTTTGTATTTTTTGGAATATGTTAAACTTGTTTTGAAGTATAAGTTCAGTTTCTTGGTTTAAGCATTAAATTACTAGTAATTTACTACTTTAGTTAATATTTAGGTTTTGAATGTTTTGTAGTTGTGCTCCCCTCCCTATTGTGTCAGTGGTCTGATCAGCCAGTATAAAATCTCCCTAATGTTTCCTGTTGAGGGGGGTCAGTTTTGGTTCAGTTGGTTTGAGCTTTTGTTATTGATTCTCTCAGTTACATTTTTGTTAAGTTGACCCCATTTTTATTTAAGCCCATGTCGTTTGTGTTGGGTAAAATAAAAACCCTGATTTGAAGATCTTTTTTGTCCTGTGGCTCAATCTCTGCCGAGCGGACCCTGACAACTGGTGTCAGAAGTGGGATAAGCCCACCATGAGCCCAGGTTTTTTTCTATAATTTTTTGTTCTTTCCCCTTTTTCTAATTCTTCATCCTCTTGGATTTTGAGTTATGCAGAAAAGTGGACGCAACATGAGAGGAGCCAAGGATGGCCCATTACCCCCTAAAATGACACAGGAGCAGCCAGATGATGATCAGGAGGAAAATGGAGCCTCTGGAGGAGTGGACAGCTCTGAGGGCACAGGTAACGAGCCAAGTGTTGCAGACCTGGTCTCCATTTTTCGTTCACACATGAGTCAGCAGGAAGCCAGAGATGCCAGACAAATGGAAGAAAGTGCTCGACAAGAAAAACGATTCAGAGCACTCCAGCATCAGTTTCAACTACTGCAGTTGGAAGTTCAGGCACGTACCACCCCAACACCTGAACTGGGTTTACCAGAGCCTGAACTTTCCAACCGGGGAACTCCGAAGACTGCTGACGTTCCTCATGTAAACCCCAGTAATGTGGCTGACAATCCAACATGCCAACCATCAGGTCAGTCCCGTCTGTATGAGCCTCGACTAGAAAAATTCACAGACAATGATGATGTGGAACATTATCTAATCACATTTGAACGGATTGCGCTAGCTTGTCAGTGGCAAAAAAGAGAATGGGTTTTCCATCTCATCCCTTTACTCACAGGCAAGGCTAGAGCTGCATATGTACAAATGGATATTGATGAGGCCCTGGATTATGATAATGTTAAAGCTGCAATTTTGTCAAAGTTTAACATCAACCCAGAGAACTACAGACAAAGATTTCGTTCTCTGGAGATACATGCTGATGAAAGCCCAAGAGAGCTTTATGCCAGGCTCAAAGAGCTCTACCTGAAGTGGATCCAGCCAAGGGGTAAAACTGCTAATGAAATTGGTGAACTGATCATTTTGGAGCAATACTTGAGGATGCTTTCTCCTGAGCTGCAGGTGTGGATACGAGAACATAAGCCAGAATCAGCAGCAGAAGCTGCTAAGATGGCGGAGGTGTTTGTTGCTGCCCGCCACAGGGGACAACCATGGAGTTATACTGCCTGGAAGGAGAAAGATGGCAACAAACCAGCTCCTCAGTATCGGCAACGAGCAGCCAGTAATGTGGGTATGCAGTCGGTAAGGGGAGGCCAACCAGCCAGTGCACCTTCCAAACCAGCAGCCAGAGTACCAATTTGCTATCTATGTGGAGTAGAAGGACACACCAAACCCATGTGTCCTCAAAAGACAAAGCTCACTCAAATGTGTGTTGCTCCACGCTTTGAATCACCGGATGGGCCTCCAGTGGGAGTGAAGTTGACACCTGTAGAAGTAAATGGAGAACTAATGACTGCTCTCATTGATACTGGCAGCGACCAGACTCTGGTGCATCAGCAATTCATTTCACCTCATTTGATCACTACTAAAACAATTCCAGTTTGCTGTGTACATGGAGATAAGAAGTCCTATCCCACAGCAGATGTCTACATCAAAATTGCAGATCAAACATATCTCTTAAATGTTGGAGTTGTTGATAAACTGCCTTTTCCTGTTGTGTTGGGTTTAGACCTCCCTGTACTATTTGATTTACTGGACACTAATCATTCATGTAATGTTGCAGTGACAAGGGCAAGAGCTAAGCATGTGGAACCACTTCCAACACTCAGTGCTCTACCTTTCTTTGATGCAGACTTGGAGGCTACGCCCGGGAAGTCTCGTAAGTCCCAGGGCTCCAGACTGCGACCAAATGGTCGCATTTTGCGACCAAAATTTGAGAGTGTGCGACTGAATCTTACATCCAGTCGCACATGCGCGACCAGTAAATTTGTCTCCCCCACCCTACGTATTTTTTTATACATTAAACGTGGAAGGGGCACGTCAATGATCAACTAAATAATCAATGAGACGCGAGCGCACACGCACGCAGGCAGACACACACACTCGCGCACATACTCATGAAACGCGAGCACACACTCGCGTGATGCCCGTCTGGGAGGCGGCCACTGCGTGTGAGAAGATTAGGGAAAGCCGCTGTAAGTGGCTAAAATGCGTGGAGGGGGAGGGGCCTCGAGATAATCGAGCGCGCGTTAACATCTGTGGAAAGGAAACGGAGACAAATATCATCACAACCTGACATGTGCGTCTGAGCTATGAGTAAGTGAACTATTGATTCATTCTTCCGACCTGCGGCTAGTGTACCAATGACAGAACTACAGCAGGGGTCTCAAACTCGCGGTCCGCGGGCTATTTGCGGTCTCCAAGATGATATTTTGCGGCCCCCGCCTTAATATGGAAGTTTAATGTTACTGCAGCCCGTCAGTTTTAATGAATGACAATTTTTCATTGTCGTGCACGGAGCTGACCAACCAATCACAGTGGGGTATATGACCCTTGGGGGCGGGACAATGACAGGGCTTGAAAGCAGGACACCTGACAGCCCCCTCCCTCCCCGAGCCACATTAAGGAGTTCCTTACTTTCCTTTTTAGAACGTATTTATTCACTCGTAATTTTCTAAATACATGCAGTCCGTGCTGAACTTTTCTCTGGGTCACACAGAACCGGAGGAAGGTTAAGTTTTGGTTACGGTTACGGCGGCGCATCAAACGGTTTATGCACGACTGTTACGGCAGCACACCGCTCCCGCGGGAGTCGGGTCAGCTGAGGAGAATAAATGTCCCACACCTACATGCGTGACAGCTAAGGGGGCTTGAACATTAAACACACTCGAGCAAAAACAACATTAGTTTTAGACACACTGAAAATATGGGGAAAATACAACGATAGACGTGCTTGAGATGAACCGCCACCTCGCCTGGATCTTTGGGGAGCGAGACTGAAGGACAACAGGAAGTTGGAGTTGTCCTTAACATTCAATTTAGTTTTAATATTCCTCTCCCCCTTAGTGTGATCTGTGTTATTATATATTTTATGATTATTTTAATGTTTTGTAATGTATGTAGCCTTTTTTTAAAGAATTGGTATTTTAAATTATTTTAATTAATCACTCAACTACAAAAACCATCAGGACACATGTCCCATAATGCATTGTTTTGTAGTCTGTAGGGCAGCTTTCAGTCAGTTCAGTACTAAATTTCCAGCTGTGTTCGGGTAGGTTTGCCCCTTGCTCCCACCCCTTTCTCGCTATATTTTTGTGATGATTGACAGGTGCTGTTCGAGCAAAAACAAAAATATACGTCTCACACCCAGTGATCGGTGCAGCGTTGAGTTCACCTGGGTGATCTCAAACACGCTTACTGTGCATCTTGGCTGCACCTATTTAATGTCACAAAGATAAATTTCCATCCGTTTTGTTTACTATTTGTATTGTCATGACAGTGATGGTTCTGTCAGTTTACCTGTTGTTGCATCTTCAAAAGTGCAGAATAAAATGTGACACTGAATTTGAAACAGCACATTGCAATTTCTGCATCTATTATTAAAGTATTTATTAGTAATACAGTGGAAATTAGTAGATTTGGTTTGCATGTTGATCTACGGTATGCGCCCCTAAATTTTCTGGTTGTGCCCCTAAAATTTTCAGTTAGGGGCCACTGTGCTCCTGGTGAAAAAAGTTAGTCTGGAGCCCTGAGTCCCGTAAGCAAAGGAGGAAAGAGAAGTTCCAACACACTGCTGTTGAATCCTCTGATGACCCTGAGCCAGAATTGCCGTTAAATTTCAAAATCCCAGACAACATTGTTGAATTGCAATGCAATGACCTGACCTTAAAACATCTTTTCCAGAAGACGGAGGAGAAAAACACTGAGACTATGCAAAATCATGGTGGAGAAAACTTTGTTCTGAAGAAAGGCATTCTCTATCGCCAGCAGGGGTCAGCATTTCAACTAGTGGTTCCTGATGCTGTCAGAGAAATTGTGCTGACTTTAGGGCATTCAATTCCCTGGGCTGGCCACTTGGGGAAACACAGAACCATGAACCGCATTAGGAAACATTTCTACTGGCCTGGCTTGAGTAAGGATGTTGCAGTTTTTTGTAAAACCTGCCCTCAGTGCCAACTAACTTCTACCAGAGTCCCCTCCAGAGCTCCTCTACAACCATTACCAGTGATTAGCACCCCGTTTGAGAGGATAGGAATGGACATCGTTGGACCATTAGAAAGAAGCAAATCAGGCAACAGGTACATGTTGGTGATTACTGACTATGCCACCAAATACCCGGAGGTGTTCCCTCTAAAGACAATAAAGGCTAGAGAAGTTGCCTATTGCCTGGTGCAATTTTTTTCCAGAGTTGGGTTGCCTCTGGAGATCTTAACTGACCGGGGTACCAATTTTTTGTCCACGTTGCTGTCACAAGTATATCAACTTTTGGGCATCAAAAGCTTAAGAACCACTGCGTACCATCCTCAAACAGATGGCCTTACAGAGCGCTTTAATCAAACCATTAAGCAAATGCTAAGGAAATTTGTCAATGAGTCTGGAACAGATTGGGATAAGTGGTTGCCATACCTGTTATTTGCGTACAGAGAAGTACCACAAGCCTCCACTGGTTTCTCTCCATTCGAACTGTTATACGGACACGAAGTGAGAGGCCCTCTCTCTCTGCTCAAAGACATATGGGAAGGGGATCGGCCTCATTCAGAGACTGTTAATGTTGCTTCTTTTGTTGTTCAGATGCGGGAACGGCTGGAAAAAATGAGTGAGCTGGCCCAGGCTCACATGGCAGAGGCTCAAAAACAGCAGAAGGTCTGGTATGATCGGTCAGCTCGTCAGCGGTCATTCAGTCCTGGCCAGAAGGTGCTTGTTCTTCTTCCCAGCAGCGATAGCAAGTTGCTCGCAAAATGGCAAGGCCCCTTTGAGGTTTTGCAGAGGATCGGGCAGACCACCTATCGTGTCTCAACACCTGGACAATCACGCGCCAGCCGGCTACTTCATGTTAATCTCCTGAAAGAATGGGTGGAAAGGGCTGAAAAGGAACAACAAGTTCTGCTTATCAGAAGGATCCCGGAAGAGGATGAGGTGGATGAGCAGTATCTTTCCTCAACTCTCTCACCAAATCAGGATCTGGATCATCTCTCTAAAGAGCAGCAACTTCAGGTGAGAGCCTTGTGCAGTACACCAGTGTTTCAGGACAACCCTGGGCGAACTAACATCATTCAGCATGACATCATCTTAAAAGACGGAGCTGTCGTGAAACGCAGGAGCTACAGGTTGCCTGAACGTCTTCTGACCAACCTGAAGGAGGAGGTGGATCTGATGCTCTCTCTGGGTGTGATTGAGCCATCTAAGAGTGAGTGGTGCAGCCCTGTAGTATTGGTCCCGAAAAAAGATGGCAGCATTAGGTTCTGCATAGACTTTAGGTACCTGAATTCAGTCTCCAAGTTCGACTCTTATCCAACTCCTCGTATTGATGATCTGATAGAGCGACTGGGATGTGCGAAGTACCTCACCACCATAGATTTATGCAAGGGCTATTGGCAGGTCCCACTCACTCGTCACTCCAGAGAGCTGACTGCCTTCCGAACCCCATGGGGATTGTTTCAATTTACTGTTCTACCATTTGGACTTCATGGAGCTCCAGCCACCTTTCAGCGCCTCATGAATCAGGTACTGTGTGGAGTTTCAGAGTTTGCTGCAGCCTATTTGGATGATATTGTTGTTTTCAGTAATACCTGGGATGAGCACCTTGGACATTTGGAGAGGGTGCTGGATTGTCTCCAGGGGGCGGGACTAACTGTCAATCCTTCCAAATGTGTCTTTGCTAAACCTGAAACTGACTATCTGGGCTACATCATCGGCAATGGAATAATAAAACCGCAAACTGACAAAGTTTCAGCTATTCAGTCCTGTCCGTTGCCTGTCACTAAGAAGCAATTAAGATCATTTTTGGGCATGGCTGGATTTTATCACCGTTTCATCCCTAATTTTTCGGCTAGGGCAGCATTACTCACGGACCTAACTGGAGCCAGGAGTCCTAATAACCTCCAATGGACCAAAGAGGCAGAAGCAGCTTTTGAGGACATCAAGCAGTCATTAAGTAAGAATCCTGTCCTGTACAGTCCGAACTTTCAAAAGCCCTTTATTCTGCAGACAGACGCTTCTGATAGAGGTTTGGGGGCAGTGCTTCTGCAAGGCCCTCCAGACGACAGACATCCTGTGGCCTTCATCAGTCGTAAACTGTTTCCAAGAGAGGTTCGTTATTCAACCATGGAGAAGGAAGCGCTGGGAATAAAGTGGGCCCTAGACTCCTTCAAGTACTACCTTCTTGGACGGGAGTTTATGCTGGAAACCGACCACAAAGCCCTACAGTGGATGGCAAGGATGAAGGACACAAATGGAAGAATTACCAGATGGTACCTGGCCATCCAACCATACTGCTTCACCATCCACCACATCCCAGGAAGGAACAATGCCACTGCGGACTTCCTCTCTCGCTGTCCCAGCGAGAGTCTTGAGGGGGAGGGTGTGTGAGGGCAGAACCCACTGCCCCACAGTTAAGTTAAGTTCATTTGTTATATTTCTTTCTTGAATAAACCATTTCATTTTATTTCACACATTACATAACAAAATTAACTTAATGACTTGTGCACACATTTAGTTAATTTTGTATTGTTTTGATTAATTCTATTCTTTGAGTTCTGCTTGAGGCCTGATGCTGGGGCAGAGGCTGGAGCTGGGAAACTTCCTGATGATGTGGCAGTGGGAGGAGCTGAAGAAGCTCCTGATGACTTGGAAAGGGAGGAGCATGGACAACTTCTATCTGGAGAAGATGGAGGGGGAAGACAAAGTTTATTCTTATGTTGGATTATTGTTTGTATTTTTTGGAATATGTTAAACTTGTTTTGAAGTATAAGTTCAGTTTCTTGGTTTAAGCATTAAATTACTAGTAATTTACTACTTTAGTTAATATTTAGGTTTTGAATGTTTTGTAGTTGTGCTCCCCTCCCTATTGTGTCAGTGGTCTGATCAGCCAGTATAAAATCTCCCTAATGTTTCCTGTTGAGGGGGGTCAGTTTTGGTTCAGTTGGTTTGAGCTTTTGTTATTGATTCTCTCAGTTACATTTTTGTTAAGTTGACCCCATTTTTATTTAAGCCCATGTCGTTTGTGTTGGGTAAAATAAAAACCCTGATTTGAAGATCTTTTTTGTCCTGTGGCTCAATCTCTGCCGAGCGGACCCTGACAGACACCTAATCAAAAATCAAGTTTTCTTATATTTATATGTTGCTTTTCTTTATTTCTTTTCTTTTTTTTTTTTTTACAAACAAACTTATGCCTAATTTGAAACACCCAACAATTTTGCTAACACTTAAAACCTTTTTTTTCATGGAAATTCGTTTGTGAAGATTTCAATGGAATTTCTAGATTTAAACAGAATAGGTTCAAAAACTTACAATTTTAATTCATTGAAATGATTGTTTTCAAAAAGGCAAATTAGCAGTGATTCTTCTATATGGGGGTATTTGATCATTTTTCTCCCTTTATTCTTTCATTTACCGGTATGTATATATTTCTGTTTTAAATAATGGTTGTCTGTGAGTTTACTCGGGTCCAAGACTACAATTCCACAGATTTATGACATTTTGGCTTTGTGATGAACATAAGCAAGTGACAAAGACATCATCTAGAAAACACGCCTGCAGCTGCATCCAAAACTGCCTCAACACATGTAGAAAATCATTCATTAAAAACCTTTATTTCAATCTCTTCTGAAATGCCACTGCCACACACAAAACGACATATGTCAGATGTTTGGCGATCAGATGGATCTTCATGTCATTCTGCATTTCACAAACGGAAATCAGGTCTTAAGCAGCCAAAAGGAGAGAGACCGTCCCAGACGGGATGGTTTGATTGAATGAGAGAGAGGGTGTCAGTGTCCATAGCATGACTTCTGTTTGAGGGACGATGCCCTTTATGCTAAGATGTGACACTTTAAAAATGACATACATCTTTGATGTCCTTGGGTTTTTGATGCCAGATGTCCTTCTACATGATTTACAACGACACTGCTTCCCAGGCACGGCGTGTTCGTGCTCCACTGGTTCGCCTACAGTCCTGATCTGTCTTCCGCTGAAAATATGTGGTGCATGGAAAAGGAGTTGGGCTACAAACAGCTTAGCAGCTCAAATACTGTATTCAGTCAGAAAGACAAATTCTTCATGCACAACAGCAACAATTGCTATTCTCTGTTCCGCAACAGAATGCAGAATTACGAGGAAAATGAAAAGGCAGTGAAAGGCCCCCAAGTGTTCTGTAAAAACAAAAGAGAGCAGACATCTTTTCTAAATCTTCTTTGTTTCAAATTTATTGTAAAATCCTTGGAGACTTTTCAATCAATTCATTGTGAGATTATGTCACATTAAAAAAAAAACATAATATATTGAAGGTTAAAGCTGCATTTCAGGAAAGCTTTATCGTCATTTTAGGAAGAAAAATGAAATAAAGGAAAAGCGCTGATTCCAGAATAAGGAAGAAATAGATGGGCAATGGTAGAAATGAGTTCAGTCTATTAAAACTCAAGCTACAATAGACTTCTAAGTCAAATCTATTCTGCAAAAGCAGGTTTAAAAATGTCAACATTGCAGTCAATCAGTACATCTATCAGCAAACCCCAGGAGAGAGTAGCGGGATGGAAGGCCGCTTGGAGTCCGCTTCCATCCTCACAGATCCCCAAAACCCAATTTTAACACGCTAAAAATGAAAACATGTCACTTTAAAGACTGATTGCCTTTTAAGGGTTTAATCAATGCGTGACAATCAAAGAGCGCTGACCAAATGTCACTGACAAAGCTGTCCGGTCACCGTGACCATCAAACCTGACCGCCTGCAAACACCTTTAATCAGAATGAGGAGTGCTAATCACAAGCTTGGCTATTTCAAACACCAGAAATAACCATTTTAGGATTTTACAGCAGAAGGTTGAGTCTATCGTCTAATTTGTGACATAAATATCAGCAAAAAATCAAAATTGCTCCGTGACAGCAGATCTTTTATGAGGAAAGGAATTATATGCAATGTGGTAAAACCTGAAGGCTGTTTGGCACAAGAAAATAAAGATAACTTATGTAAGACGCGTTTGTCGTGGTGGAATTTATGGCGCTGTGAAGGTCAGCTGGTTCCATTTCTCAACCGTTAGGTTACAGAAAACCCCGTAAGCCTTAGTCGATGGAGTGATTAATCTCCACTATCGTTTGTCTTTTTTATTTCTATCACCTGCTTTGTGAATCTCTTCTTTTCTCAGGTTCTGTTTACATTTTTCTCTTGCACTTATTTACTGTTACCTTGACTTCTTGTATTCCTTTTTTCTCTCTTTTACATCTTCTTGTTGCAGTTTTCATTTGTTTCATTTCAAAAAGGGATGGTGTTGCAGACAAGACACTATGAGTCTGATGATGCTTTGCAGCTCACGCATCAGCAGAACGACTACAGCAAAGATGTTCAATACAGCAAGATTTTCATTGCCTTCTATCTTATTTTAGAATCACAAGGCTGCGCCACAAACTGTCCCTTATTTCATCAAACTCACTTCTGCAGAAGCGTTTGTGTGCTTCCAACTTGTTACCTTTGGCCTCCTTGTCCTCTTCACAGATCCGTCGGACAGCTGCAAGACCCTCCTGCTCATCCCTGCCGCCTGAAAGAGGAGACAGACACACAGATGAAAACATGTGAACAGAAAAAAGCATTTTCATACAACTTAGCAACTCATCCTTTCATTATAGCAAACCTAAAGAAAGATAATCCAAACTAAATGTCATTTTGATGCAACTATGTTTCAATGTAATCAATTGGATTAAAGACCTCTACTACAAAACAATTCTTTTGATTCATTAAAGTCCTTTTCTCCTTATAACTGTGTTTTGGGAAGCTCTGGGAAGATACCGTGAATTCTTTACATTCTACTTTTTTGTTGGAAATGTTTTGAGGCTAAACATCTCTCCCGATTCTTCTGCAGCGAGCAGGCTCCTGATATTTGCTGCCGTCCCCACAGAGATACAAATCATAGCAGCAGCCACTGAATCAGACAGTGATTGATGGATTTTAGTCTCCAGATGCCTTCCTCTCTAGAAAGAACAAACTTTAATAACAGATTTAGTGAACATTTCAATAAAACTCTGATTCCAGTATGACTCTTTAGGGAAAGAAAAAAGAAGGAACTTTTATAGAGATTTTAGGAATTAGAGTCTATTATCTGTTATTTATTATTTATTTGCTGTTCTGTTACTTAAAAGAGCTGTGGTAACATGGTCATTTCCTTTGATGGGAATACAGTTTTATTCTATTATTTTCTAAAGGTTTCAGATATTTGTCCGGTAAAATCAAAGCTAAAATTTATTAAAAGTTATCTTTGGATTCATTCTGAACTGCTTCTTTTATCTAAAAACAATGATTATACCATTTTGGCAATGAGTGTTTTCTTTTTATTGATTTGCCAAACAATTTGAAGTGTGGTCATTATCCTCAAAATTCAAAATAAAAGAACTGCAAAACCTGCATTTACAAAAACTAATTTCAACAAAACAAAAATTTCAGACCATAATGCATAGGATCAATTATGTGGAACAAATGTATTTTGACTACACTACCCAGAATGCCAAGAGGCAAGTGATTGGTCAGAGGGGTTGATGGGAGGTTCTTCTCCTAAACTGTTGCTTTTGTTCATGTGCACCTCTTTTATCTGCAATAAACCTTTGCACAGACCGAACAACACGACCGAAAAGTCAAACTCTATTGAACTCATTCACAACTCTCAACAATGTTCAGTTGTAACACAAAAATACTAAACAACAAACTCACTCAGCACAGTACATATCACTTCGCCACGGTCCCGACAACAAGAGCTCTAAAGATCCAACCAAGTTTTACAAAGTCCTACTAAAACATTGTGACAGATCTTTGAGCGCCATGCATTACAGAAGTGAGCACAACCAGAATTCATACATGCGCACTGTCACTTTTTGAGAATACTTTGTAATCCAAAACATACGGTAAGCTCTATATCAAACCGTGTTCTGTGAGTGTCCCTTCAGAAGTCAATAATCCCCTGAACTGTCTTAAAACGTTACACCTTTTTCATCAGCCAATGAAAAGGAATCTAATGAGTAGATTGATTCAGACTGCCAACTTCTGCTAAATTCTGAGAGTGGGACTTCATGATATGAGCAAAACTGCGTGTTCTTAAGTCAGTTTCAGCTATTGACTGTATGTGAGAACCGGACCAAGTCACCAATTCCCCCTCGTGTTCCAAACAGGAAGTACCCATTGACTCCAAGAAGCAAAAATCCCATAAACTTCTTTGGAAGAGTCATTTTTAGTCAGAGTAATCATTCTTGCTCAGCTACCTTTTTTTTTAACATCTTCTTACTAATCCTATTTTTTTTCCATCATATTTTTAGTGCAAGTTATTCAAGTAATGAAATGACCAATCAATAAAAGAATTCGAACAAAACAAATTTGCTAGCATCAGCCGGGGAGGACGGCATTGCACTACTGCTGCCATTTTATGTATTTTGAGATTCAATAACTTATTACATTAACAGATTTGAAGCAGGGTAGAAAAGTACCCAGAATTCATTAAATAAAAGACTCTAGAGCGAGACAAATTGGTTTTATCTGACAAATAGAAAAGCACAGATAAAGTTGGAGGCACTTAAGGAATGTCAAGCAGCAACATGTTCATTAACACAACCGAGTTTGACATTTAAGACACCAAAATGTGTTGCATTGTGACAATCACAAGGCTGTGTTTCCACACACACACACACACATTAACTGATTGTTCACTGAACTCATATACAAAAATAGACCACAAGCAAATGATCATTTCCTCTCTGGACGCGCACAGACACACTAATCTTGGATTATCAAACACAGCTTTTCAAGGACAGAGCGTCATTTGCCCCAGTGTGGTGCAGTTCAGGGTGGGCAGAGATGTGGCTGCTCCTGTGACAAAACACCAAAACACACAGGAAGGGAGAGGAGCGCGCCAAAGTATTTAAGGCTGTTTTTAATGGAAGTAGTAGGGCTGGCACTTGCAATTATACTGACCCCCACTGGGGGGGAAAAAAGGCCAATTAGTACAAAAAACTTCCTCCACAACTGTCTCAAACTTCAGTTTAAAGTAAAAAAAAAAAAATTGTAAACAGAGAAAATACCAGCATATCAAGAATCTTGATGGTTATTACATGACTGCCAAACATTTATTTAGATTTAATTTCTGATAGCCATTTTTTATTATGTGTTTATATATTTTATCAAGTACTTTTCACCTGGTATTGAGGATGTGCAGGTTCGTTTACTTTGTCTTAGTTATATTGTTGAGGTTTTTCTAAGTTTTTATTTTTTAAATGTTAAATAAATGTATATATATGATATAAACAAATGATTTTAAGGTGGATGGACCAATTCCCAGCAGTGTTAACAGCTGCTCCTGAAGCCTTTGTCACGTGCAGCCGTGCGGGTGTTGACTGGGTGCTGTGGGTTTTTGGGTTGTCCGGCCCGGGGAAGGTCATGTGGTGACCTTACACCACATACTGACTCCTTATTCCCTACTGGGCAAATGATGTACATAAGGGCTTTGCAGGGGATACATAAGTGCTTGTAGGATGTCCAAACTACACTTTTGTTGTCTGATTTTCTCATTTCTAACAGTCTGACTGCGTGACTTATCACCTGAACGGCACTAACGGGAGTTGGAAAAATCCATACGACAGGCCTGCGTCTCACCAACTTCACCCTTACGTGTTGTTTGAGTGTTCAATACGACCTTTCGCCCACAGCATGCCTGTAGAAAAAAATGTGCATGGACACCTCCATGACCCATACAGGTTTACACAGGCAGCCCGTTTCCACTCGTAAGGGCAGCTCTGACTAAAACTGGTGTATAGTCAGGCTGTGAACAAAAAAGGCGAGTTAGAAGAGGGCGATCTGCTGTCAGCCTATCACATGAACTGTGGCGGTTTTACATGTGGTTGTTCCAGCTGTCACCTTCCTGCTGGTTTTCAGTCCGTTCAGCATTTCAACTTGACTCTGCACAAATGAATCCTGGTATTCTCCTGTAGCATGGATATAGAAGTGACAGGTCTGGCAGCTTTACTGTGACACTCAGCTCCTAAGATGACGCATGCAGTCGCTGGGCTTGGATACTGTTGGAATTTCTTTCTTTTTTTTTTTTTTTAAAGCCTCTGTGTTTCATCTTAGCCTTTTTCCTGCAATCTGCTAGTATTCTCCTTTCCCCCTAATTTTCTTTTTGGGTTAAATCATCCCACCTTTCAATAAATATATTTTTTTTACTGCCTTATTGGAAAAATAAAGCAACCTGAGTCTGACAACTGATCTGACAAAAAATTGAACACTTGATGTAGAAATCCACTTTGGTTATTACAGCTACAGATTTCACTAAGCAGGGGCTCAACGCAAACTCTGCCTGCATAAGACCCCCACTGAAATATGCAACCACTCCATTACCAGAGGTCCACTTCAACATAAATACTCTCATGAATAATCTAAGGAAGCAGGTCTATTAGAAATGCAGATGCACACACCATCAGGTGTGTGTTCTTCTCAGAAAAACAAACAGGATTTACCAAGTCAAAAACAAATAATAGATCTGGCTCCTGTAAGACGAATTAAATCAAATGCGGTCCCCTTCCTCATTGGTTGAAAATACTGGGAAATACGGAATACTAGGACTAGGTAAGACGAATAGTCAAACTTCCTGCTGACAGTTTATTGCAGCGGTCTTTAACCTCCAAGAAAATAATTCATAAATTATTATTTCAGTTTTTTTACTATCTGACTCTTACTGATGCTTTTATTTTGGTATACAACTGGATTCCCTCCACTGCATGTGGTCATGACTCCCTCGCATGTCTTACCTACATTTGCTACCTTCTTAAAGGGGCAACCAGAAACATACAAGTCATCACTGAAAAACTGGAACCAAGAAGAGAGAAAAATATGGATTCACTGCAACAGGATGTCCCATACTAATATGTAGAGACTGGTTCACTAATGTTTATTGGGATGCTGCTAATAAAGTGGATTTACATTTATTGGAAAACACCAGCTTTAATGCCAGTTTTATCTTATTTTTGTTGCATTTATCCACCGGTCCGTGAGAATATTGTTTAACTTTAAACCAGTCTGTGGAGCAAAACAGGTTGGGAAAGTCCATTTTAATGGTTTTAGAATTTGAAAAAGGATTTAACTGCAGCAAACGCCAGGCACATAGTTAGGTCTTGTAATGAGAAATTTAGAAAAGAAGAAAAAAAATGTTTCCCCAAAGTACTAATCCCTGACAGAGCACTGAAAGGAAGAAGAACATCGCAGAGCAAACATGGCATCCTGTTTCCAGAAAACGGCACATGAAGTGATTCTGGCTATGACAATGGCTTCTGAGCATTGGAGCTGTCAAAACATGCTTAGCTCAGTGTTTTTCAACCGGTGTGCCGCGGTGGGAAATTACCCATTTTCACTAATCTAAAAACATTTCTCATCTCCAGGATATCAGCTCTGTGTTCATCCAGACAGGCACTGATAAAACACTGAGTAGTTAGGAATATAAAAGATTGTAAAATACTTTTTTCTTTCTGTTTATTTAATTCTATTGAAGACACTTTAATAAGAATGACAATACCTCGATTTAGCCGCAGCTTCAGCTCTGTTTTTGGAAAAGTCCCGCCCCTTTTACTGTCTCCACCAATCATTCTTTGAGGCTAAATCATACGTCATCAGTAGCCGCGTTTACATGGGCAAAATATCTTGATCGGATCAATGGTCGGGTTAAAATTCACCCGTGCACAGAAAACCTTTTTCCGATTAGAACAAGCGTTCCCATGGGTCACAGTTTCGTTCGAAAGAAATCATTTGGGCATGCGCAGTAGTGTAAAAACTCCCGGAAGGAAGTGTCCCGTTGTAAACAACCCTTTGCTGTCACATCCATTTATGCAGCAGCTCGGTAATATACGAGACGATCTTCCAAACGTGCTTTTATTAATGTTATGAATATTATGAAGCGTCTATTCGCTCATCGTTTTATATTTAATCCGTGTGGTCGGTGCTTTTTTGTGCAGGGGGAGCTTGAAGCCCGGTTAGGAAAGGCTATAAACACGGGCTAACAACATTAGCTTGGCTGCACGCTAATGTTTAGGAATAAGCCTTTACTCAGCCTTTATTTTGTCGGGACACAACTGGAAACACAAATCCACGTGATTGTTTGGACAGTTTCTAAGGACTGAGCCACATTTCTGCTTTGAAGCTCACACACCGACCCAAATGTGTGAGCTGACGGGCCGAGCTCTGCTCGGTTCTCGTGAGTCCTGCAGCCGCTAACCCAGAGCGGCGGGTCGGCTCACAGTCCGAATTCTCACACATAACAACACAACAAAACGCACACGTAACAAAGCACCCCCCCCAAACACATTAATAAATCCGCCTGCTCTGCTCAGAGAGGTTCACTCGGTCCACTGGCACCGGAGCCCGAACGCAGAGCTCGGGTGCCGGGTCCAGACCTCACTGGGCACGAGGCGATCCTCCCCGGCAGCGCCTTCCTGAGGGGTGAGAGAGAGGGGAGAGGCAGCGGGACGAGAGCGGAGCAGCACTTTTCAGGGGGCCGCCGTAGAACAGCTGATTGGTCCTGTATGAGCTCCAAAGCTTTCTATCAGCGAAACACCGTCTATGAATGACGTAAACCAGAGCAGAAGTGACACACGATTGGAATGACCGTTTACATGTACCACGATTGGATAAAGGATCGGTATAACCCACCTATCTCCATCGGCAAGAAAGTTTGATCCGAACGAGTCTGACCGGGGCAGACTATTCCGAACGGCGCGTTTACATGACACATTTTCTTTCCGATCAGGCATTCTTTCCGATTACTTTTGCCCATGTAAACGCGGCTAGTCTGACCAATCAGAAGTGATTAAAGGCTTCTCTTCCTTGTTCCGATTCTGCTCATAAAGTCTCTCAGTTCCAACAAAAATACCAGCTAAAGCTCGTCTTTAGCGGGGGTAGCTTTCCACAGAATCCGGTATCAGACCGTGGAACAAGTGAAGAAAACAATGAAGCTCAGAGAAGCGAATCTGTCTGAGTACGACTGCTGTTTGCACTACATCTCCCATGATGCATTGGGTTAAAGTGACAGCGTCTCAGCGAACAATGAGTCTTCCCTGTTAAACATACTGAAACCTCAACAAACACACATCAAACAGTTTTTAAATCTTCTTGATGAAATCAGAGGTTAACAGTTTAGTTCTCCTTCAAGGTTTGTGTTAATTAACAGCCAAACATCCCAGAGTTTTAGTCCAAGTGCAGCTTTCTAACTGAAACACTTTCTAATAATGTCTGGATTATTTTATATGTTAAATTTAAGAAGAAGTAATAGCAACATTAAAGAAACAGGATTAAGGTGAAGTGGCCAACAGACACAATTAAACTAAATTGAAACAATTTAATCATCTAAAAAGAAATAAAACTTTTTTGTTAAAGTTTTCAAAGACTTTATCTTTGATTAAGACAAAAGAAGAACTAATAAAACTTCAACATTTTCACATAAATATAATGTTAGTTTTTTGTGTAAAATTTATCCAACATATTGTGATCATATTGTTCATAAATTACACTTACCTTTGCACCAACATAAAAAAAATGTAAAAAAATAAATCACTATTTAGAAAGAGTATATTTGTTTTTTTGTGAGGTTACATAAAATTGCATGTTAATAAACTGGAGGGAAAAACAACTACCAGGGTAAAAGTTTCAAATAATTTAGTTGAAAATTATTACTGAAAAACTAACTTAACTTTTATTACATCTTTTAGAAAAAACAGCTGTACTGTACATCAATACAGACTATAGAGTTTCTCCTTTTGTAATTTTTGGATGCTGGTGTGCTGTGGGATTTCAAGGATAAAGTGTGTCTTGGCTCAAAAAAGGTTGAAAAACACCGGCTTAGCTGATATGTGAGTCAAACAGGGTTTTTTTTTTATGTTTGGGAGTAATGTTTCCACCTTATTTTCTTATTTTTGCCGAAATAAAATACAAATACGTCATCTGTGTCTTTTAGTAAGAAGAAGTCCTCAAATTTGACTTTTAATTGAGAAGATTTGTTCCCTCTCATCATTTCTATATTAATCCTGTTTGAATGAGACCGTTCCTGAGGATACTCTCCTCGTCATTTCAGATATCTCCATCAATCAAAATAAGTCTTGCTTTCAACAGTCCTGCTATCCAACCACATTGTAATGTCTGTGTGCACAAGGTCAACTATTAAGCAACTTTATTCATCCATGTCATAATTTGGGTTTTTCTGTGATTAGAAGGTACCTTTTTGGTCCAAATGAATGATCTTATGAAGTTGGATAGAAGTAGAGCTGTGATTAAAAAGCTATTTCAGATTTCTACAGGTAGAAAATGTTTATGGTCTATGTGAAATCGCAGTTATTCCATCTTCCAATTCTGAATTGGCATTTAACAGTGTTTTTCAACAGTCAGCTTTTCCCAGCAGTTTATTTTAAATAAAAATAAACATTTAAGACTGATATTGACCCATAATTTAAAATGGGTCACTGGGGTGTTAAGAATAGTCTAAATTCAATCTGAAAAGTAATTATGGATTGTAAACAGTGACTGATTTCTGATTAGATTAAAGGAATTTGCTTCTCTGCCCTTTGAGTCAAACGCCTTCAGTAAACCTGCTGCAGGTGGGATGGTTTTGCTTCCATAGCAGCTTTTTAGTTCTTAATTTACTCTGTTTTTGGTGATTAAAACTCTCTTCCTTAAATTCTATGAAATGATTTTTAAATGGTTCAAGTCAGAATAATGGAATAGTGATGACATAGTAATGACGATTGCCAATATAGTAAACGCTTTTTTATTATAAACACCTAAAGATTTTCGCCAAAATAATGTTTGAAAGTTGTTTGAATCCACTTTGATAATAATCTAAAATTATGAAAGTGGATGGATGGATGGATGGATGGATGGATGGATGGATGGATGGATGGATGGATGGATGGATGGATGGATGGATGGATGGATGGATAGATACATACATAGATAGATAGATAGATAGATAGATAGATAGATAGATAGATAGATAGATAGATAGATAGATAGATAGATAGATAGATAGATAGATAGATAGATAGATAGATAGATAGATAGATAGATAGATAGATAGATAGATGATTGATTGATTGATTGATTGATTGATTGATTGATTGATTGATTTATATATCTATATATAAACAATACAAAACAAAATTTCTCTGTTGGAAGATGTTTTTTTTACCACATGCATCAAACCCCACAACTGATCCGTTTTAAGCGTTTTCCCAGAAAAGGCCTCGGCTGTCTGCAGCCACACAAACTCTGACTTCCTTGTAAAAGAGTCTTTAGAGTCTTTTGTATAACTTCTTCAGTCACTAAAGAATATGAAAGAATCAAAATGTTTTTACATATCATGCGGTCAAAAAACATTTCTAAGAATAAATATGTGGATGATAGACAATTGAAGAGGAGCAGTTACAAGCAAAAAAAAAAACTGTAACTTGAGTTTTTTTGCAATCCCAAGCCTTTTTTTCTTTCTTTTCTTTCTTAAAAAAGGACCCTCAATTCCCTCCCCTGTTTGCATTTTATAGTGAAGTGCTTAATACTATACCGATTATAACATGAGCCCCAAGTCTGGCCAAATGACGGACAACCTCATAGCCGATTCCTCTGCCTCCTCCTGTCACTATGGCAACCTTCCCATTTTGTCTGGGCATCACTGGTAGAAGAGGAAGAGGACAGAAATCAGAGCTGATGTTGGAGTTCAGACTTCTTTGTGGAAACACTAGCAGGCAGTCTGCAAAGTTTCCCATCATGTGGTTAGCGGGCAATCCCTATAGTGGTCAATCAAACATCATTTCCTTTAAAGCCACTTAAAACTTTTTTTTTTTTTTTTTGCAGAGTTATTTTTCTGGTTTTAGCCTATTAAAGCTATTTTTAAAAGAAAATTAAAAAAAAACATCTGGTTTTCTAAATAATAATAATAATAATAATGTGAAATCTAATCTTGACATGTTTCCTACAAAACCGAAACATATAGGTGTATTACAATTCTTTAAAATTTACAAAATTATTGCACACTTCTTTAAAACATTGTGAGAAGAAATTTAAGAGCTGAATTCGTTTCAAACAACTGCTGACTGTAACATTTGCAAGCAGCAAGTCATCGAGATGGGAAGACAGGATCAAGATGAGATCCCTTAGGGATTCTCGCTGAACTGTGTTGCAAAATATATTAGTTTAATATTAAACACTTTTATGACGAACTCTATCACTTAAAAGAACACAGCTTGAGAAATTCTAGATGTTTTACACTATTTTGATGAATTCGGCTTCAAAGATACTCTAGTGAAATGTTGTTAAACTACATTTCCACTCATTTTTAAAACTAGCTAAAACGGCTACTTTAGTTTTAGTGGCTGCAAGCCCTACGGTACAAATAATGACTTTAAAGCTTCCGGTTAATAATAATAAATTAAAGGCCTACATTTACTATTCTATGTTAAAGAAACATTCTGGCTAATTTAATACACTTTAATGATCTTTATTTTAAGACGATTCTTTGGTCTAAAGAATTAGTAGTTAACTAAAACTGACCTGGCAGCCTTAGCGGTTTGTTTAATAGTTGAGCCAACAGAACCTTAAAGCCGAGCAGATAGAGCTTAAGAGCCGGTAGCAGACCAAACCGGAGAGCGGACCACATCTTCACCAAGAGACGGGTTTTACTGTTTTCACGCACGGAGGACTCAAAGGAGCTGCACAGAGGAACGCTCTGCGGGGCGCGTTCCAATATGAAGTTGGTGAAATCTTGTTCCTTTCCCCTTTGAACCTTCTCAATTCATTCTACATTGCGCAACCCCACATCATAGCAGGGCTCACTTAAAATGACTAAACTAACACTTTCTAAGCTGAAATATATAAAAAAAAAATCTTCAATGACATCCCTCATTTGATGGATTGCAATAAGTGGGCTTTCAAAAGACTTCATCACACATGATGAAGTCACCAATAGCTGCGTTTTCATTACACATACATGCAAAACTTTATCAAGATTCTAGAAATGTCTAGAGCTACAATTTTGCAATTACACTGTTTCCATTAAATCATAGTTATGCGATTAAAAACAACCCAAATTATGCAATAATACATTCAAAGACATAGGTGTGAACAATACTTTGATCTACGGCCCAAACATTCAAAAATTGTGCCATGGCACTAGTGCTCATCATCATCTATCAAAGGAGACGTCGGCGTCTTATTCAGGCCATGGAGCGGCGAGCTCTTTACACGTGGGGAGCGACTACGGAGGAAGCAATTTTACAGAGGAGCTGTGCAATCAGGTAGAGATGCCCAATGGCCTCTGTCATCAAACCTGTTGTTGGGGGTTGTGCAACGCCCCGCCCCGCCTCTTACTAAGAGCGCGCTTCAGGCCGTCTGTCTGCGCGCGCACACACGCACACTTTTAACCGTACAGGATTTGTGAAAATATATTTAATATTTAAGTTGCACATTACACAAGAGAAGAATGCATCAAAAGATGAGGCTGGAGGAGGACATGAATCTCTTTAATAATATCAATACAAATACGTGTTTTTTTCCTGCGGGACGGGGGACGATACAAAATCAATGCATCTCTATTACTGTGCGGGACTAAATTCTCTGAGTTTTGCGGGTGCGGGCGGGAGTGGACATACATATTGCGGGAGCGGGCGGGAGTGTAACGCATACGTTGCGGGAGCGGGCGGGATTGGTCAGAAATTCAGCGGGCGCGGGCGGGAGCGGGATGAAGAAAATAGTCCCGCGCAGGGCTCTAGACCCAACGATTCATTGCATGACACGCTTGACTTTTGATAAGCTGCGTGATGTTGTGGAACCTCTTGTTGCGCCTGCTGTGCAGTGCAGAAGGCTGACACTTCCTACCAAGAAGCGCATTGCCATCGCTATCTATCTGACTCATTCCAATCGAAAAAAGGGTTTTCATTGAAATTTCAATACACCTCCTGCAAGCGCAAAAACATAAATCCGAGATTTTTTTGAAATTGTTGTGTTTCCATTAGGCGAATTTATACACATCCAATTTAGGCAATTTCATAATCAGTTGAAACGCAGCTAATGTGCCATTGAGATTTATATAGAGCGTGTTTTATTTTTCTTCCTTTCAGGTTTTTATTTTACAAACTGTTTATAGTTGAATATATTAAGAAATGCCTTTTTCGATATTGGTTGACTATCAAGTAACTATTAGAATAATCAAAAATATAATTTTATTTGTCATTTTTGACAGCAGCTGAAATATAGGTACTGCATTTTCCGCACTTTAGGGCGCTTCAAATTATACGGTGTACCGTTAATGAATAGTCTATTTTGAAGTTATGGCTGTGTCCGAATTCCTTCCCTACGCACTAAGTCATAGCTAAGGCACACCGAACTGTAAGCGGCATTAAATTTGGCAAAAGAGTCAAACTTAAGATAAACATTACTGTGACTATGCTAACTTCCAACCTTGTTAGTAATAACACGTAATAAGAACACAGTCTGACACAGCTACACGTTAGCCGTGTTAGTGTGTTCATAATGACACTCAAACTTGTCTGCAACTTTAACAGTGCCCATTACCTCACTAAATTGCTTCAACATGAGTAAGAAAAACCAGGATTAATCCAAGTATAAGGCGCTCCGGATTATAAAGCGCACTGTTGTTTTTTTGAAAATATTTGATCTGTAAGTGCGCCTTTTAATGCGGAAAATACGATAAAGGAGGCAAAAAGCCCTACAAAAAAAATATACTGTTTAGCCGGTCTGTTATTTTTTTCTTTGTCTTTGTCTGGTAAATTCATTATAACATTTTAACGGAGTAGAAATCATTCAAAAACGTCCCAATTTCATGCAAAAAGTAGGTGCAAGAAAAGCCACAAGTGTCTACTGTGAAAGCATTCTGTTATTTTGAATGCCTTTTACTATTACTTCATTTCAGGTTGAATTAGTAGCACTGACACACAGTTGGCTCCAGTTATTAAAATCCGCTTTAGAAGGCAGTTAAATAAGCACTGTGTCATCATGACTAACCTGACGGAGCCCGTGTATGTTGGATGTGCGCGCGCTGCTGTAAATGCAGGCTGCGAGTAAGTGTCTCTCCTCGGATGAGTGTTTGTTCTGCAGCTGCCTGAAAGGCTGGGGGTCAGCAAAGCGAACTGGCCTGCTATTGTTTAAAGGAAATCGCATCTCACGCATGACTGTGGGATGATTATTTGGGTTGATGGAACATCAGCGAGACACACAAAAGGACACAGTTGTACAAACACACACTGAGAAATGAAGATACATATGAGGCATGCTGGGAACAGTTCATGACAGGAGAGTGTGTGATGTAAATAACATTTGAACAGCATCAAAATTGCTTCAGCGAACAGCCACCTAGTGTTTTGTGACAAGCACTTGCTGTCTGCATGGCATGACTTTATATTTATTTATTTTTTTATGCAGGCTGACAGCAGCACTGCAAATATACTTGTGCATTTGTCTACTGCACGTTAAAATCTTTAATTTCATGGTTTTCCAGGACTTATTCTGCTAACATGATTGGATGTTCTCAACAGAAAATGAGAGAAGTTTATCAATTCCGTCATGACTTAGCAGTCTTTTAGATAAAATCTCATTTCCGAAGTGGTCAACTTCTGTCTGCGTCTGCATATCAACAATCTGATTTGTTTCCTAAGGATGGAGTTGTGTCTCGCTGCTTTTCTGCAGAAGAGCTCCAATTTGAGTTGCAAAGAGAGTCAAACCTAAGATTTTGACAGGAAAAAGCTTGAGGCTAGACAGTGTAAAGCCAATAAGAATGCAGCACATGTTCATATGCAGCTTCATAAAAAAGAAATTGCAGTTGTTTCTTTTTGTGCACTAGAATGTAATCAGCAAATACATAAGGTACTAGTCAAATAAAAAATATAGATATTTTTTTTGCATATTTGTAAATACAAACACAGCCTTTTCAAAACACAACGCACTGCAGTATCCTAAAAAAAAATAATTTCATTCCGATCATCTTTTGGTTTATTGTAAAAGTGTTCCATTGGTCTTTTAATTATGATTACCGGTATGCTGTTATTCTGAGAAAAAAAAAAAACACAACAAAAACATTTTGTTTTCTAGGACATAATTTCTGCAGACCAGCAGGATTTCTTATCACCTCTGGGTCGTTGGCACAAAGCAAAATGGAAAGGGAGCTTGTGGCCCGCCCAGCTTATTTCCGAGCATCAAGGTTCAATGTTTTTTTATTTGCCATGTACTGTATGCATCAACTTACATTGAAGCACAATGAAATTCTTGTGCAAAGCTCTGAGAGTCACAGTTTGGATTAAGGAGACAAATAGGAATTGTTGTACAAGTTTAAACAACAGGATCAGGAAGTACATACCCCAAAAAAAAGCTTAAAAAAAAAGATCAGTGCAAGTACACGGAAAACTGGAAGGAGTGCAAAAACAAATAGAAGAGACATCGAATTGTGCATGTTTACCAATTAAAAAAATGCAATTTGCATATTTCTTTGCGATGAGGTATTTTTTGTTACATTTTCCGTTGTTGTTTTTTTGCCATCAGTCTGACTGTGGCAGGGAAGAAACTGTTGAAAAAGCGAGTTCTATATGTGATGATGCTGTCTGCTCTGCCGTTTCTCTATCTCCCAAAGAAGCTCTTTTTCAAACTACATTTTTCATCTGCTCCTGATATAAAACAATTTGACTTAAGAAATTGCAATTCGAATCCTAATTTTCTGTATATATGTGCTCATCATCAGAAAAAATACCAATAGAACATGTTAGAAACACCAAAAACAGGATTTTCATTGAAATATTATGACAAAATGAAGAAGCATTGTGTCTTAAAACTGTACTGAATGTGTTTTCCCTGAAGAATGCACTTGTTCCCTGAAAGTACATTATTCAAAAAGATTCAGTAGCTCATATTTAGAACAATTTAAAAAAAACACTATAAAGTTATTAAATGCATCTAAAAATGAAATGTAAAATACTTTTTTGCTTGTTATGACGAAAGAGTTTTCAAGCAAGACCCTTTCAGTGGTGGTTTCTGCCAGTACTCAATGAAATAACGCTTTGTACCAACAAACTCTATTCCTTCACCCAACTGCCATATTCCACCAATAACTCACACCTAAATAGTTGTGCTGAAACTTGAAAACTTTTACACGAGTCTCACACTTAAGCTACAAATCAAAGTAAGCTCTTTTATACTAATGTTGTTTAGGTGGCATGGATGAGCGTTAGGAGATTTTGACCAGAACTGCCTCCTCATTTGTCATCTTTCACAGATTCATAACCCAGAGGTGATTATTAAGAGAAAAGCAACAATATTATATGAGCAGAGATTGTCCTAAACGCGGTCCCTTAGATGTTTCAATGATAATCTCCTCTGTTACTGACAGTCAGGCTGTTGACCTGTTGCAGACAAACACTTACAATACAAAAGTGTAAAGGAAAATTTTTGATTTTATCACAGAATTTGTAAAGACGGATCCATTTTAGAAGCTATGTCACTGCTGACAATTTGCTATTTGTCAGGATGAAAATACAATAAAAAAAAGGGGAAAAAAAAACATTTGTGTTCTCCCCTGTTCTCCATTAAAATGATGTCTAATTAGGTTCAAGTATCAACATTATAAACAAAAGCTGCACACACTTTTATGATAGATTGAATTCAAAAATTTGACTTTGTTAGGTTTTTTTTTCAACAAGTTAATTTCCCCCTTGTAGGGTCAATAAAGTTTTATTCAATTGTATTCTTTTCTATCCATTTAACAATTGAGAAAATGATTTCTTGGCTGTTGTGAACTTAAAAAAGCACCTGTTGCTTATTACTGATCAATTTTGCTGCTCCTGGAGCTGTTTTGTTGGAAAATGAAATGGGGGGGGGGACTAAAATGTCAGCTGCAGCACTGATTTGGGGTCCAAGTAGACCAGCCAAAGAATAGAAAGACCCCAAAACGTTAAGTTAAATGACTAACAGTATGGAAAAGTGTTGAATAACACTTAATATTACGTAAAATAATTTCTTAAATTCTACCATTGAGGAGTTTAGCTTCAGAGTGTCAAACAGAATCATGGGAATTATTTTTCAGGGTTTTTTTCAGGTTTCCATTCCACTCCATGTAACCACCAATAGTGGTTTCTTTTTGGCGTTTGTGTGTGAATTGAACAAAGAAACCACAGCTTTAATAATTCAAAGCATAGATGCTGTGAGGCTTTTTGCAAAACGGAGGCTTTTTTAGAGCCGCAGAGCTGAATGGAAAGGAGACTGTCAGTGTTGGAGGAATATGAGAGCACTGCTGACTGTCCTGTTCTGCAGGGCAGCCGCTCATGTTTTTTTTTTTCATAAACACAAAGCCATAAAGTTAGATGCACGTGTCCCTGACCTGAACCCTGCTCCCATGCCACATTCAAGTCCGTTTTAGCAAATTAGCCGCATTAGAAATACTAATGCAATTCCCACTGCTCCTCCCATTGGGACTTTACAGTGATAATACATGAACCCTGAGGAAAGGGGATCAAAGACAAGACTTTTCAGCGTTGTATTTGATCTATGACAACATTCTACCATGTTGTGTTTGATCTGTGTCACACATGGCAACAGAAAAGAATTTTTAATCAAAGTATGAAGGCCGCTCACCCAGACAACTTCAGATTTGTCAGGGAAGATTTATGTGTAACGTGCCCGACAAATCAAAGACACAAAAATAAACAGCTGTTTTTCTAAAGAGGAAATCACACTGACAATGTTCTGACTTTCATTACATTTTTTCTTTCAAATGTAAATTTGATATGTTAAACACATTTTTAATTAGGTTTTAGTGTCTCAAAGGGTCTTACCCACACGCCGTGACGTGGCCCCGACTCTCTAAGAAGAGAAAGAATTCCCCCGCATAAAAAAAAAAAAGTACTGCACTGTACAGTTAGTACAAAGAAAATTGAAAGGAAAGCCCATGAGAGGCAATTCAGAGTGAGATCTATCCTCCATGGATGGCTGGATGTGCACTTGGAGACTGGATGAGGCAGTGGAGGCTGCACAGGCAGATTTGCCAAGTGTGGTGTCAGTTTAACTTCAAGCCTCATAGGTTTTCTACAGAGAGAGCAGCCAAAGGCCAGCTTGTAAACACCGAAAGTGAAACCTGACATCTTTGCATGTGTTTGTGGAAGGCACACAACAAGGGAATGCTCTTTTGACTTCCTCTCAGTGGTCTTTTTTTTTTTTTGCTTTTTATATAATAATATCATTCTAAATGCCTACCTTAAAAATGATCAAATCTAATTCTAACAACCTGTTAGTTTGCCCTTATGAATCTGCATTGATCAAGGGTTCTTTGAAACTGGAATTCAAGGGAAAAGACTGTTCCGCTCCGAGCATTGAGCCCATTCAGACTGAGAAATGTCAGAGCGAACCGAAGCTCAGTCCGATTGAAAATGAACCACGAACACCTCAAAAGATGGGTCCAAGATCTCAAAGGTCTGTCCGGCTGACTTAATATTTGTTTGGTGTTATCGGGGGGAAACAAACTGTTGTTCACTTTAAGCAAACCAAATGTGTCCAGTCTGAATACACCCTCAAGAGTGCACGCTGCAAACATGACAGTAGGAGAGTGAACAATAGAAAGTCTGAGAGTAAAACTGTTTTTTTTTTTAAATGGTTCTCCGGCTGCCTGGTGAGTATAACTCTAGAGAAAAAAAAAAAAAAAGCATCAGGTGTGCTTTCAGGGTTTATATGGGACAAAAATGTGCAGACTCTGTTCATCAAACACTCTCCAAGCATTTTTTCTGATTGTCTCTGGGGAGTCGATGTCTTTCTATTAGTAGATGTAGAATGAGCAGCAGAGGGAGGGATTCTTGTAGCACCAATTAAGACTTTCATTAACTCTCAGCCACACATTTGCTGACACACACGTTCACAGGCACTGTGCAAACGTACGTGCATGCAGAGTATTAAGCACTTTTAATTTAACAGTCTGTGAGTCTCGGTTTCTCTTCCTGTCTGGCACCTGTTGTCACAGAGGAGGGACTGTGAGGAGACTCTTTCATCTTTTTGCTCTCATCCCTCCTCTCACTCCACGATTAAGTGAACACAGACAATTCACATCGTTGTTGGTGCCTTTTACAGCGACAATGGCTTGAAGATCTTCAGGTATTAAAGTTGTACTCAAAAACTTCTGATTACACCAAAGACATTTAATCCGGATTTTAGGCATCCCTTCATTATAAGGGGCTTTTGTGGTTTTTCAGAGTTTTTCAGATGTTTTTTTTTAACATGTCCTTGTGGCATTTTTCTCATGGTATGAGGAAAATTCCGCTCAAAATTCCATTTCTGAGTATTTCTTTATTCCAATCATTGTGAATCAGGAGCAGACAAAAAAATCCAGTTGGAAAAAGCTTGTAAGTGTGATGTAGAAGCTACTATGGCAAAGCCACAAGCTCCCTGCTCCACCGGATTCTGATGCTTCCACTTGTAGACAAACAGATCCATGTACGTCTTTGCTTTCCTCGTCTGAGCTGGCATCAGATAGATAAAAAGATTATCATAGTGGGACTTTAACTTTTTTGCTCGCTGTAAATAAGAATTTTGCAAACTCATTACAAAATTTTCCTTTAACTATGAAAAATGTGGCAAAAGTGAATTTTGCAGATCTGTTTTCAGCTCCACAACAGCTGAATCATTTGCAGATTGTCACCCTCAGCAGCGTCTCTCCGTTCCCTGTGTCCATCTGCTCCCTTTTCCACCAGATGCAACCGACTTTTTAAGTTGAGCCAAACAGCATCTGAGCAGGCAGCAACAGTAGCAGGCACAGATCCTTTTTGGAGCTTTTCTTTTGTGCCCGCAGAAATTCTGAACTCCAGCCTTAGAACCCTCCTGCTGCACGTATTAACCCTTAGAAGTCTCCGCACTCACCGGTGCGATGACCAATCACATCAGTCGTTTACAAGGATGCAGATCTACCATTAGTAAAGTGTTCATTCAAAATTTACCATGATGATTACCCAAACATATAAGATGGGAGATTTTCGGTGTACATAAGAAAATATTCGGACACATAATTCTGATACCACTTGGATTTATTCCAAGGAAGTTTTTTAATGATTTTGGGAAGTTTCACCTGTTTTTAAGTTACTTTTCATGTTGTTTTGAACTTGTCTTATCTTTTTTGGATTTATATTCTTGCTACACTTTAGATTTATTTCATAAAAACATAAATACAAATTTGATCTAAATTACTGCGATTTTTCCAGCTAAAAAAATAAATAAATTTACTTTTCAAAATTTCCTTTTTGCACAGTTCTATGTTAATTTTGGAAATATTATGCATTACAATGAATAAAAATATCTGTAAGAAAAGAAGTTGGGGTTGTAATAAAAAGATGGATATCAAGTATTGTAAAAAAAAAAAAAAACAGGCTTAAATATAAATTATTAGAGAAAATTGGAAAGTTGTTAAAAAAAAAAACAATCAAAAAGGCCCTGGACTACTAAGGGTTAACAAACAAACTACTTTCATATTACGTTATGTTTTGCTCACCTCAATGAGTAGCTGTTGACACCTTTGCTTCATAGTTTTTCATTCAGGAAAGATCTCATCCTAGGACACTTTTCTGGATTGCTCCTTTTTTGCCAAAAATTGTTTTATTTGTCCACCTGAAGGTGTGATTCATGTCTAACTTGGTGTTTCCGTCCCCGTCTTCATAAATGCTAATGATGGGAGCTGTTTTGGCTGGAGGGAGTATAGTTGCGCTGACTGTATGACAACTTTGTCCCGGTGGGGGGCAGACACTGGGGAGTGAAGCTTGAGAAAGGAAGCAAACGCAGGGCTGAGCACAGCTTCCGGACATATAGTGGGAAATGTGCATGGCTGCGTGAGTGTGTATCGAAACTCGGACACAGCAGACATGTGTCAGCTCAGCTCCAGCACCGTCAAGCTAAACTGACATAAACAGCCCCGGGCGGTCCTATCAGAGATGGACTTTTACATAACGGCTGAGTCACTCACAATCTATTTTTATGGCTTTGAGGTGTGTGCGGTTGTGGTGGTGTGGGTATTGTGTGTGTGTTTGTGTGGGGGTTCTAGAGCTGAGAGGATCCAAGACCCTCTCAAAGAGGACATGCCATAAATGCAACGCTGGGTCATCCTAACCTGACTTCAATGCTTTCAGGGAGGATGTGAAAAAGGATGGGGTTTAAGAAGGGCGCCGGCATTGTTTCTGAAAAAAAAAAAGAAAGGAAAATTGTGTTCCCTCTCCAGAGTTATGGTGTTGGAGAAGGAGATGGGGGTGTGCTGGTGGGGAAGAACTGAACGTCCAGTGTGGGTTAAAGACAGAAAAGCTGTTTGAAGATCCAGTTGGTGTAATCCCACTGTAGCAGGTCGGAGTATGTAAACAGATTTTTGATTATCATAAGATAATAGGTCCAATAAAGTTTTGTATAGTCAAATATTGCAGAATACCTTTAAATCTGTAGCTATGTGAGCTGTTTTAGTGGCCTTGCAATGTACAGGTGAAGCAAGGATAGGCTCCAGCAACCCCACAACCTTAAACAGGAATAAGTGGAGTTAAAAGGTGAATGGATGTATCAGCTATTTTTAGTTTGGGACTTCAGAATGAACAGTTCCTCATTTTTTACTTTGAAATCTGCCTTTAAAGAAATTACAACTTTTCTTCAACTTATTAACAATTTTCCCACTCTTATTTATTCCGCTTTCATGTTTTGCTTTAATGTTTTATTTTTTTGAAACACAGATTATTTTCCCCTGATATGAATCCTCTGGTGTCCTTACAGTTATTGCTTTGTCATTTGTTCTTTATTACTTGAGAAACATTTACAATTTTAACAATCCGAAGACTCAAAGTAAAATTAAAAAAACACAGAACATGCCCAAATTAGTGTCAACAATTAAAAATGTACATCCTCAATGGGGCCAAACGTTGTGTGTGTGTGTGTGTGAGTCTATCTCTGAGCTTTGCACAGTCTGAGCAGTGTCTGCATATTTGTCAGAGTAACCCTTCGTGCTCTGCTACCATTTTTTTAAACATGTTCTTGATTTTTTTCGTGAAATTTTATTTTTCTGTATTGCAAGTAATTTAAGTTATAAACTGACCAATCGGATGCCTTAATAAGTGTTCTCACGTCGAATTTTCGAAACCTTTGATTGCCATGTTCTCCTGAACCGCTTTGAAGTGGTGGGGGTGTAGACTCCCACCAAGCTCACTCCTGAACGGTGAGGGCGGTTGCCATAGATATTTTGACTCCAATTATGGTTGATTTGGACCAATCACTGCATAATGACGATGTCTGTCTCCAACATGGCGATGTCCATATCATGTAAAAGTAGCAACTAAATTTAGTAAGTAAGTCGTTTTCTGTGGATGACGTCACACTCGCTCTGTCCAGTTCTCTCAGACAGTCAATGAGTCTGAACTTTGGTACACTTCATGCGGTTTCCACTTGTTACCAAAGCATGCACTCCAAAAAGTTTTTGCTTTTTCAGAGTGAATGTCAAACAACCAAATCAGACATCTAAATCCTTCAGGGCAGCAAACAGACAAAACCTCCACTTTTATTATAGTTTGCACACCTGCTGATATGATTACTACGGAGTCCTGGACATGACATTGAAAAAGAATTGTTCCGAACAATAGATCGTAATTCTCAAAATGACAATAAAATGCTGATTTGTGGCCAGAAAAAAGCACCTTGTGTGCACAACATGCTACTTTGAAGGAACCTTTTTTTTTTTTGTGTTTCAGTGTTATCTCCAGTGCTCCGTAGATTACAATGTTTTGGCTGCAACCTTCCTCTTTTTTAGGACCATGAAAGCAGTAATAAGGTAATTAGCGATACCTTCTGTGGTCGTTTCAATGCTAAATTTGACAAATCTTTTAATGAATCAATCAGTTATTTAATAATTGCCAATGGGGAACAGTCTCATAGCAATAAAGGAGTGGATCAACAGCGTAAAAGAAGAATTTCTTTTATCCGTCCTGTTTTTCTGCTCCGTGACCAATTCAGCCTCTCGCTGTAGATCTTCCAGGAAAATCTTGACCTTTCAAGGAGCAATTATTGTTTGATAATGAGGAACTTAGTTCTAACTCCTATGCCAGGGTTAGAGAAGAGTGGCGGGATTTACTCTGATTTCTCAGAAGACTCCGAGGAGTCTTTCATACTATGAAATTTATGCTGGTCAAACAGAAAAACGCACCAACACTCATATGTTGAATCCATCAGTCTATGCAGCTTGAGGCCAAAGCAGGCGGACAAAACCTCTTCATCACTTGGAACTTCATTTACTTTTATCACTCCATATTTGATGGCCCTAGTCTCGAGTCAATGCAAATCCCTCAGGGTGTAATAACATTTCAGCATTTTAATAACTCACACTAATAACAGCTTCCAAGATCCTTCACAGGCTTTATCATCTCCATGTGAATATTCAATTAATTATGGGGAGGGTACTATTAAACAAAGGGTCTAAAAATTGCTTAAATATTAAGTTCCCTTCGTGTAACCAATGAAATTTAGGTCTAAATGCTGACATGTGCTTGGAGGTGAAAATGAAAATTCAATACAAAAAATGTTTTCAATGTTATTTAAAACATGAAATAGCACAGCCTTAATTCTTGCAGGGCTTCGGTGTGTCTTTTCTAGGCGCTGTATATGACCGTTACTGTGGAATGATGCTACCACCACCGTGCTTTGGTGTTTTTACACCCTTTTCAGGATGAACTTTTGGGACCAAAAATCTCTTTTGTCCACCACTATCATCTATCATCAGTGAAGGTACCAGTGACTGTAGGAGGTTGTAGCTCATGGGTTTAACCGTTGCCTGCTCATCTCTTGGTTGGTTCAAATTCCATTTGTCATAGTCCCTCTGGCATTCAGCAAGATACTTTGCGTCATATTTTTCTCAATTGTAAACAAAAAACTTTTTTTTTTTTAAAAACAGGTACACTGCTGGAGGAGAAATGTAAATATGTAAGTACGAGTAATAATTTTATTTGTATGCCTTGTGTTGCCAAGCAAAAAAAATAAATTTTTTTGCAAACATATTTTTTTCACAAGATATATTTTTTAAAATAGTATCTTTGATTCATTTCTTTTTCATTTACCTATATTTATAGGCCTGTCAGATAAAATCGGGAACATTCTTCAGGCTGTAAAACAGGGAAATGGAAAGATATTAAAAAGATGGAATACTTTTTGCAAAAGAGCGTACACAACGGCAGCAACTGGGATCTGACAAAGATAAGACAAGGGAAGACTGGAATAGACAAGAATGCACATTTGCATACTGCAGCATGACGTTTTCCAAAGACTAAGTGCTTAATGAGATAAATATTTATTTGCACATGCTGCTTTTCCTTCTTTAGCAGCCCTAAAGAGTCATTCATCTTCCCAATACACACAGCAATCCAGGACAGGAAAATCAGGAGCAGCTCTCATCCACCTTTCTGCTCCCTTTCACTCTCATCTTGTCATTACTGGCACAGATAGAGTCACAACAGTCATTTGCAGCATGTGCACGAGCTCATATATGAGTGTGTGTGCGAGCGTAGAGGGGTGACTCAGACTGGTTGCACACATTTGTGAGGCAAAAATCATTTTGTTCTCCCGGTCAAAGAGGGCACCTGCCTTCCAGCCAGGGTCTCCTTTGCTCTGCTGGAGAGTCCTCGCAACATGTTGGAAAATCTGTGGGGATTCTTCCTTCTTCTTTTCTTTTCTTTTCTTTTTTGCTGCAAAACCTTCTTAGTTACAGGTTTGAAAATAATCAAACTTTCTTTCTGAAGAACCCGCAAGAGTTTGGATGTTTAAGTCTTCCATGTTTTTTGCACTTCATGTTTGAAAAAGTGGGTTAAATATGAGAGTGAAATGCAGAGAGGGATTAACTCTCGCAGCAGTCTGCCCTCCTTCATTTTTTTTTGTCGTAAACGTGTGTAACATCAATTTATGTTGTGAAGATCCAAAGAGGTGGGACTAATTCCGCATGGAAGGACACAGATAAGTGGATTTTGGTATGCATGCTGCTCATCACAAGTCTGCTTCCGTTAATATTAAAGAAAAAAATGCCCTTGATGTGTCCTTCTCATTGGGCCAAAATGTGCCAATTGTGCGCATTCATCACTGCAGGTGATAACCAAACCTTAAACAGCATTCTTGTCACACATATGAACATCTTTAAGGGCTGTGTGTCAGCATGCATGCGTGCACTGGGGGGCACACGTGCCTGTAATATTGAGAGGTCCCTCATTAAGCGAGGCAAACTGCAGAATAAAAGCTCTTGCCAGAGTAAACATGACATACATGCTTCTCCTACAAGCTCGCAGCCGACAGGGGGAATAGATTTGCGCTATGCGTAAAGCTTCAGCGGAACATTGGCGATAAGGGCGCAAAAAAAAAAAAAAAAAACATGGAATGAGACAGATTAGGAATAAGACGCGCATGGAGATAATCCCGTTATCTGCTGGACGTGAGATGCCAGCGTGAACGCTTCCACGGAGACCAATGAACTCAACGTGAACGAATGATGCAGGTTTTTACTGAACGGTGGATGAAGAGGGGGTGGCGGGGGTGGATGGATAGCCGGCAACGCGAGGTAAACACTAGTTGTTTTTGACCTTAGGAGACATCCACGCGCCTTACCGCAATGTCACCGGTCCCGCGTGAAGGAATGGTCGCCCACGCGCGCACCTTTGATTCCCGCGTTTTAATGGCGGAATATCGTCACTAAAAAAAAAGAAAAGGAAAAGAAAAGAAGGTTGCTGGTTTGAATCTCGCGTGGAGTTTGCGTGCGTCTAGCAGATCCGAAATTTTTGAGGTGTGTGAGTGTCTCCCCGTACAGAGTGTACTGAGAGGGGAAGCAGGTGTGTGGACTAAAGTGCGTGACATTGTTTCACCTTTGAGGATCTCCTTCTGTTAAGTGGGTGCTCCACGGTCAGGTTGAGCCATGAGGAATTTGGAGCTGCTCAGGTTCCAGACGCTGCGTGTGTCCAAAGGCGCATTTGTAATTACGCACGGGTTAAAAGATGCGCCCCGACAAAACAGAGGCACTCACCCCTGCCTGCATACACCCCCTACCCCTCATAAAAAGTCGCAGTAAGAAGTCAAAAGAAAGGACTTACAGGATGACTCAGTTTGTCTCTTTGCGCTTCATGAAGGTATTCCCTTTACGCTCCTTTCAACGAAATCCTCAAATGCCGTGGTCACAGTCCACGTCTCTGCATATGTACCACAGGATCACATACAGAATGAGGAGTATGGCGAAAATGAAGAGCGCTACTAGGATGGCCTTGGTCACCGGAGATATGAGCGACTGCATGTCAGGAGCAGAGCCGGGCAGAGCGGCGTGGGGCTCCGCGTCTTCAGTCTGTGGTCTCTACTCCTGCTCTCCTCCTGCGCTCTCCGCCGCTTCGGTGGCAACTGTTGAAGACAGAGCCTCAGGGCTTCGTCCCCACACACACACACACACACACACGCGCGCGCGCAAATGCACTTTCCGTGCGTGAAAGTGTAGCCCCGGCGAGTCAGGCGTGCAACGCGTGGGGGCTTCCCTTGATAGAGGCAACAGAGTGTACAGCGGGATGCCTGCTGCTCACGATGGCAACCCTAATAAATCGGAGGGTTCACGGGGAGCAGAAACTGCAGCTGTTTGGCAAAGGTGCTTTCCTGTGAGAGCGCAGCAAAGCCGCGGTGGAAGAGAGGAAAGTCACACGCGCGCCATGACTGAAGGCAAAGTTGCGCATCGCGCTGCTGCACTTGGCAGAAAACAGGTTGATGATTAGTATTCTTTGCAGCAGCGTGTGCGGGTGGGAGATGGCTGCATGACAGACTTTTTTTTTTTTTTTTTAATTTATTATCATCATGATCCGATGTCAGCAAAGGTTTTCAACGGCAGAGCTAAACCGGAATTTCTTACACGTTCAAATCTGAGCGATTTTGCATCAAAATATTCCAATAAAATCCACATTTTAGCAACAAAACAAAAAACAAAACAAAAACGTTTTTGCGCTTTTGGCCAACAAGAACTCACCCTGAGTCTCTATGCAACAGATGACATTCAAACGAGCATAAATATGAGGGTCCTCAAAACAGACATGACAGAACGCAGCGTGCGTTTTGTAATAAGATATCGATTTTACGCATGAATAATATCGATGGAATTTATGTTCGAAATTCACAATTGTTTGCATAATTTCCAGCTTCTCTTTATAATCTAAATTTGTCAATAATGAATCAGGATGTGTTTATGTATGAAACAGTTTACAGTCTGAGTCTATGGTGGTCACACCTTAAGAAAATCGTGTACTCAATGTGATGTGAATGCAATATCTGGTGGGGGGGGGAAAAGAATAAAAAAGCATGATTTTTACCAATTAAGTTTGTTTGTGTTTTATTATATTTGTTAAAGGAAAAATTCTTAAAATGAAACAGAAACTCGAGGGGAAATGACATGTATATCAACTCCAAGGTTGACCATCAGACTGCCAAGGCGGCTGTGCTTTCAAAGGGGGGATCGGTTTGGTCCCTTGCAGTTCATAATTTCAACCACTAGATGGCGACAAATTACTGATATAGAATCTCTCGTGTCTTGGGGAAAAAAAACGCAATGGGGAATTTTATTATTCTGCACACCGCTATTGCTCTGGAGTCCTGCATACCAGTCATGACAGATAGACGAGTCTAAGACGTGCAGGTAAGAAAATCCATCGTAGCCTTAATAGTTCATGTGTTGCATTTGCGCCGTTGAGACGCAATTATTGTTTGTGGTAGTGAGTTCCCGGCTTAGCTTTTAGCAGGGCTATTAGGAGGCTGAAGATGCTAGCGGTGTGTCAGGTAGCAATGCTAATAAGTTTTGAGCAAACCAGTAAATCAACAGCGTTGTTTTTGGCTACGTGTTATTTAATTAAAGGTAAAAATGTATTTACAATATTACTACTTAGGAAAGAACACAACAGCTATTCATATTAGGTCCAAACTGACAGTAAATGTGAACAAAAGCAATATTTGTAGATGCTAGATAGCTAATCAGCTTCAAGAAGGCCACAAAATTTAACATGCGCAGAACAACTTCCGGCAAAGCAACTTCAAAGTAAGACTGAGACTGGGCTCAGATTCTAATCCAAAAAGCATCATTAACGGTTATTTAAAATTAGTGCTCCACTTCTGTATTATATTGTTCGCTTTAAAAGTCCATTTAATTTTATCGAATAATCCATTTATGTAAAAGATAATGTTCAAAATAACACAATAGATTGTCTACCCATTTACTTTCAATTCCATTTTTACACCTGACATGTTATTGTCTGATTTATATTCACACACGCTGTGAATAGAACACATATATTGTTTGTTCATTCAATGTCTCAAAATGTGTTGATTGTGCTTAATGTAGTTGTAGGTTTGAAAATGTATTTTTTTTAAACATTTGTGTTGCAGTTTTGTATTTTATTTCAAATTATAAATCAGTTTTTTCCACAGTTATGTACGTATTTGTATATTTCAGTCATTTTTCCTTGGCATCGAACTAGTAAATAACAGACTTGTTAAAACACTTTTATTTTGGAGACATATTCCTATTTCTCTTGAAGCGGAAGTTGCCTTTAATGCGACATCAGAGTTTACAAGCGCGGTTAGCTAGTTGCCTAACTAGAGTCCCAAAGCAGATAACCTCAGTGATACAGTGAGTGTGTTTGCATCCGGATGTTTGCGTGTTTTCTTTTCACTGTAACAGATATTTTACCAATGCCAATGTCTACCGGGTCAGTCTGTGTTTTCTTTACTTTGAAACCACACATCAAAGTGTCAGCAAACTGCTACGTTAGCTAGCTCGGTGTGAAGCTCGAGCCATGCTAACGTTCATTTAGTTGTCGAGGTCTAGCACTGAAACTCCGAATAATAAATGGAAACTTGACCGTGAATATTGAGCAAAAATACACACAAGGTTATCATTTGGTAAACGTGATGACAAAAATGTTTTTGTTTTTTTAAATATGCAACTCACCTAACTAAACTTTTATGTTGTCCTAAATATTATTAGCAATATAATAATCGTTCTTCTGCCCAAACTAAGAGCTGCTGAACTAGTGGATTTGCATCACTTCACACTGTATAGCTTATCTCGTCTCGTAAGATAAGATTGCAGGATGAGCTGACCCAGTTACAAAAAAAGTTGACACAATAATGTTGACATCGTTTTCTTTTTGGGGATCACAAATACAAATGTAATCATGTAGCTAAACGTTAAAAACTTCATTTGTTTTCTGCACAGAACAAATAACAATAGAACTTATCTAGAAGCAGAAGGACATATTAAAAAAAACCTTGACATTGAAATCAGGCCAGTGTTCTTTTCATGCTTCAGTAACAGTAAAGAATTGTGTTATAAATATACTGTTGTCCACTGATAAGCAACATTTGTTTAATTTTAGTCCAAATTGGATGAATTACTTGCATCTTGTTACCATAGACTTTGAATGAAAGTTAAGATTTCTCTTTATGTCGATTATATATATGTTATTTACATGTATTTGGTGTTTTTTTTTCCTAATTTCTGTCACACTCCCGTGATAGAGCTTTTAGCCTGTAATTATGAGAGAGAATGCAAAATCTTAACTCCTGTGTAGATTAACAGCTAAAGTGTGAAGTGTTTAGGTTAAAATTGGGGATCTGTAAAGTTAATTTGGACAAAATTAGTTAGGCAAATATGATTTTTATATGTGTATTTTTGTATTTGTTTGACGTCACATCTATAGTCCAGTGTAAATTTGAAATGGCAAATTGTGCAATTACTGTTTTTGGAGAAGTTAACTTCTGCTTACATGCATTTTAATGGCAAGTTGAACGAAAAAGGGAAATGTAGAGATTTAGGTTGCAGGGGTTCCTTGGACATTTGTTCTAACAGCCTGCCCTTTACTTTTTTGCTTTTTTAATGGGGTTTTATCTACAGTCTTATTTTTATCAACTGTCATATTGTTTGGTATTTATAAATAATTGGGTTTGGTCTTGATACTTGGTGTCAAACCAACAGAAAAATTCCCAAATGAGTGTTTTTGATGTGGAAACATTGCTGTTATTTCCTCGTCTCTGTAGGCTCAAGACGTACTCAATGTAAGATGAATGCGGAGGACAAGCTGGAGGGCATGCTGCTGAAGTGTGGGAGCGGGGGCATAGATGGAGGCAGCAGAGTTAGCCTGGGCGGTGGCGGGCTGGTGGTGATGACCTTAGGGGAACGCTCCCTGGCCAATCACCCGCTCTTGGCCGAAGACGACGATGACGAGGACGATGACGAGGACTTGACCGGAAACTCTCTGGTTACTCATGACCTTGTTCCTCCCGAGCAGCTGATGATGCAGGAGGAGGGGACAAAGAATGGTGGAGAGGAGGAAGAGGAGGGAGGAGGAGGAGGAGGCGAGGTGGGAGTGCATTTCCCACTAAAGCTCACCAATAAGTTGCCGTACTTGCTTCATGTGCCAGTGAGTTCTTGTTCATGAAATACTGATTTTAATGGTATTTTATTTGTTTCTTATTTATTCTTTTGCCTTGAGGACTGGCAGTTTGTCAAACTGCATTAGAATCTGTAGCATGAGACAGTTTGTGTAAATGTATTTGTTGGAATTGATGATTTCTTAGAGCTGCGTTTTAGACAAGTGTTTTTCTTTCTCAATGATCTCAGTCCAATATTGAACAAAAAAAGTACAATTTTCACAAAGCCCATTTTTTTTGTCCGCTTTTCCTACAATAAGATTTATGCCTTAGTCACAACTGCCCTTATGGGTGGACACGGGCTGTTTGTTGGCACGCAGGTGTCCCGCACAAAGTTTTAAGATCGTAGACACTTTGGTGAGCCCATAAAGCAAAAACATTCATGAACATTTTTTTTCTACAAGCATGCAACGGGCAACAGGTCGCAGTGAACACGTACACGACACGTAAGGGGAAATAAGGGGGAAGTAGGTGAGTCGCAGCTCCGCCCAAAACCCCGCACACACCGTTAGAGCTGTTTAAGTAATAAGCCATGCAGCCTGACGGTAGGAAATCACACAATCAGACGCTCCAGGCGTCCTATGGGTACTTGCGGATCACGTGCACACCCAGTGCGTGCGGCATTCATAAGCTGCCAGGGCGCACATCTTACTAACGACTGTGAGTGCAGCATGTGGACACTGTACAACAGCACCACCCGTGCATCAGAAATCTGTGTAGTTTATATTATTTTGACAAAGAAAACACACTTGCCAAATGCACGACAATGGTACGTTCCTTTTTTTTTTTTTTTTTTCGGCGCCTCTTGACACACACCTGTGCAACCCTTTAAGATGCAGACCTGTCTACAACCCTCCATGGGCCCAGACAGCCCAAAACGTAGTATATGTTTAGCAGGTTATTAGCTTTCTAGCATGTTTGGACAAACAATTTTTTGATCACATTTTTATTTAACTTCTGAAGGCTTAAGCTCTTGTCTGATAAGCTTTTTTTTTTTTTATTTGTCTTTCCCAATTACCGGTAAGCCAGATGAACTACTGTGAAAAAATGACGTCCAAACGTGTGGACGCTAGATCCTAAAAAGTTAAAGTGCAGTAGAAAAGCTTGACTGTCCGTCTCCTTTCTTTCGTTCACACCCATCTTTATTTTCTGCTCTTACTGAGTAAGAGAAACTGCAAAACACACAAAGGTTTCTACATTTTTTAAAGGGAATGAAAAACCTTTTTGCTAAGACTATAAAATAGACACAAGTCAATAAAACGGCTCATATGAAGAGTAAAAAAGTTCAAACCAAGTAAGAGCTTCTTGAAGCTTCCTGCCTGCTGCTAAACTGTTGTCTCCAAGCGTCCGCAAACTGATAAGAATCCAACAAACATTTCACTCGTATTAAATCAGTGGAAAGATCTGCAAATGCTCCACAGAACACACAGCCCTATCTCTGTGTATCACAGTTATTTTAGGACCCGAGGCTCCCCTCTGTTCTCTTATGCCAAAGGCAGCTCCTCAGTGAGGCGCCCTCGCTTTGTTTGATTCTCCTCCACCTGGCTATTTTCACCTGCCAGACCCGTGTAAAACGGGCGTCTGGCTGAAGGGCGCCTAAAGTAGGTCATCTGCCATATTAAATCTCTTGACTATCTCCTGGTCTTCTGTTTTTTTTTGTTTTTTTTTAATACAGATGAACATCAAGCAGGAACTGAAGCTGTCTGACCCAGCTGTCCATAAAAAGAAGGACCAAAAAGCTATTAAAGACCTGATTGTTTCTCCCAAGAAGAAAAAGAGGAAGCAGCGCTCACCAGCAAAGGTGCAAGGCCACTTTTACTTGAGATGTTTGTTTTTTTTACCTACATAGCTGTAAATGTCGTTGGTGATTGACAGTAGATTTCTCCGATAGCATAACCTGAAGTGTTTCCATATTGTTTTGCTTTTTGTTAGATTCTCAACATGAATGAGGAGGGGCTGCTGGGCCTACAGAACCCCAAGTGTCACATTTGTGTTCATTGTAATGCTGCGTTCCGAACAAACTACCACCTACAGAGACACGTCTTCATTCATACGGGTACGAAGAACCACAATCACCTTTACTGATGTCTAGCCTTCAAATGAGACATTTGGACTGTTTTCCAGCAGCTTCTGTTTTGCTCTGTGCTGTAATGTTGTTGTTGTTTTTCTCTAAAGGGGAAAAGCCTTTTCAGTGCAGCCAATGTGACATGCGGTTCATTCAGAAATACCTGCTGCAGAGACACGAGAAGATCCATACAGGTGAGTGGTGAACAAGTTACCGTAGGTATTCGTCTGGATTCCATCGATTACTTTAGTTTGAATAATGCTGTTGTTGTTGTTGTTTTTGTCCTTTTGGGAAGGTGAGAAGCCTTTCCGCTGTGACGAGTGTGGAATGAGATTTATCCAGAAGTATCACATGGAGCGACACAAAAGGACGCACAGTGGAGAGAAGCCATACCAGTGTGATTACTGCCACCAGGTACCACCTACTGCCGTCTGCTTTAGAGGAATTGTAGCTGTTCAGATTCATGTTTAGTCACAAGTCTGCATTGAAGCAGGTTCACACACAAAAAACTGATCACAACCAAGCAAAACAAAATTTATCCTGTTCATGTATGTGGGATATACATTCTGTTCCTCCTGGGGAGCAAACAAAAAGAGAACTAAGAGATTCTGCAAGATAAAAGAGGTCTCTAATGTTTGTCAAAGATACACTACAACTGTGAGAGACTGAATTTAAGAAAAAGAATCCAAAAAATCACATTGTGTGATTTTATTTTTATTTTTTTTAAGGTTTATTTTGTATGATGGTGTGGATAGATCTTCCATGCATCCACCCGCTGACTCCTGATTGGCAGAGCCTGGATAGATTTGACTTGATCATTTTAAATAATTAAACTTTTATTTATTTATTTTTATTTTACCAATAAAAATGGGTTGGTTTTCATTGTTCTGTCTTCGATTTTTACTGCTGAAATTATACACAGCCAGAGCGAAATATAAATATTCTGATATACTATTATAATCTAAAAATGTAGCATTTTTAATGTGGACTAGTTTTCCGCAATACAGAAGAATACAGGAAGACTTCCGGAGTTTTAGCAGCTTTACATAGTAAGATAACAACATTGATGGTTAGGTATTATTATTATTACCTTTTTCCTTTTAGCAAACAGAACTTTCCTGTGTGGTTCTACAATTCTGGAACAGACCCCACCAGTTTTGTTGAGGAGGAAAGCTGTATTTTTTTTTTTTTTTTTAAACAGCAACTTTGTATTTTTTTTTCCTTTTAAACTTGTGTTTGTTTGAGTTCTTATTAATAGTTTTAGATTGAAGACCTTTCTTTGAAAAATCAACTGAAAAATGTAGGATTAAGGAGCGCAAGTACATTCATTCAAAAACGATAGTAAATTGTGTTGAAGTTCTTCAAACGTGACGGACAAACTCTTGAAAATCAGACTATGTGTTTGCTTTATAAAACTAAATGGATGTCAGTTCTGATAAAGTGATGTTTCAAAGAAAAACCTTTCTGTTCTAAAAAGCAGAAGGTTTTCCGATGAAGTGTTTTTTTTTTTCCTGGTTGGAGTCATGCTAAAGTGTGGCTTTGTGTCGTGTGTCCACAGTACTTCTCCAGGACAGACCGGGTCTTGAAGCACAGACGGATGTGCCACGAAAACAGAGAAAGGAAGTCCAGCAAAGCTGCCGCTGACGTTGGACTTCTGCGGGAAGCGGGCTCCCCAGGCTCACCGCTTCTTCCCAAAGAGCGCTCCCTCCCCAAGAAGAAGCGGCAAAAGTCCGCGGAGAAGAATCCGGCCGCCTCCACATTCGCGCCCCCGACGGGCCATCTGTTTGACGTTGGGGAGGCGGTGGAGAAGGAAGAACAGGGTCGAGGGAAAAGCCCATCGCTGTGCTCTGGATCCTCCAAGGTGAAACACGAGTATGTGATAGCAGGCTACGGCGTGGAGCTTCCTGAGGAAGCATCCGGGACACACGAAGACGGACCGCTGTCCGCAGAGGAGGCCACCCCGCCTAAAATAGTGCTGAAAAAAGTTCCAAAGAGGATTCTGAAGCAGTTGGGCGAGCAGACACCTCCCTGCTTGCCCACTTTGTCTTCTTTTGACGAAAACGATAAGGTGGCACAATACACCTTTGAAATTGTGGAAAAACAAGGACTCTTGGACGTGGAAGGCAACGCGGAGCTGGAATCGGTTGAAACTCTCCAAGGGAGACCACCAAAACCTGCAGCCAGCAGCACCAACTACGACGATGCAATGCAGTTTCTGAAGAAGAAACGTTACCTTCAAGCCGCGGCGGCCAGCACCAACAGCGTCCGGGATTACGGCAGCATCTCCTGCCAGCCCGCCATCGCGCAAACCGTGGTGTCGACCATCATCGACGAGACCGTCCCTGCCACCATTTTGGATCCGCAGCCAATCAACGCAGACCTGAAGGCCCCTCACGAGAAGCACGTTCTCCCCGATGAGGTCCTGCAGACTCTACTGGACCACTACTCCAACAAAGCTAACGGGCAGTCAGACATTTCCTTCAGCGAGGCCGACACGGAGGTAACATCCAGCATATCTATAAATTCTTCTGACGTCTCAGACAGCAGCCCCATGGAAAGCCTGGGTGCTTCCAGCGCCCAGCCGCATGCTTCCACCGAAAAAGTCAGCCTCTTACAAGAATATTCCAAGTTTCTCCAGCAAGCGCTGGAGAGGACGAGTCAGAATGACAGCTACCTGACCAGCCAGAGCCTTAGCTTGGTCTCTGAAAACCCCACGTTAGCTGGACAACCTCTGTTCTCCACAGAGAAGCAGTTTCCCTCCCCCGGCAGGTTTAAATCAGGGTTAAGCTCTCCGCTGAGGTCCACGTTGGACAAACCTCACTTTGGATTGCTGGTCGGAGACTCCCAGCACTCCTTTTCGTTTTCAGGCGACGAGACCACGACTCCCTCTGCGGTGTCGCCGTCTGAGGACGACTTCCTGGACCAGGTCTCGCCCTCTAAAAAGTCCGACTCCTCGCAGGGCATCCTGCAGACGTTCCAGATAAGCTCTTTTGATCAGAACTTCAAATCGCATTTCCACGCTTCGAGGTCCGGACCTTCCTCGTAGTTTACTGTCGCCAACGGGCAAGTAAGCGTTCGAGGACCCAGCACAGACTTCTCCGAGTTTCCTTTAGTCCGAGTCACCGAGACCAGGTCTCAACTGAACTCCTCCCCCGATGTGTCGACCAGCGAATCGTTTGGCTGAAGGAAATGAGGACGGGGTCATATCAGCAGCACTTTACAACATCTTTTTTTGTTTCCTCTTGCCAAAACTAGTCCTTCTGCAAACATGTCACCCTTTTCTTTAAGCAAGATGAATCATCTTCTGCTTCTTTAAGCCCTCATACAATAACCCTGATAGACTAATACGTCCTACAATAATTAGGATTTCCCTCGTGAGTAAAAATATTCTTCTGGAATGTACACTTAGAGATTATACGACCAAAGTTTAATGTAGAGATTCGTTCATATTACTGCCACTGGTTAATTATTATTGTTGTCTGTAAAAACAAAAACCAACATATTCACTTTCAATATTGCAATATTTCCACTTAAAACTCGAGGCTGGATTCCTATATGCTTTTTTTGTTGTTGTTCATATTGTTACTACCTCCCCTCGCTGTCGACCTGTTTGGACAGTAGACTCTTTCAAGAGGTTCTATTTTCTCTGGCTCCTCAGGCAGACCATCACAACAACAATAGCATAATCGTTCTTCACTTTAACACTGAGATTTCTCCAGGATCTTTGTAACAGAAAAGTGTATGGAGTTTCCTGGTTTGAAATGTTCAAACATTTTTAGCATTATGTGAGCATTATTACAAATCTTAGAGGCCCACTCCGATGAAAATCATGTTTTTAAACATGTTCTTGAGGCATTTTTCCGGCGATGGAGGACAAATATAAAGAAAATTATGTTCAAAACTGGATTTCTTTATTCAGATCGTTGGGAATCAGGAGCAGTGATATCAGGGGGCTACAAGCTTCCCGCTCTGCTCCATTCTGATGCCTCCACTTGCAGACAAATACATCCATGTCCGTCTTTGTTTTCCTCGTCTGCGCTGACATCTGGCTCTAAACTGTACGGCTGGATAGCTCCAAAATTGCTCGGCAATTTTGTTGCTCCGGTATTGTTAGCTCTGGTTTGTGAGGGGTTGTAAGCTAGCAGGATGATGGGAATTGAGGGCAGACTTACTCCACACCAGCAGCCCCACTCACAACTCAGAGACAAATTTCTCTGCTGTCGTGCTTTTTTTTTTTTTACGTCCTAGAAAATGACAGAACATTTCTTGAATTTGGCTAAAATTACAAGACCACAGGGAGCACTTACAATAGATCAAAAGATGGTCGGAGTGGGTCTTTAATGCGTGTGAAGGCAGTGGTTTAAAACTTTATTTAAAAAAGTCTTTTATTTTTCTCGCTCAAATGAGTTGTTTCAAAGAGCTGCACATTTGTTAGAGTGGCAGGATAATTCTTAATGTCTTAAAATCAGAATGAATTTCTGCACAATTTGCACATCCTTTGCATGATCAACCGTTGAAGAAGTTTTCAAGTTGAACTAATCAATGAATAAAAAGGATTCGAATTTTGAAACTCCAAACCATAGTTGTTACTTTGATCACTTGAATGCACATGGCTCCTTCTGCCACAGTTTGAGGTACTTAGTAGTTGTGAAGCTGCACAGGTTTTTAGGAAACCGATGGAATGACGGCTGAAATACAGAATGTGGAGCCTGGATTTACAAATTGATTCTACTTTGCTTCTGTGCCTTTTGCTTTTCTTTCTTTTGCTTGAATTTCAGCACTTCATCACAATCATTCCTGCAAAAGCAGGTGTGGTTTTTTTTGTTTTTGTTTTGTTTTTTTACTTTTTCTTTGTAAAAAAAAAAAAAAATAAAACTCAGTCTCTGCTTGTATCCCATGTTGCACAATCACAGGCAATTGTCAACCTATTCACATTGCAATATACTGTAAAGAGGGAAACCTATTTAAATCTTTTTTCTTTTTTAAAGTTTTAGACAGAAATATCTTGTAACTATTATGCACTGTTGGGTGAAAATCCTATTTAAATAGTTGTTCTTTGGTATGTTTAGTATCACAGCCGCTATGCGACCCATTTGATGGGATTCAGTTTTCTTTCAGGCCTTTTTTTTTTTTTTCCATGCAGTTGCAAAACCACAAGTGGAGGATGAGTGAGGTATTTTCCATCATAAATGCTTTACATTTGTAGATGAAACAGGTGATTTCTCAGTTGTTGGTGCGTTTATCAGCTTTCCTCACATGCAGTTATTTATCCGATCCTGACTTCTACATCATCCACCATTCCCTCTAGAATGTAAAATATAAATAAAAACACTTATCCTGCTGTAAATATGTTGTACATTTTGTTTTACTGAATATCTAGAAAGTTGTCATCTTTATTTGAGATGTTACAATCTGACAAGCTCCTGTGTGCTGTATCAAAACTAAATCTCTTAAAAAAAAAAAAAAAGACTTTAATTTCTTTGCTTTTTGTACGTTTGAGCAACTTAACTGTAAACATAATTTAGAAATTGACTTCTGAAAGCCCCAATTCTGTGTTTACTTATATTGTTTTAAAGGTAAACCACCTGAAACTGTTGTTTTTTTTTAATCAAAAAGTCACTAATTGTGTGGTTAATTTTGTGTCAAAAGCACATCACAGATAAGATATTCTGCTATATAATATTCCCCTTTTTTATCAATAAAAGTGAAAAAAGGATAAGTATGAACATTTCTATATATTTCTTTTTTTTTTTTTAGTAACTGTTAGTCTCATGGCCATAAGTGTCCTTGTGTAAGCTAGAGGAAAAAAATGTTTGTAAAAGAATCTGAACTTTTTGATAAAAAGCTATTTTTGAAACATTGTCATTTAAGGCACTGATCTGTACAGTAAATCACCACGATGTATCGCCATTAACCTGTCATTTGAGTCAAGATCTCACATTTACAGGTGCAGAATCTAAAGTTTGGTCTCTTGGAGTGAACCTGTTTTATGAATAATGTGCAGCTTTTATTGTAGCTGAATAATCAGTCAAGTAACCTTGTATGATTAGTTTTTTGCAATATATTATGATTTTTAAGCAATCTGATTTGAAATTGTTTCTGTTGTGTGTCATGTCTTTATGAATAAAGTTATTCACATTTGTGAGCTTAAATGGTTTCCTGTTGTGCTAGCTAAAAAAAAAGTTTTAGTTAGCTACAATTGAACCTTTTCTGCCTAATTGACCTCTACCACCAAGTCATATGTTTATACTTTTATTAAATAATAATCAACGCTTAAAGCTTGAGAAATTCATTTTTTTGGGGGTCAATTTTTATTTAACCTTTCGCTCCCTGAAGAGAAATCAACAGGTGAACGTTTCATAGAGGACTTTAAAGCGGGCCTCGTTCAAAATTCAACTAGCCCTTATTTTAGGAGAAGAATGGCTCAAACACAGACTTCTTCTTTCATTTTCTCCTACTTTCAACGGTAAACAAGCTCGCTCCCGGGCTTGTTGCCAAAGCTAACACTGTATCCTTGTGCAAATGCCGCAACACACCCTGGAAATGCAAGCAGTGACTTATTAAAGCTGACGCTTTAGTGCACACGCAGCGGCGTCGGCTCTGTCCATCACTGAATAATTTCACTAGCTTTCACGTATTATTTTCCTCCATTGTCACCAATGTTATGTGACTGTGAAAGGTAAGGTTGCGATCATTTGAGAACCTGTTAGACACCGTTTGAAGTTTCGGGATATTTAATTTAAGCTTTTGTATTTGTATATTCAATCTCTTCAATTCTCTTTTAAACTTAATGTGCTTGTTAGGCATTTTCTTTTACATTTATTGTATTTTATTTACAATTTGGTGGGTGTTTCGAATAGGGCTGCGTGTTATTCTTGGAACGGTCGAAAATTTGCTTGATCCGTGACGTCGTAACCTGTAATTAGTCGTAGCCCTGTGAAGGCAGTGGATGTGGTTCACACCCTGCGGGATCCGGGTGACCTCCTGCCGCGCCGGGCGGCCCTTTTACGGGAAGAAACAGTCATTTGAACACAAGGTCAAGCGCGTGTCCTCGGAGGATAGTGGAGGGGAGAGAAGCGAATCCCATGATCTGCTTCATTTGGGCCTCAACAGGTAACATCTGCTGGCAATGCCAATGGACTCCCTACCCGTTGGATGGAGCGTGTTCAGCCAGGACCAGGAGGGCGATGGATCTGAGCTACTCCACGGGACGACTGCTGCCGGCGGCACAAACGCACACATTCACGATCTGTTCCACGAGGATGCACAAGTGAGAAGAAATACTCTTCTAAAGTCGATACAATTACAATCAAACCTGAAGATAGCCTGGTTCGGTTAGTTAGTGGGCGGTTAGACTAAAATATCAGAGTTTAAGTTAAAACATATCATCAATACTAAACAGCTAAAATGATGGTTTATTGACTCTTTATATTCTATGTGATATACAGTTTCCACAAAAATGTAAAGAGCAGTTGATCAATAGATGCTCTCAAAAAATATATTAATTAATATAATTTGACAGAAAATTAGCTATTAGCTTAATTTCTCCCCGAAATGAGCGGACATTTTCTATTATTAACGAAGGCCGTTTTTGAACGGACTCACTAAAGTTAGATTAAATTTGACTTTTTTTTTTATTCAAATCCATTTGGAATTGCTGTTTTTCTAGTACATCACGTCAAAAAGGAACAAAAAATCCCTATATTTGTCAAAAAAATATGCGCAATATAATATTGCGCAAATTATTATGTTTTTAACAATGCCCAGTGCAATATGTAATGAAAGCACTCAAGGAAAAAAGTTTTACACTCATTTTTGGACAAAAAGTCAAATTGTCCCTTAAATTAATAATGTGTGGCCACTTTTTAATATTTTGTGTCTTCAAATTAGCATTTTGTGGCAAGAACTTAGTATTCTGTTGGCACAAATTAGCATTTTCCCCTCGTTAGCATTTTTTGCTCACAAACTAATGCTAATGCGAATGAAATGCTAATTTGTTAGCACAAAATGCTAAATTGTGACCATAATTTATCAACTTGAGGGAACATTTTGTCCTTATTTTTTTTAATAGCATTTACAGGGCTGCATATGAATGACAACACTGTTGTTGTTTCTTTTGTCTGCAGGGTTTCCAGCAGTCCAGTCAGCCATGGTGGAGGATCAAGCTATTTGTGTGGGAGCCGGTGCTTTTTGGCACATGGGATGGGGTTTTCACCACCTGTATGATCAATATCTTTGGGGTGGTGCTTTTCCTGCGGACTGGCTACCTGGTGGTCAGTAGGTTTTTCATTTTGACTGTGTAGGAAATGATCTCCAACTCCTTTGGTTATGTTTTTGGAATAGAAGTTCAAAGACATGGAATGTCTTAAGGCAGTAACAGGATGAAAGGAAAACTTTAAAGACCCATTGTGGTCATCTTTTAAACTTATTGTATTGTAAAAGTCTTCCCACTTATCTTTTAATTTTGGTTAGACCAATTTTAGACCATTTTTAGGCTAAATCCGCTTTGTCTTTTTCTAGGACATAGTTTCTGCAGAGCATCAGTAGTTCATTAGAAATTCACTTCTGAGTTCCCCTCCCCCATTTGCTGGGAGTTTTATAATAATCTTATAGATTAAAAAAAAAAATCAAGTAGCAGAACTTCTAATGAAATTATCAGTGATAGAGAAGCCCAGCAGTGACTCATATTAGGTCATCTTTTCACAGGGAAACACCGGGGTGCTGTTGGGGATGTTCCTGGTCTCCATGGTTGCGGTAGTAGCTTTAGTGACTGTCATGTCGGGGATCGGAGTGTGTGAGCACTGCGGCGTTGGCAGTGGAGGAGTCTACTCCATGATCTCTACTGTCCTCGGGGGCAGAGTGGGAGGTACTGTCGGTCTCCTTTACGTGTTCGGACAGGTGAGTGATCCGTGACTGTGCCAGAATCCTTTTCAGACAGCGGTTAGTTGTAGGTTTGGATGCAGTTCCTATCTTTCGTCTGCAGTGTGTAGCTGGAGCCATGTACATCACAGGTTTCTCTGAGTCTGTGGCAGAGCTGCTGGGACTGCAGAACCAGTGGGCGGTGCGCTGCATGTCGGCAGCAGTCCTGCTGGCTTTGCTGGGAATCAACCTGGCAGGCGTGAAGTGGATAGTCAGGCTGCAGCTGCTGCTGCTGGCTGTGCTGGCAGTGTCCACTCTGGACTTTGTCATAGGCACCTTCACACACCTAGATCCAGGTAGGGCTGGGCTCTATGAAGTCGTTATTTTAGATGGAAAGATGGATACTGTACAGCAAAATGTAGTATGTGCTCTTTGCTCGGTGCTTCATTCATTAAAAAGCAAAAGCTTAACGCAAATTAATGTGCATCTAAAGAAAAAGGACACCACTCAGTCCCAATTACCCATACACACACACACACACATACACACACATTCACACACTGGGGCCAACCTATAATCACCAGGAGCAATGTAAGCAAGAAATTCAGGAAACTGTTCCAATTGTTAAGAAAAAAAGAAATATGCCCCAAAACATATCTGTGCACCCTGATGGGGTGCTTCTTTGATTAAATAAATGCTCAGGTTGTTTATTGGCTGGCCCGGAAATATGTCATATTTGGAATTTTTATTTTTTAATTCAGTTAAGACCCCTTTGAAGTGGTGTGGGGAAAAAAGAAACCATCCTGTCAGGAAAAACCAGTGTAACAAATACAAACACCACAATCGTGCCAAACTCAGTTTATCATCTTCTTCAAATGGTTTTAAAGAAGATAGCATATAACTTAATCTTTTAAACGTTGTTTTTAGGCCAAATAGAGTTTTAACCACAGCTAAGGTGTAATAATGAGTGAAATTGATATCACATTTAGAGAGTCAGAAAAAGCTTTCCTGCAGAGAATCCTGACACAGCTGTGCTTTCTATTGACTGTATTTTCTTTGAAGCAATATCAGGCACTGCTATTGAAATGTTAAAGTTTCAGTTCAGCCTTTGATGACCATTCAGAAACTCTATTATAGTTTATTTTCAACGTAAAAGTCCATTTTCAGAAGGCAGTGGGGGAAAAGATGCATAGAGTGAATTTAGGTTCAAATGTGGCACATCAGACACAAATGCTAACGAGTCTCTTTTAAGTCAAGTGTTGTCATCTTTTGATCTGTTTGAAAAGCGTTTCCAGTGGTCTTTTAATTTTGATAATGCCATTTTGAGCTAACAAAAATATATGTTATCCATATATATATATATATATATATATATATATATATATATATATATATATATATATGTATATGTATATGTATGTATATAAAAACGCCCCTCTCACCCTCCGTGGGTGGTTTCTCCTCCAAGCTCGGGTCCTCTACCAGAGGCCTGGGAGCTTGAGGGTTCTGTGCAGTATCTTAGCTGTTCCTAGCACTGCACTTTTCTGGACTGAGAGGTCTGAGGTCTTTCCAGGTATCTGTTGTAGCCACTCCTCAGGCTTGGGGGTTACTGCCCCGAGTGCTCCAACTACCACAGGCACCACTGTCACCTTCAGTTTCCAAGCTTTCTCCAGTTCTTCTCTGAGCCCCTGGTATTTCTCCAGTTTCTCATGTTCCTTCTTCCTGATGTTCCCATCGCTTGGCACTGCCACATCCACCACAACGGCTTTCCTCTGTTCTTTATCCACCACTACAATGTCTGGTTGGTTCGCCATTACCATCCTATCAGTCTGGATCTGGAAGTCCCACAGGATCTTTGCCCTCTCATTCTCTACCACCTTTGGAGGTGTTTCCCATTTTGACCTTGGGGTTTCCAGTCCATATTCTGCACACATGTTCCTGTATATGATTCCAGCCACTTGATTGTGGCGCTCCATGTATGCTTTACCTGCCAGCATCTTACACCCTGCTGTTATGTGCTGGATTGTTTCAGGTGCCTCTTTGCACAGCCTACACCTTGGGTCATGTCTGGTGTGGTAGATCTGAGTCTCTATTGCTCTGGTGCTCAGGGCTTGTTCCTGAGCTGCCAGGATGAGCGCTGTCCTGTAGGCCAGCCCTCTCTAGCCATTGGTAGGACTTCTTGATATCAGCCACTTCAGTTATGGTCCGGTGGTACATCCCATGCAGGGGTTTGTCCTCCCATGAGGATCTGTCCTCCAGCACTGTATCCTCTGCTCTCCATTGCCAGAGACATTCACTGAGCACACTGTCAGTTGGGGCCTTGAGCTTGATGTACTCATGCATCTTGGATGTTTCATCCTGGATAGTGGCTTCTACGCTCACTAGTCCTCTGCCTCCTTCCTTGCGGCTAGCATACAGTCTCAGAGTGCTGGATTTGGGATGGAACCCTCCATGCATGGTGAGAATCTTTCGTGTTTTAACATCTGTGGTCTGTATCTCTTCCTTTGGCCATCTTATTATTCCTACAGGGTATCTGATAACTGGCAGTGCATAGCCAGGGACTTATTTTTGCCATTGAGTTGGCTTCTCAGGACTTGCCTTACTTATTGGAGGTATTTAGCTGTCGCAGCTTTCCTTGTTGCCTGCTCCAGGTTGCCATTTGCCTGCAGCCATCCGGCTGCATTTCTCGAGCCCAAATGACATCCCAATGTCATTACTGTAGATCCTGGTGGTGTGGATCAGGGAGTCAATGTCACGCTCGTTCTTGGCATATAGCTTGATGTCATCCATGTAGAGGAGGTGACTGATGTTGGCCCCATTTCTGAGTCGGTTTCCATAGCCAGTCTTGTTGATTATTTGGCTGAGGGGGTTCAGACCTATGCAGAACAGCAGTGGGGACAGAGCATCACCTTGGTATATCCCACATTTGATGGACACTTGTGCAAGTGGTTTCCCATTGGCTTCAAGGGTGGTTTTCCACAGCTTCATTGAGTTTCTTATGAAGGCTCTTAGAGTCCTGTTGATGTTGTACAGCTCCAAGCATTCAGTGATCCATGTGTGTGGCATTGAGTCATAGGCCTTCTTGTAATCAATCCAGGCTGTGCACAGGTTGGTGTGTCGTGACTTGCAGTCTTGAGCGACTGTTCTGTCAACCAGGAGTTGGTGTTTGGCTCCTCTGGAGTCTCTACCAATGCCCTTCTGTGTGTTACTCATGAATTGATCCATGTGCCTATATATCTTGGTTGCAATGATGCCTGACATGAGCTTCCATGTTGTGGAAAGACAGGTTATTGGTCGGTAGTTGGATGGGACTGCACCCTTTGAGGGATCATTCTGGATCAGGATCGTCACTTTTCCGTTAGCCATTCGGGGTGAGTCCCATCTCTTAGCAGCTGGTTCGTTTGTGCTGCCAGGCGCTCGTGGAGTGCGGTAAGCTTCTTTAGCCAGTAGGCATGTATCATGTCAGGGCCCGGTGCTGTCCAGTTCTTCATACCTGAGACTCTTTCTTGGATGTCTGCCACTGTGATGGTTACTGGGTTCTGTTCAGGGAAGCTGCTGTTCTTTTTATGTTCTTTTTTCAGAGAGACCAGCCACTGGGCATTGCTGTTATGTGCTGTCTCTTTCTCCCATATACTTTTCCAGTACTGTTCAGTTTCTAGCCTTGGTGGGTCTGCTTGGCTGTTTTGACCCTGCCACTGAGCGTACACTTTCGCAGGTTGAGTTGCGAATAGCCTGTTCATTCGTCTGGCTTCATTGTCTCTTGTGTACCTCTGCTCAAGGCTAGGAACCTTTGTTTGGCAGTTTCCAGTGCTTCAGGTATGGGCATCTGGCTGTATCTCTTAGGCATTTGCTTTCTGATTGTACCTCTTTGAGCCTCTGTCGGCTTACTCACATCCCTCCGTGTGGCCTTGATTTTGGCCTCTAACCGTTGCTTCCATGGTTGCTCTTATAGCTAAGCATCTCAAGGATCACTGCGTCGGCATGATATGTGGTTCATTGTCTCTCATGTTGTGAGGTAGGCATCAGCATTAAGGGTCTTGCCCAAGGACCCTCACTGGGTGATGTTAATTGCCCGTCATTGTTATGGTAATTGACCCATTTCCATTGTTATGACAATTGCCCCATTTCCATTACCATTAATTGTTCATTCCGCCCTGGGAATCGAACCCGGGTTTGATAGTCCCCATGATAGTCCTGCACTTTTTACCAACCAAGCTACCCAGCCGAAGCTACAAGAACATATCAAAACCCCTGTTTTCATGGCAGTGCAGGGCTCCAGACTAACTTTTTTCACCAGGAGCACTGTGGCCCCTAACTGAAAATTTTAGGGGCACAACCAGAAAATTTCGGGGCGCATACCGTAAATCAACATGCAAACCAAATCTACTAATTTCCCCTGTATTACTAATAAATACTTTAATAATAGATGCAGAAATTACAATGTGCTGTTTCAAATTCAGTGTCACATTTTATTCTGCACTTTTGAAGATGCAACAACAGCTAAACTGACAGAACCATCGCTGTCATGACAGTACAAATAGTAAAGAAAACGGATGGAAATTCATCTTGGTGACACCAAATAAGTGCAACCAAGATGCACAATAAGCGTGTTTTAGATCACCCAGGTCGACGCAACGCTGCGCAGATCACCTGGTGTGAGACATATATTTGTTTTTGCTCCAACATCACCTGTCAATCATCACAAAAATGTCACCAGAAAGGGGCGGGATCAAGGCCCCAACCTGAGCGAACACAGCTGGAAATTTAGTACTGAACTGACTGAAAGCTGCCCAGATGACTACAAAACAATGCATTATGGGACATGTGTCCTGATGGTTTTTGTAGTTGAGTGATCAATTAAAATAATTTAAAATACCTATTGATTAAAAAAGGCTACATACATTACAAAACATTAAAATAATCATAAAATATATAATAACACAGATCACACAAAGGGGGAGAGGAATATTAAAGCTAAATTGAATGTTAAGGACAACTCCAACTTCCTGTTGTCCTTCAGTCTCGCTGCAGATCCCCCCCCCCCCCCCCGGTTTCCCCCAACGATCCAACGATCCGTCATCTCAAGCACGTCTTTTTTTGCATTTTCCCCACATATTTTCAGTGTGTCTAAAACTAATGTTGTTTTTGCTCGAGGGTGTTTAATGTTAAAGCTCCCTTAGCTGTCACGCATGTAGGTGTGGGACATTTATTCTCCTCAGCTGACCCGACTCCCGCGGGAGCGGTGTGCTGTCGTAACAGCCGTGCATAAACCGTTTGATGCGCCGCCGTAACCGTAACCAAAACTTAACCTTCCTCCGGTTCTGTGTGACCCAGAGAAAAGTTCAGCACGGACTGCATGTATGTAGAAAATTACGAGCAGGTGTCCTGCTTTCAAGCCCCGTCATTGTCCCGCCCCCAAGAGTCATATACCCCGCTGTGATTGGTTGGTCATCTCCGTGCATGACAATGAAAAAGTGTCATTCATACAAACTGACGGGCTGCAGTAACATTAAGGCGGGGGCCGCAAAATATCATCTTGGGGGCTGCAAATAGCCCGCGGGCCGCAAGTTTGAGACCCCTGTTGCAGTTCTGGCACTGGTACACTAGCCGCAGGTTGGAAGAATGAATCAATAGTTCACTTACTCATAGCTCAGACGCACATGTCAGGTTGTGATGATATTTGTCTCCGTTTCCTTCCCACAGGTGTTAACGCGCGCTCGATTGTCTCTAGGCCCCTCCCCCTCCACGCATTTTAGCCACTCACAGTGGCTTTCCCTATTCTTCTCACACGCAGTGGCCGCCTCACAGACGGGCATCACGCGAGTGTGTGCTCGCTTTTCATGAGTATGTGCACGAGTGTCTGCCTGCGTGCGTGTGCGCTCGCGTCTCATTGATTATTTAATTGATCATTGACGTGCCCCTTCCACGTTTAATGTATAACAAAAAATACGTAGGGTGGGGGAGGCAAATTTACGGGTCGCGCATGTGCGACTGGATGTAAAATTCAGTTGCACACTCTCAAATTTTGGTCGCAAAATGCGACCAATTGGTCGCAGTCTGGAGCCCTGCAGTGGGTCTTTAAAACTCAAATGTAAAAAATCCGAATTAAATGTCAGCAATTGTCAAAAAATACTTTTAAACAAGAAAAGACTGTTAAATGTAAAAGAATAATCATTAGACCTAATAGTGATGTCCTGGAGACAAAAAAAGAAGAAAAAAACGGATGAACCTCGTTCTTCAGTCCCAAGCCTGAACTCTTGGGTCAGTTCTGGGAGTGTGACTCTCATGTGGGATCCAAGTTTGAGTTTCAAGTCCAAGTCTGCATCTCTGCCAGAGTAAAGTATGAAGCGGAATGAGAGGCCTGTAGAAAGCTTCTGACCTCCAAATGCCCTAAACCTCATTGTCAGTGACCTGATCTGTCCAGCAGATGTCACTGCATCATCGCTTATGTTACAGCAACACTTCCAGCTGAGAAAAGCCTAATTTCTCCTTTGGGATGAATAAAGTAAGCTGTTTTTCTATCTGCATGTCTGCGTCAGTGAGGAAATTCCATTTTATTGGTCTGTTCAGCCTTTTAAATAAAATCCCGTTGGAGCGAATTTTTTTTTTTTTTTTTTTTCTTTTTAATTTTTTTTTTTTTTTAGTTTTTTATTTAAATTGTTTTAAATTGAGATTTTTTTTTTGCTTTTTTTTCTGAAGAAGATTATCTCCTTTTGTTGGCCTGCAGGAAGTCCTCCCTAACATTTCCTGTTCTCAGTCAGGGTCAACTTCCTGTTCAGTGACAAGAGAGAAGTATCAGTCTGTAAATAACACGTGTGAGATGAGAAAAAAGCTCACAAAATCTTAAGAAAAAATGCCATCATGTATGACCCAGCTACAATATTTTCCCCCATAATGTTTTAAAAAACAAATCAATTTAACCTTTAGGGTTTAGTTTGTTGGAAATTAGGCCTGTTTTGGCTGTAAATATCCTATTCTGTCTATAGTTATTTTTCTTTTTGTTCTATGGTTCTGGTTTTGCATTGATCAGTACTTTTTGACTGTTTTAGTTTTAGATACTTTACTAATTATCAATTAAAAGTATTCATTTGTTTTCAAACTCCGCTCACTCCCTAATATGTTTTCTGACTTCAAAGGTCAAGCATGATGCTGAGATTCTTTTGCTCTGGCGCCGTTTCAGGTGCGACAGCTGAACGTTTGTTCAGTGAATTCCTGGCTTAAGAAGAGGCCAGACTGCAGCTCTGAAGACTAAAAAAAACATCCGTCCCGTCTTTTTCCCTGAGCCGGTGTTCTTGTGACCTCATGTTGAATGGGAGAACTGACAGACCTCTCTGACAAAGCGGTTCCAGATTAGCATGAACTTGCTGAACGCTGAGGCGTATCCTGAAATGAGGTGGTCTTGGTTAGATAACACACCCGTTTTCCAAAAGCACCACAGCTGAGGTGTAGCTGCTCCATCTAGTGTTGTGCTCTTTCTGAAGTTTGTTTGTGTCCCAGACAAAAGCTGTCATTTCTGCACAGTGTTGTCATGAGAAACGGCCTAAATCTCTCACCAAAAGTAAAGTTTGATCATTTATCAACCCTGTTTCTCCACAGAACAAGGACGGTTCTGGGCGTTAACCCGACTCACCCACATTTTTGGTTTATGACAAAGATCTGAAGTTTAACTGTTTTGTTTTCTACTCCAAAGAGCGCCGCATCATCTTTCTGCGTGATCCAAATGATAAATATATACAGTGATCCCAATGAGACGCGCCACGCCCTCTGTTGGACCTCAGCCTGCACTGCATCCACTGAGGTTTGGGGTAAAAGGTCAGTCGGATGTAGGGAGAGGCCTCAAAATGCTCGAGTAATCCACATACGCATTCCAGCTAGCATCATAGGAACGCTCCAAGAGGAACCACAGTCCAGCTTAAAAATCCCACCCAGGAAAACAAAAACAAAAAAGATACAATGGCTTTGACCAAATAGACGTTTGAATATGCAGGCGTCATGTTGCACCCTAAACTGCGTCTAAAAGCACATTTCAAGACAAATCTAATCACTGGAGGAGAGGCTGACAATAAACCTCAATCCTTTACGTACTCACAAAGGCAACAACAACAATTCAAATTCATTAGTAAACATCAGTGTTCTGATTTTTAGTTTCATTCCAGTCTCATAAAACTAAAAGTATCTTTTAAATATTTCTAAACTGACACAGAAACTCAGATGAAAATGCTGTTTTTGGTGTTTTAACATGTTCTTGTGGCATTTTTCTGATGACATTTCTAAAGAAAATTCAGCTTTTCTGAGCATTTTTTTATTCAAATCGTTGTGAATCAAGAGCCACGAGCTCCCTGCTCCGAGCTCTGAGCGATTGCCAACGGAAGCGGATGGTGTTGCTTAGCACCAACGGTCCCGCCCACAAAGAATTTCCAATGAACTAGTGCTGCTCTGCAGAAACTATGTCCTAGAAAACAACTGTTTTTTTTTTTAAATTATTTTAGCTAAAAATGGTACAGTTATAATCAAAAGACCACTGGGAGCACTCTTTAAATGGATCGAAAGCTGATTGGAGTGGAACTTTAATGGATTTGTTCCATTTTAGCTATAGTCCTTTTGTCTTTGCCCTGTGAAACGCTAAATGATGCTGCAGGGAAACTTGAGCAGAAACCCCTAGAAACTGCAGGTTGAAACACACACAAGTGTGTCTGTCGTCCGCCTAACCAGTCTAGGATCATGAGGCCATTACGACAACAAACCAAGTGTTTTATCGGTGAGAATAGACCGTCACAGAGCTGGCAGGCTCTCCTAGATGCTCAGCCATGATGTTATAACATGGGTGTGGTGCTCATGGTGCAGACATGGACATATTTAGCATTGATTTGTTGTTGACTGATTGTTTGGACAGAGGGAACATGTTGGAAAGCTGAACAATAGCTGGAGGTAGAGCAGAGATGCTGAAGTTTGCTCCTCCTCAAACGCATTGTTAAATCAAAGAACATCTTAGGAAGGTTATTTTTTTTAAATGATGGAGCAAAGAAAAAACGTATTTTTTTCTTCCTTACACTTCTTTTTTTTTTGTTTTTGTTTTTCTCGCACTCTGTCACCCTTTCTGGCTGCCTTTGATTCTCCCTCTACAGTCTTGGAAGCTGCTGAGCTTCTGAAAAGGGTGGTAACTTCCTTTTGGATAAACATGTCATTAATCTGAGAGAACACATTCTTTCCCATCGCAAGATAACCGAGGGGGAAATGTCCGGTGTTGCAGCATAGGCGGGTCCTTTCAGGCTGTGCGCCTTCAATGGATCCCCACCGATGCAGCAGAACTTTCACTCATGCATTCAGAAGAATGGCTGAAAGTATCGCCTTGCAGCACTTCTTCTTCAAATGAAATGCATGTATTGTTATTTATTTATTTTTTTTAAGTGGAAATGCTGTGCAAAGAATGCATCTCTACTGTTTTTCTATGAACAAAAGGGAAATCCCACCTCTGCAAAACGTTTGAACGTTTATTGTCCTCCTGTCACCTGAAGGTATGAAAGTGGTCTCTGTCAGTGAGGAGTCTTGGTTGACTCTTGTGTTTTTGCATGTGGCTGCCTCCTCCTCCTCCTCCTCCTCCTCCTTCAGAGCACGGCTTCATCGGTTATACACCTGGGCTCCTTCGCTCCAACACGGTTCCAGACTACAGCCCGGGGGAGAACTTCTTCACGGTCTTTGGGGTCTTCTTCCCTGCCGCTACTGGTGAGAACAGTCCACCTCAGGGGTCTGCAATTCCGCAGCTTCCACTGTGGCTCTCTGGTTAACCCTTGTGCTATCTTGCGGGGTCCAGATGACCCCCACCCTTACATTGACGTGTTAGCCCTACCATGGCAAAGGTAAGCCGCTACCTGTCTTGTGGGGGTCCAGATGACCCCACTCCCAACGTTAACGTGCCTCCGGGGTCATCTGGACCCCCACAAGACAGGTAGCGGCTTGTTTAGCGCACTGTCTTGCGGGGTCCAGATGACCCCCACCCTTACATTGACGTGTTAGCCCTATCATGGCAAAGGTAAGCCGCTACCTGTCTTGTGGGGTCCAGATGACCCCACTCCCAACGTCAAAGTGCAAGGGTTAAAGAAAATCTTATGTTTTCTCATTTTAAAAAGTTGTTTTTTTTTTTTTTTTTTGGTTTTTTTACCGGCAAGGTGCATTGAGCAAAAACAAATCAGTCACAATAGTCAAACTTTATTGAAGTCCTTCACAAACAGTTGAGGCGCAGTACAAATCAGTACATGAGGCTTCTGGCTGCAGTACCCATAATGCTCCAACAACCCATCAAGCAGCGCGGTTTCACACTTTAACAAAGTTGGACAGATTTTTGTACTCTAGACAATAAGTAAGAACCCCAGAAGGGAGATTTCACATTGTTGCTACCCACTACTACATTTGCTGCGTTGAGTTGATTGGCTCCAAGTGTTGAAGGTTGCAGACCCCCTGTGTTAGCCTGATCCCGCATTTGATGACGAGAGTCGTGTCGTGTCTAGATTTTCTGATTGTGGTGGACTCGGTGGTTTTTGTGTGCAGGGGTCATGTCAGGCTTCAACATGAGCTCAGACCTTCAGAGGCCGGAGCACAGCATCCCCGTGGGAACCCTGGCAGCTGTCTTCACCTCGTAAGGAAACACCCCAAAACGATTCCAGGCTAAACTTTCCCAGAACGCTTTGCAAATGATCTGCAGGTTCATGTAGGAAGTCCTGGTTGGGCCACATTTTTGGGGTCCATGTTTCTTTGGCTCTGTGCCTGAAGACTATTTTGCAAACTGCTTTCAGCTTCAGTGGAAGAGAACAAACGCGGGCACATTCTCCGAATAGCATTAGCAGACCTTTACTTGTTCGGTCGTCCTGTCTGATTGCTCTTGTTTAGAGTGAGACCGCAGCTGTTGATAATAATTCTGTTTTGCAGGTGGTTCCTGTATCTGGTCTTTGTCTTCCTCCTCGGAGCCATCTGCACACGAGAAGCTCTCCGCTATGACTTCTTGATAGCAGAAAAGGTGAAGCTGTTTCCATTTGATCTCCAGCAAAGGGAGGAGGATGAGACTCCATAAGGATGCACTAGCTACATGCATCGCTTGATTCCATTGTCATGATCGTTTTATTTTCTCGCGTTGTCTCTTTGGTTTACAGCAGTGGTCCCCACCCCCCTAGGCCAGAAAAAAAAAATAAAGCGTGACTTACATTTTTTCAGTGTTATCTGATTCGGAAGTTTTATTTTGAAAAATTCCTGGATTCTTCCCATTCCATGTGACTCATTCTTGACACATGTTTAGGCCTTGGTCACGTATCCAAAAATCCATCTGCTACTTTATTAAAGCGGCTGAGCTGACTACTAACCTGAAACCCCCAAACTAGAGACGTTTACAAAAACGAAAGTATTTGGAGAGTTCTTTTTGCAGAAAAGAGCCTGTAAGGAAACGGAGGAAGAGCCATCAACTTCAAAATAAGAGAAGAAAGCTGCATTTAACAGACAAAAACCAGCAGTCTCTCCCTAAAATATAGATTTATTGCAACAGTTGTTCCTAAACATATATAATAATAATAATAATCCACAATAGTTAGCAACCAGCTGTTTATTGTTACTGCGGTTAATTAAGTTGCTTAAACAGTGGATTCATGTTTATTAGTATATCTGGAAAATAATTTTATAGACCTTTTTCATTTAGTTTTTTTGCACCTTAAAAGTCAGATGGATGAAGTTTTTTCCTTTCTTATGGCTCCCACTATTTCACATTTTAATGGTTGCTACGCAAAATCTAGTGTGCAAATAGAGTTTAAACCAGCTGCAGATATTTTTTTTTAGAGGATGAAGATAAATTTGACCCTGAAAAGTTACGGGAAACTGGAAGCTTAAAAAAAAAAAAAAAAAAAAAAAAAAAAAGTTCTGACACTTACGTCAGCCTCACACAGGCCAGTCTGTGAAAATATTGCCTGACATTGAACCTTTCTGTGGCCTGAAAAGGGTTGGAGGCCTCTGTTCTAATCTACACAGAGAAAATAGAAGCTGCTCCTTGCGAAAGTGAAGGGGCGAAAGCGATGCTGCATTTGAAAACAAAAGGGTTAGTGCCTTGAACAGGCTGGGGATGGGGGGGGGGTTGTTTCAGCCTCCAAACCAGCTGCTGTTTGCTGATCTACACCCACATGTTTTTCTCACCGTTACCACTCTTTTCTGTGGATTTTCTTCGTTTTCTCCTCCCTAACAGCTCTGAGTGTGCATTCTGTCCTCCTTAACTTGCAGGAAACACTGTTGTTCAGTGTCCCGTCTAAAGAAGCGAGCATGTGCTTAAATAAAGTTCTGCATCTGTGCAGTAAGCTCTGTTAGTAAAACGACTATTTTGAAAATGGATCTAAAACTCTTGAAATAAGAATGTCTATGTGCAGCTTTGACCTGGCCTTCTCAATCAGGGATCAGCTCTCATTGTTTTTCTAAAGGGCTGGCTGCAGCGGAACTAACTGGGGTGTAACTGTTGCAAGCTCTCAGCTCCACCTCATCCTTTTTCACCCTCTATTTGTTTTCCGTCTTCCTCCAGGTCTCCTTGGTGGGTTTCCTCTTTCTGCTGGGTCTCTACATCTCCTCGCTGGCGTCCTGCATGGGCGGCTTGTACGGAGCCCCCAGGATCCTCCAGTGCATCGCCCAGGAGAGGGTCATCCCCTCACTGGCTTTCCTGGGCAGAGGGGTGGGTGGAAACGCCGTGACATTAGATGGGAGTGTTTGACAAGGGTGTGTGTTTATGCACAGCTTTAGTACACACAAGCCCAAAAGGGACTTGTTTCTGTGTGCAGACCAACCCATGCTAAAGCATCATCTTTGGATGATTGTTCAACCAAAACTGAGCAAGCAGAGCTCATTAAATATGACGTAGCATTGATGATTTTTGCATAGTAGCTTATTTTATTTGGTCTGTATTTATTAATGTCATCAATTGATTGTATATGTGAACTGGACTGCCCCCCCCGGCTTTCCAAATACAAAGTACCCGCTGGTTCCAAGAGCCAAAATCCCATAGACTTCTATTGAGTAATAAACGGCTATTACTTAATTATGCTATTTGCCAGAATAACAACTGTTGCTCTGCTACCTTTATTTAACATGTTCCTGCTACTTCTCATTTTTTTTTCATTATATTTTTTCTTTTTATGAACTGACCAATCAGATGGCTCAATAAAAGTAGTGGTCTCATCCCAAACGTTCAAAATGTCTGACAGATTCTCCTGAGCCTGGATTCAAATGGAAAGGCTGAGGACTTCCAACAAGCTCATTCCTGATTGGCGAGAGTGGTTGCTATGGAAATGATGATGACTCAGACCGATTTGAATGAATCAATGCTCAATGATGTCGTTTGGCTCCAACATGGTGGCGTACATATCGCGTAAAAAAAGTCAACTGAATTGACTTAATTTGGTTGGAGTTGAAAGTAAGCCATTTTCTATAAATAACGTCACTGTCACTCAGTCCAGTTCCTTTATACTATCAATGTATATATATATATATATATATATAATTTTTCTGCCACAATTATCTCAAAAATGCATGTGAGATTGTGGATGGAGGGGCTGTAGATCAATACAGACTATGAGTTTCTCTTTGTTTTTTTTTTGGATGCTGGTGTGCCGCGGGATTTTTTTTAAGGTTAAAGTCGCCGTGGCTCTGAAAAGGTTGAAAAACACTGGTGTAGATAAGAGTCCAACTGATCTGTACTTAAGTGTCAGAACATGTGTTGGGCTTCCCTTTCAGGTGAGTTGACCCTTTAACAATGGAGATGTCTCCAGCGAAAGCTAAATGACACGTGGTCTTTGGCATCGACTAACCATTGGACCATTCAGACCATCAACGTGAACCAGCCGATTCTGATGAAGAGAAAAGCAGCTTTTCATATCAGCTTTGCACCGATACTGATGCAAAGCCAATTTTCTCCTCAACTAATTCAGTTGACTTAATTGCATAATCACTTTACTACTGTAAAGATTTGCATAGCAGCGCAAAGCTGCCTTTGTGGAATGAAAGTCAAGCATTTAAAGTTCAAATGTTCACATTAAACCAAGAAGCACATAAAAGAGGATTGCCATGTTCTAAACTCTGGAGAGCCACCGACATGTTTTTGTTCTAAAAAAGGGATCAGGTTTTCATTTTTACATCCAGGTATAGGTGGAAAGTGTTTCAAAAATAAATATCCAGAGGGACTTTGACAGTTAATCTTAAAAAGTAAAAGCCCCGTTTAGCATATACGTGCTGGGGTGTGGTGTGTAGACTCTGGAGGAAGCGGTTACAGCACTGCCTAATTATAGAGCAGAAGTGATCAAGCAGCGTCAGAGCAAAGAGGTGGAAGACACCGCTGCTGTACTCCTGTGCAGTCACGTTACCGCCTTGACCCCGTCCTCCAGAGCTTTCTTCAGGCTGCCCTGTCTGCTGGCAGCCTCTGACCTCTCCGTTGACTGGAATGAAGCTAGAGACATCTTGGCCCAAATCAAAGCCTGAGAACAAACGCAGGAAGGCGGACGGGCAGGGCCCCGCTCTGCTATGTGCTCTGGAGGCCTGCCAGCAGTCCTCCTTAAACCACACAATCAGACAGTGGAGGTAAAACAAATGGAACACACCCAGCTCTGAAAGTCTGTCTTTAATTTAAGAAAGGGATTCTTCTTGAAATCCTCATTTAGTTCCTAAGGATAAATGGATGCTGTCATCCAAGAAGCAAAACCCAGTTTGGAATAGCAATACAGTGTAATGATTTTGTGGTGATTTTAGAAAAAGAAGACACTTATTTTTATTCCTTGGGTTTTTAAAAAGTCATCTCATCCTTTTAAGGTTTAGAGCAGAGGTCGGGAACATGCGGCTCTGGAGCCGCATGCAGCTCTTTCATCGTTGTGCTGTGGCTCCCTGTGGTTTTGTAGAATAACTATCATGTTCTAAGATTTTCATGGTGTCTTTAACACCGTCGGGATGGCTAACGGGCAATAGGGAGAGAGCAGCGTGAATGAGCGGAGGGGGCGTGTCTGCGGCTGTGAACGCTGACCAGATTCTGTTATGGGATGGAAAGGTCCTCTAAAAAGACAGTCTGTGGCAATCTCGTAGAGAACACATGAGCGCCCAAAAAAAAGCCTTTTTTTTCCTAGACTAAAAACACCCAATTCCGCGTAGTATTAGTTAAATTTGCTATAGGACGCCCCTACTATCGTGTCAGCTAGGTAGAGGGGCGGGGGAGGGGCTTAGACTCCCCACTTATGATTCCAGACCCGCAACAAACTAACAGTTGCTTTATCCATAATAAATAGTTATCCATAAAATGGATATACTTTAATGGGTTTACTGGATAAAAAAAATAGAAAGAAGTCTGCATCAAAGTGAATTTGTTTCCATAATCTCACTCATCTCAACTCTGGGTGTTTGACAGACAGATAAGTCTATTCAAGGTGGTGGAATATGGACAAAAGATCAAAGGAAACATCACGCTCATAAATAATACAAATAAATAATTAAATAAATACCCTGACAGCATTTTGGAATGATACAAGTATCGCCAAATGAACTATCACGATATATCGGCGAAGTGATTTTTTTTCTCACACCCATAGTGTTGCTGCTCCCTGTGCTTTCATTTCTGTGGGAAACTGATCCAATTGGCCTTTTGAGAGGTAAATGTTGCTGAACATCCAAAATTTAAAGTAATAAGAGGTTAAACAACCTTGCATTTTAAAAAACACAAAAAGACAACACGCTCTCTACTTACATTAAAAATATTTATGATGAAACTTTGCTTTTTGCCTGACCCCCTATTTTTGACTAGCTTTAAACGTCACATATATGATCTTACAGGGCTTTAAGCTAGGGCTAGTCCATCAGTGACTTTAAATATTTTTCATGCATTTTAGTATTACTGCCTAAAGATTTACAATTCAGTTCAGGTGCTTTAAAGAAATTTGAAGACACACAGGGATGCCTCATCCCTGACCAACACCGTACTAGGTATCTGTACACCTACACCTGTATAAGACACCTTTAGATGTACACCTTTAATAGACCCCTACACCTGTATTAGACACCTTTACACCTACACCTGTACTAGACATCTGTACACCTACACCTGCACTAGAAACCTGTACACCTACACCTGTATTAGACACCTTTACACCTACACTAGACACCTGTACACGTACATCTAAACTAGGCACCTACTCTTCTACTAGGTACCTGTACACCTACACTTGTAGTAGACACCTTTACTAGATGTTTTAAATAAGTTGTTAGTTTTGATCATTTTATAACTCTAAAATATTTATGGGAGACAAAAAACCTTTCTCTAGGTAAAATTCTGGAGACTTTCAAATTGACCACAATCACTGAAGTCTGTATTGTTTATAAACTTTTTCTTTTTTCCCCCCATCTTTTAGCAAAGTGATGGTATTCTCCACTGTCGACTACCCTATTGTAATCATATAAGAGTATTTCAGATTGAACATCAGCAGTTGCTCAGCTACACCGGGGTAAAGACAAAGATCCTCCATGGGGAGAAGAACTCTCACTCTGCAATAACAAAAAAGAAACACAATACAGTCAACATAGAAGGAAATTTAAAATAGACAGGCTGACCACAGAAGAGTTGATATGTAGGAAATTAACTGTTAATTTAATTCATTTGTAGGCATATTTTTATTTTTGCAACCTTAAAATGTGTAATACATTATTTCATTATGCAAACAGTAATATGTAGTTGGCTGATTAATCATAGCAGATTTTGGGGTTTTTTATTACACACAAAAAAAATAAAACAATAGAAAAAAGTATTCCTTAAGCATTCATCTTACAGAATTGGTTGATTAGGCTAAAACTAACATAAACTGTTGTGATAATGCATGTGTTCTTACCTACGCAGGTTTGTAAATTACTCTAGGTATAAGAGATAAAAATCAACAAACAATTTAAAGCATCAAATTCAAGAAAAATGAGACATACTCAGCTTAAAGTCATTTTATTTATTTAAACTAACACGTTTTTTGTTTACTTCCTATGTGAGTTATACATTACCTAGATTTGTTTTTAAAGGAGGAAAAAAACAGGTTTCAACATTATGAGAATAATTTTTTCAGCTGCCGTTTGATTTTCTGAGAAGAAAAGCCTTCATCTTGCTTGTATTTTCACAATAAACGTTTAACATTTTAATGAAAGCCATTGTTTGGATTACAATTTAGTGGTTTATTTGTCCTGAGCTTCATAGAGATTTTAGATTCTTTTGAAAAATTACCAACCATTTGTACCCTTCTGTTTTGCTGGCAGAAAGGCCCCAACAAAACTCCAGTGGCAGCCATCATCCTGACCAGTCTGGTGACCATGGCCTTCGTTTTCATTGGCCAGGTCAACGTCCTTGCGCCAATCGTCACCATAAACTTTATGCTCACCTACAGCTTCATTGACTACTCCTACTTCAGCGTGGCCATGACCTTCAGGCTTCAGAGAAAACAGAGGAGAAACGCCTTTGGACCAGGAAGAAGACACCGATGCAGGTCAACAAAGCCCAGTTCCAGACCGCTCATTGAATCTGCCCTTCCCAACTATGGGAGCCCACAGGGCAAAGGTACTCTGTTGGAGTTTACCAGAGACATGGACCAGATCTTTCCATCTGTCGTCAGACCTGAGTCAGGAGCTGAGGGGGTGCTCTCTAAGCAAGAGCCGAGCAACAAACTTCAGTCCAGAGTAGCTACCACCAAGCAGAAGCTGATGGAGAGCTTTGGCCTAGACCAGAACAGCAATGATTTCTTAAAGGGGACAGAAGGGGAGCCATGTTCATCTCCACTGCAGGAGGAAGCTCACTCACCGTGTGAGGAAGAGAGGAGGGCTGCACAACAACCAGAAGTTAAACGCCTCATGGAAATGTGCAGCGGGGATCTGGAACGCTCTGCAGAAGCTCCCAATCGCAGCACAGGTGACGTCCTTCACCCATCAAACACAAAGACAGTTTTCTGTTTGTAACAACTGAAGCTAAATTTCACAGATGCTGAAGGTAAAGAACCACACCGGGGCTTTGAAATCCAGCCGATGAACAATTCCATCTATGCAAAACTGTGTAACCACTGGATTGCTCTCCTTGGGGTAATTCTGAAACACATACTGTACAAACTGTTCTTAAGTTTTTGCTTGATTAAATGAGTGAACTTAACAAAACCATGTTTTGTTCTTTCTTTCAGGCTGTGAGTTCCACATTGATCATGTTTGTTATTCAGTGGGTTTATGCTTTGGCAAACATACTGGTGGCCATGCTGCTCTTTTTCTACATTGGGAAGACGAGTCCTGGTCTGCCTAAAGGTACTTCGCTGACTTCTTCAATCACTAATGCTACTTTCTTTTTTTTTTTTCTTTTTTTTTTTTTCTTACCACAGGTAGACCGAAATGGATCATTATATCTGTAAAGTTTGGGATATTTAAACTTGGTTATCTTAAGACAAAAAATGAAGTAACATAACTTTGATTTTTTGACAGGAATAGCATCCCAGTTTAGTTTTTTCACATGGATCAAGTCAGTGATAAGTGGCTTTTGCAGGTAATGTGTTATTCAATTTATTGTCCTAAACACTTAAAGGGAGTTTTTTGTGGGTGTCACATGGATTGACACACTAATGCCAATTGCCAGAAAAATAATGTCTCTTAACATTAAATGATTGCTTAAGAAAATAATAGTTTGAATCTGATATTAAATAGCTACGGAGCCCCTAAAGGGCCGTAAAAGAAAAAAAAATTGAAGCAAAAAAAAAAAAAACTAACGGGTGCGCACCCATTCATTTATTTTTACTTCAATTGTTTGCTTTTGTCACCAGTTACTAACAGCCATTAAAACAAATAACAAATGGCTTTAGTTTGTCGTAAGAATCCAAATGCCACATATAATTTGGACCCTTTTTTGAAACGAACCAAATGACTTTAAAACTCGCTTAAGATGACGTTCAGAGATGATGTAATTTTGACTGTAAGCCAGCAAAGCTGCAATCTCTTTGTATACAAGTCAAAAAGTAAAGTAAAACTCAATTGGCTCACGTTATGCCATTACCAGGTAACTTGGGAACATTTCTCTGTGCGCTAATTACCTGGTAACAGGTGTGCTCCCAATACTAACAGGTGCGCACCCGTTAGTTTTTTGGGTTTTTTTTTTGCTTCTTTTTTTTTTTTTTCTTCAATGGCCATTTAGGGGCTCCATATAAACTGTATACTCTCCCATTTTAATTGATTAAAGCAACATTTACATTTAAATATTGTTATTAAAATACGTTTATTGTTATTTTAAGAACACATAAGTGGTGCTGCTTTAATTTGAAAGGGCAAATTGAACCTAATTTAGGTTTTTTTGGTGTGCCATTAAATAATGGGTTTATTTTTTATAATCCTTTTTTGGGAGGTGTTTTGTCTAAATTTTCATCAGGTTTACATATTAGTTGGTACATTTGTTATTCAAAAAGCTTCTAAAAATAAGATTTTCATGATTTTTTTTCAATCTAGTGACTACATTTTGTTGGATTGATTATTTTATGTTACAGAAAACAGGAAAATTAGCACAAAATTTTAGATGTCAAATTAAAAACTAACTTTAAAGAAACCAACTAGATGCCAGCTATCTGACACATTTTAGAAAGACTTTTTTTTTTTTTTACTTGTCAGAAAGAAGAATTCTCCCCATGATGAATTCGTTCTGACGCCCTCTTTATCTGGGATTGGACTGAAAACCAAGCAGCTGACAGAGGAAAACGTAGACTTTGCGTCACGCCACCGCTTTCATCAGTCCTCGTTTGTGAGTGCAGATCATATGTTGCAACCAGCACGCCACTGACTGACTGACTCAAATGCTGTTGGCGTTTCAGTCACAAATCCAGCTGAAAATCCTCTTTCTCTGCCTCACTGTGTCACAATGTTTTTTGTGGAGATGTAAACAGAGCACACTTTCTGACGAACCAAAACTTTCAGTGGTTTTGCAAGGAAACTTGAGCCTCTTCTGCAACGAAAGTGTTGGAAAAACAAGAGATGCTGAGCAAGTTTCCATGATTCCTTTTATATCATTTTAAAGTGATATAAAAGCTTAAATTTACATGAAAATGTGGCATGTAACGCGATCTCTGTTTTTGTAGCCGTATTCTTCATTCTGGTGCTTGTAAAACCTGAAGAACCCTGTAAATGTTAAAAAAAAAGATTGAATAAAATATGAAAACATTATAAGAATGAAAGATTTGAAATAGTTTTTGTGCTTTTGACTTGTCATGTGTGGCTCAAACCGTTCACAAAGCAAATGTAGTTAAAGGTTCAACAGAAGTCAAATACTTTCTTACATAGTGATATACATATTTTTTTAAGTGGTACAACTTTGCTACATATAAAAAAAAAAACACTCAAAGCCTGCAGACTAAAGATTCAGCTCCTGATGTGCTAATTAAACATGACGTTTTTATTTGATATGAATGCATTTTTATATTTATTATAAGAAAATTTGTTTCTTTGGTTTATATGTCATTTGTACGACGGAGTATTAGGGTCACCAAAAAAAAAAAAAAGTTAAATTACGACTTTTTATCTCGTAAATTTACGAGATAAAAAGTAGTAAATTTAGGAGATAAAAACTCGTAAATTTATGAGAAAAAAACTCGTAAATTTACAAGATTTTAAGTCGTAAATTTATGATTAATGTGGACGTGAGCATGCAGAGCAGCAGGTGAACGCCGCGCAGCAGCAGAGCAGACCGACTAAACTTTGTTAAGCAGGCGAGATGAAAGTTTATTGATAACGTTCCAAATGTCTGGATCTATTGATGGGTGGTGCGGGATCTCTGCAGCCCGATGAAGCCATCGTCGGTATTCCTGCAGCTGTCCACGTCAATCCTTACTTCCTCCACCAAAGACAAATCTCTACATTTGTGTGACGCTTCCGTCTGAGGAGGAGCACTTATTTGTCATTTTCAACGTTCTAATGATAATATAAAAGACTATTTTCATTCCTCTTTATTGTTTTATGCTGAAACGGGACAGTTTCATCTGCTGGAGGGGGCGTATGTAAAACTGTTTACTTCCTCATTGGTGTTCTGATAACAGATTCATGACGTCAGTTGACAGATGAACTTCAGGGTGTGAATGAAAAGGAGAATAAAGGCTGCAGCGGTCCTCTACACCCAAACGTGTCTCTGAGCTCCTTATTTTACGCATTAAACTCCGCTTTACTGACACTGAACCCCGGACAGACGGTTCCACTGATAAAAATCTGATTTTAAGTCATCTAAAGGTTCAGAATCTATTTTTTAAACCTGTAATCCGGAAATAAAGCTTCACAAAAGGCTCCACGTATTTAATCTTCAAGATAGGCTCCGATAAACGGACAACTTCGGTGTTTTCTCCTTAATCTACGACTTTTTTTCTGGTAAATCTATGAGATTTTAAGTCGTAAAATTATGAGATAAGAACTCGTAATTGAACTTTTTTTTTTTTTTTGGTGGCCCTAAAACTCTGTCGTATATTTGGATGCAATATTTGTAAGATTGTTGCCTAGGAAAGAAAAACGAAAAGTGTGAAAAGCACAACCTCCTCTTCAGAACAGCTAACTTCCAGAAGCCACTTGATTTTTTTGAATTACTTCTAATTTTTGCATAATCCCATGAAAGATGTGTTCTGTTTTGTTGCAGCTTCTGATCACAATAGTCCTTGTCAAGACTAGGCTGGTGTAAATGTTTGTCTGCAAAGATTGGTAAATTTATAGAGTTCTGAAAGTGAATCTGCATGAATGCATGGAGGTGTTTTCTGCAGGAATGAGCACATTAGCAACTCAGAGGCCATTTGCATTGTGCACTATCACCTGTAGTCTTTTCTTCGTTATGTTTTGTTTAGTGTGAGTGTTTTCTGTTTAGTTTGACAGAGAATGATCCAAGTTAAATTAACATTAGAGCTATCCAGTTTAGAGCCAGATTTCAGTGGAAAATAAAGATTTGGTCAACAACAAAAGTTCAACTTAATACATTGTTAAATACCCTTCATTGTAAATGACAGCAGTTAAACATTTTCTGTAAGTCTTCACAAGGTTTTCACAAACTGTTGCTGGTATTTTGGCCCATTCCTCCATGCAGATCTCCTCTAGAGCAGTGATGTTCTGGGGCTATCGCTGGACCTCACAGACTTTCCACCCCCTCCAAAGAGGGTTTGAGATCTGGAGACTAGCTAGGCCGCTCCAGGACCTTGAAACGCTTCTTATGAAGCCACTCCTTCATTACTCAGGCAGTTTTGGGATCGCTGTCATGCTGAAAGACCCAGCCACATTTCACCTTCAATGACCTTGCTGATGGAAGGAGGTTTTCTTTTAAAAACTGACGATACATGGCCCCATTCATTCTTTCCTTTACACGGATCAGTCGTCCTGGTCCCTGTACTCAAAAAAACCCAAAGCATGATGTTTCCACCCCCATGCTTACAGTAGGCATGGTGTTCTTTGGATGCAACTCAGCATTCTTTCTCCCTGAAACAGGACGAGTAGAGCTCTTACCAAAAAGTTATTTTTTTGGTTTCATCTGACCATAGGGCAAACTCTCCCAATCCTCTTCTGGATCATCCAAATGCTCTCTAGCAAACTTAAGACGGGCATGCTCATGTACTGGCTTTAGTGGGGGGACGAGTCTGACACTGCAGGGTTTGAGTCTCTGGCTGGTGTTACTGATGGTAGCCTTTGTTACTTTGGTGCCAGCTCTCTGCAGGTCATTCACTAGGTCCTCCCCGTGTGGTTCTGATATTTTGCTCACTGTTCTTGTGATCATTTTGACCCCACAGAGTGAGATCTTGTGGGGAGCCCCAGATGGAGGGAGATTATCAGTGGTCTTGTATGCCTTCCATTTCCTAATAATTTCCCCAGCAGTTGATTTTTTCACACCATGCTGCTCACCTATTGCAGATTCAGTCTCCTCAGCCTGGTGCAGGTCAACAATTTGGTTTCTGGTGTCCTTAGACAGCTCTTTGGTCTTGGCCATAGTGGAGTTTGGAGTGTGACTGTTTGAGGTTATGGACAGGTGTCTTTTATATAGATAACCAGTTCAAACAGGTGTCATTAATACAGGAAATGAGTGGAGGATAGAGGATCCTCTTACAGAAGAAGTTGCTGTGTCTGTGAGAGCCAGAAATCTTGTTTGTTTGTTGGTGACCAAATACTTGTTTTCCACCATAATTTACAAAACCATTTTTTAAAAATCAGACAGTGTAATTTTCTGGATTTTTTTTTCTAATTTTGTCTCATAGTTGAGGTATGATGAAAATTGCAGGCCTCTCTCATCTTAAGTGGGAGAACTTGGACGGTTGGTGGCTGACTAAATACTTCTTCGTCACACTTTACATGGATCTATTTTTCTGGAAGCGGATGCATCCAAATGGAGCAGAGCAAGAAGCTTGTGGCCCGCCCAGCTTATTTTCTGTCTTTTTCCAACTGTATTTTTCTTTCTGATTCACCATGATTTGTTAAATACTCAGAAGTGCAATCTTAAGCTTAAATTTCTTCATACATGTCGTCCAACAGAGAAGCTAACAGACATATTAAAAAATAAGGGGTCGATATGAGTATAAATGTCCCAATTTAATAAAAAATACAAATCTAAAAAGTTGGCCCTTTTAAAATGTATTTTTGCATCAAGATAGTTAGCCACTTTGGTAGCATCATTTTAATGATTAGGCTGCATGTAGTGTGTTCTGTCAGGGGGAACAATTTGAATATTTTTTTATTATTTTTTCTTTAACTAATATGTAAAAAAAATGTTTAAAAAGACCTGACCGAATAAAAATGAACGTGCTGACTTCTTTGTATCATCTTAAACTGATCAAACTCTGTTTTGTTTTGTTTTTTATTTGGAAAGTCAATTAAAAATGTTTAACTTTTCTAATTTCTTTATGGTACATAAGGAACACTATTATTTTTTAACCTTTCTGACCTAAAGTAAGCTTTAGCTTTAGCAAATAAATAGCTAGTCCTCCAACACCTTAAAAATTCTGCCAAGATTTTCTTAATTTCTCCATGCATTTCACAACAGAAATTTTGTTTTAAATAGAAAAAATGTTGTTGTTTTTTTTTTTTTAATTTACTTGAGCGAGTGATTATAAAATGTAAATGTTTGGTGAAAAACTTTAGTGAACTTGGTTAGCTTTACTAAAGCTAGCGGCTATGCTAGCTTGGTTCCACGTTATAGAATTGTTTTGAAATTAATGTAATTTTATGCAAAAAGTTTGGAGGTGATACTTTCTGTATAACTTTTTAACATTACTGTACTACTGAAAGCGAGAGTGGATGTTACTGGAGGATGGCTTTGGCACCTGTGCCGCGGGTTTAGGGGTCGGGTCTCCGGGGGTGTGTGTGTGTGTGTGTCTGAGCTGGGGGGAGGAGCTGAGTCTCCACGGCCGTGAAAGCGAGCTGCGAGCTCGGCTCACTCATCTTCCGTTCCCCGCCGTTTGCGCAGCCGGGCATCGCGGGCTCTTCCCCTGCATTTGTTTGTTTTACGGGGGGAGCTTTGGAGGCGGCGGCGGCGGCGGGCTCCTCCCATGGTGCCCCCGGGAGACTCCCCAGCAGCACCAGCTCGACTTTCACGGTAACAATAACTCGGGGGTCTGTGAAGTCATGGAAACGTGGTTCTGGAACCACCTCTTCTGTGTATCGCTGGGGGTGCTACTGTTGGAGCTGCCCGGGCCCCTCGGGGCTGGGACCCCCAGCTACAACAGCACAAACCCCGCCACGGGTGGATCATATCAGTCGAGAAACACCGACGGGCTCAGGGACGCGGACAGCGGGGTGACTTCAGCGTCGTTCTCCAGTGAAAGTTTATCACCATCCCAGAGGATCCTCCTGCTGTCCTCACACTCTGCTGAAGCAGCGGCGGCCACTGCTGCACACTTCGGTAAGAAGAGAGAAGAGGCCATTAGTTAACACACTTTGAGCTCACGAAATAGACCAGATAAGAAAATACCATCTTAGTTTGTGTGGTTTTATTTTTACTTTATTTTATTTTGGCTTGCACTTCCACAAAAATAAAAGTTATGGACAAACTCAGGACTAAACAAATATTTAAGGTGGGTTTGCAAAAAAAAATGTCCCTAAATGAAAGTGGAAAAACCTAAGAGGCTTTTACTGCGGAATTTCTTCATTTCAGAATAAAATCACAGAGAACACACGTGAACCCTCTGACTGTGTTCAACTTTAAGTGCTAAAATGATATTTTTTTTGTCATAATATTGCGACATAAACGTCCTAATGGAAAACATTAAGAGAAGCTTTTATTGGGGGAAATATCTGTATTTCAGAATAAAATGACACAACAGACTGATTCCAACTCTCATGATTATAGATCGATTCATTCATTTAATAATTTCAAATTCTTATCTTATTTGGTTTACAAGCTTCTTATGATTAGTTCATGACATCAAATCAGTCCACTTTTTATCACACTTAAAGCATTCCAATAATATGGAAAAACTTGTATCATCTGCACAACCTTTAAAGTTTTTTAAGCAAATCTTGTCATTTACAAACAAATCTGAATGATCTGCACAATGCTGAAGCACTTTGATTATTTATGCATAGATGAAGGGCTTATCCCTCTATTTATGTAAAAGTGCAGTCATTAGATAATTTTTATATAGTTACTACAAAAACAGTCTAGATTTGTTAAGATACGGCCCACACTCAATATTCCAGGTTCCCTTCATAAAATTCATAATCTGCAGCCCCTGGCACTCTCTAAAAATTGTGCACAAGTTCTTGATTGTTAAGGGCAACGTTGCATTGACTGTTTTAAACCCGTGGCAACAATGTTGCAGGACCGTTCTGGGACTCTTTTTAGCTCATTTCTAAAATGTCGACTGTGAATAATAATAAAAAGGAAAGTGGACAACGAGAGCCAATTGTGTCAGTGATTTGGACTTTTGAACAAGATTTATTTCTTGTTCCTATGATTTAAATGTATAATATGTAACATTATATGTGAAAACAGATCTGATGTTTATGAAAGTTCTTTTTACTTTATTTATTTCCTACATTTCAATTTCAATGTTATTTGCATAGCCCCAAATCACAACAACAGTCGTCTCGATGGGCTTTGGACCGCTAAACATAAAATCATAAGGATCATGATAATTCTAAACTGAACTAACTAAACCAAACTGGGCATTCCTGCCCGTAAACCCTCCTTCACGCTTCAAACGGGAAATATTTCGACGTATTTCTGTTCTATGTGAAGAAATGAAAAGTATTCCATCGTATTGGAATTTTCTTTATAATCATTTGCATCTGATGTTCCCTGTAATGATTCAAACTTAAGAATCGGTTGGCCCTCACATTTTCACCTCAACAAATCTTTGAAAAAAGTTTAGACACCCCCGGATGAAGTCTCGTTGACAAGCTTACTCCTACAGATCACTTCTGAATTTCTTCATTTTAAGCCATTTGGAAGAAACACATCCCTGTTATCGAGCTGATCTCCATCCACCCCATTGAATGAATTAACATCTCTGCACATGAAACAACTGAAAGATATCATTTTATTTTTATATTCAGATTCTTGGGAAAACATTTATAGTTTAAAAATGACTTGTGCTCGGTGTATTAGCATAATGTTTTTAACCAGAGAGGTTCTTTGTTTTGTAAGGCTAAAAACATTCATCTGAATGGAGTTTTGTAACATTACTTAGATGCATTTTTTGCATCCCTTTTGTGCGGTTTCATAGCATCATACATGTTTCTTTGTAGGACAGGGGGATAACTTAACGTGCACAGTGGGCCCTGATGCCTTCTGCACCTTCCTCAAAGACATGGATGCAGAGAATGGTCCGAGCAGGTTCCACCTTAACACGTCACAGCTTTGGTCACTGGGTGATGCAAATGAGTCTATGGATTTGCTGAACTCGTACTATGAACTTGGGTTATTATATAACACAGAGAAACTGTTAACAGCTGACAGTCAAACAGCAGAGGGGCAGGGAGTGTCTGCTGATTGCCGCCAGCATCACATTCTATTCGGACTTCTGCTGCTTGGAGTGGATCCAGGGAAAAAAAAAGAGATTCATTCAGAGGAAGTGAATGAGGAAAATAGTCTTCACAGACTCCCAGAGGACAGACTGTTCCTTCGATGAACTTTCCATTCTAGTAGTTTTGGACGGTAACTGTTGGTGGCGCTCATCCTCAGTTCTGGTGTCTGGAGGGCATCCAGGTGAGAGGCCGCCAGCGTCCAAGAGAAGACCTCGCATGCAAAACGGATGCATGGCCGTCTCCTGTTCTATTTTTTAAACCTGTCACTTGAAAATGTCTTTTCTGACAGAAGGATTTGTCGCAGTCATGAAAAATGCAGCCATTTGTCATCAACATATCAAAAGGTTGTTAAAGTTCCACTCCGATCATCTTTTGATCTATTTCCAAACTGTACCCAGTGGGCTTTTTATTGTAATTATATCGTTTTTAGGCAACGTTTTTAAATAAACAAACAAACCTGTGTTGTTTTCTAGGACATAGTTTCTGCAGAGCGACATCAGAAATTCACCTGAGTTGTGGGCAGGACTGTTGGCACAGAGAAAGCCTGCCCCTCCTTCCCGTCTTCCATAACGGAGAGCTCTCTGTTAGCTAGCTTACTGCCCCTCACACCCCCCCAACCGGTGCAGGAAAAAATGGCGAGCAATATCAGAGCTATCCAGCGGAGAGTTTTGAGCCGGGTGCCACCTCACACGAACATAGATCTAGTCATCTAGAAGAAGATGCATCAGAATGGAGCGGAGCGTTGTATCATGTTTTCTACGTCATAAATGTGCTTTTTCTCAAACGGCACGTTTTCATCTGCTACTCAGAATACTCAGAAATTCAATTTTAAGTTTAATTTTCTTTATATATGTTCTCCATCATGATAAAAATGCCACAAGAAAAAAACAAAAGCATTTTCATTGATCTTTAAGGAGGAACGGAGAAAATGTACAATGTAGGTGAAATGATTTCGACCTTTTTTCTTTTTCTAACTCCCTTTCTGTTGGTGTTTAGTCAATAGCTGTGACCTGACAAAGCTGACCCCAGTTGAAAAGGAGTGGGAAAACCCACCCTGAACCGTGGTGGCAGCGTTCTGCCTCTGCCCTTTGCTCACTCAGCTTTAGGAAGGAAATGGCCGAATCCCCAGCAGAGACACTCACTTCCATATTTAGGACTTCAAGCCATTGTTAAAGTAGACTAGCTGGCTGCCAGTCGCTCCCCGCCCAAAACCCCCTGCCTGGTCATGGCAGCTAAACGTCAGGTCGCACACTCTTTCTGCAGGTTTAACATCATTTAGAGAGCTCCCTCTGCTGGTCACAGCTGTAAAAACTTTCATTTCGATCATATTTCTCATCTATTGAGTGGTTAAATTACATAAATTGTCAACTCATACAGTGATCATGGGGCTTTTAGCACATTACTGTTGCAGTTAATCAGAAATTCAGGCTTTTTTAAAGGAACATGTTTATGGTTGCTGATTCATTTTCAATAAGATGCTCAGTCTGTACAACAGGAGTAACTTGCATTTTCTTTCATATCCGCAGGCTCTGAGCAGACAAAAGCATTCACAGAAACCAGTAATGTATCCCCAGAGGTCGCCGACCTCTCAACTGAGCCGCTCACCTCCAGCTTCACCACTGATGCTGTCAGCAGCAGCAGCAGCAGCAGCAGCAGCAGCAGCAGCAGCAGCAGCAGCAGCAGCAGCACATACTGGAAGGAGTTAACCCACACAAGCCGGATTTCAGGTCTCCCCCGCTCTGTGTCCTGGGAGCCGTTGTGGCCCTGGGGGGCGTTTCCCACGGAAGACGGCCTTCCCCAGGACAGCCCGGATACCAGCAGCCAGCAGGGCACCTCCACCGCTCTGATGTCACGCAGCACCTTTCTCACCGACAGCACCACCATCTCTCGTGCCGGGGAGAGGACTCTGCTCTCCGTGACCTCCTCCAGCAGCAACAGCACCTCCTCCACCTTAGCTGAGGACTCCAACTCCCATCAGCCTCCTTCCACCTGGGGCCTACCTCCCAGGTCTGCAGAGCCGCATTTCACGCAGACTGGCTCATCTGCAAGGACTAATGGAGGAGAAACAACAGAGCGGCGTGTCACAGAAACATTTACAGACAGTGGAACGGCGGCGAGGGCCAGAGGAACCCCGACTTTATCTGGTCAAACTAACACAACTCAACAAGAACTACTTTCAGCATCACAGGAAATCTCAGGATCCACATCAAGGCTGGACACGGAGCAGTCGGATCTCTCCGTTTCTTCCACTCCTCCAGTCACCTCGCCTTTGGGAGGCCTTCCAAACATCACCGGGACAAACCAGGGCTCAGGTTCTAGTGTTCAACCCTCCACAGAGTCCCCCACTGAGGCTCACAGCTCCAGCACTCAGAAGCAGGGCAGAAGTGAAGTGTCTTTTCTTCAGACCAGTTGGGGCATGGCCCTGCCAGCAGCGCCCTCTACTGTCAGAGCTGTTGTAACGGAAGCGGAAAACCCCCCGACAGACGCACCGCTGCTGTACACTGCTGACTTCCTCACCACAACACCTGTCACTGCTACTAAAAGGTGAGCAGAGCCACATTTGTTAGCTACTAGTGAATATATACATTATTTTACAGATTTAAAGTAAACATTTCAACTTCTGCACACTTTAGATGTCATGTCAGCTCGTTGCAAAAAATACTAACAGAAACTGTTTTCAAATCCCCTGCATTTGTTTTTTCTCTAACAGTCAGATAACAGAGGGAGACGCCTCCTCTGGAACTGAGGTCACATCCAGCATACTGGCTTCTACCAGCTCTTCTCCACCCTCCACCTCATCAGAGGTCGGAGTCTCCCCCAGCACTTTTTCTTCACAGTCCCCTATAAAGACCACCCTGCCGCAGACTGCCCCCTCCCCCACGTCCCACACCCTGACCCCGCAGACCTCGGTGACGCACCCGGGTCACCACGTGTCACGCGGCCAAACCCAGAGGCCCGCGACAGGAATTACCCTCCCGACAAAAGCCCCGACCGTGACCGGCGAAACGAGCAGAGGAACCCTCAGGAGCTCCACCGCTCACACTCGGTTGATCTCCACCGCCTCCACCCGCGGCACGCCAACCGAGAGCACAGGACATCTGCACACCACCCAGAAACAGGTTGACAGGGGGGCCAAAAAGGCCCCAGGAACGACCCCACCTGTTGACATCCATCCCACCAAGGGACCCCCAAGTGAGTGGTTGAGCTATATCTGGTGAAGCAGCACCCTTTGATGAATGCAGTGTTATAAAAAAAACGTATTTCTGGATGCTAAAGAAATAAAGAAGAAACTTTACAAACCATTCATGTAGAAAAAACATCACTGACATGCACCTCCATCTAATCATGACTAATCTAATCAGGCAACTGATGGCTTACCCGAACTTGCAAAAATTGCATAATGCCACAGTAGGACCACCAAGGTCCTAAAAAGACTGTTATTTTAAAAATGGACACAGTTTGTGTCTAGCTTAAGCTATGTGTCCCTAACCCCCATGAGGCAGCCCTTTTTTTTGGGTGCTCTCTGTTTTTGGCTGAGAGGGAGATCTTCTGACATCTTTTTTTTTTTTTTTAAACTTGTCCTGTCCAACAGCTGGGCAGACAGATGAGAACTGAAGGCCTCTTGTGTTGGACATGTTTTACTTTAACAACAGGGGTTATGAATCTTCAGACAAACCAGAGGTATGTCTGAATAAACCCCTTCTGTAATCGAGGCCAAACTGTATTCATTTTAATTATTTTTGAAAATCTTTGGTGTTGGACCGGACGAAAAAGGAAAGGAGGGAAGAAGAGAGAGGGATGTTAGAAAGAGGGGGATAGGAGGGTGGTCATAGGAGGGGGGAGGGGGGTAAAACCATGAAGCAGCATAAAGCAACAAGTTACTGGGTGTTTATCATTTCGGTAGAGTACAGATAGAATACAAATCTCAAAGGGGCGGGGCCTGTCCGCACACACACTCAAAAGTTATATACACACCTGCTGGCTGAAAAAAAGAACACACTTCAACATGAACACAATACAGATAACGTTCACTCACACATACTTATGTCTACAAGCCAACTAGTGTGAGATATTTATTCATTCACACAAATTGTTAGTGCAAAGGTGAGCTAACACCTGTGCTCAGTGTTTATGTTCTTCTAAATTAGATCTTCTGACATCTAGTGGTAAATGGAGGTAGTACACACTAAGTACTTGAACTTTCATCATGGCGAGATTGACTTATCCATTTCTGAATGAAACTTGATTCACAGAGGAAAGAAGTCTGAACACTTCAGTAGCTGCTCCATCTGAGAGGGAAAAAAACATCAGAACTGATGAGGGGAGCCTGCCAACCACAAAGTTCTTTTAGGACAAAAGTTGAAAGACTGCTTTCACAAAATTTATTTAGATTTAGAAAGACTTTTTCTACTAACTAATTAAATTCACAGTCTTAGGAGTAAGTAGTTTTTATCTAAAAAGACAAAACTTGCAAGATGTCAGGTGAGAGCGTTTTCTTGTGTCCTGCAGGAGACCCCTGTGCGTCCAACCCCTGCTTGAATGGAGGAATGTGTAAGAGCTCCCAGCGCCATCAGTTCACCTGCCGCTGTCAGCAGGGATGGAAAGGACGTACCTGCAACCAAGGTAATTTTATCTATCCATGCCTCACAACAATCAGGAACATGCAGGGGGATCACATTTCATTTCAGTCTGACAGAATCACAACTGTCTACTGTTTTGTTGTTGTTGTTGTTTTTTAGATGTGGATGAGTGTAAGCAGCAGCCTTGCCCTGCTGACTCCACCTGCATCAACACCCGAGGCTCCTTCAGCTGCGAATGCCCGCTCGGCTTTGACCTGGAGGATGGGCGCTCCTGCACGAGAGGTGATGCAACAACCAAAGAGATTCCTATCAGGACCCCCCCAAAGAAATCTCGTTTTTTTTTTTTTTAAACATCCATGCGTTTGCCTTTGCAGCTAAGACGTTTCTGGGGACGTTCAGCTTTGACAGATATGATCCCTCCATCAGGAGCGTCGCCGTCCACGAGCTGCAGAGAGAGATCATCCAGCTGGTGAGACGTCCACGCAGCTTGGCTCGTCTCTTTTTGCAGCTTCGGGGTTACATGTCGGACACAAACGTGCTTGTCTTTGCCGCAGCTTAATGTCTCACTGTCCGTCCTTCGAGGCTACAGCCGCTCCACGCTCAGCAAACGGTAAATCATTTATTTGGGCACAATCGCCTTTTTTTCCCCCCCAGTTCCCAAACTCACGGCATGTGGATTTACTCTCGCAGGGAGCAGGGTGGGATGCAAATCTTGGCCGTCAACATGTTTTCACTTTCCACTGACGTGACGACCGCGGAGGTCTTCAACAGCATCCAGATGTCTCTCAACAACTGCAGCTCATCTCTGACCCACTGCCGAATGTTGCTGCAGCACCGCCTCTCCTACCGCAGTAAGTCTGTCAGCCCTAAACGTGTCTGACATGTGCCTTCTGTATCTATTTCAGCAGATTCAAAGACCCTATACCATGCTTTTCTTAAGCCTTTTAAACAAAACACTATCCATGTATATGATCATATATTACCTTTGGCACTCAGAAGAACACATTTTTTATGAAATATTAGTTCTTTTCCTGAGCTCTCTTCCAACCCGGACGTAAAATGACTCGATCTCTGAGGCCCCGGCTTTCGCTCCGTGTAGTTTCATGACGTCAACCCAGAGCCGGCCTCGGCAGCGTGTCTGCATCTCCCCCACGAAAACAAACATCTGAACTTTAGCAAAGATGGATGAGTGCGGTGTGCATTTAAAAGGAAAGCGGTTATTCCGATCGTCGCTAGAGAAAGTGGGTGTGCTTGTCAGCCTGGGGGGGCGGTGCTGGCAGCGCAGACTCTTCCTGAAAGGGGCTGTTCTCACTGGTCTACGTCAGCGCGAGAGAATGAGGGAGGGGCTGGTGCTCAGAGTGCAGGTTTTCTAGAGGAATACTCAGAAATGGGTGAACGGATCATAATACTGCTTTGGGGGTTCTTTTTGTGAGGAATGAATATCATAATACACTCAAAAAATGGATTTTGCATGGTATAGACCAGAGGTGCCCAAATCCAGGCCTCGAGGGCCGCTGGCCTACATGTTTCCAATCGTCCGGCCATTGAAGCTCCTTATTGGCTAAACACACTTGATCCAACAGATATTGCAGGGTTTATGGAAAACTAGCGGGGGGCCGGGCCGTATTTGGGCACCCCTGGCTTTAACATTCAGAAAATGTTTGCACAGCCACCAGGGGGCGCAGTTCACTGAGTTTTGTATTTGAATAACCTGTTGTATCCTGATTTCTTGTTTAAAAAAAAAAACAAATTGACATCTGCACCAAAAGGGCAGAAAGTATGTTTTCTTTAGAGTAACTTGCATTTGCGGGATTCTTTTTTTCTTTTTAGTCTCACAATGGTGTCAAAGTGTCACAATTGTTGCATTTATGAGCTTTTCTGTGTTCCAGCTGAGAGTTTGTGTCAGGCTCAGAGGATCCGCTGTGATCCGGAGCGTACCGTCTGCTCCGACAGCAGCGGCACGGCCTCCTGCCAGTGCCTGCAAGGCTATTACAAGCACAACTCTGATGACCTGTCCTGCTTAGGTGAGCTTTCCGTGTCACACATCCACAGGGTTTCTGCAAAGCATTTTAGTATTTGGAGATTTTTGAGAACTTTAAATAACTAAAAAGGTCTCGTTCCAGAATGTGGTGATGGCTACAAGCTGGAAAATGGCACATGTGTCCCGTAAGTTTGAATGATTCCTTCTTAATGTGAAATGAAAGTGCTGACGTCGTATAACCCAGTTTCTGCTTTCCAGGTGCATGTTTGGATTTGGTGGCTTTAACTGTGGAAATTGTAAGTCAGTAGAACACAACTGCTTTTCTTTATTAAAGACAGAAAGTTTGATTTTATTTATTTATTTTTTAAATCATTAAATAGATATTTGTGTGTGCATAATGAGTTGATTTTTTTTTTTCTTTTTTCTTTTTTCTCATCAACTCTGAAGTTTACAAGCTGATTGCAGTTGTGGTGTCACCAGCAGGGGGCGCTCTGCTCCTCATTCTCATAATTGCTCTCATTGTGACCTGCTGCAAGTGAGATGACCCACCTTTGAATCCTAAAAAAAAAAAAAAAATCACATTTGCAAAGAAAACTTTCCTCACGTGTTTCTTTTGTCATCTTTTAGGAGGGACAAAAACGACATCAACAAAATCATCTTCAGGAGTGGAGACATGCAGATGTCCCCGTATGCAGATTTCCAGAAGAACAGCAGGATATCCATGGAATGGGGCCGGGAGACCATAGAGATGCAGGAGAACGGCAGCACCAAAAACCTTCTGCAGATGACGGACATTTACTACTCTGTACGTGAAGCTTACAATCACCATTTGCAGTCAAATCAGTTATTGATTAACAATCTATTATTAGTTTCCGTTATTCTCAGAAATTGAATTGGAGACCCACTGCGATCATCTTCTGATCTTTTTTCAAAGCTTTCCCAGTGGTCTTTTAATTAGGATTTTCCTGTTTCCTGTCATTTTCTTGGACATCGTTTCTGCAGAGCAGCACTAGTTCATTAGAAATTTGCCTCTGAGTTGTGGGCATGACTGTGAGCATGGAGCAACCCCGTCTCCCCTTCCCCTCCCCAGTGCTTATACTTCTCTGTTCAAGCAGAGCAGGGAGCTGTTGGCCCACCCATCATGTTTTCTACGTCACAAATACGGTTTTTTTCTAACAAACTCTTTTCATCTGCTCCTGATTCACAGCAATTTGAATAAAGAAAAACTCCCAAATGCAATTTTGAGCTTAATTTTCATTATTTATGTCCTCCATCATCAGAAAAATCCCACAAGAACATGTTTAAAACACCAAAAACATTATTATTGAAGTAGATTTTAAAACTACCTCAAACTCATCAACCATTTTCACAATTAATTTGAACAATTCGGAGAAATGCAGCTTTTTCCCAAAATGCAACACTTTACATGAGTGAACATTGCTTTTCTCTAAATCAGCTGGTTTACATGATGGTGTAAGCATGTCACTACTGTTAAGTGTCACATATCCGTGGAGAGCTGCTTTTGTCTTTGCTTCAGAATGACGTTAATGCTGAAAACGCTTGAAAAGTTGTGGTAGTTAAAAGTGTCAACACTGGTGCTAAAGAGTTAACCTGAAATGATTAGGAATGTTCATTATGCTGCTAATTCTCCTTCACTTCCCCTCTGTGTTTTTTCCTTCAGCCCGCCTTGCGGAACTCCGACCTGGAGAGGAACGGTTTGTACCCGTTCACGGGCCTGCCGGGGTCTCGCCACTCGTGCATCTACCCCGCCCAGTGGAACCCCTCCTTCACCAGCGACGACTCCCGCCGAAGAGACTACTTCTGACTGTGGAGCCACGCTCCCTGACCCCTGCTGTTACACTGACGGTCGCTGCCATGGTTTCATGCACACTGACGTTTGTGTGCGACTTGCACTGTTTGGAAAACCACATTTGAAATCCGTCCTGCGTTTCAGGAAAAATAGGAGGTGCTTTTGGTGATTTTTATGTTTTATTTTTCTTTCTTTCAGTGGGTTCAGATGCCTTTGGCTGTTTTGAAGAATGTAAATCCATAAATGTTACTCAGCTCTGCGGTCAAACATCCTTTTAGTATAGTACTGCTCAGTACAGTATGGGAAAACAATGTGCAGTACACAGCAGTGAGGTTTGATGCTTTGCTCCTCTATCACTGTAAAAACGCCCTGATCAGAAAAAACCTGGAAAAAGACCACAGAATAATGCACAGTCATGGTTCAACAAGTAACCTGACGCCAACTGTTATTTATTCCATGATGTAAGAATGATTGACATGTTATTCATACATGCTTTTTTGTGCATGCATGTGTGTTTGTATGCTTGTAAAACCATAGTCATCTGTCTAATCAGGATGTAATTAGCTGTTTGCGTAATGAAGTCATACTTTTAGGAGTTCTGTTTGATGTCTATCAGGCGTGTTGATTCTGGCGTTCTAGTCAGTTGTGGTTATTTAAATAAAGAAATCAAAAACCATCGTAGATTTTATTTTTTTTTTTGGATACTGCAAAGATTGATTTTCATAGCCTTGACAAAATGGTCTGTGAGATTATTGACAGCTAAGTTACCTGTATTTTCTGTGCAAGTGAGGACAAAAAATGGAAGTTATCATATTTTAAGAGTTTCCTAAAGCATCCTGTAGAATTGGGTATGCATTCAAAGTTTTTAATTTTATTTTTACATTTTCTTAAAATGTATGTCCTGGTAGGAGACAGAAGTGTGGTCTACAGCCGGATTGTCTTCCACTGAAAATTTGCACAAATGCCAGCCTCTTAAATGCAATACTACGTTTCTGTTTTTAGTGGAATGTACCAATTTTAACAAGAAAAACTTCAATATAAAAACATAAACTTCATAAGATACATAGTTTTCATTTTCTTTGAGTAATAGTCTTTATAGAACGTGTGTTAATAACTTAAGATGAAATAAAGTAGTTATTCACTTAAAAGGACAAAGAAAATGAAATATTGGCCAGTAGGTAACATTTTTTCGTAGTATGCATCAGTATCTTAAAACATATTTATCCAAAATTAAACCACGAATCATATGAAACTTCAGAAATTGCTTTGTGAAATTGTTAGTAAAAGATGGCTTCAGACAAATCAAGTTTTTGAAAAGTCGGATAGTTTACAGTGCGCGTGGAAGTTCTGAGCTTTTCAGGAGTCCCTGAATGCATCAGCAGTCCGGTCAACCTCTGCGCGCTCCAAAGAGGATGTTCGGTTTGTCGGCAGTTGGTGGCAGAAAGAGGCGGAGATGTGGGACATCTCTTCAAACGTTAAAGGGGGGGTTAATGTGTTGAAACCACAGAAAATGTAACTCTATTCGTTAGAAACAGCAACCTGTCCGAAAGAAAGGACCGTGCTGATTCATAAAAGCTCGGGAAAAAAAATCAGATCCGCGGATCGAGTGGACGGTCCCACCTGCTCAGCGGTCAGGTGAGATTTAAATACTGCTCTTTTATATTTTATTTATGAAATGAAATTTTAAAAATAGTTTTATTTGGCACGTAAGAAGAGTGGATTTATAAATCAGACTTTTATTTTGAAATCCACTGTTGTGTCAACGGTTAATTAGTGTGACAATTATAAACCACAAAAAAAGTAACAAACGTAAAAGTAAACGGCTAAGAATGAACTAAATATAAAGTCTGTATGCATATCGTACTGGATAAGTGTTTCATTTGTAATTTTCTTGTATTTAAATTTATCATATTTATCTGTTTAAAAATACCCAGAGTCTGTGAGGTCTTCTGCTTGACCTGCCTTGACCTTCTTGCCCCTGAGGATGAAGACGAACTGCAGGATCCATCTGTCCTCAGCTCCTGTCTTTGTCAAAGAGGACTCAGATGTGAGCCCTAATGATGTGGAGAGATTCACAGATTACAGCGACCTCCAGAAACTCTCACTAGACCTTTGCTCATTTGGATTTCTGGACTCCTGTCTCCCCTTAAGTCCTTTAAACGCTCTACTTAACCCCAGCCATGATGAAATAACCAGCCTGGGCTCTCCCGCCAGCTTCTTTCCGGATGTATCTGACGTGTTTTTGATCCCTGTTTCGGAGCACGATGACCAAAACACTCATCTGCTGCAAGAACAAAAACCTGAGTGGCTGCCAGATGTTGGAGAGGCGTGCCACTCCTCTTCTTCTCTTACAACTGTTTCTCCCAAATCTTGGTGTCTCCCTCTGTTGTTTGAAACCCGACCTTTAGGGACACACAAAGAAGTTTCTGAAATGCGGTGTCCCCCTGCTCGTCCTGCATCAGTGCATCCTGATGAGATAGACCCTAATAAACTGGTGAAAGCTTTGTCTGAACATCAGCAGGCTCAGCTACAGAGCCAAGTTGGTGGACTCCAAGGGAAAATGCCTGCTTCCCTCCTCTGCAGCCGACAGCTGGATGGACTGCACAAGAAACCCAGAGAGGGTCCCCTTCACGGCTGTGAACGCGGTGCTGTGGCTCCTCTGCAAGAATGCAGTAACCCTCATTTTTCCTGGCAAGACCTGTCAGTGCCTTCTGTGATGGGGGTCAGAGAGTTGGCTCAGTCCAGCCAGGTGGGACTGAGAGGCCTGCAGGACGCCCTGGACTCCGAGGCGACGGTCAGCAGCAGCTCGGATGAGGAGCCAGAGGAGGAGCTCCGTTCTCTGCTGTGAGGACCAAACAGAGATTGATAGAATTGCCAAAAAGTTTTTAAAAAGCTCCATTTCATTTGGTTTAAAACAGTGTTTTATGCCTTTTTCTTAAAATCTTTTATTCCTACTATAATTTCTTAATGAGGACAGCATTCAGAAAAGATTTCTGTGTGTTTGGCCAGCTTCAGTCTCCTTCCTGTCTGCCTTTTGTCCAACTCTTTCTCATTTTTACCATAACAATTCCAGCTGCTTCATCACTTAGAGATTTTATAGCCGTTTTCCTCTCAGTTAGAGAAGGAATAGTTCATTTTCCTCCTAAATAGAAAAACTGATGCTTTATTTAGTATTTTTCTAACTGTAAAATATGAAGATCTTAGCATTTGATTGCATTAATTTTTTTTTTAAAACCTGAAACAAACAGACAGAAGTTGTATTTTACCACACAAGCTATAAGAATTTTTTGTGCATTTTTACAGCAGTCCTGCTTGTATGGTGCTTTTCTACCTTCCTCGAAGGCCCAAAGGGCTTTACAGTCACGCACACATTCACACAATCTGCTATTGAACACTGGCGTCAACCTTCCACCAGAGGCAAGGTGGGGTTCAGTGTCTTGCCCAAGGACACTTCAACTCATGGGCATGCAAGGCGGGAATTAAACCTGCATTCTTACGATCGGAGGCCGTCCGCCCTACCACTGGTGCAGTGGTTCTTCTTTCGCTCTTCTTTTTTACTGTGCTTTTGAGGAAAAAATTTGGCCCCAGCCACATACTCAAAATTTCCTGATGAAAATACATTTTTGCCATAGTAAATGACCCCCCCCTCCCCCATCCCCTTCCCCTAAATAAATAAAAAAAAAAACATCCAGAAACTGTCACAAAGATGAATGGAGCCAAAATCTTTTATCTGGCAAAAAAAAATAAAATCTAAAATCCACTACACTAATAAAACCAAAACCCATGTATCTGGAATATCTAGAAAAGTTTTTGCAATTATTATGGGATGGCCTCAGGACCTATGGCTTAGTGGCTGTGTAGTGGCATAGTGGGTAGTTTGGGGATTTTTTTATTTTTGTTTGGGCGATCTTCACAAAATTTCACGCACACACCTCCAGCTACAATTCTCAGGGGAATTTTTTCCTGCCTTACCTAAAGTCTACGAATCAGAGGCTATTTTCTTTTTTGTCTCACTTTGTATGTTTCTCTTTTAATATAATCCTACCGGTAATTCACAGAAATGTCAGCATTATAGGAAAAGCAGAGACGCTTGATTTGATCACCTCCTGTCCTCTGCTGGCAGCTGGGAGATGCAGTGGCTGGAGGAGAGGGCGGAGCTGAGGAGCGGGTGGAGCTGGCTACAACTGCGTCTCGCCGAACTCAACGGAAGGATCCAACAAATGGATGAGCTGCAGAAGCATCTACGCTCCACCAAGGCAAGCTAGGAGCTACAGGCAAAATCTGCTTGCAACATTAATGACAACCTTTTTGATGGAAACAACCCCCCCCCTTAAAAAAAAAAAACATCCTGAAGCTTTGCTGAACTTCAAACAAAGCATCAGTATGAGCCAGAAAAATGACAAGCAGTCAAAAAAAAAAAGAAACAGTTTCTAAAATGTTCTGAAAATTGTTCAACAAAAGAAAATTGATTGTGAAGTTTAAAAAAAAAAAAAAGCCTTGATGACTAGACATAACTGAATGACCAGAAGGGTGAAGTAAATGCATTTCATAATTTGCATTTTCCTTTACCAAGTAAATACTGCATGAGGAGGTAGCCCAAAAAATAGGAAAAGAACACTAATCTTAAGAAGAAAAAAAATCACTAGAAAATAAAAATCATCTGACTATGTAGCAAATCAGAGACGGAGAATACCACACAAGCATTCAAAAAGGAAAAATTACAACAAACAAAAAAAAGCTGTTAGATAGAAGGATAATATACCCTCATTATTAACATTTAACTGCAATGTTGTGGTTCTCTTGCCTCCAGAATTCGTTTTTTTTTTCTTCCGGTGCAGTGGTAGGGCGGTCGACTCATGATCGTAAGATTACAGGTTCGATTCCCGCCTTGCACGCCCATGTGTCGAAGTGTCCTTGGGCAAGACACTGAACCCCACCTTGCCTCTGGTGGGAGGTTGGCGCCAGTGTTCGGCAGCGGAGCCACCACCAGTGTGTGAATGTGTGTGTGCATGGGTGAATGGGACTGTGACTGTAAAGCGCTTTGGGCCTTCGTAAGAGGGTAGAAAGCGCTATATAAGTATACGCCATTTACCATTTCTAATGGAATGTTATACAGCCCAATAATAAGACTTATTGTAAAACAAAATGAGAATATGATAATAATAGGCTGTCCTATCCTAATCAATTCTACTATCATAAACTAGCTGTGGGAGATGGAGGCGTCCAGGGCAAGCTTTATAATTAGGGCTACCTATGATGTCTTGCCTTCTCCTGCAAACCTAAAACGGTGGTATGGCGAAGACCCTTCATGCCCTTTATGTCAAAGCCCAGCAACACTGAAGCACATCTTGGTGGGATGCAAGATCAGCCTTCAGTCAAGGCCGTTACACCTGGCGACACAATGTGGTGCTAAGGTGTCTGGTAACAGTGCTGGAAAGACAGAGAACAAGCGTGAACGCCCGTCCTCAGGCATCAACTCATCGATAGCTAATACCCTTTGTCCGAGAGGGCCACGCCACCTTCAACACCACCAGTGCAGCTGACATTGGACAGCTGGGTGGAGCATGGGACTGGAAAATGCTGGCGGACCTGGACAAAAAAAACTCTGCTTTTCACGGGAGGTTGCATCCACCAACCTTCGACCAGACCTTGTACTGTGGTCATCCACAGTACAAGGTACAGTACATCGCAGCAGATGCCAAAGAGCAAGGCTGGAGTGTGAAGGTACATGCAGTGGAAGTAGGCTGCAGGGGTTCTGTGGCCACCACAACACCCAGGCTACTCAGGGAGATGGGAGGGAAGGCTCAAAGGCAGGCAATCAAAGACCTCTCCCAGGCAGCTGAGAAGGGGAGTCAGTGGCTGTGGATCAAGAGGAAGGACCTGACCTGGGCCTGGTGGCTGATGGGGGTGAACCTGGGACGCTCTGGAGGTGTCGTGGGCCTATCAGCGAAACACTGAAGAAGGAGGGCGCCCACTTGAAAACCCAAAAGATGTCACCATTCATCTGCTTTCCTCAGTGTCTCATCGGTGCCTTAGTAATTATTCAGGGATAATAACATCTAGTCCTATAAGACAGACCTAGCCCTTATTCTTAGAAGATGAATCTACATTTGGGTTTCCAAAATACAGGGAGTGCAGAATTATTAGGCAAGTTGTATTTTTGAGGATTCATTTTATTATTGAACAGCAACCATGTTCTCAATGAATCCAAAAACTCATTAATATCACAGCTGAATATTGTTGGAAGTAGTTTTTAGTTTGTTTTTTGTTTTAGCTATTTTAGCAAGATATCTGTGTGCGCAGGTGACTATTACTGTGCATAAGTATTAGGCAACTTAACAAAAAACAAATATATACCCATTTTAATGATTTATTTTTACCAGTGAAACCACTATAACATCTCAAAATATACATTTCTGACATTCAAACATAACCAAAACAAATCAGTGACCAATATAGCCACCTTTCTTTGCAAGGACACTCAAAAGCCTGCCATCCATGGATTCTGTCAGTGTTTTGATCTGTTCACAATCAACATTGCATGCAGCAGCAACCACAGCCTCCCAGACACTGTTCAGAGAGGTGGACTGTTTTCCCTCCTTGTAAGTCTCACGTTTCATGATGGACCACAGGTGCCCTATGGGGTTCAGATCAGGTGAACAAAGACGCCAAGTCATTAGTTTTTCTTCTTTTAGACCCTTTCTTGCCAGCCACGCTGTGGGGAACTTGGACGCGTGTGATGGAGCATTGTCCTGCATGAAAATCATGTTTTTCTTGAAGGATGCAGACTTCTTCCTGTACCCCTGCTTGAAGAAGGGGTCTTCCAGAAACTGGCAGTAGGACTGGGAGTTGAGCTTGACTCCATCCTCAACCCGAAAAGGCCCCACAAGCTCATCTTTGATGATACCAGCCCAAACCAGTACTCCACCTCCACCTTGCTGGCGTCTGAGTTGGAATGGAGCTCTCTGCCCTTTACTGATCCAGACACGGGCCCAGCCATCTGGCCCATCAAGACTCGCTCTCATTGCATCAGTCCATAAAACCTTAGAAAAATCAGTCTTGAGATATTTCTTTGTCCAGTCCTGACGTTTCATCTTGTGTGTCTTGTTCAGTGGTGGTCGTTTTTCAGCCTTTCTTACCTTGGCCATGTCTCTGAGTATTGCACACCTTGTGCTTTTGGGCACTCCAGTGATGTTGCAGCTCTGAAATATGGCAAAACTGGTGGTAAGTGGCATCTTGGCAGCTGTACGCTGGACTTTTCTCAGTTATTTTGCGCCTTGTTTTTTCCACACGCTTCTTGCGACGCTGTTGACTATTTTGAATGAAACACTTGATTGTTGGATGATTACGCTTCAGAAGCTTGGCAATTTTTAGAGCGCTCCAGCCCTCTTTAAGATATCTAACCATTTTTTATTTTTTGGAGCCTGTCAAGTCCTTCTTTTGACCCATTTTGCCCAAGGAAAAGAAGTTGCCTAATAATTATGCACACCTGATATTGGATGTTGATGTCATTAAACCACACCCCTTCTCATTACTGAGATGCACATCACCTTATATGCATAATTGGTAGTAGGCTTTCGAGCCTATACAGCTTGGAGTTAGACAACATGCATGAAGAAGATGATGTGGTCAAAATACTCATTTGCCTAATAATTCTCCACTCCTGTAATAACAAAACTGTCTTTGAGCTTTAATGTTGCTTTTTCAATTTTATGAAGTAATTATGTTAAATAAAATGACTTTAAATGTCTTATGAACCTTTCTTAAATCAAGCAGTTTGAGTTTTTTAAGTTTTAAGTCAAGTTTTTGTATCGTTAAGAGTATGGAGCAAAGAATTTTGACTAATTTTGATAAAAATGTCCTTATTTCAAGGTTCCTAGAAATTAGACAATAAATTGTCAACTGTGCTGATTTTTGGAAAAGGAGCAACAATAAATCACAAACCCACCAAACAAGTTTCAAAAAACAGCAATATCTTATTTTATTATTTTGGATTTTTTAATGAAATCCAGTGGATGATTTTCAGGTTTTTTTTTAAATCTCAAAATTTATATCCAGAAATTTCTATTCACTTTTGTAGCTTCAGCTGACAAAAAACTAAATAAATCAAAAATCTCATGAAACTTTACAGAGCTAGCAAAGATTGTGACCAAACATATGATTAAAATCAGTCATTTGATTGACCAGATCTACAGCCAATCAGGGTGCAGAACATAGCTGCTGTTGTTCACCTGTCGGCACAGCAAATCCGCTCTCACTGATTCACACAGGGGGTTTGGCAGAGAGTTTGACACCAAACGGCCTTCCTGACAACCCCGTCTCCCACAGGGAGACCCAGACCAGGGCCCCTGTAGCACAAATGGTCTTGCCCAAGGATCCACACTGGATGAAGCTCATTAAAAATAAATAAATAAATAAATAAAGGATGCACTAAAAAAACAGCAAGACTGTGAAAGGTGAACCGCGAAATAGTGAGGGAAAATATAAAAATAACTAGTAAACATGGAGGACATGACAGTGGAATGAGCCCAAAAAAGCTTAAAGACAGACCGGAAACCAAAAACAGCCGACTTTCATGAATTGCTGAGGCAGAGTGACAGGAATAAAGTTTTTATAAAGCTGAAACATTAGCGATTGTGCATTTGGTCTTTCTAACCCATTTCTTCTATGTGTGCGTCTAAGGCTAAGGTGGTGCTTGCAGAATCCCGGCCTCTGCCTGTCCGGCAGGTTCAGCACACCCTGATGAGGGACAGAACTGGGTTTTCCTACACACCATCAGATTCTGACACGGAACCCTGCAGCCCCACACGCCTATTGTGCAGCATAGAGAGACAGGTACGGGCGTGGCATTTTCACATACTAGTTAGCTGCAGTATAGATATCCAGTGAATCGCTGCGCCTGAAGGGGGGCTTTTTTTCTATTCTATCCCAGGAGATTGAGCCAATCAAACACCATGCTGGTTTCCTTTTATTGCTGTGTAAAATGAGAAGAAATGAGATGTTAGAGTAATCTCAGAGCAAAAGATCCCACTTATCATGTGGGGGATGCAGATCTATCATGGTGGGCATGCTTAATGGCTTTAAAGGCGAAATGTAAATGCAAATGTTTTACAAACGTCCTTTTAAACCCTGTTTTCTGCTCCACAGGGGACAGCTTAAGCCTTCAAACTTCCGTTTTTGTGTGAAATCTTTTGTTTTGGTTTTCCAGAGTGCCCAGCTTAGCCAGATCGTGAAAAGTCTGTTGCCTCCTCTCAGCTGCTCTCCTCTCTCCAAACAACCCCCGACCCTGGCGGGGTCGAGCACCTTCAAAAGGTTCGTAACATGTTATCTTCCAGCGCTTTCAAGAGTTTCTAAATTGCCCCTCCGGTGAATCAGGAAGTCTTTGTCTTCTTGAGGTCTGTGAAAGAAAACTGATGGTTTTGGTCACCGGTTTATGTCAGTCTAGTGCTCGGTCACAATCAGCCTGCTTGTATCATAAAATGATAGAAATAGTTCTAGTAGAACATCTTAGTGCAACCCCCCAATCCAGCTACTTAATTGGGGGGCATTGGGTTTTTTAAGCCCAAATGCCAACAAGCAGAGGCTTTGAAGTTGCCGGTTCAATTCTCATTTACAGGCACAAGCTTCCTGTTTGGTAAACTGTCAAAAAAAAAAGATCTAATTTGGGCAAAAATGAAAGTATATTAACAATAATAAAACTATTATTAGTGTCAGGAGGTGTTATTCTTAGTTGTGATTTCTTGTGTTGATTTTCTGTAACCTTTTTCTGGCTGTGGTGATGATTCTAGCCTCCATTCAACAAGGTTTTATTCCTTTAGCCTGACATGAACAAACCCTCCACATCCTCTATTCCTGCTGCCTTTTTTTGTGTAAGACATGAAAGCCCTTCTTTTTTTTTTTCATTTACATGGAGCAACATGAACAACATGTGTTAGGGATGAGCAAGACTTGGGGATCAAACCCTTTTTTTTTTCTGTGCGTAAGTCATGACCCTGACATGTTCTTGACTTTGTCAGATCTCATTTCTGCAGTGGTGAGAGAGGAGGCGACATTTTTCCCTCTGAGAGCTTTAGGAGAAGGAGACCGGCGACCCAGAAGCCCGTCAAAGTTGTCACGTCGTGCGCCCGTACGCGAGCCATAGTCGTTTTGCACAAACGCAAACTGTTCACTTTTAATTCTGGAAAGGACTCCAGTCTACAGGTAAACTCTATGCACCTTATTATTATCATTATTATTATTAAAGTAAATGAAAAGCTTTAAACCAAATCGATTTCTTTTACAAAATCGCTGCAGATATGTTCATTTCAAATCCAGATTCCAGATTTCACCACATGATTTAAAAGGATTAACACATTTCTGTATAGTATAACTTCAAAAGCTGTTGCTACAAGTCAGATTTTACAAGTGGAGATCACATTTAAACAACACAATGATGGAAAAACCAAATACAATAAAAAGAAGTTTCACTTGGACTTGATTCAAACAAAAAAAAAAAAAGAAGTTACAGTTTCAAACCCTATTTCCTGCTTAATTTTACATCTGAAATAGCAAGTCATTTGAATATCAGTGACTCCTATCACTTCTGTTCTTAATTGGATTGTTGCAGGATTCAGCGGACTCCATGTGTGGACTCTCTCTCTTTTCTTGCTCCCATGCACGGTGTGGTGAAGCTGCAGCCTCCTCCTCTGATGTCAGCTGCAGGTCCGGCAGTGACCTTTCCAGCAATACTTCCTGCTCCAGAGCTCATTCCACATCATCTGGTAGGAAAGTGCTCTTTTAAGGGTTCAAGTGTAGATTTAAAGAAGTACTTCTACTTTTTTTGTCTTCTTGATCTGACAGTGAATAAAAGAAAAAAAAAACCCTCTTTAAATCTAAAATAATTTTCCACTGATAACTTTTGTCCCCCTCAGACTCCTCTGCATGCCACCGGTTACAGCAGCTGACGCTCAGAGAAGAATGGTCCCAAAGGCCTCTTATCATCAATGCTGAGGTGTTCAGTCCATTAGGCTACAGGAGAAGCTCCACACCGGTGACCCGTAAGATCTCTCTAGATCCACCAGACATGTTCACGCTTCACCTGCTGTTCTGTTTCCTGCTGTTTGCTCTTTCTCATATTTCACAAGTTATTTTTGGTGGAAATAAACGCGTTTCTGCCATAGATTGTTAGAGGCCCAGCTTTATTGGTTTCCACTGCTCCTCTGTAATGACTGACATGCTGTTTTAGAGGCCGTCATCCTATTTATTCTTTTGCATTTTTTTGGGTTTACTGAAGGGAAATGATGTCAGTCATCCTTTTTGGCCCTCCAGAACCTGGATCTCTTACTGGCTCTGCATGAGGCAACCAGTGGAGCAAAAGGGAAATAAAATCTGCTGTGTGTCTCTGAAATAGGATTCAAAATGATCATTTAGGTCTGCACCCACTGTCAATCCTTCCAGTTGATGCTTTATTTTTCATCCTTCAGCCTAGGTATAAAGGTGATAGGAGTTTTGTGTGTGACATTATTATGAAGCATGTTTTTGATTTAAGAAACCTTTTAAACTTTTATCTTTTTTTTCTATTGCTGTACAGTAAGCCATTTTTTTTAATTTTTTTTATTTCTATTTTACTTTCTTTTGGTAAATAAATAAATTGAATAGGTATTTAATCAAGCACATAACAAAGCTGTTAAACAAAATGTAAAACTAAATAATTCCCTTTTTTGCTGTAAAAAAAGTTTGTTAATTAAAAAAAACATATCAGAATAAATACTATTATCAATTATTGTTTATATAAAAATATTTAAATTTTTATTGTTTATTCAAGCACATGATAAAATGTTCAAATAAATGTTTGTTTTTTCTTTTTAGTGTTTTTATTGATTAATAAAAAATGTATAAGGAATGTATAAAAATATATATTTTTTATTACAGTTTATTTTTTTCACACATAATTTGATTAATCATACATACTTTGATAAAGCTGTTAAATAAAATGTGAAACTAGATCTTTTAATGTGAAAAACCCTCAAATTAAATTTGAATATCAAATGTATTAAAATCATTCATATTTTCTATTATAGTTTTGGTCTCATACATAACTTAATAGGTTAAATACTATTTTCAAGCACAACAATATCAAAGCTGTCAAACAAAACACGACAGTTTTTTATTTTTTTACTTTAAGAAATATTCCTTCTGAATTTAGTATTTAGCTTTTGATTGTGTGTATTGGCAGATCACAAATTCAGGAACAAAACGCTGGATTTGTCACCTATCGGGTCATCCTGCTGCACTCTGGGTCGTACTAGTAAACCCAGGAGGAGGAAAAGGAGGAGGAAGAGGAGAACATGCATCTTCAGGCCAGTTGGTGTGTTTGCCCTACATGCTGCATAAAAACAGTTCATGACTTTTAGACTTTAAAAATAGCATTATTTGAAGTGTGTGAAAATTTGTATTTTACTTAATCAGGAGATTTAAAAAGTTTTGTTAGAACCATTTTGGCTGTGAAGGGACCCAAATCTGTTCCTAATATCTAGATTAGATTTAGGCAAAACCATTTAGAGATCTTAAAACTAGGAATCAACAGGGAACATTAGTCTGCAGGGCTTCTCAGATTAAAAAAAAAAAAAATCCTGAACAAAAGTCAGTAAAATGCCTCAATACGATGACAGCCTGAAAGTCTTTTCATTCCTAGAAGACACGGATGTCCTCCACCATCACTGTTACCAGGGAGACGGATCTAGTGACATGCCTGAAGAAAGTTACACACACGTGTCACACAGCAAGGCCTCCCAGGTAACATAGTTCATTCATGCCGACGCTCCAAATTTCAGACCAAAAATCAATTTGGTCTGGTTGCTTTGTAGACACAGACGGATCTGTTTGATGAGTGAGACCCCCTGTGCCCGTGAGATTAGCTGGAGCCGTTTAAAAAGGAATGAAATTGCTACCACCTTAAATTTTGGGAAACCCGCAGTCTTAAAACTGCTTGCACTGTTTGTCAAGATTACTCACATGCATATTTATGGCTTCAGGTCACTTTTTGTGCAGTTTTTAGGGTTAATGTATGTGAAACAAGAGACTTAATAATAAAATATGATGATGAAAATCTTTAAAAAGCTTAAAGTTGTCTTGCTTTCTAATGCACAGCAAGGGAACAGTGTTTGGTGGTTTCATGGCACTCCCAAAGCATTTATCCCTGGAATGTTTCAGCATTTTACTTTTTTTTTTTTCAAGACTTAACCAACAAAATTAAACATCCAAGGACAAGAAAATGCTGGAGTCCTTTGTTTACTATACTTTTTTTAATTTTGGGAACTTTTGCAGACATTTAGACCCCTTTTCTTCTTCGTTTAGGTCTTTTTTCGGAAGGACAACGGCCACACCGTGTACCACATCAATGACGTGACCAGCCACGGCTCCTTTCCTAGACTGGAAAAGCTGCAGTACAAAGAAATCCCAACTCCCAGGTGTGATGCAGAATTTGGCTTTGTAAAAGCAGTTTGTGTTGTTTTTGTTCCTCTGGAAAAGCTGTTGAAAATCACTCGATTGCTTCAAAATTTGGTCACAGAAATGTTTGCAATCCTCCTCCTTCCAGATGGCGAGTACTTCCAATCGAGCCGCTGACAGGAATGGAAATGGAGAGCGATGAAAATAATGAAAAGTTGCAGGTAATGTCTTTTCCAATTGTATATTTCTGTGTAGGTTAATGACTATATTCATCTGTGTGTGTGATGTGCAGACTGAGAACCTGACGGACGACGTCTTTGCTCAGAGGCACCTGCTTTTGGAGCAGGAAGAGAAATCCCGCTGGTGCTGCAGACGTCCTCCCAGGTCAGTTTCCCTGCTGACAGACGTTTTGCGCGTGTGACACCTGCAAATCTCCACTTTTCTCTTCCTCTGACACAAGAAAAGCAACCCGACTCCAACTCTCCCACGTTGTTTAACAGAAAGACCTGTTTCTTCTGGGGTTGTTGTTTTTGCATTTTTACTGCATGTTAGTGCAGCCTGAAAGTGAATGTGAGCGGGTGAGGAGAGCTGCAGTCAGCTGGATCAGCTGTTGTGGTTGGAGGAGAGGGCGGTAAGATCCAAAGCACTGAAGCTGACGCTTGAATCGTCAAAGACAAAACACCAGTCTGGAACCTTTTTATAAAACATAGAAAAACTTTCCTTTTTTCCCCCTAACTATTATGCACTTGTGTTGCCTAACAGAGATCCCAATCAAACTTTTTTTCTTCTTAAATTTCTTGTAACTTTGAGTTTTCCTCCTCTGTAAAAGACTGGTTTTACACTTCTAGTGTTATTAATGAACTCATGAGTCGTTCGTTTTTGAAAGTCACAGTAAAAACAGTCCAGTTACCAGGTGATAAAACATTCCTAAATATATTGTACCTGCAATTCCAGGAGTCTATTTATTTTTAAAATTCTAGGAATCCAGTTCTGAAGCAGAGCCTAAATTGAGATATTATGTTATTTAAAGACCCACTCAAACCATTTTTTGATCTTTCTCAAAGCATTCACAGTGGTCTTTTAATCATGCTGTTTTTAGCCAAAATTACAAAAAATGTTTGGGTTTGTTTAGGGTATAGTTTCTACAGAGCAGCAGTAGACAGATGTTTTATTTAGATTATTTCTTATATTACCACCAAGTTCAGGGACTAGTCTCACAAAAAATGGGGATAGGGATGCTGGACCATGAGGGGTACACGCTGGACAGTTCGCCAGACCATCGCAGGGCGAATAGAAGAATATAAACTAGGTACATTTAGCTGAGGACCAAGCAATGGTTGCTTTGCATTCAGCTGGTGTGTGCTAGAACACCCAGATGAGCTCTTGAGACCCTACACAGATGCTTGTCTCCACTTGTTTCTTGGAATGCTTCTCTAATTGGGGTACTCTCCAGCTCTTTACTCTGATTGAAGAGGGAATGAGTCACCACTACACCAGACTTTCCTCATCAGCTTTCGCTACAAAGATATAGCTCAACTTCACCACTTTGCACTCGTGCTAAACCTATCAGAAGCCACCTTTTCAATGTTATTTCCTAAAGAAGCTCTAAAGTGACATATAAAGCTAATGCAACAAAAATATTGCTTTAAAAACGAAATTTCTCATGAAACTAACTTTAAATGAAGTCGTACGTTTCTGTCAAATGATCTGAAGTACAACCTGCATCCACAGGAACCTTGGGAGCCCCAGCTCTTCCCCTTAAGTGGAGCAGAGTACGTTGAGCCTTCCTGCTAAAGAAGAGAGCGCACCAGGATGTACAGATTCTATCTCATCCTCTCATTTCTGCAATGCTGCCGCCCCCATCTCGCTATACCTCAAATCTTGCTGTCAGGTTGTGCAACACTGCCCCCTCGTGGACAAAAGCCACAGCAGCTGTCTTTTTACATGAGAACCTAGATTTGAAATACTGTTTGCAAAAAATTCCAATTCAAATATCTTATACAATAAATCATCTCATAAGTGAGGGACGAGCCATTCAACTCAACATAAAGATGTTGGAGTAATAAGTATGGAGTTGCTCTGTTTTCTTTTTCATGTGGATAAACAGTTTGCTCTTATATGAAAAAATATGTCCTCAGTGTATTTTATTGATAAATGTATTTATACATTTACCAATTTTTTTTCTCAAAATTTCTGTTGTCAGAAAGCATGAGCCAAAAATGTGAAGAAACTGGACAACTGAAGACATTTCATGGAATGAACTTGAACACTGTGATACTAAGATTATTAACTGGATGTTGTTTTAACTGATCTATTTGTCTTTACCTACACTTTTATGTTTTTTTTTAAAGATTTATTGTAATTCAAATATCAGATTTTAGGTATAGTAAGGCAACTCTTCTGCTGTGTCAGGTTTACATGCTTTAAACTTGTTAACTGCCATTTCTTTCTTTGGTTGCCTTAAAAAATGTGTTTACCTGTCGGTACATTTTCAAAGATGCGTTTGTTTTCCTATTTAGGTGCCATGTTGTCTATTTTGCTTGATAAAAACATGGAAAGTAGAAGTGGACATTAATGTAGGTGGATGTTTTTGTGCTCTAATAAAACAGGACATTCTGATGTTTTTAAACCAAGATATGAGAGTTCTCTTACAAATCCTCATTTTCAATTAAAATTATGTGATTCAAGCTGCACACACAATTTTGCAGTTTACTTGTAAGCTTTTGTCTAAGCAATTATGCATTGCAAGGGATTTTTACCTTAGGGAAAATAAAAAATAAACGTGTTAGAATGGCAGCATTTATGCTTTAATAGGCAATGAAGAGGATTACCCCAGCCTTACCCTTTCACTCCAACTCAAATCAATCTTTTTTCCCAAGATATAAAAAAAAAGGAAAACAATTCATACAAGTCTGGACTTTAGTTTGGTTCTTATTTAGGACTACATCCTCCAAATACTATATCAGGCATGTCCAAAGTCTGGTCCGTGGGCCAAATGCGGCTCGGAGGCTCCTGCCTGTCATAAAATCAAAAATATGTACTTTTCTAAGAACTGTGTGTACAATTTCCACATTGTGATTGGCTTAATTATGTTTTAAGTTGTTGTAAATATTTGGCAACACGGTTGGGCGAGACTTCTGTGACACTTCCTAGCTGATTTTTAAAATGTCGACTGTAAATTTAAAAAAGCAGGTTGATAGAGAGGGCCATCGCTCCAGGACAAGGGAAAATTGTTAGATTTTTTTCTTCAGTTAAATACAAAACGTCCCTCAAACATACCAAGAGACTGTTCATGTTTCAAGGAGTTCAAAATCAAGGGCCTGTTGCACAAAAGTAGGATAAGGGATTAAGCCAGGATATCTTAGTAAACCTGGCCACAGAAGGAAAAAAAAGACAAGTCATAATATTGTAACCAGTTGTTTTAAAGGAGGACAGTTGTTAAAATGACAGATGTGGGGCATTTCGTGAAATTGTACTCCAGTATGGTTTCATAAACGAAGACATGCTGATGTGCCAGAATATGAAGTATCACATTGTCATAACTATCAAAACTGTAAAAAGAATATGTTGCTTTTCTGCAGAAAGAACCAGTCTCATAAATGTATGACTTTATCCTTTTTCCTCAGTGGGGCCCTAGTACTTTGTCATATAAACAAATACACATTCCATATGAATATAAAAACACAATGTGTAATATTATGTTCCTTTATTGAATAAGGACAAAACAAAGCAGGTAAACTATATCACTGTGGCGGTGTTGCCTTTCTTCTTAATTATATCTTTTACCTCCTCGTATGCCTCCATGAGGATTTGTGCTTCCGACGGGGAAAAGTACGCGGCTCTAGTTGCCATGGTAAATCAGTTCATCTGTGATCTGTGGCGGGGTCTATTTGAGTGAGACGTGAGCGCGCACCTATCCAGGATTGGTTTCACCTGGCTTGATGAATCCATGTCTGCTCATCCTTTGTGCAACCAATTAAGCCTGGATGCACATGTTTTGGCTTCATTGAGCTCAGCTCAGTCATTTATCCCGGATGTCTTAATTCTACTTTTGTGCAACAGGCCCCAAGAGGCAGACAAGACATGCTAACCACAGCAAACTAATTAAGAATAAATGGTGCAAAAAATTAACTAATTTGCAGTAATTTTGGAAAAAAAACCTGTTTAGATGTGTTTGTGTTCTATGTGAAGAACTGAAAAGTGCCCTTGCAATAAAATGTTCATTAAAATGTTCATATGCATTTAATCTAAATAGTTCAAAGCAATGGTCAGCCCTCACCGAATCTGACCCTCTTTGCAAAATGTTTGGACGCCCCGAAGATGAACCAGAGGCAGCCGTCTGTGAACCTTCAATATCATCCCAGAATTTTTTTTTTTTTTACATTTAAGTATGTTTTTTTCAATTTACCCAAGGGAATTTACTGCAACAGAGAACAAGCTAAATGCATTTTTTCTGGTAAATACTAAAACTAGAAAAAAAAAAAAAAAAAAATAAGTATTTTGCAAGCCAAAATGTTATGCTTTTTTTAGTAGCTGTTGTCATGGTGATGATCCAGACATTTTGCCACAAGGCTGTAACTGCAGCAGATGCACTTCAGAGGGAGCTCTTGCAGAAAAAAATGTGTTTCATGTTCAGTAACATATATATGTTTTCTGTGCACATGCTAGTATCAGGTAAAAAAATCATACATGCTCGGATGTTTTATGTTAGTGTTTGAAGTAACAGTAACGGATAATAGACAGTTTTGACGGAAGCAAATATTTGAACTTTGCCTCCTATATAAAAACTGGCTATGTGTTATTAGGGTTTGTTTTTTAAACTATCTTTACTTTGAATCTGTACTTATACTTACTTAGGACTAGAAAAAAGGGTAAACCCTTTAAATGTATTTACTGTTTTCTTCTAGAAACAAAAACATGTTTGTTTGTTTGAAATGAGCTCATGCATTTCTATGCTATATGTAAAATATATACATACATTTGTTTTTTGTGTAAAGTTTAGGACTTTTAAGGAGCTGAGTGTACAGTCTGATAGATATGTCAGGAAAAAACTCTCATCAATAATTTAGTGGTTTGCATTTGGAGAAATAACAGTTCAAAATGTTTAAAGATGTTTAAAATCAAGGATAGGCCAAATTTGACTAAGAAAAATAAACTAATCCTAATGTGTTAACAAAGCTATGATCCTAAAGTTAGAACAGTCTGCACACAAAACGACAAATGCAGAAAAAAACTGGAACACAAATTAGCAAACAATTCATTTTTCTATGTATTTCTATATTCACCTAATTTTATTTATTTAATACTTTTTGTCAAAACGTATATAAGACAAAGGGCTTAAAATGCCTCAAGTGTGATATGATAAAAAATGAGGTAACAAATAATAAACGGAAAATAGTCATAAATAAAAGAACAATGAGCAAGTTTTATGAACTTACTGAAAGGCTGTCATTTGTTTTTTCAAATTAATAATAGAGTGAAGAAACAGTGGAGATGAGTATAAAAAAATGCTAGAAGTAAAAAAAAGATAATACAGATTTAAATTATTAACATATTTGAATAGTAATAAAAAAAGAAAAACAACGCGGTCAAACAAAAATTGTTAAAATTGATCAATACAATGCAAAATAAAAAGTCTGAAAAAACTAAACATGTCAAGATTTCCAAATAGAAACTAATGGAAATACGTAATATTTTTTATAATATATTCAATGCCCCCCCCCCATAAAAAAGATGTTCTAACAATTCATTAAAACATTTCCACAGAAGCAGAAGCTTACAGTTCTTTGGGGAAACAATTCCTCAAGTGAGGGTCATAATCATGATGTGGTTTTTAGTTTTTAGTTTCATGGGGGATCTGTAAGACAAAAGAACAGAAGAGTAGGCGTTAATTTTTCTGCTCTGGACTTTTCTATAGCATTTTATTTCATTTACATTCTTTTGTTTTGCTTCAGTTCATTTCCCTCTGCCCAGAACCATATTAGTAAATTGCTTTCTTTTGAGCTCCCTTAGATTATGGACCTTTCAGGTAACTGACAGGATGCAGCAGCAAGATGTAGACAATTCATCTGGGAGAACCTGTTCTCAGGTAAGACCCCCAGATGAAGTGAAGGACCCATGGAGTGCAGCATTAAAGAAAGTAAAGACACCCTTATTTCAAGAAAAAAAGACGTTTTTGAACAGTAAAATAATCGTAGTTTAAGGAAAATTGTCTTGGTTAGGGTGGTTAGAATTTCTTTCTTAAAATAAGAAGTCTTTGGTAATTTCTTACTCCATTGGCAGACTTTTTGCTTATTTGAAGAATTCTAAAAATGTATCATTTAAAAAGTGTTTAGAATTGTTTACTTATTTCTAGGGGGCCTGATTTTGCAGTGTAGACACTTAAAGTACCTTTCATGTGGTCAGACGTAACAAAGGTCAAGGCGGCACACAGAAGTGATCAGAACTTATACTTTCTAAGAAGCACAACCAACTGTCCATAAATCGAGCACAAAACAGAGATAGAAGCCATGTTTTTTTTCCAAGCATTTGGAAGAAAGAAACTTTACATAACAACAATGCTCAGTGGCTGTAAGGGTTAAAAATCAGGATAAGGACTTCCTGGAACAAGATTTGGTCTCCGGTATTATCCAAAAAGGCTGTCAGGGACAGTTCTCAAACACCAGGCCTTGAGGGCCGGTGTCCTACATGTTTTTCACTTAACCTGCCGTTGAATCTCCTGATGTGGCTAAACACACCTGATCCAGGTAATCTGCAGCAGATGAGACCAGACTTCTTAAAATCCAACTGGATGGAGGTCCTCAAGGTCTGGAGTCTGACACCTTACTCTAAACCTTAGAATGTAAGGTATACAGAAGTGGACGGCAAAAATCCCCTGACATGATCTACACCTACAGGCTACAGAAGCTGACTGCATCACTGGATGCTTCTGTCCCTGAGATCCACTGACTCACCTGAGGGCTCCAAAAAGCACCTAAATGCCCTTTTATTTGAGCAGGCTTTCACCTAAATGTTTGCTTTTAAATTTTAAGTTTATATTATCTTCTGAATGTTTTCTTTTTATCGTTTGCATTATTTTTTAAATCAAGCCCTGCAGTATTGTAGGGAACCGGTTCTCCTCAGTACCGTAATGACTGGTTTCCCTCAGAGCTTTGCGCGCAGACGCGCGGATGCTCCCGTCATTACGGTGCAGGCAGGCTGCATGCGGCGCTGCTGGGTCCGACAGACGCGGAGTTGGACTGAAAGACGCCGCAGCAGCGAACAGGTAAAGAATTTTCTGGTCTTTTTTTTTTTTTTTCCTCTCTCCTGCAGTTCAGACTTCACAGCCCAGCAGGGAAACGGTGATCTCCAGGCGCTGCTGCAGAAAGTATCCCTGTAGGCGCGCAGCAGCCAGAGGAAGCTTCACTGGAGCTGAAATGATGAGGCGCCCCCCTTCAGAGGGGATGGAGCGCAGACGCATTGTTCGTGTCCGGCAGAACTGGGTCCTGGTTCTTGTGGGTGCTGGCTGAGCTGTGTTGTCCATCCGGCTTCAGACAGGCTGTGCTGCGGAATTAGTCTGAGGCGAAATCTCAGCTGAGCAACAGATCTAGAAGCCTAATCTCCAAGGTGGAGAAGACCTACTGATTGACCTAATTGCCATCAGTCCTGTTGGTCCAATTTACGCATTTTTATTTGATTTATTGAAATGAACAATGTCTGCACTGAACAAATGAGGAGCTTCAGTCAATGCATCTGCTGCGATGTGCAATTCTGAGACAATGCAGAAAGATGCAACATCATGGAAATAACACCCATCACCCGCAAAAACGTACATATAATCAGGATTAAACTGATGTAAAGGAAGTGTGAGCGGCGCCACACAGGTGCTGAGTCACACACACACACACACACACACACACACATCAGATATCAAAGATATTTGCCTTTGTCATTGGTACGGTGAACATTTTCATGCTTAACTCAGTCTGTCTATTTGAGGAGTTGGTCATGAAAGCATAAATCCAGCAAATGCAGGCCAAAAAAAGAGAAAATCCTGTAATATTTCTTGACTAGGATACAATTTTTCACTGCGCCTCCATGAATGGATGGTGCTCATGTCAGACAGCAGCTCCATGCATGCAGACTCCAGCCCTTTTCTCATTTACATAAAGGGCTTTGCAATTGATTTCCTCCATGTAGAGGGGGCTTGCTTGAGCGCGTGGACGTACATCTAAATGCACCGTGCATTCAGGATGACTGTGGAATCTATTGAGTCATGGAGTCAGGCAGACTGCTGGGACCTTCTCCTCCTCCTGCTGGAGGAATTTCTGGAGCTTCCTTTGTGCCTCCCCAGTTCATAGGATGTTATTGTTTGGATGTCATATAGAAACATGCTTAAAACAGGTTGATCTATAGTGGAAATGTATGCATTCAAAAAATACATATATTTATGTTATTGAATAACAGTAGAAGGATTTTTAAAATCTGTGTGGTATTCTTAGATCAAATTAGATTTGCTTTTATTGTTATTGTCCATTGTACAATGAAATTGAAGCATCACCATTTCAGTGCAAAAATAACGAAATATAAAATTAAACAAATCAATATGTACAACGTTTACGAGTGTCCAATATAAACTGTAATATGGAATGTCCAAAATTTGTGTGCAAAATTGCGTACAAAATAGTGTGCAAACATGTCCGATGTGCAAGAAGTAACAATGAGGTAGAGTGTTGACGTTGGGTAGATACATAAGTGGACCGAAGTGTGGATAAGCGTATATACATATACACACACATATATATATATATATATATATATATATAAATATATATATATATATATATATATATATATATATATAATAAATAAATAAATAAATAAATAAATATATATATATATATATATATATATATATATATATATATATATATATATATATACACATATGAATGTGCTATTGCAGATTTGATCTACTACTAGTTTGCTTTTTCTACTGTCCCCCCTCCCCCCACCCCAATTATTAACATTTACTCTAAAAATCTTTGCCTTCCTTTGATTCAAAAGAAATCTCCAAAGAATTCAACTGAAAGAGCAAAAATACAGCCTTTGATCAACATTATTACACTTTTTTAACACAAACCAACTGCCATACCAGTTTTATTTGACACAGTAATAGTTTATCATTTCTGTTCTATAAATTTGGAGTAATTACATTTGAATGAATTATATTCAAGTGGAAAAATTCAGTCAACAATCTGGAATTTCTTTGTCAAAAATGGATTTTTTGATTGTATTTGTGTATGACTGTGGTAGTATGTATGTAAAGCTCTTGAATGGACATTCAGCTCATGGTGTTCACACTAGACAAGTAGGGAGGGGCTTGTTTCTTTTTTCTTTCTTTTTTTTTTTCACTATTTAATAGCACATGTCTGCCACCTACAGTTGGAAGAGGCTTGGTGCGAAATGTCGTAGCAGTGCAAATCTCGGGAATCTTCCTCCAGGTTTTTTCTTTCAGTTTCGGCAGCGTGTCTGCATCTCGCCCACAAAAACAAACAACATCCCAACTTTTACAAAGATAGATGTGCAAATTGTGCATTTAAAATAAAAGGGTTGTTGCCAGACAGAGACAGGAGGCTGCCCTCACTGGTCTATGTCAGCTCGTGAGAATCTTGTTTTGTGGGTTGGTAGGGCGCAGGATTTTAGAGGAATACTCAGAAATTAAAAATACTGCTTTGGCGAGGAATCAAGAAAACACTTAAAAGCTCAAACAATCTATTTTGCATGGGATAGGCCCTTTAACCGGCAGCGCATGTTCATTATGTAGAGCCTAAAAATGATCGTAAAATAGTTTGTTTGTATGTATGTGAGAGTTTAATTCTATTTGTGTTAGAGTATAAAAGTGTCTGTACATGACTATAATAGTACTTGTAAAAGAGCATAGTAGGGTTTGTGCAACAAAGTATGTACTGTATTATGTCTTGTACTATAAGCAGCTAACTTGTGTACCCTTGCATATTTGTGTTTTGGTTTGTGTGTAGCCTTTGAACTATTTCTAGAGTTCAAAATACTTTTATAATTCATGGGTCAAAAATGACCCATAAAACAATCATTGTACCACAAAAAATAATCAAATTTTTTTAATGACAGAGTCCTTGTAGGACTAAAATTTTAAGTTGGAAAAGGAAAGAAGGTAAAGTTTTTTTTACATTTAAACATGGTATCGGGGCACTTTTTACCCGCAAGAGGTAAAGTAAACCAATCATCACCATCATCCTTTGGCAAATGTGATATACAGTGTATAAAGTTACCTTGTCATTAAAAGGTAGTTTTAACACTCACTGTGATATTTCCCTAAACCTAACAAAGTTTTATAGGTCTGACTAAGCAATTATGATGCCTAATGTACAGTTTCTAGGGTTTTAATTACAGTTAAATATGGTCAGACATATAAGTGCTTTTGTGCAATGAGCAGTTTTGTGATCCTGCTGCATGCAGGATCAAGTCTGACCTATTGGCCTTTGGGTTTCTGTAAAAGTTTTTGTCATTATTGAGATTACATGTTGTTTTATTAAAGACAGCTGTCCGGGAAGAGGTGTCAGCGTAGCAGAGCTGCAGCCTGCCAACTCACTCTCATGCTTTGTGACATGCACCCTGGATCAGCTTTACATAAGCCTCGTGTGTGAGGAAGACAACTTAATCCTGATTCCTGTAAAGATACTAAGTTAGCTGGACAGCCGCGCTCAAACGGATGGTCCTCATTTGGCACATTTGAATCTTAACTGGGTGATCGGCGTGTTTTTGTCTGCTTGTGTTTGTCAAATTGGAAAGATGGGAAATTGGAGAGTCTCTTTGTATGAGAAAGAGACTCTCAGTGGTAACTTTGGCAGCAGTTCTAACCCAGGGAAGCAGACAGCTGACAGTTCTACCAAGCAACTGCCAGTCTTGAATGTTCTAGATCTGTGTTCTGGAGATTTTTTTTACTTAACGGATTGAAACAATAGTCAGTTTGTTGATGGCCTAGCAAGACAGTGCTCCTACACTTTAGGATCTGCTCCTACAGCATCACTATTCATCTTTTATTGCAGATTTCTAACTTTTAATTTTTCAGTTCTGGAGTTTTTCTTGTATTGTGAACACTGATTCAAACCCCTCCATGGCTCACCTTCATGTTTGACAGAGTTGCTTTGATGTGACCCTAAAATACTCCAATAACTACGTACTTGCAAAAATGGAACTAATAATATTTATATATCAAGATGGCCAGGTGTATTTAATCAGGAAGGGAAAAGACGGCACAAAATACTAAATTTTATCAGCTTTGAAGTGCAAATGTGCTTCTGACTTTAGCTTTGCTCTTGGAATTAATTTACAAATGGGTCATATTTTAGAAAAAGGCAGACATATTATGAGCTGCAGCTAACATTTATTCACTTTTTCAAAACTGTCTGTGCTCTGTGCAGCTACTTTACAACAATGTGTTCATTTGGATAGGCCTTGTTTTTTTACTTTTAATACTTCATTTTCCTTTTTTTATTTCCACGTACAATGAAGCTCATTTACTGGTCTGGTCTGAAAATTGTGTTTTGGGTGTTTTTAACATGTTGTAGCATTTTTCCCACGATGGAGGACATATATATAAAAAATTAAGCTTAAAATTGCATTTCTGAATATTTATTTAAATTGTTGAGATTCAGGAGCAGATTAAAAAAAATGTTTGTAGTTGTGAAGCTACAATTGATAGGTCACAAGCTCCTTGCTCTGCTCGATTCTGATCCACTTGCAGACAGATAGATCCACGTACGTCTTTGTTTTCCTCATCTGAGCTGGTATCTGGATCTAAACTCTGTGGCTGGATAGCTCAGATATTGTACTGAGTGTTGCACTGGTAATGTTTGGTTGAAGTTGTGAGAGGCTGTAAGCCAGCAGGAGACCACATACACAGATGGATGTTGGGAAGTGAGGGCGGGTCAACAGTCCCACTCACAACTCAGAGGCTAATTTCAAATGAACAACTGTTTCTCTGCAAAAACGATGTCCTACAAAAATGGCACATTTTTGTATTTTATTTTCTATCTAAAAATTGCATAATCATAATGAAAAGACCACTTGGAACACCTTTACAATAGATCTAAAGGTGATCGGAGAGGGATGTTCAAAGCAGTACCATTATTTTATTATTTTTTCCAGAGTTTCTTTACGCACCAGATTTTCATCCCTCTTAATAAATCCTTTTCTTTAATGTCATCGTTCTTGACAAATGGCTGTACTCTTAAATAAGAACCCCAGCACTGGGTGTCACATGAATTGGGATTAGAGTGGTCTGTAGTTAAACCCGCAGCACAGTCTGATCTAATGGCGAGGATCAAATTCAAGTAAACTGTGTCTAGAATTATTACAGCAATGTACCCACGTAAAGATACATGAGATTTTGCTGGTGTTCCTCTAAAAAGAAACCCCTCCTAAACCTCTCAGAGGAGCAGGTAGCAGGTTAGCGGATAAAGATAATGGACTGGCAGCAGCAGGTCCAGATGCAAATTCTGCAAAAGGACAAACCGCAGGAATTCTGCTAAGCCTGAATTAAGAACAAAGCTGGCATATCTAGCAATTACATTTGTATGTTTGCTCCAGGTCACATATAAAACTATCATAAAAAAGACAAAACATGCAGCTAGAGTTTCATGTTGGGATTTAATTCCGGTTCTTGCCGTGATGGCAGACACACAGGACGACTCTATTTCTCTGCTGCCATTTTCTTTTCAACCAGCAGTGGATAGCAGACCAAACAAAAAGCTGATGGAAATATGTGTGGGCTGAAGCAGGAAAAAACATCAGGGTGACTCACATCATCTAAGCATGGAGCTTAGATGATGTGCCTCTCCGCTGCACTACATGCTAGGAGATTTTGTGAGTGCACAATAGACAGCGTTGTTGACATCATTTCCTCTTTTATGTTGAACTCCGCTGTGTTGTACAGTCAAGACGAAAGTGGAGTGTAATCTTTTGGCAAATGACCTCACCAAACTTGTCATCTTTCCTGTCTGAGGTATGGGCTAGGAGACTTAGGATCGACTCAAGACTGGGTCATCCTAGCTACTGACACAACAGCTTCTGAAATATAGCCGAGGATTCTTATCTAAACATGGAAATCCTGCCTTTTTTAGAAAAGGATCTCTTTGGCAATTACTTGAATAGACATAATATTTGCGCTGATGATGTTAGACTATTTATCACTAGTCTTAATGAATTCCATTGACATCAACCATTGACTGTATATAAAAACTGGACTGGGTGACTGTGACGTCACCCATAGAAAAGGCCTTGCTTCTCGATCCGATCAAAAAAAGTCAAATCAGTTACAATTTGTTTGTTTTTTGCGATATAGTCGCGACCATGTTAGAGCCAGTAGACATCATTAAGCAGTGATTTTTTTTCTTCCCCTAGTTGGCCTGAGTCAATATTTCTAAGGCAACCACTCTTGCCAATCAGGAGTGTTGGAAGTCTACACCCCTACCACTTAAAAAGCGAGCTTTGGAGAATCTGTCAATCTAATGTTTGAAGTGAGACCCCATACTTTTGTTGAGGCATCCGATTAGTCAGTTTATAACTTGAATAAGTTGGGCTACAGCAAAATTATCATGAAACAATGATTAGCAAAAATATGCAAAAAAATAAAGACTGAGCAATAACTTTTTATTTCTCAATAAAAGTTTATGGGATTTTGGTTTTTTGGAACCAACGGGTACTTCCTGTTTGGAACATAGCATCCTACAAAAGCAGTAAGGATGACTTCTTTTCACTGGTATTATTGCTAGCCTCATGCTGTCAGTTGTTTCTGTTTTTCAGCTTCCTAACTTTCTAATGAACATCATCTTAGAAACATTAAGCTAAATAAATGACTAAAGATGCTATGACCAATGAACTCAACATTAAAGAAGCACATGTATTCCCTCAAAGAAAACCAAAAGATGGAAAGCTGTGTGTGTCACACTTTTAGATTTTTGTGTCAAATTTTTGGATGATGGGCAGAAAAATGTCTTTAAGAGAGTGTATCAACATTAGCATTGTTAAACTTATAGAGTTTATTGTTAATTATTAGACAGAGGAATTTTAGAGAAGATATACAAAAGTGCTGACTTTACGCTGTCTGGTGTGTTGGTGGGTATTCCTTGTTTTTTTTTAGCGAGGCGAGCTCCCAGATGTGTCATCAGACGCTTTGTCAAGTGGGTGTGCTTTGTATTTTTGAACTCTGTGAGAAATCCCAAAATGCTTACAAGTTAGACATGAAAAGTGATACCTTTTATCTTTTCAGCTGTCGTCCTCAGCAGACTTCTAACAAACGCACACACAAACGGTCACACACAGGTTTAATGAAGACAGCACAAATGTATCAAACAAAACAAAAGAAGTGAGTTAAAATATGTTAAAAAGTATGCGAAGTATATACTGCCCTTATATCAAATGGGCAGGTTGGCAGGGGGTCAAGTTTAAAAAGAAAATCTTTTTATGTGATTAATCTTTAGCCCCCCTTTCCCATCTAGGTTTTTATTGATAGGAACATCTGTCACACTAAAGAAGGTGTACTTAGGGTTTGCTCTAGGGTTGCAATGATTCTTTGTCCTAAACAATAACTTTAAAGAACATTTCTTGACACCCTTTGTAGTTGAGTCATATTCTCATAGCTTGTCAGACACACTAAAGGAACAATAAAAGTTAAATGAAAAGACTTTTATCCTTTTTGTTTTTCTTTACCATACGTTTTGTCTGCTTCATGTTACTATGGAGGTGCTTATAAAATGGGGCGACAGTGGCTCAGGCGGTTGAGTGGCTCGTCCAATGATCGAAGGGTCAGCAGTTCGAACCCCGCTCCCACCAGCCAAATGCCGTTGTGTCCTTGGGCAAGACACTTCGCCCTCCTTGCCTCCAGCGTGGATCCATGTGTGGATGTGTATGAATGATCCCAGTGATGATCAGAGGGGCCGTAGGCGCGAACTGGCAGCCACGCCTCTGTCAGTCTGCCCCAGGGCAGCTGTGGCTACAACAGTAGATTATCATCACCAAGTATGAATGAGGAATGGACACAATGTAAGCGCTTTGAGCGTCTGGAAAAGCGCAGAAAAATCCAATCCATTATTATTATTATTAAAATGTTGCTAAAGATAAATTAAAAAAGAAGGATGATAAATACACTAATTCCAGTTCTGCCAATAGTTAATTTCAAAGTTTTAAGGCTTTTTCGTGTGACCCAAACCCAGAAATGTTGCACTTCCCTAAATGACCATAGTGGCTGGTGTCATAAGGGAGCATCTATTGACTCACATTATTGTCATATTTACAGTATAAATACAGCCCGGTGTTAAAAACTTCTTTCCTCTTTATTTAGTCATTTCTGATTCATGAAGGCTCTGCATTTGTGGATTTTCATTTTAAATATTTTTGGACTTACATTTTGGCTTTGTCAGGAGCGTTTGCACCTGATTGGCAGATGGGTGGACCTGTAAATGTCCTGCATATTCAGACGTTTGAAGAAGATTATTGAGGCAGGCTGACTAACCCCAAGTCAAAGATTACCTTCAAACTTTAGGGCCTCTTTTTTGGGTTTCAAAATCCAATGGCTTACACAAGAAATGATCTGTCCAGTGTATTACCGCTGGCTTTAAGTCTTTGAAAACACATCAGCAAGATGCTAAATGAATTCTTGTGACATTGTAACTGCTTGTCACAGGGCCTGGAACCTAATTTAAACATGAGAAAAGTAAATTAAGAATAGCTTGCAATTTAGAATTAACAGCATTTTAAACACAAGTTGCAAAATGCAAGAACTTCCGTTCTTCTGGTTTGTTTGATAACTAACTTTTTTAAAGGATCCTTGACTTAATGTATGATTATTTATACATCTTACTAATGTAATGTCTTTTATTATTCCACTTAAAAGACATGAAATAGCATTTTTGTTTTCTGCCTGCTGATTAGAAGAGTATAAACTTTTTACATGAAATAGAAAAATCTAAACTTTATAATTAGATTTCTTGGTGTTTTTGATGTTGCTGGTTTTTGTAATATGTCAGTTGAAATTTAGCAATTTTTAAAAGTTGATTAGTGGCTAAAAACAGACTCCTTTTGAATTCTGAATGATCTGTTTGTGGGTTCTTTAAAGATGCTGTACAGTTGGAAATCTGCTTAACACATCAACTCATTATCATTGGTTACATTTCATCTTCTTCCAAAATGTGTTTTTTTTGGTGTGTGTCTACACACTCCAACAAAATCCACCACCGTGTGCAGTTAATTGCAATTTGTGAAAAATCTAGGAAATCCATCAGCCTCCCTCTGACATAAACCTTCACTTAGGCTGCATAAGCTAATGCTATCATCAGTTGCCATGGAGACTGACGGAGTTGCAGTGTTGCTGTGGAAACTGAACTGCTGCTCATTACCGCAGACATCAAACTTCCACACTCCCTTGAGCAGCACTTCACAAACATAAATCCCTACTATGTAAGAATGCTTTCATCTTGAATAATTTGTGTATATTAAATGTACTTTGTGCGCTTTATTGACAGTCTTTTGACGTGGTGGCAGGTTTGAAACCTCCACAAGTAGAAGAAGTAAAGAAGAAGCTGTTTATAATCAGTGATATGTCTCAAATAAAAGAGGGCTTGGAGATAAAACATGCTTGTCATTACAGTTATTAAAGCTGATCTCCAGCATGTTTGCTTTCAGCAGTAATTAATAACTGAATTGTAATATTATATAATTATAAAAGTGCTGAAGAAGTGCTATTTCTCATAAATTGATTGCCTAAAGACTTGGGACTGCACATAACTAATTCTGAATGACAGACAATGTATTATACAGTTTCTCCTTTGAATAATTAAGCCTGAAGTATTAAAGTAAAATAGTCAATAGTCACTGAGCCGTGGTTAAGCCAGCTGTGCTTTAAAAATGTCAGGCGCCCATGTTACAGGGTTTACAACAGAGCATAAACGCGATTGTCACGGCTTTCTGTTTTCATAATAAAATGCCTTATCTGTTCTAGTTATGTATTATTACAAAAATAATGTTAATATAAACAACAAAGCTATCTCCTAAGAAAGATTTGTGTACTCTTACTGTAAAGTTTATTTGAAACACAGCATTTTAGACTGAAAATATTATTTAAGTTGTCGACTTTGAAGTTGAACAAAGTGACTTTGGTCTGAAATCCAGTGTTGAAGTATTAACATTCTGAAAGAATTATGAAGCCCCTTCATGAAACAACATGATACACTGTTTAGGGATGTACCTCTGCAGTGCCAGTGAAGGACCTTTATAACTAACTAATAACAATAATAATTTTCCAAAAATAACAAACCAATCTTGGGAAATCTTAATTCAAGCACATTTTTATTCAAGGGTAAAATAAAATCTGTAAAAGCATTTATGAGAAATTTTAAAGAGATGACATTTCTCAAATTTATAAATGGTTTGTAAAAATTGTTAACGCTCCATTTTATTTTAATTATTTTTTTCACTTCAACTATAGAACCTTTTTAGATGATCAAATATGTTTATCAGTTTTAGCCAGACTGACACCATGGGGTTGTCTAGAAACCAAACTTCTCCATGAACTGTGGGTTCTTGCCTGCTAGCTCTTTATTAATTCATCATGAGCTTTGCTGATAAAAGCAGGCTCACTTCTTCCACTTTCCCCTGACGGCTGTCTCTTAGATACTGATACCTAGGCTCAGTCAAATACGGCGCACCATTGGACCAGTCATGCTACACGTTTTTCTACATGGTAATTTCTGCTTCTGTGCTCAAGAAAAGCATTGACCAAAGTGTGTGTGTGTGTGTGTGTGTGTGTGTGTGAGGATGCTTAGATTAATCATTCCTTATTCTGTAAATGAACAGTCACCATATTTGAATGTTATGATGGAGGAAACATGAAAATACTTTTTTGTAGAATATGAGAAATTTCTTTCCTTTTTTGTGCTTTTTTCAGCACAAGCTCACATCTTTACCTTTCTTTGTAATATGGGTTTTTGCCATCTTCCAATAGGGATGAGGTTCATTCATAACACCAAACAATGATAGATTGTTGGAGCTTTACGACTACTGTAGTCAAGAGCCTGGTGGACTATGTCATATTGAAGGTTTTATCTTCAATATAATGAACCATAAAAGTGTGAGTATTGTTTTGTTTTTTATGGGTTACAACTTAACAATGTTGAGAGTTAACATGATTGAGTTGAATGAAGTTTGATTTTTTCGTCATGTCTGGAAAGGCTGCTTATTGCAGATAAGAGAGGCACGCATGAATGAACACCAGACTTCGCTACAAAAACTTCCCATCAACCCCTAAACGAATCGCCTACCTCCTGGTGCCTCTAGTCCAGGGGTGTCAAACTCATTTTCACTGAGGGCCACCACATCAGCATAGTGGCTGTCCTTGAGGGGCTAGATATATCTTATACATGTAACTAAATATAATGAAAAATAAATGTAACCACTCGTTAATGTTAAATAACTCATTTATTTATTTACTATAACTTTAAAGTGACAATTACAGTTGCATAGAAAACATATGTTTGCTTGTTCCTCTGGCATAAATCATTTTACATTTAATTCTGTCATGTTTGGTCATACGGACAGTGTTTGAGTCCTAAAGTATAATTGCCCAATGCCATATTTCAACTCTGATTCCCCCTAGATATGAATAAATACACACCAATTTTAATTTTTTAGTCTAAGAAATTAAAAACTGTAAAATGACATGGCGGGCCACATTTGGCCCGCGTGCCTTGAGTTTGACACATGTGCTCTAGTCAAAACACATTAAAGAACTGTTCTGTCTTGCTTAAAGCGTCCTATAGTCTGAAATATATGGTAGTTTGGGTGACCTGAATATAAAACTCTTATGCAACTCCTGCTCATGGTAAAAATACTTTATTGAGAATGGCTAATTAGACTGGATGAAAGATAACAGATGAACTAATCTGAAATCCTTAAATCTTATTTTAAGAATGCTTTTGGAAAGCCAATCGGTGTACTCAAGGGAGTTTTGTTTGGTCTAGAAACATTCAAGTACAATCTCCCCAAATCTCTCAAATCCTGCACAACTGAGAATTACTTCATGTTTGAAACAACTCTCAATGGGACTTAAAAGTACATTTATGTCATAATCTCACTCTCTGGAACTAACAGATATGATAGCACATAATGATTGTAAAAGAAAGGTCATGATCCTAAAGTGTGAAATGAGAAAGAATCTCATCTTATTCAAAACAAACAAAACAAAACAAAACAAAAACAAAATGGCAAGTTTTCTGTTCTAAGAAAAAAGAAATCTGATTCCAAAATGGATTCACCTAAATGACACAGTTATCATTTGACATAAAAACAACGAAGAATTTGCTATTTCAAAACAAGAGAAAATATGAGCAACTACAAACAGTCTAAAATATGCCTGCCGGTGAGTGTTGGTGGTCTACGGGCGTTCACGTTTAACACTGCTTTTTTTTTTCTTCTTTTACAAGGGTGAGATTCTGTAGAACTTAGGAGGTTCTCCTGGTGATCTATTGTAATTGACTGGTGCTGTTTATGTTGCCGCCCACGCAGACTCATAAAAAAGCTGTGAAAACACTTGTTTTGTTGTAAAGAGCACCCCCATCTGAAGCTGAACAGTGTCTGAGAACGACCAAGCAGGCCTCTTATTTGTCAGTACACGTGGCGTCAGACTGCTGAGACAGAGCTGTAACAGAGACAGGAGGACTAGGAGGACCGGGGTAAATGAGGTAAACGCAGTCAGTGTCAGAGCAAAGGAAAATGTGGAGAGGCTTTTTTTTTAGAAATACAGTTTATATTTGAATGAATCTGAAGCATTTTTTTCTCTTCCTTCAACAATTGAAATAATTGAACTAATGAGCTGTTGTGATGTCACTGCTCTGCAGAAACTATGTTCTAGAAAACGATGCCGGTTTTTTTGATTGCGGCTAAAAATGCGGCAAAATTATAAGAGCACTGGGAACGCTTTTAAAATAGATCAAAAGATGATCAGAGTGGGACTTTAAGACTTCAAAAACTAGTTCTGTTTGCTACATGCTGCGATAATTAGACAGTAAATAATATACAAACAAGCATGTAAACTAGGGCTGGGTTGATAAAATCGATCTGAATCGATCCAAGCTTAATAAATCAATAATCAATCCATAAAAGTAGAGATCAATCTTTTATGCCTTTCCTTTTCCGGCGCCCCTTCGCATCACAGCAGTAAAACAAAGTCTATAGTTTGATGTTAACATATAATGGAATTTCCTATAGGACGGCTAATGCTAAAGCTCGTTCAGCCTAAACAAACATTGCTAAATAAATGAACAGCTTTATGTACTCACAGGCGGAATTTTCCCAAAGTCTTTTAAGGTTTTGTTAAAGTAACCATTTGTGGTCTAAAGCACCATTTTTGCTCAAATCTTCTGGAATAAAGTGTGATGCTATAGTAAAGCTCTAGGGGCCAAATGGAAACGCCTTTCAGGAGAGGCAGAACATAATGATCTGCACATTTTTGACAATGCGATCGAGCCTCTTCCTATTCTAGGAGGTGGATGACTGCTAATAAACAGTAAATACTGTCGCTACCTGCGTTTCTGGTGCTTGTCTGATGTAAATACAATGGGTATGCGGGCTCATAAAACCAAAAAGATGAATAAAAACTTCAACAATATAAAATTAGCCTAGACAATTTTTATTAGTCGATTAGTTGACAATGTCAACTAATTCTCCTGAGTCCACTGTGACATCCGTGTTCACACATCCCCAAAGGTTGCCTTTGATTGGTGCCATCGTATTTGGCTTTGATGTTGCTTAGCAACAGGGTTGATATTGGCACTGTTGATATGCAGCCAAAGTCCTGCAAGGCCTTCTGATATCAATGAATCCTCAAAAAATGTTGCAATGCATGTGCAAATTGCACATGCAAATGCATGTTTTGTAGTCAATCACTACAATGAAAAGACTAAATGCAACACAGTTATTTTTTAAATGAAAGTATTGTTCTGATGCTGACAGATACTTTTAGAATGTGGTATCAATTTGTTTAGTCCATGATCAAAGACAAATCACAAGGTGGAGTTTTGACTGTCCTCATTGTCACCAGAAATGAATGTTATAGTACAAAAGAAAAGCTGTAGTGATGGTGGAGACCAGTGTGTTCCTCTGAAAGCAGATCCATGTCTCCTTTTAGTTCCCACATTCTTCCAGTCCCTGTCCTCCCTGAAGCATGTGTTTTTTTGTCCTTCTGCCTCCTGGTGTGTGCATCCTGTTGGCATAAGGAGCTTTGGTTGCTGTTTGAAGCAGCAGATTTTGCTTTCACCACAGGGACTGACTGTGCCCGCACATTAGATTACCTTCCAGTATTTATTATGAGCGTTTTGATCTTATAAGCAAAGTGCAGAGAAGCCGTATAGTAGCATATAGTGCAGATCAGAATTGAGTGTCGGGTGTTTCGCTTGAATGGTGTCAGGTGTAAAAATGTTCAGCTGTGTTAGTTTTTAGGGTTTGTGCTCTAGACACTGATTTATTTGCATCAAAGCAATCATTTACAATAACAGTTCGATCTTCCTTCAAAAGGTTTTTACAGATATGTACAAATTAGAAACTATATTATAAATCATCTGGAAAAAGAATTAAAAAAAAACTCCAAACTGTATAGAACAGTTCTTTATACAATAAAGAAAATTAAAGATACATTGGACTGTAATGATGGCTTGTTAATTTTGTGCCGCCATTATGTGTGTTGTCCGCTGTGATGCACTTGGTTCTTATTATGTTACAGTATAATAAAGCTTCTGTACCTCAATCCAAATGGTATTTTCCAAACTTGATTATAACTGATTTATTTCATTTTGAAATGATTTTATAATGGTAAAGGTCGATTTGATTAACAACTTGCCTCAGACAGATTGTTGTGGTTAGATTGTAGGAATAATAATCAATAAGGTCAAGTTATGTTAAATCCCTACCAAAAACAATCTTAAAAATGTGTGTAGTGATGTGTGAATGCGAGAGTTTTAAACGCAGAAGCCCAAAATGTATAAATATGTGTTTGCTTGGACTTTTTATTGAAAGTGGTTGCTTGACAGTGCATTGCCGAGGGTGGTGTGTTTGTAGGTAGCATTAGTGTTACACATGGGTTTAACAAGCACACAGATGAACTCCCACTTCTTTTGTTGTCGATCAATCTTATATCACATTTATGCTCTCAGCAGTCAGCACAGAGCTCCCTTATCTGATTGCAGACTATTGTTTTTCTTTCTCTGCCATCTCAGCTGCTACTCTGTGTTTTCTCACCCCTACTTCCCCTCCATTAGAGGATACACTGATGGTGTGTGTACATGTTTGTGGGTAAACTGAGGTGCCACCTGCCTCTGCACTCCTGAAGTACTAATCTCCCTTTCTCTGTCTCTCCTTCTCTTCCTCACTGCTGTATTTCTCCCTTCTGCTCATCTATCCTTTCTGATCAAGGATACTTTCATTCTCCTTAGCCATAAACATCGCTTCATCTGGTCAGGTAAGTCCAAATATTTCTCCTTCTTTGGTCCTTTTTGTTCACCGCCCCCCCCCCTCATGCGTGCCTTATGGTGCTGCTGCACAGATGCTGCGTCACTGTACCAGTTCCTATAGTCAGCTGCTGCCTCAGTGTAGATCCAGCAGCAGAGCTGAGCATGCCTTACCTCTCTGTCCCACTGTCTCTTTGTTCTTTTGTGTGACCATGCTATCCCGGAACACGTGTGTAAATGTACTGATGCATTTATCCTATAAAATCCAATGGAAAATGCATGTGTCAAAATATATTTGCATTTATTTTTGTTAAATGTTTTTATGTAGCAAGCTTGATTGTGAAAACAGCATGTTCGCCTGGTGATTTGTGTGTGTGTGTGTGTGTGTGTGTGTGTGTGTGTGTGTGTGTGGACATGTCTAGACAGTCCCAGACAATAGTACTTTTGGGAAGTAAGGCTTTCCCATGGTTCAGGTGCATAGAGATGCAGCACATCATGTACCCCATAAAACACACAGAGAGAGAAAGAGCGTAGATTCTCTCTCCCAATTTCAAAAATTGATTTTTGATGTCAGGTTTTATCTCCTCTCTGGCAACTAAAAGGAGCAAATTAGAAAAGATAGTCAGTACATCCTAAAAAAAGGTGAAGTTAATCTCCTTCTTACGCCTTTGTTTCTGCAGAATAGTACAGTAATTGTGTGTTGTACATAATAGCAATCAACTACAGAGCACTGTAAATGAAATTTTAGATGCAATATTTGTTTTGGAGTCTTTACTTCAGTCTGTTTTTAATTATGTTGCCAAGCATTGTTATATTTGATCAAAAACACAAAGAATCTGACATTTGAAATCAAATGCTTTAAGTGAATGTGGGCTTACTGTCAGGAACTGGTGGTGGAGGACCCAAAATGCAGGAGACCAGGCTTGGTGACAGGAAGTAAAACATTTAACAAACAAACAGAAACATGACAAAACTATGTGGAGAACCAAACTGGAGACACAACAGAGCAGATGACCTGACGAGGATGAACAGAAACCAAGACACTTAAATAGGCTGAGGGTAATTAACTGAACTGAAGACAGCCGTGGATCATGAACCTTAAAGTGGAGTGACTGACAAAAAGAAAACCAAAAACATGACCAAGAACAAAACCAAACCACTGAATTCTTACACTTACCTTGTGCAAACAGTCACGCCCACAACTCAGAGACAAATTTCCAATTAAATCCTAATGCTCTGCAGAAAATATGTCCAAGAAAACGACACAGTCTTTATATATATATATATATATATATATATATATATATATATATATATATATATATATATATATATATATATATATATATATCCAAAACTCAAGCTGTTTAATAAAAGAGGCCTAAATATAATTATTGTTTGGGAATTAAAACTATTTTCTAAGGATCTTCACTAAAAGTTTTCTCTTTATTATCTGCAGATGAAACTTTTTCTTTAAACAGAATTACTAGGATGTAAATGTCTATCATTAATGTCTATCATGTGAAGGAAGTCTTTCCACCTTTGACAGACACATTTATAGGCCTATTTTCAGAGCTTACATAATTTTAAGCGGTTACACTTGTCAGTTGTCAATGACAACTGCTTTCAAACTCTGTCTCTTTCCTGTCTTTGTAAGACATTGTTACATTTTCCTGCAGGCATTTTTGAGGTTCAAAAAGTAGTTTTAGCCTCTCCTTTCTCACTGGCTCCTCATGTTTACCACAAGTACTGGATATTACATCAGAAAAGTGAGAGATCCCAAAGGATCTTTTTATGTTTTTTGATAAAGGATAAGCAAGATCCTATTAGATTATAGATCACACTTGTTATAAGCTATAATGATGTTACAAAGTAAAGATTGAAGTAAAAATTACTCTCTTCTAGGCACTTGCAGAATAAAGGTTTTAGAGTCACTCATGTTTAAAAAAAATCTCCTGATGTTTCAGGCAATTCAAAAACAAAAACAAAATGCAGAACCACATTGGAGTGAAAGCCAAGTACTGATCAAGAGCAGGTAAATCACCAATGATATGGTTGTGTGAAGACCTCAAACAAAAGGAAGAACGTTTGGTAATCTGCTGCTCAGGAGAAATATTGAGGTGTTATAGCTTTTATATTAAGTCCTTTCCAAACAACCTGCTTTCTATTAGGTTGAAAACTATAAAGCATTCGATTAATTGTTTTTTTTTCTTTCGCTTTCTTTCTTCATTATAGTACCTCCCGCCATTTTTTGGCACTTAACTCCTTCTATCATTTTTCAGCTATTTTAACCATTCAACTAATACAAATTTCAGCTCTTCAGCTTTTTCCAACTATGACTTTTTGCCCTTCAAATCCTTAAACTTTACAAGATATTTCAGGATTGCCTCCATTGAAATACATGGGGAAGCCTTGGTTCGTTAGTTTGATACTAACATATCTTTTTTGTTTTTGTGCTAACATATCTTTTTTGTTTTTGTGCTAACATATCTTTTTTGTAAGTTGTATGCACTATGGTACTTGTAGCGAATGGTAATTATAATAGTAATAATAGAAAATCTGCATTTTTAGGACATCAAAATGAATACAATATACTGTAGTATTAATCTAAGCGGGGGGAATGGACCGCCCTGGTCCAGTTAAAGAAACAATATTCACTCTGCGGAGAAATGGCATGTTATGTATTTTAGTTTTTTGTAAGATTTATATGGAAAAATATTTTATAGTTGTCCTTTTTTTTACTGCAAAATAGTGCTCTATCACAAGACTAAAACTTTAATAAAACAAAGGGGTACCCCTCTTATTTTCTCCCAAAATTGCTATTTTATACACTTTAATTTGACCAAAGTATAGACTTATATTGGCTTCAAAAATTGGTCTGATTATTATATTTTTCTGTCATATAACATTAGTCTTCCACCCAGAGATATGCTGGCATTCTCCAATGTCATAGTTAAAAAAGACAAAACTAGATTTTTGTTAGGATGTTTGTTGCTTAATTTTAAAGCTAACAACTGAGCCATTTTTCCCCCAAACGTCCCTCACATTTGGCTTCTGTGGACAGAGAGAAGGCATGAAGGGAGACCGTATTGTCCATCATGTCAGCCTCTGCAGGGATGATGTAATGGCCCAGACCCCTTACATTGTCAGAATTTGGCTCTTTTGTTTCTCATCCCACCATCTCTTTGAATATTCTGTTTATGCTGGCGTTCCTGAAGGGAATGCGTTTTTGAATTTTGAAAATCTAGATATCAGCATTTAAAAGTTGACCATCTGAGAATGTATTTACTTAAAGACTGACTTTTTTATTTAGGATTTTGTTGTTTATCAACCTTTAATAACTTGATTTATTAAAAGATCTCCAATGAATGTTAGTGTTTTTTTTTTACTCCCATAAAATAGGTAAATAATGTTATAGGTTATAGGTCACAGTAATATCCTATCTGTTTTGCTTTTGTTGTTGTCTGAGGAAATGTTTTTCATTTGAGAGTGAATCTGACCCTATTTCAAATCTAATCCAAGGGAACTAGTATATTTTTATTGTTTCATGTACCTAGATGGCTCTATATGATATTTTAATGAGCTATTCTAAATGGAAAAATTATTTTTTCAATTTTAAAACAGTTAAGATCACGTTAGAAGACAGGAAAAAGTGTATTTGTTTGGCAAAGTTCAGCTACTTTCACACTGTTCAATGATTCCCTCTTCGCCACTAGTTTTTGTGGCAAGAAATTGTACGTATTGATTTTTATTTGACAGGTCAACACATTTGATCAGAAAACAGGTGAGCATACAGGGCTCCAGACTAACTTTTTCACCAGGAGCACTGTGGCCCCCAACTGAAAATTTTAGGGGCACAACCAGAAAATTTAGGGGCGCATACCGTAAATCAACATGCTAACCAAATCTACTAATTTCCACTGTATTACTTATAAATACTTTAAAAATAGATGCAAAAATTACAATGTGCTGTTTCAAATTCAGTGTCACATTTTATTCTGCACTTTTGAAGATGCAACAACAGCTAAACTGACAAAAGCATCGCTGTCATGACAGTACAAATAGTAAAGAAAACGGATGGAAATGTATGTTGGTGACACAATAAGCGTGTTTGAGATCACCCAGGTGGACTCAACGCTGCACAGATCACCTGGTGTATGACGTATATTTTTGTTTTTGCTCCAACATCACCTGTCAATCAAAACACAAATATCACGAGAAAGGGGTGGGAGCAAGGCCCCAACCTGAGCGAACACAGCTGGAAATTTAGTACTGCACTGACTGAAAGCTGCCCTGATGACTACAAAACAATGCATTATGGGACATGTGTCCTGATGGTTTTTGTAGTTGAGTGATCAATTAAAATAATATAAAATACCAATTGATTAAAAAAGGCTACATACATTACAAAACATTAAAATAAGCATAAAATATATAATAAACACAGATCATACTGAGTGGGAGAGGCGAGGTGCTGGTTCATCTCTCAAACACGTCTATCGTTGCATTTTCCCCACGTGTTTTCAGTGTGTCTAAAACTAAATCTTGTCACTCGCACATATTTAAAGTTCAAGCCCCGTTAGCTGTCACGCATGTACGTGTGGGACATTTATTCTCCTCAGCTGATCCGACTCCCGCGGGAGCGGTGTGCTGCCCTAACAGACGTGCATAAACCGTTTGTGGTCGGGGGTGACAAGCCGCCACGCGCTTAACCAAAACCCTAAACCTTCCTCCGGGTCTGTGCGGCCTAGAGAAAAGTTCAGCACGGACTGCATGCATTTAGAAAATTACGAGCGAAAAAATACGTTCTAAAGGAAAGTAAGGAACTCCTTAATGTGGTCCGGGGAGGGAGGGAGGGGGCCGTCAGGTGTCCTGCTTTCAAGCCCGGTCATTGTCACGCCCCCAAGAGTAATTTATCCCACTGTGATTGGTTGGTCAGCTCCGCGCACGACAATGAAAAAGTGTCATTCATACAAACTGGCGGGCCGAATTAAAATTGAACTATCATATTAAGGCGGGGGCCGCAAAATATAATCTCGGGGGCCGCGAGTTTGAGACCCCTGCTGTAGACTCTGGCCCTGGTACACCAGCCGCAGGTCGGAAGAATGAATCAATAGTTCACTTGCTCATAGCTCAGACGCACATATCAGGTTGTGATATTTGTCTCCGTTTCCTTCCCACAGATGTTTACGCGCGTGCGAATATCTCTAGGCCCCTCCCCCTAGGCATCACGCGAATGTGTGCTCGCGTTTCATGAGTATGTGCGCGAGTGTGTGTGTCTGCCTGCGTGCGTGTGGGCTCGCGTCTCATTGATTATTTCATTGATCATTGACGTGCCCCTTCCACGTTTAATGTATAAAAAAAATACGTAGGGTGGGGGAGGCAAATTTACTGGTCGCGCATGTGCGACTGGATGTAAAATTCAGTCGCACACTCTCAAATTTTGGTCGCAAAATGCGACCAATTGGTCGCAGTCTGGAGCCCTGGCATATATTGACACATAAGAATGGAGTAGCAAGTTGATTACATCTTGTGTAAATATTAAAAATGTAGGCAGACAGCATGAGATGGTAACGTGAAGATGGCTACATGATAGATAAAGTGGACATCGGTAGAGCAGAGGACCAAGAGATGGAAGTTGAAAAATCATGATGCTGTGTGGATTTTTGGGGGGAGACTGGGAGATCAGGAGGTTCCTCCTAGATGACCAGACAGCTACAACTAAAGTGATCAGAGAGACTTGGCAGGCAGGTACTTAGCCTGTAATCTAAAATGTGAAAAGCAGATAAGGAGACTTGGTGGTGGAATAAAGAAGTTTACAAGTGTGTTTAGAGAAAAAGGTTAGCTAAGGAAAATGTGGAGACTGAGAGATGAAGGTGGAGGTGGCAAAGGCCTAAGAAAATGTATTTAAGGATCTGCACCTCGGTTTGGACACAAAGGAGAGAGAGGCAGATCTGTACAGGCTGGTAAGACAGAGAAACGGATGTTGGAAGGATGTCCAGGTTAGGGTGATCAAGAATAGAAGCTTTGCTGAGGTCAGAAGTGAGGATGTGTATGGAACAGTATGATTTCATGCAGAGAAAGAAAACCAGAGATTCAACATATACTTTGAAGATTCTGCTGGAGCAGATGAAAGAATGTCACAAGTAGCAGCATTGTGTCTTTGTGGACCTGTAGAGAAGGTCAATAACAGAGTACAGAGAGAGAGGAACTGTGATTTGATGAGAACGTCTGGAGTGGCAGAAAAGTATGGTAAAGTTGTTCAGGCCATGGATAAGAGCTAATATGTGCTGTAGGTGACAGATGAGTTTACAGTGAAGGTGGGACAACCAAGGATCAGAATTTAGCCCCCTTTTGTTTGCTGTGGCTATGGGACAGACTGACAGGTAAAGTTAAACAGAATCTCATGTTTGCAGATGACATTGTGATCTTTAATGAGAGCTGGGAGCAGGTGGAGGAACATCTGGAGAGGTGGAGGTTTGCTCTGGAAAGAAGGGGAATGAAGGTTAGCTGCAGCAAGACAGAATATCTGTGTGTAAATGAGAGGAACTCAAGTGGAACGGTGAGTTTACAGGGAGTAGAGGTGACGAAGGTAGAGGATTTTAAGTACTTAAGATCCAGAGCGACAGAGAGGTTGGAAAAGAGGTAAAGAGGCGTAAGCAAACATGTTGGAGAGGGTGGACATGTCAGACTGAGTTTAGGATTTTAGGATGACACAAACCAAAAAGCCATGACAGCTCATCCTGAGGGTAAAATCAATGTGTTGAGCAAAAGACATGACAGAACCAGATGATGAAGATAGAACCACCCTTAATTCTCATAGAGGTAAATTCCTTTTTAAACTTTCAAACTCAATTCTTTAAAAATCACTTTAAAAAGCTCCTTTAACACTTGTTTCCATATTCCTTTTCTTTTCTGATTAATCTTTTTTCCTAATTATAGGTCTAGTTAAGCTGACATGAAATGACACAGTAATTGTTGAACTCTCTGTCAGTACTGGAGCAGAGCATATAGATAAACTGGCGCCTCTAAAATTGATGCAGCCAGGTTGTAAAGGCCTTAGCTTGCAGAGGAAATTGTCATTAAAAATTGAACATTTATTTATAGTTACAATCCACATTCGAACTGCCTTAAGGCTAATTTTACAGTTTCACTAAATAATCCAAAAGACGAAAACTTTTTTTTCTCTTCAAACCCTTACAGAATCAGCACATTTTTTATAATCCTCACATAAGTCCATCAAGTGCATCTTCTAAGCAGGTGAAAGCTGCGCACAGTCCTCTGCAGACTGCATTAGCATGTGGGCTGACAGGTGACTGCTGGAAGCGCTGTCTCAGAGGACATAACAAAGCACTCTCAGCGCTTGTATATTTTCTCAGTGTGTGTGCCTGCATGATCAGGTGAGAAAATGGGAAGTTGCATTTAAAAAAGGGACAAAGGGCAAAAAGAAGAGGTCAATATTAAAAAAAAAGAGTGAAATTATCTGCAGACTTTGTGCATTGAAAACAAAAAGAATTATTGATGATTTTAATTTTCCAAAGATATCATTGTTTTTCAAATGGATATTTTTTAGAAATAAAGGTTTCTTTTTATGATGATCAACTCTTCAAAGAGCACCCGATTCTTGGGTTTTAGAGTATTTGATTGATTAATTTTTCTTGTCTTCTGTTTTCTTTTTTTTGACTTTTTATAATATAAATGTACAAAAACTTTAAAACTCTGAAACATAGTTACTTCCTGGGATTCAGATTAGAAGCAAAAATAGTGAAAGTCATTGTCATTTTGTTAGAATTGAGTATTTTATACTAAGAAAACAAAGATTGTTTCACAACAGACTTCATGGAGAATTTAATTGTGACTAAAACCACCGACTTCAGTATAAAAAGGCAACAACTTGTCATTCTTTTTCCTACATCCTGACACAGAAAATAACAATAAATACACAATTTTAATGTGAATTGTCACATTCTTTCAGAAATAATATATTTAAATTTGTAAAGAGTTTAACATTCTTACCCTTGTCAAGGAATGTTTATTTTAAGCTGTTAGGGCTGCGTGTGCTGCTTTAACATTACAAGACATTAGAAATATGTTGTCTTTATAAAAATGGTGAACTAGCTTGATCAAGAACTCTGTCTCTGTCTCAAGTCTTTTTTTTTTTAACCATGAGGCATTTTGTACTGTCTGACATTTAGACAGTACATGAAGGCTTTCTCACATCCTTTTGTTTGTTCTTGTTATCTTAGTAACATCTGACAGTGTTGAGATCAGTGCTCTGTATGGACCATCCCATCACTTCTAGTGCATCTTGTTCTTCTTTATACTGAAGATAGTTCTCAGTGACTTTGGCTCCACCTCCATCATGCTTCATTGTTGCCTGCAGATACTCATTATGGTCATGCTCTCAAGCCCTTCAATGAACAACAGCCAAATATTTCAGGTTTTGACTCAACAGTCCAGAAGACTTGCAGCCAATTTTCTGCACCCCAGTTCGTATGTTTTGTTCCTGGGTTCCTCTGGTTTCTACCAGATCTCAGCTGATGCACTCCAAGCTTCCATTGTCCAAACAATCCATTCCTCCAGCTTCTCAAGGGGAATCTCGAGCTGTTCCCAGGCCAGCTGAGAGACAAAGTAATCAACAAAGTAAGCAACAAAGTAAGCAAAGTGTGTTATTGGTCTTCCATGCAGTCTCCACCTGCTAAAACATGCCCAAAACACTTTTCCAGGGAGCTATCCAGGAGGGCTTTGAACCAGGTGGAGCAGCAGCTCTACTCCGAGTTCCTACTGACCAACCTTCTCACCCTATCTCTAAAGGAGCTCCCAACCACCCTACAGAGAAAACTCATTTTAGACGGATGTTTTCGGGACCTTATTCTTTTAGTCATGACCTAGAGCTCGTGACCATTGATCATGAGCAAAGATTGACCGGTAAATTGAGGCCTTCACTTAGACACAGCTCTCTCTTCGCCACCATGGAGGGACACAACAACCGCATGACAGTGGATGCCGCACCAATCCGCCTGTCGATCCCAAGCTCCAATCTTTTCTAACTTGTGAACAAGACCCCAAGATACTTAAACTCCTCCATCTGGGACAGGAGTCCTCCACCCACCCACCCAGAGAGGATGCATGACAGCTCTGCCACCAATGTGTGAATGTGTGTGTGCCTGGGTGAAATAGATTTTGGATTGTAAAGCACTTTGGGCCTTATTCCAAAAGAACCCAGACATATTTTTCTTAAAAATACAATTATGTGTATTTTACCACAAACCAAGTGGACCACAGAATTCATTTATGATATTTTTCTGTCACACTGATGTTACCATCAGCTATTATGGGTTAATAAAGGTAGAAAAACTGTCTAATAAATATATGCAGTTTAAATTTACACTAGTAATTTAGAAATACAGAAACTAGCCTTGCCTGTGACGCATGTTGCTCAGTACAATTTTAATTTTACTCACATTTTAGTCTTCCTTTCAATTACTTATGGCATTTTACATCAAGGCCTTTCATTTGCATTTTTATTGGAAACACTTGGCCGGACATAATTATGGTCGGGCTGTTAATAGAGGGCAGAAAATTGCATCTAATGATGAGCCATTTTCAGTGAGATATTCAAGTGTTTTTAGCTACATCCAGAATAACTTGTGTTATATGTTTAGCTTCTATTAAATCTAACATTTGTTAATAGAAAAAACAAAATTTTTTAGAGTCACGCAAATGCAAATTAAGTTGCACATGAACTACTGCCTCCACACCTACTAAATGTTGTCAAATCTACAATATCTAACTTTACTTTAAAAATGTGAACGGTCAGCTTCCCTTTTTTTTCTTGTTTTCAAAATAAATATATTAATGTGCTCTTTGGAGGAGCTTTTGTGTTTCCTCACCACACCTATATAAACTATGTGTTAACAAAGATAAATATGTAGTGTAAAGAATCATTGTCATCATTGTAAAAATATAAAATAATTGAGGTAGAGATAGGTAAAACTGTGTGGAAAAAAATGAAAATATAGTGGGAGGCAGACAAAAAATAGTTTGGTCAAATGAAGTAAGTCTGTAAAAAATTAAAAAAAACCTAAAATTTGAATTAGTTTTCTTTTTTTTTAAACTAATTTTTACATTTTTATTAAATCAAGTATACTTATTTTTATCGCTTGATGTTAAATATTCTGATAAAAGTATTATAAAGATTGATTGTCAAGAGTCACTACTTTACTATGCAGCAGTGCAGTTTCATCACAATTTAAGTATAAAGACAGTTTACTCCTTTTTCATTTACTTTTTCATTTGGTATTTTTTGAAAACTAATATAAATTAACCAAAAGTAAAAACTAGTTAAAAACTCTGTTTTAGAGAAACAAAGCTTTGCAGAAGTGATCATGATTTTAAAGCATAAAACTATCCTAGGTAGACCATCAATAACAATAACTGCTTGCAGTCGTCTTAGATGTTGTCTTGAAAATTTAAATGCACAGTTTTAAAGTCTTTCTGCTTTATTTAGATTTTAGTCTTGTGCCTCTAATGTTGGTGTTAACCTGCTAGCTGTGGCTTAGTTTTCAGAGTGAAGAATTTCTCCCTGATAACAGTGAATAACTAAAAAAAAAAAGAGTATCTGCACAAACACAAACACACGCTGCTGAGGTCAACCTGTATGTTCAATAAAAAGAAACTGATGCAGAGACTGATTATGAAACACTTGTGATGATATATAAACAAACAGAATATTGAAAACATGTAAAAAATAAAAATATGCACAGACTATAAAAAAACAGCAGCTCATAATCTTTTTTCAAATTTTATCCCAAAATGTATGTTATACCATTGTTTTTTTTTACTTTTTAAAATGTGTTACTGTAGTGATCAATATGCCTCTTGGAGAGATGAGAATGAACAAACCTTTTATTAATACATGTTTCATAACTTAAGTGTTAATTGTAAGAAATTTGTTATATATATTTTATTCTTAAAAACTTTAGGTGACTAGTAGTACTTTTTTACTATTATTTCTTCAGATAAAGACAGCATTGTGTTTTTCTCGTAATAGAATAAGTACCTGTATCTATAAAATGTAAAATCTGTTTGTTTGTTTTAATTAATCAGAAAAATTAACCCATATTTTGGAATAGCGTATGTGTTCTGTGTGTACGTGTGACAATGTTTTTTCTTCAAAGCAAAATTTATTTTCCTATTCTTTTTTAGTTTTAGTAGTCATAAAACAAAGTAATGTTTTTAGATACATGCATTTGTGAACATATTAAAACCTTTATTTCTTGTAGTTTTGATGTTTATAGTTCACAGGTAATGAAAACCCAAAAGACTTACAAATGTGATATTGTGAAAGAATTTAATGTTAAAAACTCATGGTGTCGCATTCTTATGAGCTAGGTAGCTTAAAACGTTTGCAAAGGTCTCTGAGCCTTTACCCCTTGTGCTATCCTAGGCACTTTAACATTGGGAGTGGGGTCATCTAAACCCCACTAGACAATGCGCTGCACCTTTTTTCTTCAATGATTTGTGATCTTCACTGGTTTACATGGATTACATGAAATCTTTCCACTTTTATCTACCTGTGTCATGGTAGAAATAACACGTCAATAGTCATCTAGAGTCAGTCTGGGTCAGCAGGCTACGCAATCATGAAGCTGACTTGACAGGTGCCCAGATGATAGCCATAACACCCTTCACAAGGAGGGCTGAGCATCTAAAGGTCATTGCTAAACTGGCTAGATTAAGAGTGGTGAATGCGACCACATAAACAGAAAACTGAGTGAAAGAGAATTAGGGATAATTGCAGCCCAGTCTTGCAAAGTTCCTGTGAAGACCCATTACAATTATTTATTTTTTAACATCTACTAGCATTTTTCTCATGACAGAAAACACATATAAAGGAAATTAGAATTAATATTGCATTTCTAAGAGTTTCTTCATTTAAATTGCTCGAATCAGGAGCTGACAGAAAAATGCAGTTTAAGAATAAGTGTATTTGTGATGTAGAAGATACAGTGGGTGGACCACAAACTCCCTTCTCCTCTCCATTCTGATGGATCCACTTGCAGATGACTAGATTCATGTACATTTTTGTTTTCCTCATCTCAGCTGGAATCTGGCTCAAAACTGTACGGTTGGATAGCTCCAATACTGCTCATCATTTTTGTTCCACCGGTAATGTTAAGGGATGTGAGGGGGTGTAAGCTAGCGGGAGGCTGCACAAACAGAGAGCTCTCAGAAACGGACAGGGGAAGAGGGGTGGGATTGACAGAACTCTTAAGGGAATTTCTGATGAACTTGTGCTGCTCTGCAGAAACTATGTCCTAGAATGATTACGACTAAAAACTCCATAATAATTAAAAGACCTCTGGGAAGGCTTTTACAATAGATCAAAAGATAATTGGAGTGGGACTTTAGATGTTTTGGGGAGTGGCCTGATGCAGAAGTCATCCAGAACCATGACATATAGATTACTGAACATGATAAACGTGTCTACTGCTAAGCCTCTCCTGAATCAGAGACACAGGTGAGCCTGGTATTGGTCAACTATGTGTTTTCTGAAATCCACAGTAAATGCAGCCATCTGCCAGGAAATTCTATTGAACTTTGTGCTGCCCTTCACTCACAAACTGTATGGAGGTGCTGCTTTAATTTTCCTGCAGGACTTCTGTACACAACGCCATAGGTACCAAAGACTGGTTTGAAGGCAGTGGTGCTACTGGTCATAATTTGGCCAGCAAATCCTCCTGACCTGAATCAAAAAAAGAAAATCTATGGACCGTTGACAAGACACATGGCATTTTACATTTTCGTCATCAAAAGTTCATTATACTCAAAACCAGAACAACCAAAGGCTTTAGAAATTTCAATATGTGTGATGATTTTGTACTACACATAAATTTGTATTCTTGAACACAAAAAAGAAAAAGTTTTCATGATATTCTAGTTTTTAGATATGCATTTGTGTCTCTTGCAGAACGATGATGTATTAAGGAATTTTAAAAAAAGTCTATAAATGAATTGCCTTTTCTTTCACAGAGAGACAAATATTTGGCATAGAAAGACGTGGTCATCTATAAAGGCCAAGAAGCATAAATCTTTTTTTTTTCCTTTGCTCCCAGGAACATCTTGGATGTGGCTTTCTTGGCTTTTGGATTTCTTCTGAGGAGCTTGACAAGAACCTTGTGATATTTGAGTACAGAAAAGCACCCAACCAAAGTCTTTGGCCGTCTGAGGAGGTAAACATGTCCCTGATGTGCATACACGTCTATAAATGCAGCTCTGATCCTTGCTTTGTACAAACAAGAGACAAAGGGGTTAAATCACTTCCTGCTTTCTCATCGTGTTGTGGAAAATGTGCATACTGTCTGTCAGATTTGCTTGAATAAATAAACGGAGCCAGAGCCAGCTTCATCACGCCGATCCTGTTCGGCTTCACATTTATGGGTCCGTTAATGAGAGGTGATGAATATCAGTAAAAGACGGACATTAACACAGAGAAAAACAGAGACAGAAAGCATGGCTGCTGCCTCTGCAGATGAAATGGCCATGTGGGTGGATGTATATGTGAGTGCACAATGCTAGCAGCAATGTGTGGGATGCAGTGAGTGGGAAGAGAAGAGCTGCTTTCGTGAGACAATCAGCACCAAGACCTACTAAAAGGGAGAAATGCTTTCATAGCTTTTTTGCTTTCTGTCCCTCCAGAAAGTGGGTTGTAGGCATTGAGGTTGTTTATGATTGGTGGAGAAGCGTGTCTGCAGGTCATTAGATGGTTTTTCTCACTATTATTTTCATAGAAAATGATAATGGAACTATTGCGAGGCTGCATTAAAAGAAAGAAGAGTAGACTGGATAGAACAATAAAACAGAATACATTATAATCAATAGATAAACAACAACAAGCTAACTTCACGCTTCACAGAAGTTGTAGCTTTTAAGGTGGAGGTAGCTCTCAACTGCAGTTGAGAATCATTGACCTGCATTTTCATGTAAATATACAAAAAAAATCAACAAAAACAAACACTTTAAACATAATCACATTTTTTGGGTGTTATTTTGATGTTACCAGTGACATCACCAGTGTTAAAGGGTTAAGGGGTATTGCTTCCTGGAAAAATCGGGGATAAAAGCAGAAAGAAAGCTAACAAGTCCCACTAATCCTTTGGTTAATGTTGTAATAGGTGGTTGTACCTCCTCCTGACACCATATTTAAACATTTTCCTACTTTTTCTTAAGTGCCCCTGCCTTCAGTTTCTAGCTGCAGGGTTTTCATGCATGTCCTTGTAAAACGCAGCACTTCCATCAGTTGCACCTTTTACTTCACTTCCACAATTTGGTTCACTCTAAAGCGAATCTAGGCCTTTGCTTTTTGACGTGGCCAGGGTTTTCAGCAAGTTTGGTTGTGCACTAAAGTTTAGGTGAAAGCTCACTCTTACAAAAAAGGCAAACTATCCACACAAACAAACTGGTCCTCACACAAATACTGACTACAAAATACAAAATACTTTACATTTAATTGGTAAATGGTGTATACTTATGAGTCCTTTTCTACCTTTCTTGAAGGCCCTATAGGTGCTTTACAGTCATTCCCATTCATTCACACACACACTCATATTCACACTGATGGTGCCGAACACTGGCACCATTCTAAAACCACCAGAGGCAATCGGGGGTTTAGTGTTTTGCCTAAAGATGCTTCGACACATTGGCGGGCAAGGTGGGAACCAAACCAGTGACCTTTCGTCACTGATTGGACACTTACACAAAAACATAAATCTCTCTTAGGACTGAAGATGGTGAAAATCCCAAACTGATTTTGAGTGGCTGCCTTTCTGCCATAAATTAGTAATTCTAAAGACAAATTAGAGGCAAATTTAAGGTGTGAGAAGAGTTGGTGGTACATTACACAGGGGGTTTAGTATGTCATTGCTCAAAATAAGTTCTGAACAGCTTTTGAAGGGAGGGCCCAAACTGTGTTAAAGGATTTATAGGAATTCTTACTATTTTACTGAGTTCCTGGATCCTTTTCTATCATGTCCCTGGATTCTTCTACAATCAAACAAATATATGTATTATGTCTGAGTAGTCACAAAGTTATGGCAGGTGTGTCAAACCCTTCCAAATTTTAATTTCTCCAAAACAAAAACATCTACACGGTGTCACCGTCTCAGTACTGAGCAGCAGTATCACAACAGTTTACAGTCAAAATATCTTTATGACAAGAAAGATGAGAACCAGTTTACGTCTGTGAACAAAATAAGCTCCAGACCACAGAAGCAAGCTCAGTTTCCTGTTGGAAGAGTGGGAGCAGAGTAGGAGCAGTGCCCTTATTTCCCACCTCCCACACAAACATAGTACTCCACCATGGTAGGAAAAGAGACTTAACATGTATTGGTTGTCTATTAATAAGCTTAGACTATAACAGGAAGGGTTGAATACCTTTTTTTTTCAATAAAAAAATAATCAAAAAAGCCAAGTCAATCCACAGTCAGTTTTATTCTTAAATTTCTTGTGGTGGATATTATACTTCAGTGAAATATCTACAAAGGCAAAATGTAATTCTGTCATCAGCTTGCTTCAAGAGGGACTTTTAAAATCCTTCAGGATCTCATGAATGCAGAATTTTATGAGCCGTTGTGGACCTGATGTTTTAAAGTCTTTGATTAATTGAGGAGATATTTAAAAAAAATGTATAGCAATGAATTTGTTCCAAAATGTTGAACTTTTGTAAATATAAATAACTTTGCTTTCAAGCCATTGTCTGCATGCACACGTCTGCTTACAAGCATAATGAAGGTTTTGTTTGAACACAGTGAACATGAGAACTTACTCAATCCCACTTGAAGGATGGGGAGTCTGCATCCCCAGCCTTTCCGGATCTCTGACTCCTGCAGGGATATGGCCCCTCAGAGAGAGAGACAGAGCCCTGCATTGCAGCATCTGTGTGACTCACTCACACACACACACAAACACACACACACACACATACCGTGAGATGGCTGCATGTAAAGTGCTCCGATCGTAGGAGGGAGCGGAGGTGGTGGAGAGCACAGCAAAAAGAGTGCTGAGGCCTGATGAAAGGTGGAGGAGTGAGTAGGAGGAACATTGACAGTGGGAGGTGGGGGGGGGAGGAAGATGAAGAACAGGTGGGAAGGAGATTTCTAACAGCAAAGATATTAGAAGAATGAGAGTGCAGATACAGTAAGAGCAATGAAAATGACACTTTTTCATCCGTTTCGACCCTTGACACTTTTTGCTGTTCTGTGTTGCTATGTGTTTACATTTGACAGTTGTGCTAGAATGTAGAAATATTCTGCCCGCTCATTGTTAAAGCACTGATAGCTGCATGATGTCACCATTAGCCTCTGTGCTAATAATTGCTGTAATTATACTGAAGAGATGTTATGTAAGAAAAGCCTGCAATTAGTGTTGAGTCTCATGTTTTGTTGAGCATTTAGTTAATTTATAAAAGCTCCTAAAGTCTGAAAACAGGTGGCTTAAATTCAACCTTTCATGACATTCCCCATGTATGGGTTGGATTTATAAAAAGCTGAGTTTATTACAACAATTTGGTCAAATTTTAATTACTTTTTAGTGTTTAGACATACCCCCTATAATTCCCTGCTACCTTGTGAAGAGAGACAAAGCTTTGCAAAATTATACTGTCTCCCTCCTGCTATTTTAAGGTATTGGACATTCATCAGAAGTCTGAATGGAACAGGCATGTAGGGTTGTTTGTTTCAGATATTGTTTTACTTTAAGAAGTGTTTCATAGTTGTGGATATGCTTTTAGGAATTTATCTGTTAATATGAGGATTTTTTACCAACTGTATGGTTAGGAAACTTCCTCCTCTTACATAATTTCTGCTCAGCACAGGGCCACGCCTGCTGCTTGTGCCATTCTGCACATAAGTATGAACATTTTTGGGCCTTTGAGGAAGGTAGAAAGCGCTATTCAAGTATACGCCATTGACCATTGACCATTTACAGTTGGTAGTAGCTTGGAGTGCAAATTTTGCTCCAGGTTTTTTCTCTGTTCTAATATATGAAAGACTTGATGTCATATAATTCCAGCTGGACACAAACCGCAATTATTAATTTCTCCTCCATGATCACTTTTGAAACGATTGGCATTTCCATGAATTAAAAGGAGCACCATTCATTTGTCATTACCAAATCCAAATCCCTGATTTCAATAACACATTCAATGGTCAGGTGTTTGGTATGTACAGCCTGAAAACAGTCATAGAAATTTGCAAAGCCTCATGTGAATGCGCATTTCCCTTTTCATTGAAAGTGGTCACTTGAATGTGAGTTGCAGAGGGCGGTGTAAATGTAGCTTCAGAGGACATTTTGTTACCAAATTCTTTTTGTTTTTAAAGCAGAAAAAGGGGACCATACTGTGATTCTTAGATGACCAAGTCATGGCATTCTCCATTCTGCAGGCTTTTGGTGGAGGAATTGTGATTATTTGCAAAACTATCTGCTAGGAATCCTAAGTTTGGGCTATCCTTGAGCTGTCACTTAAATATATACCACCTACCTAAGCATTGGTACAGTCTCTCAATACTTGAGGGTATTCTTTGAGACTGTAGCCTCCTTCAGCAGAATAATCCGCCCTGTCACAAAACAGTACTTATACAGGACTGACCATGGACACAACATAGGCTTTGAAGTGTTCACTTGGTCTGCAAGTTCTCCAGATCTTCATCCAGTCAAGCAACTTGAAGCCCCTAATAATCCTCTGTTAACATAATAACGCCACTGCACAGCCTTAGCAATTTAATGCAGCATTGTTACACGACAACCGCATTAATGCAACAAAAAAGAAACAGAATCTAATAAATTTCCTATTCTAAGGTCTAGGAGCAATTACATTTATGGTCTATCTAATTATCTTTTGTAATAACATGCTAGGTGATATGCTGTTTTATGGCCAGACAGAGCAGGAGAAGTACCCAGGAGGAGGCTTTTAAGTTGTTGGCCTCATAGGAAGAAAGCAATTGCACTGCATACTTATACTATATTGTATGACAGTAGCATCCACTGCTTTATATGCATCTTATATCTTAAGTCTTAGGAGGGAAAAACCAAAGTTCCATTGTTTGTGACTTATTTTGTTGATAAAAAAAAACAGCAACATTCAAATTACAAATTAAAGACAAAAATTACCATTTTTTTCCTTAAAACTCAAGATCAAGATGTAAGTACTTTAGTGATGCATCCGATATCTTTATTTGATTAGATGAAGCTAACCATGCATGCACAGATATAAAAAAAAAATGACTGTCCATGTCAATTGCTGAGAAGTTGATCTTAAAAGATATAATGGGAACAATCAGAGACTTTAACAATACAAAAAAAGAAGATCCTTCACATGAAACCTTGTTTATAATTTTCAATTACATTATAGATTTACAATTATTTTAGGTGAAGGAGAATCTTTTGCTGAAACTCTTCAAGAGCATTTTTAATCTCTGTTTTATATTTAGCAAATGTAAACACTGTAGCATTTTTTTACTAAGAAAATTGACCTATTTTTTTTTATCTTTAAATCAAATTCCTCAACTAAATAATTTTTCTATTTACAAAAGGCTGATGTTTTGGTCTTGCTGCATTTTATTTAAGCACATTTGCACTATTAAGTCAACTATTAAACTGTCTGCACTGAATTGCAACGCTGGAGCTTCTGGAGCTTTAAAAGAGCAGAAAAGTAGTAGCCAGGTTTAGTTATCTGCACTTTGCTCATTTTGGCCAAAATATAATCTGTTTTATCTCCAAAGCAAGGGTAAATCTAGCTTCAATTTTGTAGCAGCAGCTACAGGCTTCAGGACATCAGAGCACATTTCTCTGTCTCCTTCCTCCGTATGAGCCCCTACTCTCACATGAAACCTGGCCACCAGTCCTATGAATCTAACTGGGTCTGGAGGACAGCCATTTAGCTCAAAGTGACCTTCATTATCAGACGAACAACACAGATGCACCATAAGGGCAGAAGGCTCAGCTCTACATTTTCTGGCTCTTCCAATATTACAAGTGCTTTGCTATGGGGACTTGAGGAGGGACATATTGGGTTTACAAGCCGCAGAAGTGGTTGTGACTGTGGAGGGGCCTTCCAGATTAGAGGGACTTTCAGAAAGAGGCAGCAGCTGTATTGTGAAGTTGTCAGGAAGGCATTGTGTGTAAGGTTTCATTCATGCTAACGTTTAGTTTGGAATTGAGTCATAGCGATGTCTGCAAGAGCTTACAGTTATCACAGACAGTGCGAGTCTCTCGTTTTCCTTTGTTTTGTTATCTTGCCAGGAAAGGTTTTATCCTTGTCCTCAGTTTTCTCACCTTCATAATTGTTCTGATGAAATATAAAACCATAAAACTATAAATGTACTGACTTAGGTCATTCAAGCTGGGATTGTAACTAGGGGCCATAGTGTCAAAGCCTTGAATATAGCTCAATGATATTTTAGCATCTTGTTTAGTCATTTTAAGAATAACCAATGAAAAAGAAATGGACCTCTTTGTTTGTAATCACATTTTTTATTTTGACTGTACTCATTGGCCGTCTCTGGAAGTGTCATATAAGCAATGGCTAGAGCTTACTGTGGCAGCATCTTGGATTAAGGTTGCAGTTATCGACTCCTATTTTCCCCATTAAGCTCACCTTTAGCCTGTGAGAACCGCAGAGCTCAGTGACAGATTGCTTCCACAGTCACTCTTGCACACAATACAGGATGCTCTGTAAAAAGCTGGAAATATTAATCTTCCTGGGGAAAAAAACGAAAGCAAGAAAAAAAAAAGTCCAGCCTAAGCTGGTGTTTACCTCTGCTTCTGTCCATTTACAGCTAGGTCACAGTGAAAGCAGTGTGCTTGTGCTGTTAGAGTGCATACAAATAGAGTGCATTTTCTATCCCAGCTGTCCTCAGGCAAGAACACCCGGGATATGCCAACAGTTCATCATAAAGCTATACAGTAGCAAGTAGAAAGAAGCTTAAAGTTCACTCGTAAATGTTTCACATCATTAGTTTCTGGATGCAAAGCTTGAGTTTTAACTGGTTTGTAAAGTAGAAAATATGGCCGACCTAAAAAACCTCCTACCACCTTGATCTGCTGAAGCTGATCTAAATTAGACTTACTGCTTAAAGATGGTCTCATAGCCATTGCCTTTCACATGCTTTTCTGTCCCCTCCTTCACTTTTGCTTGTTCAGTGTGGTACGTGTCTATTAAAAACTACGTCCTGTTTATGTGCAGACTGACTTTAACCCTTTAACAAATAAAACACAGTTTTTGACCTGCCGTATGTATTCGAACGTGAATCAGCTGATTTTGATGCAGAGAAAGACGGCTTTCCCATAACAGAATCAGTCGGTTTACATCGTTTGCATACACAATTTACTGCTGTTGCGTGATATCCCAGGGATGCTTTTCTTTACCTCAGAATCCACTGGATTGACATTTAATGCTTAAAGTTTCACTCCAATGATCTTTTGATCTATTGTAAAAGTGTGGCCTTTTAATTATGATTATGCTGTTTTTATTTTGAGCTAAAATCACACCTCGTTCCTGCAGAGCTGAGTTCCGTTGGTGGAGAGCAATCCCACCCCCTCTTCCCCTTCCCCTTCCCCTTCCCGTTGCTGAGAGCTCTTTGTTTACACACTCTCCCGCTAGCTTACAGCTGCCCCCCCCCCTCTCCTCCCCATTGCTCAGAGCTCAGAATTGGGAGCTTTTTGCTGGCCCAGCGTACTTTCTACGTCACGAATGAACTCTTTTGAACTGCATTTTTTGTCTGCTCTGAATTCACAATCATTTGAATAAAAAAATATTCAGAAATGCAATTTAAAGCTTAATCTTCTTTCTATATGTCCTCCATGATCAGGGAAATGTATCCAGTTTCATTGGAATGGGTCTTTAAACAGTTGAAGAGTTACAGTGGTCAAAAAATGTCAACACTAAAGCTCGGGTGTTGAGGGTATAAAGAAGCCAATAATTAGTAAACATGTCTCAGTTTAATGTGGCTAGTTTTATTTTACAATTAATTTAGTGAACAGCAATTTAAATTAATGAATGTATTTTTTTTCGGTTGATTTTAAATCATTAGGGGGAGTTCTAATTATTTTGACCATATCTGTACCTAAAAAAGTTCATACTAATGAACTGGATTTTATACCATTTTATTTTCTCTTGTAACAAGCAAAGACTGAGCGGAAAAACTGTGGCTCATAGTCCTTGCTTTCTTTCTTGTTGTTAGTGTTCCAGTCAGGGACACAGACATGCTGGTCTTTCCTGGTGTCTCACAGTCTCCTCTTTCTCCTTCATTTTTTCTTGTTTGTCATCCAGAAGTCAAGACAGCATCTCCTTGTTCAACCTCTCTGGCTGCTAGCTTGCACCAGCATGGCAGACAGTCGACAGCCAGAAGACACCGTGCCCCAGTGGGACCCATCAGGGGGACAGGAACCTGGTGGCCCCCTTGGAGCGAACGGCTACCCATCCTCAGTTTACAGAACCACAGCACCTTACAGCACAAGGGAGAATGGCTTTAATGGGGAACTAACTGGAGCTCAGGCCGTAACTGCAGGTAGAATGGCCTTGAATTTTCTGGTTTGTCACCGGAGGGTTTGACTTTGCAGTGTGATTTCCTGCTGTGATGTCCATTATTGCCCTGAAATCAACTTGCATTGTGGACAATGGGCTTTACTCAGATGTCAAGCATTTACAGCACATTTTTGTCAACCTCAGAATAGAGAGAAACTCTGTTTTCTGGTTGATAGTGAAAATATAGGAAGTACAGTTTCTGTGTGAACTAAAGCAAACAAAATTTTAAAAACATTTGTTAGCTAAATATCTACCTGTGGAATCTTTAGGTGCTGTAAAAAAACCTTAATTATCCATCCTTTTCAAAACATTGCAGCACTACCGTCACATATATTGTTTAAAAATCTTTGCCATGCATTACAACCTCTCCCAATGCTACAGTTTTAGTGAAAAACATGATCAGACTTTAAAAAACAAAAGACAATATTTTTCTTTTCTAATAAACTAAATAATAGAAAGATGCTATCCTTAATATCTTTTTAGGATTCAATTCTGTATCTTTTAAAGTTATCAAAACTCAAACTAAAAAGGATTTTACAAATCTTAAATATTTTTGATTCTATCTTTTTAATTTTGACTTATTTTTTTTCATGATCCAAGTGAATACTTGATTCTGATTGGCTGCAGGGTGTGGATCAAGTAAGGGTTAATGGCCAACAAAGTGTGCATTATCACTTTTTAACACACTTTTTAACGCACGCCGTGGAAGCCTGAACTGTCCAACGCAAAGTGGTTGCTTCCGCAAAGTGGGTTATAAAGTGATAATGCACACTTTGAAGGCCATTAACCCACTTATACCATGGTCACTTACAAAAGCGATACATATTAACCAAGTTTTAGTCCTTAATTCTTGTTTTTTTCCGATTTGGATCGCTTTTCTCACAAAAAGCAGACTATTTGTTACTCGGTGCAGCGCGTCACGTAACAAATGGTCCGCGTCACGCTGCACCACCGCTCCACCACCGCTGCACCACCGCTGCAGTCAAGATTTGGCTATATATATATATATATATATATATATATATATATATATATATATATATGCTGATCTTTCTGATGGGTTGAATAAAGCATCAGTTCAGAGAGAAAGTTCACCTCTTACTGCTTGTTTTTTTCCAAATGATGAAGCAAAAGGTTGATACAAAACATTTAAGCTAGGTGACCGGAACTTCTTTTTTCACCTTGCGGTTATCCTGTATTATATCACTTTTTAATGTACACCCAGCAGCCAATCAGAATCGAGTATTCACCCGGACCATGGTATAAAGAGAGAAAGAGAGGAGAGTACAAACTTTAACTTCTTCATCTAGACCAAAACAAGAAAAAAGAGGTGAATATTGTCTCTGAAATAATGTGTTAAGTGCATATGTTTCAGAGTTATCACAAGTGCATGTTTGTGTTATTCAGATGGATAGCATGTTATTAAGAGTACTGTGGTTGACACACAAAATTTCTGTCTTCCCATCAACCCCGTCCGTTGGAACCATTAACTACCAGTATCAGTAGTGTGGTGTTACCATGGCAACAGGCCCCCACTTTGCTTCACCAGTGCTTTAATTTAGTTTTTTTTTTATCTGTCTTGAATGATAATTCAGTTTTCTGAAGGGTTTAGTCAACCTTAATGGTTTCTTTCATGTTTTCTGATTAAAGCACTAATGAAGTTGAGTCATAACATGACGTAAAACCGAGTTAAAGAGCATTTAAAGTGGGCTCATTAGCCCCCACAACCCCCTTTTACTGGCATTTTGCCGCAATGATGTACAAATATTTGGTTTTGCCTCATCCGTATGAATATGAATGGAACAAAATATTTGTGTGTGATTATGTGTTTATCAGAAGTGTATGCTTAAAATTTGCCATTCAAATGGACTCACCTGATAAAGTGGTTACTTGAGAGGAGTGGCAGGAAAAATAGGTTACAGTCTTAAAGAAATTGCAGTGTGTAATGATACAATGGTGATTAATACAGGAGCATATCAAAGCTAGCATTGTTCTTTGAATTGTGAGAATTGGCGGACAAACTAAATATTCATGAAAATTCTGAGTAGATGATACCTATCCATATATGAGGCATATGGTATAATCCCAGTTGTCCACTATGGCTGCTGAAAGTTGGTTGATTGCTGGGTCGATTACTGTGACAAGACAAGGAGAGTCTTGAGTCTGAATCAACCATAACATTTCCTGCAACTGACTCATTCAACAAAGTAATAACCCCTAAACACACAAAGAGATTTGCTGAATCCAAACCTCTGCACCTTAATCTGATAAAATTATTTAATAAGATAAGTGTGTTTCTTACAAACACTGATAAACTGAAGCAACTTTGGGAAAAACTGTAGGTCCATTTAAGAGTTTAATCATTTTATTAAAAAATCCTAAAAAAAACATCTTTGTACAAAGCTATTTGTGTAATTGAGATGTGTGGTTCCTAACTGCTGTAAGCTTGTACTTCTACATTTTTACAAGCAACAAAAAATGGCAAAGAAAGTTATTTTTAATCTATCAGATAAATGTATATGATTGTCTACTTCTTTGGCAAAAAATCATATTTTAACTCACATTTTTTATATTAAAGACCAATTAGAGCCTGAATGCTGCTGTAACTTTAGAAAAACGATTGTCAAAAACATAACAATCATGTACACATTTTTTGGATTTCTAAATTACAATTTCGTTCCAGTTAAAATAGAAGGTAATGAATTTATGGTTATTAAAATATAATTTTTTCATCAAAGCAAACTTCTTCCTGCTTTTAACACTCGGTTTAAACGTGTATCTATTATGAACTTGTATTTGTTTGTTTTAAAATGAAGATCTTTAATCTGCTGATTCATGCTTCCAGAGTCTGTGTAAATCCTTTTTGGCCCTGTCACTTTATATTAGCATTGTTCCTGCACCGGGCAGTGTAACGGATAAGTGGGGAGGGATGGGTGGCATAAGGGCTGCGAAAAGCTTCTCAGACACTAAAAGACCCACTGAAGCAGAAAATTGCCCTCTTGACTTTCTTTGAAAGTTGGAAACAGCAGTCAGCCGTGTTAGAGGTGATCAGGAGAACGAGGCAGACGGAGGAAGAGGAGGGGCAGGAACGCAGGGCTGCTTCATTTGAATTGCACATTATTAGTTTGTGTCTTTGTCATAAAGCTGGCATAAAAAACGGAAAATTGTGCTATGATTTCTGGACAGATAAAGCTAAATCCGAACGGCATGAGAACCCAATGACTTTGTGGATTAAGTCCCTGTGCTGAGGAAGATTGACAGGTGTTGTGTGGTCCTTTCAATTGCAAATCATTGTCGTCTTTTTGTCAAACACCTTTGGTGTTATGTCCTGGTTCAGTGTTGTCTTCAGCTCTTTTCTCTGGGCCTCAGTGAAAGTTTTTAATGAGATAAATTTCTACTGTGGACAGATGTTTTTCATTCAGGTCGGGCTGTGATGACGGGGATGTTCCTAATTTCAACTTTTTACCTATTCACATGAGAGATTGACATCATGCTGATTGATGTGGTGTGAAACGCTTACACTCTTTAAATGCACATTAATGGATAACTTGTTTTTAAAGTCGCATTCTGATCGTCTTTTGAACTATTGTAAAAGCAATCTGTTTTTTAAATGATGAGTTTGCCATTTTTTGTAGCCAAAAAAAAAAAAAAAAAAAACGTAATCATATTCTAGAACAGTTTCTGCAGAGTGGCTGTACTTGATTGGAAATTTGTCTCCGAGTTGTGGGCAGGACCATTGGTGTGGAGCAACCCCGTCCCCCCTTCCCCTCCCCGTTGCTTGGAACTCAGAGCAGGGAGCTTAGCTGCCCTGCATTTAACATCTACCACACAAACAGGATCTTTTTCAAACAACTTTTTAAAAAAATCTGCTCCTGATACACGATTTGACTAAAGACATACTCAGAAATGCAATTTTGAGCTTAATCCTTTTGTCCATCATCAGCAAAATGCCACACAAACACGTTAAAGACACTATTTGATTTTCATCATAATGGGACTTTTATGTGTTTATCTGGCTAGTTTTCTTTTCACCATGTTCTTTTTAATTGGTTAGAAAAAGTGTATTCTATAAACTGATCATATCTTTGTGTGTGGGCAAAATCTGCGGGGGAACAAAATGTAAATGTAAAAAAGTAAACTTAGTTTTTGCTGTAATTTATTAACATGAATAATTCTTCTCTCAGATTAATTGGTTGCTACAGACAGACAAACAGGCCAAGCAGCCACTGACGTGTGTCTCACATCAGAATTACTTGTGGACTCAATCCTATGTGTCCCACCAGTCTGTTGCCGTGGCAACGGTGTGCTTTACACTTTTGGGCTGCTTGCTGGCATGGCACCAATCATCTCTCTCGCTCTCGCTTTGCCCTTGCGGATGCGTAAAGCGTGGATGTGTGAGCTGTGTCTGGGCGAGCTGTGCATTGACTCAGGGTTCCCAGTCGTGATTTCTCTGCTGTGAGAGGAAGCGCTCCCATCGCCAGCTCCCCGTCTATGATGGTATTCTTTTTTTCGTGCCATTAAGAAGGTATGCTTGTTTGGCTGTTACTTCTTATTATTTATGTAGATGAAAAGATGGGGTGAAAACTCTAAATATTGTGGAGGATTTTATTTTTGCAAACTGATCTGGAACTGCTGTGTCCTTTTAACATTTTTAGGCAAGGCTTGGTTTCAGCTATGGTGGTACATGTGTGATAAGCTCCTGTTTATTTCTCTGTTGCTGTTCCGGAAATCTGCATTCAGTTTCAAGTCATTAAGTCTGACTTGTGAGACACTTGTGACTAGTCAGACAATGATGCTGATGTGATCAAATGGCTGTGAATGACAGGGATGGCTGCTATGCCAAAGGGTTAAACCTTTGTTCAAGAGAAAGAGGCTAAAAAGAACAGAGTGGAGGAAGCAAGGACGTCTGTCACGCTCCAGATAGAAACTCACTGAAGAAAATAAGTTAAACCATTAAGTTGTGTTTAAATACAATTAATCAACATGCATCTATTTAAAATTCTGAACAAGTCAGGTCAAATAACATGATGGATAAGGATCAGCTTCTGATTAAAGAGCTAACTTTGGGAATTCAGAATGTTTAAAGAAAAGCTAAGTAAGTAGAAGCATAGTCCACAGAAAACAGCATTATTAGGGGAAAAACTACTGAAAACTGTTTTCATTTTATTTCAAAAAGTAAAAACAAATAGATAGCAGTTCCTTATTCCCTGCTTTACATCTGAGTGATTACATAGCAGGGAAGCACAGAGGGTGTTTATTGTTCAACCAGCCTTTATGTAGTGATATTATTAGTAAAAAGCAGAGAATCAGCTGAAACATCAGGTTGATCTATAATGTGTCTTCAAAACTGGGGAAGGCCCTTCTATTTAAGCATAACTTGATTTTCTACTTCTCACTTAGGGAATGGATGATAGATTTACATTTTAAATTGATTCTGTCACTAAGAAGAAATAATTTAAGAAGACCTTTTCTGTCTCTTTTGGGAAATGAAGATTTTTCTCTTGTTTTTGTGTTAAACATTTCTTTTTCTCTGCAACTGAAAATAGCTCCCTGGAGCTCATGAGCTGGCAGTGCTGGAAGTTCCCAGATTAGTCGCATTCATTTAATCCTGGGTTTGTGTATGCCTGCCTGATTGTTTGAAATGAAACTCAATAAAAATCGGGTTATAAAAGAAACTCATAAGCCTATATTGTAGCACACATGAAGACTAACTGACTGTAGGGACAAATATGTATACCAGGGGTGGCGAACAATTTTGACACCAAGAGCCGAATTTATTCACTGTGAGAGTCAAAGAGCCACACCACACACTGACCTGTCAAGGCGTACACACACGAACACACAATTAAAGCCATATTATTTTCCATAACACACTAGTCTCCCTACACCAGAACAGCAAGTATTGTACTTGTGTTTATTTCAAGGAGAGTGTCCACCCTCAATACACACATCAATGCAGCTAAACCAGAGTTAACACAGAGACTACCCTGGAGGTCAGAGACCCCCTCCACACACACACTCTCTCTCTCTCTATTTCACTCTTTTCTCTGCCTCTCTCTGACACACACAACTACTCAGTGACGTGCGGTGAGGTTGATGCTGGAGAGGCACTGACTCCTCTGAAGTCAGATTTACGATGATAAAAACAGAATATTTTCACAGTTCATCCATCAGTATTTAATTGGTAATTCTTTGTAACTCAGCATTCCTCTTTTAATGGCCCTTACACCAACAAATACACAAACATCTGGACAGAGCATCCTTCTGGTGTCTGAGTGATTCATATTCACAATAAACACATTAAATACATTACATTTCAGTTGTGTGCAACTTGAATTAATTTTAACTTCATTAGAATTTCTTGCCTTTACATGTTTTTATATAAAATTGAATGACTGACTTTTTGCATCAAAAGCAAATAATATATTAAATGTTATTACATTGCAACAGTTAAGTTCATACTTTAGACTAGTAATCAGCTGATTTACCATTAAACTGGCTGCGTTATTCCCTCCCCCCATACACATTACGAGCCCATTAACTTGAATACACACATATACAGCTAAACGGCATTCAAGTCACTTCTGCAAACAGGTCCCTGACTTATGGTTTTACAATTAAGATTCCCCCCATCCCATGAGTCTTAGGGGCTGAAGGCGGGGCTAACTCCCGGGAACCTCTCTGATCAGTTCCTTTACGTGAGTGTCAGTCAGAACAGAACGATGCCTTGATTTCACGTGTTTCAAGGTAATAAACAGGGACTGGAGGACACATATTGAGGAGAACGTGGACAGCAGATTTAGAGCAGCTATTTTACACAAGGGGAATTCTCCGTTCTCCAAAACATAACAGGTCCTTGTTTCAAAGAGATTTCTGCTCATTTATCTCCGGTTCTCTCGCTGCCTCATCAGTGACCAGCGTGGATCTCATCAGACAGTCTCTGCATTAAAGGATCCATTAGAAAAGTGATCTGCGTTTTTTTCCGTCCATTTGCGCAAGCAGCGTCACGTTCTGCACTTTATTCATTTGGATTGCAGCTTTCTGCTGTGAGCTCCACAAAGAAGGAACGTGGGATGATTGTTGTTTTGAATGTGCGCTTTGAAAAGCTTCAACTTGTTAATAAAGGAGACACTTTGTGTCAGATCAGGAAGAGTTTTTAATATTTTCCAGGATACGTTTTGTTCTTTTCTGCCATGATCTATTTTACTGCTTCCAAAAGCTCATAATGATAAACACAGTGACTTGCCACTCCGTTCAGTAAAAAGTAAGAATCGTCCCGTTCTTCCAGAAACGTCCTGTGTTTATCTTTATACTCTAAATTTCACCATTTTAACCATGACGGTAACAGTCTGCACGCACATCAAATCTATATCTATGTGTTCCGGCAGTGGGCGTAACCTGCGCAAATGATTGGAGGTCACGTATGTGTCGGGAGCGGCATCAAACACACACACTGCCAAATTACTTTTATTATTAATTATTATTTATTTTTAATACCCTCTGGCGGTTTGACTGTGGTTTAAGAGGGAAAAAATTATGAAATCAGGCACAGTATATAGAAAATATGATGAGACGCAAAGAGCCGCATGCGGCTCGCGAGCCGCGTGTTCGCCACCCCTGATGTATACAGATACAAAGTTTGGCTTGAAGGCTTGACTCATGACTGATTTACTCAGTGAAACAAAGTCGGAAAAAAAATTAATAAAAAAAATGTAGATAATGTTTGTTATCATCCTGTTGGTACTGGCAGTTTTGTCCTCTTTGTTTTTAAAATAAATTCAAACGTGAAGTTTATTTTTTTACGGAGCCCCCTCAAAGTAAAAAAAAAAATAAAAAGAACTGGTCTCTTGAGTGCAGGAAACAAACTGATGCACATGAGATAGTTGCTTTCTCCAATTTCCTTCACTACTCACTACGTAGTGCACTATATAGTGTGTTTGCCATTGTGTAGAGCTGTCCGAATCTACAATTCCAAAGTCGAGCACCCTAGAAATCTCCCAGAAGTCTCTGCAAAAAACCAGTGTGCATCGATGCTCACTAGATTGGTGAATATAGACCACAAATGAATTACGTTTGAACATTTTTTGTGAAAAAAAAAAAAACATTTAAATCTATTTTTAAATAAACCAGTAAAGCTTCCATGATCAGAACACATTGGATTCATAAATAGTTGTCTTAAAACGCTCTTATCGATTAGATGTTCACTTTTCACACTGAAATCGGTGACGTCATATTCGCCGTTTAAAAAAAGAAGTAGTGTACATGGTGTCCAAATTGCTATTAGAGTCCAGGGCACTACATAGTTTTTTAGCAGTCAGGCATTAGGGTGGGAATTTGGACAAAGCCAGTATTTCCAGCGCTGCCGGCAGTGCTTCATGTTCTCTCCGGGGGACGGGTCATTCCTGCCTCATCCTCTTCCGGGGGAGATTGCTGATTTTCTCACTCCTGCTATGACACGGAGGCAAAAAAACCCTGATTTGACCTCCTTTTTGTCCTCCTTTCTTGTCCTAGTCTCTTCTAAAAACTAATCAATGCTAGATGCTCACCTGTAGCCTGTTTTGGAGTTATGTCCGTGAAGAGTTCAAGGTCCTCGTGGTATCACAGTCCAGAAAAAGGAGCCCAGAATTAACACAATAAAAACACACCTCGTCACATTTACATAAGCTTGTTAAGTTTTATTTTACCTTGTAGCTTTGCTTGTCCAACGTCACTGTTGTGTTATCTCTGAAAGTCACCTAAAACCAGTTCTAAAGTCATGTGGTTTGTTTAGGCGCAGAGGATTCACCTGCTTTGATTAACAGGTGAGGAGTACTGGTGCACTGCGCATGCGCTTGTTTGCTCGTGTGCACGTGAAACTTTTGCGTGTGGACGAGAAACCAGTTCTAATTTTGTTTTTTACTTCAATGTCCCTTTAGGGGCTCCATTTAGCAACATCATGTTGGAGTATTTACCGAGGATGGAAACAGTCATTCTAGTTTCAGATAAACTAAAATATAATAAGGAAAAACTAACGGTGCCAAACACAAAATAGCTGGTAGCTCCTGCCAACTTTAGCTATCACTTTAAAAGCGTTTTGATAAGGTTTTGGCAGTTAAATCAAAGAGATTATTCTCATTTGTACTTTTTAAATAACTCCCTTTTGGAATTCATATATTTTTTCCCATCTGGTGTTTTTGCCAGAGCAAGTGTCTGCGAGGATTGTTCAGGAAGTGACAGCAGAGGCGGTGGCAGTCCTGAAGGGAGAACAGGAGACTCAACGGCTGCCTTCAGGTGAGACCAGACGTCTGATGCAGACAAGTAACTATTGCGAAAAGCTGCTGTGTAAATGTCACATGGGGTTTAAAGAGCAATGGATCAGCTGGTGGGTGGCTTCGGGTGCAGAAGGGCACAACTCTCAAGTGCTGGTATGTCATCCCCATGGGTGATCTGATGTCCAGCAATTAGCCCTTCTTCCTTCCAAGTACCAAAGACTTTGTTCAAACATTAACGTAGGATAGGATCCCTCCCATCAGGAAAATACAGCACAATTCCAGCATACATAGACACCTCCAGTAAGCAAACAAAACGCACATGTAGAAACCATTGACTGTACCTGAGATCTGGACCAGGTGAGTGTTACATCACCCATAGGAATGACTTGCTTCTAAAGAAAGAGTCAAATCATTCGCCATTTTTTGCGATATGACATTGACATGTTGGAACCAGAAATCATCAGTAAGCAGTGATTGGTTCAAGTCGGTCTGAGTCAACGTTTCTATGGAAACCAAACCAGGAATGAGCCTGAAGGAAGGCCACACCTTTACTACTTGAGGACGAGCTATGTGAAATCTGTCAGTCAAACATTTTGGAACATTTGACAGGAGACCACATACTTTTATTGAGGCATGGCCTGCTTAAACTTCAATAACTTGCAATACAGAAAATAATTTTGAAAAAAAAAATGGTATTAGGAAGAACATGTTAGAAAAGATAGTAGAACAGTAATGGTTATTTTGATAAATAGAGTGACTAATAGCTGGGAGCTCCTCCCCACCAGGGAGGAGGGCTCACTCTGTTCAGTTTTCATATACAGTCAGCAGCAGAAGCTGGGAATAGAAAATGAAAGGATTCTCATAAACTCAAAACAACCTCATGTTGTAATGTAGTGTAGACTAAATTACCACTGGTGACTTGATTTAAAATGACTTGCCAAGAACTGAAGTGATATTTAAAAAATGTTTTAACTAGTGTTCACATTCAAGGAAAGCTAAATGTTCATTTTTGTTAGAAAGTATAAAAGACCAGGAATTACCATTTTATTTTATTTTCATATTTCTAAGTTTTTGGTCATCAAAGCCAAGTTGGAGAAAGCTTTTGGAGGTATTTTCTGAAAAACGAAAAACATTGTTGACCAATCTACCAATCTACTGCTAAACGATAAACTGTATTAAGTGATTCTAATGTTTTTTTTTAATTACATTTGTAAATTTCACTGTTAACAGAATTGTATCCTTCATTCATAAAAGTCATTAGGTATTTGTAGTCGCCTTTCAGCTCTGCTTGTGTAGCGTATTATCTGAATAAGGGAAAAACACATGCTTAAAGGGAGTTTGTGACCTGTGCAGTGATATTCTTGGCTTATCATCTGTTGTTGGTTTCTTTGTAGTTGAAGATACAACCAATTTGCCTCCATCCCCGCCCCCCTCACCTTCAGCTGAGCACTTTGGTCCTGCAGAAAAAGGTAGGCTGAGGGTAAAAAGAACAAAAATCTACAAAACAAATCTTTGCCTTTTCTTTTTAAGTCCTTGACGGACACACTTGGACTCCAGTTTGCTGGCTTGAACTAGCATCTACCAAACCTTCCCACCCCCAGGGACTTACACACCTCCAGGGGAACAAACAGCACACTGAGACTTACTCGGGAAACCAACTAGAAAGGCAGAAATCTGTTGCCTTTCTCCTGTCATCTGATTCTTCTGAGATCCTACTTTGTCTTCTTCATCACACTTGGAACCGATTCACTTTATTGTCATGGCCATTGTTCCGTGTGAAGGTGCACCTACAGTACATGCATGACCCACACGTCACTCTTTATACCACCCTTGTCATCGGCCTCACACCCACATAAACATGGCATCTTGTTAGGGTTTTTCTGCAACTTTTCCTCGTTTGGCTCAGAACTTCTAAGTTTTGCATGTCGACTCTCATGGTTTTGTGTTTCCTGTTATCGTCTGCCGTCTGTTTTTTTTAAAGTTTTGTTTGGCTGTGGCAACATTTCAGACATTAGGATAATAAAATAGTGATCTGCTGTTTTTAGCATATGGAGCTACTTTCAAAAGTAGGTTACATGTTGTCAAACCGAAGTATGATATTCATAGTAGTACTTCAAGTTTTTATGTTTATTTCCTTTTTGACCACCATTTAACCCAAGAAAACAGTTCTGTTCAATTTCTGCTTAGTAGTTGGAAAAAAAGTAATGTTAAAGTGTAGCCCTGATTACTGAGAGTTGAGGCTAAAGTTCTGCTTATCTGATTCATGTGTGCTGCTACGTCCACACTTTTGGGGTATTTTTTGTCTTTGTGCATTCACTTCTGTTAGGAAAAAAGGGGTTTGGTTGTAAAATCTGCAGGGGATGAGTGTTAAAGCATACCTATGCTTAGTAGATGGTTTGTCTTTGTTGATTTAGTTTGGTCACTGATAAGCGAGGCGGTGGTTTTTCTTAAAGGTTCAGTTTGTTGGTTTTGGAAAGGCTGGCCCCCTTTTTGAGCGGCTTGTAAATGTCCTTCTGTCCCGTGTGTGTTTTTGTCTGTTTCGCTCAGCTGAGCTTTGTCTGTTTCATACATTTCTCCCTCTGGAAATTATTTTCAGTTTTTGTTGTCTTTTTATGAAAGTTCATTTCCTTCCTGAAAAAATGTCCATCTTAAGAAAACACACTCATTGCTGGATCTACGCAAACGTTTACACCTAAACTGTCAATAAGTCAAAGTGAAGGATATATAACATGCAAATGTAACAAATTATTTGACTTTATAATTTATTAACTATGTACATTCAGACTTTTCTTTTTTTTTCTCGTAATGCTGAGCTTTTAATGTATTTTTCTAATCCTTTTTGTGCTGTAAGGGAAGTTGATATTTAAAATATACTGAACGTAGAATGTATGTTTGCATCTATAACAAAATAAAATGAAATTACAATTTTGGCCAGCATTATTACCAGGTGTTTCTCTTAAGATGGTCATCTGTTGGTTTGCCTCCCTTGTTTTCTTTTCCTTCTCCTTTCCTCTCACCGTCACTCTTCCAGTCTGTGTCCAGATTTCCCTGCAGTTCTTCTCCTTGTGTCTGTCTTGTTTGTTGATGTAGGGGATAAGGAGGAGGCGGGGCCTCTCTGCCGCTTCCAAAATTCTCGGGAGAGGTGCAAGTTCCTCGCCCCCTCCATCTCTGTTTCCGTGCCCGAGGACGACCCCTACCACTCCGACGAGGAGTACTATGAGCACCCATTGTTCAGCCCAGAGTGGACGCACTCGGGCGCTCGCCCCACAGGGCACGCCGTGGCCTTTAGACAGATTGAAGGTGAACCACGCATGGTTCCTCTTTGCTTTTTCTCCCCTCATCTCCTCTCTTCTTTTTTTTCTTCTTCTTGTGTGGTTTGACCTCCCTTCATACCTTCCTCCGTTTGTCCTGCCATCTCTCCATCGGTCAGCTTGTCCCTTCGTCTGTTTTTGCGTGAGGTTTGTGTCTCCTCGTGATGTGCGTCCACTCAAAATGTGTGTTGATTTAATGGCCCTCCCTATTTTTGTTCATTCCTACCGAAATCCATCGCTACCTGTGGTTGCCACACCATTAACTTCAACACATAGCATTAACATCTACACAAAAGCAGTGCTTCATTCAGTGAAAACTCCCACCTTAAAGAACACGTGGTCCACAAGTCTGACTTTTTGGGACATTACTTAAGATCGGTGTCTTTGATAAATGTCTCAAAAAACAAAACAAAACTGTGCATGACTTTTATGCACAGAGCGAATATCTTTCAGACTTGTCCTGTGGTTCATTTGTGAATTTTGGCTTTCTTCTAAAACGTGTGCTCCGTCAGTTCCTTGCCACACATCAGCTCTAACTCTACTGGCACTTGTGTGGCACCAAGGAAGACTTTCAGCTCCAACACCACCAACAAACACACACCCAGCTGTCAATACACTGAACAAACATGGCGTCAGCTTTTCACTTTAAAGGCTTTTGCAAACATAAAGTTTTTTTTTTTTTTATCATATTAAGATAATATTTGGTGCTCAGGTGAGCTTTATGGTTTTATGAAAACATAGTATTTATTATTTCTAAAATATTTTCGATGGTATTAGTTTGTTTTTGTCTTTTTTTATGCTCAAAGTTTTCATTTTTTCTGAAACATAATTATGTATCAGTATAAAGTCTAGCTTTGTTTAAATATTTTTTTTTTTTAAAGTCTAAACTAACGTTTTAGGGTGTATTCAGACTGGACACATTTTGTTCGTTAAAAGTGAACTAGACTTAGTTTCCCCCGATAATCCGAGAAAAACTTTTTGGTCTGAATACACCTAAGTCAGGGGTGTCCAATTCCAGGCCTCTAGGGCTGGTGTCCTATATGTTTTCCAATCAACATGCCGTTGAAGCTCCTTATTGGCTAAACACACCTGATCCAGGTAATCAGTAGCAGATGAGGCAGGGTTTCTGTAAAACCAGCAGGTTGCCGGCCCTTGAGGCCTGGATTTGGACACCCCTGACCTAAGTAGACCCTTGGTCTGGGGCCAGGAACCGCTCTCTGACCTATCTTCTAAAGTGGCTTCAGTTAGTTATCAATCTGACATAGTTTCGGTTTGTTTTGAGTTTCCTCAGTCGGAATATCCATGCTTGGAGCAAAACAACGTAAATGTGGTTGGATGAATGCAGGCTCCTAAACATTTTTTTAACGTGATACACATTCCTTTTCACTATTTTCCTGACAATCTACATGTATATGTCATAAACACTCATCAGCATATCTTCTTTGTGGTCGCCTCCTCAGCAACCACTTTTCAGCATGCCTCTGCCAGACCAGAACAACAAGCAAAAAGTGTCATACCTAATGTTGATACAAATGTTCAAAAGTGTTGAGCGAAATGTAAAGTTTCAATAAGTGAACTATCCTGACAAGGATAGCAAAGCATAATTCTTGGCCAGTGACTGAATAGAGTATGGTTTTGTTTACAAGCTTTAGTTCCAATCAGAACTAGTCGGCAGAGAACAGACCAAACGCAAGGTTCAGGACTCGATCTGGACCAAATAAACCGGACCTGGGCCGGACCAACAGACTTTTCCAGACTGAATACACACTGACATGCAAAGACTTTAGCCATAGACTGTTTCATTCATCAAAATATGCCTACCAGTGTGTCAGTTAATTAACTCCAAAATATTTCAAAAGAGGCTAAAACAGTGAAGCCATGGAGACTTGATACAGTCCCCACTCCTTGACACAAAATAAAGACAAAATTAATATCCTAAACTAGTAAAAATGAAGAGAGTTAAACTTGAAGGTTTATGATTTTGCTAATGGTGTTAGCATCCTGCTAACAGGTATTTGTGCATTAGTGTCTGCACTGCTTATGGGCAAGGGTCTAGGTCAGACAAGCATAGTAGCAAAGTGCTACTGCAATCTTAGTTGTGCTAATGCGGATTTATGAGGTTATGTTTTGGGTGAAAAAAATATTACAAGTTAAAAGTAACAAGTTTCCTATTTGAAAACAACTACAGTGACAATCACGTTTCATTTGGCATCAAATTGGGCCAGATTACCAATAACATACTCTGAATGTTTCTTTTGTTGTTTTTTTAGGATAAGAATGAATCGGGTTTGTATAGTGAAAGTGTATCACAGGAATGCCTTTTAGTCATAAATTTACCATTGTTTTTAGAGCTTTTCTAGAAGTCTGTACGCGTGTTTTGGCGAAATATAATTTGTTCTTACCAACTTCTTCTAAGTTTTGGCCAATAAAAAAAAAAATACATAATGAAAAATACCTCACATGCTACATACCAGGTGTTTTCAGTCCCATTTGAAAAAAAATCCTGACCCATTGCTTTTTTTCCCCTAAATATTGTTTCAGGAATATTATGGATTTTACACTGGATGTGCTTTCATATATTGCTTTATCGCCATTTACCATCTGTCTGAAACAAAGTGCTCGGATGGAACTGGTTCACAGTAAGGTAGATGTTTATCACTGAAGACTCTCACATAGGATAAAAACAATGTAGAACAACACTTCAAACCACAAATGTGCCTGAATATGTAAACACACAAACAAACACAAGATTATCTTTTCACAGAGCTGAAAGTGTCCTCTCATGAGTTGTTTTCTCTCATAACCCAAGTCTGTGTTGCCTGTAGTCTTAATGTGTCTCCCCCTTTCACCTTGTTTATGAAAAGAAGAGACCATGGAGGCTCTTACAGCTGAATTCCAAGAGGAGGAAGAGGAGGAGGAGGAGGAGGAAAGTGCAGAGGCAGCAGAGTCGGAGACAGCTCTTGATGAGCAGCAGTGGAGTGGGGAGGAGCCCGAGCTGGACAGCCCCCAAGCTGAACTCTTAAATCAGTCAGACGACGTAGACGAGGCCCAGGAAGTAGACCTGGAGCTGGGTGAAGCAGCTAATGCTGCCGCAGAAAGCTCTATGAGCAGAGAGGAAGAGGAGGAGAAGGAGGAAGTAGAGGGTGATGATTTCCCTGACACAGGTGTGTCCTGCCCTCTGCCCTCCCTACCTGCATGTTTACTGCATTGGCCGCTGTGTTAGTAGTGAGCAAATAACATTGGCATAAGAATTTAAGCGGAATGCCCAGTAATCCTTCCGTCCTCTGCTGCGGCTGCAAGGCAACACAGGCTTGTTGGTGAAAAGAGCCACATTGTTTTTTGCTTTACTCAAGCAGGTTTATCAGCCAGTCGTCCTGGCTTGTGTTTTCTTTTCTTCGCTGTGGTTTCTGGGGCCGGCTGTTCTGTGTTGGTATGATGATATGAAGTGTTGCTAAGCATAATAGTGCTCTCTGTTAATTTCCTCACCGTATGGGCTTGCAGATTTTACATCGCGCTCAGATGTAACAGCTTGGTGATGCGTATTTTGTGCAACCATTTTTCATAGCTCTTCAATGTGCATCATTGATATGATGGTTATAGCTCCTGGCAAAGGGTTTGCAGGAGGCTGTGCTCTGGCTGCTTTATGCTTAAAAACACAGCTATAGCTAAAGCATCAACATATAAATCAATTTGTTTGTGTTTTTATTTTAAAGTTTTTTGTGTTTATTTCAGTTTACTTCTTGTTGGTCTTTTCTGGTGATAAAGTATGGCATTTGTCTGTTCTTCTCACAGAATATTCTGTACTCATGATCTTTTTCAGAGAAAACTAACCATAATTTACTCTTAAGCTATGTTCACACCAACTTTGGCAACGCATGTTCAAGTGACCACTTTCAAATAGAAGGCTATGTAAATGCGCATGCATGCATGTTTTGGGAAAAACTATCACATTCACACATAGCTATATACAATTTTAAGATCATTTCCAGGCTCTATATACAAAATTGACACGTCTATTAAATCTGGTTGAACGAGTAGTTGACCAATCAGCGTCTCGGATTTGATTAAAAAAGCCTGAAGCAGGATTTACGAGATTTGCACCATTTCAGCATTTCGCACCAATGTCTCTTCCAACTATATAGCTCCATGCGATAGTATCGGGTAGTGACAGCTCAGTGTGAACACCATAGGCTAAACAATAATGGGCATCTAGTGCCTTAATGAACATGCGTAACATGCCCGGCGTGAACATAGCATTATAAGTCTATAAATACTGACAAACTTTACAAAAAAATCTTTTTTTTTATATAATCTGTACAGTATTCTTGACGAATGACATACATGCCTCTCATTAGATGTTGTTCAATGCATGGAGCCTTCTGTTATAACTTGTCTCTCATACAGCAGCATCAGACTTGCATCATGCTGGTTCCGCCACTCCATCTCATATTTTTCACTCATCTGTGATTTGGTGATGTCCATAAATTCACCGCAGTTCTTCTATGACGGCCGTGTTGTGCTGTAAGTTTCTAAGGAGAGCTTTGCCTGTTAATCTGATAGCTTTTCTAATCCTTGGCGTAAATGAAACAAATTTAAATCACAGCATGCATTAGCTATATATATATATATTTTTCATGGAAGCAAAAACAGTCAACTTACAGATGTCTTTTCAGCTTTGAAGATGGAATCGGACAAGCAGGACAGCGGGTCCATGAGCCCTGACAGCATCGGGTCAGAGAAACGACCGGAAGAATTTTACGAGCCCCAAATGCAAGAATTCTTTGCTGGTGAACGAGTCGTACCAGAGAGCCCCACCATGGATATGCCATCCTATGTACATTCAGATGTACAAAAACAAGACAAGCACTTAGTCAAGTCATTCACACTTCAGCCCACATACGGGGAGCCAATCACTGTGTCGGAAAAGCAGCCATCGGTGGAGGTGGTGGAGTTCAGCAGTATTGGCGCTCCATCTGAATTCTCCGCAGTAGGAGCCAAGGATCAAGCAGGGGACTTGGAGAAAGATGCTGGGGACAGATCAGGCATGTCCGCTTATTTTGAAACATCAGCCATGGAGGTTGAAGAACCTCAGCTCTGTAAAAGTGAAGGTTATTTAGAACTCAGTAGAGCTGTTGAAAAGACAACTGTGGATAACTCCAGGTCTCAGGAGAGGAGCTACAGCATGCTAGCTGAAGCCAAGGATAAGCCAGAATCTAAAAAAGGTGTGGCAGATGTTACTGGAATGTTTGCAGCCCCTGATAGGAGTGGTGAATGCAGGCTTTCGCCCGGTAAACTCGCTTTGGACCAGAGGAGTTACTCACTTAACATCACCATAGGAGCACTGGACCAAAGCGGGCAGGGGAAATCTCTCAACTTCTCCCCACTGGCGACAGACATCATGTCTTTAACTAGCGGGAGCCTGGATGAGTCAGCCAACTACCTTCCAGTGTCAACACCATCTGTAGATAAACCTCAGCCATTTCCACCCCTTATCTTGGAGACTGCAGCTTCAGTCACCTCAGACTCTTCATCTCCACCTCAGACCGCCGAACCGCCTCCCAAAACAAGCCCAGAACCAAAATCTCCAGAATCCCCTCAGCCCTGTACAAACTATAAAAATGGCACAGCAATGGCACAAGACTTGCCAGAGATGCTTGACCTTGCTGGAACGCGCTCTAGACTGGCTTCTGAAAATACAGACCCAGAAATCATCAGGCGAAAGTCAAGTCAAGCAGATGTTTCTGCTTTTACTCAGGACCCAATGGCCAGCCTAGTGTCAGGAGAGCAGAGCCCTGGGGCAAGAAAAAGTGACAGTCAGCTTGAAGAGATGGGATATTGTGTGTTCAGTGAATACTCGGGACCCATGCCGTCTCCTGCAGATGTGTTCAGCCCCACTGAGACAGCTGCAAAAGTCTTCACCCCCTCTGTCCTGGAGGAGAAAGTGGCTGAGCAGGCAAGGAAATTAGCAGTTCGAGATATGTCTGTGGAAGATCACGGGGAGCCACTAGGAGAGGCTGATGCCAGTGAGAGGATTAACCAGAATCAAGGTGATTCAAATCAAGAAACAAAAGATGATGTGGTGAACAGTCAGCCAGTGCAGCCTGTGCCAGAAACCCCACCTGCTCAGCTAAGTGAGACTTTTGTGACTCCAACCGTAACAGTGACTCTAGAAGGAGGTGAGAGGTCAGGAAGTGAGTCTGAGCGTCAAGGCAGCGGTGAAGGGTCGGCCTCAGAGACAGAGATTGCAGACTATGAGAGGCAGATCCGCAAACTAGAGATGGAGGATAGGCCTCTTAGTTTGGAGGAGGAAAGAGAGCTGCAGGAGCTCCGGGAGAAAGTTAAGCTGGTCCACCAAGAAGCTTATGAGGAGGTGGACGCAGAAGACGCGTACCAGTTGACCGGCATGGCCAAAGACCGAATTGCAAGACCTGTGAAAACCTCCCCAACTTCGTCTGTGGAGAGCAACATTGACGATGACAAGCTGCTCTCCCCAGTGCTCTCACCATCCAAATTTAGGCAGAAAGAAGTGTATGGATCCCCGAAGAGAGTAGCTTCCCCAGTGTCAGCAGTACACAAAGAAGAGAAGGATGAATCTGAGAGGAAATCAAAGGAAGAAAAAGACACAGAAGCAACAGAGAGAAAGAAAGAGGAAGATGAAATAAAGAGAAAGAAGGAAGACCATGATCAAAAACTGCTGAAAGAAACGGAAAAGAAAGGAGAGCAAAATGACCGGGAGAATATGCAAAAATTAGAGAAAGAAAAAGAAGTGGGAGAACTAAAAGAAAAGGAGGAGAATGAGAAGAGACAGAAGGAGGCGATGGAGCTGAAAGAAAAAGAGGAAAAGGAGAAGAAAGAGAAAGAGGAAAGGGAGCTGAGAGAACAGGAGGAAAAGGAAAAGATAGAGAAAGAGGAAAAGGAGCTGAGAGAAAAGGAAAAGAAAGAGAAAGAGGAAAGGGAGCTGAGAGAAAAGGAAAAGAAAGAGAAAGAGGAAAGGGAGCTGAGAGAAAAGGAAAAGAAAGAGAAAGAGGAAAGGGAGCTGAGAGAAAAGGAGGAAAAGGAAAAGAAAGAAAAAGAGGAAAGGGAGCTGAGAGAAAAGGAGGAAAAGGAAAAGAAAGAAAAAGAGGAAAGGGAGCTGAGAGAAAAGGAGGAAAACAAGAGGAAAGAAAAGGAAGAGAGGGAAAAGAAAGAAAATATGGAGAGGGAGTTCAAAGAAAAGCAGGAAAGAGAAAGAAAAGAGAAAGAGGAAAAAGATTTGAAAGAAAAGGAGGAAAGAGAAGAAAGGGAGAGGAAAGAAAAGGAGGAGAAGGAAAAGGTGGAGCAAGCGGAAAGGGAAAAACTGGAACAGGAGAGAATGGAGAAAGAAAAGGCAGAAGAAGAAAAGGAAAAGTTAGAGAAAGAACTGCAGGAAAAACTAGCTGAGATGGAAAGAAAGAAAGTTGACCTTTTGGTGGACGTGGACTTGAGACAGCAGGAAGAAAGTCCTGCCGTTAATACTCTGTCAGGAGACGCAACTGGGAACCTGAAAGACGAGCATGTGTCCAAGAAAGCCAGCGCCATCGAATCCGTGGTGATGGTTGAAGATGATTTCATCACCGTCGTACAGACGATCGACGAATCGGAAACACCGGGGCACAGCGTCCGCTTCTCCGCTCCGCCTGAGGACAAAGCCTTTTGTGTTGCTGACCAGAAAGACGAGGAAGACGAAGAGGAGGAGTCGGTCGAGTTGGCCCAGGAAGCAGATATAGGGGAGACAAGTCAAGAGGAGGTGCATGATGCTCTCGATGCTGCTCCCATCTCCCAAGGAAGAGAGGGTGTGACAATCGAACCAGAGGGGCTAACAGAAAGCTATGACAGAGATGAAACCACAGTGGATGACTCCATACTGGACAGCTCCTGGGTGGACACACAAGGTTGGATCTATTTTTTGTTATGTTATGTCATTTATTCATTCTTCTCTGCCATAATGTCAGTTCTGAAAATACTAACAGCCTTTTCAATGTCCCATTTGTCAGACGATGACAAGAGTATGGCAACAGAGCAGATCGAACCTTTGCCCAAAGTGCCTGCAGCAGCTGAAAAGGCCTCTGTGCTCCAGAGCAAACAAACACAACAGCAGAAGAAACAGGAGAGGCCCGTTAAAGCCAAAGGAGGTCGAGCCAAAGGGCGAGTCTACACACCTGAATGCAAACCTGTCCGGAAAGAACCAGTCAATATTCCCAGGGAGGAGGTCAAGAAGAAAAAAGGTTCACCTTACCCTGCTTAGTTTTCTCTTCAGAATTACATTGTTCATTGATGTTTGAATGTGGTCACTGAGGAGTCATCATTTATTTGCATGAAAAGGATAAAGTGACAGTAGTAGTATACTTTCACAAAGTGATGCAAGTTCAGCTTTGCTTTACCAAAAGCTTTTAAGGTGACATCAACAGCTAAAATGGAATATCTTTGATCTTTTCAAACAGTTTTGCCTTCAAGATCTGGGGCCTCATTTATAAACGTTGCGAACACACAAAAGAAGGCGTACGCCACTCTCTACGCAATAGTTGATATTTATAAAAAGCAAACTTGACGGGAAAATGTGCGGTCCTTCACGCAAGCTCTGACCCAGGCGTACGCACAAAAACGGATGAAATGAGAAACGGCGACACCGGATGGAAGAAACACGTGAAAGTGAAAATGACAATACTGCGTCTCATAAATAACATGAAGACTTCACAAAGCAAGTCTCACAATTAACAGCTACACGAAACACCCGTTTGATCCATCAGCAGTGAAACAAACAAAAAAAATCAAATGAAAATTACAACAGAAATTCAAATGAACACATATTTGCAAAAAGAAAAGTGAAATATGTTTAGAAATATTGGCATGTTATGCAATTCATCCTCATAAATAATATAGTTAACAGAACGAAATAATGTACAAAACTGATATTCTCGTCAATGTGTCCGTCTGGCGGAGCAGATATAGTCAAAGTCAAAGTCAAAGTCAGCTTTATTGTCAAATATGCTGGATCCGTAAGACATACAGCACAGATGATATAGCTTTCCTCTCACCCCAAAGTGCAAGCAGCATATAAAATAATAAATAATTATAATAATAACTAAACGACTTAAAAATACATTCTCTTAAAAACAATAAAGCCGATAGAGGCGCTGCGTGTGCACGCGCCGCCAGATGCGTGCGAATCAGACAGACAGACAGACAGACGTATTAATTGTCCACTGGGGAAAGTTGTTTTCATAGTAAAACATTTCTTCGTAAGCTACAGAATTATGGTATTCATGTGTATGCCTTTAGTTTGTTTTATTTTTGATAAAACAATGTATGGCGTATGTCTCAACCAAATTAAGAAAGCAACAAGAAATTACATTATTACCGACATCTGTAGCTTGTCAGATGCAATTAAATGGATGGAAATAAAATGCCCCATCACAATGCGTAATGACGCACAATGGCTGATCTTGCGCTCTTAGAAGATGTGGCAAATGGAAGAATTGGGAGTGAACGCATCAGGACCAGTGGCTTATGAGCCGGTTCCGACTTCCTCGAGTCGTCCTGTTGGAGCTTTTGGGGGTGTGTCACTCGGTGCATCATGTGCCCCCCCCCCCCCCCCCCCGCCTCAGTTACCACTCCACGTAAAAGGGATTCCCAAATAATTGCCGCCACTCTCTCATCAAGGGGGGTCAGCTCTGGTGTCCCCTGTTCCCCCCCCGTGGCAGACACACTCTGGCGATGCAGCGCCAGACGATTTTTTTTGCCTCGACTTCGATGTCCGACCATTTCTTTATTATTTCGGCCGCGGTCCGCGGTCCGGCCACTCAAGTGCCTTTTCGGCATTAGTAATGCCCACACTGCAATGCCCCATAATCGTTTTTCGGGCAGATGACTCGTAGCAGTGTTTACAGCTTACCCTAGGGCGGTTCAGTCAATTAATGCACCTGCTCAGCGTCCTATTTAAGCCCAGGTGCGCAGGCGCTCATCTCTTTCTACCTTCAGCGCTCATTCTTCGCCCCACCCTCCTCCCCGGCTTCCACCTGTGGGCTCCGTAAGGGGGTTTTTGTTACCCGAAAGTTTATGTTAAATCTCTCATGGAATTGAACGGAGCCTTATGCCAAACCAAAAGATGTGAATGCCAACTAAAGTATGTGGAAAATGTCAAATAAATATTTCTTACTGCAAGAGTTGTCTGACTGAAATGAGGCCCCTGGTCTTCAAGATCACCCCGCTATCTCCCTCCACGTCTCGAAGCTGATTACCTAAATAAGGAGTGTTCAGTCTGTCAGAATGTAGTGCGTCTCCCTTGTGTTGCGTGGGGAGTCCATCTGATGATCAACAGTTAATTTACATTTTCTCTGGTCCACCCCACCTCCCCATAATTCCCCGAGGAGTGGTTTATCCTGCCACCCCCGTGTCGATTAGTTCATCCAAAGCTTTGGCAATCAGTCCTTCTGCCCTTTCCTTCCTCACTGAGTCTTTGTAAAAAGAATGTTTCGTGTTATAACATGACTCAGCATTTATTTCTGCTTTTGTCGTCCAAGGCGAAAATGGGCGCCGGTGACAAAATCGTATACGTCTATATTTTGAAAGTACGACGAAAGTTTTATTTTGAAACCTGAACCTGTTTTTACATTCTCCGACTTTTTGCTGCAAAATTGACTTGCCAACGGACTGGAAATAGAACTCTTACACAAAGTTTGTTGCGTTGCAGAGAGACAATTATTGATTGGTGATTAACTAATAAACATTCTATATTTTTGTGTCACCGTAACAAAAACGCACTGCAAATTGACCAGTGTAAATCAGCCCTGAGTCAGCAAATCAACAGAAAGCAGAGACATCTAGAAAACAGGGAGGATGGCAGACCTGAAAACCCAAGGTTAGACAGATCGGTTTTGATTAAAGACCCACTCCCATGAAAATCATGTTTTTGGTGTTTTATCATGTTCTAATGGGATTTTTCTAATGATGGAGAACATCTAAAAAGAAGTTTAGCTCAAAATTGCATTACTGAATGTTTCTTTATTCAAATAACTTCTCAAAAATCTTGAGCAGACAAAAAATGCAGGAGTTGAAAGATGATAAGGAAACCTTTCTACTGTATATGTGCTATAGTAGGGTTGCGATTCTAAGAGTAGGTATATACATTTTGTCATCAGGCCCAAAACTGTGTGACTGGATGGCTCCAATATTGTACCAGTAATGTTAGGTTGGGGGTGTGAGAGACTGTAAACAGAGAGCTCTCAGCTCTAATTCTAATGAATCATAAAAAATCAATGGGAGCGCTTTTAAAGTAGATTAAAAAAACAAACAGAGTGGGTCTTTAAATCAATCATACAATGGTCTGTTCCAACATTCATAATGCGGAAATGCAGAAATAGTGGTAAAAATATCTGTCTACAGGGCTCAATTGACTTTGTTTTAATAATACGTATTTTTAATTTTTATTAACTAAGTTTCTAAAGGTTTTTACCACCAACCATTATGACATGAGTCAGCGTTCATTTCTGCTTACTGCTGCATATTTGTGTTTTAATCACTTGGCCTCGTTTCCTTTCATTATGTAGCTATACTACGAAAAACTGAGCTCACTAAAAAAGTGGAGACTCAGAGTCTGTCTCCATCCAAGAGGAGTTCGATAAAGCCAGCAGCTCGCCAGACGCGGCCCGCGCAGCACCACTCCTGTCCCAGAAGGAGGCACACAGGTGACAACAGGCATCAACGTATCACATCCGCTTTCATTGTATCCCATTTTTTCAATGTTTATTTTTGGAGTTTTGTTTATTTTTGTCTGCAATTCTGCATTTTTGCTTTCAATAAAACACACATTTTTTTTAATCCTTATTTGTGTTGTTTGTGCTTTTTTGTACAGTTATTTTATTTTGTTGTTGTTTAAACGTCTGTGCCTTAGTGTGGGATTAAAACATAGATGACTCTGATAGCCTTGTAAATATTTGCTCTCTCCAGACAAAAACGTTCAGTTTAATTCTGTCTTTATACAAATACCATTTTTTGTTACATTTTATGAGAGTGGGTATTTTTTTGTTTGACTGCTAATTTTTCTCTCCAGGAAATGTTAAATCCTCTTTTTTATATTTGACTTTTTTTCTGTTTTCTTTATTCAAGCAATTAATAATCTGTTTTTCTTTGTGCATTCATAAGTTTAAGTCTAATCAACCTGCTGTCCCAAAGCCTTAGCAGAGCTTATATTCCCTTGACAGACTGAATTTTGTGTCAGATAAAAAAAGCCCACTGCACTCCCACATTGCCCCAGTTAGATTATGTTCCAGAGATGCCTTGCATAATTCTAAATCCCCCCATTCTAAATGTGTGTTTTCATGCGCCAAGTCTTTGAAGAACAAAGCTTTTACACCGGAAACAACTTGCTCTCACAGAATCTGGCAGAACCAGAAATGCTAAATTAAAATACTTATTTATGGATACATTTGTTCAGGAAGCACATATGGTCGTGTGAAAAAGAAAAAAAATAATAGGACACCTTAATACATTTCTATTCTTTATCAATATGAGCAATTTTTTTTAAAAGGTTGAGGCTCTTAGCCTTCTACAAAGTGTGTCAAGCTGAGCTGAATGGGACTCTGATAGACACTTTCAGTGGGACTCCAGACGACACTGTCAAAGCGCAGTGCTTCAGTGTTCAGCAGAGCACCAAACCTGCTCCCCTTTGGTCTACTTACCCTACCACACAGTAATAGGGTGCTACAGTCAGATGTTTCTTTTCTTTTTTATGGCAATGGTTCACGAAACCTCCTGGAAGAAATGTCAAACAAAATAAGGCAACAGAGATTTCTACTATTTTTCAGTGTTTATTTTGAGCAAATATAGCATCTTTTGAAACTTTTTTTTTTTACAAATCTTTGCAGCTTTGCTCTGTATTTGGATTTAAAATGGATCAAAATTCCACTTAACTCGAGGAAGCTGAGGATATGTTCAGACTCCCGTCTTACTCCCTAACTACAAAAAAAAAAAAAAAAGATATAGTGCTGGACTATCTAGTGCCCTGGATTTTTAAAGCAATTCAGACACCATGCAAACTACACTTAATTATTTTTTTAGTATAATATCATTGGTTTCCTGAAGTAAAAACCTATTAAAATAAGAACTTTTTATGACGACTTTTTACAAATCCACTGTGTTCTAAAAATCAAAACTTGGATGGTTTATAAAAAAATACACAAGAAAAAAAATAAAATATAAAGAATGCATTGTGGTCTAAATCCCCCAACCTTGTGAGCATCAATGCAAACTGTTTTTTCTTAGAGACTTCTGGGAGATTTCTAGGGCACTGGATTTGAAATTGTAGATTTAGACAGAATGGCGGACGCATTATATGGTGCATTATAGTAGTGAAGGAATTGGACACCCTGGGTCACAGAGCTTACAGCAATGAGAAAAAAATTAGGAGAATTTAAAAAAAATTCAATATATACATTTTTTTAAACTGTAGGGTTTAATATAAGACTGTCCACTTTCACTTCTACTTTTAGATTACGATTGCATCTTCCTGCGTTATGTTGATATACAGGTGAAATCATTCAGTGTAACAACAGCTTTCAAAAATTATATTGTTCTATTCTATTCTATTGTATTCTATTGTATTCTATTCTATTCATATCTGAAGCCTAATACAATGCTTAGAATTAGTCTTTTTCCCACAAGTTATTATAGATGAGGATCTCCTTGCAAAATGGATGCTCTGGCATTCTTCTCATGCATTCTGTTATGCAATGATAATCTAACATTAGCTAATCAAACCGTGGGAACAACAGAGCCTCACCAAACACATTTTTAGGTATTTACCAAAAAATGGAAGGAAGATGAGAAATTCTTCTGGAATCCTGCTTTCTTTTTACATTATTGTAACCGTTTGAAAAAAAGGATTTAGTTCTCAAAAGTCAAAAAACACTTGAAGGCTTTAGTAGCACCATTTTTTCTTGTCCTTCAGAGACTCTACCAGACAGCCGCCGGCCTCTCAGCGTCGCCAGGCAATCTCGTGACAGAGTATCGGTGAGTACAGCAAACTGACACCAACAGGATCTTTGGCACTAAAACCAATCAAAGTAAAGAAAAACAAAATGATGAACAGTTAAAGATAAATAACAATAATTCATTCAAACTCAATCAGCTCTAGTAATGCTTCAGATAAGTACTTTTGTTTCAGTTTTACTGTAGTAGTTTTGTGTCTCATAATACAAAGAAGATTTTTTTTGTGTGTGCAATAATAGCAAAATTATTTCTTTGTAATTATGATAATTGCTAAAACTTTGTGAAACAATGGCATAGAAACAATTGCCATGTTAAATGTTGTTTTCTGCCGCTAAGAAGACAGATCTAGCCAGAGTGTTTTCTTTTACTGAGTGGGTGTTGAATCCCCCCGTGACATTTCTCCAGCAGCTGCGGTCGTGACTCCATTTTACTCCTCCACCATGGTAATGACAGTTATTGTGTAAAAAATACCAGAGTTTTTGCTTTATTTGAATGTCATTTCTCTTAACAGCAGAGCATAAATGCCCGTTAACAATCTATTAGCGCACCTTTAGGGGTAAATAGTCTTTGTGGCGAGAAAATTCCATTCCTTCTCATCTTCCATTTATTGGTTCTTTGTGTGTCATATTTTCTTTCTTTCTTTCTTTTTGTTTGGATGAAACAAGAAAAACATACATTTCTTAAGGGCAATTAAATGCTAAACCCTTTAGATCTAGTGTGGGGATTTCATTGGTCATCTCAGAAAGATCACAGTAATCCTTTGTTTACTTGCTTGTGCTTGCTGTTCAATCATGGAACCATCCGTGCACCATCTCAGTGTCATCCTCATCACTTCACTCTTACAAAGATTCCAACCTACATATCCAGAGCTCCTGCTGCCAGGTTAGATAGCCTTCAGTTTCCCCTGACAAAGCTGCATGGCTCAGCAGATTTAAAGGATAACATCACTAAGGTATGTGGCTGGAAGGCTGTTGATGTGATTCCAGGGAGCTGTGGTTTTATTGAAATTGCTAAAGTCCACGAGCACAGGGTGATAATGGCTAACTGTTAAATTTTTGCATTCTTTTGTGTGTGCTGAACATCAGGATGGGGGGTCCCGGAGCCCGGCTAAGAGATCCTCTGTGCCACGTCATGCCTCGATTCTGGCTCGCCGATTTGAGCTAGAGGAGAGTTCGACCTCTGTCACCAGTTCAGGCTCCACGGCTCCCCGTCGACCCACATGTAGGCTCTTTATTTCTCCTTTCACAGTGCTTTTACACAAATGGCCGTCTTTAAAATGATCCTAATAAACTACAAAGTAACCCTTTTTAGGGAGCAAGAAGTGTGACATGAACTGTCAACCACGGAGGAGACAACCCTTTAAAAACCCTTAAAAACCCTTAAAAACCCCTTTAAAAACAGAAATAGATAGAACTATTGAAAACACTGCAAAATGTAAAAAAATGCAAATGTTTTAAAGTCCCACTTGGATCATATTTTGATCTATTTTCAAACTGTTTCCAGAGGTCTTTTAATGATAATTCTACCGTTTTTAGCCACAAAAAAAAAAAAAAAAAAAAAAAAAAAAAAACTTGTGTAGTTTTCCTGGACAAAGTTTCTGAAGAGCAATGGGAGTTCATAAGAAATGTACTGCTAAGTTGTGGGAGGGACTGTTCAATTAGATTCAATTCGATTCGATTCAATTTAATTTAATTTAATTTAATTTAATTTAATTTAATTTAATTTAATTTAATTTAATTTTTTTTAATTTTTTTTTAAATTTTATTTAATTTTGATTTAATTTAATTTTATTTAATTTTGATTTATTTTATTTTATTTTATTTTATTTTATTTTATTTTATTTTATTTTATTTTATTTTATTTTATTTTATTTTATTTTATTTTATTTTATTTTATTCAGTTTAATTCAATGTTATCTTTATAGCCCAATATTTACAACAAAAGTCATCTCGATGGACTTCATACTGGTAATTGTGTAATAAACATGAATCATAAAGAACATAAAGTCATAGAATTCAATAGCTAATTGCTAAACTAAACTGAACTGACTAAACTAACCTTGACTTTCCTGCCCTTAGACCCTCCTTTGCGGTAAGGAAAAACTCCTAAAAAAACGGATTTCTGAAAAAAAGAAGAAACCTCAGGGGTGTCCACATAAAGGAGGGATCCTCCCCCAGGACAGACAGGCGATGTACCAGAACTCTTAGAGAGAATTAGCTTATCTAACTCTACAACTACATATTTAAATAGTCCAGCAGATGGGCTTCTTCCACATGAGTTGGGTGGGGGGATGGGGCGCAAGACGAGCCAGAGGTAGGGTCCACAGCCAAGTACAGGTACAAGTACTGTTGATGTGGAGTATGCCCATCCTCACATCCATCTGTTTACACACTCTCTACTAGCTTATAGCCCCCTCACATCCCCAACCTAACATTACCAGTGCAAAAAAAAGCAATATTGGAGCTATCCAGCTGTACAGTTTTGAGTCAGATACCAGCTCAGACGAGGAAAACAAAAATGTTTCAAGATGTATTTATCTTGAAGTAAATGCATCAGGATGGAGAGGAGCAGTGAGCTTGTGGTTTGCCGTAGTAGCTTTTACGTTGCAACGACAAGCTTTTTTTAATTTTTTCGTCTGCTCCTGATTCACAATGATTCAGATAAAAGAAGAAGGTTAATTTCATTTATTTATATACGTCCTCCAACATGAGAAAAATGCCACAAGAACATGTAAACAGAATTTTCCTCAGAGTGGGTCTTTAAGCAGTGATCTTAACAAAGTTACATTTGGTGTAAGGTATATCTGCCTTTATTCCAATCATTTTTTTCATATACACATATGTGTGCGTAATAGTATATGAAATTATAAAATTTGAAAAATATAAAAGAAATTGTGAAAATTCAAGTAATTTTCCATTTTTATGTCTTTATCCAAACAAAAAAAGCATTATTTATTATTAAATACATGTTTATCTTTGTTATTTGAGAATGTTATTTTTATTGGACTCAATATTTGGCTAGTCTTTCACTAAACCATCATGGTGGATTTCACTGTTCTGTTGTTTCTGTGTGAAACAAACCTGTGATCTGATATTTTAACCATTTTATGCTGATGTATTAAATTATAACCAAACTTTTTTTTGTTTGCAAATTGAGATTTAGATGAATATTCCCCCTAACTCCCTATTTTTTTGTTGTTTTTAGCATTACGCACAGATATGAGAGCAGAGCACCGGATAGGACGAGCCCCCACTATGACAGGTAAAGAGAATTCTCAAAAGTGTATTATTTTCTCTGACTTAAAACTGTATAATTTAAATATAGTAAAGATCAAATCGTTTAACTTTAGATTTATTTATATTGTCTCATGTTGTCTATGCTTCTGTGTTCCACGCCCAATAGTCACAGAATCGATGCGCTCCCGCTCGGCTCGCAGTGGTCACTCCACCCCACGCACTCCGGGCTCCACAGCCATCACCCCGGGAACCCCTCCAAGTTACTCCTCATCTTCCAGAGGGACCCCACGCTCCCTAAGTTTGATTTGCCAGGAGAGGAAAGTAGCTATTCTTCACACCCCACCTAAATCCCCTGCAACTACACCCAAGCAGCTCCGCATCATCAACCAACCACTTCCGGACTTCAAGAATATCAAGTCCAAGGTTGGCTCCACAGAAAACATCAAGTATCAGCCCAAAGGAGGACAGGTGGTGTTTCTGTTCTTTTTACATTTTTCATTTCAAACTTGAACCAGCTCATTCATTTCTTCTTCCACATTCCTGTTTTCCTTCCTCATCCTCTTTTGGAACATTTCTGAAATGCCTTGCTGAGACAAATTTGATGTCCCTCTGACCAAAGAAGTGTGCGTTGAGGAAGTGTGGACGACAGCTCTGCCAGCTTGTGAAATCTTGTTTCCATAGCGCTGCAGCATCTGCATTATCAGAGTGGCACACGGCCTTCATCTCTCTGCCTGACACATGTCTTGTTCTAACTAGAGTTTGTGATGAAAACAGCGGCGTGTGTGGTCATCAGATCTTCAGTGATAGCTTCATTAGAACTGTTAGTGTGCAGCATTCTCTGGGATTCTTTGTGCAGTCAGCCACAAAACATGGACGTTTAGAAAGTTAGCCTGTCATCTGTGGGACAAATTAGCTGAACATTTTATTTCCGGAGTGTTTGTTGGTCTGTGGGGAGGGACATGAATGGAAACAAGAGACAGAAACAACTGACTAGTTTTACTCCACTGACTTGTCTTCACTTTGTTATTGTGCTCAAAAATAAAGTACAGTCATTTTCTACTTCAAAACAAGAGAAAAGATTGTTGAGCTGTAAGCTGGAAAGTTTACTTGGAAGTTTTCTCTGAAGGTACAGCGACCTAATAAAAGTACGAGAGCGAATGCAGGTGTTTTCTCAGAGGATCAGTCAGAAGCTTTGCTGAAAGGTGGACGAGGCGTTTTTGTTTTTGTCCCAAAAGTGGAATCATGACCCTCCCTTCAGCTGTTCTTGCAGCAGTAATTGCTAGAAACAGAATAAAAATGCAAATACAAAAAGGGTTCTGGTAGGATGGGTGGCTCTCACACAGTGACACCTAAAAGAAACACACTGTCAAACCCCCGCACCGTGACGAGAACAAATGAAAGACTTGATTCATAATACATGAATTAGGTTTATCTGCTCATTTAAAAAAAATTAATCTACATTCATAATTCATAAGGCTACCTTCCATCACTTTTAGACCATTTTGCCTGGAAAGGTAGCAGAATATAAATGAAAACTGGAGTTTCAGCTTTAGGACTACTTAACATTTTTTCATAAATACTTAAAAAAAAATAAAAATTTTAAGGTTTTAATTTTAATTTTAAGGTAATTTAGAAAATTACTTCTTTTCAGACACTTTGTGCTTCCCTTTGTCTGTTTTATTGCAAGATTCTGTTCTTCTAAAGCTACGTTCACACACCAGGTATGTGATGCGCATTCAAGAACGTGCTTTTTGGTTGGTATTCACACTGGACGGTTGCTAACCAATACTAGCATATGTGAATCTTTCTCCAGGCTTTTTCTTTCACAGCACTGTTATATGATATATGAAAGACTTATGTCATATAATTCCAGCTGGGCACAAACCGTAATTATTAATTTCTCCTCCGTGATCAATGTTGAAACTGTTGGCACATCTGTGATTTATAAGGGACGCTATCCATAAATCACTGCCTAATCCAAGTCCCTGATTGGTCACACTTAATGTGGTTTAACTTTTTGCGTGCGTTCAGTTGCCACGCGTTTTGTACTTAGAGCTCGAAAACAAACTTAATAATTTGCATTGTGACGTGTGGATCAAGAATTTTGAATGCGGAAGCCCAAAATGCGCATTGACGCATTTACTTAGACTTTTCAATGGAAGTGGTCAGTGGAACACACGTTTCCAAGCCTGATGTGAACGTAGCATCAGAAACAACTTAGATTAGCAGCAAAATGTCTTCTAGAACAACCTTTAACGTCCAGCCGCCCTGTGATTTGTGCCTCCCTGTCAACTCCAAGGTTGTGGTAGTTCCCTAGACAGCAGCTGCTGAAGCAGTTGTGAGTCTCCCGGTCAGCCTCACTGTCACTGACCTGCACACTGGTTGTCCTCTTAGCAAAACAAGGACCAGCACTTTCCAGCAGAGACCAAACACAGAGGCTCTTTGGTGTGGAGGAGAGTTCTGCGTGTCATCTCCTTTTCTTTTTGTCTGCTGGCAGCACACAGTGTGACCTGGACCCAAGATCTGCTGGTACACCACATCACTGGATCACATGACACTTTTTTTTTTTTTATTGAGAAGAGTACTAAGAAAATAAGTGCTGATTACAATTTTGCTATGAAGACCTAAAGATTGTTGCCTTGAAGCAATCTTCTTTATCACACTTGTCTTTTAAGTTTTTAAATATCTGGGTAAGATGTCATTACTTTCTCTTTATTTTTTCATAGATTCAAATTTTAAACAAGAACCTGGACTCGGGCCATTTGTCACTATCAAAATGCAGCTCTGAGGATAATCTGAAGCCCTCTGCCCGCAAATCCAATGTATGTAAAGTCAAATTCTGAGACTAAAGAGATAGTTCCTAGTCAGGTTTGTGCTTGTGCATAGATGCGTTCATGTAGTTTCTGAGTGACTCAGTTCTGTGTCATTTTATAGCAGCCTGATCCTCCTTCTTTCCCCCTGCTTTTGAAATTAAATGTAATAATCACTGTTAAAATTCATAATTGGGGTTTTGCTTCTGATAATTCTAAGCCTTGATGATGGTGATTTAGGAATACATAATTTTGTGTTGGGTATTTTAGTTTACCTCTGGTATTTGTTTTAAACAGCAGTAGTTCACACTGGATTAGAAATAGGTGTCAGCCTTTTTTTCCTAACAGTTTTTTAAGTTGATTAAAAAAAAAATGTTTTTAATACAAAACAAGATTGCTTGGAGAAAACAAATCTTGTTCTTTTTAAAACTCGGCTAAAGCAACAGATGGAACCAATGCCTTTAAAGAAGTTTCTTAAAAACGATGTATAGATTTTAATAGCAATTACTTTTTCATATATGCAGTTTTTAAGTATTTAGAGAATTTCTGAGACATAGGCCCAATGAATTAAGGAGTTTACTCATACAGATAAATTGATTTGAAAAAATTTCTTTGATTTGTCAAACTTTTTTAGCATTTGAGTAACTTTAGGCCATATCACATTTTTTATTTTTTAATTTTTGGTGTAAATTAGAATTTACAATTCCATTTGCAAATACATTTTCTTAGAGCAGAAACAAATTTTAAGAAATGCTTTATGTAACTGAAAAATACACCTCCGTTCATAGATCAAAAGGGAAATGACCTTCTCTGTTTTCATTGTATTTGGTACATTTTCAAATCCGCTTTGTAAACGAATGTGCGGAATCCTTCAGCTTCTCCTTATAGTTTTTGTGTGACGTTCGGGGGCCTAAAAGCGGAGGGAAAAGGGAAACTGGTACTTGAATGTGTCCAGGTTGTCTGATTGGTTACATTGCTGTGCATGCGTCATGCTGTCATGGCTACGTCCTTGATTTGGTTCTCCTTCATAAAAATGTATTTGAAAATGCATTTTTAATTCTGTCTGTAAATCCGTCATTTGCAAGTTCAGTCAAGAAAACATTAGTAAATGTGATGCTAAAAATGCATTTGCAATCAATTTAATTAAAAATGGCAATTTCTCTTTTAAAGTGCAAATTGCAATGTGGATTTGCTTAAAAATGACTTGTTGAATTTGAAATTTATATCTAATTCACAATTTATTACTGATCATCAAAAAGCGGTTTTGCATTTTTTTTTTTTAATTACTGATCTGTTCCTCCATACAGTTAGAGCTGGACATGTCAATGTGAAGTCAGTAAATCAGAACATCCTAAAAGCATATTCAAGTGTTTTGGTCATGCTTTCAAAAGATGCAGTGGAGTCATGTGATGGTTGAGTCAAGTGTTAAAAGTTGTTCGTGGTGGAAAGAAAGTTAGCTTTAAACTGAAACCTCAGGGACTTGGCTGGAAATCTGTCACACGTTGTGCATTTCGCTGCTCTAATGCTCCATCAGAGCAGGTTCAGCAGCACATGCAGGGATGTCTTTATCAGGAGAGTGAATGTTCCAGCAGAATGTTTGTCCAGAGCAGCAGGGATCACAACAAACAAACCTGGATATCAGGAGCACATTAAAGCCTTAGGAGCGCGCCAGTGTTCACATCTGCTGCTGCTGCAGGGTTTCACCTCCAGTGTGAAGCTGGATTTGCCACTAATCGAGATATGTTGGTGGTCAGTTGTCTTTTGCTTCTAAGCCTTTCTCTCCCTCCTTTGTTGTGTGTCAAGCATTCACTTCGCAGAGCGAGTGCTCTTCTTATCACTCCTCTTCATCGACACCTCTTTTATCAGGCTGGTTTGTGACTTATGATGCTAAAGGCTCACTGTCTCCTCCTTCAGCACTTGACAGAGACTTGAAAGGCCTGTACTTCTGCAGATGTGCAATTTGCTAACATGTAGAAGTGTCTGTGTGGCAATTTGGTGACTCACAATTCACCACGGTGGGAGGAGAGGCACACAAAGGGGTGCGAGACTGGTAATGAAAGGGTACAATGCAACTTTGGTTCAACATAAGAGAAGCGCAGGAAAGAAGCTTCAAGGATTCCTGTTTTTAATCAAACTTTGCTGGAGTAAAATATCCTAACTCATAGAAATCAACAGTATCAATATGTTTTTATGAATATTTTTGCTCATTTATTTCAGTTTCCTATTTTACAGGGATGCATCTACTGTTATTGTATAACAGGAACAACGAAGTATAATATGCAAAAGAGGAACAACTTACAGCTTTTCCATCTTTTTTTTGGCAATTATTTTGTTAAATTAGTATATTTAAGGTTTAAACTCAATTCTTTCTTGCAAATTTAAGTTTGTCATATCTGATGACAAGCTACATCTCATAACTGCTTTCTATTATGACCATTTTTTCTCTGCACATGCTTAATCTCATTTGACAAATAATAATCACTTATTTTTGTTTATTTAGTATATTTAAGCTTTGAAGCTTTAAAGTTTTTTTTTTCCTTAAATAGGATTTTTATTTAATCCGACATAATGCTTTCTAAACAGGAAGTGGCTGAAGTGTAGCGCTTGCAATTTTCCTCAAAGCTGCGCACAAAGGCTGTTATGTAACGTCAGCTTCTGGCCTGCTAATAGCACGCAGTTAGATAGTGCTGTGTTGGAAAAGCAACAACAACTTTTCCCTCCCATTAGAAGCTGCAGTTAAAGTTTTGTAAGTCATGCTGGCTTTTGAGCAAAGAGGAGTTCAGATGGAGTGTTAACTGTGAAAGCTGACCCTTTTTCCTGTTGTGTCTTTTTCAGGTGCAAATTCAGAACAAGAAGATTGACTTGAGTCATGTGACCTCCAAGTGTGGCTCTCTAGACAATATACATCATCGACCAGGTAATGTATAGAGCTGAGTGGCAGTGTAGTCACAGGCACCCGAATCGGGGTTGACCAGAACGGGTTTCTAGGTTGTTTGGGCCCGTAGAGGGTCTTAGAGAGGAGGGGCTGCGGCTGGTTGAGTTTTTCCATATTTTTTTACATCGTTTCAATGAAAATCTTTGGATAAACAGCAGTTTTGGCAGTTTATGGGAACAGATAGTGCTAATTAAAGGGGTTTGATACAAATTTCAACCTAATTTGAATTTATTAAAAAAAAAAATCAAAAAATAATAGAAATGATTAAATAAGTTACATCTTAGACTCTAAAATTTCTTTTTACATATATTAAAAAAAAAAAAGTACCAAGGAAATTAACCTTATTATACTGCTTAAAGTTTCAAGTTTTGTATGTAGATTTACTAGAATATAATTTGATAGCTATTAACATTTAAAAATATAGGATTTGTTATATTAAAGGATTTAAACATTTAGAAAATCGGATTTTATATATTAAAGGATTTAATATATTAAAGGTTTGTTAAAGCAGTGGCCCAACCTAAAACATACGATCAAATATTAACAAGTATTTCCGAGCATTATCAAAAATATGTATGTAAAAATATGTTAAATATATATATGTTGGGATCTAAATACTACTACTACTAATAATAATAATGAAATGAATACTAATACTACTAATAATAATGATAATAATAATTTATTTTAAGTAATAATAATCTGGATAAGTCATTGCAGATGCTTTTTTCTTAGTGTAAGTTTTGCGCTAACTAAAGTTAGTAAGACAAAAATGTTTCCTACACAAACAGGAGTTAGTCTAGCAATTTAAGAAGTTCCAGATGCAGTACCACTTGTTTCCACAGATTGTATTCTTTTTGATTACAAAACAAAAGTATTTTGCATGCCCTGTGAACACCTGTGAACCAGTCAACTGCAGCTCCCACACGCTTCAGCATCCAGGCGAGCTGAGAGAACAGCAGCAATGGAATCGAGTCATGGACTGCATGTGGATTGACAGCTCCACAGGTCTGTCCACAGGTGGCCAACTGTGGGAGGTGTTTCTAATTCCTGGCAGCATTGCTGTGTTTTGTGCCGTTTTACCTTGGTTATGTGAGTGTGAAGCGAGGTGCTGATAAATTAGGTTTCATGAAACCTGCAGGGAGCTGTAAATGTTATTTAGGTTGTGGTGGGAAGGTTTCTGACTCAATGAAATGAGCCGGAAATGACAGCTTGATGAGAACTGGTTTCATCTTCTGTAGGGTTAGGGATGGAAGCTTTAAAAAAAACAACACAGTACTTTTGTTTACTCATCTTTAAATTGTACTTCTTTCTTTAGTTTCACATTGTTTTTCCGCTGTATCTGAAATAAGAAAATATTTCAAGATAAAATCCATCCATTTTGTACAGCTTTATGTGTCAAACAAAAACAAAAACACTTTTATGGGTCAAATGTAAGTCAATGTGTTAGTCTTTTCATTTTTTTTATAAAATGACATAAAAAAATAAACTTTATTTAAATAAGTTCAAACAAAAAGTGCTTTGAGGATGTGGAGTGTTCTATCAGTACAAACTAAAATCTGGATATTGAAATGCTCCCAGATCTAAGGAAGCGGCTTCTTGTGTTTGCAGCTCCATCTGCTGGTATACATTTTTAATAGCTGTATTTTAAAACGCAATAATCGTGTTTTGGGTGTTTTTTACATGTTTAGTATTGTTATTGTGATCAAGAAATGAAGCTTAAAATAGTAATTCTGAGTATTTCTATATTCAATTTGTTGTGAATCTGAAGCGGACAAAAAAAAAAAATGCCTAGAAAAAACATGTAGATGTTACGTAAAAACCCCAATCGGCGGGCCACAAGCTGATGGGATATCATTTAAGTCCCACCCACAACTCATTGGTGAGTTTAATTTTAAAAGCTGTGTCCTAGAAAACAACATTTTTCTTTCATTTTGCCTGAAAACGGCATTATCAAAATTAAAAGACCACTGAACGTGTTAGTAATAGATCAAAAGAGGATTGGAGTGGGTCTTTAGAGCAAAGTTCCAGTGTTTAGTCTTGCTTTGCTTTCTCCTAGGGGGCGGTAACGTGCGCATAGAGAGCGTGAAGTTGGATTTCAAAGACAAAGCCCAGGCTAAGATTGGATCCCTGGAAAATGCTCATCATGTTCCCGGAGGAGGTCGTATCATGGTGAGTGTCAGTACATTTTCTACTAATGCATTTTTTATGAAAACATGTCAAATTTGTCAAGTGGGATCTTAAAGCCATACCAAGATTTTATTTTCTGGTTTGTGTGATCTATGTGTGACTTTTTCTTTACTTCAATCTGTTAGTTGAAGTTTATGAAGTGAAGACAAAGTAGATCGCTAATCTTTTATGAAAACTTTACCCAAAGGAATTTCATACATAGTAAAGCCTGGTAAGTAGAACAGCCAGCAACTTTTAGCCGCCGTTCTAATGGTTAAACTTTTGTCTGATTCTCTCATTGTGCCACCTGCCTTCATCAGATTGAGAGCCACAAGTTGACATTTCGGGACCACGCAAAGGCCCGGGTGGACCACGGGGCAGAGATTGTCGTCCAGTCACCCGGCTTGTCTGGCTCAGTGTCCCCAAACCCCCTTCGGCAGAGCCACCTGTCATCTTCTGGCAGTCTCAACATATTGGAGTCACCACAGTTAGCAACCTTGGCCGATGACGTCACTGCAGCCCTGGCCAAGCAGGGCTTGTGAACACTGATGTCTGGATTCTGCATTGCAACCCAACAACCCCACCCACACCCACCAAACTCTGATCTCTTCTCCTTCTCTGACCAAGCAGGCTGGTCACCCCCCACCACAAGCTTAACCTTGGCCTCCACATGTCTTTATTTTGTGATCTGTCCTTCAACTCTAAGAGACTTTAGTTAAGAGCTGCTGTATTTACACCTATTTATTGTATTAATTTTTATTTAAAACCCGGCTTTTTACTGATTCGATGTGTGTATCTCCTTTTTTGTTGTTGTCGCTGTTTTAGTTTGAAGTTGTATAGAGGTCTATGAGACGGTGTAGACCAAACACCGGCCTTACTGATTTTGGATCAGTGTTTTAAAGAAGCTACAGCCTTTTTTCTACTCTAAACATCAGATCATTTGACCTGAACGCCCTTTATCCTGCTCAGTAAACATGCATGGACACCAGATCACTTAAAAAAACAAAAAATCAAGCATCCTGCTGCAAGTCATTCTTGTCATTCAGCAAATATTTAACAGGTAAATATATAAATATATATAAATATATGTAGACACATGTATAAACTACAAGTTATTTGCCATCTACGTGTCCTTGAGACGTTTTAAAAGGGAGAAATAAGACTAAAAACAGTTTGAAACTGCATTTGTGCAACAACTAGGTCATGTTATAATGAGCATGTATGGATTGGAATATCCAAAAGGCTATTTTGTACTAAGAAAAAAATGGATTTTAGTAAGTTATTTCCTCATTTATTGAACAAAGGCCAACAGAGTTCATGTTTTGTAGTTGATAGTTTTACAGTGTAATCCTTGGTGACAAATGTCAGACAGCTACTGTTTGGGAATGTAGTCAGTCCTGTCAATCGCTGGTGGATCTGGGCAGCGGTTCAATGCCGAAGCCAGGTTCTTAGCTCACGAAACACCCATCCAGAGGAGAAAAGCTTTTAAGGTTTGAATGTCTTCACGGTGCAGGACACATCTCTGCCGGTTCGGGCTGACGTTGCACCAGTCAGTACTGACTGCTGTCTGAGCCGCAGGGAAAGATGCTTCAGTGTGGTATATTTAGCGAGAGATGTTGTGCGTCTGCTGGTGTGCGTGCCTCTGGGTGTATGTGTGCGTTTGGTGCAGATTCTGTTTTAATGAAGGACAGTGCAGTATCTGAATGTGTTTGCTTCAAAGTGTGGAATGACGCAATTAGACAAAAAAGAGAAAAAAAAGGGAAAATCTTGAAACATTGAAAAAAAAAAAAACACTCAAAAGATAATTGACTGTGTGAACTCAGTCACTTTTTCCTGTTATATCTTTTAGGATACAGTGTTTGGCTGAACTAGTTTCTTCTTTTAACAGTTTTGTGGTTAGTCTCGCCTTCTGCCCTTCTGCTGCCTAGTTGCCCCGCCCTCCCAATACGGAAGTGTTTGTTTGCTTGTGTGTTTTTCCTGCATCTCTCATCTCTGTGTGCACCTCCCCCCACTTCCTGCTCCACCCACGGCAACTGTAAATGTAATTAAAAGGTTGAGTAGTTGTATGCAGTTTTTCTCTTGTTGATATGGCACCAATTACAATAAGTAATGACAATAAACTGACAGAAATTGATTCTAGACTTTCTCCTTTTTCTTGACTAGACAAGCAAAGGAATTTATTGAAATTAAGAGGAACTACTCCTCAAAGTCTCACCTGACAGTTGTTTAAAGAAAGTTATCAGCAGTCATAAATGTAAAGACCCACTGATGAAAATCTTGTTTTTGGTTCTTCTGACATTTTTCTCATGTTGGAAGAAAATTTGACTTAGAGTATTTCTTAATTCAAAAGAATCTCATTGGGGGGTTGTGAGGTACAAAGTACAATCAGTGGGCCATGAGCTCCCTGCTACTCTCTATTCCGATGCATCCACCTGTAGATAAACAGATCCATGGATGTCTTCGTTTTTTCTAAGTTGGTAACTGTACGACTGGATAGGCCGATGTTTGCCCTCGTTGTTGCACCACTAATGTTAGGTCGGGGGGGACTGTAAGCTAGCGGGAGAGACTGTAAACGGATAGGTGACGGGAAGTGGGAGGGCAGGCTTGCTTTGCGTCAATGGTCTCTCCCACAACTCAGAGGCAAATTATCTGTGCTGCAAACACGATATTGTAGAAAACAACAAAGTTTTTTTTTTAATTTAGGCTAAAAACAGCATAATCATAATTAACAGACCACTGGGGTCGCATTAAAATAGATGAAAGGATGATTGGAGTGGGTCTTTAAGCCATTTACAGAAAAGTCAAGAAATTTTAAAATTTGGATTTGCATTCAAGTTGTGATCATAAACTTTTCTTTCAAATTTACTTTCATTATTTAGTCTTTTTGCTTTTACATTTTAGGAGAACACAACCACCAATTCACCGACACAGATCCTTTTTAGAAAAACCAGGTTGTTTGGGCTGCACAAGAGGTCAGGTAAGTTGTCCCCTGTCAAAGGAACTGGATCTTCAACCAAATTTAACAAATTTTGATACAGACCAAACAATTCTGCTTAAAATGTTTTGAGTTTTGGTTAGGATTTCATTTTTTTTCCCAGATTTTTCATCAGACAGGCTATTTTTCACATCTGTAGCTGAGGCAGGTCAAAGACCTTTAGAGAGGGTGTTTTCATTCAATATTGACCATATTTGGTTACCATGGTAATGTGAGTGGCCCCTTCTCTTGCTACTGCTGAGAGACACACTGAGTCTCCTCTTTCTGACTCAAAAAGTGACAAAAATGTAAATGGACTCCTGCATTAGTTGCTTCAAAACTTCAGTCTTTGAAGAAAAAATCTCCCTAAAGATGAATGAACTCCTGCTTATTTTTCTGTACGGACTAAAGAAAAGCGGTAGAGTGTGGGTTTTCTAGCAGCCTTTTTTTTTCTATAGAATCAAGCCAAAAATCTCACATTGCTGTGTTATGTGGGCTGCACAGTAGCGCAGTGGTTAGCGCTCTTGCCTCAAGAAGGCCCCTGGTTCAAGTCCCAGCTGGGGGACATGAAAAACACAGCATCCTTTCTGTGCCTTTCTGTGTGGAGTTTGCATGGGCTCTCTCCAGGATCTCCACCTTCCTCCCACCATCCAAAAACATGCTTCATAGATAATTGGTCACTCTAAATTGTCCATAGGTGTGAGAGTGAATGGGTGTGTGATTGTGGACACTCTACCCTCCAACAGACTGGCAACCTGTCCAGGGCATGCCCTGCCCCTGCCAACAAGTGGCCAGGATAGGCTCCAGCAGCCCCACGACCCCAAATGGGAACAAACAGAATAGAGGATGAATGAATGCTTTGTTATTTTGTTTTGGCCTTTCTTTTTAGAGCTTAGTTCAAGCATAACTGCCTTCAACTAAGCTCTTGTTTTAGCTGTAACTGTTGTAACACTTTCAGGCAGTTTGGTCCGCTCAGTTTCAAGGCAAACCATCCCAAAAAGATGAAAAATATACTTGTATTCTTCCGCCAACCAAAGAGTTACCCACACCATCCTATTGTGAAAGGACTTGTAAGAAATTAAGGAACAGTTGAATAATATAATATTTCAAAATCTGCTAAAACTACCGTTTGGTAAAACATTTTAGACACAATAGAGTCAAAAATTAGGAAGTAAAAATGGGAGTGTGAAGAATTTATTGTGAACTTGCAGAGGATACAATAAGTTAAGACTCAGGGATGGGTCGGGTGAGGAGTGGATTTGTTTCCATGGCCAGTCTCCTTGGCCAGTCCAGTCACTTCTTTGCCAGACAGACAGTATGTGGGAGGGGATGGTCACCATAGCTCCAACTCCCCCCTCCATTACTGTTCCTCTGTGACAATAAAACCCCCAAAATCAGCCTGGGGAACTTGGATCAAAGATAAGGACATCGTAAGAAAATCGTTACAGCTCCACCAGTGGCACAAGGAAGACAGAGGGGAAAAGAAAGGAGAAAAAAAAATTCAAAAAGCACCATTTGGACAAAAGAGGAAGAAAAATGTGTTGGACAAAACAAAAGAAGTGTTGAGAAAAATGAAATCTCATAGTCCTTTGTTCCCCCCTGCTTCCCCAGATGGTACGGGAAGCAGCGAGTAGATGTCGCGACACCATGGGGTCTGCATTTATTCGGTGCTCACCGCGATGGCGGTGGCGGGGTCCTTACACAGACATGATGTGCTTGACAAAGGCTGCAGATGAAAAGCACAGAGAGGGAACATAAGTGAGTTCAAAAACAAGAAATAAAGAGACTTCAATCATTCAATTAAAGCATCTCTAAGAACAAAGGTTGTCAAGAGCCATCTTTAAGCTGCATTCATCTACCTGTTAACCATGATATAAATATGAGTTAAAATTTAACAAAAAAGGAATTTCACTGCATTCAAGATTTAACATACTTTAAGGTTTAGAGATTTTGTCTTTATAGCTGTGCCTAATTACCAACTTATTTCACATATTGAATTTTACTTTCATTAGTAAAATAAACCAAATGGTAGGTGCTGGATGGTTCAGTTGGCTGCGTGTAGGACTGGCGCATGAGAAATCAGAGTTTCCAGGGGGCGCGATGAGCTGCAATCCAGTGTGGGTACTTGGGCATGACCCTCTACGCCAGGGGTGTCAAACTCATTTTCACCGAAGGCCAAATAGTGGTTTTCCTCAAAGGGCCAGATATAACTTATACATGTAACTAAATGTAATGAAAAATAAATGTAACTACTACTTAATGTTAAATAACTCGTTCATTTATTTATCATAACTTTTTAAATGACAATTACAGTTTCATAGAAAACATACGTTTGCTTGTTACTCTAACATAAATCCTTTTAAATTTGATTCTGTCAGGTTAGTTTATATTGACAGAGTTTGAGTCCTAATGTATAGATGCCCAATCCGATATTTGAAGTCCAATTCCCCCTAGATATGAATAAATACACACCAATTTTTATTTTTTATTTTACGAAATTGAAAACTTTTATGTTCTGCGGGCCACATAAAATGACATGGCTGGCCACATTTGGCCCATGGGCTTTGGGTTTGACATGTGCTGTATGCTAAATCTGTGCCAAAGCCACCTGTGCAAATCATTCCTTTAGGTTAAATAAAGGTTAAATTTACCAAACATTATGAATTCCGTGAAACAACTAACCCAAGTGGGGATTTTTTTTTAGTTACACCCACATTCTGGTTATAAAAGATCAAAATGCTGATCTAAAGCTTGAAGAGTTTACAATATTATCAGAAATATTTTTAGATTAGCATTTTAAAGTAGGAATTCATTAGAGAACTCCATGGAGCACCCTTAGGGTCAGAATTGAGTTAGACTTTCTTTCCATTGGCACACATTTGATCTTGTGAGCATTGAATGTAAATTTATGTCCAAAAAACTAAATACTGATCCCTTTTGCAAGTAAAAAACCCTACCTAGAACTTTAAAAGTTTTGTAAAGCAACATAAAAACATTGTTCTGTTTTTTTTTTTTTTTTTTTTTTTTTTATCAAATTGGATTACATCACCTGAAAGTTTCAGTTTTGTGCTTTAACGTAAAATACATTCAGAACATAATAATAAAAAAGGAATACATGTATTTTTTTAAACTAAAGTTAATTATTTTCTGTAAAATAATCAAATTCGCCTTGATGTAGCTTTCTAATAACTTTATTGCTTTTAGCAATTTTTAGTTTTTGTCTCTGTCAGAAGTTCTACCTCGTAAGAAAGTGTAAACATAAAATTACTGAGCCTTTTTCAAAAATAATTCATGAATAGTATAAATAGCTGTGGTGGCATATTTTATACTATGAAATAATCAACGATGAATTATTTCGATTTTTTCAGTCTTTGCTGTGAGGGGCTAAGACTTTTTCCTAGTCATATTTAGTGAAGAATGGTCTTAAAACGGTCAGTTCTTGTTTTTCAAATTGGTTTTATCCATGTTTGACTCACCCTCATAATTGACACAGCCGTTCTCATCCTCTTGTCCTGCCATGAGAGCATCAATCTCAGCCTCAGTCATCTTCTCACCTACAGGGAAAAAAAACGCCAAAAGCGGTCAAAAAGAAAATAAAAATCTATCAGGCACGTGCACCAACGCAAACGGTATAAAAATAAAGGCTAAGATGGCTCACCCAGTGTTGACAGGACGATACGCAGCTCAGCACCCATTACTGTGCCATTGCCTTCCTTGTCAAAGACACGCAGACCCTCAACGTAGTCCTCAAAGCCTGCCTTGTTCGGGCTGTTGATGATGGTCTGCAGCATGGGCAGGAAGCTCTCAAACTCTACTCTCTTGCTGGCCATGTCTGAATGAAAGGACAAATGAGTCATCTCCGTCCTGATTCTGCTTAACATCATTACCATACCCCACAATAGCTATGTTTCTTTATCATTTATTCATGATTTTACCACAATGTTTCACTATAAGTTTAAAAGCTGGAGAAGAAGCGATGCTCTAGTGCCCTCTAAAGGTTATAAGACCCAACTGTTTTTCTAACAGGGATGCTAATGGTCATAATGTAACTCCTGAGCTAACTGTATCAAACTTCAGCTTTGAACTTGCTTCTAGAATTGACAAAAAATGATTTTTTTAAATAAAGATGAATGGAACAACTAAAAATATCAATTTTTGTTTAAACTGAGCAACTTCACTGTTGAACCTTGTTGCACACTTAAAACAATTTGGGCAAAAAGAGCATGCACATTTTCAATCCTCTATAAAGTGGCAACTCTTATATTTTTCTTTAACAGACACTAAATGTGCACTGCAGCGATGACATCACACTTTTGTGTTGTTTAGCTTGAGGTTTGGTGGGTCCTGCTGAAACAACCTCAGATTTCTCAGGTTGAGGCGTTGCCTTGATATTTTAAAAATTTCTATTCATATCACTTTACATGAACAACAAATGTGGTTTCTACTGAAAAGAGGCACATCTGTATGTTTGACTCCAGAATTACTTTGTTTTCTGAAAAAAATGAAAAAGCCTGACATTAATAATCTTTTTCATGTTCGATGAACGCAAATAGTTCTCCAAAGCAATCTCAAAACATACAACTTTACTATCATCAAGTGCTCAATAGTGAAGTTGCTCAAAATTTGCTTCATATGTTGATTTCATGCACATATACAGTCTGCCTGGTGTGGCAGAAACAGGTTTTTCTTTTTTACATATTTGCTCCATTTGTGTGGTTTTGTGTTACTATGTTAATCTCACTTTAGACGACATCATCTGCAGTTTGGCACTGAACCTTTTGTAGTGAAACTAGCAATGATTTAATGACAGATTTCTACACATTTTATCTAATTGCAATGCCCAAACTTCATAATTTTTCTGACTGAGGAATTATTAAAACCCTTTAGCTTTAGAATCTTGGACTTTCTTACTTTCAGGATCTTTTTCCACCCACATTTTAACTATATTTACATTTTTTTTTATTTTTAAATTAATGAAACTCTGCAAAGAAACTCTTCTGTGGGTTTTTTTGAATGCAGCACCAACCTTCAGTGGAGGGGTTCCCCAGCAGTTTGTTCACCTCCTTGTTGGTGGGGTTCTGACCCAGAGCGCGCATGATGTCAGCGATCTGGTTGTATGCCACCTTGTTGTCACCCACTCTGTCAAAGAGACCAAAGGCCTCCCTGTAGTCTGAATAGACAAAGAATAGGATCTACAATGACCATGACGATTCACTTTTCACAGACTTTGATGATTATGTGTGACTGAGTTGGATCTGTATGACTCAACAGTAAAGCAGATGGACCATTGTGAGCCTTTATTAAATGTGTTATATTATTTTCTCTCATGTAGGAGGTAATTGATGGTTTTTCTTTTTTGTTTAATTAAAAAATGATACTTTTTTGTATGTTTTTCCTTACTCCTGCTATAATGTTGCATTCAGATTGGGCTTTAATCATCCCCGAATCAGTCTGTCTTTTAAGTTTGTCACTCTCTACGACAGGATGCAATGTCTTGCCTTTCACTGCGCCTGCCAGCAGGTGGAGGCATTTACTCTGCAAACTGTCAGGGGAACACAAGACATCTCAGAAGGTAGGGGTATTATTGGCTGAATGGACGGACTCCTGTTGAGCTCCATCAGCCCTTGTACTATTTCCATCTCAGCTGTCTCCTTCTCTCACCACGGGGCTATGGGGCTCTTTTAAAAGACCACCTTGGAATTGATAAACATAGCAGAGAATATGAACCCCCTCCTTTTAAAGGCAAGGCTCCCTGTGGGTTGCACTGAGTTAAAGTAGGGAATGCTGACTGCAGTGTAACGAGCCGCCTGCTCGGCGACAAGCTTGCTCCTGCAGAGCAATCAGCGGCACACAGGTGTCCGTTTTTGTCGAACACTGTCATCCTATTGAGTCTAGTGAAAACTATTTCACTTTTCATTCAATTCAATTCAATTCAATTTTATTTGTATAGCCCAAAATCACAACAATAGTCGTTGTTACTGTGACTAATTGGTAAAGTCAGAACCTCTGAGCTGATTTTTCTGATTAACTCTATTTATCAATGCTTTTTCTTTCCAGTTTCAAAAATAACACTACTATCCCTTGTATTTAAAGGTGATTACATCTTTAATTTTTTTCCATCAACACTGTTTCAGAAGACAATTCTGAATCTAACTGCATTGAAAAACACCCCTCATTCGGCCACTCTCACATCTTCCAAGACATTTGATATTCTCCTGGCATGTCAAAACACGAAGCGATGGAGCGCCTGTCCGAAGCACTTCAGCACCTGTTGGGGAATTCACTAAACTATTGTACAATTACACAGCCCCCTCCAGTTTATACACAGTTTAGAAAGATGATTAACGCAGGGACAGCTTTGTGTGACCACGTAGAAGGAGATAAGGAAGGACGCTGAGGCTTGTGTGTGGTAGTGTCGTGTGATTGCAAAGGTGGGAGGCAAATTACATACCTTCAATCTGATCTGGGCTGAATTCTACCTAGAAGCCAATACAAAGCAGCTGTGTCAGTAAAAAATGTACAGAGCAGTTGGTTTGATTTTGACGTGTCATTAAACAAAGCAAACATTTCCCTTTGAAGAAACAAAACAAGCCAAACAAAATTTTACTAGAGCTAATAAACTGCAATGACATGTTTAATCTACATATGGGGGCATCGGGTTTTAGAGGGGGAGGGCAGGGGCATCTCTAGCTGCATTAACATGTCCACATTTGGTTTGTGTGCATTGAGGGAGCACAGCAGTCGCCCCTGGGTGTCCAATCCTGAGAAGAGCTGGGTGTGGTTAGGCCATGGTGAGCTGTCCATGGTTCTGCTGCTTCTCTGCAGGAACCTGAAGCTGCTCCCACAATGCAACATCTGCTCAGAGATGCTCACATGAAGGTGAAAGTCCTCATTACAATGTTTCCCCTAAAAGCAAACTAGAAACCGGCGCAGACACAGATGCCTTCTAGTAAGTGCAGTCATGCAACTCTTAGTGGAAGCATCCTGTCTCTTCATGCGCGCCATATGCCCCCTCCAAACACAAGATCTCAGGTCTTTGTACCTTGACAGCGGACAGATCGATGGCGGGCGCCGCAGCGGGTGCAGGGGCCGGTTCGGGTGCTGGTGCCGGTGCAGGTGCGGGCTCAGCCTTCTTGGCGGGAGCCTTAGGATCCTTCTTGGGTGCCATTTTTCACTTGATATTAGAACTAGTTTGGCCCAGTAGCAAAGACAATTCCCAGTTCGGGTGACACTCAAGGAGTGGTGCACAGATTGGAGGGGACTCAGAGCAAGAAGGCACCCTCTGGGCGTATATATATGAGGCTATTTTTCCTCTTACCCCGCGTCAAGGCTGCCCCCGAGTGAGGATTGGATAGGGGGTGGGAGGGTGTGCGTGCATGGATGTGTGGAGGGCTCCTGTCTAAACATGGAATATAAGGTTGCAGGTCAGGGAGCGTTAATTCACGCCACATAGCTCTAATCAAAAGTGAAAACACCTATCGAGGCAAGGAAGGTCAGCTGCGTCTCATCCAGAATGCGCCCCGGACGCACTGCTGTGCGCTCCTGACGCACAAACTCAATCCATCCGGCCAACGTGCCATAAGGATATCAACTTTACTTCAAAATTTGTGCATGTTATCTTATCCAATCTCGCTGACAAATGTCATACATTCACCAACTGTCAGTCCGGAACCAGCAGTCAGGACAGAAAGACAGCCGCATTGAATCTGTTGAATTGAATTTATAAACTCCCGCCAAAGGCTCAAATCACAGCTGAGGTATAATAAAATGTTGATATTATGTCTCAGATTGAATTTAATGAGAAAATGTTGAACAAGTCAATAAATGTTGTGACATGTTTGTTAACAAATGCACCTTTATGGTCTTGACAACACTTTTAAAAAAAGCAGCAGAGAAAAACTCAGTAAGTATTGATCATAGAAAAGCAAATGTTTAATTAATGTTTGATAAAATGCACACCAGACTTTGTTGGCAGACCAAACAGGTTTCTTTTGAATCTTATTCTATGTTTATTGCATGTGGTGCAGCACCTGTGTGCAGTTTGTGGTTCTGTGGGCAGCCCCTCCACCACCACCCTCAGGGCGGATGTGACGCAAAAGCACAAGGAGACAGAGCTCCGAGCAGCTTTCAGCTGCTGATGCCAGTAACTCAGCCAAGGCTAAGAGTGCAAATTCTGTCTCCTTAATTCTCGTCTATATCCGTCTTTCAGGCCCAGCGGTGCAGCCCCACCTCCTCCCCATTCCTAACCAAGATGACAGAGCTCAGTGACGAAGGAACTGCAGAAATTCTTTCACCCCTTCTCACCCCGGTGCCCCCACCATCCCCCCCAACAGTATGCTTTCTCTGACCCTCTCTCTGTGAGGGTACGCCACAGAAAGCCTCAGTCCCTTAGCTGTCATCTGAGCTCACCCCTGGCACCGCACCGCATCTTCTGTCTCTGACTTCCCTTCACTCCTTCCCCCAGCAGAAACTCTGCTCCAAAACTTGCACCTGTGCTGCGGTTCAAACTGAGTTCCACTACAGACTCTCAATGGATTCAGCAGCATGTGGAGAGGAGCTGTATTAAAATATGTTGGCAGGCCAGCAAATAGAAGTTTAAAAACAAAAGTTAAAGAACAGTCTTTAGAACTTGATGGATGTGGGTTTTTTTCTAACAATGTTCACTTGTTCCAAAATAAGAGTTCCTGTCACAAATACACAACGTTACACAAAGTTTTTCATTTATCAGTGTCATTGGAACAGGTTTTTACATCGAGATGGTAAAACATTTTAGTGGCTCATGGCCAAAGAGAAAGACATGCTGGAGAAGTGAGTTCAGATCTTTGAGGAGAACAAAGGCTTCCGCCTGTTTATTGCAGGACACGCCAGTGATTTTTCAGGGTCACATTGTGCAGCGCCCTGTGGTGAGCACAAGTGCTCTCTGTGAAGCACTAGGAAATTTGGATTCAAGAGTCATGTGTCGACATTTTATTTATTTTCTCCTGCTGTTCTAGTAAAGCAGTAGTTAAGATTTTCGTGGTTTTATTGTAAGAAGATTTTAACGATAGAGAGAAATTATTTTATTTGCTGCTTGTGTCTCCCATTCCTAAAGAATCTTGCTGGTTCTTCATTCTGACAAACTTATCTGATAAATGCTTGTTTCCATCTGCTTTATCTTAGGCTTATCTCACTTTTTAAATAATCAGGTCCCTTCTGAAAAATTGTGAAGCTTCTGGATTTTAGTTTTAATAGCATGAGGATGTCTGTTAAAGCTTTCATATCTTATTTTGCTTTAAAGGGGGTCTTGTTCCAGTTTTCTGAGGTTACAAACCGTTTTTTTTTTTTGCCTTCTTCTCATTTAATTTATTGTATTTGAAATGTTTGAAAATTCACTATAATCATTTTTTTTAACTTAAGATAATAGAAAAATAGGTACCTAAAATCTTAAAGTAGAAACAAATGTGAGGATTGTGCCATTCTGTTTCTTAGGTTTATTTCTTTGGTTCTTGTCATGTTCTACTTTCAGGTTTTCCTCCCGGCAGTTGCATAGGTTTAGCCTGGTCATCTCCCTTGTTTTGGCATGTTCAGAGTTATTTATTTATTAAAGGGCCTATATAGTACAAAATAACTTTTTGAGTTTTAAGTGTATTATAATGTTAATCCCTCACTATAAACAACGAAACAAGCCGATTTTTAAACTCCTGGTAAGACAATTTATCTTTCCCCGTAGGCAGTTTTTTTTTGTTTTGTTTATTTGTTTAAAGAAAACCCGCCAATGGGGTAAAAATTATTTACTTATTTCTAAGCGGCTTCTTTTTACAGTAAAAAAACAGCAACTTGTTGTTAATTTGCAAAAAGGTGACCCATTGTTGGAGAGGAACTACCAGCCGCCGTGTCAAATCTGAATTTTTGGACACAAAAATAAAATTCCAAGACTTTTTTTCCTTTCCTCCAGTCTAGTAGTCAGGTGCAACACCTCACTGAAAGTTGCAGGTCGTTTGCTTTTTGTGGACTAATTTAAAACCCAGACTGATGTTTTTCAAGTTGAATTCTTTACTTCAGGTAAAGATGATTCCATTTTTAATGTTCTTTTTTGAGTGATGTTATAGCAGCCTTTAAAACACCATCTAATAATTACAAGTGCAAAACAATACTGATCCATATATATCCTTGTTTGGAAGATGAATCATGGTGATGTGATACTTTTTACGTAGGTTGGGTTCCTTATGACTTTCGGTCATCTGCAAATACCGAATGCTGAAAACCCTTCATAATCTCACCCCAGGGGTTTTTCAGCCACATAGATCCCATAACAGTTTCCTTGCAGGAAGGACTGTGTGTAGTCTGCATCCTTCACTCCTCTTAAAATCCTCCCTGAAATATTGATAGAATTTCTATTATGCATTTACACCGATCTAAGGAAATGATTTCAAACGCACACCCTAAAAGTTCACCCGTTTAACAGTTAAAAGTTCAATTCCCATGGAGGTGAAATGACAGCTTTGAGAACCAACATTGGAGCACTCTTGCAATGAGAATGATTAATGAAAGATGAGGAACTGGAGCTCGGGAGGGAAAAAGGTGATGAGTGGAGCGTGGCGTAAGATTCCAGCAGAGGTAGTCTCCCTGTTCACTGACATTTTGCCTTTGTGATGAGCTGCTGAGAGCTCCAGAGAATAAAATGACAGGAAGCTCTGATGGCCTGTCTTTTCCTCAAAACGGAGGTCACTCCGCCATGTGTAGTGACTCTGAGTTTGGATGAGAGTGGATTTTAGGACTCTAGTCACATCCACCACCTCCCTTTTTAAACCCTGAGTGCTTCCCTCTGTGCCCTCTATCCATGCCAAATGGAATGGGGCTGTAACTGAGCCTGGGGGGACAGATGGTTCCTATTTATAGTCCCTAAATGGAGGTGTGAAGTTTCTTGGGATTTCTAAGAGTGGGGGGCCATGGCTCCTTAAGGGGGTTGATGCAGCCACTGTGGCCTGCGTGATCTCTTTCCCTTACTCACGCCTCCAAAAGCCCCCCCACATCATCCACAATGGGCTTAGACCGGGGCAGGCTAAACAAAGCTGCACCTTTTAAACTGTGGCACCTCATCCTGACAAGACATGCGACACCAGCCAGAAAGAACAGTCTCTCCCGTCTTTCCATTTAACTGTTCTCCATTTGACAATCTGAAGGAAAAAGTCTTGTTGCAGCAAAACTGTCCTAATGACACAATGGGACATTGAAATGAGATTGCTGACACAGTCTGAGGCTAATCTTGTGTCTTGACAGCACACGTGGCAGCAGTAAATCATCTGAAGCCATTTTAAAACCAGAGGAAAACTACTACATCAGTGAAGAAATGCCCCCCTTGAGGAAGCATATGTTTAAAACTATTAAACTTTGTTTATCTATTCATCCTTCAGACTTTCAGAACTCCCACATCACAGGAAACTGTAGGTAACTCTTAACCCTTGTGCTATCCTATGGGGTCAAGATGACCACTGACGTGTTATTTCTACCATGATAAAGGTGGAGAGGATTTAATGTAATCCATGGACACAGTGAAGATCACAAATCATTGAAGAAAAAAGTTCAGCGCACTGTCTAGTCACTAGACTCTATGGATAAAGGTGGAAAAATTTCATGTATTCCATTGAACCAGTGAAGATCACAAATCATTGAAAAAAAAAAGGTTCAGGGCACTGTCTAGTGGGTCTAGATCAGTGTTTTTCAACCAGTGTGCCGCGGCACACTAGTGTGCCGTGGGAGATGGTCAAGTGTGCCGTGGGAAATTGCCCTCATTAACTGATCTAACAACATTTCCATTCCCATCTCCAGGAAATCAGCTCTTTGTTCATCCAAACAGGCCCCTGATAAAACACTGAGTAGTTAGGAATATAAAAGATCATAAAATTATTTTTTCTTTGTGTTTATTTGATTCTATTAAATACATTTTGATAAGAATGAAGATACGGCGATTTAGCTGCAGCTATACCTGTTAGCTATACCAGTGCCGCCCCTTTAACTGTCTCCACCAATCATTCTTGAAGGCTGAATCACATGTCATCAGTCTAACCAATCAGAAGTGGTTAAAGTCTTAACTTCCTTGTTTAGATTTAACTCAAAAAGTCTCTCAGTTCTAACAAAAATACCAGCTAAAGCTCGTCTTTAGCGGTGTAGCTTTCCACAGAATCCGGTGTCAGACCGTGGAACAAGAGAACAAAACCATGAAGCTCAGAGAAGCTGGTCTTTCTGCGGTCGGCCGATTTACGGCACTACATCTCCCATGATGCATTGGGTTAGAACGACTGTCTTAGCGCACAATGAGCCTCTCCTCTTAACGTCTTTAAACAAGGAACACACATCAAACAGTTTTTGAATCTTTTAACTTAACTTTTAATACAACTTTTAGAAAAAACAGCTGCAGCTTCCAGCTTTTTCTGCCACAATTATCATGAAAATGCCCGTGAGATTCCGGAGGGCGGGGGGCGGCTGTCGATCAATGCAGACTGAGTTTTTGCTTTTTTTTTTTTTTTTTTTTGGGATGCTGGTGTGCCGCGGGATTTTTGTCAAGGCTAAAGTGTGCAAAAAAGGTTGAAAAACACTGGTCTAGATGACCCAAATCCCAACTGTAAAGTGCCTAGGATAGCACAAGGGTTAAAGCCAGTACTATGAACGTCCAAGGCTGAACATTGGCAAGAGGGGGAAGTGCCCCTCGAATGCCGTGACTGCCCCCCCCCCCCCAATTGTGATGTTCCTCAAAAATCCAGTTTTAACTAAAGAAATAAAAAAACAAGAAAGAAAAACAAAAAAACAAACAAAAATTCAACAAAAAATAAAATAAAAGACAAAAAACAAACAAAAATACGTAAGGATGAACAGACAGTCAGATGGTAAAATAGACAGACATAAAAGAAAAATAAATGCATCTTCAAATGGGGACAAACCAGGGTTCTGCTTTTGCTTTACACTCAGAAAAAGCCTTTAACATAAAACGTTATTGACATATCAAATAGATCAAAGGAGAATATAGGAACCCAGACTCTCTATGAAGAATTTTGACCAACCAAGGACTCAGATTTGGTGTTCATGTATGGATGACGACCCTTTGAATGTACTTAAGTACCGACCATTTAAAAATTGATTGATTAGTTCAAAAGGGGCCCAAGTCGGCATTTTTTCAAAATAAAGATATTATATGTTCTATGGTCTTCAAGGGAAAAGCTATCTGATTGTGTACAAAAAAGTCCCAAGTCTGTTGTAATGTATCGACTATGCTTGACATTTAAAATGCATTAAATGCAAAATTCCTGGACTTGGGCCTCTCTTGCATGGGTTTTGCTTTATACCATAGATGGCAGCACTAGTTATCCAATATGGCAGCACCCCTGTTTAATTCAAGTCCAAAGAGCTTTAGTTTGCTAGTCCTCTGAAATGATAAAAGTGAGGTGCTTCATATCATAGCATTTGTAAGCTATGTGTGAAGAATGAAACATTTGGTGTAGCCTCCCTTTAAGCTATGCAATTAAAATCATTTCCTGGAAAAACAAACCTCTTGGACTTGGGCCCCTTTTGAACTAACCGATTCAATTGATTATGTAGGAGAAATTAATAGTTGTGGTTTGTGCCCGGTTGGAATTCTATGACACCAAGTCTTTCATGTATCGGAATAGAGCTGTAAATAGAAAAGCCTGAACCAAGATTCACAAGATTTTCACACCAAACCTCTTCCAACTGTAGGTGCGATAGTAAAAAGCAAAAAAGAAGAAGCCCCCCCCCCCGCTTGTCTAGTGTGAACACCGATATACACGTTCAAGATTCTGCTTTTAGCATGTTCTCAACCCTTGTACTATCCCAGGCACTTTACTGTTGGGAGTTGGGTCATCTACACCCACTGAACAGTGCGCTGAACCTTTCTTTTTCAATGATTTCAATTTCAATGATCTTCACTGGTTCAATGGATTACATGAAATTTTTCCACCTTTATCCACCTTCGTCGTTGTAGAGAACACGTCAATGTGAGGGTGGGGTCATCTAAGATAGCACAAGGGTTAAACACGCGTCAAGTGCCCGGTGTGTCCGTTGCTTAGTGGTTGTTTTTTCCTAAATGCATCGATGCATGTATATTTTATGTACTTAGGTTTGGGTTTTGCAGTATTAAAATATATTTCTGAAGCAAAAGCAAAGGGCCACACACTTGTTTAAACACAGTTCAATTTTGTTCTCTTCGTTTTTAATTTATGTCACACATATTTAGGATCTAATTATTTTTTAAGCTAAAAAAGTAACTTTTTTTTTGCTTTTGATTTCAATGTGATGCATAAAAATGTAAACCTGTTTCATAATTTTAGAAAAGATTTGTAAAAGGGGAGTTCACTGACAATTTGAAAACACTCAATTGTTTCTTTCTTTGACTGAACAAACTGTCAGATAAATGCATCTAGACAATAAAGAAAAACAATAAGAAGGTTTTCAAGGGGTTTCCATCCTTGAAAGCAGCCCTCTATTGTTTGTCTGCGCTAAGGGGCCAAGACTGTGTTTGGAAAGCTGGCAGAACTACAGCGAGGAAGCCTGCTTATCTATTTACGGTCTCTCTGAAGCTCAGTCTCCATCTGAAACTCTCACTTGGAACTGGAGACAATGTGGGATCCCGCCACTGAAGACAGGCGCGGGGCCTTGTTAAGCCTCAAGTCATCTGATCAGTAATGGAATGTCAAAGGCAGCTACAGGCGAGCCCTGCAAAACATATATTCAACCAGTAAATTGCACAGTTTTCATTTTGCAGCCAATCAGATTGACTTATATATAATTAATTCAAAAAATGCCTTTTTTTTGCTGCTCATTTTTACTTAATGCTACAATCAAGTTCTATTATGTAAAGAAAATGAAACTATTCTGTAAAATTTGAATAACATCTATAAATATAAATCACATGTGGTGTATAGTAAAAGTGAGTGATTAAAACACTAATTTAATTTTCTAGAATCCAACATGGTCTAAGGTTCCTGAAAATCAACTGTGTTTTGGAACATTAGAGCATTTTTTCCAGACTGAGAGCCCACTTTCTAATAAACTACAATCCAATGAAACACTGACATTTCTAATTAGTTTCAATTAATAAAACCAGCAATAAAATCTAATAGTTATACAAAGCCATAACGCCTGCTAAACAAAATATTTACCGAAACATGGACACAAGTATTTCATTTAGACAGTATTATGGCAGTTTTTTTTTAGTACAGCTGGATCATTACACTCAACCACAAAAACTTCCTCTTAGTGTTTAGTTTCACATAAATCTATTTGCCTAAGTAAGTTTGAACTGCACAGACGAATTAGACAGGCACAGTGTTACAATGCTCCAATTTGTCTGTTATCTAAATATACACATAGGATTTGATCTGTTTAGACAATGAAATAAAAGTGGCATGGCAGCTGTCAAGCTCCATGCTCTTCTGCAGAGCTTTGACAGCCGGATGCCACGAGAAGCTTCAAATATATGGCCAGTCCAAATGTGCAACAGTAGTTTCCCGTTTAATGTGATGCTGCACAGTAGCAGGCTAAGATTTCAAACCCATGAATAAAGTCAGGGATGTTTGTTTTAGAAAAACTTTAATTCAATGACAATTTGGCTGTATTTTGCAAAGAAATAAAAAAAACAACATGAAAACGTGAAATTGTCTATTACTTTTTGTCTGTAACAATAAACGCAAAGGTAGAAACATTTTATTCTATTAAGACAATAACATCATGATAGAAGGTGACATGCCATATTGTAAAAATGCCAAATAATTATCTGCTGCTACATTATTTTTAAAGAATATACGGACAACGTACCGTCTTAACTGGGAGGTTAAACCTCCTTTGGAGTTGGAAGTTTTTTTTATTTCAAGCAATCAAAACATACTGAAACCAAAGAAGACAAACAAGAGAAACATATTTCTATACAGAGATATATCACACCTAGGATAAATAGCCATGAAATGATTGGAAAATATACAAATGCATACATTCACATGTAAAGAAATCTGTTTAGTTATTCTAAATCATAGACGAATTAGCCCTTGTGCATACAGAATGAAACTGTAAATGTGAAGATTGTCATAAGGAATTTAAAAAATTGCTTGAAACTGAATTAATACCATCCCACTCTGTTTTTTTTTTTTTTTTTGCTTTACTTGACTTTTAATTGTTATTTTCATGTTTTACAATTTAAAGCAAATCAGATGCTAAAACCGTCAAAAGAATTCTAACAGCTATAGTAAATGCACCACATTTCTATTAGAATACAAGCAATTTTTTAAATTTCTTTTATTTCACATCAATATTTTACACAAATACATGTGGAGTCTTTGGTGCATTTCCCAAAATAGACTCTAGGTGTCAACAGCGCTCCACACAAAACAAATTGCCTTCCTTTGGAGAGCAAAAATAAATTTTACTTATCAGGCTTTAACTTCATCTAAATGTTTAAAGTATGTATACACACACAAACGTACCCACATTTAAAAACATGTACTTTAATAATCAACACTTTAACTCTAAAAGATGATCTTAACAAGAAGGCCATGCTTTCCAAAAGTCTGACTTCTAAATAGCATTTTCTGATGTGTTCAGGTCCTGCTTTTCCCTCAGACTGCTGAACACAGCAGAGTGGCGGTCAGGCCGCTTTCTCCACAGAGAACCAGTCCCGCAGAGATCAGCAAAAACACAGACCACTCTAATCCTACCGCCATGCAGTCTGTTCACGGAGAGCTTGCGTTTTTCTTTGCGGCCAATTGGCCTTAAAGAAAGAACTGGTCAGATAGAAAAGCACTGCACACACGTTTGCAATAAGCAGCTTCAGCTATTTGGAGAGAACGTTTTGATTTCATTTTATTTTTAGATTAAAATGAAGCCCATTGCACTGAGAGTAACCACAAATTAATCCAACAAAGATGGCAGTGAACCCAACATTCAGCCTAAAGTAGCCTAATATAAGGAACTCTCATGTCAAACGGAAACATGTGAAAGTTTTGGATGTAAAACAGGGTGCAGTGGTCTTCTTATAAAATGTTTGTCTCCATTTAAACACATCCACTCTTCAAATGTACCCAAAAGTAGGCGTTTTCCTGAAAAGCCAATAGAAACACGGTGCGCTTGTCACGGTGAAGAAGCGTCGGCGGCCGACGCGCGTGAACGAATCGAACGCACACTTGACCTGCCTCTGTAGCCGCTGCTAGCCTTTCGCATAGTTGTCTAAAAAGACAAGTTACATTTTACCTATCAAGTTAAGTGCTTGTCATTTCTCCCCCTCATTTCCGCGTTTTTTCCCCAACTTATTGGTTAAGCTAAAATGTCAAAGATCCTGCTCGCGTGCGGCGTTGTTAAATCTGTCAGAGTGGGATGCGTGGTGGGCAGAAACGTGGGGAGCACGGCGAGCTGGCTCCGGCTTTCAAACTACCAAACGCTTCAGTTTGAAGGTAAGAGGAACACGCAGTCTGAAAAAGGGGCCATTATTGTAGAGAATTACAAATAAATATATATAAAAGAAAAAAAATCTTGTTTTCGTTTTTTCTTTTTATTTTAAACGAGCGTAATGAGTGGACAAATGTTTAAATCAACCTTAAACAGCAATATTAAAGGATTGATAAAGTAATTAAATAAAAAGATATACCCAATTATAAAAAAGTAATTTGGGCTGTATCGTTATTTAAAAAAAAAAAAACAGTTTCGTTTATCGAAGGAGAACTTTTATTGGGGTCATGCCGATTTATTAAGAGGTCACGTGGTTGACTGGCTAAATTTAAAACAAACTGGATTCCGGTTTCTTTGAAATACTTATGAAAACCTGGTAAGTTAAATGACTTTTGGAAGAGAAATTTTACGTTTCGTCTATTATATAGAAAGCTGAGGGTGTAAGTTAGATTCTGACATCTGTGTCAGTGCGCATGCGCACATCATTCGGATAAATCACAGTACAGCTCAAGTTCCAGACTCACTCGTGGTTTCCCAGTTATGTCCCTTAAATCCATCATTATTTGCATCACAAGAGTCTTGAAATGTAATGTAAAATATCTCAGTAATGGTACAAATAATAATCATAACAAACATACTACTACTACTAATAATAATGCTGACACTTTTGCATACAAGGGAGTTGGATATACGTCTGTCTCAGCATTTGCAGCACATCTGACAGTTCCCTGCTGTTTCAGCAGGGAACTCCCAAAGCTTCCCAGGTTCCCCTCATTCCCTAAATAAGCCTGTTTTTTTTTTGCCTCTGCCTCATTTAGGCTATTTAAAAAAAATAAAGGATCAAAGTCATTTTTGTTTGAGATTGCACTTGTCGCCACTCTCTTTTGTTGATCTCCTAGGCTCAGACGGCCCGCCTGGTACTGGAGGACGGCACCTCCATGAAAGGGTTTTCCTTTGGGCACACAGTGTCTGTAGCTGGTGAACTGGTCTTCAATACTGGCTTGGTCGGGTGAGAAGAAACTGTGATTTGCCAGTTGATTGTATAAGTTACAATCAGTCAGCCTAAAATAAAAACCACCAACTTCCACACGTTATTGTTTGCAGACAATTTATTTTAAATGTTAAAACCTTGTGAAAAGTGCAGACCTTTAGTTTCCAAAAGTGTCAAGTTTTGATGATTTTTCTCCACCAAGTGGCTTTGATTTGACAGCCCATGCTCATCTTTGCTTCAACATGCCTTCATTACAATCCTGACAGGTTAGCTTCTTTGCTTTAGGTACCCTGAGGCTCTGACTGACCCCAGCTACAGAGGTCAGATCCTGACGCTGACATACCCAATTGTGGGCAACTATGGTGTACCTAACACAGAGGAGCTGGATGAGCTGGGCCTCAGAAAACATGTGGAGTCCGAACGGATTCAGGTCAGAAAGGCGGCGGAAGCTGCGAATGGCAGACGGTTCTGCATTTATGCATTGTTTGTGTTCACATGCATGTTTACTGTTTTATATGGCCCACGAGAGTAAACTTGAGTTATAAGTTCTTCTGTAATTAAGTCATGGCCAGCCTGGATCCTTCCTTTAACCACAAATTTGACTCATACATTAAAAAAAAAAAAAATAATAATAATAATTATATATATATAATTATATATTATATATTACACCGCCGGGCAGAGCTCCAGCGGTGGCGCCTGGCGTGGTATGCTCGGCGATTGTACACGAATGATGTCACGTGACTTCCGAACAAAAGTACGCCCGAAGAAATCGCATAATCGTAACCAAAAGTAAAGTCAAGGCTGTTTTTGGCACGCTGCAACTCGAGAAGAGGTAAAATACTATTTCATTGCTCATATTGATCATAATATCATTAGAATTAATCAGAAATAATTCAACAGTGATAAGAAAGTAGAAAAGTAAAAACAGGAATTCAGAAACAGAGGCTGTTGCAAATTTAGGAAATGACTGTAAAGAGACCATAGTTTTTTTCACATCCAGAAAGGTCCAGATATCATTCTATTAGTGATGATTTGCAACTTTGGGGCAGGAAACATTATTTTATGCCTTTTGAGAAATGGGAAATCATGAAATTTAACCTTTTACCCCTATGAAAAATATTTTTTTGTAATAAAACATTAAATTGTGTGGCCATTAATCTGCAAATTTGATGTTAGCTTTTTGTGATTACCTTCACGCTCCAATCCGCCTGTCAATCTCATGCTCCGGTCTTCCCTCACTCGTGAACAAGACCCCCAGATATTTAAACTCCTCCACCTGGGGCAGGGACACTCCACCCACATAGAGATGGCAACTTACCTTTCTCCGGTCAAGAACCAAGGCCTCAGATTTAGCTGTTCTGACCCTCATCCCAGCCGCTTCACACTCGGCCGCAAACCGCCCCAATGCACGCTGGAGGCCCTGGCCCGATGAAGCCAACAGGACAACATCATCCGCAAAGAGCAGAGAGGAAATCTTGTGGCCCCCAAACCAGACGCCCTCTGGTCCCTGGCTGCGCCTAGAAATTCTGTCCATAAAAACTATTAACAGAACCGGTGATAAAGGGCAGCCCTGAGTACAACGCGCACCGGGAACATGTCTGACTTACTATGCGAACCAAACTCTTACTCCGGTCATACAGAGACCGGACAGCCCTCAGTAAGGCTCCCGGACCCCATACTCCCAGAGCACCCTCCCCAGGATACCACGGGGGACGCGGTCGAACGCCTTCTCCAGATTCACAAAACATATATGGACTGGCTGAGTGAACTCCCACAATCCCTCCAGCACCCTAAAGAGGGTACAGAGCTGGTCCACTGTTCCACAACCAGGACGGAAACCGCACTGTTGTTCCTGAATCTGAGGTTCAACTGTCGGACGAACTCTCCTCTCCATTACCCTGGCATAGACTTTCCCAGGGAGCCCGAGGAGTGTAATTCCCCTGTAGTTGGAACACACCCTCCTGTCCCCCTTCTTTAAGAGGGGAACCACCACCCCTCTCTGCCAGTCCAGTGGTACAGTTCTTCACTGCCACGCGATGCTGCAGAGGCGTGTCAGCCAAGAGACTCCCACAGCATCCAGGGACTTGATGTACTCAGGGCAGACTTCATCCACTCCAGGAGCCTTGCCACTGAGGAGCTCGTTGACTACCTCAGTGACTTCAGCTTTGGTAATAGACAGCCCCACCCCAAAGTCCTCATTCTCCGCTTCTTCAAAAAAAGGCGTGTCAGTGAGGCGTGTCCTCGAAGTACTCCTTCCACCGCCCGACAATGTCCCTAGTCAAAGTCAACAGCCCCCCACCTGTACTGAAAACGGTGTCTGTGGAGAACTGCTTTCCCCTCCTGAGGCGCCGGATGGTTTGCCAGAATTTTTTCGAGGCCAACTGATAGTCTTTCTCCATTGCCTCACCGAACTCCTCCCAGGACAGAGTTTTTGCCTCCGCAACAGTCCAGGCCGCAGCTCGCTTAGACTGCCGATACCTGTCAGCTGCCTGTGGAGTCCCACAAGCCAACCAGGCCTGGTAGGACTCTTTCTTCAGCTTGAGGGCATCCCTTACTTCCGGTGTCCACCACCGGGTTCTGGGGTTACCGCCGCGACAGGCACCAGAGACCTTGCGACCACAGCTCCGAGCAGCAGCAGAGACAATGGAAGTGGAAAACATGGTCCACTCTGACTCAATGTCCCCAACCTCCCTCGGTACCTGTTTGAAGTTTTCCTGAATGTGGGAGTTAAAGATTTCCCTAACGGAGGGCTCAGCCAGACGTTCCCAGCAGACCCTCACAGTACGTTTGGGTCTTTCCGGCCTCCTTCACCGCCAGCGAATCCAACTCACCACCAGGTAGTGATCGGTGGACAGCTCTCTTCGCCCGAGTGTCCAAGACACCGGGCCGAAGGTCGCCTGAAACAACTACAAAGTCGATCACTGACCTCCTGCCTAGGGTGTCCTGACGCCTGATGATGAATGAAGTTATCATACATTTAAGTCTAGAATCATTGGAATTGTTTAAAATATTGAGGAAAGTCTTTAGGAGATCTATTATTGTAGTATTAGTATTAATTGTCATAGCTGTCATAGCTATTCATTGAATTTTAGTTTTCTTTATTGATTTGTCAAGAACACAATTTTTGCTTTGCTTCTTCAAGGTGTCTGGTCTTCTGGTCCAAGACTACAGCCATGAGTACAGCCACTGGAACTCTGTCAAGTCTTTGGGTCAATGGCTGCAGGAAGAGAAGGTCCGCTTTTACAATGCAGAACATTTATGGGCTTGTTCTTCAAGTTGATGTTTGTCTCTCTTTCAAAGGTTCCTGCTCTGTTTGGGATAGACACCAGAATGCTGACAAAGATCATCAGAGACAAGGTTTTGCAAATGCAAACATCAGGACCAGCCGACTGGCTTTTTTGGACCAGCCGACAGCCCACTTATATAGCTGTGTTTCTCCTCAGGGTACAGTGTTGGGAAAGATTGAATTTGACGGCCAGCCTGTTGACATAACTGACCCAAACCAGAAAAATCTTGTAGCAGAGGTTTCAACCAAGGTGATGGCTGCTCTGTTTTCACATCTCAATGAGTTCAGTACTAGCATATGAGTCCAAACACTACATCTCCTCATTTACTCAACAGGAAACTAAAGTTTTTGGTAAAGGGAACCCAGTTAAAGTGGTGGCTGTCGACTGTGGTGTAAAGCATAACATAATTCGACTGCTGGTTAAGGTAAGAATGGACGTGATCGTTGATGTTTAAACTCCACTCTATTTTTGCCGTGTAATCCCATACTAAGCAGTCACTCTTAAACTACATACACACAGAGTCAGTAGCGGTATAGGCATGGGCCATACGGGCAATTGCCCGGTGTGCAAAATTAAAGCTGGGAGGCAGCTCAGTGATTGAAAAGAAAAAAATCTGCACCACAATTGGTTTTCTATTATCTGGTATATCACAGAGTTTGTAACAGCCTGAAACCTGCAAATTAGCGCCCCCCGCAGCGGCACTCGCTCCTGTCTTTGAGAAGGTGCCACAAATGTGTGAAGGAAAGGGGGAGGGGCAAAGGGCACAGGGAGCAAGGTGCGCAGCCTTGATTGCGCAATACCTGGATCATCGCGTGCCTTTAGATCAAGAGTGTCAAACTCATTTTGGTCCGGGGGCTACATTCAACCCGTCTGATCTCAAGTGGGCCGGACTGGTAACATAAAAGCAAAATAACCTATGGTCAAGACAAGGCTATGGAAAAAAATGAAACTAAAATGTAAATGTGCAAATCAATGAAAAATGAAACTAAATGAAACTTGCAAACATTTGTGAACTTAACAAGAATTTGGAGTTAACCCCCCTTTCTCTCCTGAAACTTCCGCCGGCCATCAATTCAGATCCTGTGCTGCAACACATTTACTGTCGTTCAAGTGTTCATACACGATGACATGTTCAAGAAATTTTGGTTGGCTGCCTGAAATATGTGTCAACACCTGCCTTCTTCCTGACCTTTGATGGGGCTTCATCAGTGACCAGACAGACATGACAGGACCAGTACACTCCAACGTTGTCCAGTGCAGTAACTAGAGATCTGACCATCAGCCTGCATCATCAGCTGTTGTTGTGTCCATCATAGGAACAAACTCAAGAAACTCCTCTGTGACGGTCTCTTCAACACCTCTAATAAATATGCAAAATATGCACAGATGTGCAACTTCTGTGATGTCGGTGCTTTCATCAATAGCAACCGCAAGTACAATGAATGACTGGATTCCTTTATTTGGCGCCCAAGTCTCCTCAGAGATGTTGTACCTGCAATCGTAGTCCTTGACAGACTCATGTTGGCAAAGGTTGACTACTTTTGGGGCAAAAGACTTCTGCAGGTTTTTTTTCCATAAGTTCACGTCTGAAAATGGTTTGGATGTTTGCAGCAACTTGTTTGCGATGAGGTAGCTGTCACTGCTCCATCACTGACGTCACGGCTGCAGTAAATGCAGACGGTTGTTTTTCAGTCCAGCTAATAAGTAAATCTTCTCTTTTCGTAACTCCAAATGGTGAAACTTTTCTTTATGGTGAGGTGCTGAATGTTATCTTCTTTGAGCATTGAGACCTGTTGATGACATACCAAGCAGGCAGGTTTTGCATTCAGCTCCGTGAACTAATAAAACTCTGCCCATTTCTCCTGGAAAGCTCGGCACTCCACTTCAACATTTTTTTTCTTTTGACAACATTTTGGTCATTAAGGTGTCACTACTGATCACTCTTAAAGCAGTGTCACGGCGGTGAGGCTCGTGGGAAACCAAACTGAATCTTATCCAGAGGGAAACCTGTTAGGTTTTGCTTTTAGTACGAGCAGAGATATGCTATTTCCCCTGTTATGCTTTTTCTTTACTCCTCCTAGTGGCGGAATTACACATTTCAGTTATTTCTTTAAAAAAAAAAACCTAACTTGCCACAGGAATAGACAAGAAACGTGCTTTTATTTATTTATTTTAAATATCCTTATAATTTTTACTCTTCATGTGTGGGCTGGATTAAACCATTTGGCGGGCCGTATTTTTGACACCCCTGCTTTAGATTACTCAGCTTATGCTAATGATTTCATTCTTTATTAACTATTTAAGCGTTTTTATGACGGGTCTTTATTTTCCATTTACATTTATTTTTTACTTGTGCCTGTCGTTTAGTTGCTGTTAGTAACCTATTTGACATAAAGACAGCAGGTAATGCAGGCAGTGAAACAGCTGTGCTTTTTGAGATAATATAAAAACAATAGATCATTTGTTTATGAATGTACTGAGGTTTTTGGAGGATTTTTACTGTTGGTGTTGCACAAAATTTGGAAAATGCCAAATATTTCTATGATTGAAGTTTCTATGATTTATTTTTTAATGTTTTATAAGACCTAAAATTTCTTTGTTTTCTTTGTTTCACAAAGACAGACACAGGACATCAGAAATGAACTTATTGGTAAAAATGATGCTAGGAGTCCAGCTCTAAAGAAACGGACCAAAGAGCAAAGAAAACTGAATGATTTGATTTCTTATTTCTGATTATTAATATTTCCAGACTTTGTGTGTTTTGTTCTGCAGCATGTTCATATTTGCATAATTTTGACAGAATATGGTTTTATGGAGTGCAAAATATACGTTATTTAAGGTTTAACTTGATTTATTCTGGGTTAATATTCTTGGTTTTATTCATATTTATGTTCAAAGCGTGTTTTGGATTTAGGCCCCCTGTGCAACTGAGTTTGACACCCCTAAAATACGAGTATTGAAAATTCATGCATTTTTTTGTGTGAAGTTGGCCAATAAAAATAGGTAAAACAGGAGGATGTCGTCACTGTCGGCACTGTGCATGGAGGGGGGGGGGGGGGGGCTAAGTTAGTGTAGAACTGCCACTGCACGGAGTGTTCACAGTGGACAAGAAGGGAAGGGCTTCTTCTTTTCTTTTTTTTCTACTGCACGTCTGCCACCTTCAGTTGGAAGAGGCCTGATGTAAAATGCCCAAGTGGTGCATATCTCACGATTTGAGCACAAACTAGAAATAGTTTGGTCTATTGCTAGCGTCCTTGCAACACCGGATATGGATTATCATCACATCAGGAGAGTGGCCTTGGTGTATCTTGAATTAGAAAGCAAACACAGACGTCGTCAGGCCCATTGCCGTGTCTGGGTACGCGACATAAACCAAATCTATATGTCACTACCTATTCTGAGTCCCTAATTGGTCAAAGTTAGACCGGGTTTAGCTTTCAATGTCTGTGCGTTTTGTATGTACTGTCTTAAAAATGTGTGTATAGCTAGACAAGAGTTTGAACGCTGAAGCCCAAAATGCGCATTTAGATAGACTTTTCCTTTGAAGAGGCTGCTTGAACCCGCATTGTTGCTTCACAAGGTATTTGTTGCTGTGTACAGAGGGGCGCTGAGGTCCACCTGGTGCCATGGAACCAAGATTTGTTGAGTTTGCAGTATGACGGCCTCTTCATATCAAATGGGCCTGGAGATCCATCTCTGGCAAAGACACTAATCGACAATGTTCGAAAGGTATCATCTTTCATTTGTTTTGCCTCTTAGTTGCAGCTCTTTGTATTAGCAGTTTGATAATATTATGTTCTGTAGTTTTATAATAAACTTTTATACTAAACATGCATCTATTTTCTTTCAAGGTGCTGGAGAGCGATCGTCCAGAACCAGTATTTGGCATCTGTATGGGTAATCAGATTACTGCTTTGGCTGCAGGAGCAAAATCTTATAAACTACCTATGGGGAACAGGTAAACTTCATTCCCTTAATCGAAGTTTGTTCTTGTTTTGGTTTTTTAAATCTTTTAGTTGAACTGCTACCAGATTGGAAAGAAGTTGAGGCCTAATCAAGAAGTTGACATTTATACATAAATAAAACATGCTTCAATGCCCTGCCTGTCTATTACATGATAGAGAATCTGTACATTTTTGCACGTCTGTGTTTCCCTAGAGGCCAGAACCAGCCAGTGCTGAACGTGATGACAGGCCAGGCCTTCATTACAGCACAGAACCATGGTTACGGCATAGATAGCAAGTCGCTGCCTCCAGGCTGGAGTTCGCTTTTCATCAACGCTAATGATGGCACAAATGAGGTTGTTTTCATGTTCCCTGTTTTTTTTCTTTTAAATACAGCGTGGCATTTTGATCCTTTTGTCAGTCGTAGACAGAGAACACCTTTTTTGTGTTTTCAACACATGCAAATACACAGGTGTAGTGTTTACAGAATTGTTTTCAAATCATCACATTAGAAATTTGATCTTGTTCCTGGGTGTTTGTCTGGATTTTTTTGTTTCATTTTCCTATAAAAAGTATGCATAATTTCCAGGGCATCATGCACAACAGCAAGCCGGTTTTCACGGCCCAGTTCCATCCGGAGGCTAAGGGTGGTCCCACCGACACAGAGGTAATTAAAGACTTTGATGGTGCTGCATAAAGTACCTTAATGCTATCTTGCAACTAATTAAAGGTGTATTCACAAGATGCAACCACAGTAAAAGTTACGTTTTTTTTCTTCTAAAATAGCAATTGTGTAAATGATAGCCTGAAAAAAAAAAAAAACTATGGCCCTGTTCAGATAATAGTCAAACCTGCAATTAGATGAAGCAACTAATATATTACACGTCAGTGATAAGAACCTTCACCTGGTTCATCAGGTTTCAGATTTAGTTTTTTGCACAGAAAATCACTTTTTAAACTTCAGAGATTTTTTTCCTAATGTTAACATTTTTTACATTGTAGTATAAGTGCTGCTGTCACATATCATGCGTAATAGATGTTTTATCCCTGAACTGACCTCACATACGCAGAACAACGGGCGTCACACGTAGAACCAAGATGAGGTTGACATTGATGAAGGTTTGGAATCTCTTCCAAAAAGCTCTTTACTGACTGGCATCCACCACTTAGCTTGTAGCATCTTTGAAAAGGACCATCAGTCGACTGCCTGATATGGCGTGTAGTTAACCTCTCTCTCTTGCTGGTTGTCCTAGAAACCTTTGGAGCAAATATTTTTTGTTTGTTTCAGAGGCTGCATTTAAAAAACAACAAAAAAACAACAACAAAACACCTGAGGCTCAACTTTAGCAGCAATAACTGCTCAAAAGAAGCCTGCATGTGGAAAAAGCTCATAATAGTGAAGAACCAGAGGGAATAGTATAAATCTCAAGTGTAAAAAATACACTGAATGTGTGAAAATGTGTGGAGCTTAAGTGCAGAAGTGGTGCAGTGGACTGAGGTAAACTGATTAATCATTCATCCAATTACTGTAATTTCCGGACTATAGAGCACACTTGATTATAAGCAGCACCTATTACATTTTTAAAGGATAAACCATTTTGTACATACATAAGCCGCACCTGTCTATAAGGCGCATATGCCCACATTGAAACGTGTTATAGAATGAGGATGTGTATGTGCTGAAACCGCGTGCGTGTGTAAGGAAGAGGAGGAGGGAGCACGTGCAGCAGAAGGAGAGGAGAGCGCACAGCGGAAGCGTGTTAAAAGTGTGTTGGGGGTGGCCGTTTCTATATACAGAGTGATGGAGAACTGTTGAAGAAGGTTTCTCTCAGAAGAGCTTTGAATAATTCTTTATTAACCCGCTCTGGAGGCTCTGAGGGTCCAAACGGGGAAGTGAACCCCGAAGGAAAATCCGCCTTCGGGGGAGAGGAAAGGAAGAAAAAAAGTAATCACAGGAAAGGTTCAACACATGATATATTTATAAAGAAAAACAATACACAGAAAGAGTTTTTAAAGTTTATTATACCATGGTCCAGGTGAATACTCTATTCTGATTGGCTGCTGGGTTTGCATTAAAAAGTGATAATGCAACTTCGTCGGCCATTAATGTCATTCATCTTCTTATGTTTATCCCTTTCAAGGTCACGGGGCTGGCAGAGCCTATCCCGGTCACTTATGGGCTAAGGCAGGGGACACCCTGGACAGGTCGCCAGTCTGTCGCAGGGCCACAATCACACACCCGTTCACTCTCACATTCACACCTATAGGCAATTTAGAATGACCAATTAACCTATGAAGCATGTTTTTGGACAGTGGGAGGAATAAGAAAATTATTATACCTTTCCAAACAGTGTCTTTGATGCGGCAGTAACACGGCAGCAATATGGTAGTAAAAGCACTAACAGGGCTGGTTACAAAAAACATGCAGGTAAAAGTCACTGAGAGAGAGAAAAAAAAAAGAAGTCACTGAGAGCAGCAGTAACTTATAGGCGTGTGCAGCACGTGCCTCTGCGTGGAGACAAGTGCTGCGCAGCGTGTGTGCCGGAAGTTTTCTTCCACAACAGTGACACTCCGTAACACAGCGCTACCAGGGCTGTTTTAAAAAAAACATAAACATAAAAGTCAGTGAGAGCTTTCTTCATCTTCCTCCTGTGGACTGAAACCATGGAAGTCTTCCTCCTCAGTGTCGGATTGGAATAGCGTCAGATATTCTTCGCCACACACTCTCTCTGTCTCTTGTTCGTTGTTGCTGTCAGTGTCACTCATCCTGAAGTAAATTCACTCCTGAGCTTGCCCTGTCCTCTCCGTCATGCAGCAGACCGGCTTTTCCAAACCCGTTGGTGATGGGGGATTTTTTTCACACTGCTTTTAACGATTGCTTTTAACTTGAAAGCTGCGTCATATGTATTTCTTCTTGCATTTTCCATGATGAGGGTCTGTTCGTGCTATTTATTCACAAAGCAAAAATTTACATTACACTTGCGTCTTCCTCGACACATATACCATATTTCCCCTGTCTCACTCTTACCCTTTCTGCTCGAGCGCCCCTAGCGGCCATTAGAAAAAATGCATTAAAAAAAAAGAAAAAAAAACATGCATGAATTAGCCACATCATTGAATAAGCCGCAGGGTTGAAAGCGTGTGACAAAAGTAGCGTTTTATAATCCAGAAATTACGGTACTCAGTCCAATGTCCAACACCTCTGCAGCTGCATCTGTGGCATAAAACCAGAGAGGAAGAAAACTTACAACACCTGTAGTATAAAAGCAGACCTTGGATGATGTGTGGGGCCAGCTAACTTTGATTAAATTAGGAAATAAAGGAGTTGATTTTTCACATGATTAGATGGAAAGAGAGAAATCTCTTTGAACCAATATGTCTTTTTATTGCATGCTGTGAAATCCACTTTAAATCAGATTTATATCTTAAATCTTTCACCCCTTTGGCTTAAAAGGGAAAAATGTCTTCATAACTTTTACTAAACCTTCACCAAAATTGTTATTTTATTTTAAGTTGAAACAACATATCAACTGGAACTATCCTATGACCTACTGCAGTCATTCCACTTGAGTGGCAGAATCAGAAAACAAATAGAAGAAAGATGAATTGGATTTTTCTAAATGTGCCTGTTTCTGGCTTCAGCCCTTGCCACAACAGACATATTTTTGTCACCAAAGTGTAGCTAGTGCTGCAGTTTGAAATATAATTTCCATTTAAAAATAAATGAAAACATCAGATCTCAAAAAGCAAAAATTTTACCAAAATTTGTGGAATTATTGCTGGAATTGTGGCTAAATGAACACTTCTTTGAACCCCCCCACAATTTTAACTCCCACTTTAGACACACACACTGCATGTTAGCAGCACATACACAGCAAATACACTCCACTCACAGAGGAATCCCGGAGTGGGGGTTCTGCGGCTTGGCAGCGGTGGGGACCCCACACGGGAGACCTCCTTTTTTTAACCTGCAGCACACACACAGCACTGCCACACCTCCATACATGGGTGGGGTCGGCGGCCGGTCTTCACCCGCCTGGTCCTCTCAGGGCGGCCAGGCTTATGGGTATCATGTCGGCTGCGGTGATGGTCGGGTGTACAGCGCTGGGAGTCGGTCGGCGGGGGGGGTTTACTGCGTGGCGGCGGGGGGTGGGGAGGTAACCAAATGATTGTGAGTATGTGTGCGTGACTGCATGGGTGGACGGACCTGGGGGCTGGCTCACTGGGACCCTCTGGGGCTTTCCTTTCCCATCACAGTGAGGGTAGGGCACTTAAAGGGTAAGGGAGGGGGGGGGGTTGTAGTGGGTAGGGTTATGGGGGGTGGCTGTGGGTGCGTGGCGATCTCTGGGTTGCTCGGGTCGCGTGCCGTGGCTGGCTCGCGGACACGGGGCACCGGTCGGGTGGTGGGCGGCTCTTGGGTTCTGGGGCCCTGGCTTCGTCCTTGGCCCTTGTCTCGGCGTCTGGCGCCTGGCGGCCCCCATGGCTGCTGCCTGGTACGGCTAAGCGCTCCTGTCCTGTGGTCTGGGGGCCGGACACCGGGTTCGCTTATGCCTCTGGGCGTTGTGGGGGCCCCTGTAGGGGGGCCTTCTCTGCGCCTAGCTGGTCGGGTGGGCGGTCCCCGCCCCCCCCCCCCCCCTCCCAGGCTGCCTGGATCCGGTATGGGGGGGGCCCTGGCCTTGGGGGGTCTCTCCTCCCCTCTCCTGGTCTGGCTGCTCTGGCTGGGTAGGATCTGGTTCCCCACAACACAAGGTTCACTTCGGCAGCATGCATGTATCTCCACCCCCACGTGCACGTGCACACTGCCACACTGCTCCCTGTCTGCTTCATCCCTCCTTCTAACCCACAGTGTATTGATGGACAGATATTTTCCACTCATTTTCGTGTCAGATTTTTACCCATGATGGAATATTTGTCTTTCCAGCAGATCTGGTATAATTGTTACAGCTTAAAAGAATAACTGATCCAAATCAGTGCTTGTATCCCCCCTTTTTTCACCTTTCTTCCCTTTACTCTCTTCCACCCCCCCCCCCCCCCCCCCACACACACACACACACATTTTCCCTCTTACTCCCCACAAACACTAAATATAACAAATAAAGAAATAAATAATACAACAAAAAGGGGTTAATTCAAATCTACACTCTGGCTTCTAAAGTTCTATAACCTCTTTTTGTGATAGTAAAACCTGTCCAACACAAAAGGCCTGCAGCTCTAATCTGTTTGCTAAGTTGTTGGACAGAACAAGTGAAAAAAAGAAAAAAAAAAAAACACTACTTTTTTTTTTTTTTTGCAGTTTCTTTTTGATGCCTTTATATCCCTGATTAAAAAAGAAAAAGATGCCAACATCGTTTCAGTCATGCCCAAAAAACCCTGCCTTCCTCCCAGAGCCCAGGTAAGAATACACAAATCAAATAATGACCTAATTATTCTAAAAACATGGTAGTGTTTTGGAAACAAACCAATGTTTTCTCAAAAACGAAACAAAACCAAACATGACATGGCATGCAACATTCATGTAAATTGTAAATGTGTACTGTGTTCATATTCCTTTTGTGCTAGTATAGGTGTCAAAGGTGCTGGTCCTGGGGTCTGGAGGTCTGTCCATTGGTCAGGCGGGAGAGTTTGACTACTCTGGATCTCAGGCCATCAAGGCTATGAAGGTAAACACTTTAGGATAATGACATTTAGATTTAAATGTGGGTAAAATGTATCTATAAGTGTTACTTTATTTTTTTATTATATTTTTTTCAGTGAAAATGCATAACTGGTGCAATCTGCACAGAGAAACTGCATGTTTAATACACACTGTAACAAACAAATTCTTAAGGAAAAACTGTCCTAAAGTCACTGTTGAATGCTACCTGGTGGTGCATTGGAGGACAGGATTAAAGGAGGAAGCTGAACATGCATTGTGTTTAGATGACATTTTCTTGCAATGTTTGAGAGTTGTTTTCTATCACAGAAGGAAAACTTCTATGACATTCAAAACAATACTCACATTAAAGGAGAGAAATCTTGGGTTATTTAGGAACTGAAATAAATGACTACATTTAAACATTAAAGCACATCTTGGAGCATGTGAGTCTTTTGGCCGGTTTGACTCAAAAGCAAAAGATCCCATCAAGCCTTTGCTCTTTTGTTACCCTGGAAACGGCTAAGGACTGATGGCAGACCAGGGGGACTTCTTCTATGGACCTGCTGAAGCGTAAAGAGAGTTTTTGTTGTTGCTGTGGAACTTTTCAGTTGCTTAGTTTGACTCAGAGACATTCCGATGATCCGTCTGGTACCTTAGAAAGATGATGCCACCGGCGGCTGCGCTGCAGTGGTAAGGCGGTCGACCTTTGATTGGAAGGTTGCAGGTTCTATTCCTGCCTTGCCCGCCCATGTGTCAATGTGTCCTTGGGCAAAACACTGAACCCAACCTTGCCTCTGGTTAAAGGATGGTGCCTGAGTTTGGCTGCGGAGTCGCCATCACTGTGTGAATGTGTATGTGTGAATGGGACTGTGCCTGTAAAGCACCTTGGACTTTGAGGAAGGTAAAAAGCGCTACACAAGTATTGACTTACTTGAACTTCTTTTTTTACAGCGAGGATAGAGTGATGCTGACCTTTGGGGTTTTAATGTGAACACCGAATGTATCAGAGTGTCTCTCTTTAGGCAACCAACCATTTTTGAAGAAAGGAAAATAGTCCAGTATTTTCTTCAATAATTTGAAATTTAAATATTGTTCAAACGTCGTGACATTTAATTAATGTCTGTTCGTTTAAAACGCCACTCTGATCATCTTTTTATCTATTTTAAAAGCCTTCCCACTGGTCTTTTAGTTATTATAATTAATTTTTTTTCCCAAAATCAATGTCATTTTCTAGGTTTGAACATCTGCTGCTCTGCAGTTTATGAGAATTTCGCCGTTTAATTTGTGGATGGAATAATTTGTGCAGAGTAACCCCCCCCCATTGCTGAGATCTCTCTGTTTAAGCTGAGCAGGGAGCTTGTGGCCTGCTCAGCATAGTTTTTATGTCACAAATAGTTTTTTTCAAACCACATTTTTTCATTCTGTTTAATTTACACTGATTTGAATTAAAAAAAAAAATTACAAATTTATCTTGATTTTTCTTATTCATGTCCTCCATTATCAGAAAAATGTCACAAGTATGTTAAAAACCCAAAACACAATTTTCATCAGAGCGGGTCTTTAAGTGACTGAAGATTAATTGTGCACCACTATTTGTTTAAAGTGTTTCATGTATAACTACTCATTGTAGATGGTTGGTGTTCTTCTTGTGGGCTTTAGGAAGAAAACCTGATGACGGTGCTCATGAATCCAAACATTGCCTCTGTTCAGACGAACGAAGTCGGCTCCAAACAGGCAGACTCTGTGTACTTTCTGCCTGTCACACCTGAGTTTGTGACTGAGGTCATCAAAGCTGAGCGTCCGGATGGCATTCTTCTCTCAATGGGTGGACAGACCGCCCTCAACTGTGGTAACATATGCGTCTTCGTAAGATTTAGGACTGATCACAAAAGGAAGGAAGCCTTTAAAAAGCTTCAATTGAGTTAAATGTGGGGAAAAACAGTAATTCTAAAAGTTACAGTACATATTGTAAAGACAATTACATGATTTTATGTATTATTATTTATTTTTTGTAAATTAATTCTCAGGTGTAGAACTATTCCAGCGTGGGATTTTGGAGAAGTATGAAGTGAAAGTTCTTGGAACACCAGTGGAGTCCATAATAGCCACAGAGGACAGACAGCTGTTTGCTGACAAGCTGATGCAGATCAATGAGAAGATTGCGCCCAGTATTGCTGTAAAATCAGTAAGCATCCAAGTCCAGCCAAACTAAATGAAATTTTAGTCTAGACGTATGTCTTTTTCTTAAAAAAAAAAAAAAAGGCAAGGAATAAACAAATAACTTGTGCATGTTTCAGGTGTCTGATGCCTTAAAGGCAGCGGAACAGATCGGTTACCCCGTCATGTTACGATCCGCTTATGCTTTAGGAGGATTGGGTTCTGGTCTGTGTGCTAACAAAGAGAAACTGGAGGAAACCGCCCATAAGGTCAGACTAATTAGATTTGTTGGTAATATGACAACCATGAATTTATCTGGGTACCAGAGTCTACAAGTCATAAAAAGAGGCTACATTTTGATCAATCTTTCCCTTGAATGTTGATAAACGTGGTTATTAAAGGCTTAATGCAAGCACTTCTGAAGTTCCTGTTTTACCTGACCCAGCAAATCCTTTTTTTAAAGTTAAAAGTGTTTTTTCAGGTTTGTATCAAGGACAGGACAGACTTTCAGAAAACTCACTCTCGATCTCTTAGCAAAAAAAAAAAAAGTACTTTCATCTATGGGAAATGTAGCACAACAAACTGTCCTTGTGAAGTTTTTTATTTATTTTATCTAAGATTAATATGAGCTGGGAGATATTAATGTATAAATACGTAGCCTGTGGGATAACTGACACATGCTGGATGTGGTACGACCGTTGTTTTACTTTGGAGCAATATATAACTCAAAAACCTGAATCGACACCAGATGTTCATGAAAGAACAATCTAAAAAACATTGTCAAACTTTAGATTGATCTTTCAGAAAAAAAAAAAGGATTTGGTGAAAAGGTCAACATTGTCTTTTCTCTGGTCAGTGTAATACTGCTGGAGAAAACATGGAAATTAACAAGCACAAACTCACAAAATTCATTCTTTATTTGTTCTAAATGAGGTGAAATTTCTCAATCCTTGATGCTTTGCCAGATAATCACGTTTTAAACCCACTCTGTGCATGGAAGTGAACAAAGTGAGAGATGCTCTTTGCTCCATCATGGTCTAAAGAAAACTATCCATCTATACAAGAGAGTTTAAAACACAATGATATAATATAATTGTAAACGGACAAAAACACGTTTTTGTATCCATTAAAATGTAAAAAACAGGAAATGTCAAACAATTTTTTGCAGAAATTTTTGTAATTATAGGTGTAAATGTTATGTTAAGTTTTGATAAAAATAACTCCATATAACACCTGAACATTTTACTGCAAACCTCTTCAGACTTTTTTCAAAACATGTATCAGATATATAAAATATTTAAATATTTTGCTTTGAATACTTAAATAAATAACAAAACTCAAGATTTCACAAAAAAACCCATCTATTTTTGAAACGGTTCAGTTAAAATGATATGAGGAAAAGTGTGGCTTTGATCCTAAACACTTGCTGTACTTTTTTTTTTTTACGCTCTCCTGCATATATAAATAACAATGTGCCAACTAAATTTGCCACGATATGTTTAGGGCTGTCAAGGGCTTAAAATATTATTAAAATTGGTTTAAAAAGAAAGTCTTACATTCAATGTCTTTAAACCTGTTGCTGTTCATAAATCAGATACATCTTTTTGTTTATTCTGAAGAGGAAAACGTATTAATTACAGTGGCAAATTGTTATTAAAAAAAGGCAAGTCTTTGACATAACAAAGTATCGCATTACTGTTCCTGCAGTAAGTTTGGAACTAAAAACACTGTGTTCTTCAGGCTCTGGCCATGAGCAGTCAAATCCTGGTGGAGCGGTCCTTACTGGGCTGGAAGGAGGTAGAATATGAAGTGGTGAGGGATGTGGCTGATAACTGTGTTACTGTCTGCAACATGGAAAACTTTGATCCACTGGGAATTCACACAGGTGATCAACTTTCATTTCAAAATCTGACAAAAGTACCTTTTAAAAAAAAAAATCTGAAATGTTTTCTAAAATAAAAGTGGAATTGCCTTTCACCTTTTGAAAAAAGCATCTTCACTTTTTCTACAGGTGACTCCATAGTGGTGGCCCCTAGTCAGACACTCTCTAATGAGGAATACCACATGCTACGTGAGACTGCTATCAAGGTAGTCCGCCACCTGGGAATTGTGGGTGAATGCAACATTCAGTACGCCCTTCACCCTTCATCTCTTGAGTACTGCATCATTGAGGTTAATGCCCGGCTCTCTAGAAGCTCAGCTCTAGCATCCAAGGCAACCGGGTGAGACCATATTGATGCAATGGCAAAGGATTCACGTACACATTTAACTGTTTATGTATATCATTTTTACTATGCAGTATAGAATTGTTAATTTTTTGGGTTGGGCGTTTAAGGTTTTTTGAAAATGTTGAATTTTTTTGAAAAGCAAAAAGCCTGCGTTTACTGAGTGAGGGATGACTGTGATGAAATATAGATCAATTTAATAAATAATGTCATTATTTTCTCTGTTACAGCAGGTTGAGTGTATATTTCTGGAGAACTTCTGTTGAAGTTTTGGACATTTACCCATCCATGTTGATAAAACTTACATTTTTTCTGCAGATGGCTACTGCCTAAGTCAAACCTGCCATTAAAGGTGGATACGGGTGTCTGTGGGTAAAAAATAGGCAAATCTGTATGGGCCACGCAGGTGGCCTGCATGAAATATCAAGGTTGTAGATTGCTTTGTGTTCATGTAGAGCAGTGCTTCTCAATTAGTTTTTGCCAGGCCTCCCCTATAGGAAAAAGAAAATGTTTCGCGCCCCCCTTAACCTCCCACCCCCCCATAACCTTTCCACACACTCGCACTTTCAACAAATATTAACTTTATTTAGCCACACAGAAACCTTGTTACAGTCTAAAACAGAAAAAAGCTTAAAGTGCCTGAAATAAAAAATCTGTCAGTCCTTATTTAAACTAGAAACATTTTGACCAACTGAACCATTTGATGCTGTGAGAAAAATAATTCAGTTAATAAATAATATTAAATCTAAATTGATCTGAAACATTAACAGCGGCACCAATATATTTAACGTTTTTAGTCTGAAGAAATAGATAAAAAACATTGTGCTGATTTTTTTTCTAAATGATGAATTGTTTATATATGATCTCATAATGTGCAGCTGTTTTCCTGCATTACCTGCTGTCCTTATGTAAAATACTGACACCAACTAAACCACAGGCAGACAAAGAATACATTGATGAAAAATAAAGACACATCATCAATATGTCTACAATAGTTCATAATGACTGACATTATTAGCTTGGGCTAAGGAATCTAAAGGCACGCAATGACCGTGGTGTTGCATAATCCAGGCAGGGTTGCAGTGCTCCGCGTGCCCCGTTTCACCTCCTAGCCTGAGCCCTCTACCCCTCCCTTTTCGTTCTCACACATGGAGCCGCGCGTGCGACAGGAGACGGGAACGCGCTGCTGCAGGGACGGGGATTCAAAGGTTTCAGGCTGTTCCAAACTCTGTGATAATAGGAAACAGTGGACCAGATTTTTTTCCGCTGAGCTGCTGTCACCACTGCCCCCCCCCCCGTTAAATTTGCCTGTATTGCCTGTATTACCTGTGCATAAAACCACCACTATTTGAGAAGCACTGCTGTAGAGCAAAAATAGCTCAAGCGAACACTTAAACAACATGTGAGGGTAAGTTAAGGTAAGGTAGGTGAGACAGGGATAAAAACAGTAATTTAGTTTTTGTCAGTCCGTAAGCATACCGTATGACAGCATCAGTGACGTGCTGTGAGGTTAATGGCTGGTGAGGCACTGACGTCATCAGTCAGATTTACAAACATATGAACCATACTGAGTAATTTATTCACCATTTGATTGACAACAGTTAACGTTTTTTGTTTAAAATATCATTTTAACATGTTTTTTTTATATACAAACTGCAGCATAGAAAAAAGCACAAACCTTATTATCATATTACCTTTACTTGTAAATAAAGTCCATACGCCGCTCCTTCTGAAGAAAATGACTTGCCGCTTGCTATCTCTTATTCTATTATTTTTTAGCGTCATAATCTCAGGGCTCACCGGCGCCCCCTAACATGAGGCACGAGAACTGCTGGCCTCACCCAGCGGCTTTTTTGCCGGCGTTTAACGCTCAGCACAAGAGACACGTCCCTCACATACAGTTATTTATAAAAACAAACACTGTACATCACATACATCTGCTAAATTATGTAAACTCAACTCATATAGTACAAGTGATTGAACCGACATACAGAGAGACAGCAGTACCTCTGACTGCATGGGTATTGCGCAATCCAAGGTGAGGCTCAGCGGGCTGGTGCCTCATCGCACGTCGCTTCTTAGTATCTGAACGGCAAATGCGGAAATTCAGCGATTTTGAAAAGAAAAAACACCCAAAAATGGTACATTTAAATGGAAAATGACTGCAAAGCACAAATTACTGATTAAATATAATACTTGAATTTATTTTTTCTCTTTTCTTCCCATAATGACAGGTGAGGCACAGCCTCACCTGCCTCTCCTGACTGCACGTCACTGGATAGCATCACCTGTACGTCGGTGTGTGTAACTCGCATTATTCTTACCAATACTTCACTGCAATCGTACTTTCAATTTTCATGACGTCCTTTAAGTTGCACAGGCCTCATGAGAACTGCAAGGCAGACTTGCGCTCCCTTTAAGATGCGGCCACTCCTGTCAATGACGCTCCATGGCCCCAAACAACCCAAAAACCTGCAGCACCCGTATGGATAAACCCCCCCCTCCCGCATACGGCTGAATTGTCAAGGTGTAGCTAAAAACATGGCTAGCAATATATATGTAGTTTTATAATGACTGTAGCTCACTGAAGTTAGCAAATTGTTTCCGCCTGTTGCAAACTCACCTGAACTGCTTTGCTCCTTTTGTATTTGGTCGTCCGGCCCTCTTTGTGCTTGTGTCACAGGTATCCCCTGGCTTTTGTGGCGGCTAAGCTGGCTCTTGGAATACCTCTTCCTGAAATCCAGAATGCCGTGTCTGAGAAAACCACTGCGTGCTTTGAGCCTAGCCTAGACTACATTGTCACCAAAATTCCTCGTTGGGACCTCGACCGCTTTCAGGGCATGTCCCGCGAAATAGGCAGCGCTATGAAGAGTGTTGGAGAGGTATGGACGAACACTCATTCGTTCACTCGTTTTTTGGTTTGCTGCCTCAATAAATCATACACTTTTGTTTTTTTCCATCACATTTAGGTAATGGCAGTGGGTCGAACTTTTGAAGAGAGTGTTCAGAAGGCCTTGAGGATGTGTCATCCATCTGTGGACGGCTTTGTTCCCCAGCTGCCACTCAAGAAAGCCTGGGCTGACACCCACGACCTGCAACAGGAGTTGGCTGTGCCCTCTAGCACTCGCATTTTCTCCCTGGCTAAAGTGAATCTTTCTAAATCTAAATCTTTCTAAATGTTAATTATGAATGTTTCTGACCACAGTTTGCTCCCAGCGAGTGGGAGCTGCTATAAGGGAGTTGGACGAGAGCAAGACCTGGATGACTTGAGCTTTTCTAAAAACCTTCAACACTTTTGATTTACTGAAAGAAAAGTTCAAATGAGATTCTAATTTGAAAGTCCTTCAGCTTAGTAAACCTCCATTTATTTAATTTTGCAGAAAGTGAAAAGGATGTTAAAGAGGCAAATGATTCCAATCTGGCTCATGACTCTCAAGAAATAGTTGATAGTGGAGAAGTTCATGATGTCTGTGGTGGTTTATCAGCTACGTTGGAGTCTGAATGTCAACTTTCACTAGCATGAATAAATAACGTGATGGTTGACAGTATGACGTGTTTACCTTAAAGGCCCTCCATCAAGGTATGAGTGTTGGTGAGATCCATCAACTGACAGCCATAGACAAGTGGTTCCTCCATAAACTCCAAAGGATAACGCACCTGGAACATCACCTCAAAACTTATAAAAGGTAACAAACAGAAAAGTTACACTTTATAGTTACACTTGTGCTTGTCTGAATATCAAACTACCATACAAAGATTCTGTACTCACTACTTTACCAGAAATGAATGTAAACAGACTGTTTTTTTGTCTTTTTGTTTAATGAACTGAATACAACTTTTTGTAACAATTGGATGAAAATTTCCAACAAAGTGCATTTTAGGGGTTTTGATCTCTCTCAACTCTATCAACCAGCTAGTAGGAGGAGAATCACAAAAGATTATCATAAAAGTAGCATTGTTTTAAAGTGTGGGTGACATGGCCTATTTTAATAAGCCAAAATATAGTAAATAGTCTCTATTTCATGTTGCGATTGTTTTTAATATTTTTCGAAAAAGAATAAATAGCGGAAAACGCGATATAAACAACGAGGACGGCCGCCGGCTTCACGCATTCCACCGAATTCGCGCCGCCCTGTTTGTGACGTAACGAAAGGCAGACAACATGGCTAGCACCGATAGCGAAGCACAGAGTGATGCTACCGTCTTCCAGCCAAGACCACTTAAATTTGTTTTTTTTATCGTCTTCTCACAACTGAGGTCGTGACCACGCTCAATAATGACGATGCCCGCATTATTGATCGCAAACTCTTCAGATTTGTTTGTGAAAGTTGCCGTGGGTCCGCCAGTTTTGGTCTCTAGGGGATCCGTCACGCTGACCACGTGGTACAGACAGAGCCAATCAGAGCCGTCGACGCATCCGAAAGCAACTAAAACGTCCCGTCATTGGTCAATTAGGCCGGGTAGACGAGAGATAGCCGCGACCATAGAGGAAGCGATCCGCAGAGAAATAGAGAAAATAAAGCTAAAATTCGCCGATTTCAGACAATTTTTTCATCCGGAAAGCGATTTGTCCATAGAGATTAGGTCTTTATTTCCAGGACGTTGCCACTTTGCCACTGTTTCAGACGTTGCCACTAGCGATCTCTTGAAAATGGTAGGGATTGCGTTCGGTTTCAATACTTTTTTATCTGACATGCATTCCCATATCTTTCATGAGCTGTGGTGTTTCTTCAAAACAGTCTGCCTCAAAATGTTCGCTGCATAAAGTTGACGAAGCAGTTGGCACCCAATTCGCCCTCGTGCGCTGAACTTGTTTTGTCCATTGTTTCAGCAGCGTTTCTTGTTTTGGGAATTTATACACAGATACACTTTCACTACATGTATTGCTACATCCAGCTGCCACACAACGACTTGGCATGTTGATGATTAACAGAGAATTAACGAGAATTAACGAATTAACGATGATTAACGAGAGAAACGAAGACTACCTGCTTTGTTTACCTCCTGTCCGAAGCCGAACTACGGAAGTCAATGCCTTTTGTGACGTCACAGGTCATATCGGGGTCACTTCCAGCCTGCGCTCTTAGCGGCAAATTCAAATCTCTGATTCCTTCGAAAGATGTCTATTATTCATATGTTTCGGATTTTTTTCGACGCGAACTATTGGTATCAATAGAATCAGCGTTTAAACCTCTTTTTAATTTGACAAAGTTGTTCAAAGCATGGCATCCACACTTTAAAGTACAACAAACAAGCAAATAAACAGGGGGACATGCCACCAGAAAACTTTGAATAAACTATCTGAGACAAATAGAAAAGCAGTGTTGGACTGAGGTGGCAGAAGGTGAAGCAAAGTGGGCATTTCATTGCTTTTTAAATTGCTGCTCTAATCAGGAACCATTGATTTGAAACTACTTACAAAGAGAGAATAAAATGCTATGACTAAAAGATCTTGACCGTAGCAGACAGTTTAGGAAAAAAAAGTTTTTACCAGTATCCCCAAAAAAAACCAAACAGAATATAACTATGACTTTTAATTTTAATGCCATAGATATATATATATATATATATATACATATATATAGCTGGTAGCTCGGTTGGTAAGGTGCAGGACTGTCATGCTGGAAACCCGGGTTCGATTCCCACGGCGGAATGAACAATTAATGGTGATTAATGGAATAGGGCAAATGCCATAACAATGACGGGCAATTAACATCACCCAGTGAGGGTCCTTGGGCAAGACCGTTAACGCTAAATTAATTGTCTCTCACTACATGAGAGACAATGAAGAACATGTCATACCGGCTCAGACGTCGCCCGGCCAAACAAGGTCTGCGTCAGGTGGTGGGGGACCAGAGCAGTCTGATGGAACAAGAAAATGGACTAGATGCGAGAACAAGGATCTGTTGGAATGCTACTACTCAAGTAATCCAACCCAGAGGGGGTACATGCAGAGAATGTGGAATGAATGGATACTTCGAAACCCACAATCAAGGCTAACTGCCAAACAACTGGTAGCCCAATGCTTGAATATCCACAAACGCCAACTCCTATCACAGCTTGAGATTGAAGTGATACAATACAATGCCACGGGAGAGCCAGGACAACAGGTCAGAGAGGAGGTTATACCACACTCACACCCTGAGATTGGGTACACAGCCCCAACAACCACAGTTACGCTGAGCGAGGCAGCAACTGACCTGAAAAACAAGATAATGTCTACAATGAACACTAGGCAACCCCGACACCAGCTACAACGGTTAAGTGACGTACTGCCTGAAAGTCTACTGGAAACTGTGAATGAAGCATTGAGGGCAATTCCTACCACAACCATCACAGAAACCAATGAACTGGTTTACACTTCAGCAGCAGTGATCCTTGAGATGCTTGGCTATAAGAGTAACCATGGAACAAAACAATACCCACCATGGAAGCAACGGTTAGAGGCCAAAATCAAGGCAACTCGGAAGGATGTGAGTAAGCTGACAGAGGCTCAAAGAGGTACAATGAGAAAGCAAGTACCTAAGAGGTACAGCCAGATGCCCATACCTGAAGCCCTGGAAACTGCCAAACAAAGGCTCCTAGCCTTGAGTAGCCGCCTAAAGAGATACACAAGAGACAATGAAGCCAGACGAATAAACAGGCTGTTCGCAACTCAACCAGCGAAAGTGTACGCTCAGTGGCAGGGTCAAAACAGCCGAGCAGACCCACCAAGGCTAGAAACTGAACAGTACTGGAAAAGAATATGGGAGAAAGAGACAGCACATAACAGCAATGCCCAGTGGCTGGTCTCTCTGAGAAAAGAACACAGCAACCTCCCTGAACAGAATCCAGTAACCATCACAGTGGCAGACATCCAAGAAAGAGTCTCAGGTATGAAAAACTGGACAGCACCGGGCCCTGACATGATACATGCCTACTGGCTAAAGAAGCTTACCACACTCCACGAACGCCTGGCAGCACAAATGAACCAGCTGCTAAGAGATGGGACTCACCCCGAATGGCTAACGGAAGGGCGAACGATCCTGATCCAGAAGGATCCCTCAAAGGGTGCAGTCCCATCCAACTACCGGCCAATAACCTGTCTCTCCACAACATGGAAGCTCATGTCAGGCATCATTGCAACCAAGATAAATAGGCACATGGATCAATTCATGAGTAACACACAGAAGGGCATTGGTAGAGACTCCAGAGGAGCCAAACACCAACTCCTGGTCGACAGAACAGTCGCCCAAGACTGCAAGTCACGACACACCAACCTGTGCACAGCCTGGATTGATTACAAGAAGGCCTATGACTCAATGCCACACACATGGATCACTGAATGCTTGGAGCTGTACAACATCAACAGGACTCTAAGAGCCTTCATAAGAAACTCAATGAAGCTGTGGAAAACCACCCTTGAAGCCAATGGGAAACCACTTGCACAAGTGTCCATCAAATGTGGGATATATCAAGGTGATGCTCTGTCCCCACTGCTGTTCTGCATAGGTCTGAACCCCCTCAGCCAAATAATCAACAAGACTGGCTATGGATACCGACTCAGAAATGGGGCCAACATCAGTCACCTCCTCTACATGGATGACATCAAGCTATATGCCAAGAACGAGCGTGACATTGACTCCCTGATCCACACCACCAGGATCTACAGTAATGACATTGGGATGTCATTCAGGCTCGAGAAATGCAGCCGGATGGTGACAAAGAGAGGCAAGGTAGTCCACACAGGGGGGGTCTCACTCCCAGAAGGAACAATAGCAGACATTGAGGACAGTTACAAGTACCTTGGAATTCCCCAGGCAAATGGCAACCTGGAGCAGGCAACAAGGAAAGCTGCAACAGCTAAGTACCTTCAACGAGTAAGGCAAGTCCTGAAAAGCCAGCTCAATGGCAAGAACAAGACCCGGGCAATAAACAGCTATGCACTGCCAGTTATCAGATACCCTGCAGGAATAATAAGATGGCCAAAGGAAGAGATACAGACCATGGATGTTAAAACACGGAAGCTCCTCACCATGCATGGAGGGTTCCATCCAAAATCCAGCACTCTGAGACTGTATGCTAGCCGCAAGGAAGGAGGCCGAGGACTAGTGAGCGTAGAAGCCACTATCCAGGATGAAACATCCAAGATGCATGAATACATCAAGCTCAAGGCCCCAACTGACAGTGTGCTCAGTGAATGTCTCAGGCAATGGAGAGCAGAGGATACAGTGCTGGAGGACAGATCCTCATGGGAGGACAAACCCCTCCATGGTATGTACCACCGGACCATAACTGAAGTGGCTGATATCAAGAAGTCCTACCAATGACTGAAGCGCTCATCCTGGCAGCTCAGGAACAAGCCCTGAGCACCAGAGCGAATAGAGGCTCAGATCTACCACACCAGACAAGACCCAAGGTGTAGGCTGTGCAAAGAGGCGCCTGAAACAATCCAGCACATAACTGCAGGATGTAAGATGCTGGCAGGTAAAGCATACATGGAGCGGCACAATCAAGTGGCTGGAATAATATACAGGTTCGCCGTTTTTTTTTATATATATATATATATATATATATATATATATATATATATATATATGTATATAAAAAATGCCCCTCTCACCCTCCGCGGGTGGTTTCTCCTCCGAGCTCGGGTCCTCCAGAGGCCTGGGAGCTTGAGGGTCCTGCAGTATCTTAGCTGTTCCTAGCACTGCGCTTTTCTGGACTGAGAGGTCTGAGGTATTTCCAGGTATCTGTTGTAGCCACTCCTCCAGCTTGTGCTCCAATTACCACATATGTGTGTGTGTGTGTGTGTGTACATATATATATGTATATATATATGTATATGTATATATAGGAAAAAAAAACATCATAGATAGGATTTTTATACTTGATCGGGATTTGCAACCATTTCTTTAAAAAAAAAATACATTTGGAAGCATTAAAAGTCACTCCACATTTCAGTTTCCCAAAAAGATTTGCTACCTGTCAGTTTTCTCTGTATTTTCTTCCCTCTTTCCCTCCCAGTCCTTACTTAAGCAGTTCAAATCAAAGCAACAGGGAATTATCATGGGGCAGCCAAAGGTTACCTTCTGCCTTTTTCTGTCTTTGCTGTTTAATAATTAATGGCCGCCCATCCAACGGGACCCCAGTGAAGCACACTGACACATAGGGGGTCATTGTAGTCTCCCTGCCTGTGGTGCTAGGAATGTTGGGATGAGGAAATAACATTGGGGTGCTGTCAAAATGATGGCTCATGGAGATAAATGCAGATGGGCTCCATGTTTCAGATGGTACTAGTGAATTTGAACTGTAAGATTAACATGTCACTAATAGTTACACTCAATTTATTCATAAATATGAATAATTTGAAGAATAGCAAACTGCTGTCATATATTAGAGATGCAACAGTACTTATTAAGAATTAATTACCTAAAATAAAGTTCAAATGTACATGGTTGAAAAATAGCAACTAGATAGATTAAGATTAAGATAGATTAATATAGATTTTTTTTTTTTAATTTTTAAATTTTTAGATTAATATAGATTAATCAATAGATTAAGTTAAAGGATATCAGCAAAAAAATTAGTTTATAAACGGGGCTGTCAATCATTTGGAAATCTGCTATTTTAGGATAAATTTGTCTCTTGATAACTATCATTATGTGGCTTAAAGAAAAAAACAGGAGAATGATTTTAGATACAAATTACAAATATTTTTAGATTTTTCTTCTTAATAATCAAGTTATTTTTTCTGTTTTTGTTTTTAGTGAAGATCATTTAGTACTTTTGATCTTCTTAGATTTATTCTGTTTTATTAAATGTTGGTGCAGGGTAAAGCTTTTTTTAAGGGGAATTTTACTCATTCTCTTGTTTTACAAGTCAACCTTTCTAAAAGAACGGCTAGATCAGACAATTGAAAGGAAGTAAAAAAAAAAACGGTTTAATGCAAAAGTTGTTGTTTTTCGGTTAAGCGGAAATCTGTTGATTCCTATTCTTTTTTGTTTTCTGTGCTTTTTTTTCCATGGCATATATATATATGCTTCTTTAAGCAGCATTTTTATCATTTGCTCCTAAGTCACCATGATTTGAATAGGGACATATATAGAAACGTCTTAATTTTCTTTTTATATGTCCTCCACCATAAGAAAAATGCTACAAGAACTTGTTAAAAACGCCAAAAACACAATTTTCAGTGGAGTGGACCTTTAAAGCTCACCAGACTTTTCCCTGTGGTTGCTTCAGTTTTGGTTTAATCTTTTCTTTAATTGTCTTGCCTGTGTAAGAACCAATATTTGCCAATAAATGAAATAAAATCCAGTTAACTTGAAAGGTTTAACAGACATAAATGACAAAGTCTCACTGTTTGCAAAGCATATTTTACCTTGGTACAATTTTGATGTCTTTGTACCTTTTCAGATGATTAATAGAGTTTGATATTTTCTTGGCTGCTCATTTGTTTTATTGCTGAAGAAAACAAAACCATATACATGTTGCACCTTTTGCTTGTGAAAGAGTAAATAAATAAAAGTGCAGCTGATATTTAAAAATAAAAAATAAATTGAAATTGTCCCAAGTGTCTTTGCAAGTTTTAAAAACTCACAATTTTACTTTGAAAATGTTGCAAGTGACTAAAATTAAAGTGCTTCTCTTAACTGGATATTGTGAGCTGTTGTCAAAGTTTAAAGCATTTTATTTTTTATTTTTGTATTTTTACTTTTTTAATCTTGCATTGTTTCACAGTGGCACAGTACCCAGAGAGCTGCTGCTGAAGGCCAAGCAGGACGGCTTTTCAGATAAGCAGATTGGTCGGATTCTGGGCGGTAATGAGACAGGAACCAGAGAGCTGAGGCTCGCTTATGGTATCAGACCCTGGGTCAAACAGGTGAGGCTTGCTGGGTGACAAACAAACATTGAAATAGACTGGTTTTGTTATTTGAGGAAATAATCTGTAAGCATAATTTGGCAAAATTGTTCAGATTTAACATATTTACTTTTAAACAAAACAATCATGAATTAAGAACATTAAAAGGACTAAAGGAAGAGCAAAAGTAACCACAGAACATTTTCATGTTTTAGAGTTTTTACATTTATTTATGTTGGTAATTCAAGTGTTTTAAGAAAGTTGTAAGTTGTTTAAAGATCCACTCCGATTAAAATGGCCTTTTTTTTGCTTTTAGCATGTTCTAATTTCTTATGATTGAGGGCATGTAAACTTGAATAAAATAAAGCTTAAAATTGCATTTCTTAGTATTTCTTTATTCAAATCGTTTTGAATCAGGAGCAGACGGATGAAATACCGTTTGAAAAAGATTATATCTGTGACACTGAAGGTACAATCAGCGGGCCACAAGCTCCATTGTGTAAACAGGTGGATCTCAGGAAATAGGGGCGGGCTCACTTTTTGCCAAGAGTCTCGCCCCCAACTCAGAGGTGAATTTCTAATGAACTACTGCCACTCTGCAGAAACTATGTCCTAGAAAACGACACATTTTTGGGGGGATTTTGGCTAAAAACTGCATAATAATAACCATAAGACCACTGGGAACTGATGTGTTATTGATCTGTTTATTTAGAGAGCTACCCTGAGCGTAACTGCCATGTTTTTAAAGACCAGTTGGTCTTTAAGAGATTCATTTAGAAAATAGAAGAAATATTAAAGTTTTTATCAATTATTGGCAGTTCTGGTTTTTGGCTGAAAATGTAAAGAGGTCATAGGTTACACTGGTGAACTTTTTTTTTTAATTGTTTCTTACAAGTTTACAGATTGTTTTGGAAAGATATAAGAATAAAAAAATAAATACTAAACTGTGATCCTACATTACATTTGTTTGATTAGTATCTAGCATTTAAATAGCTTTTTTTTAATTGAGCAAACAGTTGCGTGATATAGAGAGAGTGAGATGTGATTAAAATGACACGTTTACCAACGTGTTTGTTTTCAGTCTTTACAAATACTGCCTTTACACTGTAACAAGGTGCTTTCTAGATGGATGAGATGTAATAATCAAGGGTAATTATAATTAAGAATATTTTTATAAGATAATGTGAATTTAATTTCATTTAGCTCACAAATACGTGGCTTTCCCTTCACATTTTTCTTTTCTTCCCTTCTGAGGTTATAGGCTGTACAATCTCATAATGTTCTTGTAGAATGTTGCATTTTGGGAACATGTGAGTTAGTTAGGTAGTTGGTTGTTCTTGTGAGTAAACACAGCTGGATGAGTCATAGACTTGGCTTATTTGAATCATTATTATTTAACTTTATAATAAAACAGTCAAGCTCCAAAGCAAAGTAAAGACATCTAAAAATAGGCCAGGGCAGCAGAACAGAGAAGACTCAGAAAAACAAAGGAAATGAAAACAATTTAGGTCTCAAGCTGCTCCACCAGATTCTTCTGATTATGCCCTTTTTCTGTACCTCCCTGCAAACCTTTTCATGCAATTATTTCTAGAATCCATTTTGACTCTTTCATTTACCATGTTCATCTGATTATTTTATAGCACAGACATATTTGTATGTGTTTTTAGGTATTCTTAATTGTAATACATAGTTAGAAATACTAAGAAAATAACATTTATATGCATAAAAATATTATAATAAGCTAGTTCTACCCCTTTTTTTGACTTTTGTAGTACTGGCTCTAAGCCAGACTATTTATATTTAAGTATTTGCAGTTACTATTAATTTTTTTGTTTTTAATATGAATGTCAATATTTAATGATAGTGTAAATCGATTTCCCAGAAAAATAAATCAACAAAAAAAGATTCTTATTGATAAATCTTTTTTTTTTTAAGTTTTAGCTTAAAATCTTTAATTTCTTCTCTTTTGAAATAGATTGACACCTTGGCAGCAGAGTATCCAGCTATGACCAACTATCTATATTGTACTTATCATGGTCAAGTAAGTACTTTTCATTTTGTCACACATACTTTATTACAAATATGATTGTTACTGAATCGTTGAAATCATTTTCGTCATCGATTGACATCAGGAGCATGATCTAGACTTTCAAGACAAGGGGATTATGGTTCTTGGCTGTGGACCGTACCACATTGGTGAGTCTAATATTAAACAGTTTTCTTTTTTATTTTTATTTTTTGAACTTTTTACGAGATTTTATTACCTTCAGGCCATACATTTTAAAGTTTATGTAAAATCTTAGAGGAACCTTTTGAGTTGGTTACCCGCTAAAGAACAGAAATTCAGTCATTGGTTTACCTGAATGACAAAATCTCCACAAGCAAATCAACCATCTAGTAAACTAGTATTTTGATATTAATAAAGGTACTTTTAAAAGTATTTTAAAACTCAATGCAGAAACATTTCACTCTGCACCACACTGTGATTTGAGTCAATTGTTTAGTAATTTGGTCCAGTGATGAAGCCCAGGATGCAGTAAATTTTTTGAACAAAATTATTTTATCTGGTTGATTAAAAGTTATGAGAAAGAAATTAAGGTACATTAAAAAAAAAAAAAACAAATGTTTTCTTTTTTCCTTTTGTGACCACTTTGTGAATCCTGAATTCAAGTACAATAACCCCCACATATCATCCACTAGGCAGCAGTGTTGAGTTTGACTGGTGTGCTGTATCCGCTATCAGAGCCTTGAGGCAAATGGGCAAGAAGACAGTGGTGGTCAATCACAATCCTGAGACAGTCAGCACTGACTTTGATGAGTGTGACCGCCTCTACTTTGAAGAGTTAACCCTGGAGCGCATCCTTGATATCACCCAGCAGGAGGTTAGGACATCACCAACACCACAGTGCATCCCATCGTATACCTCATATTTTCTAAGAAAAACTTAGAAAGGTCTCTTTTCATGACATTGGGCAGATTATTTAATTGTTTTAATTAATCTATATTATATACTGTATTGTTATAGCTGTTATACACAGTAAAACTCAATCCTCATGAAGATCAGTGGACCTACACTAACCCAGTTTGGACCAAGATTGATGCCAGAGGACCCAGACAATCTACAAAAGGCTCATATAAAATCTAATGTACAACTTACATATAATATCATTAGTAAAACAATGTGTTAAAATGCAAATGATTTTTTCTTGAGGTGTATAAACATTATGAAAACACACCACCTCTTTTGTTTAGTTGAGCTGAGAAACTTTTGTCTGGTGGGAAAAAAGAAATATTCCTCCCACACCTTATTGTCTTGTATGTATTAACGCAAACATAAAAAATATGAGCAGCTGTGTGGGTTTTTGTGAGAAAGACAGAATTCAAGAGGTTATCAGCAATAATATAAAACCGTAACTTTAAAAGGGGGATATGACTTCAACAGTAAAGCAGTTATATAGCAAGAATTTAAAACCTGGCAACTAAAAGCCAGCTGAAATAAAAGTGTATTGAACTGTTTCTTTGAAACACTGAACTGAGTCAGCAACTCTTGATGGGGGCCGCAGGTCATTTCACAGTTTGAGAGGTGTAACCTGAAAAGATTGGTCACCACAACTTTTCAAACGGATCATAGGAACTAAAGAAAGTTAATATTTTGTGGTGCAAGGGACAAAAGATTAGTTATGTACTACTGAGAGGTCTGTCCGTGAAATGCTCTGAAATTAACACCAAAATTTCACAGTCCCCTCAAAACTTGACTGGTAATAATTGAGGGGGTGACAAAGTGATGGTTACGTGTGCTGTTCTTAAAAGAAAAAAAAAAGGCTGAAGTTAAATAAAATGTGACACATTGATGTTAAAGTTCCACTCCGATCATCTTCAGATCTATTGTAAAAGTGTTCCTAGTGGACTTTTAGTCATGATTATGCTATTTCAAGCCAAAAAAAACAAACAAAAAAACTGTTCTAGGACAGGGGTGCTCATTATGTCGATCGCGGTCGATCTTCAAGGACATGAGGGTAGATTGCAGGCCAGCAAAGATAATTAACCCCGCAAAATTGTTTTTTTCCCCTAATAAATCCATCAACTAATCAAAATCTTCACTGAGAAGTACATGACTTGATTGACATGCGAATAAAGACATTTTCAGAAAAGCAATTTTAAGCAAAATTTTCTTTATATATGCTCTTAATTATCAGTAAATGCCCCAAGACCATGCTTAAAACACAGAAAAACACGTTTTTTATTGGAGTGTTTTACACTGGAAACGTCACTGTTTACACCTACAGTAAATAACACGTGCTCTTTAACCTACCATTACTCTTCGATGTGCATCAAAGTGAGTCAGCTGACTTACAGTGGTTGCATAATCAAATGACTATTGTGAAGAGGTTGACTTCAGAAACCACTGGAATTACATTATTGCTGGAAGAATTCTGGTAGTGAAAAGAATGTAAACACTGGAGTTAAAGCTCTGGTGTTAAAGGAGGTAAAAAGTTTGTAGGCCTTACAGATATTAGGATTTGTCTTTATCCGTTTTATTTTCCTTTCATTTCTGGTTTCTGTAGATCTAACTTTTGCCATACTTTTAGCATAAATAGTTTTAGAGTAAAAAATTATATCAGAATTGAATGGGTAAGATAACTCGATTATGCAAAATTTGTTATGACCTTTACATTTTAATCTTACTATGCGTTGTCTCCGTCATAATCTTGAACTTGTCCTGACTCTAGTAAGGTCAAAAGGATCATTGTGCAGATATTCATGAAGACATTGTTTTCACCTGTACATGTCTGTGTATTGGCATAATGATTTTCATCGACTTTCTCCCGCAGAGGAACCGTAATCCAGTTCAAGTTGTGATGGGATCACAACGTGATTAAATGTTTGTTTGCTCAGGGAAACAGCCTTGCCATCAATTTGTCCCTAAAACTCAAATCCCCTTTTTACTTTTGTATACGTGTGTGTGTGTGATAAATATGGCATTAGAGCATAGCGATAAACCCTGGGCAGACACAGGAGAGCAAGCGCATAAATAATGAAGAGCTACAACCTGGCATTGCCATGGAAACAACATTCCTCTTGGATCCCTAAGAAAGGAAAAGGAGGCTTTATGTCGTTATAAAAAAAGGACACACTGAAGCAGACACATTCACATAAACTAGTTCTCTACTAAACACCAAAATATTTGAATTAAAACTTTCATTTTATATTAGCTAAGCAAGTCCTTACTTGCACCTTCACCGGTGATTCACAAATGTAGTGTGCCTCTACAAAAAGGGTCCTTGGTCTTTGCAGTCACCCACTGAGTCAGAGACGGTCATAGCAAGGTTCCAAATGCAAATAAAAACACATTTACATTTTTTTCCTGACCTAAAACGCTAGGATTAAGAACTTGTTGCAATAAATATTAGTTGCCCAAAGTGCATGCCTCCATTAGTCACAAGTGTTTCCACAACTTCACTTTAAGCAAACCAAAGCACCATTATATTTGATAACTAAACATTAGCCTGAGGTAATATTTCTCCGTACGATCCAGCGCTGGATTTAGAAAGAACTGGAAGTAGTGGTCCAAATGTCACTCTCATCATTTGTTTACTTTACTTTTACTGAAAAAGTAAAATGCATATTTACCCAAACACAGCTGTACACTCATTTTAAAGTTGTCAAACATCTGTTTGCTGTCATAAATGAACCCATACATCTACCTGCAGGTGTTGCCATGACAATCAAGAGACCATGTGGTCAGTAGAGCTGCAGGAGTATTAACCCCTGTTGATGCAAATATGCATCAATCCACTTCTGCTCCAAAGCAATAGCATAAGTGAATGTTAGTTTTTTATTCCTGGAAATAAACGTAGGTGTCAAGAGGTTAACTTAATCTCACAAAAATAAACATTTGTGCTATTTTTTAGTAAAATAAAAATGTAAATAAATGAATGACTTTTCCCTCAAACTAAATTTTATGAAACACAATCACCATTTGATATATTAAAGGTTACTTGACTGTAACGTGTTAATAAAAGTAGTAACATCTCAGCGATGACACTAGGTCTTTCGCCAATTTTTTTGTTTTTTTCCAAAACATTTTGTACTTAGAAGATTCCAAATTCTCACTTTAGGACTCAAACATAACTTCAATATGTACATTTAAAGAAAAACATGTTCTAAACTTATTTATTTAAAGTCACAACATCAAGAAGTCTCACTTTTGAACTTTTAACTAACTTCTTCTAAGACATTAATAGAGAAGCAAAGCATTTGTGGACATAGGCAGTGATGGATTTGATGGCTGTTCTCTGCTAGAAGTTCTGCATCTGCGATTTTAAATGTTCATCTCCTTCTGCAGGATTGCTCTGGTAGCATTGTGTCAGTGGGAGGTCAGATTCCTAACAACCTGGCCATACCGCTGCACATGAGTGGGGTGAAAATTCTCGGGACGAGCCCTTTGCAGATTGACCGGGCTGAGGAACGCTCCGTCTTTTCAAGTATCCTCGATGACCTGGAGGTGTCCCAGGCCCCATGGAGGGCACTGAGCTCCCTGGTAAGAGAAGAACAGAAAAATGACTTGCTGTGTAAATCAGTAAATGACTTTTTCAAAATGTAAGGGTGAATTATTCTGCGTTAAAGTGTGGATGCCATGCTTTGAACAACTTTGTCAAATAAAAAAGCCCTTTAAACGCTGATTCTATTGATACCAATAGTTCGCGTCGAAAAAAATCTGAAGCATATGAATAATAGACATCTTTCGAAGGAATCAGAGATTTGAATTTGCCGCTAAGAGCGCAGGCTGGAAGTGACCCCGATATGACCTGTGACGTCACGAAAGGCATTGACTTCCGTAGTTCCGCTTCGGACAGCAGATAAACAAAGCAGGTAGTCTTCGTTTCTCTCGTTAATCATCGTTAATTCGTTAATTCTCGTTAATTCTCTGTTAATCATCAACATGCCAAGTCGTTGTGTGGCAGCTGGATGTAGCAATACATCTAGTGAAAGTGTATCTGTGTATAAATTCCCAAAACAAGAAACGCTGCTGAAACAATGGACAAAACAAGTTCAGCGCACGAGGGCGAAACCGAAGCCCTCGAGCAAACCGAACGTACTTTCCTGGAAATAAAGACCTGATCTCTATGGACAAATCGCTTTCCGGATGAAAAAATTGTCTGAAATCGGCGAATTTTAGCTTTATTTTCTATATTTCTCTGCGGATCGCTTCCTCTATGGTCGCGGCTATCTCTCGTCTACCCGGCCTAATTGACCAATGACGGGACGTTTTAGTTGCTTTCGGATGCGTCGACGGCTCTGATTGGCTCTGTCTGTACCACGTGGTCAGCGTGACAGATCCCCTAGAGACCAAAACTGGCGGGGACACGCTAAACTTTCACAAACAAATCTGAAGAGTTTGCGATCAATAATGCGGGCATCGTCATTATTGAGCGTGGTCACCACCTCAGTTGTGAGAAGACGATTAAAAAAAACAAATTTAAGTGGTCTTGGCTGGAAGACGGTAGCATCACTCTGTGCTTCGCTATCGGTGCTAGCCATGTTGTCTGCCTTTCGTTACGTCACAAACAGGGCGGCGCGAATTCGGCGGAATGCATGAAGCCGGCGGCCGTCCTCGTTGTTTAAATCGCGTTTTTCGCTATTTATTCTTTTTCGAAAAATATTAAAAACAATCGCAACATGAAATAGAGACTATTTACTCTATTTTGGCTTATTAAAATAGGTCATGTCACCCACACTTTAACTTTTGTGAGCAGTTGTAATTGAAGGAAACCTCAGCACATAGACATCAGTGGAAACTCAGTCATATCAATTTCTAAAACAGTGTTGAATTATTGAATGCATTTTGATAGGTATTGCCTTTAATTTGTAGTTTTGTAAAAAACTCTTTAGTCTTTTTTACACCCCCATCATTTTTAACCCCCCCCCCCACACACACACACACACTTTTGTCTTGTGTCTGACAATCTTGATTTGCCACTGGGTTCATCTAAATGATGCAAACCCCGTAGAATGTAAAGAGGGTCGACATCAAGTGTCTGCTTCCAGAGCTAAAACCTTTCTTCATTTTTGTTTTTCATGTTTAGAGTTGCCAATGAGGAGTGATTATCGAGTACACACATAAACTGCAGGTCCTGTGTCTCTCTTCAGCCCGTCTTCCTGTTCTCCTTTCATAGCAGGCTTGAAGAGGCAGTTTGGTTTAATGGGCTGGAATAACTCTGGCAGAGTCATGGGAAGATGCTTCGTGCATCTCTGGGAAACTATTTTGTTTTTATAAATGCTGCTACACCCTGAGTGAACACCGGGTAATGAGTGAGATAAAAATTCTAAGCCCGAGGAGAGATGGAGTGGAGAGAAAGAGCTATGATTATAATAACGATGAAGAATTCTTCAACAGTTTGTGTGCATGCGTGCAGAAGTATGTGCTTGTAAATGAGCAGTTAAGGACACAAGAGTGCAGTCTTAGAAAACTGAAAATATTTATCTGACCCGTGAATCATTAAAATTACAAGAAACTGAAGCAGAATGATCTCAGTTTGTGGACATTTTCAATAGAACAAATGAATTCAACCTTACTTAAAAACAGTCATTAAAAAAAGAACCTCCTGTAAAGCAACCCAACCAAGAAAAATGCCATCAACCTAGATGTAGACTAAAAAAGATGATGGAAAAATATGTCCTTTGGACCAACAGGTGGTGTTAGCCATATTTTACTGTCACAAACTGCTGGTTGGTTACAGTGAAATGTGAAATGTAAGCCTTTATGAGGGGTATAGAAAATTTGTTGTGGTTGTTTTTTTTTTTTTTTTAATATGCTCTTATATTTGAATTAATTTGTTTTCAGTGATTTTGTTTCAAAGTCCTGCTTTGTATTGACAGGAGGATGCCTTTGCCTTTGCCAACCAGGTGGGGTATCCCTGTCTTCTTCGGCCCTCATATGTTCTCAGGTAAAAACCAAAAAGAGATCAAAAGACCACTGTGGTGCTAGTGGTGCAGCTTAATTAGGTATTGGGGCTTAACTATATGAGGGTATTTCATAAAGCCTGAAAATTAACAGAGTTTCTACTCTGAATTGTATTTTTACATTGATATGCAGTACTATCAACTCTTGGACTGATTTTTGACTGTTGCATTTGATGCACTCGAGTGATTGTTTGCTAAAATAAAACACTGTATAAGTGGTTGAGACTGGGTTGTCTACTGTGGCCAAGGCTTGCCATGGCAGTAAAAAAAAAAGTAACTGTGCAAGCAATAAAATTAACTGCAAATAATAGAAACACTGCTAAATATAAAAATAATTTAGGTTGCAAATAAGAGAAATGCTACAAATAAAAAGAAACGCTACAAAAAAAATGATGTTGCAAATAAAATAAATTCTGCAAAAAAGAAAACAAAAGCTGCTGCTGCAATAAAAAACAACAGCAAAACAAAACGCTTCAAATAAAAAAAGCCAGCTTCACATTCATTCAAATAACTTTTGTTACTCATGCCTCAGATTATTGTTGGCATGATTATTAGTGATAAAAGCAATAACATCTAGAGTAATAGGCTGCCGGAAGTATTTAGTCGTGAGTTGTTTCCACTCTGATGTATTTTCATTCCGGGCTCTCAGTACCTGTTGTTAGTTTGTCTGGGGCAGACACTGCTCTGAAGTGAGACCATGCGGTGGTACATGTAACTGTTTTGCTACAAGCTGGAGTAAAGCTACAGAACTCGATTCTCCTCTCATTAGTGGCCTTTCGGCACACTAGGTTTCTCCGTGTTAGCTGAAGCTAACAATAAACCGGCATCCTCCAGTTTACCTTCCAACCTGGGGCTACATGGCCTAACCGAAAAGCAAATGAAAAACATAGTGATATTGAACCAACATATTCACTTTCTTTCTCATTGGTTTTCCAATTCATAATCCTGTTCTTTTTTATCTATAGCAGAGCACGGGCAAAAACTATCACCTATAATCCTCTTCCGTTATGGTTTTTTTTATTTGCAGGTTGTTGTTTTTTATTTTTATTTGCAGCAGCATTTCTTTTTCTCTGTAGGGTTTCTCTTATTTACAACATAGTTTCTTTTTTATTTCAGCAGTGTTTCATTTATTTGCAGAGGTTTTTTTTTCTGTTTGCACAGTTTACTGTTTTTTTGCTGTGATGGCCACTGTGGTTGTGCAATGAAATGCTCTCGTTTTCTTGACGCTCACTTAAATTGACCATAAAAAAACATCTGTAGATTGTTTTGTTTTTTTAGCCTTCAAAAAAATAAAATAATTCCTCCGTGCAATTTCTCAAGCTACTTTGTGAAACATCAAAGTCCAACTCAAGGCCAAGTCATGGACTCCAGTCCCAATTTGTGCTCAGTTTCATTTTCATCTAGCTCTGTCTTTTTTGCACCACTGTGAAAGAAGCATCAGTCTTTGTCCAGCGGGTTTTTGACATGTGAGAAATAAAAACTGGACAGAAACCTCTGGCCTTTCTTTGACATTTGCCCCTTTCTTTTAAACAACCTGGCTAAAAACAAAAACCACTGAAAAAGAGGGAAACACTTGCATGAATCTGTTGTTTTTAAACGATTAGGTTCTGATCTCATTTTGAATCGCCTCAAGTGCTTTTCGACCTAAATAGCAGTTCTTCTTTCTCTCTTTCTTGCTTCTTAATTTGAGTTTCTAGGCCTTGTTCCCTATGGTAATGGTGATGCAATAGTGAGATAATGAGTGTTTTAAACAATCATCTGAAGTTCATACTTTCTCTTGCTCGATGGCCTCTCTTTCTTCATGGTTCTGTCACTTGATTTCTCTCCTTCCTATACCTGCTTCCTCTCACCAGTGGCTCTGCCATGAATGTTGCGTATGGAGAAGAGGAGATGAAACGCTTCTTAGAAGAGGCTACACAGGTATCCCAGGTGAGATCATGCTGACACACGAGACAAAAAATATCCATATGCTTGCTTCCTAATATTAAATCATTCACTTTTAAATGATCTTGACATTAAATAACCAGTCCTTCTTTAACCTTTTTCAGTGCATAAAAATTGTTGCTTTTTAAGTACATTTTTTATTTTTTTTGTGTCGCCCACACATAAGGCTGGTCACTGTCACCTCTACCATATACTGCAGGTGTTTTCCACTTTCAGCACCAAAACAACCCTGTTAACAGGTTAACACTTCCAGCTTTAGTTAACATTTAAGGGGTAAAACTATTACCCCACAAAGAACTGTTGAACACCCCCACAAAATGAGGTATTTATTTACTGTTAGGGTTTACTTTCAAATGTTAAAAGACCTGCAGAAACTGGCCTCTTAGAAAAAAGTCAAAAATTCCTCAAATGTCTATTTTGTTTCTTGAAAATCTGCCAGTGGTCTTACCAGGAATGCTAATTTTAGGATAAAATTATAGTCACTAAGACATGTTTTCCTTAACTAAGCTTATTTTTCTTTTGAAAAACTTTCTAATAAGATTATATTTCTTGCTGGTCAAAAAATAAAACATTTTTCATGAATTTTCTTTTCTTTTTACCTTCTTAAGATTCAGTTTTTGCAGTGTACAAATTCAGTTAGTAGACTGCATCTGCCCAGTTAGTCAGACCTTTACCTAAAAAAGCTCAAATAAACCAGTTACTGGAACAAATGAATGAAATAAACATCTTACCTGCAACTAGCATGAAGGTTTATGTCAGATATGCTTTAAAAGTATGGAGTGAACCGTCATTTTGAAGTCCTTAAAGTCTAAAACCCAACAAATCCATTTGTGGAAAAGCTGTTTGAAGTGCTTTTATCCTGCAGTTCAGAAGTCGTCACTTTTGCTTTCTGACATGCTCTGGTTTACTCTCCCAAGTAAATTGGAGGCTGAGTTAGATTAGGTATAAGTTACAAACTGAAAGATTTTCACAGCTTTTCCATACAGATGCTATAGTAACATTTTAGTAAGGATTTTTATTCAGCTTAATTTTTTTTTCAATAGCAATGTTTAAACATGAAAGAAATTTGAAAATTTGATATTAATAATTATCATAATATATCTTTTTCAGTCTATTTAAAAGAGTGAAGCTCATTTCTATAATCATCTCACATAGATTTAAATATTTTGGACCCTTATCTCTTGTAATTTTAATGATTATAATCTATAGATAATGAAAACCTAAAATGTAATGTCTTGGAAAATTGGAATATTATATCACACCAATAAAAAATGATGTTTTCAGCACAAATGTCTTCTGAAAACTGTTCATTTCTATGCACTCAATACTTGTTCAATACGCTGTGTCGAGATGGCGATCAGCCTGTGGCTCTGTGTAAGTGTAATGAAAGCTCAGGTTGCTTTGATGACTACCTTCAGGTCATCGGCATTGTTGGGTCTAGAGTCTCTCATTTTCCTCTTGTCAACACTCCATAGATTTTCTATCAGGCGAGTTTGCTGGCTGAATTAAGCACAGGAACACCGTGGTCATCAAACCAGCTATAATAACAGTGTGGGCAGGTGCCAAGCTCTGCTGGAAAATAAAATCAGCATCTCTATACACTTTGTCAGTAGAGGGCAGCGTGAAGTGCTGTTGAATTTCCTGGCAGATGGCTGCATGGACCGTAGACTTCAGAAAATACCAACACCAGGAGATGACATGGCACTCCAAACCACCACTGAATGTGCAAACTTCATGCTGGACAACAGAGACTCTGTGTCTCTATTTCTTTTCAGACTCTTGGACTCTGTAAAAATGACTAATCTGAAAATAAGACTTTAAACTATTGAGCAAATTTTTGGTTTGCCATCTCTCGGTGGGTGGAGTGTCCAAATATCTTGGGGTCTTGTTTGCGAGTGAGGGAAGACTGGAGCGTGAGATTGACTCATGGATTGGAGCAGCGTCTGTATGGTGAAGAGACCTGAGCTAGAAAGCAAAGCTTTCAATTTACCGGTCGATCTTCATTTCAATACTCCCCTATGGTCATGAGCTCTGGGTCATGACCAAAAGAACGGAATCCCAGATACAAGCGACCAAAATGAGCTTCCTCTGTAGGTTTGCTGGGCGTTTTCTTAGAGATAGGGTGAGAGACTCGGTCACCCAAGGAGAGCTCAGAGTAGAACCGCTTCATCAGTTGAGTTGCCTTGCGCATCTGGTCTCCAGATGCCTCCTGGATGCCTCCCTGGGGAGGTGTTCCAGGTATGTCCTACTCTGCGAAGGCCCCAGAGAAGACCCAGGACACGCTGGAGAGACTACGTCTCTTGGCTGGCCTGGGAACGCCTCGGGGTCCCCCCAGAGGAGCTGGAGGAAGTGGCTGGGGCGAGGGAAGTTTGCGCATCTTTGCTTAGATTGCTGCCCCCGCAACCCGGTCCCGAATAAGCTGAAGAAGACGGATGGATGTTTTTTTTTTTTTTTACTATAATAGACATGGTGTGAACTATGTCAAATATAAAAAGTCTAGAAACAGAAACTCTCCAGTTGCTCTAGAACAGGATGGGAGCAGATAAAATACCATGTAATGTAAAACTTATAGTAACCAAATTTGAAAAACGTACAAAGGAGTGGTGGAAGAGGGGAAGTCATTTTCAGGATTATTTTTTAACATAATTACTTTCTGTGGAAGTGGGACGGGACAGGAGTGGAAATATACTCTCTCGTGTGTCATCCTCTACTCTCCATGACTCCAGCCTCAGTCTACTTGTGATGCTCCCACAAAGCGGTTATTGCTGTTACTGGTGGACCTTTGACCACCATCATTTTTTTGTCATTCATTTTTTGTTGAAATGCTTGAATACAGGACTCTGAACAACCAGCTTGTTTAGAGGTGACTTCTAGCGGCTTTCCCTCCTTGTGGAGGGTGTTTATTGCGCTCTTCTGGACATCTGTTAAGTCAGAATTCTTCTTTATGCTTATGTAGCACACTGACCCAGACTGACAGACCCTTTTAAGGCTCAGGAAGCCTTTGCTGGTGTCTTAGGTTAATAAGCTGACCAGGATGCGACACCACAAGTTTCCAGCTTTTAATGTTTTACAATAAATCTAAATTTCTGAGGTAGTAAATTGTGGATGTCCACTACCTGTACGTCATAATCATCAAAAGTACAATAAATAATGACTTGGAATATTTTTTTTTTATGTGTAATGGTACTTTATTGTATGAATTTCACTTTATAAAGTTTAAAGTGTTCACAGTTTAGAGTATTTAGGTTTATAGTGAGTCCCAATGATGATCTTGGCTAACGGTCTTAAAAAACTAAGACCTCAGGGTTTTGGCAACTTTTCACAGTTAAATTATTTGTTTGATTTAAAAGGATGGTCTTTATTTTGTTTATTTATGAATCCTAAGAAAGTTTGCTTGAACTTCTTATAAAGAAGCATCAAAATACTATATGTCTTCTATTTTTTCACTTTCTTTTTCAATAAAACAATGAATGTCTTTTGTTTTTGACTCCAGGAGCATCCAGTGGTCATCACAAAGTTTGTGCGTGGAGCCAGGGAGGTAGAAGTCGATGCTGTGGCTAAAGATGGCAAGGTGGGGTTCTCCTGTTTTTCTCTCTTTCTAAGGACTTAATGTCAACTGTTTCCAAGGGCTAAAAGTATTAAAAGTAGGCTTTACCATAGTTAATTAAAAACATTAAATTGTACAGCCTGGAGGACATTATTTCATTTTTTGATCCTACAGCACGTTTATCACATTAGCATTTCTGATGGTACTTTTTTTTATCTCTGCAACCTTGAATTTTGTATTTTTAGTTTTTGAACTGAGCTGTAGGAAAACATGTGAAGTTGAGGAAAGTGGAAAGATGCAGCTGAGGTATGATACTTATCTTTAGTGTAAAAGATGGAGCACAGATACATTTGTTGAAGGGAATGTAATGTGTAGTTCCAAGCTAAAATTATTGTATACTTTATATACTGATTGTACTTCAAAAAGATCATTTTTGCTAACAAAAAGCAAACTATTAAAGAAGGAATTACATGCCCAACATTTTTAGCTTTTTTAAAATATAAAACCATACATTTTTTTATTTTTACTTCTATCGAACGTGTAAACAAGAAGAACTTTTTAGGAAATATGAAATAAAGAAAAAGTTTTAGAAAAAAGTTTTTTAAAGTGCTACATCATTTGTTACTTAACTACTGTTTTATCATAAAAATTAAAATATTTTCAGCTGGTTTGACATTAATATTAGATTGGAGAATAATAAAGCACATACAAATTTAACTCGACCCCTCAGGTACATCAAAACTTGAATTACTTTTGAGATTATAGTCCTCCTAATGATAAGGTGGCATCGCTTTAAATAGTACTTTATAGCGTTATATATCAGGATGGGTTGCTGTAGAAGACAGAGCCAGCCAGGTACTTATTGTGAACAGCCTGACTGTTGTTCTTTTGTTCAGACTATGAGAGTCATTTCAAGGATGTCTGTACGTGGGCTTTTCAGCGCTACGGTAGATTTCCTCGCTCCACGTTCTCTGAATTCAGCCCTTCCTTTATCTCCAGTATCACATTAACAAGGCTGCCACTCCTTGAATACCGAACGGGGCTCATAACCTGATGCTAGGCTCTGTGTGTAGGAGAGTGGAGAAAAAAAAAGTCTGAGATAATATGTATTAATTACAGCCTCTATCTGTAGAGTGCTAATGAATGCAGTGGTTAGTCACAATTTAAATAGGCTAATGACACAGCAGCTCATTTGCGGACGCATACTTTCATTGAGTTGCTGGGTGATTTATATCTCCTCTTCTGTGGGTGGAATGTAAGTTACTCCTTTGACTGTGACTGTGAACATTGTTCTCCTGCCGTAGTTTGGGCTGAACTTGGCTGTGCAATTATTTTTATTTTCTTTCTTTCTTTAAGAACTTGCAAAAATGTACTTAATTAATTTGACTTTTTTATTAAAGGGTGTGGTTTGGAGATAAAAAAATAACCATGGATTCTTTAAAACAACAACTATTGATTGTGCTGAAATTACCTGCTTTTGCATCACAATTCTCAGTAATAGATGCAGAACCTTTTTCTCATATGGATCAATGACCTTTTCAACATTGTTTTTGCTTCAAACCCACATTAAAATGATTCACCCACTTGTGAGTTATTCATAGCATACTGTATATATTTGAGTGCCTTGTACTTGTAACTTTAAGGCTCCACTTAGTCATCAGAATGAAAACATGACTAAGCATGAGTATGTATCTCTGTTGCCCTTTAGAACTTGAATGTCTTTTTCTTTTTCCTGCGTCATCATCATGCGTCTTTTCAGGTTCTTGTCCATGCCATAACAGAGCATGTGGAAGATGCTGGGGTGCATTCAGGGGACGCCACTTTAATGCTCCCAACGCAAACCATTAGCCAGGGAGCTTTAGAAAAGGTTAGTTAAATCCTAAATACTCACATATACCATAATGTACTGTGATGGATGGCGTTGCATTTACGAGATGACAATAATTGCAACATGTTGTTGTTAGTAGATGTACTTTTTATTGTCTTTTAGATAATTCTGAATAATATTGTTTTGAAAAAAAAAAAAGAATAAAAACACACAGAATATTATGAGCCAAATGCCCTGGTATTTAAACTGGCAGGGAAACCTGTGATTTAGGACTTATCGGACCACAGGTAGTTAATTGTCTTATTTACTTGCCCAAAACCACCTTAACCCAACGCTTGACTCTGTGTGGCACTCAGATTTAAATAGAAGTGGGTCTTTTTTTCCTTAGGTCCATTTATTTTATTTCCCTTTTTGATATTTCTACAGTTTCTGCACAACACTAGTGTTTCCATATCAGTTATTTCCATTGATTGCAGAGGAGAACTGGACTAGGTGGCCCATCCCCACTCGCATTCCCAACAGGATGTACACGCTGTTCCCAAGAAGCCAAAATCTCATAGACTTCTATAGAGATACAAACAGCTATTATTCAGTCGTTTTATCTGTCTGAATAACCATTCTTGCTCTGATATCTTTTTAATATGTTATTGCTAATTCTATTTTTTCTTTATTGCAAGTTATTCAAGCTATGCACTAGCCAATCAGATGCCTCAAAAAAGGAGTTGGTCACACATAGAACATTCAAAGTGTTTGATTGACAGATTCTCCTGAGCCCGCTTTCAAGTGGAAGGGTTGTGGACTTCCGAAACTCCTGATAAGAAATAGTGGTTGCCATAGAAATGATGACTCAGTCCAACCCGGACCAACCACTGTTTACTGACGTCATTTGGCTATATCATGGGGGAGTACTTATCGTGGAAAAACAGCGACTGAATTGATCTTATTTGGTTGGAGTCTGAAGTAAGGCATTTTCTATGGAGGAAGTCACACTGCTCATATTCAGTCAATGGTATTTTTTAAATCATGAAGTGACTTTGTGCCATATAATGCTTGTCTCTTTTATGCATTTCATGATCTTAAATTCACTACAGATTTTCTATGATACCTGTAAAACATGCTTACCACCGATATTACTAACTTTATTACAAATGTGTGCAATTAGCACAACAATGCTCTCATTTAGTAATTCAAAATGAAAGAAAAACATTAGATAAAAAATGATAAATAATTGACCTTAGAACTATATTGGTAAGTCTCAAGGTGCATTGTTTTTTTTGTGTTTTTATTTTTATTTTCATAGAGTACATATATACTATATAGAAAAGTCTTCTAAATGATTTAGTCTTTTCTTTACTTTGTCTTTAGGTGAAAATCGCCACTCGAAAAATTGCCCAGGCGTTTGAAATTTCCGGACCTTTCAACACTCAATTTCTGGTTAAAGGCAATGATGTTATGGTAAGTAATATTTCCTCAAGTGTGACTTAATGACAGGTTGGGATTTTTACATCTGGTTGCACCAATTGCAATTTCCACACAGACTTAAGGCCCGTACACACCGGGACGAATTTCGCCGGCGTTTTTCGTCGGCGAAATTCGCCTCGTGACTAAACAAAGGGCACCAATGAGAGTGTGCACACCGACGCGAAAAAACGCCACGCGTCAAAGCGTCAAAAAAAAAACGCCACGGGTTCGTTTTTTCTTTTTGACGCCTCGTGTCGAAATCTATTCGACCAATGAGAATGGCGCTTTTGCTCACGTGTCTGGAGCTTCTGAAGTTACAGTAAAACACAACTTGGGGGCGCTCAAACACAACACTGCCTTTCTGAGCACACATACCAGCAAAGAAGATAGACGCCAAGTAGCGGCTACACTGCCGCAAAGAAATAATGACGGACATTCTAAAATATCCCCGAAAACGCTCATGATACATTTTCAGCTCTTGTATCAGTCGATAAAACTCACCATGTTCTTCTCTTCTCGTAACTATGGGATGTACCGAAAATCGGCGTCTTTTCCGGCGTCTTTCATCATTCAACAGAACAATAATTTCTTCATCATTGGAACTGGAGCTGGAGCTACTGGTGCTTGAAATATTCATGTTTTCTTTGTATGATTCTGACAAGCGAGTAAATACTGGCTCTCTTCTTCTGAGTGAAAACCACCTTGTGTACAGGAGTATTTCTGTTTGACATTAAGCGCCATCTAATGTCAGGGAATGAAATTGCATGTTGGCTCGGCTCATCGTCAGCGAAAATCGCCTGGGTGTGAACACAAAAGACGTGGCGAAAAACGCTGGCGAATAACGCCTCGCGAATATTCGTCCCGGTGTGTACGGGCCTTGAAGCTGAATCGCCTTCAGAGTGACTTGTGGAAGTAGAATGCCTGTATGACCTTTGTTGCTTACAGTAGATGTTCCATCTGCAGCCCACTCAAAAGGTGTTCATATTTATGCACTGGGGGTGTTTATACATGTTAATAATGACTTGTGATGTACATAAATATGCACATTAGTTTCTGTTTTGCTTGGATTAGATGCAGTAGATGCAGTATTTTGTAACATCTGTTTCACCATTTTAAAATAATCACTCTTTGTTTTGAACCCTTGTAGGTGATAGAGTGTAATCTGCGAGCATCGCGTTCTTTTCCATTTGTATCAAAAACAATCGGTGTGGACTTCATCAACGTAGCAACCAAAGTAATGGTTGGAGAGCCTTTGGATGAATCCATTCTACCTTCACTGGACAAACCAATCATTCCTGTAGACTATGTAGGAATCAAGGTAAGACGTGGAAAAAAGGGATGGGGTTTCAATGGGAAAACTGATGACACTGACACAAATATACTTCATATAAATTAAAAATGAAATTTCAGAACAGCAAAAACTGATATGCTGTGGGCAGGCAAAATAGCATGCCTAAACAGGAGCAAATATGTGGTTTAGTATTCTTAGTTCTAATACTTAAAGGCTTGTTGTGTTCTAAAGAACAGTAACACATGCACACTGCAGGTAACATTTACATTTCTTATTTTATAGTTCAGTTTTTGCTCTGTTGTTATAATTGATAAGCAAAATAAGTGGAACTGAGATCCAACACAATCACTGTTTGGTCAGCATTAATGCTTTTTTTGTCTTTGGTGTCAGCACCAACTTCTTCTTAGCATTATTAGACAGATATATCTCTGTAAAAGACTGGATGTCTATAGTTGTATGTTTGCAGTCATGTTTGTTAGGTTTATTACAGTTTCTTCTCTAAGGAAAGTGGAAGTTCAGTCAGAGCTTGTTTTATCAGCCTGCTCCAAACATTTAGTCTAATCTGGGTAAAAAAGGAAGCTTTGAGTTGTCGCTTCCATGGAATGGGATATTTTGCACAAAGACTTCTACTAGAAAAGCTGGCAACTTCAACCCCTTCTAGGGTGGTTTAAGATGGGAGAATGGGACAGTAAAACAAGAAGCTTGTTCTTTTTTCCTGCCTTTTTATAAAGCTTTCCATGCAGAAAAGCAAATGTAGGCTTTATGAATTACAATTAAATATATGTAATTTCATAAAACAAAATTATTAGTTTTTTAAAGCTTTGAAGTGGAGATCTATTTACATTGGGCATCTACAGCCAAAATCATAAGTATTGAGGTACAGTGACCCTTTGCTTTGTTACGGTTCTGCTTTTACAGTCTGTCTCCGCTTTTTTTGTGCGACTTTTGCATGCTTTTTTTTTAACTTTATTTATTTTAAAAATGAATTGAGTCCTGATTGGCTGTAGACTTTTGTCAATCAATCCCCTCCGTGCCGTGTCCTTTCTCCAGAATGCGTTCAATTTGCAAAGAAGATCTTTGTTTTCATTCTGTAATTGTCACAAGAACAGGCAGACCCCTGGATCAAGTGCAGCAGGTTTATCAGCTCAGTAAAATGTCCACAAAAATGAAATGACTTCTTTGCAGTTTTCACCTATTGCCTGTCATTTTTAGAACACAAGTCCCGCAATTATAGAGGGGCAACTGTAATAGAAAGTAATGTACACTCACTGGCCACTTTATTTGGTACAGCCTGCTTGCTAGTGCCAAGTTGGACACTCTTTTGCCTTCAGAACCACTTTAGTCCTTGGTGGCATAGATTCAACAAGGTACTGGAAACATTCCTCAGAGAGTTGGTCCATACTGACATGAAAGCATCACGCAGTTGCTGCAGATGTGTCGGCTGAACATCCACGATGCCAATCTCCTGTTCCTCCACATCCCACATCTATTGGGTTGAGATATGGTTACTGTGGAGGCCATTTGAGTCCAGTGAAATCATTGTCATGTTCAAGAAACCAGTCTGAGATTATTCCAGATGATCTATGACATGGTGCATTTTTCTGCTGGAAGTAGCCATCAGAAGATGGTACACTGTGGTCATAAAGGGTCATAAAGTATTGTCAGCAACAATACTCAGGCTGTGGTGTTGTTACCATGTTTGATTGATACTAAGGGACCAAAAATGTGTGACAAGAAATTATCTCCCACATCATTACACTACCACCACCAGCCTGAGCACTTGATACAAGGTAGGATGGATCCATGCTTTCATGTTTTTGATACCAAATTCTAACCCTAGCATCTGAACGTTGCAAGCAGAGATGGAGACTCATGAGACAAATTAAGATTTTTCCAATCTTCTATTGCCCAACTTTGGTGAGCCTGTGTGAATTGTAGCCCCACTTTCTTGCTCTTACCAGACAGGAGTGGAACCCGGTGGGGCCTTTTGCTGTAGTAACCCACTGCATCAAGGTTGGACGTGTTGTGCATTCAGAGATGCTCTTCTTTAGACCTCGGTTGTAACCAGTGTTATTTGAGTTACTGCTGTCTTTCTATCAGCTAGAATCAGTCTGGCCATTCTCCTCTGACCTCTGGCATCAACAAGCCATCACCACCCACAGAACTGCCACTCAAAGGATATTTCCTCTTTTTTGGATCATTCTCTGTAAACCCTAGAGATGATTGTTTGTAAAAATCCCAATAGATCAGCATGCCACGCTCAAAGTCACCTAAATCCCCTTTCCTTACTAAACTTCAATTAATTGCTTAAAAGTCTATACATTGAACTCTTTTTTTCTCCATTCTGTCCATTTTATTAGATTTGTATTGTCCATATGAAAACAGTAATTAGTGGAGTATTCCCTCTACATGGGCCTGAAGATGGAAGTAGTTGGTGGGTTTTTCATATCAACTGGGAGGCCTTCTTCTTAGATTGGCTATGAGAGTGATTGCTTGTCACCAGCTGTTCTAAAGCAATTTTTCCAAAGCAATTTCTCACTCTAATGACAACAGAGCTGCTTTAACAATGGTTGCCGTTTGGAGCCAATCACGCAGGTATAATCCCCCACTCTCCCTCACCGCCTAAAGTTTTCAATTTCCAGTCTGCTGTCTGTTGGTGAGGAATATTAATTAGAGCTTTGAATTCTCCAAGCGAAAAGCTGAAAAGGCTTCTAGAATTTACTTGTAGTATATTATACATCCTTAATTCCTTTTACTGATAAGGACTCGCTTATAGCTTTGTACGTTAGCTGCTTAACAAAGTATTCCTAATTTCTTTTTTACTTTTGAACACATTTTTTCTGCGTTGACATTTGGCCAGCATTGTAAACCAGTTTTTCTGCACTTTGAGGGGTCTGAAATATGTTTATTTCATATTTTGTCTGTCATAGTGTTTTTATCTTCACCCTATTACCACAGAGCTCACATAATTTTGTTGTCCTCATTCATGTCATTTTCCCTCGCAAACTCTGTTTTTCTATTTTCTTTTCTCTGTGTGAAGCTTTGTTTAATCTCTTTTTTTCTTTTTACTTTTCACCAAGTCCCTCTTAAATTGCTTTTTTTCTTTCTATATTTTATAAGAACAAAAAAATAAAAACAGAAGAGCACAACTGCCTCGAGGCTTAGAAACCTAAGTGACTTAGTGATGCTTCCTTGTGCAAAATTAAAAGCTTTGAAAAAATGCCCTTTCATTTCTCTTTTTTGTGGGCTACACCATCGTTAAGTTTGAAGTAGACACACAAAAAATTATTAAACTTGATTTTTATTGCATCAAAAGAGGTTCAACCGTGACAATTTGGGTAAATACATGACACTGTGTCCGTTTTGACTATGCATGTATGCATGTATATATATGTATGACTAATGTCTTAAAGTAAATGACCAAATATACAGACAAACATTCAAATATAGGGATTCAATTGGAGAATTTTAAATATTCTGATCATATGTGCTATGGCTGTTACTGCTGTTTTATCAAAGAAACTTTCAGATGGAGTTCACATCTGGAAATTGTGCAAAGTGTGGCAAAAAAGTATTTAATCAGCCACCAAATATGCAAGTTCTTCCAATTAAATTGATGAGAGAGGCCTGCAATTTTCATCATAGGTATACCTCAACTATAAGAGACAAAATGAAAAAAAAAAAATCCAGAAAGTCACATTATCGGATTTTTAAAGAATTTATTTGTAAATTATGGTGGAAAACAAGTATTTGGTCACCTACGAACAAGCAAAATTTCTGCTTCTCACAGACCTGTAACTTCTTCTGTAAGAGGATCCTCTGTCCTCCACTCTATACCTGTATAAATGACACCTGTTTGAACTGATTATCTATATGAAAGACACCTGTCCACAACCTAAAAACAGTCACACTCCAAACTCCACTATGGCCAAGACCAAAGAGCTGTCTAAGGACACCAGAAACCAAATTGTTGACCCGCACAAGGCTGAGGAGACTTGGCTTGGTGCGAAGAAATCAACTGTGGGAGCAATTATTCAGAAATGGAAGACATACAAGACCACTGATAATCTACTTCCATCTGGGGCTCCCTGCAAGATCTCACTCTGTGGGGTTTAAATCATCACAAGAACGGTGAACAAAAATCTCAGAATCATATGGGGGGACCAAGTGAATGACATGCAGAGAGCTTGGACCAAAGTAACAAAGGCTACCATCAGTAACACCGCCAGAGACTCAAACCCTGCAGTGTCAAACATGTCCCCCTCTGTTATTGAAGGAGAAAGAATGCTGAGTTGCATCCAAAGTACATCATACCTACTGTAAAGCATGGGGGTGGAAACATCATGCTTTGTGGCTTTTTTTTCAGCAAAAGGATCAGGGTGACTGTTCCATGTAAAGGAAAGAATGAATGGGGCCATGTATCGTCAGATTGTGACAGAAAACCTCCTTCCATCAGCAAGGTCATTGAAGATGAAACGTGGCTAGGTCTTTCAGCATGACAACAATCTAAAACCACTGCCCCGGGTAATGAAGGAGTGGCTTCGTGAGAAGCATTTCAAGATCTTGAAGTGGCCTAGCCAGTCTCCAGATCTCAACCCCATAGAAAATCTTTGGAAGGAAGTTGAAAGTCTGTGTTGCCCAGCAACAGCCCCAGAACATCACTGCTCTAGAGGAGATCTGCATGGAGGAATGGGCAAAATACCAGCAACAGTTTGTGAAAACCTTGTGAAGACTTACAGAAAATGTTTAACTGCTGTCATTGCCAACAAAGTGTATATATCAAAGTACTGAGTTGAACTTTTGTTTTTGAACAAATACTTATTTTCCACCATCATTTACTAATACGTTCTTTAAAGATCAGACAATGTGATTTTCTGGACAAAACACTTCCTTTGACCAGAAAAGGGACTTGATGAACAGGGGACACGGTCGACCCCACTTGAGTTCACAGGCAAAATTTAAAAACCCAATTCTCTGTAGTGGCCTATGAGAATGTGTTTTAGTTACTGTAATAGGCAAAATGATGTCACACAAACATGATTGGTTTATATGGGACTCTTTTGAAGCTTTGAAGTTGAACCAGTCAGTACCTATTCTTCAGTCAGTTAGGGTACCACAACATTTGAGGGCCCCCACCCTTGAGCACACAGTCTTGAGCTACGTTCATACCTAATGCAATTCGCACCGCAGGGGCGTCCAGTTTTTATGTGAAGTCAATGTATGGGCACGATAAGAGGTTCCGGGCAGCATGTAAAAAATTCTGGCATGGTCGATGTTTCCAGAGTTAGAATATCTGAAGTTTAGTGAAGCTTTGCATGCAGCTAACCAATCAGAACTCAGCTTTGTTGATGATATGAACAGAGGCTGAAGTTTTAAACCAGCATGAAGGAGACTTTGACCATATGTCCGTTAGCCCAAACTTTATGATATTGTTCTTCTTTGTATCAAGACAGTACTAAAAAAGGTGTTAAAAGAAAAGTGGTGGATGAAAATGTATCACACAAATTCCATTCTATGTGAATGTAGCATAAGGGAGAGCCAGTCAAATAAAGACTCCAACAGAAAACCTATGTATATAGCTAGACACCAGTACTTGAAGTCAAGTGTCAGGCCTAGAGGGATGAAACTTACAGGGCTCTTTTTCTTTAAGGCTTACTTTTTAATGCAAAATGCCCCCCAATATCCAACCCAAAAAGTGAGAAGCACTTTTGGTTCCGGAGACAGTTTGGTCGGTTAAACAATATTAAACTCCATATAAAAGTACATAATTATATGTTTCTGTACGATTCATTTGTTCTTGCATTTTTCATGATGTCTGACTTCAAAATACGTAGTTAGTCTCGTAGTTGGTCTTTCTCTGTCTTTGTTTCATAAATATACTGATATTATATCAGTGCATACGTCCCTGACTTTTAGGACAAGTGTACTAGAAGCCATCCTGGTTCCCTATGTGCAACACATTCTCATTGTCCCTTCAGACATTACTTTGCTAACATTACATTCCCATTATATTGATTAGATAGCCCATTTCAAGGATGAAAAGATGAATTCCCCCCAGTGGCCTTTGACTGCAGAATGTGTGGAAATGAACATTCAAACCCCACGATTCCTAACCGCTTCGTGTTCTCCTCATGGTAACCTCGATTGTCTGCTTTTCAAAGGCGGTAATAAGAATGGCTTCCCAACAGGCATTTCACCCCCGTCTTCATTTATCTTAAAATAAAATGACAGATATTGAAGATACTGCTTCCAGGGACATCCCTATACTTTTTCTTACAATCATTGTCTGATGCATATCTCATCTTTAATTTTTGCAAATGTATCCTCATTTCTTTCTTCTTGTGTTTTATGTCCCTTATTCCCTTCCTTTGTCAATCCTTCAACTAATTGTTTCCTCTTTTTATCTCTTTTCCTGCGTCACAGGACTATATTGGTAATTATCCTGTTTTCTTCCTTTTTGCACTGCCTACTATCTTTACCTTCTTTCCTACTTGTTTTTTTAACCCGTGTGTTAATAGCATTTATTTACCAGCTTACTTTTGTTTTTCCTTCTTTCTCTGAGCCCTAAATTATGGATTTTTTTTCTTTTCAAAAAGATATTGTTTCTCATGTAAACGTTACCTCTGCTTCATATCACCTTAGGTTGCTGTGTAAAAGGTTTGTTGTTTTAACACAGTAACACTGTAAAACCTCTGTCAGAAAAAGGCCTGAAGCAAAATGTTTAAACCTGTCATTTTCATTCATTTTACACCGACTACTGACATTTTTTTGTATTAATTTGGGAATGACTTGGCTTTATTGTGACATCTAATAGGTCTCAGAAAATGTAAAGGGTTTCAATTTGCCTTCTTACACACACTTTATCTCTACCACACACAAAACATTAAACAACTGTTGTGACTGAACTCTCAAGCAAGCTATACCCCGTTCTACGCCGTTAATCAGGGGTCTGCAATCTGAGGCTCTGAAGCCACTCTTTTACTCCCCTATTGTGGCTCATTGGTTGAAAAAAAATAAAATATCTTTAATTCGAAAAAGTTACGCATTTTTCAGATCATAAAATAAAACAGTCGCATAAGTCGAACATTTTTTAAGTCATTCACAAACAGTTGAAGCACAGTATGCATACCTTCGCCTGGCTCCTGGCTACAGTACCCATGATGCTCCAACCATCCATCAAGCAGTGAAACATCATGTTTTTAGAAAAAATGTCACATATTTTTGAGAGCTGTGTATCACAGAAAAAAATGAAAATAATCAACTCTTAACGTTAAAAAAAATACAGCTAGGGTAACTAAGTTAGTTTTAATTTAAATTTGATTAGTTAGACTTTGGTTAGTTAAATTTATGGCTAAGCTGCTATTTCATCCAACTGTCAGTTCATCCGTCCGTCCCTCCGTCCATGTCCATCCATCCGTCCGTCCCTCCATCCATCCATCCATCCCTCCCTCCCTCCCTCCCTCCCTCCATCCATCCATCTTCTTCCGCTCATCCAGGACAGGGTCGCAGGGGCAGCATTCTAAGCAAAGATTCTCAGACTTCCCTTACCCTGGCCACTTCCTCCAGCTCTTCTAGGGGGACCCCAAACCGTTCCCAGGCCAGCCGAGAGACGTAGTCTCTCCAGCTTGTCCTGGGTCTTCTCTGGGGCCTCCGCCGAGTAGGACATACCTGGAACACCTCTCCAGTGAGGCGTCCAGGAGGCATCTGGACCAGGTGCCCGAGCCACCTCAACTGGCTCCTCTCGATGTGGAGGAACTGCAGAGATAGCTCGGAGTAGCTGCTATTTCATATTTAGAAAAAAAAAAAGCACATTTTCTCTTTATGTTTATGTTTTATTCATGCCAAAAAGACAATAGATTATTTAGTTTTTGTCATAATAGTAACAACAATATAAATACAAAGCAGTGCTTTGACTTTGTGTCTCCCACTGGGTTGTGCTCATGAGAATTTGAAAAGGCTCTTTGAGTTTTGAAGGTTGCAGACACATGCTGTAGACCTTCAGATTTCCTATTTGGTCAACTTGTCCCACTAACCAGCTGTGTACCAACAGCTAAACAAGCAGACAATTCAAAAGACATACTGTGGTGTTTTTGTATGGCAAAAGAAAGCAAAATTTTTTTTTGCTTATTCCAATCAGGCTCCAATGTTCTCCTGGCCCAGACTAAGGGACGCAGACCCCGTGCTTCGATGTGAGATGGCTTCCACTGGAGAAGTGAGCCTGTTGTGAATACACATCCCAGTCTTTGTGCTGTTTTGTCTTTTTTATTGTTTGAACCTATGTTTAATTGTTACCTTAAGACATTTCAAGTATGCCAATCTGTGTATTATTGCAGGTAGCATGTTTTGGACCAAACATTTACTCAGCCTTCCTGAAGGCGATGCTCTCTACGGGCTTTAAACTGCCACAGAAAGGCATCCTTATTGGAATTCAGGTAAAAACCAAAATCGCTTTTTTCCTGCAACTTTTTTTTCATTGTTTTTACCCAACATAACAAAGCAAAACCAGGTTCATTAATATGTAATGACTAGGAGATAATAAACTCAAGGTTACTATATTTCAGTTATACTTAGTAATACTGTTTTTTTTTATCTCATAAAAAATCCATTTTATTCTGGATATTAAAATAACACAATACAGCATTTTTGTTTTGTCTTAGATATTTTTTTAGTTGAGTTTAAAAATAAATTAAACATCCACTTCCTTTATTGTCCAGCAATCTTTCCGACCCAACTTCCTTGCTACAGCACACCAGCTCAAAGAAGAAGGCTTTAAGGTGGCGTCTCTAACTCATTCAACTTGTATCATATTTAATAATGTTTATGTTCATGTTAACTATTAAAAAAAAGTATATATAAATTTCTTACATTTTTTTCCTCCATTTTATGTGGTTTAGCTGTATGCCACTGAAGCCACATCTGCCTGGTTGTGTGCCAATGATGTACCTGCCATTCCAGTCGCCTGGCCATCGGAAAAAGGAGTTACTGCACTCCCCAGTATTAAAGGGTGTGTGGATTTTCATTATAGGAATGACATAAAATATTCAGCTAAATACAGATATGACAAAAATACAAGTTGTTATTTTATAAGAAAAAATCACCAAGAACGTAAAATATACTACTGATGGCTGAAAAAAGGGAATTTTGGCTGAAAAAGGGAATTTTTTGTTACATTTTCTTGTTTTTCTTGAAAAGTTGATTTCAATTAAGTTTTTTTTACAAAAACTTTCTTAAATCTATCTTTACGTCTTTAAGTAGCTGACTTTATTTACACCCATTTCACTTTTATTGACATTATGTACTGTCAGTTTATGTGGGCTAGTTTAATGGAAACTGCTGCAACTTTAAGAACCTTTTTTGGGGGGGTCATAACTACAAAATATAGTGCTTTCTTTATCATTCAAAAGATATAAGAAGTTTGTATAAAAATATAAAAGTTTTACCCAACATTTTTCTGACTCACTCTGTGTGTGTTGACAGACTGATCAACGAGGGTCAAATTGATCTTGTGGTCAACTTGCCCAATAACAACACGCGACACCTGAAAGACAACTTCCTTATCCGCAGAATGGCCGTCGATCATGGTGTTCCCCTCATCACCAATTACCAGGTCAGTCAATGGAAGTTGACTCTTTAAATAACTTGTGTTTTTTACAAAATTGCTTTTTACTAAATGTGTTTCTGTTTGACAGGTGGTTAAGCTGTTTGCAGAAGCTATTCGTTATGCAGGTGAGCTCGATGCCACCAGCCTCTTTCACTACCGGCAGAAAGAAGGACAACCAAGAGGTGCCAGTCAGCAAGGGTAGGGCCATCGTTACTGCTGTAAGAAACAAGTCCTTCAGTGCTTGCCCAGTGAGTCTCCAATGCTCAGAAATGTCACCATCACTGGAACCCAGTAGCCTTTTTTTAATAATTTGGGCTTTACTCTGCAGTGGAGGTTGCTCTCCCACTTCAATATCTGTAAAAAAAAAAAAAGAAAAAATCTATTTAACACAACCCCAAAGGAGCATTAAAACAGACCCGATGATTATCTTTACATTACTCAAAAAATCTGGAAAGAATTTATTAAGTGTAACCTGCATCACCTTTTTATGAAAATAAATTAAAGCTAAACTTCGACAGCATGTCATACTAACAAACTAGCAGGTGTTCAGTTTGGTTTAGTTTGTTTTAAACTGTCTTTTTCTTTTTACTTGAGCAAATATAGCTATTAAGTTAAATAAAAAAAATAAAAGTTCTATACAGTTGAATTATATTTTAAAATGTGTCAAATTGGGATTCCGTTTTTTTTTTTTAAGAAAGAAGAATTCTTTCTTCAAAATAATAAGGGAGAGATAGTAGTGGAGAATTTAAAAGGAACAGAGAAAAACTGATATTGTAAAGGGATTGTGTTTACAGCCGACTCAATTCATCACAAGGGAAGCAAAATTCATGCAAACAAAAAAATGCACTTGTCAAAAGAACTTAAAAAGTCTCAGTAGAACAGGTGGAGGCAAAAAGAAAAAAGATGGAGCTGCATAGAGGAGAGGATTAAGTGGCATCCTTCCTTTATTATCTGTTTTACAAGTGCAGTCCTTTAAAAACTGATATTTAGAATTAGAATTTGAAGTGTTTTATTCTTTATTTTCAGATTTATTCTGAAATGATCGATGCTGAAGGTGGAAGGACAAATTAGTATTTCAATGCGTGTATGGTTACTTTTTCTGAGTATGGAAATGTAAAAAGAATAAGAAAAAAAATCCTTTTTTTTTTAATTGATGTCTTAAATAATTGTCTTTTTGTTATTTTTGTAATCCGCTTTCATAGACGATTGAGTCCAAGCAAAGCTTTGTCCCTTTTGAGAACACAGAAGGTCAAAAATGTACATTTTAAATGCTCATTCAGATAAAATGGTTTGAGGTGATGTTGGCAATAAACTAAAGCATTTACAAAACCTTTTTTTTTTTTTTTTTTTACAACCAGTAAAATTTGATTTGGTACCTGAAACCTTTTATTTGACATTTCTGTAGCTGCTACTGTTTTTTTTTCTCCTTATTGACTAATGACAGAATATATTTATATGCAATATATTTCATTAAAAAATGAATTTCATTTTTAGGATCCGAGGTAAAATAAGTAAATTAATAATAAGAAAGGTATTCCAACAGAATTATTGTGAGATTCTCTCATATAGTATATTACCAAAAGTTTTGGCTCACCTGCATTGACTCACATAACTAAGGGTCTAACTCATAGAGTCCAGTATGGTGTCGGTCCACCTTTTGCAGCCATTACAGGTTCCAATCTTCTGGGAAGGCTGTTTAAAAGGTTGAGGAGTGTGTTTTTAGGAAGGTTTGACCATTCTTCTAAAAGCACATTGGTGATGTCACACACTAATGTTGGTGAATAAGGTCTGGCTCTCAGTCTATGTTCTAAATCATCCAAAAGGTGTTCTATCGGGTTCAGATCAGGACTCTGTGTGGGCCAGTCAACTTCATCCACACCATACTCTGTCATCCATGTCTTTATGGACCTTGCTTTGTGCACTGGCGCACAGTCATGATGGAAGAGGAAGAGGCTGCTCCAAACTCTTCCCACAGGTTGAGAGCATGGAATTGTCCAAAATGTTTTTGTATCCTGAAGCATTCAAAGTTCCTTTCACTGGAACTAAGGGTCCAAGCCCAAGTCCGGAAAAACAAGCCGACAATATAATTCCTCCTCCACCAAATTTCACACTCTGCACAATGCAGTCCGAAATGTACCGTTCTCCTGGCAACCTCCAAACTCAGACTTGTCCATCACATTGCCAGATGAAAAAGTGTGATTCATCACTCCAGAGAACACGTCTCTACTGCTCTAGAGTCTATTGGCGGCGTGTTTTACACCACTGCATCGCAGCATTGCACTTGGTGATGTGTGGCTTGGATGAGGCTGCTTGGCTATGGAAACCCATTCCATGAAGCTCTCTGTGTGCTGTACTTGGGCTAATCTGAAGGTCACACAAAGTTTGGAGCTCTGTAGCAATTGACTGTACAGAAAGGCGGGGACCTCTGTGGACTGTGTGCTTCAGCATTCGCTGACCCCTCTCAGTCGGTTTACGTGGCTTACCACGTTGTGGCTGAGTTGCTGTTACTCCCAAACTCTTCTATTATGTTATGACAGAGCTGACAGTTGACTGTGGATCAATTAGGAGCGAGGACATTTCATGACTGGATTTTTTGAACAGGTGGCATCCTATTGTCACAGGATACCACATGTCCAAAAAATAAACGTTCCACGTTGGAATTTACTGAGTTGCTGAGAGCGACCCATTCTTTCACAAATGTTTTAAAAACAGTCTGCATGCCTGAGGGCTTGATTTTACACACCCGTGGCCAGGCCAAGTGATTAGGACATCTACTTCTGATCATTTGGATGGGTGAGCGTATACTTTTGGTAACATAGTGTATTTTCTATAACATCGATTTTTTTTTTTTATTTAATTATATTTTTATTGTAATTTGTGAACACTGTATTTGGACACTTATCAAACATGACTTTGTTAATGTTTTTTATGTAATGCAGTCAGCTGTATTATTATTATTTTCTAAATGTGTTGTTTACTTACTGGTTCTTTTTCCTTATTGGATTTTGTTGAATAAATAATCCCAACAGTAAAAAAATGTAGTGTTTGTCGTTGTTTTTTTTCACAATCACTTTCATATGTTGTCAATTTGCTATTTGGTCAGATGTAATTTGCAGCTGTCTTTTCTTTTATTCTTATTTTAATTTTTTTAGGTTTCTGCTGATTCTGATCATTTTCCAAATGCAAAACTGGACTTTCATGATCTACGTGAGTCTTTCATCTTTTTCTTTGCCTTATGTCTTCCTCTTAAACAGGGAATATAAAAAAATCAGCACCTGTTCAACTGAATTTTCTTACCTGAGAAGCTGAGGGCCAGCAGAATTGCAATCCATTGCAGGTATGGTATCTTAGCAACAGGGCTGCCCGTATTGTCCCTGTTTGACAGTAACTCCCAGGTTGATCTTTGTTTTGTGCTCTTTGCCTGTAAATCCAGTTTTGATTAAAGAATACTCTTAATTATACCATATTTGCTTGTCATGGGAGGGGTTTGGATAAAGCTTTTAACCATCTCAGAGTGTATACGGTCCTCTTAGAGGGGATCAAACACTTTCGAAGGAAAATGGTTTTGAGCAAATTCGGCTACAACATCAAAGCTGATTGTATGTAATGACGAGAGAGAGAAAAAAATCTACCACTACGCACTACACTGATGAAGTTGAGCTTCATATGCAAATAAAACAAAGACATCCAGATAAGAGAGTATAAAAGTCTGTGTAAACAAAGTATTACAGATTGTAAAAATCATGAAGATATAAATACAATGAGTAGGCCAGTTTCAACAGATTTAAAGACATGGCGAGAGTCAATGGTCCTGATATCTAAAGGGAGACAACTTGTCCACCGTCCTGACTTCTGGTTACAGGCTGCTGTGTCGTTTCTATTTTGGGAATTTTTCTGAAAATCTGGAGAATAATCCTTTAGTTCTTGTTCAGCTTTTCCTTAGATATGATGTGCAAAATAGGAATATCTGTTTAATACAGTTATTAAAAATGAAAAAGAAAGATGAGGACCGTTATCAGGTTTAATGTAAGATGGGAAAATTTTCACCAAAAGAAAATCAGTTGAAGGTTTTAATAGTAATAATAATAATGAAGGTATTTCTAAACTAAAATATGCTATCGTGTCTAAGAGTGAAGGTTAATGATCAACATTTTGTTAACATGTAAACATGGTGAAACGTAAAAAAATAAAAAGCCAATGAAACACGTTTCTAAATAAAAAAAAGCTTTTATTTTTAAACAGAGAGCAATGTCCTTTAGCCAAAAAATAGCAAGTAATGAAATGATTTTTAAGTTCCAAATCCAAGGTTGTGTTCAAATTCCCTCATCACTGACTATTTAGTGCACTATATAGGGCGTTCGCCATGTTGTAAGGTTGACCGTATACTATTTCAAAACTAGTGTGCATCGATGCTCATTAGAGTGGCAAATATAGACCACAATGCATTGCACATGAATAATTTGTCATTTAAGAAAAAAAAATTATCTATTTTATATATATATTTTATAAATCATCTAAGTTTTCATCATTAGTAGGTTACACGTTGGATTCATTTGTAAAATATTCATAATTATTAAGTTTTTTATAGATTACATCATATTTAAAAACCCCAGGCCCCATGTCTGGCTCCAGCTTAAACCACAAACAAAACAAACAAAACGATTGAGGTCATCATATTGTCTTGATAAAAAAAAGAATGAGACCATGTCTGAGCAGTCGTGACCAAAAATGCTAAATATTTCACTGTTTCACTGTAACTCCTCGAGTTCGATTGAAGAAGACATGCCTGCTGTCAGAGGAGAGAAAAAAAATGACCCTGGCTAATTGACATGCACTTTTCATGGAGCGCAAATGAAAAATTTATTGAGGTGAAGAGGAGAATAAACTTAAAAGATGAGTCACATTGTCAGTGGTGGTTGATAATAAAGTGAGCAATTGTACCTAAAGAAAAATAAAGGTCCATCTCGATGCTTAAATAAGAGGCATGTTTGAGAATACCAATCTAAAAAAGTGGTGAATGAAGTTTTGCAAAAAAAAAATAATAGTCCTGTGAATAATGAGACCAGAAAAAAAAGTAAAACCTCTCTACCACATGTTTTGGGTTTTCATTTCAATTAATCTTTATTCCTGGTTATGTGAAAAAAGTTTCCCCTATCATAATAGTACTTTGTGCATAGAAAATGAAGCACAGCACATAAAAATTGAACTTGAATATCTTAAAATATCCTGATTGAAATACTTTATGATTGGAATAAAGTACTACTGCTGCAGTTGCTGCAAATAAGGCTGCATTACAGTCCCTATATAATAAATCCATTAAATGATCTGGTTAGTCTGTTTACTGGGGGTATTGTCTTGGTCAGAAGGCCTTCATGATCTTTTTCCTTGATTCTTATGACACATTGTGGCTCTCAGATACATTAGTGGTATATCCCTAGATTACATTAAACTTTAAGCATGAGACCAAATGTTAGACTGGTGTCTTTCTTATATAAGTAAGTACTATATTTTCCGCACTATAGGGTACACCAGATTAAGAGGCACACCAGCATAGATAAGACCATCATTAATTCTAGAATTTGTTTGTAACTCGCTACATGTTAAAAGTGTTAGCCGCTGTTGTTACCATAGCCATTCAGCCTGCAATAACCGTTTGGGGTCCTTTCGACTGAGGATAGCGTCACACTACGGTAGCCCCACTTGGACAAACTAGCATGGAGATCTGCTTGTGCTCTAGCTATTTTCATTTCACGTTTCCTTTTGTAACCTAAAGTAATTTCCCTCATAAGTTGTGCCTGACATTATTCTTTGTAGTGTTTGTAGAGAGATTTTGCCACAATCCACTTTGTAAAAAGTTATGTGGCTGTTAGAATGAACCTGCTGCTCCATGCTCTGAGCAGAGCAGCTGGAGTCTCGTACCTTTGTCTTCAGGCAGGGAAGGTGCTTTATTATAGTGTGCGGTCTGGAGAAGGGTTCGGAACGCAGTCCGTTCAGCTCCAAATGCACCTAATAATAATCATAACAATAATAAAAGCACGTTTAGAAGATAATCTCACTCCATGTCGGGGCTCTGTGTGTTTACAACGGGCCGCATAATATCTTCTTCTATGGTAGTATTGTAATTTGTCCAGACCAATCACTATCTCATACGTCATCGGACCAACGGACAGCCAATCACATAATGTGACGTCAGCACTATCCGAAGGACCCCGAACAGTTGTTGCAGGCAGCATGGTTATGGTACCTACACTGCATTACTGTATTCACAATGCCTGTAACAACCAACATTGTTTGTAACAAATGAAAAAACAGACTGATAACGCTAAAACAAATGTAACTGTGACCACGCCAACTCCCAATTTTTTTTAGTAACACAGTCCAAAACCGCTAAATGTTAACTGCTTTAGCGCATTTAAAAAACACTAAGGCTTTATCCTTAACCCTAACTACTAGAAAACTATATAGTGCGGGACTATTTAGTGCCCTAGATTTTAAAAGCAATTCAGACACTATGTATACCTTTTTTTTTTAAATGGTGAACATGACATAGTCAATCACAGCGTTAATATCTAATTGATATGAGCATTTTGCAACACTCATTTATGAATGCACAGTCTTCTGAAGATTAAAACATTGATCATTTATTTAAAAAATACATTTAAATACTTTTTCTTTGGCAGAAATTGTTCCGATGCAATGCATTGTGGTCCATATTCGCCAATCTAGTGAGCATCGATGCACACTGGTTTTTTCGCAGAGACTTCTGGGAAATTTCTTGGCTACTCTATTTTAAAATTGTAGATTCTGACAGCACTACAAAAGGTCAAACGCACTATATAGTGCACTATGTAGTGAGTAATGAAGGAATTCTTGTTTACAACTCGTAAAAAACTGACTGATTCTGCTAAAACAAACATAACTGTGACTATGCTAATTCCCAACCTTGTTAATAACACATAAAAGAACACATTCTGACACCGCTACATGTAGCTGCATTAGCGTATTTTCAAAACACCCAAACTTCTTTGCAACTCGTACAAAAACAGTCTGACATTTTGACAAAGCGTCATTTACCTTTCAAAATCGCTTTGGCACCAGTAAATACAACCAGATTTAACCCATATATAAGGCGGTCTGGATTATAAAGTGCACTTTTTTGGAAACAATGAGGCTTTTAGATGTGCTTTATATCGCAGAAAAAACATTACAATTTATAAAATAAAGCAGGGAAATCCATCAGTCCAGTTTGCTACAAATGCACAAATTTTAAGAGAACTGTTTAAGAAATGTAAAATACACAGTTGACAGAAAACTAAGGTTTTAATCCTCTGTTTAACATCAGACATCAACAGCCTTCTGCTGACTGCTTAGTTTACAGCACTATTCTTAGCTTTGAATGTCCTTTTGCAAGACTTTTAACCCTTCATTATTTGTATTCTGGTGGTGTATGGGAGATTTCCCTGTGTGACCCATGAAGGCAATAACGAAGACTTTGTTTAGAATTTCAACGATAATGTGTAATTTGCCTCTAGAATACACAAGTATCTGCTCACACACAGCGAGGCATTTACAGAGATCTGTGTGTAGTCTTCCAAAGCTCAGAGCAAAGCTGTAAAATTTGCTCAAGGGAAAGTTTCTACTCATAACATCACAGGATTATCTTTCCTCGCCTCCAACCATTCAACAATCCGCCGCTGATTCACTAATACATAAGGCTCTTGCAGTAGATACGGAACAGTTCACAGACTGAGTAGCACAGACAAGTGAGGGATTTGATACATTGACTACGCTGCATTTACCTTTCAAATATTAAGCAATGCAAGTGTTTGTGCCAACAACTTTATAACGTATCATTTTAGTTTGTTAACTTGAAAAGATAGTACGAAGTCTGTGAATTTCAAACTTAGCAGATCTATGCAATCATTTTATTTTCATGGTCTTATTTTCCCTCATCAAGGTTTTAGTAGAAAGCCTTTACTTTTTCAAAAAGAAATCCTGAGGTTATTATTGAGCTGTGCAAATGTGGCCTTCTGATCAGGTTCAGCGAAAACAATGGACAAGATAGAACTACACAATCTTGTATACAAGGACAAAAGGGAAATGGTAATTGAAAAAATTTACAGCAATGGTGTCTTTTTTAGCTACTGATTCAAGCTTTAATGGGGAAGATGTATTAGCTTTTCAAGCAGCCACTTTCAAGGAAAAGTCTATGTAAACGTGAGTTTCAGGCTTCCGCATTCAAAACTCTCACGTTCAAGCTCTACATACAAAACGCGTGGCCATTGAACATGCATTGAGCGTTAAACTTTGACCAATCATCCCTGGGTCACTACCAAATTAGATTTGGTTGTGACCAAGGGATGGCATCCTTTTTAATTCAAGGAAGTACAAACCGTTTGACAGTTAATCACGGAGGGGAAATTAATAATTGGGGTTTGTGCCTGGATGGAATTATATGACTATGAAATTATATGAAAGAAGGCTGCAACAAGGTTTGCCATATTTCCACTGGTTCAACCCTCTTCCAACTGCAAGAGCCGGACAAGTGCTAGTTGTAAAAGAGCAAGAAGACGATGCCTCTCCGTTCTTGTCCAGTGTGAACAGCGTGGGCTAAATGCTTATTTAGGATCGCACGTTTAGCGCGTTCAAAAAGGTGCAGTGGGGTTTAGCATGTGTTGGCGTTTAGCACGCGGACACATGCCCTAAGTAACGTAGCATGAGGATCATTTAGTCTGGTTTTTAAATGTTGTCAATTTGTTAAGAACTGGCACTTTAGTGCCTTGCTTTAAGGCCCAATGCACTTTACAGTCATGCATGCGCACACACACACATGGCAGCTCTTCTGCCTAACACTCGCACCAACGTGCAACTACCAGAAGAAATGTGGGGTTCAATTTGTTGCCCAAGGACTCTTTGACACAAGCCAAGGTAGGATTCAAACCTGCCATCTTCTGATCAGAGGTTGACCGCTCTACGTCTGCCCTACAGATGGGAATGACAAATTGAACTAATTTGTGTAAATAACTCTTCTAACATAACACTAATGCTTTATTGTCCTTTTATCCTTTTTTGTGTGCGTCAAATGTGCCCAAACAAAAAATAAGAAAAATAAAAAATAAAAACGCACAATTTGCAAAGGAGCCTCTGAGAGAAATAACTGATGGATGAGTTTGTGGGGTTATTAACCACATCACAGGCTTTGCCACCAGCTGGGCCCGTTCATTTAGTTTTTGCTTTCTTTTCCTTGCCATGGGGTGCAGCTCTGCACAGATGATTGCAGGGAGGTTTAGCAGGTTGAGTGAGACAAAGTGCTTGAATAAAACAAGAAAAAAACATCTAATAAAGATATATATTATAAATACACTAAAGGTAAAAAGAAACCTTTTATTTTAGCCAAACTTTAAGAAGGGTGTCAATCTCCTTGAGTGTGTTTACAGCAACACAAGATTAAACATTTAACTTTGGGCGTGTTGCATAAGTGGGTTTCTTTTAACTTATTAGATATGAATCTAGGCCAAGTAAATATTTTACCATAGGCTACTGAATGTAAGCCTGATCCCTTGCGTCCTTCTCTTTTTTAAGCTATGCTGAGAAGTGTATTTGTTGCTAATTTGGTGCAGTTTGCATTGTACAAAACTGTTCTGAAAGTCCATGTAAAGTACATTTTAAACAAAGACGTTTTTAGATAAAGTATTAGAAAATGTCAACATTCCACTGTGGTTCCATCCATCCATCCATCCATCCTTCCATCCATCCATCCATCCACCCATGTTATAAGGCCAAATGTATCCCTTTTGGGGTCATAGGGTTGCTGGAGCCAACCCAACTACTGTTTGGCCAAGGTGGGGTACACCATAAACAGGTCACCAGTTTATTGCAGGGCTACACTTCCACGCACCTATGGGTTCATTTTTTTTTCAATGTTCTTTTCTTTTTTTTTGTATTAGATAGTTGTCCTTTTGTGTCAGTTCCTCCACTTGTAATTTTTGCTTCAATCATACACAGACTTTCCCTAAAGGCTTTCTAAAGGTTCTGTCATTCTTTTTTATTCTTTTTTTATTTTCCTTCCTTTTCTTTGACTTTTCTGTTAATGTTTGTTCATCCATTTTCTTTCTTCCCTCATTTGCTTTGATATTTATGTCATTCTTTGGTCAAACATCCGCATCAAGTCAAGCACAACTAAAGCTTGTTTTTTGTGTTGTTTCCACACATTTTTTTAAGAAAAAATGTACGGTGTAACCCTTGTGTTATCCTAGGCATTTTAACATTGGGAGTTGGGTCATCTAGACCCACTAGACAGTGCGCTGAACCTTTTTTCTTTAATGATTTTTGATCTTCACTGGTGTCCATGGATTACATGAAATCAACTCCACCTTTATCCACCTTTGTCATGGTAGGGAGAACACGTCAATGTAAGGGTGGGGTCATAGGACAGCACAAAATATTTAAATATTTTATATAAAATCTGTAACTTGAATGAAATTATACATAACTTTTTTGTATTTTTTTTTGTCTGAAAATCTGAAATGCTTCTGGAAGGCTTTATCTGTTGGATTTCACAGGCTTGATACTACAAAGAAACCTTGATTAAATGCACCTTTAGTTTAGAATAATGATGGTAGAGTTTTAGTGTTAGAGAAATTGCTACCACTTTGTTTTACCTGATTTAATTATTTAGTAAAATAACCATAATTCCAAAGAATGACATTTAAGCTTCTGAGAGGAATATGCTGCTCTAAACAAAAAAAAGTTCTAAAAAATGACAGAAGTACTTGAAGGACATGTCTTTCTCTTAGAAATCCTCTAAGAAAGTTTAAAGCTAAACCAAACAACATTGAGCAGCTGAGAATACATTTAAGTGAACTGTATTCCTTAGTATTTCTTAGCAATCAAGCAGAAGTCATTTTTAACTTGTGCTTTTTTAACAGTAAAAGTTACTATTCATTGTGCTGAAGTCCAGTTCAAAGTCTTCACTCATCAAAAAAGGTGATTAGGCTGGGACCTGTTGTTTATGTTTATGTATATCCCTCTAAAACCCACCCATCCACAGCTAAAGGTAGGCCCATACTCCATATTTATGAAATTGGCTCAGTGTGAAATTGGTTTTTGCCAAATGGATCCCTGCATGGGTGCTCAGTCTGCTCTAGCACAACTTATTTGTACCAGAGTGTCAGAAGAAATTGAAACAAAACAGTTAAGGGACAAATAAAAAAAGAAACTTAAAAAAAACTTACGAAATATTATGTTTAAATTACAAATCCCAAACCACCAAACACATCAGGAGACCATATGTCTCTAAAGTTTAAATGAATAGTCAAATTAGACATTCCTGCAATGGGGGTTGAGACTGAAGTTCTACAGCATGTGTTTACATGGCGGAACAGTAGTTTAGTTTCTATGTAAAATGAGGACTTTGCTCTTGTCTGATGTGACTATGATCTTAAAAATAATGAGAAACTTTTATGGTTAACTTTTGTTGCATTTGTAGTATCTTTCTCTTTCTAGCCTGAGCAGTGTTTTGCAGCTTAATTTGTTAATGTTTGAAACCATTGAAACTATCAAGTAAAAAAGAGTGTCAAATCATACACATTTAAGTTTAGCCATTAAGCAGACTTAGACAATTTTTCCTCCTGTTAGGCCTGTTCAGCAGCAAAAAAAAGCCTAAGCTGACTGTCTCATGTTGTAAAAATTGTATTTTTACCATTGGAGTTCTGTTATTTACACCATGAGCAAACCAGGAGTATATTTGTATAAACCCCTTTTGCATTTAAAACTGAATGTTGTGTTTGTGAATCATTTTACTACCAGTTTTGTTTTGTTTTTGGTTATGAACTGGAAAAAAAAGCAGAATGAAGCAGAAGTGGAGAGAAGGGTTAAGAAAATATTGGTTGGAGAACAGGCAGAGGGTAACTAGCCACAGGCCCCTCCAACCCCCAAAGTGTTCCCTTGCCCAACCTATTCCTAAAACGCCTTGGTGAAATATCTTACATGATGAGGGGGCTTTTGGGGAACAGCTCCTAGAATTCTCTGAGTTAAAATACCCGATTCTCGAGCCCCCAGCTACCCCCCACTAACAGAAAGTACCAGGCCCTCTCATCTTAACCACTGTTGCAGAGGCATTGCAAAGGTTTATCCAGGTGCAGAAGTATGAAAAAATGAAAGTTTGCAGAAATTCAGTGGTTTTTCAAGAGTCTGGTTGTAATTTTTGCAACTCTGGAAACAAAAAAGAGGGAATGAACTCATGTAAAGTTTGCAGGATATGCAAGTGAATACCTCAGGAAAGCAACATAAAGAAAATAAATACTTGGTTATCTGTAAAAAATTTAATGATTTTTCAAAGTTAAATCATTTTTTGTTAACGAGCACAATCTACCAGACTTCTGTTTTGTTTTACTCTGTCAGCAGTGTTATCCAGTTTGCATTGTTTAAACGTTGGAAATGTAATGCATTTTGGGGGGATTTTGCACCTGGACGTAAAAAAAAAAAAACATATACTTTCAATGTTTTGGTCACATCCATGTGACCTCACACTGATAATAACAGTCTATAGAATGCATGTTTGACATTTTTCAAATTCTCCAAAAAAAAAAAAAAAAAGATCCTCAACAAGTTGAGATCCGTGGTGAAACTCAAGAAAAGTTTCTGTAAAAACCTTAAATATTTTGGGCTTTGGTGAAGACAAAGGCAGAGCTATGGACCTTTGATCAGAAGATTGTAGGTTTGGTGATGAAGTGTCCTTGGGCAAGACATTGAACCCCACAATGTTCCTGGTGGTTATAGGTTGATGCCAGTTTAAGTCAACGGAGCCGTCATAAGTGTGTGTGAATGGGTGAATGGGACTGTGACTGTGAATCTCTTTGAGCCTTCTTAGAAGGTAGGAAAGTGCCATATGAATATACACCATTTACCATTTTATCCTCTATGGTGAACTAAATAAAAGCAATATTTGGCTGTCAGTAAACATAAGCTTACCTGTGTGTTCTTTAATGTGAACCATACAATAAAGTTACAGTAATTAGAAAGGATTGTGTGATCTATACCTGACCCAGTTGTGTTTGGAACTTCATTAAGTTACTGTGGTTTCAGTTTTATTTATTTATTTTTCTTAAAAGGTGTCTGGGGTTCAGGAGAGGCATGGAGAGGCCGTGCAAAAATGAAGGGAGAAGTGGATGAATGTAGGCTTTCTTAAGCTGTCTGTTCCATCATTCTTCCGTTTCTCTTCATCCATCCTTGCCATGTTGACAGCAGTCCTCCAAGCAGAACAGCATCTGCTTGCCAGGTAATTCATATTCCCTACCTGCACAGCTACCACCGACAGCAGGAAACTGAAACGCAGAGGACTGGCAGGAGAGCAGACAAGCAGTAGGAAAGAATTCCTAAATCAGAATGAGAGATCAAGAGGGGAAAAAGGAGGAAATGCCTAAAAAAAAGTTTAAAAAAATGGTGACAAGTCTATTTATGTAGCAAATTTAGAAACAATAAAACCAGTTGTAGTTCACTAAAATAATTGTTAAATGGAGTTAAGTTTTTCTGTCTGTTACATTTAGGACTAAAAGGGAAATATTCACATAAAATGTCAATGTTACACATGGAGTGAAGAAGTGAAGGGAAAGAAACTAAAAGAAAGTAACAATTACTTACACAGGTTACACAGTAGTTGAAATTGTACTCGACTACTCAGTAATTGATTATAAACAGCTTTCTGCTCCAATCTTTTAAGCACAATACATCTGGGGTCCTCTTAGATTTAGTTGAGCTTTCAGATTTCTTTTTATTCTGGCCTGGGAAGAGTGTACAATCACGTGGTTCAAACTTTTTCAGTATAGTTCTTTTACACTCTTCTGCTTCATCAAAACTAGTGCTGTCATGCAATTAATGTTTTGTGTGCGATTAATTAATCATGACCTGTAATTAATTATTCTAATTGATCTCTTTATAATCTAACCTAGTCTTTACTGTGAAAGGCCTCATTCTAAGGTTTTTCATTTAAATTTGTGACATTTTGTGACAAAGTAATAGATCAAAACACAAAAAAGTGGCTTTATGACGTTTATTATACTAGCAGACTTCCAGCTTTTATGTTTACACCACTAAAGGGGATTATTTCCATCTTGAACATATAGCGAAAAAACAAAGACAAAAAAGAAAACATCAGCTCTAATTTAACACATCAAAAAAACAGTAGGAATCCAAAAAATATTGATCACAGACTTAGTAATAGCATAATACGTATATTGTCATTCACTTTTCGGCATATCCCATCAGGGGTCGCCACGGCAAATTAGCTTTCATTGATTTGCACAGGTGCTTTGGCAGGGTTTTTAGGCTGGACACCTTTCCTGACATAACCCTATATTTTCGGGGCACGGGGGCGGGGTCTTGCCTTGGGACCAACACTGGATATTTGGCTCATTGCAAGCCTTGGGATGTGATCGCAGGCTTTCTGCAGGACAGTACCACACCCAGCCAGAAGACCTTTCTTGGTACCCCACCATTATCCCTTGTGCTATCCTAGGCATTTTACCATTGGGAGTTGGCTCATCTAGACCCCACTAGACAGTGCGCTGAACCTTTTTTCTTCAATGATTTGTGATCTTCACTGGTGTCCAGATACATGAAATCTTCTTCACCTTTATCCACCTTTGTCATGGTAGGGAGAACACGTCAATGTAAGGGTGGGGTCATAGGATAACATAGGGGTTAAACTGATGTGGACAAACATTTTAACACCAATAGTATTTGCTTAACCATCCAAATGGTCAAAATCAGGTGATCAGATCATTTGGCCTGGCTACAGGTGTAAGAACTCAAGCACTCAGGCATGCAGACTGTTTTTACAAACATTTTTAAATGACTGGGCCGCTCTCAGGAGCTCAGTGAATTCCAGCGTGGAACTGTCATAGGATGTGGAACAAATCCAGTGATGAAATGTCCTCTGTCCTAAATATTATTTGTGTTTTTACGAATTAAAAAATCCAATCAACACAACATTGTGGACATCATTCCCAGAAGAGTTGAAGATGTAATAGCTGCAAAAGGTAAAGATGGACAAATCAACACCTCGTGAAGCACTGACCATCCTTGACACAACTGGGCTGAGATTGACACTCTGCTCAGATCATTTCAGTTAGAAATAGTGACATCTGCTAGTTGTCTGTGAGTAATACAGCCAACCCACATCCAGTCAAAACCTCACGATATCAACAAGATTTTAGAGCTCAGTCGATATTCGTCTTTTTATGAAATGTTTTATTAAAGGTGTGTTAAATGTTATTTTATCTGGATAATGGATTGATAAGTATTTGGTGTGACAAATATGTAGCATAGTAATATTGACTTTGGATATACAACTGGTAACTATGATCACACTCATCTCCAGTAGTGATGAGTTGGTCGTGAATGAATGGGGGTGAGGGATTTTTTGCGGGGGGGAGGGGTTACGCGCACAGCAGCTTATGAACAGAGTCTAAGGGGGAGACGGAGAGAGCACGATGGAAAAAAACAAAAAAAACTACAGCAACACCAAAACGTAGAGTAAAAAAAACCAGTGACAATACTGGGAAAAGAAGCAAAATGCGAAATCATTTGATTTTTATTAAAAATAAAAGATACTAAAAGAGTGTAGAGTCTGCAGAAAAATAATTCCATATAAAACCAGCTCCACAACCAACCTCCACAGACACCTGAGACGATGTTCTCCTAAACAGGGCAGATCAATACAGTAGAAACCAGATCAGCTGCTCAAAGCTGAGGCATTTGGTATTTCTAAATGCCAACCTTTAGAATGAAAGTCTTTTTTATGTTATTTTGGTTTTCACATTTTAACTTGTCTTCTGTTTTGTGGTTCCAATGTTTTGTGTTGATTTGCTTCAAATTTGTTTAAAAGGAGAAAGATAAAAATGTAAGTAAAAAAACGTTGAATTATAATTAGCTGGTTTTGTTTTTAGCATTTATTTTGTACATTTTATCTGGGAGAAATAAATAACAACATACATATTATACACTTATTTGTAAAAACACATTTTGTTGTTGATAAATTAAATAAAGCAACAAATAGCGCGCGAAACAGCTCGACCATTGATTGTTGTGCTTGACAAGTGATGTAATGAGGCCTCGTTCTTATCGGTCACATGATCTGCAGTCTACTCTAATCTCTACTGCGCAACATTAAACGTTAAAAATAAATGATGTCAAGAAGGAGGCGTCGAGCTGGACATCTCTAGCAAAAGGTGGACTGATGTCACATTGAACTATTTGGGTTAGGAATGGGATTGCACAAATGTGAGTCAAAGCAGGTGAACGAATACGTTTGGTAATATAGCGTGCATCTGTCTGGTGAATTTGTTCATTCTAAAGCCTGGGATGCTGCTGCAAAGAGAATAGAATATAAGAGGGAGGTGACACCTCAGGAATTGAACAATTTAGACTTTGTTTTTTGTTGTGACTGTACAAAAACAAGTGAGAAGAGGTGAACTTTCCCTCTGACATTATGCTTTCTATCACTTAACGTGACATTTAGAACACCACATTCCTTTGCAGCAGAACAAGATTGGTGCAGGCTCTGTCGCTGTTACCATGACAACATACCGCAGCACTTTTTAAATAGTCCGCTTTTTATGAAAAATAATTAAAACTTAAAAATAATAAGATTGAAGCACTAATAATTGATTTAATATTTTTTCTTTATAGGGGACTATGGTATAAGTGGGATAACACCCCTTGAAGGTGTTTATTATTAGAAAGGAATGGACTTCAAGGACTTGATCAGATGCAATCAGGCCTCGGCGTATGCCATTAATTTAAGATAATTTATTTTATCATTTTAAGATACGAAACACCTCGTCAGGCTTTATCGCTTAAATAATAATTGTTCTGGTGTCATGGCGTTGATTTAGGTTGATTCTATTAAGAAGTACAAAGTTGCACATTGATGATGCCACAATGGTGTCAGGTGCACGCTGCACCAAGAGTGATGTAAGACGTGTTTTTAGTAAAAAAAAAAAAGTTTGAGCAAGTAAACAGTTGGACCTTTGTTTTATATTTGAGAGCACAACAATTGTCATTGATTAAAATTATGATGAATGCAATTAAAAAAAACATGCTAACTTCATTAATTAATTGTGATTAACACAATATGTTCAAACCCTTTTTAAAAACATCTCAAATGTATCTCTTCTGTTTTACCTTTATGTATGACATAAAGGGGTGTAAAGGTTTACAAAGGGAAAAAACAAGGCAATCTTTCGAAAATTTAATGTTGGAGCTAACATCCTGAAGGCGTTTAGACCAGAGAAACGGCAAAATGAATCCATCTGGTGCAGCTAAACATTTCTACTGATTGTGTTAAGATTCTGTTAAAGGTCACTGCCAGATAACATCCTGTTGGAGAAAGACAAAATGAGAACATTGTTAAAACAAAACTTTGTCGATTAGCCTTCTGACAGCTGTAAAAAAAAGAAAAATGCAACGATTTAGTACTTTTGGACGTATTTGTTTCTTGTTCTAAGACGTCTCTCGATGTCCTTTTCAATTCAGGACACATTCAAGACATCTTAGACATCAGATGAGGACAGATTGCGGGTCTGTCTAGCGTAGCGTAACTGATGTGTGATTGGATTGAAAATAATTCCCTCTAATGACGAGGCCGCCTCAAGGTTGTTAGTGGTAATGAAAACATGGGACGTGCACGGAACTAGACGCAGACTCCACTGCTACTGCACAACATGAGGCTGAGAGAGACAAGCACACTGACGCACCAGCAGTTATCCTTGCAGGTTGGCATAACACAGTTGAGTTTCACCTCAATGCACCTTAAGTGCCTGACTAAAGTAGGTACACACACTAGAGACGAGTACAAAGCTTTACACCTAAGTAACTTGAACCAAAAAAAAAGAATACATAAAAAAATGTTCAATTTGTGTTCCACAATTTAAAAGAAGTGTTTGGATTTGTGAAGGACATTCACTTCTTTCTGCAAACAGCCATTTCTCCGCCCTGAATGAGCCCCACAGTGTTGGCAGGAGATTGGCATGGTTCCCCTCTGGTGCCTGGTGCGACTCACTGGCACACGCTTTCCGAGTAGCAAATCACCTGCCGGGCACACATGTTACATGTATGTTGCCAGGAACGGCATTTCCGCACCCCTGCAGTACCAAGTGTGAACACAGCTGAGTGGCCCTCTGTTTACCTGTGCCTCCACCCTCACACTTTCACAGGCACACTTTTCTGAACACACCTGCAAGTCACCAACAAACATGCATTTTTGATGCACAAAGCCTCCTGTCTAAAAACAATCCTAAAAGTCTTCAGGACCACGGTTTGCTTATTGACAACTTTAGCTATTTTACATTTTCTTTAAAAACATATTTTTCTCAGTGAGAGTAGAGAAGAGTAGAGCATTTAGTGTAAAACCTGACAAATCTTAAAATGGGACTATTATGGTGTTGATAACAACTGAGAAAAAGTCATACCAACTTCAAGAGAAACGTTTTATTTTTAAAATGTGTTTAATTTTTATAAATGTGTTAGTTTTGCCTTAAATTTTGTTTCATTCTAATAATAGACCTAATATTCAAGTAAGTTCTTTGCACATGTAAAAACTTTGTTATTGCTTAAAAAAGGAAAACAAAGTGGATTCATACATTTTTTCTCCTTTCTATTAGTTTTTTTTAAGCATATGTCCTTTCACCTAACCTGCATTTAGGTTTGATTTTTTTCTTCCCCCCTTTGTAACTGCTGACATGTAACCTCCTTGGAGGCATTTATGTCTGCCCTGGATCCAGTAGAGGGAGATATTGCAACTCACCCGGAATGAAATAAAACTCAGTGGTGCAGGATTTCAGACACAGCTGTGGTAAGACTCACTGCTTGCTGAAACACCTGGGTACAAGAGTGCCTCGTAATAACGCTAAAGTACAAATGTCAGACTGCCCCACAAATGTGCTGTGATTCAGCAGCCATCTTAATTGAAGAGGTACTTTCTAAACCCATTGTGCCTGTTCTTTCATTTTGAGCAGGTAGGCTGCAACAGTAAAACCGGCGGAGACACAAAAGAAAATTTCAATTCAAATTCAAATACTTAGAACAAAAAAAATGTGGTCTGTGTAAAGGCTCCGATCTTTGAATTTGAACAGTTAGGTAAATATATTTAATCAACTTTTAATACTGAAATCAGTAAAATTAAGACAGAATATTATGGGTACCATAAAAGAATATATATATATATATATATATATATATATATATATATATATATACACACACACAAGAATAAAGTCGTACAACTGTGAGAAAAAAGTACAAAATTTACGAGTGTGACGTGAAATCAGTGACACAAAAGTCAATTTTTCATGAGAATAAAGGAAACATTTCATGATTTTACAAGCATAATCTTATTAAATTAAGAAAAAGAAGTCATAATTTTTCGAGAATAAACTCATAATTATATGAACAAAGTTGTAATTTTACAGAATGACTCCATGCTTTTACGAAAATAAAGTTATGTAAGCCTCCTTTCACATTACATGCTGACTAAATCCATCAATGCACCCATCGATCCTTACGGTGATGCCATAAGGTTTTAGTTTGTCTGAGGAATTCTTATGCTATAATGCACTTATACTGCCGGTGGCGTAAACGGCCCACCTGCCAGAAATCCACTCCTTATGGGTCAAGAAGCTTCCTCCGAAGAGGCTCGGTTTCCTGCAAATTCTTTTGAATAACTTTATACATATAAAAAATAATGCTGACTCGCTAAAATACTTAGTATTTCTTTATTTGTGTAACCAATGCTGAAGTAACCGCTTACAATGCGCTCTCTCTTATACAGAAACCCAATTAGTTCTGTTTTTTTGTTGTTTCTATTTTTCTTGGTAAACAGACTTTTGTTTCAAAAATGTCTTACTTTAATCTTGTAAAATGTTAATTTGTAACTTGTAACAATAAAACTTTATTCTTGAATAATATTGACTTTTTACCTTATAATTCTATGAGTATATTCTCTTAAGTGGGACTTTTTTATCCTAATTTTACCACTTTAGTACATTTTTGACTGCCCCAGGGCAGCTGAGGCTACATTAGTAGTTACCATCACCAAGTATGAATGAGGAGTGAATGAATAATGGACACAATGTAAGCGCTTTGAGCAACAAGAAAAATATAAAAAAAAGATAAAGATAAATCTAATCCATTATTATTCTTATATGTTATTGAAATTTTTATTTTATTGGTACTTCGTTGTAATAAAATAGCATCTAAGCGTTTGATTTTTTTTTTTTTTTTTTGGTGACAGAACTGAAATGTAAAGCAAACTCTGTTATGTATGGATTAGCTGTTTGGATGAATCTAACTTTATTGCACTTCTACAAAAATAAAGTCTTTTGTGGATGTAAAAAGAAAATAGAAATCATTATAGTGTGTATTAGGTTTGTGCAAACATGACCTTTGCCAAACAACAATGAACAGGCTTCATCATGTAAAAGTTTTAATAAGGAAAGATTCAACCAAACATGAACAACCTTAACTTCTAACTGGGCCCTAGGTAGAAAAATCAGTTTGGTAATGTAGGTTTATACAGTGGATTTTCATTTGAAAGTTAAAGACTTCAAGGAATTAAATAGTCCATTTATCAAACTTAAAAAAAAAAAATCATTCTAGAACGTTTAGTACTTGTTGGCATGCTGCCCTAAAACAGAAAAATGTCCTCAAATGGTTCCTGTGGAGTGATGTCAGCTGCTGGGTCGAACCCATTTGAAGCTGTCTCAGGCCTTCTCAAGTACCACTTCACTTCACTTCATTTCAGTCAGACAACTCTTTGCAGTAAGAAATATTTATTTGACATTTTCCACATACTTTAGTTGGAATTCACAACTTTTGGTTTGGCATAAGGCTCCGTTCAATTCCATGAGAGATTTCCATAAAACTTTTTGGGTAACAAAACCCCCCTTTACGGAGCCCACAGGTGGAAGCCGGGGAGGAGGGTGGGGCGAAGAATGAGCGCTGAAGGTAAGAAAGAGAATGAACGCCTGCGCACCTGGGCTTAAATAGGACGCTGAGCAGGTGCGTTAATTGACTGGACCGCCCTAGGGTAAGCTGGAAACACTACTACGAGTTATCGCCCGAAATACGATTACATCGTCATTTCATCAACTTTTTGACCTCTCAGTTGCACCTGATAGTTTAGTCTGTAGTTTATATAGATTTTCTTTTTACTTAGGTATTCTGGGAAGTTGTGTTGATGCTTGACTTAGAAGCTAGTTCACAGGTTTAGGTGGGACGGAGCAAGATGTGCATTTACCTAAAAGCTTCCATCTAAGATGTGTGGCATAAACCCCAAATCCCCAAAAAGAAAAAAAAAAAGTTCAAAATCCAAACACGCCAAGTCATAAATTCACCTCACCAAGCCGTTCCCTGTTCTTTTGGACCACCAAGGACCCTGTAGTTTTAGCCATTTTACTGTACCTATGGGAATCTTAATTGTATGTTTTTATCAGAGCCCAAAATGGACAGCAAGACTATCAACACATCTCTTTGAAAAAATCACTTATTTTAAAGTTAAAGTCATTAAGGATGAATGTCTGACCAAAAGGTTAAGTATGTTATGAAATCGTTGACACCTGTGATACAATAATGCTGGTAAAAAAAACTCAGCTTTCATGAAAACAAACAAAAAATTAACCCTTGTGCTATCCTAGGCACTTTGACATTGGGAGTTGGGTCATCTAGACCCCACAAGACAGTACGCTGAACCCTTCTTCTTCAATGATTTGTGATCTTCACTGGTGTCCATGGATTACATGAAATCCTCTTCACCTTCATCCACCTTTGTCATGGTAGGGATAACACGTCAATGTAAGGGTGGGATCAGAGGATTTGGAATCAATTGTGTCGCATCTGTCACAAGTTGATCGGAATTGACCCAATCACTGGGAAATGTAACACCTGCTGATAAGTCACTTAACCTGAATTTATCTTGAGCGATTAGAGTACGTGATGACAGAGCAACTCTATCCAGAAAAATGTCTTTTTAACATGGAAGATGATGAAAATTGACATACACAGAGAGACAGAAAGAACAGACAACTTGATAGAAAATAGAACCAGTTACTGGAAAGATATATCGTGTACATATCTTGCAGCACTAGAGAATGCAATATGCCTCTAATTTTCTTTTTTTTTTTTCGCCTCTGTATTGCCTTCTTCTGTTTGGTGGTCAAACACACCATTTTCTCCTCGGCCTCATCGTGAACCTTTGCATTTGCAAATGCAGCAAGTATAATCACGATGTCATTCATGTAATAACCCTTGTGCTATCCTAGGCACTTTAACATTGGGAGTTGGCTCATCTAGACCCACTAGACAGTACGTGGAACCTTTTTTCTTGAATGATTTGTGATCTTCCCTGGTGTCCATAGATTACATGAAATACTCTCCACCTTTATCCACTTTTGTCATGGTAGGGAGAACACGTCAATGTAAGGGTGGGGTCATAGGATAGCACAAGGGTTAAAATAATCGCAGGAGACAAGCAAAACCAGCCTTCATCAGTATGAATGATACGGCACGATAATTAATAAGATTGATGCAATAGCTGATTCCTGTAAAATATAAACCAGCTGAAAGCACACCTGTGCAATAATCATGCTGTCATATCAGCATCTTGATGTGAAGTGGGATGGATTATCTCAGCAAAGAAGAAATGTTAACTATCATAGATTTAGACAGCTTTGTGAACAATATTTGAGAGAAATTGTTATATTGTAAATGTTTCTGACCTTTGAGTTCATCTCATGGCAAATGTGAGCCAAAACAAGTGTTTTTTGTTTTTGTTTTAACATCACCAAGTGGAAAAATATTTCCTAAACCAGATTCTACATGAAAATTCTAAGTAATCAAAAATTTGGGTTACTTAAATTTACAAATTTTCAGGGAGCTGCACAAAAAAACTCCTCCAAAAGCTCCTTTTTTATTTATGATTTACTATTATAGTGTTAGTGATGATGAACTGGATTGTTGTTAATAAAAATAAAAACATCTCCATTTTAGATTCAAGGATCTAGAAAGATACTGAAAGTATACTCAAAGAGCTCAGAATATTTTAATCAGCTGTTATTTAAGGGATAATGGCCGACGGAGTGTGCATTATCAGAAATTAACGCGCACCATGGAAGCCTGAACCAGTTCATAAAAAGGGGACTATTTATTACGTAGTACGTCGTGTTGTCACAGTAACATGACAAGCATCAGTCCTGAGAGAAAGTTGACCTCTTGCCACTTGTTTTTGTCCAGATGGTGAAGCAAAGGTTTGTTTTAAAGAAGCTAGCGCAGTGATATAGAACATTTGGGCTATGTGACCGGAACTTCTTTTTTAAGCGTGTTTTATCACCCAATCAGAATCAAGTATTTACCATGGTAGAATGAATACATGTTAACATACTGGGAGAAACCTCTCATCTACCGTATGAAAATGTAGTAAAAAGTAACATTTCTTCAAATATATTGATAATTTAGAAGTTAGGAGCTGGGAATGATGTATTGAGTATTGTAATACGTTTTTCATCAATTTTCTGGTAAAACTCTTAGTTATTCCGTCAATTTTTGCTAGTTTTGGAGTTTGTTAGGAAAAAGTTTTTAAAAAATCAAGATCCTGCTGCCCCCCGCTGAGAAAAGCTGGACAAGCAAAGTAAGTGCTCATTAAATAAACATAAGTAGTTGTGAAAATTTGTCTGAAGAACTTGTTTCATAAACAGCAGGCCTTCAGGTGGTTTTTCAATATGGCTTCTCTTGTGAAATGTCTTCTCTTAGCTCAGTAGAAGAGGGTGTTCTGTGTTAATTACCTACTTTCTGCTGCTCTGTTATTCACTGAGTGCTTTGTTAGAATCACTTGTTTCGCTCTTAACCACCTGTCATAACAAAGAAGATGAAAAAGATGCAGAGAAGGGCAGCTGAGAATGAATAAGAATGGGGCACTTGTTCTTTCTGCATATATTTTCGGCTTTTTTGAAGAGAGATCCAGGAGTCACCCCCAGCTGTCCCCTCCATCTTACTTACAAGCTGGGAAGATTATGGGAAAAATCTGCAATTGGCCCCTGATCCACAACATTTTTCCTTTTCCAGCTCCATGCAACAGTGTGCAGAGCCGGTTCGCTGCATGACCTGCTGCAAGGGAAGCGAAAATGACCACACTCTTTATTTAAAATGAACTCTTACATGAATTTTAAAATGCTGGATATGCATGCCGCTTTCAAGACATGAGCTGCCTTTATCCAGTTAAATAATAGCAGAGAAGAGGGATGATGAGTGGAAGGGGTGACAAAAAAAGGGTCTGAATTAAGGCAAGAGAGTGAAATAATGGCCCAGGATGGAGCTCTCTCGCACGTATAAAAAGCACAGCAGCAATTTGCCTGCACTGAGAGCATAGATGTGAAGAGGGTAAAAGACCTAGTTGACGAAGAAAGGTGGAAAACGGTGCATCTGCTCCAACCTCTGTCATTACCTCCTTTCTTCTGACACTGCCAGCCCTATTACTTAATTTCCTTTGTTACTACGACTGAAGTCTGAGGGAGCTGAAAGCAAAAAGGTAAACTGTTTCAGAGAAAAGATGAAACATTTTAACTATTACTTCAAAGCAGGATTTTGGGTTGTTTTTCTTTTCCAGCTGAGCTTACTTCTCATCATAAAGTACACCATAAAGACGGCCCGATCATAGAATTAGGCTACTTTCCTGAAAAACCGCTCATACAAGACGTATATTCACACAAAGTCACAAACAGATCTGTGCTGACAGCACTTCTTAGCAATCTCACAAATGTAGCAGAGATTTGTGGGCTCATTTGTGGCCACATTAAAGCTCCTCTCACTCCAAGTTGAAAAATAAAATATAGCTCAGTCGTTTGACAATTTTTTATGTGGAAAATGCAAAACTCATTTCAGCAGTTGACAGCTAGTTATAGATACCGGGGATGCATTTACTTTTGGAGAGGAGCTCGTGCGTGGAAGCAAGGTACATCAGCAAATTGAAAGAGCAAGCACATTTGGCAGAGGAACTGTAGGGTGAAGGATTGGAGGAAAAACAAAAGTAGATATTTTGTTTTAACCCATTCACTTTCAAGTGTAAGTCATTCAAAACCTAAACTTTTCTGAAAAGCATTAAAACCCTTTAACATCCGAGGACTACGAGGAAAAAAAAGAAAAAAAAAAGACAACTTAAATCCATGCTACAAGCAACAAACACATTGGTATTTTGCTATATTATTAATGATCTGGTGGCTCAAATAGGTTTGTTTCAAAGAGAAAAACTGAACTTTTGTCAGACACTTTTAGTTCAAATCTACAAGCATGTGTGTATTTCTTAATTTCTCACTGAAACAATGATACAGTAAGATACAAAAAAGTGGAAAAATACTATAATTATTATTTTTAAGAACATGTATTAGCAGATTATTGTTAATTTCATTTTTTAAGTGAATTTAAATTAGCTTTAAAAAGTTTTTTTATGCAAAATGTTAAAGTTGACAAACATTTTTTTCTGGTTTTAGTGCTATAAACATTTTTTTCTATATTGTAAAACTTTATTTAACACAAGTTAAATGATACAAATTTACAGGATAGAAATAATATTGAATCTTTTGGGATATCTACTAATCAGCAGCAAACCATTTAAAAATTAGCCTTTCAAGCTAATTTTGACACAGATGGCTAACAGGTGGAGCGTGGAAGAAGTCTGTCTGGGCATGGGACTTGAATTCAAGAAAAGAGTGTTTAGGATATATGGTGTTCACACTAATGTCACTACCCAATACAAGCGCACGTCTGCCACCTACAGTTGGAAGAGGCTTGGTGCTAAATGTCAAAGCGGTGCAAATATTGCTCAAGGCTTTTCTGTACACAGCTCTATTCTAATGTATGAAAGAAAAAACTTGTGTAGCGATGTGTAAATGCAAGAGTTTTGAAGGCGGAAGCCCAAAATGCACATATACGTGTTTTTATAGACGTTTCATTGAAAGTGGTGGACACAGAGGCCGGTGGACATAGCTTAACAACTGAATAAATCCAAAGGAGACATTATAAACAAAAAAAAAAAAATACAAAAACTAAAAAAGAAATAGGAAAGAGGTAAAACAAAGTAGAATCGAAAAATTGTAACCATATTACCAATAAGATACATATCGCTAGAATAAAACAACAGAGAAAACATCCCTGAAGCACAAACACCAAAGGCTTAGAAAGGTCCCCCTTAAAAACAAAATACACAATAACTAAGTGCTGACAGCTGTGTTGCTCCACAAAGAACCACAGGTGAGTGGGAGGAACTTCTGAGAGGAGCTTCAGCAGATCTGCATAAGAAATAGTCTGAGCATAGAGAAACCAAACCAAAAAAGCAACAACAACAAGAGTGCATCTCAGATTCATGCAGATCAGCCTAAAGAGTGATTAGGAGTGACAACCAAAGGAAAAACAAAGCTTACCAACCAATTCCACAAAGATGCATGCAAAAGAAACAAAGCCCACAAGCTTTTCTTTCTGCATGCTGGTTGGTTGATATATACAGTTATAATAATCTGGACATGGTAACAACACAGCAGAATTTCCAATTAGCTTAAATGAAATTATTTAGAGTCAGACAAAAAAGTTCCAAAAACAGTAGAGTTTTCCTCACAGTCAATGCTACCTGTTTGGTTTTAGCCTCACTACTCTCTCATACTTCACTGCTTTTTGCTGTTTTGCAAGCAGCAGCTTTCAACCAGCATAATCATTCCTCATTAGCCTTTAGCTCTTTTCAGTTATTCATTGTGAAGAGTCATCCAAACGTTGCAGAGTAACAACCAATCACAATGCACAGAGTCAGTAAAGAAGCAATTGGAAAACGTCTTTGTGTAGTTTTATCAATCTTCTTTTTCAATAATCCCGCTAAACAAAATGTACACAAATACCAGGCACAGACACTTTTTGGGGGTGGGGGGGTGCTTTCCTGCAGTCATGAAATTGGTGTGTTGCATATGCAGGTAGATTAACAACATACTTACAGAAAACCTACAGTTTACATGTTTGGTTCTACAAAACTGGATACTTTCTTTACGAATAAAACAAACAAACAAATCAAATGACTATGTTGGGTGTAACATGGTTTGCACTATGAAAGAAAGATTAATTACAGAAGTAACTATAGTAGGCTTTGGGGCTATTTTCATGAGTAATGATGCTAGTTGCTGCCAGGTGGACCTGAGGTCATGATAGGGTTGAGTGCTAGTTGAAAGTCAAAACAATTATTTATTGTCATTATTTTATGATTAGGGGCTGCACAATGGTATAGTGGTTAGCGATTTCACCTCACAGCAGGGAGGCTCTGGTTCAAATCCCAACTGGGTTCTTTCTGGGCGGAGTTTGCATGTTCTCCACATCCACTCCGGGCACTCCAGTTTCACTGTCAGAAAACATGCTGCATAAGATAATTGCAGATTTTAAATTGTCTTCAGGAGTGTGTGTGGCCCTGGAACAGACAGACGACCTGTCCAGAGTGTACCCCAACTTCGCCCAACAGTAGCCCTGTGACCCCAAAGGGAAGAAAATGGATGGATGGATTGGTGAATATAAGAATTCTCACTTTGTTTGCATGAGCTGTCCAGTACTGCATGATGAAAATAAAGTCTGGATTAAAGCCTGATTTACACTGGTCCATCTACAGTCTGTCTCTGCTGCGTTGCGTTGTCACAATAAATGGAATGTTCATATATTTTTTCATTGTGTATTGATACCATTCTAGCATTGATGCACACTGGTTTGTGCAGACATCTGGGAACATTTTTATTTTATTCGATTTTGGAATTGCAGATTCCGACAGCACTACTAAATGGTGAATGCATTTTGTAGTGCGAACATAGCCAAAGACTTCTGTTTTTGCAGCTAAAATTAAACTCCTTACTTGATAGATCTTAAACTTTCTGCAGAAAAATGAATGAGAGAGTCAGAACTGAAGCAAAGATGCTAGCAGGTGTCTGGTTGCTGTCTCCTCACAGGGTAAAAACGATGTGTTTGCCGAATTGATAAAATGTGCAATATTGGCGCTCTTATATTTATTCTGCAATGATGAAAACCATTTGATCTCAGTAAAAAAAAATTTTTAAGCTTACTTTAATGTTTGCAAATTACAGACTATCAGACTTTCATTTGTTTATTTTAAGCTGCACTTATCTTTGTTGCAAAGTTCAGCAAAAAAACCTGTAATAGTAGAACATTCCTTTAAAAAAATTTCTTTTTTAAAGACTACATCAAATATTAAAATGAGGCTTGTCCACACTATTTGCTGATACACGTTATACTGTTTTTACTTGGAGTAAATGTGTATTTTTGGAGCTTTGAGATGCTGAAGCAGGTTTGGGGAAGATTGTGTCTCTATATCTGGCGTATGACTCCAGCATACTGAGTCACTGCACTCGACATGCTTTTTTGTGGAGGGTTATGTTCTGCACAATCTGTGCACTGCCATTTAAAAAAAAAAAAAAAAAAAAAAAAAAAAAAAAGAATCTTATCTCTCACTCAAATGTCATTGGTTTTGGGTCTGGGAGTGCTGTATATGGTGGGTCAAAGATATACTTTATTCACCTCCTGCTTTTGACTGGGTCACAATCTCTGCTGATGCTAAACTCCAATTAAATGAGCCTTTCGGCTGGGAAGAGGCACAGCTGCAGGGGATCGACAGTATGCATGGAGAACTAACTATAAGGATGTGTCTGACAAAAGCAAAAAGCAGTGAGAAAGAAAAAGTGGCAAAACAGCAAATGCATCAACGCAGAAAACAAGCTAAGGGGGATGACAATGTGCTAGCGTGGGCTCTTGTGGCTCCCACAGGGTGCAGGCACTGCATGCTGACATGCTCTGAAATGTTAACGGTGGCCCACTTTGATGCACACAGAGTCATAGCGAACAATTTACCTTGAGAGAGAAAATGCATACTATGTAATTAAAAAAAGACATTCTATAAATCAGTAAACGTCAAATAAATCACAGGGTTTCATTAGGATTCAAGCACTCAAATAAGTACTTTTTTCCCCAAAATGTTGTATTTTCTTTTAGATAAATATACCGTATTTTCCGGAATAGAAGTTGCACTAAAGCGGGGGTCGGCAACCCGCGGCTCAGGAGCCGCATGCGGCTCTTTAGCGCTGCCCTAGTGGCTCCCTGGAGCATTTTCAAAAATGTTTGAAAATATAAAAGGATGGGGGAGAGAAATATTTTTTGTTTTAATATGGTTTATGTAGGAGGAAAAACAAGACACAAACATTAGTAACGTTTTCCAATACTTTAAGAATGTGTAAGATAAATATTAAATTTCAACATTTCTGTCATGGAAGATTTGCGTCATAGTCTGTGACACCCGTTGCCACCAGCAGGGCGGCGGACCGCTAGGCCGGTGGCTCATGAAAATCGAACCACCGTCAGTTCCGTGCATTGCTTTGTAACAATTCACCCTCCACTAAGTGAGGGGAACGTCACAACGCCGTTCTACGGCTGGAGCATTAAATATCAAGACAATCTGCTCTCTAATATTACCAAGAAAAAAACTCATAACAGTTTGTTTGTGCAGCCGTGTATTGTGTACATTAAACATTGACCCAACACTCAAACATCAAAAACCCAATTTCCCCATATACACAATGTATACAAAAACCCACAGTTCAAACCCAAGTCCTGCAGTTTTGCTAGCAAAAAAAGAACTGTTCTGGAGGATAAATGAGTGTTCGACAGTCACGCGGCCTCCCTCGCTGGAACGCATTCCACCCATCAAAGAAACTGGCACAGATCCTCGTATCCGAGCTCTTGGGGAAAATATATTCAGTAGGCAAATAATCCGAGTTGGGAAAGGTAATCCGTATGAGAGATCGCCTGCTCCTGTGCATCCCCCCCCCGCGCTCCCGTGTCTCCTTACAAATAAAAGGTGTGTCGCCCTGTCACCTGGCTGTCACCTGTCAGCTGGTACCGTTCAACCAATGAGGTGACGACAAATACAACACATGACGACAAAGTTTCATTGAAATAAAACTTTTGAATAAATAACCAAGTTTTCAATCTTCACGTCATGCGCTGAAACTGATCTGTAGTGGCATCAATTACAGCTTGATTAAGTTGAAAGCGAATATTCTGATCTCCTGCTACAAAACACAGTCTGATGGCTGTCCAGGAGTGACATTTAGCATCACTTTGTCGTCTGTTTAGAACACGTAAAAATATTCCTGAAAAGCAAAGACCTTTGTTGAACTACCGGCAACTGGAAGATGCTGAGTGGCTGGAAAAGCTGCACTTTTTGGTGGATGTGACTGTGACAAGCCACCTAAACGAGCTGAATGAAAGTCTGCAGGCGCCGCAAATGCTTGAAGCCGTTCTGTCATTTACAGCAATCTGAATTATGGCGCTTTCAGCGGTACTTCCCATGTCTCTGTAACCCAGTGTTATGACTTTTTGTTCCACATTAGTACAAGGAAGGAAAGAATAAAATCATGAATAGAAAAGTCTCAATGCAAAAATTAACCCTTGTGCTATCCTATGGGGTTCCGATGACCTGATTCTTACATTGATGTGTTATCCCTATCAAAGGTGGATGAAGGTGAAGAGGATTTCATGTAATCCATGGACACCAGTGAAGATCACAAATCATTGAAGAAAAAAGGTTTAGCGTACTGTCATGGGGTCTAGATGACCCCACTCCCAATGCTAAAGTGCCTAGGATAGCACAAGGGTTTAAAAAAATGATATTAATAAAAAAAAAAGTTAAATCTCTTTATTTTGATGCAAAACCTTAAAAGTCCTACATAAATACAAGTGTCCTTAGCTGAGAGAGCTGGATCAGCAAGGCCTTCATCAGTATTATTGTGTCAATGGAGATATGGTAAATGAAAATCAGCTGATTAAACCCAGCCTCTTGATTAGTCTTTTATATAATGGAAAAACTGAAAACTAAAGAAAACCTGGTTTAACACATCATAGCTGTAAACTCCAAAAAGTTTGCCCTGTCCAGGAAGAAAAGTAAAAAAAAAGTTCTAGGAGGTTTTAATTGAATTAAGGCAAACAAAGCCAGATTGGCTTGGTGGCATTTGTTATTTAGAGAGTCTTAATCCGCAGCAATGCTGTCCAAATAAAGGAGAGGGCAGAAGGAGCCTCTGCCTTGAAGCTAATGAGATATTGGCCAAATCCTCTTAGATAAACTGTTTTGTGAGGGCTCAGTAAGCAATTGCTTTACTGAAACTAATATGAATACAGCGCAGTGATTTTGTGAGTGGCTGAGTGAAAAGTGACTCAAATTGAAAGAGCTGTTCAACAACCAGAGGTTTGAACCAACAGAAAGTGTCTCACTGTGTTTTGGAAGACAGTCTATCAGGAGTCATTCTATGAAATATCTGTCTTGATGCATGTTGTACCCTCATTCCTATTATAAAAAATATTCCTAAACCTGCATAGTGCATGCTACATATTCCAAAAGGGGAAAGCTAAACCAGTTAGGGCTGAAAAACATAAATTAATACGATTTTTTTAAGTCAAAATTTTTATATTTTAATTTGTATAAATAACAGCTGATTTCCTGCAAGTAGTTGCACATTTTCTTACAACAAAATAAACTTTATTCAAATTTCTGTCTTGATACCATCTTTCATACTGCTCGTAATCATTGTACTATCCTATGACCCCATCCTTACATTGACGTGTTATCCCTAGCATGACAAAGGTGGATAAAGGTGAAGAGGATTTCATGTGATCCATGGACACCAGTGAGGATCACAAATCATTGAAGAAAAAAAGGTTCAACGCACTGTCTAGTGGGGTCTAGATGACCTCATTCCCATATCAAAGTGCCAAGGATAGCACAAGGGTTAAGCAGCTGTATTGTTTTGTTTGGTACATATGCAGGATCTATCAGTAATTGCGCATCTGAAATTTCCTTTATAATGCATGTTTTTTTGTTATTAACCAGCTTCCTTCTCCTTATTTTTACACATTTATTGTAACACATAAGCTATGTAATAATTAACTTCCTTAAGTTAATTAAGTTCCTTTCATTTTTATTGATTTCTTTTGTGCTGAATGGTATTGTAACAGAAGAACAGATGCCTCACAACAAAGTGGGAGTGTGATGAAGTGGGGTAACCAAATCTCAGTGTGAGATGTAAACAGCTTAGAATAGAAGGACACATTTCTTAGCCAAATAACTTCTGTTTCTACAAACGAGTCGGCAGAAAAATTAGGTTTCCAATTTGTTCAGACATTTACAAAAGATTTAATATCATGTGTCATTAAGGACTATGTTGTTGGGAAAACTAGAATATGGTTGTTTGTTGCAAGCTTTAACTTCTCTTTAAACCCATCTGCAAAAAAAAAAAGTACAGACCCTAAAAATAGGGGTGGTTTTCTTAATTCTAACTAAAACTTATTTTGTGTACATTATACATTTTAAATTTAAACTCTGAGATTAGAATTTGACATGAGGAATAAAAAAAAAAAAGATCAAAAACAAACATTAATTTGCATTCAAACTTGCATTTATCATAAACCACATTATAAAAATGCAAATATTAAAAAAGACAGAGGATCGGGTGTCTCAGAAGAATAAACAAAAATCCTGGCAAAAATAATAAAGCATTCCTAAATAGTCCTTATCAAAGAAAGATTGGACAATATTTTTACATTTTAAAAATGCATGTTTTTGGTGCACTTTTATAATGTGAATAACTGGCAAAATAAACCAGTAATGAACTCCAGTCCTTGAGACAAACCAATAACTTTAATGATATTCAGAAAGATACTTAGTGAAACTTTGCAAAAAAGCAAACAACTCATGTATGCTTTATATTCAAGGCTCTAATAAAATATCCCAAATTCTGTTTTGCCAGCTAAGTTTTATTTGGACCTTTACTAAAAATATAAATACTTTTAAAAAAGGAAGTTGAGCTTTTGGGCAGCAGCTTTTAAAACCTGTTCTGTGCAGAATTATCCCCAAAAGTAGAAAAAAAGAGCATTTCTCAATATTCTGTTGTTGTCATGAGGGGACTACTATAAAAATAAAAATAAAATATCTTTTTCCCCTCTTTTTTCTCATAAAATAAAAATCTTAATCTGAGGTCACCTGAGGTTATTCTGCTACTACATGGGGAATCACTTTAATACCAAGTCAGGATGAAGTTTATTTACTTCATCCTGTATGTTTACTTCAAAACATACATCACTTGTATGTAAGATAAAAAAAGAGAAAGTCAATTTCTAAGCAGAATCTTAAGAAATGTATTGCGTTTTTCCACCTATTCGTGCCTAAAGATCAGGGAAGACTGAGATAACTGTAATATAAAGAGACAGCCCCACCCCATTTGCTTGTTCTGACAGAGAAACTGTAAGGCTTGGGTGCTCACTGAATGTAATGCGAATAAATAACTGAGAGAGGATGAGAAAAGTGGAGGCAAGAGCATTAATTTCCCACATTCATTCATATTCACATGGTGGGGCCATCGCTCTCAGTTGTTTGATCTTAAACAGATTTCTTGGCACTCACTGCCACCAGTGCATTTTCTCTGCTATGTATCAAAGCTGTCATATATATGAATAAAGCCCCAAACCCAACGTCATATCCTGCCTGAGATAAAGTGATATGTGGAGGTTGGGGTGGGAGTGAGTCACGGAGGATCCACTGCACATTGCAGGGATCATGGCAGAAGACGACACCATACATCAGTGGGGACATAGGCTGTCAGAGCGTGAATGGGTTTTGTCATGAATGAATAACTACCACAAATGTGCGTTGAGGGGAAGACGAGGACTTTACGTGCCTAAGCCTTTTCATCTCCTATGATCCACACTTCAGACTTAAAAAATGATGGGTGGGAGTGGGTGGATGGTGGTGGTGGTTGTTAGGAGGGGGGGGGGGGGTGTTGCTTTGGGCTTGTGGAAATACACTGGTCCCTCGGTGAGGAAAGGATGAGGAAAGAGCCGTCTGCCCACAAGAAGAGAGTAAAAGAACAGTAGCAGACGGTGCCGTAACCTAAATGGAACAATGTCCTGTCTGTGTTCTGCACTGATGTAAACTGTCTCTTCAGGCGTGAGCCATCTGAACATCTCAGCGGTGTTGTCTACAAGTGTATCTCTAATTTCCTACTTTCAGAGACCTTTGTTACAAGGAATAAGCAATGAGGAAAAGAAGAGATGTTCCCCGCAGTTACCCTAGTGTCCCTGTATGCCACCACTTTTCTTCGTGAGCTAATTTTTGTACAGACTTTAAACTATAGGAGCAAAAGTGTCCAACTGTTGCCATCTGAAGCATGCAAGAACAGAAACTATGATGTAACTTTAATTTTTCTCTGCTACATGATAACTAAAGTAACTGGAAAATTGGGGGGAAGGGAGGAAGGACTAAAACAAAAGAAAAAAACCAGCCCATATTCCCATATTGTGCGGAGGTGGATAAGACATTGAAGGTGAAGGAGCTAAGCTTATGTGGGAGAAGTGGGTGTTGGGGGTGGGGTGAGTCTTGCCCATTACACAATGTTTGTTCATGATGGGTCCAATCCCAGAATGCCACCTGCTGATTTGCAGTCTGCCTTGGCACCGCCTTTTGGGCTAGCTGGCATTACTTGTTGTGGTGCCGTAATTTGAAGCATAGCGACAATGGATGAGCTCAGACATGATCTGCTCCTTCTAAACTGCACTTCCGCAACCTTTTTTCCCTTTATTGTGATACTGAGACCTTGATTTGCCTTTTTTTTTTTTTTAATAAAACCTATCACCATAAAAACACCTGCTTGCCTTGTGCATTTCGTCATGTGTCATTCACAGTTACATTACTGGTTCTACCATAACGGTATTTTTCGTCACATTGCTTCATCACGGCCTTCCTCGTCTAAACTAATGCACATTTAGATCTCTGTGCTGACCATTTTAACCTTGAGCATGCAAGGTGATGAGTGATTTATGGATTTACAGGGACAGTGAACAATGAAAAACACTTATTAGATGTCATGTTCTTCATAGTTCATGATCAAGGTCAGAGGAGGGCCTTTAAGCATGTGCTGCAAAGCTGGATTGCGAGTATGTGTGTTACTCTTGGCTCCCCGAAGACCCAGTGGCTTCCCCTGACTAAATGTGTAATCGATCATGAAAAATGCTGAATAGTTCAGTCTCGACAAGAGACAGGGAGTCAGCAGTGTGTAAGGGACATTGACTAAGTTAATGGTGGTTTATATGATGGTCTTTGCATCGATTGCTTTATGGTTATTGGAACAATTTCATTATTTCAGTATTTTGCATTAGAGAAATAAAATTGATTATTTCGTTTAAAAAAAAACCACTAGATCTAGACTTGATGTTTGAAAAACAGAAAAACAAAAACAAACAACTGTTTGCATAAAACTACTAAATGTATTTGAGATATACGTGTACAGTCACTGGTCACTGTTAGGTTCAACTGTCCAACTGCTTGTTAATGCACATTTCTAAATCAGCCAATCACATGGCAGCACCTCAATGCATTTAAGCATGTAGATCTGGTCAAGACGATCTGCTGCAGTTCAAACTGAGCATCAGAATGGAGAACGAAGGTGATTGAAGTGACTTTTAATGTGGCCAGGTTGTCTGTGCCAGACAGGCTGGTCTGAGTATTTCAGAAACTGCTGATCAACTGGGATTTTCACCCACAACCATCTCTAGGGTTTACAGAAAATGATCCGAAAAACAGGAAATATCCAGTGAGTGACAGTTCTGTGGGTGCATATGCCTTGTTGATGCCAGAGGTCAGAAGAGAACGGCCAGATTGGTTCAAGCTGATGGAAAAACAACAGTAACTTAAATAACAACACGTTACAACCAAGGTCTGCAGAAGAGCATCTCTGAACACACAATTCAATTCAATTTTATTTATATAGCCTAATATCACAACACAGTTGTCTCAATGAGCTTCACAACAGTAATTGCAGAACAACAAAAAATACAATAGCCGATTGCTAAACTGAACTAAACAGACTAAACTAAATTGGGCATCCCTGCCCTTAGACCCTCCTTCTTAGTAAGGAAAAGCTCCTAAAAAATGGATTCCAGAAAAAAGGAAGAAACTTATGGGATGTCCAAATGAAGGAGGGATCTGGCGATGTACCAGAACTCTTATAGAAGAATTAGATATCAAACTCTACAACTACATGTTTGAATAAATGTAGCAGATGGGCTTCATCCAGATGGAGGCTACAGTTCACAAAAGCTTACCAGAGTTGGAGGAGATTGATTGACTATAGTGTGCAGTCAATCAGCACGCAGAGCACAGTGTGCTGTAAAAGATGACAAATTGCACTGAAAAAATCCACTAAACAGTGAGCCATTGAAATGTAAACTTTGATATAGTTCATAGCATACAGACAAAGACCCATGCGACTTAGTGTTTTTGTTTTTTTTCTTTAGGTTGTTTTGCATTTGAAGTTTGGTTACATTTAGGTTGTGTTAAGTCCTTGATTCATCCATCATGATCACACCTAGTTTGAGTTTCTAACCAACACAGCTGTTTTCATTTTAGATAATTACATCCAAATATTCTGTTAAAATTTCTGCCAGAATTTTTTGCTTTTTCTGTCTGTGTCAATCTCTCTATGTGATCCAGATTCTGCCCTACATGGTCTATGTACTGCCTTTACAGGGTAACATGTCAACATTCCCCCACAATTATTAGTCAAAAAAACTAATTACATATTATTGTGTGACCAGCTGAGTGCTAATTACTTAAACACTAAGATTCTTATTAGGCTTCAAATCAATACTAGTAGGGGACAGATTAGTCCCAGACCTTCGTAACCAGTGGTTAGCACAGTTAGTTTGGTGCTGAACAATGAATTAGAACAAATTATTTTTGGTTCCTCGCACAGTTGTTTTGATTCTCTGGCTGTGTTTCTGCTGTATCAACAAATAACTACAAACAGAAATACAGCAACATGAAAGACATTTTCCTGGAGTGGGACAAACAGTAATTATTCCCTCACACTCACAAACTGGGCTGTGTATACTGTTCTTAATTTTCCAGACGGTTGTGGTGAAAGCCTCTCATTCATCTAGGAACATCTAAAACAGCAGAGCTGATAAAATTCTGTATGGAAAAAAGTGAAAGTATAATCCCTATAACCAATTCAAAACTACAAAATTAAGTACTGGTGATAGAGCATATTGATCTGAAGTGGGGGGGTAAAATAGGGCCAGACATTAGCAGATGGATTTGGGATTAGTTTTTGGGAATGAAAATGTAATCCCACTCTGTTACAATAAAGCTAAAGCAAAGCCCAAAAGACCAATGCTCCAAATACCAAACATGGATAAATTATAGACTTGTCTTGATGGATAAAGGGAAAGGTTCCAATGATATTTTAGTTGAAGACTTTTTCCCCTGATGGTCAGGTATGACTTTCCTTGTCATACTTGGATGTCCCAGCAAGTTGTATCTCAGACAATATAAAATTGCAAGCAATGACACTTCAAGAGAGAAAGCTCTGACAGTCCTATCAGGTATGTCCTTCTGTACATTTCCTGGAAGGAGATGCAAGCAAATATGCTTTTGAAACCATGTGTCAGTCAACAGAATATTAAGCAAAACCAGAGAAGAAGAGTGTTATCTGACTCTGTGTGACTCCAGCAAACATTATAAAATTGACTGCAGGGTTTTGTGACAACCTGGATCATTACGGAAATTGCAAAAAACAAAAACCTCCAGGGATGTACGGCTTGTGCTGCTATTCTCAGTTATTACTTCTGTCATTTTGTTTGAAATGGAAAAAAAGAGCTTCAACAGGATAAAAAACTAACTCTGCATTCATACAATTATTATGTCTGAAGAAAGTAGTCTTTCGGAGATGCACGAATCGAGAAATTAATTTTAGGTTTAAACCCAACATATTGGGTTACCAAAATCTAATACTTCTTTTTGTTTTCATCTCTTTTTTTGATGTCTGTTATATAACCAAAAAGTTATGATTTTGTTTAACTATGTAATATTTGACCTAAAACCTACAGCAAAACCAACTCTTACCAAAAAAAGAATAAGCAAAACCAATCTATAAAATGGCCTATACCATGCTTTTCTTAAGCCTTTCAAAACAAGTTATATCCATAGATACAATTATATATTTTCTTTTGAGCACTAAAGAAAAAATGTTTTATATTAAATATTAGCTATTTTCGTGAGCTCTTGTCATGCTAGGAAGTAAGACAACTTGATCACTCCTTGTGGGTGCCGCCCATTTCATGACATTAACCTAGACTCGGCCTTCGCAGAGTATGTGGATTTCACCCACAAAAACAAACAACATCCAGATTTTTGCAAAGACGGATGTGCATATTGTGCATAGAAAATGAAAGGGTTTTTGCAGATTACAGCTATCTCTACTGAGAAAGTGTGTGTGTGTCAGCCTGGGAGCGGTGCTGGAAGCACAGACTCTTTCTGGAAGGGGCTGTTCTCACTGGCCCTTGTTTTGCTCTATCAAAGTCATGGGGCATGCCTAAAAAAATGTAGATTTTCACTTGTCCTGCCTCACTGCAAGGGCAAAATTCCATTTTGTCTACTATGGAATTGTGGAATGAACTGAACTTCTCATCTAGCTTTGTGATCACCCGTTTCCTCTCTGAAAGTGCCATTGTGTGCAGCCCCTGTTCATTATGATAGGTATTAATAGGATTTTTGCAGTTCCACATGCTTCCAGAGAGAGATAGACTTGGGGAATGCTAAAGAGGACACAGGGCTGTGGATGAATGTCTTTTCACATGTCACCTAAAGAGGTTCAATTGGCTAATAAGAAAGATAAAAATGGACTCCCTTTCAGCCTCTGCTCTGTAGAAAAGAAAAGAGAAAATATTGAAACAGAATAAAATGTAGTAATGGGGATTTCTGTGGGAAAGACATGATTTAGGCCTACAGCCTCCTCTACAGTCATTGGGCGGCCATGATGTTTTGCTTGTTCCTTAATCGTCAGACTGAATTTGGAACTAAACAACATTGCAAGGGGATTGCATAAGTCACTTATGGACCAGTCTGCCATTGCTCTGTTTTTGATAGAACCTAATGTTAAATCTGTGCAGTTTTTTTCTGAATGTGCCTAGATGTGAGAGAGTCATCATGACAAAAAATCTAAATGAATGGAAATCCAACATTAATGCAGAAAAGACAAAAAAGGAAAGCAAAAATGTCAGTCAGATCAGACTATTATCACATTCAGTTTTAGGAATAAAATTTAGGAATTTACATAAAAAAACATGATAATTTGAGATATTGGTTCATCCAACACACAGGACCAGAGTTTAAAAACCTTGGGGCACATATTCTGTGATAAAGCCAGCTTAGGTGAGCATTTTAATGTCAAAAAATGCACTTTGCGTCTTAAAAATAGACCGCTATCTCATTCGACTGTGTCCATTCCATACCAATTGTCAGTTAAAGGTTTGGCATCAAGCTGAGAGTGCTTCTCATTTATCAATCGTGTGTATGGCAGAGTAATGAATTAAATTAAGTATCTCATTAGCAAGCAACTAGATGATAGGTGAACTTAATTTAAGAGCATTTAGCTTCTCCAGTTTCAACAGTGATTGAATAGGATATTGGGAAAGAACGATGTGTTAATAGGATGCAAACATTTTGCTATAACTCAGTTGTTCACCCATATTATCAACAGTTATGATGTTTTAAATTTGTTAAATAAGTTTTAAATTTAGACTTTATCATAGAAACAGTTGATGAACATCAGAGCTCATCGTGGCGAGCTACATAGTAGCTCAAACCAGCTTCACTGGTTTACTCACTGGCTGATTGCAGATTCTAGGGCTTTAGTGGGTTTTGGTACCACCTAATGTCTCCAGAGTACTGAAACACTTCATCCCCCAGCAGCCCCAGCATGCACTTCCTGCTTGCCACACACCTGACTCATTCACTCAACCAAACACAGCATACATAAGGTGTCCGCTGTGAACTCCCATGAACCCTCCAGCACCCTAAAGAGAGTGTGGAGCTGGTTCTAAGTTCTATGACCAGGATGGAAACCGCACTGTTATTCTTGGATCTGAGGACTGTCAGATGATAGAGGGGGAGAAAAACAACTAACAAATACTCACACACCTTTAAAGCAGGTATTTATTGAAAATTAAATAACTTTATATATTTCATTGAATCCTGTGTACAACAATTTTCACCAAAACTAAAGTTCAAATAAAGCTACAAATATGACAAAATATTTTAAGCTGATTTGTTGTCTTAACCCAGGGGTGACCAAACTTTTTCGCTTAAAGGGCCAAAATCTAAATGTGATCCCGGTCTGTGGGCCAAATACAATTATTTTTTGTTTTATGTCATGAAATTAAAGCAGAGAATAAAGAATATAGTTTAGGTTATTTATTCAAGGTAACACAAATGAGTGAAAATAAGAAGTTAGTAATATTTTTCTTTGAATCTCTCTCGATCTCCCACTCTCGCAAATTAACACCAAACCTTCGTGGTAGCCAATGTGGCGTTGTCCTCTGCTGCCGAGGACATCATGAGGGTGGCTTGCTGTGATAGAAGTTTAGATAAGAACTCCCTAGAATTTGTCTTTTGCGCCTCACCTTTGTGTTTGGATAAAACTGCGTGTTTAGTCTCGTAGTAGTGGCGTATATTGTACTCTTTAAGTACAGCCACGGACTGCTGACAAAAAAGACAAACAGCCTGAGAAGAGATTCTGGAGAAAAATAATCCTCCTCCCATATTTGTTTAAAATGCCTCTTATCCGTTTGCTACTGTCGTTGTCGCTCCATGAATGAATGGGAAAGGTTAAGGGGTTTTAACTTAACACTCCGTGGCCTCTACAGGCACGACTTGGTGGGCCAAAAGACAACCTTTGGTGGGCTAAATTTGGCCCGCGGACCCTACTTTGGGCACCCGCGACTTAACCCTTGTGCTATCCTATGACCCCACCCTTACATTGACGTGTTATTCCTACCATGACAAAAGTGGATACAGGTGAAGAGGATTTCATGTAATCCATGGACACCAGTGAAGATCACAAATCATTGAAGAAAAAAGTTCAGGGCACTGTCTAGTGGGTCTAGATGACCCAACTCCCAATGTCAAGGTGCCTAGGATAGCACAAGGGTTAAGGTGCAGCTATTGTCTTGTAACTCAAATCTCAGTGATTTACAAAATAAAACATAAATAGATCTACGTTTATCAGCTTGATATCACTTAATATTTGGACTGTATTATTAAATATATCTGGTCAAATAATAGTTTTATGGTTATAGTTTTCGTACAATAATGCATTCTAATGTATGGAGCACATGGAAGTTGCACAAGCAAATCATTTCAGTTAATCACTTGACTTTAACGAATCCATTGCAGCTTGTTTTGAAACTACCTAGCATTCATTGCTGTCCATTATTTGCACAAATGTTTTTCTGTGAAAGTAGTTCCTTGAAAGAAACATTAGGCTATGACCCTGACTTGAAATTAAAAGCCCATCAGTTTTGCTTAAGTGTTGAACCCCGTCTGCCACAGCTTTTAAATACTCAGTACAGCATAATAAAAGAAAAAAAGACCAAAAAAATATGGCCAGATATGCATATTTTCTTAATTTACATACATTTTTAAAGTGGTACTCTTGAGATTCATCCTATAAATTATTTTTATTTTTTTCCTTGTCCTGTCCAACAGCTGAGCAAACAGATGAGAGCTGAAGGCCTCTTGTGTTGGACATATTTTGCTTTTACAACATGGGGTTGAGAATCTTCTAACACGCAGATGTTTGAATAAACCCCTTTTGTAAATTATACCAAACTTTATTCACATTAATTATATTTGTAACAGTTTTTTCTTGGACCGGACGGAAAAGAAAAGGAGGGAAGAAGAGAGAGGGATTTTACAGAGGGGGGATAGGAGGGTGATTATGGAAGGGGGGGGGGGGATCATAAATCATAAAGCATAATAAAGCAATAAGTTGCTGGATGTTTATAATCATTACTGTCAGGTTTAGATGTATACCAAATCTACAAGGGGCGGGGCCTGTCAACACACACACTCAAAAATGACATACATACCTGTTGGCTCCAATATTGTTCACATACATACAAGTAAACATGGACATAATCCAACTAACTTTCACACACGCATACACACATCCTTCGGACTAACACCTGTGCAACATTTTATTCCGTCACGCAAACTATTTGTGTAAATGTCATATAGCATCTGTGCTTGAGTGAGTGTTTGTGTCTTTTGAGGTGGATGATGGAATGTAAAAAGAAGGAGGGAAAGTGCCCAGTCCTCCCCACACCAAGACCCCCGCCACAGCAGTAGCCATGACCCCCCCAACACCCACACGGCAGATAGAGAAAAACCGGCCATCAGGAAATCACATGCGCCTACAGGTCATTACCCACTTTGAAGAGTCAGGGTTCAGATCATACCACGGCATGAAACTGCACTAGTTAGAGTTTCTAGTTACTTGTTATTGACCTCATAAAATGGACCACTCTCTATACTGGTCCTGTTAGACCTCAGTATAGCCTTTGACACATTTGACCACAGCAGTTTACTCCGAAGATTAGAGTAAGACATAGGGAACAGAGGGTCCTCTAGTGGTTTGCATCCTATTCATCTGACAGGTATCAGTTTGTTACTGCACTCGAGTTAGCAACGGAGTCCCATAGGGCTCAGTTCTAGGACCCATCCTGTTAATGCTTTACATGCTGTCCTTAGGTAGCGTATCAGGAAACACAACATCCATTTTCACTGTCACGTAGATGATATACAGTTGTATTTATCCATTAAACTGGGTCAGAATGACCATTTAGAAAAATTGTATGCCTGCATCAGAAACATCAAGACCTGGATGACAATTAATTACCTCCTCCTAAACCTAGAAAAAACTGAGGTAATTATACTAGGTCCTAAATACCTATGAGATCCTCTATATGATCAGATAGTCTCCCTGGATGGTAGAAATATAGCCTCCAATAGTCAGAAACCATAATCAGAAACCTAGGGGTTTTATTTGACCAGGATTGATCATTTAGGCTTACAAAGCACAGGCTTGTAAAACTGGATTTTTTCACCCACAGAACATGCAGTATCTAGGATCAGAAAAATACTATCTAAAAGTGATGCTGTATGGCCATTGTTCTCATCTACTTCTCCTTTCCTCTATTATTGATAATTTAGTGTATTTCTCATTTAGTTCTCCATGCCTCTGTTTGGTGCAGTGCGATTCATGTGTTTTCTCTCTTTCCCACTCCCCACTGGGGGGGCGGAAGTGATTCTTAGATCCCAGGTGGCTTGTCTGGGCTCCTGTCCTTGGCGGTGGACCTCGCCTTTGGATCGTCTCGTTCCCCCAGCCATCCCACAGTTCCATCTGGATGAAGCCCATCCGCTACATTATTCAAACATGTAGTTGTAGAGTTATATAAACTATCATAGTAGTAGGTTTAAAGGTTGTCATCTGGACTTGGTTTTTAAAGTTGAAGACGTTTCACCTAAAATCCAAAAGGCTTTGTCAATTCTGAAATAGCTGGTAAAAGAGCTGGTTTATATGTGCTCATCCTTCCTTTATGTGGACATCCCTGAGGTTTCTTGTTATTTTCCTGGAATGAGTTTTTTAGGACCTTTTTCTTACCAAGAAAGAGGATGCCCAGTTTAGTTTAGTCTGTTTAATTTAGTTTAGCAATCAGCGATTGTATTATAAAACTGATTTTATTTTTTGTACAATTAGTGAAGCCCATTGAGACAACTGTGTTGTAATATTGAATTAATTGAATTGAATAGTAGGATAGTCTTTCTAAATATTAAAAAAGTAAAACCTTATTTTATTGAGATTTGTTCAAGGGCTTCTTATTGCTCAAATAAAGGACGAGTCATACACTAAACTAGAAAACAAACACTACCAAAGTCTGCAAACAATGTGAAAAAGTCAATAATACTTGTAATGTAAAATAATCATTAATAGTTTGTAAGCGACGTAATAAATGACAGCTGTTGGGAGCAACAGTGCATTTTAATTAAGCTGCAGTGTTTTGTGAGTAGGCGTCCTCGTTAAAGTTAACTCCACTGGAATTATGCACTTCTATTCATAAACACAATGGCTTGATGACAGTTTCCTCTAAAAGGAAAAAAAAATGTCTTTACTATTTGAAAAAAAAAAAAAGATCTTTTTAATAATATAGAGCAGGGGTGCCCACACTTTTTGGCATGTGAGCTACTTTTGAGACGACAATTTTGAGACAAAAATACAGTTTGATAAACATAATATTATGAACTGTCACTGTGCCTGTCAGTTCACCTCCCCCCTCCCACAGTTCTCCTGCTCTACTGATTGGAACCAGCTAACCTTCATCTCCTCATCACCCTGCCGGCCTTCTTAAGGGAGCATCTCACCAGAATTCAGCGCCAGTTTGTTATACTCACTCCGGTGCTTATGCCTGGCCTTTTAGTCTTTGCTCTAGTTATCAAGTTCATGTTACTTACCTCGTCTTGTATTCGCCTTCAGGTTTCTTCCATTGGTCACGCTGGTTCCTCGCTCCACGCTGATTACGCCGTCCTCGGCATCCACGCCTTGCCTCAAGCTGGTCCCGCCGTCCTCGGCGTCCACGCATCGCCTCAAGCTGGTTCCGCTGTCCTCAGCGCCCACGCCTCTCTCCCTCTGGTTCCACGGTCCAATGCGTTCCTCGCGTCTCCTCTCTCTGGCTCCGCTGTCCTCTGCGACATCAGCTCTAAGGACTTCAGGATCACTCCACGAAGGAACTGATTATCACAGTCAACTAGTAACTTTATTCTACTCTGGTAAAATAAACCAATTTCAAGCACTTCCTTGTAGCGAGTTACTTCCGGGTTCCAGCATCTGGGTCTGCTACGTCTACGACAGCATGACAATGAACTAGTACACTAAAACATTGTATATGTTCTGATAATTCAAAAACGACACAGTAAGAGTACACAAATCCATGTGAGGAGATACTTTTGCATGAACAGATGAGGCGCTTTATTACAAAAACAGAAAGCAGTAACTATCGTATTTCACGCTCTGCTGTAAACCGTGCAATGGGGAGAGTATGGCATTTCTGAAGCGCGTGGTACAGGAAATCACTGCTGCCTTGGTGGGCTCGGATCCATTGGGCGGGAACTGCAGAGGCACGCGGGGCAATCCGGGCCTCAATAAACACTCCAGTCGGCCGGAATGGTCTTTGGCCGGGGACTTGACATGCCGTGGGGCAAGTAATGACTTTCTGATGACAAAATTTGCACTCAGTGTATGTAAACATGCATGTGCAGTGACGTATGCGTCAGATGTACGATTGTTACAATTGGCTGTTCCGTATGTCAATTAAGTCACGCACTTCTCGGTGAGGATTTTGATTTGCCGACGAATATTTTAGAAAAGAATTTTTTTTTTGCTTATTTATCTTTGCTGGCCTGCGATCTACCCTCATGTAATGAGCACCTCTGATTTAGAGAGTTTAGAGGTTTAGGACTAGTTTAGGACTATTCTGTAGCAGATTACTTTTTTAGCCAGAAGACTTGTAGGTCTTGATCTCTTATATTTATGTCTTCTGTAAACCAGTTTTTTCAACAGAATCATAGAACATCATTTCAATCTATCAGGATATATGAACAGAAAAAAGCTTGGTAGTAAAGTTTTTCTTACCATGTAACCCTTGTGCTATCCTAGGCACTTTTACAGTTAGTAAAGTTGAAGACGTTTCACCTCTTATCCAAAAGGCTTTGTCAATTCTAAAATAGCTGGTAAAAGAGCTGGTTCATATGTGCTCATGGGGGAGGAGTCAGACCTGAAACTGGATAGTATTGTCTACTTAGACTACATGGTTTTTGGAAATCATGTAGTCCAGATGACAACCTTTAACCCTTGTGCTATCCTAGGCACTTTACCATTGGGAGTTGGCTCATCTAGACCCACTAGACAGTGCGCTGAACCTTTTTTCTTCAATGATTTGTGATCTTCTCTGGTGTCCATGGATTACATGAAATCCTCTTCACCTTTTTCCACCTTTGTCATGGTAGGGAGAACACGCCAATGTAAGGATGGGGTCATAGGATAACAGGGGTTAAAAATAATATGAGATAATGTTTTCTCAAACTACTTAATTAAAAAATAATGATTGGGAGGTAGTGTTGAGGTTCATTTTGAAGATTGACAATGATGTTATTGTACTTTTTAATGTAATTCTTTTCATTTTAAAATTGTGAATATGTTGTCCATCTCTCATCAAATATTTCTATAAAAATAACAGACTTTTTCATAAAGTAAATAAAGCCTCTAAATTGACTTTCTAGAAATTTTAAGATAATTGAAAAAAAAATCATCTAAATCAATACTTCTTTGTTACTGTAAATTGCAGCCATTGGTAGTTGTAGCTTTTATGGCTTAAAGCTTGATTCCTGATCAAGTATTGCAGTTTGTTTTAGTACAACTCCAAAACTTGAATCTATCACAGTATAAAATGCAAAAACAGAACAGAATTATAATACAAATATAAAAATCTGGCCAAACTAAAACTGCTTTGAGAAGGAAATTTTTGCTTGAGAAAAAAAAAAGGCCATTGGTAGGGTGGTAAAGTTGGCTCTATTTTTGGAAACTTTTGGTAAAAGTTTCTTTTTTGTGGTTCCATGTTTTAATTCGACTTGTTTTATTCTCATGCATTACTCCTAATCAGCAGAGTGTGATGCCTTAGTGATTGGAAGCATCCAGTTGTGTATGTTAGAAATACTTGTTGCCCATTTTCTGGCAACATTTTTCTTCTATTTTAGACCAGCAGCTTTTTTGAAAAGCTGTTGGATCCACATTCGTTTAACCCATCACCTTCTCAAACCGCTGAAAGGTCACTGAAGCCTCAAGTTGCATAGAAAACAGACAAAGCATTACAAGTCCAGGGGGAAAACTGAGAAGAATACAAGATCACCAGTGAAGGTTAGGCCAGGGCCTTCGCAGGTTTTGCCCAGTCCTAAAAAAAAAAAAAAAGAAAAAAAAGGTTTTATGGTGATGCAAGGTTCTTCACTCTCAGGACAGCAGGAGTGATCAAAGCAGCAAAAGTTTTGCAGCAAAGTCTGCCCTATGCAAGGCTAAATTAAAATTGCATGTTCAGTAAGTGAAAAAAAAAGACTTGTTGATAAAAATAAATAAAACAGTTTCTTACTTTTTTTGTGAATATCTGATGCCAAACAATAAAGTATAAAAAAAGTATTTTTACAAACATATACACAATAAATGAGCAATATTTAATTTCCACATTCCTGTTCTGATTTAAAGAAATACACATGAATACTTGCACATTTCCTTTAATGTAGAATCATCAAGGCCATTTTTAAAGTTAAGTCACTGGCGGCAACAAATTACAACCATCATTTGCAGAGTGACTCAGATAGTTCAGAGTTATGCCAATGTTTGTAAAATACTTGTAAGTTAAAAATCAAGATGAATAAATTTAAGACTGCTTTTCTACAATTTGTGAAATAAATTTACTGTGATTGATGTTTTTTTTTTGTGTGTGTGTGGATAATTTGAATACCAGCTTTGCAGAGGAATGAAATACTTGCAGTAAGCGTTGCCATAATGATGTGAACACTGGCCTGCATGCTTATATTTATGCTGAATAACAATAGAAGATAAACACATAGAAACTGACAACTTTTGTTGAGTTCACAATCACTATGTTGTATCTAATTCATTTACTTTTTAATGTAACTTTTTTTTTTTACAAATTTCTTTTAATGTAGTTAAAATCGATCACTTTTCAAAGCAGAGTTGAATAAATCTGACTCACCTTTTTTGTTCAAAAAGTAACTGATGGTTTAACAAGGAATAAAACAAAACATTAAGCACAATGGCATTCGGTTTACATGTTTGAAACCATGGACTCACATTTAAAACCATTTTTTCTATACATTTGTCCTGTACAAAATGTGCAAACCTTCTGCTGTACCTTCAAGGTAAGTTAATAATGTTGTAAATGTTAAAACTGCAATGAAATTTATGTTATATTGTCATTTTTTTTATGTAGAGTGGTGGTAAATTTACTGAACTTAGATACAATGATTTAGAATTGACAGGCTGCTGTAACTGAGTAAACTTGCCATCCTCCATTTTTTTAAATCAGAAGATACTTAAAAGAAATACTGAAAAAGCATATTCAAAATGGAAAAATGCTCACATCACAGACACATTCAGTGTCGAATGTTGCCCCACTGGCACAAAAGCAATTACAAAAGTAACACACAGATACACACAGTCCGCAGGCAGCCAAAGAGAGACAAATTACCTGCGTGTCAAATAAAATCTAACTTGACATCATTTAATTAATTTCTCAGTGTATTGGCATTTCTTATAACGATTACTTTTCCCTAATTCAACTGTCTCTTTTCACCTCACAATCTTGTCCCAAGGAAAACATCCTTTTGAAAAATGATTAGTGCTTTTTTTCCTCACCTATCATTTCCTTCAGGCCCTCTCCTCTAATTATTTTCTATTTTTTATTTCAGCAGTTCAGTTTTATGAGATAAGTGCTTCCATGAGGTTCGTAGTTTGTGTGCTTGAGCGCATTATGTGGAATCTCAAACAGCAAATAACACAGCTTCCAGTAGAAAAGCCCGGGATGTCAGTCGTCTGCAGCAGCTCAGGATGAAATGTGTGACCACATTTACACTGTATTTCATATGAACGTTGTCATCTTCTGCAGTATTTTAGCATATTTTTATTGTAAACTTTCCATAGGTTAAAAACAGAGGGAGCCTAACATTGTTACAAACAAAAAAACTGAAATAGAATGACACTAAAACAGGATCCAAGCACGGCCTAAAACAGAGAGTCATTCCAGTGATTGTACAAGTAGAACAAAAGGAACCACGTTCTTGGGCTGGGCCATTGATTCTAGATCCATTTGGGACAGAGAATAATGGAGTCTTGCTAATCAGCACTCTAATCTCTCTTCTGCTTGCTCTGCGAATGGTGATGCATAATGAGAGATGTGATTCCCTTAGCTTCAATACAAAAGCTGCTGCTTCACTCAAAAACAGAGTGAATTTAGTGTTTATAAAAAAAAATCTGAGTGCAATGCTTTTCAGTTTCCGCATTTGTAAAGGGGAGCAGTAGCAGCTTTTTTAGTTTAAATAATTGTTTATGTTTTCATTTAGTTATATTATTGCATTCGTCTGCTGTTACAAACATGGTTTGCAAACTGATTATGTAATTTATGATAACGTATTGTAAAGAGAAAAGAAAAGATCCCAAGGGTTAATGTGCAAAATATCTTTGATCGGATCAATCATCAATAAATCATCAATAAGTGCTGGATTTTGTTACTTGAAAATAATCTTATCTGATCAGAACCGGATTTTAAAAACTGTAAAGCTATCAAATGAATGAACTCAGTAGGGGTGGGATTATATAAAATTGCTTCTTCCCACTCCTTTTCAAGCAATAAATCAAGTTAATGATCACTGTATTTAATTACGCAAATGTGATTTAAGTGACTTTTTTGTTTTGGTTTATTTTCTGTCTTTTTAAACTATGCATTTCAACATTTCTGTAATGAGTTTGATAAATATGTGTAAATTCTTTATTGCTTTGACTACAATGCTTGAAATAAATTAACAAATCAAAGATCAGATTAGAATTCAACTGTGTACATGGGCCCAAAAAAACCTCATCTGATTATAACAAACGTTTACATACGCCACATTTTCGGTCGGAATAAATAATTTGAACATGCGCAGAACTCTCTAAAATACTAGAAATGACCGTAGAAGAAGGAATATTGAGTTCCATTGTAAACAAACAGAGCAGCTACATAGAGCAAGATAATCTTCTAAATGTACTTTTATTATTGTTATAATTGTTAAGTGATTGTTCGCTCATAATCTTTTTAACCCTTGTGCTATCTTAGATGACCCCACCTTTATTTTGACGTGTTCTCCCTACAATGACAAAGGTGGATGAAGGTGGAAAATTTTCATGTAATCCATTGAACCAGTGAAGATCACAAATCATTGAAAAAAAAAGGTTCAGCACACTGTCTAGTGGGTCTAGATGACCCAACTCCCAACGTTAAAGTGCCTAGGATAGCACAAGGGTTACTCCCTGCTTTTTTTCTTGGCAGAAACCGGAGGAAGGGTTAGGGTTAGGCTAATACGTGCCAACAACAATATTTAGCTGTGGATGAACTTAAAATCCGCGGGGGCAATGTCGCAATGTGCGTCTTGGATGTAAATATGTGGGAGTAACATCAGCCTTTATTTTGTCTGCACACGACTGAAAACACAAATTCACATGATTGTTTACAGGGTTTCTCAGGACTGCGTGGTATTTCTCCATTCAAAAGCCAACTCCGTTAGCTCACAAACCGTCCCAAAGCCCCTCCTCTGCTCGGAGACGGTTCTCCCAGGGGACATGGTTCTCCTGAGTTCGGCAGCTCTCTCACGCAGAGCGGCGGGACGGACCGTGGTCCAAAGCCTCCTCTGGAGTGCACACTGTAACAAAGCACCCTACCCTACCCGCAAACACGAAGGTACGAGTCGGGCTGCTCTACTCAGACATGGTTTGCACGGGTGGAGCAGGTGACCGGTCCTGTTCATGCTCCAAAGATTTCTCTGGAGCGCCACATCATCTATCCCTTGTGCTATCCTAGGCACTTTAACATTGGGAGTTGGGTCATCTAGACCCACTAGACAGTGCACTGAACCTTTTTTCTTCAATGATTTGTGATCTTCACTGGTGTCCATGGATTACATGAAATCCTCTCCACCTTTATCCACCTTTGTCATGGTAGGAATAACACGTCAATGTAAGAGTGGGGTCATAGGATAGCACAAGGGCTATGCATGATGTAAAACCAGCGCAGTAGTGACCCACAATCGGAATAATTTGTATTCCAAATGGCGTGATTACATGAAGCATTTTTATTCTGATCAGGCGTTTATTCTGATTACTTTTGTCCAAGTAACCACAGCTAGTGATGGTGCAGATCATTGACCAGAATCCTGAATGGGGCTGAAAGTTCACATACTGATTAAAGTTGGTGCTCTTTTTGTGTTTTTTGCTGATATTGTGAATTGTATTTTTTGGACCCTAAACTCCGAGATACCTTTTGCTACTTAGAGGCATAGTTGAGCACCAAAAGTATAAAACCTGGCAAAAATGTACTGATTTATAGAAGTAGACATTGCTTTTGCAACACAACGTCACACAACAATGTGTGTTGCTGTGAAACAAGTGCACATCGCCATTTCATTCCAGTACACTTATTTAGTTGCCGTGCTCCCAAGAAGGCTCCATTGTTATCATCACTGCAAAACAGTGTCATGTTTTGGTCAAGCCCAGGATTACCTGATCCGGGTATGTAGGATGGAATATCTAAAAAAAATATATATATATATAAATGAGCTATTTCTTTTTACTGGACTGGTACCAGATACACTTTGGCTTGGAAAAAAATAGTACTCCTTTTTTTGTAGTAAAAGGCAAATGTCTCTGCTTCTTTTTGCCTTATTGTCAAGGGATATCTCATCAAAACTCATTTACCCTACTGTCTTGTTTCATTTTTTTTTTTAACTTTCTTTTGGTTTGACCCAACTTTGTCATTCAGAGCATCATCAACTTCTGTTCCCGGTGTTTCTGCCACTGTAGTTTCATTTCCTTTTCTTTTTTTTCATTACAGCCTGTTATATATATATATATATATACATATATATATATCATCAAATTAATTTTATGTCAGTTTAAAAGAAAATTACTTCCATTTAAAATGACCTTCTTTTGGAAGTGTCCCAAAACAACTTAATTTATTTAAATTTTTAAATAATTTTTTGTGTTATCTTTTCTATGTATGTGCATTTGATAAAATGTGTTCCACCTGTCTCCGTTGTTTCACGGCTACTTCATTCTTCTTTTCCATTTTGGTCTGAATTAATCCCCTTCTCTGCACACAAAGTCACGACCAGACACTATCCCGTCCACTCAACATTGCTCGGGAACACCACTATCCGAGATATCTCTGGCAGATTAAAGTGTTAGATTGCAGCACCATAAACAAGTACCTGATCAAAGCTCTATGTCACGGATTACCTCCTTCAGAAAAAATGGGCCGGGGAGCTGACGCAGGTAAAGCTTCAGAATGTCAAGGAATCTCGCTCCTTTATTGGTTTTCAGAGTTTCATCGTAAAACGTGTCATGTCTGCAATGGGAAAGGAAACATCTGCAGTCGTGGTGAAACATGTAGGGATTCTAAATAAGCTTAGAGCATGTTGGTGTCTAATGTTACTAGAAGATTCATGAAATAAAGCATTAACACATATATGTATTTATATTTGTTTTGCATTGTGTAACTTATAAGGTTGCACAACTGTTATAGCTTGCAATGAAAAATAGTTCTCCAACACATGTGCTTGTTTTAAAAAAAAAATGTATGTGTTATATGGATTAGGTCTATGCTAAAAATCTATAAAAAAAATGCCTAATACAGTGTTCCCTCGCTATATTGCGGTTTACTTTTCATAATCTTACTGATGCACGATTGCTTTCAGTGCAAATTTGCAAGTTTTGCATTCTGATTGGTTCTTGACCTTGTCAGTCTCCTCAGTGGCTCCTGCACAGAATGCCTTCAGTTTGGCATATTCACATAAACCTTGGATTGCAATCAGATCTTTGATTTCATGTCATAATACTGGACTTATTTTTCTGTGAATATTTGAACGTTAAGATTTTAAGCAAGAGAAAACTTTTAATTACTGAGAAAATTGTACAAAATGTGGAGTGACGGGTTTTACAGAAGAACGTATGCCTATATTTGATCAATGAGGGAACACTGCATATCTTTTTATTCCTGTTTTAGGTGTTTTTAAAGTGTTCATATAACAAATAAAAATATGGAGAAATGGAAATGCTTTTCTTTTTGCATCCACAAACTTAGTAGTAGATTTTACATTATAGCCCAAAAGGTTTTGCCAGTTTCCAAAATCCTGTTGTTACAGCAAACACGTGAAACGACGCTTTGCTGCTTGACAACAAAACAGAATCTCAAAATCAACAATAGGGTAAACATACTACAACAAACATCTAATTAAGCATAACTTATGCTCGCTTTGAGCTGTGCAGAACTGTTGGAGTGTTGCTAAGATAGAATCTGTTCATTAATGTCTTCTTTCAAAAGTTTTGTTTTTGTGGAACCAAAGACACAATGCTTCTTTTTTGCCTCCAAGTTTTTTCCTTTTCCCAGGGGAGTTTCAAGATCTAATTGATGAATAGCGGGCATAAACTGGATCTACGTCCTTCAGTTGAACTTTATTTTATATGTGCATCTATCATTTTTTTTTTTTTTACATAATGGATACCCACAGGTCTGATTATGCTTTGTCCTTGTGATGTACCCATGTGTGTGTGTGTGTGTGTGTGTGTACCTATATAGCAATGTACTACAGCACAATGAAAGTTCTAGCAACAACTTTAGAGACTATGTATGTGTGTTTCTCAAGACACCAAATTCTGCATGAAGCAGGCTGGTCTTTTTTTTGTTTTGGGTGTCTACATGTTGTTTTTTGTATTCTGCTCTGTATGTGTCTGCATTACCGGAGAGACTGTGCCCTCCAGAGACAGGCAGCCTGTGAAGAGAATCCAATATGTTGTTTATAATGAAAGCTCTCACGGGGATCACAACACCGCTTAGCGGGCTTTGTAGGGTCCATTCAATCAAAGACTGCCAACATGCTAGGATTTAGAGGTAGCTGCCCTCAGCGGTGGCTCTCTGAGAAAAAGAGATAACAATGGAAAAGCTGGGAAAACAACACAAAAAAATTGTACCTGCACTTGTTTTTTTTTACATCAAAAAATTGACATCAATTAATAAAGTTGGCACAAACTGCCAGAAAATGATCTGCAGCTGTGAAACATTGGTGCCACCAATCATGTGTTGGAGGGCCTCTGCTCAGTTGCTTTGCTGTGACAGTTGGTTTACAGACTTTAGATTACAAAAACTAACTGTAGTGAGAAAAGTGATTTCAATGCTACGTTCACACCATGCTTGGCAACGGGCGTGCAGGTTACCACTTCCAATGAAAAGGCTATTTTACTGTACATATATGCATGTTTTTGGCTTCCACGTTTGAAACTGTGGTGTTCACTTGTCTTTAAGTTTTTAACTGTTTTTCCAAGTACAAATGCACGGCCAATTAATTACCAATCATTGAAAGCTGAACCAGGTCAAACTTTGTCCAATCGGGGACTTGGATTTGGTGATCATGGACGATAAATTGATAATAGCGAATTGTGCCCGGCAAAAATTCTACAACACCAAGTCTTTCATTTATTGTAATACAGCTGTGAAAGAAAAAAGCCTGGAGATTTGCACTGCTTTGACGTTTCGCATCAAGCCTCTTCCAACCTTTAGTACATGCGCTAGTATCAGCAAGTATCAGTGTGAATACTGTATGCTAAAAGCGTGTTCATGAACATCAGTTCAGCGTGTTCTTCAACGGATACCAAATGCCTGGTGTGTACATAGCATGTAGCTAGAAGTTTAGTTTTGGAAGTACAAAAACAAAACCTAAAAAATAAAGGTTGAGAAGGCTAATCAAGTTCTGATTCAGGTCTTAAATTCCACTCCAGAGAGGTTTACATCCGCACAATTTAAAACAACTGCACATGCAAACTGTAAAAGACTGCTGTTAAAAAAAAAGACGCTCCACCAAACTGAGCGCTCACCTTTATTTGCGGAGGATGTGCTTGACAATTGATTCACCTCAAGACATTTTAGATAATTTACATTCAACTATGCAGACCATCACTCATACCAGGTAAAAATCCATACACTTTTTCGGGGTAGTCGCAGTGCATTAGTGAGAGAAGAGGCAGTGACAGATTGTTTCGATCATATTCTATCTCCATATTAGGGCAGGTGATTTTGACTTTGCATGGGAGGAGGGTTCCAAGATGCTAATCTTGTTATTGGATTTCTGATGATTACGCCATAAAATGTCATCAGCTGGGAGAGAAATGCATCTATCATGTAAGAGCATGTCTTGTCTTGACTAATGACTTTTTATCAATGGTGGCGTTGTGTGAATTTGGAGAAGTCTAAACTCTGGTTTGGAAAAAGGGGAGAGCAAGAGTACATTTTCTTGCTCTCTGGAAAATAAGTTAAAAACAAAATACTGTTTGGCAGAAAGGACTGACTTCTTCGTAGCTTAAAGGCATAACCAGCTGAATGATGAGAGCAGCCCAAGCAGAATGAGGACCTCATGCTGTGACTTCAGCCTATACTCCATTCCCATGCGTCTTTTTAAAGCTCTTGAGAAATGGCCGACATTTTAAGTAGACGCAATGAGCCCTGAGAACTACATGGAGTTGACATTCTCTTTAGACTACATGCAGGAGACAAAAACAGCAGAGTTGAATGTAGGCTAGAGTTGACTTTTTGCACATTATTGTGCCTTTAATCAACAACTGCTAAAATGTAAACCTACAACATATTAGTCAAATAAAAAGTGATAAATCATGTGTCTAAGGCAGCATCCATATGTTTTATTTTTCCAACAAGCGTGTTACACCAAAAGGCCTGGGGCCTTAACAAAGCGTGTGTTTTTTTCACCAAAAGAAAACCACAATAAAAGATATCTTGTTGTGTTGGAGTAAAAATCCAGTTTCTGTGTGTGATTTTCCTTTTATTTTATAGATGCAATTACAGATTCATACTAGAATTCCTTGTGGGACGTCAAAGACAGGTAGATAACACTGTTATTGTGATGTGGTTTCTCTAGGGTACACACAAAGAGTGATTGTCTCCAATGTCACATCTGAAGTGGCGTAACCACTTTCACTGGAGTTTACTTAGCCTCATTTAATGCTGTTGAAAAAAACAAGAAATTGGGTGGGACGGGGAGTCCTGCTTAGTTGCCAACCCAAACTGCATATGCCTTTGCCTTTGCATATGCCTGTGCCATTATGCACAGAGTTCTAAAAAATGAAAGAAAATAAATTTATTACTAAAATCCCCAACAACAGTTTTAATCAAACTTACAATGCAATAAAGGCATGCATGTTTATTTTTGCTGTAAACATGGACTTTTAAACATAGCAGTCATTGAGTAAAGGATGCCTTCTGACAACAGCGCCTTGTGGTCATTGGAGGAACTGCAATACTAATTTAAAATTGCGGCAGTTGGGGTACGAGCTATGTGACTCCTGCCGATGTTAAAATACTAGGGGTCAACCAGTATTAACCTATGTCAACAGCATCAATTTGTTGGCTGATATTTCGTGTTTGACTTGATTTTTTTCTCTTTCTAGGGTAGAGATGCTAGACGTAGAGGAAGGAGGAGTGACCTCAGTGACCTATACAGGCAATGGGTGATAAAGTATGCGACCTACCTCATCGAGAACATCACTCACCCTTCTCCATCACTTCTTCTCTCTGCTTCCGTCAGGCAGGAGATACAGAACCCCGATGGCCAGAAAAAGAAAAAAAAAACATCTACAAAAAATTAATTTATGTGGTGGGAAGAGGCCCGGACACGCAGCACACGGTTGTGGAACATGGCCTTAAATTATTTTGGTATCCCTGAAAACTCTTAACTTACTTTTTTAGTGAATAGTAGAGATGTACTTTCAGAAAAAATACATAAAACGCATTGTGCTTAAATATTGACAGATTTTTATTCATATTGAATTAAAAATATATTTTAGACAGATTAATGAAACAAAACAGATGGAATATATGATCCATTGTTGTAGCTGGGCAAAATGTGTCAATTAAATAGTAAAAAGAAACAAGTAAACCTGTAAATGTGACAAATAACTGTCATTCATACAAAATAATTAATACAAACAGTTAATGACTTAATGACAATAGATCCTTTCTTTTAAACTTCAGTTTACATCAACAAACAAACTTAACAAATTTCCAGATGCTTTTATATGCTGGGTCATAAAAAGCAACAGAATCGCCACCAAAATCATCAAATGCACTAGTGACAGTGAATATTAAGATACCTCAACAGCATTTTGTGAATATGTTGTAACTATATTTATATATAAACTATAATATATATACATATAATCAAATGTTCACCAGTTAAACTTCTGAAAACAAAATGTCAGTTATAATCATTAGTAAACTACAAGGTGTTTCATAAAATGACAAACATTCGGACATTTCCTGGCTCACTTCCTGCATACGAAACACAAATTGTGCTTGAATTTTACTATATTTGAACCATGTTTGATAAAGACAATGAAATATGTGGAACATATATGCCAATATAAAATACTTATAAAAGAAATTCAGCCTTAGTTCTTACATATCATCAGATTTATGATGGACTTTCACAATGCAAGTACCTCAGCTGCTAGAAAGACCTAAAACAAAGAGGTTAATGTGATGATTTTGGTGGCAGTATTAATGTCAATTTGTTTCCATGAGGGAAACTGATGCACATAAATTCCTAAGACTCTATTACGTAAAAATGAAAGCTTCTTTTGAAAAAGAAACTCCTGAAGAAAAAAAAACAAAACATTTTTTTTATTAAGTCAAAGTATTAATCTGGATTTATTTTTTCTGCCAAGAAAGAAAATGAACAATGTAGAGTCTCCCTTTGTGATATTGCTAGTCCATCTGGATAAATCAAAAAAGCAATGAGGTCATAAAAAGAGAACTTACAATTCTCAAGGTACTGAGTAACATAGTAACAAAAGTTAGGATGTGTGGAGTCACAACAAAATTAGTTAGAGCCCTACTGAATAATAAACACATCGCAACAACACCAAGTTTTCAAAAACCTCAACAAAGTAAAACATAAACCCTTGAGAGGCGGATAATGCTAGTAGAACAGTGGGGGGTAATGTGTGTGTATATATGCAAAAATAGGAAGATAATTCATTCCAACAGGGTGACTCGGAGCTGAAACACAGATTCCACCAAACTGTGCTAAAAACACAATCACAGAAGAAAATGATGCGTGGATGACAAGAAAACCCTGCAAGTGTTTTTAATGCCAGAATTCACTCTTAAAATTACATTTACAGTATAGATATATTTACTGTATGTATTTTTATGTACATGAAAAAAATTATATTCCCCCAAAATACAGCTTAAGTTACAGTTTAGCCACTAAAAATGCAACAAAAAAACAATGAAAAAAAAATTAAAAAGGAAAAAAGCATCATTGCTCTATTTACAAATGCGCCTGGCCATCTTTTTTCACCTATAAAAATATGTACCTTTTTTTTTTTAATCAATTCATATAGTAAAATCATTGACAAATATTGATTTCATTTTACAGTTTCATTATCAGTTTAGTGCACGGTAATCTGTGCTTACCTAACCATCCAAACCAGTGAACATGGCAAATTTACAAATTCCTTATGAATCAGTACAAAATCGAATTGCCACCTTTATACACAGAGCTTGACTCGACCATTCCTGTAAAATTCAGCTTTTTTGTGAGTTTTTTCTTTAGATATGATTTTTACAACAGCACAGAACTAAGTTGTTTTATTTTCTAATGTTTCTTTTCTAACAAAGAAAGATCATTCAGAGCACAGGTAGAATGAATTGATTTCTGATGTGTAAAATGCCCTTAAAGATATTCATCAAATAATAGAAATAGAGCACGACTTGCAAATCTCTGTCCCAGTTCAAAAGATAAAACCTCTTGTTATACAGGCCAAATAGATAGAATGAGATCATTAAAGGTCAAAGACAATTTGACAGAAAAAGTCAGACAATTTTAGTTTGATGTGACCTGACTGCCTTTTTTTATTGCAACTTTAACATATGCTATTGGTGTGGAAAGCCTTGCTAATTTGTTAATGTGGGAAATTTCACAATGCACTACAACTATGACAGATCTCCCAAATAATGAAATGTTGGGATACCTTGAATAAACTCAGAATATATGAGCTTTTATGTTTCCCATCCTCAGCCTCATGTGCATTCTCCTCTTGTGTTATATGGGAAATAAGTTATTTTATGATTTGGGAAAGTTTGTTAAATGTTTACTAGGAAAGATCCAAACCTATTGATTACAATTTTTTGTAATCTCCTTTGGCAATTATGCAAAACGTGGGCGTGACCTTGACATCCTCCTCCACCCATTTCTCAACTACTACTTAAAAATATCAAATATTACGTCTTACTAAAAAAAAAAAAAAATCTAATTTAAATGTCAGAATAAAAGAGTTTTTCTTTGTAATCCTCGTGTGTCATTGTCTAGTCCTTTAACACAGACACAGGCTCACAAACACACAAAAATCCCTTAAGGACCATTTTCCGAGTGAGCAGTCAGTATGACCGCTTATTTAAATGAACGCTTGCTTTGCATAATTTATGCACTTTTCCTTTGAGGCATGACATATTCTCACAATAAAATATGACCTGTGTTTACGTTTGTTTGTGACTTCTTTTGGGTTTTACGATTTTTTACCATTATTATGACTATCAAAACACCGTTTTGAAAGAAGTATTTTCACACGGCAACTCTCCATGTACCACTGCATCTGCAGCAGAACAGAGTTTGTGACACATGATCCAACCGTCACCCATGAGGAATAATAAAAAGTGTCATTTAAACACTCCCTCCCCTCTTCATGTTACAGTGCACTCTGACATTTTTCTTCTGACTTAACTTATATTGATGAATTGTGTGGGTAACCTTTCTTGAATGCTAAAACCCCAATTTTAACCTCACGGTGAAATGATTTCCCAGCAGAACAACAAGGAGGAAAGTGGATGAATTAGCATTTGGAAAGTTAAAAGCCTCCTGCGATGGTTACTGGCTGAGAGCAATGGGAGGTTTTCTCCTCCAGAATGGCTTTACCCTTCCACAGAGACCCATTTCGAAACCTTTTCGGGAACTCTCTGATGTTCTTGTTGCTTTCACATACTTGGACATACTGTGTAGTGGGCCAGAAGGACTGCTACCAACACCTGGTGGGCGATACATTTTCAGAACTTTCCAACTCTGTGGTGGCAGTTTGCACCAGCTGATCAAAAGAAAAAAAAAAGAAAAACTTATATTGTATTTGTGAGAGCATAAGTTGCGATTTTTTGCATAGTATGGGCAGAGGTGCCACATATACTCATAGGCAACTTCTATGTGACTTTGTGAGTCACATAGAAGTGTGTGTATCAGTGTTTGCTACTGATGGCGACACAGAAGAAGTGCGGTCCAAACAAACATGGAGGTGAATCTGATTGTTTTTCTCTTGAACTTTATGTTTTTCGTATTTGCTTTGAGGTTAGCATCTGGTTTACACATTTTTGGACAAGCGTTGAGCATCGATTGTGTCAAAAGAGGCAGCAGATGTGACTTTGACGCACCTCGAAAAAGAGGATGCAAATTAGACACACAAATCGGATTCAGTGTGAACGCAACACTTCGCAGGGCTTGGCAGATTTCTCCTAAAAGTGCGACTTATGTTCCGGAACAACTTTAATGTGTTTTCTTCTTTATTGTTGTGTGTTTCTTGCTCTTGTGACTTACACTCGGGTGTGACTCATACTCCCGATAATACAATACAAGGCTTTCAAAAAAGTTCAACCACTAGACGGAAACAAATTCGCAAATCTAAAGTAGGATATTCAAAATATCAGCAGAACAAAACTTAAAATGACTATTTTATTCAGTAAAGGTGTGCATAAAAAATGAACATCTGCGTGTCTACAGTATATACATGGCCCTAATCTTTAATTGTACTTTCTCAATAGGTTTAATGTCCCATTATGATTTGATAACTTGTGCCTCAGCTGGAACTCAACAGGGTTTGAATGATCCTCCATAAAACCTAAGAGGCAGAAAAAAATACTAGCAGGGCAACATCTGTGCTTTGTAAATCATGCGCACTGCTTATCTGAATATTTAATAGAGAGGCACAAAGTTGTGTAACAGTGCTTGTAAATGGGAGTGTTCATCAGAAGTGGGACATGCACAGGGATTAGGCAGTCTCATTTTGTCACTGTGAAATGTTACTACCCTTTACCCTGAGATGACAACATGACGAACATGCAGAGCAAACGGTACTATACGTAAAAACAATAGGGTAATGTGATTATGTTTTTCTGTAAGTTCAACTTACCCTGGGTCAGTTTTTTTTATTTGGTTTCATAAAATGGTCTCCCATGACGTATGGAAACCTATGACATTGGGTTGTCTTTTATCATGGCTTCTGTTGCACATGGTAAATTTATGAATCTGAGTAATGTTCAGCGTAATTGTATGCTATGCACCAATAAAAATCTTCATTCAAGATGATCAACATCAATTATCTGCGTAAAAACAAATATATAAGTAAAGCAGCAAATGTGAAATCAGAAACATTTACTTTAAAAGACTGCTAATCCGATTAAAAAAAAAAAAAACCTTTGTATGATTGTTAGTAAAAACATTAAGAACCATTTGAAATACAGGCTAAATATGCAAATGAATAAGTGTGACCAAAAAAAAGAAACACCCTAATATTAATAATGAGGTAGAATCCTGTTTGTCAATTTTAATACAGGGTCACATATTTCTTTAATTAAAGATGCTTCCACCAACATTGTGAAAAAGTAGCATTAAGAAGCCTCTCTGCAACATGCTAATGTCATGAGTCACCACTCTATTCAGAAGAACATACATTTTTCATTCAACCCTGTTCAAAAGAAATCTTTAGAGGAGTTGGTTTGTCAGTAAATTGCAGATAGAACTTAATGTTTATTTCACTATAAACTATATTAAGCTAATTAGCAGTCTCTGGTGCTTTCAAGTTTTCATTGGGATTACATTATGCCTCTGTAATTATTTAACCATAACAGCAAGCCGGAGTTCAAAATGCCGTTGAATGACACTATGCGTCCCGGACGCTAGAGACTAGTGATGGGAAAATTAATCCCAAGGTATAGAAAATATAGATACTTGTACTTCATCAATTTTAATGGCATTTGGATAACAAATACTATGATTGAAGAAAAAAATCCTCAATAAGAAATTACCAGTAATCAATAATATTCAATGGTACTGAATATTTTATGCAAACAGTAATTGGTATTGTTTTTAATCTCAAAAATATGATATCACTATTGGAAAGTAGACTGTCATATCACACTAGTGAAGTCAAAAAGCATTAAAAAGCAGGTGTCCCATTCCGTAACTGTGTTATGTATTAAAGATTTTCTGTAGAAAAGGTTCTTGCAGATTCTCCATGTGCTCCTCCAAAACACGAGAGACCTGATTGTGAGTTACTTAAGAGGATTGTTGTTTTTAATAATACACATAAGTGCATTACACAACTGTTTTTATGGACTTAAAACACCTTTCAGACACACCATGTTCCAAAGAGACAACTTCAAGGATCATTTCTGTCTGGCATTGATATGATATTGCTTTTTTCTTACACTTTGTAAATTCACCTATAAACTTGTCACAGTGTCTGTTAATTAATTAAGTCATAGACAAAGGGGCAATAATTACATCCTTGAATAAAAAAAGGATGAATAAGTCCATAATTATTCAATAAATGTATGAAAAGGTTTTTTTTTAAGTTTTCACCACAAAAATTGGTAATGCCATTCAGATGGTAAAAAAACACAAAGTGAATATTGATACGGCTGTTTAACTGGTACATTAGTTTGTTGTATATTAATGACTTGACATAAAAGTGAGATCTAAAGTGTTCACAAAACCAAATGTTCAGACTCTGTCATTCCTTAATCTATAACATGCTCTCAACCAGGTGGGGTTCGTGCCACAGCCTCTGCCAGCACACTCTGTCTTCCAGCACAAGGTCGTTTGAAATCATAAAGTATTTCTCAGGGCAGCAGGCTCATCTGTCAGTCTGCGTTTTCAAAGGAGATTTGATGAATAGTTATTGTTGGTTTGTCAAGCCTTCAGACTTCTTAACTTGTTCCATCCATAATAAGAGCTGCTGTGATGAATGCATGAATCATAATGGCGGACCAGAAAAAATCAAGTGGGATGTTGAACTATGCTGATTTGAAAGGGTGAAGTACTCTTGCTAGATCGTGAAATAATCCCCATTGGGAAGGTGTAATTCTATTTCTTACTTGTTCTATTTGTATTGATTTCTTTTTAATGCTCAGTTGTATTCCACCAGGTCATAACTCATTCTCACAGCTTTGCTCACAATTGCTTTAGAGATCATCACAGAGGATAAAGTTAGTAAAGATGGTCAGGGTGTCAGTTGAGGCTCTCTGTGACAGTTATTATGGTTCTTTCGTGAAAAGGCAGATCTTCAGAGCAAGACTACAAGATTTGCAATAAGATATGACACAGAAGTGTTCAGGAAAGGTGATGCCGGTGAAGAGGTGCGTCATGGAAAAGAGAGGAGTATTAATCTCCACCACATCTCTCGGTCCTCGGGTGCTACAGGTGGGTCACTACACCACAGTGTTCCTCTGCCTGTATGGAGGGGGAGGCAAAACGTTACCTGCTTTCATAGCAGCCTCGGACAAGTATTCCTGATTTTCGGCCACTGCGGGTCGAATGCGTCCATTCTGCCGGTAAAAAAAACGAGTGCTGCAGTCCTGCAGGTACTCAGGGTTGTGCAACGACGACTTCGGAGGGAGACTGTGCTGCCAGTATTCTGGATTGTCAAAAGTGGTTTTCTTGCCTTTCTTTTCGAACATTATGGTGTTGCTGGTGACATCTGAGTGCGGAGCTTTTCCTGAATGTCCTGGATGCAAAGTGTGTGACGGATACGATGGGTGGGGAAGGTGGCCAGGGGTTACTACATATCCAGCGCTAGAAACTTTGTGGCTTGAGGTTGATGGATTCACTGTCTGCTGAAGTGATTGTACACTAGAAGGTGTGGAACCAGAAATTAAGCTAGCGACAGCCAATCTGTTTTTGTCCCCGGGGTTAAGGAATGTATTCAGGTACAGAGGCTCGTTGACGTACTCGTCCCCAAGAGAGGGCTGGCTTTTCGGGGCTGCAGCTGCTCTGGCCAAGTGCAGGGTGTGGCAACTTGCTCCATCAAATGTCACATGGGCATCCCCATTCCTGCGACGTGCAACAAAAGGGTTCTCCTCAACGGGGTGGGGGTAATCTAACCAAAAACAGAAGGGGGGCAGTAGTTTAGCAAATACCAGGAGCCATATAACACACACAAACTTTTGTAAAAATTTATTTACTTTGTACAAAAGTAATTTACAAAAGTAAATAAATGTTTAGACCACTTGAACAATGGAGATTCTATGAAGAGACAGTCAGGTTTTCAAAAACTGAGACTGAACCTGATGCGTTCTTGTCTCTCATAGCAGCTACGAAGCCATCTTTGTCCTTATCCTTGGCACCACGTTCCGCCAAAGCACCAGTGGGGTCGGCGCTGTAACGCTGCCCACTGCTGTCCTCTGCTCCACCTTGGGAAGCAAAATCCAGACAATCCAGATTTAAAGTACATCAGATTATACCATCAAAGGTGCATCAATGAATTAGCAAATCTTGTACACAGAAATCTTTTATTTTCAGCATTCCTGGGTCTCTGAAAATATGGCAAAAGGAAACTATCACTTTTCCAATAAAGCTGACCCTCTGTATCCGGTATGTCTTAACATGTTCTTTACATTCTTTCCTTCAATTTATACCGTTTTTTCCCCTTTCAGGGTCACGGGGCTGCCGGAGCCTATCCCGGCCACTTGTGGGCGAAGGCAGGGGACACCCTGAATAGGTTGCCAGTTTGTCGCAGGGTCACATATCACACATCCATTCACTCTCACACTCACACCTATGGACAATTTAGAGTTGCCAAGTGACCAATGAAGCATGTTTTTGGATAGTGGGAGGAAGCCGGAGACCCCAGAGAGAACCCACGCATGCACGTGCAAACTCCACACAGAAAGGTCCCTCATGTACTTTACAATTGATTTTATTTCTTTATTTGTTGTATTTAAACTGATACATTCAAAGCAGGATTGGCTCCTTGAGATGAAAACATCTCATTTTCAAGGGGACATTTATTCCAGAGGACAAAAGAAAACAACAAAAACAACCAAATTTGGTTTCCTGTATCACTTAACAGGCAGACATTCGCAGATACACCCACATTCATTCTGAATTATAATATTCACCGCTCCCTCAAATGACAGTGCATAAAGTTCAAAATATAAAACAAAATTTCAAACTGAAATACATTTGAAACAATAGCAAGTATGTTTTAGAAGAGTTCCTAAAGGTTTTTTTTATAGTAAGTTAATTTCTTTAAAATTACTTTCCCAAACTCAGTTTTCCCTATTTAGTTTTATTCGAAAAGTTCTAAACTGTTTACAACCTTACACTAAATTTTAACAAAAGTTATTTAATGTGGCTCTCTGGTTGAAGAATAATAAGATTTTAATTTTGAAAAGGTAACAAAGCAGTCAGACCATCTACTACTGAATTTGCTGCTTTGAGATCTTCCTATGTCATCCCAGCGGGATCCTATGTCTTTTTCTTAAGAAAATCATGTGAACCTCTGTCAAACGTTATAAATAATTTCATATTGTAAAAATTTTTTTTTCATGATTTTGTTTTATTTATGAAAAAAACAATAGTTTATGTATGTTTATCATAATAGCAACACTGACATAAATGGAAATCAGGGTTTGGTTTTTTTCCAAAGGGTGAAGTCAGAGTCTTTGGCTCCGACTGGGTTATGGTCACTGAGAAATTGACCCAAATGGCTCCTTAAGTGTTAAAGGTTGCAAACAAGACTCCACTTTACCTTGTCCTGCAGTGAGAGTTGAACCAGCAATGATCTTGCTTGATCTTGGGGAGGCCTGCCTCCTCAGTGTTCCGTTACAGCGGGGGTCATCCTGGCCGACATGAGCAAATCTGCTGCTGAGCTGCGCTCCTGAAGCGAGTTCCTGTGGAGAAAGGTTTCCTCCAGACATGGGTGGAACTGCTCTAGGGAGGGAGGCCAGTATGTCCTCTAAACTCACACCGGGATTCTGGCAGCTGAACTGAGTCTTCAAGGAAATAAAGAAGGAAAAAGGAAACCGATCCAGGAATGAGTAGAGTTACAAACCACTGTGGTATCCAGGCTTACACATTACATGGAGGTAGAAGAAGAAAATTGCAGAAAAGTCAGCATGGACATGAAATATTAAACAATGACAGTTGCAACTTAAAATGAAAGACAATTTGGTACTGTGTGTCTAAAAACATGGTGCGTTCAATGCTTTTCTCAATTTTTTGTCCGTTTTATTTGAAAGTGACAGGCAGTGAAGACAAACAGCCGGTCAGAGCAATGACATAACAGCAAGGCTAGTATAAACAACTTAATTAAAAAGGATTTTAATTAAAAGACTCCCTGCAGCTTGAGCATAAAGTAGCCATATCGCCTGTGCCCTGCTGTGTGTGTTTAAGTTTGTAGCTGCAGAAAAAGGAAAAAAAAAAAGCCTCTCAGAACATCGAGTGAAGCTGTCATTTTATTTGTTTTTGTAACCTATTTGAAAGGCTTTTTTTCTTAGTACAAACTTTAACATTGTGTTCCTTCCATTTGCATCTAAGGATGTATAAAATATGAAACTAACAATGTTATGCCTGTTTTACTTTAGGTAAGAGAAAATAGTTTAATTCCCACACAATAAAATGACTGAAATTGACACCAGTAAGGTGTTAATACCTGCTAAGTAAAAGAATAGACAAGATCAATCTCTAAACGCATTTAGTGCTGTTTTCAGGTTGGTAAAAATATATATATACTAGCTCTCTGTGCTAGAACAGTCCTACTTTTAGATTCAGGAGATATTACCTGATAGAATATTTAAAGAGTGCGAGAGTACCTGAGGAATGACGGAGTATTAGGGCCAGTTTACAAACAAACAAACAAAAATTAAATTGCAACTTTAAAGTTGTAATTTACGAGAAGAAGTCATAACTGTTAAATAACGAGAGTAAAGTTGGATATGTACGACTTTAAAAGTCATAGGCTAAATTTATGACTTTTTTTCCTAAATTTGTTCTTTTTCTTATAAATGTACGTGTTTTAAAGTTGTAAATCTTTTACCTTAACATCATAAATGTACAACTTTAAAAGACGTATATTTACAAGAAAAAAAAGACATTACATTAAAATACATTAACAAGAAATAAGATATAAATTACCCACAAAAAAACACCAAAGATTATTTCAGCCGTGCTTGAAGATGAAAGATAAGGAGCCTTTTGTGAAGCTTTATTTCCAGATAGGTTTCAAAAACAAAGAAATTCTGAAAATTAAGTTTTCACTAGCATAAGAACATTGTACAGAAAATGCCAAAAACTGGGCTTCTTCAGACAGAAACATTCCAGACTTGGAGGAGATATTAAAAGGATTGGAAGTGGACAACTTGACATGCTGCACTTGACGTTTATTTGCTGTACTGTAGGTTCACTTTGACCTGTTTGTTTGTTTGAGTTTTTTCTCATAAATGTATTACTTTAATCTCGTAATGTACGCTTTGTTGTTTTTCTTTGGTGGTCCTCTGTCGTATTGAGGTGTCTGCAGGTTCCTAAAAAAAATACCTTGCTGGAGTCCATGCGGGAGTGAGGCGTGTATGCAAGAGGTGGAATGTTGAAGGAGTGGGGCACCAAGTACTCCTCTGCATCCATTAGGTCCTCTAGTTCTTCTTCCTCCAGGAGGCTCTGGAAAAACTTGCTGTCATTGGGACTTGGCAGCTTCATGCGATCATCCCCCTAAAGAAATATTATATCATTTAAATTGCCCTTGTGTGATCTAAACCAAACCCTGCAGAAATAGTCAAACTGATCCAAGAATAAGCTTAATAGAAGAGAGGGAAGCTTGTAATGTGATCCCCTTGACTATTAACGAAAGAGCCCACCTGAATGACCAGGTATCGCTGGGGATCACGTGCCATTCGAGTGAACTCTGCAGCCAGCTCTTTAAACCGCGGTCGACTGTCTGCATCAATCATCCAGCCTGAAAACAGTCAAGTCCATTTCAAGTTGATAAACAGCAGAGATTTGAATGTGTAATCGTAGATGGATGACATTTTTCCTTTTTCTGTGGCATCCACTAACATGTTAGGATCAAGTTTTTTTCCTGACTCTGTCAAAGAATTGAAAGATTTAAACTAGGTCAAACAAAAATGCATTTGACAAACCAATGTAATATTTTAACTGTATAATAATCAAATTAATGTCTGTTATGTAACCTGGTACTGAAGACAACATTTGTTTAAGAGTGCACCTCACTTTATTTGGCAACAACAATGCATCCCTTTTTCCGTAATTTGATGCTTTTATTGCAAATTAGTAGTTTATTAAATATGGATTTCCTTGAATCAAATCCAAATTTGGTGTTTTCAATAAAAACATGGATCCATTTTTAGCAGTAAAATGGCCATATGGGCCAATTTGTTTCCCTGCCAATGTCCCTGTGAACACATGGGTAAAACACCAAAGCAGTGGTGGGATCCAGCCTCGGGTACAGTCTGTTTACACTTTGAAAGAAAAGAAAAAGTAGTAAAAGGAAAAGCTATGACTTTAGAAAACAAGTGAAATAGATTTTACATTTAATCCGCTTCCTTTTAGACATATAAATAATCTAAGACTGACTAAAAGATATTGTTCATATTTGGAGCGTGTTTTTATTTTTAGGTTTGATATTTTTTTATCTACAGTGGTGTGACAAAAGTTGGGTTGTAGTCAGGTAAAGGGTCTCTGCTGGGAGGTTGGCGCTGGTTCAGGGTGGCCAGAAAAGCCATAGTGGGGGCAACTCTGATAGTTGCCCACTGTTCTGGAGAGACAACTCCAGAGTGAAGCTGGAATCTGATCTTTGTCTTGCAACAAGGAGCAGAAGATATATTAGTAACTGATTAAAGACACCAGTGAGCAGGAAATAATACAAAGGAGGCCACCGTAACTACAACTTCAAGACATTTGCCAGTCATTTTTTTTCTGTAGGATTTCTTAAGATATAGAAAAAAACAATAAATAAATATGGTTTTATGTTTTTTTCTTCTACAAAGAAGGCTGTCTGTCTCTTGGTCCAAACATTGAGAGACAACAAATCACCATGACAACGGACAAATTTCCTATTTTCTTTTAACTAATGATGCAGTAAAACATCTGGAAATCAATTCATGGTTGAATATGAGAAAGAAAGAGAGCCTGACAAAGCTTAAACAAAACATTCACATTTTACTAACATTTTTTAAAAATTTTAGTAAAGTTGTTTTGGTAGCTACGAGAACATTTCTGCATCAAACTGATGAAAAACTTGAGTAATTTCTTCAAAGGCTATAATTTTTGCACTTTTCTTTCTTTAACAAAGGGCGGTGTAGGCACCATAACCATTCAGCCTGCAATAACCGTTCGGGGTCCTTTCGACTGAGGACAACGTCAAACTACGGTAGCCCCACTTGGACAAACTACATAGCATGGAGATCTGCTCGGGCTCTACCTATTTTCATTTCACGTTTCCTTTTGTAACCTAAAGTAATTTCCCTCATAAGTTGTGCCTGACATTATTCTTTGTAGTGTTTGTAGAGAGATTTTGCCACAACCCACTTTGTAAAAAGATTTGTGGCTGTTAGAATGAACCTGCTGCTCCACGTTGGAGAACAGTGTCTCTGAGCAGAGCAGCTGGAGTCTCATAGCTTCGTGTTAACAGGCAGGGAAGGTGCTTTGTTAGAGTGTTCGGTCTGGAGAAAGGTTCGGAATGCAGTCCGTTCAGCTGCAAATGCACCTAATAATAATCATAACAATAATAGAAGCACGTTTAGAAGATAATCTCACTCCATGTCAGAGCTCTGTTAGTTTACAATGGACCGCATAATATCTTCTTCTATGGTAGTATTGTAATCGCTCTCACTAATCACTATCTGATACGTCATCGGACCAACGGACAGCCAATCACATAATGTGACATCGGCACTACCGAAGGACCCCGAACGGTTGCTGCAGGCCGAATAATTATGGTACCCACAGCGGCAAACACAATGTTAGAGAGAAACATTTGTGCTGCTGCCTTGATGATTTTGTATTCTGCTGCCACCCAGAAACCACTTACATTTGACCATGACCATGTAGACATCAATCGTGCAGATGGGCGGCTGGGGAAGACGCTCTCCTTTTTCCAGCAGATCTGGAATATCTCTGGTTGAAATTCCATCATATGGTTTCCCTCCAAAGGTCATCAGCTCCCATATAGTTACACCTAATCAAAAAGGGGGCAAAAACATATCTTAGACTTTAAATCTTCAGTTCACAGTTCTTTAAAGAGGAAGATGAAGAAATTCTGGGCAAAGAAATCTAAATAAAGATAAAAAAGTTGAAAATATCATGTGAAAAAAGATAATGGTTTCATAGTTCCTTTTTTTTCCTCAGAGCTTTCAACCAAAAGAAAAGAATAAAACAAAACTAACCACATAATGTGTTCCTTTCAATTGCAAATTGTGAGTCCAGACATGTAACAATCTTGAAGGGATTTGATGCTAAAAGGAGCTTTGTCCTTAACGGCAGTGCTCCTTGTATGTAATAGTGAATTTTAGGGTTTAGCTCCAAGTCGGAGCTTCTCTTCAAGGTGTTAAAGGCTTGGTTCTTATTCAAAATATCTGCAATGCAAGAAAAGCACTGCAGGAGGCCTTTTTGTCAGCTGTGCTTTTTCATATTGACTGAAAGTTTAAAGCGAAAAAGAGTGACATGAGCTTTTTGCAAAGTACATAGGAAACACCGGAGAAAATTACCTCAAATTAACATTAAAATGACAAAAGGAAAAAGTATGAGAAATACCAGAACAGATATCGGGAGAACGAATAAAGTTATGGAATAAAAGCTTATGGCTAAAAGCTTAGTTAATTAGCAGAAATGTGTCTATAAAAGGTAGAAGACTATATAAAGACTAGAAGAAAATGTGAACCACCTAACTTTGGGTCACAGGAGGGGACTAGAGGCTTAAAGAAACCTACACTGTAATACCTGTTAACAGGTACAGTTCAACCAAACATAGTTTTACTTTTTTTCATGATTTAAGCACCAAATTGTTATTATAGAGAGTAAAACTAAGATTAATTTAAGAAATGATGGAGTCTGTACCAGTGAAATGCATTTAGTAAAAAAAGAACTAAATAAAAATTTTTTTTTCAATTGATGCAAAACTACAACTATTAAATTTTAAGATCTATGCATATAACAACCTTCACCTGATGGTGGTTCAGCTATCCACAGTAAACACCCTTAAGCTGTTTATATTACCAACCTCATAATTGAGAGCTAATCGAAAACAAGTCAACCTCACTAGTTATTGACTAGCAATTTGGCTAACGTGAACATTTAAAGAAAAAAAACAGTAAAGGAGTAGTTTTGCAACAGTAATTTTGCTGAAAATTTGTAAATATTTAAATGTAAAAATTGAACAATATTAATCAATAAGACAGGAGGACACATAAATGAAAATAATATTTTTTCTTTAACAGTTTTTATTTTCCATTCTTTAGCTTTTTGTTTAAAAATGATTTTGTTGTTTATGGAAAAAAAATACATTTTTTTAATCAGATATGAAGCTTAAGTTTCTGGCAAATGTATGATTTTTTTTCCTCAACAAAGTACCAAAAACATTTTTAAAACATCCACTGTAGTGGAAAAAGATGGATGTTAAAGATAGTGGGACGGTATGGAAATGCAACCCTATTTTTCTACACCTTTCTTTTTTTTTTACTTTGCTTTATCAAACTATTTATTTTAAACAAAACTAAATGTGACAAAAAAAGAAAAACAACCATTTGTCCAAAGATGAAACTTACCATAGCTCCAAACATCACTCTGATGAGTAAACTTCCTGTAATGGATGCACTCCAGCGCCATCCATTTGATAGGCATCTGGCAGATAGATGCAGATTCGATATTACACAGTTATGCAAGTCAGTCAATTATAACAAATAATAATTTCATTTTCAGATAATAATATATCAATTTGGAGATTCTGACTGCCAGTTTTTTTGTAGAAAATCTGATATGATGATTTATGGAAATGTTTTGGCCAAAATAAACTTTTTTTTATTATTTTTTTATTAAAAAAAAAGATTAAATAAACTATTGGTAAAAAAAGTAAAAAATAAAAAAAACGACAAAAAGCTGAATATAATAAAAAACTGAAGCAAAACATAGTTTGGGATGCAGCCTAGCACAGTAATTAGATTTCAAGACTGATTTTATTGTTTAAAGGGACAGAGGATGAGGAGGAGAAATGTTGAAGGTCAGAATGCTATAATCACTCCGCTTAAAGAAGGATGCTATCACCTGCAGCCATCACAAACATAAACCACAATCAACAAATTGGGGAGAGCAGTGGGAGAGGATGAAGTTGGCCTTCTTGCGAAAAATTGTTGGGAACCAAACAAGTGAAGAAGGAGATAAACAAAGATGAGAGGAGGTCAGGGACCTGTGTGCAGAAAACCCAGAGGATGGATTTGTTTACAGCGTTACAAGGTTTGGAGATCTCTGCTCCCTGAAGGTAAATAAAAAGGGTTCAATAAAGCAGAATAGTATTTCTTTTCACTGAGAATGTTTTTTTTTTTTTTGTGTGATGGGTTAAGTTTCACCCGAAGGCTATGAAACCCTTATTAACATTATCATCTGCCGTCTTATATCAGGTGGTGTCATCAGTTCAAAATAGCAATTGGAACATTCATTATTTCCACCCAAAAAAGAAGAAAAATAGATGAAAAAATGACTATATTGCCAACTATTTTTAAGAGTGTAAAAATATAAAAAACGCCTCTGGGATCACAAGGTCTTAAATACTGAGTAATAAATCAGTGATAACTCACAGGACAGACCCAATGCTTCAGGAACACACTCTCAGTTGTGTTTACTCTTGATTTTAACATCAGTGCAAAGGAGTCCTGGAAGGTTCATTGTGAATGATGAATCCCTTGTGTCTACAGACTTTTTTTAAAAATAAAAAATACTCAAAATTAACCCTTCCTTTTCAGCTTTTGGTGTATTTAGATTGGAAGAAAAGGTGGTAAAGAATAACTATGATATAATTTAATTAAAGATGGTGCGTTCAATTGCATTTAATAGACTGTTGCTACCCAGTTGGAAGAAGTTTGGTGCGAAATGTTGAAGCGGGACGAATGTCAAAAATCTTGCTCCAGACTTTGTCTTTCATAGCTCCATTCTGATATCTGCAAGACTGGGTATCATAGAATTCTGGTCGGACACAATCCACAATTATAATTTTCTCCAACACGATTCATTTTTAAACGGCTGGCACATCCGTGAATTAAAAAGATTGCCTGCCCTAAGTGTCACTACTAAACTTAACAGGTCAAAGTTCAACCTGGTTTACCCTTTAATAGACGTGCATTTTGTATGTACAGTAGAGCCCGAAAACAGTTGCAAAAATGTGCATAGCTATGCGTGAATGTGAAAGTTTTTAACGCAGAAGCCCAAAATATGCTTTAACATAGACTTTTTATTGAAAGTAGCCATTTGATTGCACATTGCAAAGGGCAGATTGAACACAGCTTTACATATTAATGTATTTGAGAGCAGTGTTTTGATACCTTTCCTCCATCGGCGTTGTATTCTTTCTCGTTGACATCCAGCAGTCGAGCCAGTCCGAAGTCAGTTATCTTAACGTGGTTTGGAGATTTGACGAGAACGTTTCGAGCTGCCAAATCTCTGTGGACCAACCTGCGGTCCTCCAAATACATCATTCCCTAAAACACACAAAACCATGAGCTGAGGCGAATGATTACGACCAATTCTATTGTTTGGAAAGAGACCACGTCTGACACACGCTGACGTTCATTAATCAGTGGCACCTTCACAGTTCAGAACAGCATGTTTTTTTTTTAAGCTATCACAGAAAGTAATACCAATTGCTTGTCAGGCCAACATCGCTATTTATTTTTTTTTGTCAGCGTGCAGAATAACTGACAAGTAAATATCAGGCAAAAACCACAACTACCAAAAGCTAAGTTCAGGTTTGCTTTAATAACTTCACTGGTTTTATTTTTGCATATCTGAAGCAGGTATTTGTGCTTCAAAATAAGTGGGAGGGGGAAATACAGCTCAGCATATCAGTTCAATCTAAAACAAAATAGCAATGTTGTAATTCAGTCACACACACAAAAAAAAATCGTTTCACATATGCTTAATGGGACTTTAACATCTTATGCTACATTTTTGAAGTCTAAATTGGCAGTTGTGCACCGCTATCGAAGTGGACCTGAGAAGAAAATAAAATTGAAAAGAGAAAAGAAAAGCTGAGGCAGGAGGGCCTACTTCAAATTGGATAAGCAATAACAAAAGCCACTTTGTTTGAAGTGCCACAAAGACAGAAAACAAGGCCTTATTTGAAGCTATAACAAATTGCATTTAGTAGGAATGGGCTGAATGAAATGAAAAGTGAGAGGGGGGTTGAGGGGGTAGAGATGAGGGGGAAGGCACAAGTGGGGTTGAGCTGGAGCATTCCAAAACGTGAGGCTACATTAGTCAGGCTATAATCAAACTGCCTCATTGGGTTCCAACTCAGACAAAAGAGGGGGTTTAAAGCACATCTGCAAATTTGCATACAGACCTAAATGCAGCTGCAGACCTATGTACATCTCATATGGAGATGCACCTGCAAGCTGCCACTGTGTGTTGGCGGGACACTTTCAGTCACAAACTTTTTAGCTTAGGTGCTAAATTCACTTTAGAATGGATAACGAAATAAATGTTAATCTGCTAATCTTAAATAATTAATGTTATCAATATCAATATCAATAGCAAAATATTTTTGATTTCTGGACAACATTGACATTGTTAACGTTCCACTCCAATCATCTTTTGGTCTATTGTAAATGTTACGACCCCTGGTAGTGTCTGCTTGTTTTGGGTGTTTGCGTGTATGCGTTTGTGTTCTAGCTCCTGCAGAAGTCCAGCTCCTGCACAGCTGCTGACTCCGCCCCCTCTGCGGAGCTGATTGAGGCTGCTACCAATTGCCTGGCTTGGAGGGAAGTTTAAAAGCTCCCAGGATCCTTTGCTCCAGTGGCGGCTACATTCCTGAGTGGGAATTTGTACCTTTAGCCTGCCCCTGCTGTCTGCCTGGCCTTAGCTCGTGAAAGTCTCTGGTTTCCCCCCTTAGTTTAATTCTGGTTTTGTCCTTTTGTTACATTTACTCTTGTGGTCTTTTGTTTACATTTTGAGTAATTTGGTGTCTTGCTAAAAAGCCTGAGAATTTAAGCTATACCATCATTTATTGATTTATCATCATTTATGTTGATTATTTTCCTTTAGTTCCTTTGATTTTTATGTGTCCTTTTGGTGTTTTATGTGCGAATAAACGGCTGTGTGGGCAACCTTAACCCGTTATCATAATTTTCTTTATGTTACACATTTGTCCCTCCTCTCTGAAGAGAGACATAACAGTAAATTATGATTGTTTTGTTTTTGAAAAAATCAGAAAACCTGTGTCGTTTTCTAGGACATAGTCTCTGCAAAGCAGCAGTGTGGTTTTCCCCCGCTTATTTGCAGATTTCTTTTCAGTCACATGACTCCTTGGGTTCATCAAAAAAAAAACTCAGACAATTCAAGACGCTTGTCTGAGACTTTTGGGTCTGAAGGAGGTCCTGCGGGAATTTCTGAGGTCCCCGATTCCCCCTGTCGGATGGTTCTCCAAATTCGCGGATTCTACATATTTGCTGGATTCTCTGGTCCCCAACCCCCCACGAATGTGGGGGCAATAATGTAGTTTATGAGAAACTTCCCTCTTTGTTGTATGCTTTACTATTAGCATGGAGTAAGCCTACCCCACAGTCTTGAGGCAAATGCCGCCAGCCCAGCCGAGGAAAACCAAGATGTACACAGATCTGTTTGTCTACAGGTGGACAAATACGCATGGAAAAGAGCAGGGAGCTTGTGACCATAACAACTACAAGCTTTTCCCTACAGTAAGGACATCCTCAAAAATGCAGTTTTTAATCTTAAGTTTCTTTGTATATGTTCTCCATTATGAAAAAAAATATCCTTTAAGAACATGTTAAAACGACCATTTTCATTTAAGGTGGATCTTTAAATCCGAGTTTTATGACACAAAAATTATGTCTTAGACTGCCATTTGGTTTAAATCATTTGGAATTTCTTAATAAATACATCTCTGATCAACTGTGCTCTACTGTTAAAGAACAACTTACTAGCTTGAAGGCAGAAAAAAAAGAGTCATTTGAGGAAATGAGAAGTATTTTTGAATAAACATAAATAGCTGAATTTTTAAACATTATTATGCATCCATCAGGGATTGTTTAACATGCTAGAATTGAATTAAAAAAATACTTTCTAGCAATATCTAAAGATTTCTTATGGTACAAACTTTGATTGTGTAAAGCAAAAGGTTTCATTCAAATTTAAAAGAATATTTGAAAGAACATATTTATTTGATTAGACCTAATGAGGAAAATAAAATAATTAAAAATGAGAACTACGGTAGTTGAACACAAAGATTCCTGCATCCATTCATCCATTTTTTTAACCTTCTGCATCCCTTTTGGGGCTGCCAAAGCCTAACCTGGTCAATGTTGGGTGAAGGCAGGGTGCAACCCTGGACAGGTTACAATTTTGTTGCAGGGTCACACAATCACACAAACTTAGGGGCCATAGGGGCCACAGATTGATCAATTAATTAACCTATGAAGCATGTTTTTGGAGAGTGGGAGGAAACACGTGTGGAATGAACATACAAACTCCACTCAGAAAGGTTCCAGCTGGGAACCAGAGCCTTCTCACTGTAAGGCTATGCCACCGTGCAGCCCATGGGGTCTGAACCTGATGAAGGCTTAATGTGGCTTATTCTTCCGAGCAAAAAGCAAACACTTTCCCACTTAGCGCCATCTAAAGGTTGGAAGTGCCAAAAGAAGATTGTGCTTATAATGTTAAAGCAACTAAACATAAATCTCATATTAAGAAATTGTGCTTAGTTGAGAAATATTTGACTGAATTTCTTTTTTTTAACTTGTCTTGTCCAACAGCTGGGCAAACAGATGAGAGCTGAAGGCCTCTTGTGTTGGACATGTTTTACTTTAACAACAGGGGTTATGAATCTTCTGACAAACCAAAGTCTGAATAAACCCCTTTTGTAATCGAGGCCAAACTTTATTCATTTTAAACGTATTTGAAAATCTTTGGTGTTGGACCGGACGGAAAAGGAGAGAAGCGAAGAAAAGAGAGGGATGTTAGAGAGGGGGGGATAGGAGGGTGATTATAGAAGGGGGGGGGGGGGGGGTAAACCATGAAGCAGCATAAAGCAACAAGTTACTGGGTGTTTATCATTACGGTAAGGTTCAGATGTAATACAAATCTCAAATGGGCGGGGTCTGTCCACACACACACTCAAATGTTATAAACACACCCGTTAGCTGCAAAAATGTCAACATGTCAACATGTACACAATACAGATATTGTCTCACACACGCATACTTATGCCTTCAAACCAACTAGTGTGAGATATTTATTCAATCACGCAAACTATTAGTGCCAAGGTGAGCTAACACCTGTGCTCAGGTGAGTGATTATGTTCTTCTAAAATGGATGGTGGAATGTGAAAAGAAGGAGGGTGAGTGTCCAGCCATCCCCAGGACCAAGACCCCCGCCGCAGCAGCCGCCGCAGCCAGAACCCTCCAACTCCACACAGCAGCAGGCAGAGAACAATCGTCCCCCGGGTGAGCACATCTGCCAACCAGGCCAGGGCCAGCAGGACCACCACGAGGCCCCCAGAACCAGAGAGCAGCGAGGCATGGGGGGACAGAGAGCGCAGCCCCGGCCCAACCAGGAGAGCAAATTGTGACTCAAAATTTTAATTGACACGAACATAACCAAGAGCTTGTTCAGTTGAATTACAATAATACCTTAAAACAACAAAAATGTCACAATGCAATTTACAGTGTGTGCTTTGTTAAGGAGCTTTCCAGTCAATGCTCTCATGTAACGATGCGGCAGGAGCATCTAGTTTATCAGTATATGTTTCAGTGTCAAAAGAGAGGCAACCAACGCAAATTTGACACGAGAATCGTGTTCGGTGTGAACGTAGCTCAAGACTAATAGGGAAGTATCTGCGGAAGTACAGAGTGCACGACCTTTTTCTTTTTCTTTCATTTAATTGCAATCCAATGTGGCCATGTTGAGAACAACTGATTGCCCAAGGTTGGTAATTGTGGCAAATCTGGATAATATAGCCAAGCTGACACCAGTATAGCATGTGAGCTTGCCATCACAGAAAATCCATATGCTTCAGGCAGTCAGCTTTGATCACACACCAAGATGAGTGCTGCTTACCAGTCAGCAGGGATCACGCCTATCCCTTAAACCCTACATGTAGAGATAAAGAGTGAAAGCAGGGGGGGGATCCATGCAATAGCTGGAGGCAAACATGTCAATGTCTGAATAACCATCACTAGCATTTCAAGAAAAAAAAAACTCAATCTGTTATAAAATCTCAGGTGTGGGTTTAACTTTTTGCATGTTAGGAGAGAACATTTCTACCATGCTCATTCTGTTTAGGGCTTCATGAGCTGGAAGCAGTGATGTTCCTTGAAGACACAAATATAAAATTGGGAAATGAACAAGGCTCCAGCCGTGCCTCTGGCTATTTACAAAGAGTTAAACCATTTTCTAAACAGTCAAAACAATTTTTACTAACCCAAAAATGCTCTAAAAAACGCCTACCGCCATAATTTAAGTTGACTTCACAGAGCAAAACAAAACTCAAGTGGATAAGCATATTTATTTTGTAAAGACAGATTATGCAGGATGTGGTTTAGAACTGGTGATTAAATCAATAGTTTCTGATCTCCAAAACAGGTTTTTTTTTCCATTTGTAGCTTTCCATTTATAATCATTTTTAGGCCTGGTTTTAAAGTAAAGCATGAAAAATGTCCCTAATAAGAATGCTGCCGTGAATGCATAACAACAATATGCTGCACAAAACTCAGGAATACACTAAAAGTGAGATATTCTGTCCCATCAAGCGTTGTCATTAAGAGCAAACAACATGATGCAAAACGCTGCTAATCTTAAAAAGAATAAAACAGTAGATTGCTCCTCCAAATGAGACCATTATTCTTTACTGGACCTCGACTCCATGGATTCTGTACAATTCTTGTCTAGTTTCTGGTTCTGAAACCATCATTAAAAAAAAACTGCATTTCTTGAACATAAATTATTTTCAAAGAAAATTTAGAAGATAATATGAAGGCACAGCTTCTGCCCTCACCTCAGCAGAGCTGCTGTGTCTGCTGAGGTGAGGTGTTCCTTTTTCCATGTGTTGCAAGTCCTAGTTGGAGGGATGGTTAAACCTTTCTGAATAAGGCTGCCAGGAGGGGCTTTGCCATTTTTTTTTTTTTTTGGGTAAAAAGTTTTGCAAGTTCGTTGCACTTACTATGTGTGATGATAAACAGATGAAATGAGTTTAGCATGCTCTACAGCATGTGGTATTGTGTGGAATTATTACAAATACTCTCATGTATTAGTAGTCGCTGACAATCTTCTGTATTAATTATTCAGAAATGCCTCATGGCTACAAGCTAAGAGCTGCTGACTTTTTCAGATTTCATTTTTCTTCTCTGTTTTTGTTTCCATCTTAGCTTCAGCATTAATGAAAAAGTGATGAGAGAAGCTATTCAAATGTTAACCAAGGTCAAGTTGAAAACTTTACCCCCTCAATGACCTGTGGTATCCATTTCTTGACCTGTGCTCCAGCAGAAGCAGGAATAGTAATTTCTTCAAGTATGTGCTATGACAGAGAATGAGAGAACATAAACATCCAGCTAAAACTTTTACATTGATTTCACTGCGTGTCTGATCAAATTTTAAACAGCTTCGGCACAATATAAACAATACTTTGTTTTCATGCAGTCTCATTGGTTGTCTCACACATAGTTTCCATCTAATAACCTCTACAGTGCCATTACCACACCCAAGTATGTTATGCTAACAATTCTCAGTTCTTTGAAGAATTACTCATGGTTGATAAGACTTTGCAGCTCACTTTTTCCATTTTTGCTCTTGTTAAAGACACTGTATATCTGTCTAACGATAGAGTTCCATGTTAGCCTTGTTAGCATCAAGTTGTAACAGACTGAATTTCATAACATTTGCATTGCATCTGAGGCAACAGTTGCCCCAGATACAGCAAAAAAACTGTAACATTAAGAATTTAGGGGCAAGAAACGACTAAACTGTAAATGTGAGGGGCATTTTATTGAAGGCACATGTGGGGCAAAATATCAGGAGACAAAGATTTGGCAACTGCATGAGGAACTGATCCTTTCTAGGTCTATGAACTCCGTTTAGGGAAGCATTACTGGACCACCCAAAAACAAAACCTAAAAATAACAAAGTCTAAACACACTCTGCAGCAGTTCTGTTGAACGGAAGAAAAATAACCATAATGCCAAAAGTCATTCATTCATGCCATCATGTTAAGCACCCACATCCTTATGCCTCCCAGCTTTAATACATTTGTTTCAATGACTATTAGAGCTATTAAACTGACTATTAAAGCTTGCAGAAAGGGCCAAGTTAGACATGTTTGAGCAAGAACCAATCCACGCAGGATAATATATACCGGTATTAAATATTTAGAAACATTTTCTTTGTTTAAAATGATAGTTTTTTGTGTTTTGAGTCTTTTGGTTTCAGAATTTTTTGTGCAAATCAGGGTTACAGCCCCTGATTTAAAGTTATTTAGATTTTTGCCGTGTCTTAAAAACTGATATAAAAGGATAGTTAAGAATGACCAATTTCCTGCCAATTAATCATTTTCTTCTTAGATATATGAGCTTCAGGAAGAGTGGCCAAGCTCGGCAGACTTTTCTTCTAAAATAAGAGTCACAGGTCTTGTATGGCAGTAAAAATTCCAATGAGGCTTTGATTTATCTTAAATAACAATATCAGAGAAAAAGTCAAAATATAAGTTTTAGGTATCCAAAGAGGTATTTCCTGATGTATGTGAAGCGACAACATGTGTTAAAATATATTGAAATTCCAAACATTTAAATTTTGTATTGCTATCGTAAATAATGATTTTTAAACAAACAAAAAATAATTAAATAAAGACATTTTAAAGTGCCATGTGTACCAGAAACAAGTGTGTACATTATACCTGGTTATATATATATATATATATATATATATATATATATATATATATATATATATATATATATATATATAAAATAAATCATTATATTTATTTATTTTCCAAAAAGGTGGGCAAAGATGATTTTGTATTGTTGAAACCCTTCATGTTACAGTTTTCTATGAATGAATGTATGAAGGCTGTCTTTTAACCTTACCACCCACAACGAGAAGAGCAGAGATAAACAGTCACACAGTGAGAAGAGAACAAAGAACAGTGGGGCAGCTGTGAAGATAAAGCATTACACAAGATCTTTATAAAAAAAAAAAAAATAACTTCAATCCAGCAAAAAAGCAACCTCATGTTTGTGCAGGACTGACAGCTATTGCCACTTATTTTGGTAACAAATAGTGTTTAACTTAACAAAAATATTCCCATTGTGTCTACTTTTATAACCCCTCTTGGGTTCATGTATAGATTTAATGTATATCTGCTATAGTGTAATTTTTTCTCATAATGTTGTCTGCTTGTATTTGAGGCCATTGTTGTGGTCTGAGTATTTCATACAGTTCCTTGGGAAAACTCAGTAGGAATGGCAGATGAAACAAAAACAGAGTTGTGAGAAGCAGAGGAACGAAGCAGAACCGTAGAAGTTTGCCTGATGGAAGTTGGTAGTGGAGGCTTTGTGGCAAAGCCAGCCTGCTCTTTACTTTGGGAGCAAAGTGTGAACGTGAGGAGCCTAAAGCAAATGATCAACAAAGTGGTTAATACTGCAGCTAGAGGAAAAACAGACACAACTGTGTTTGGGACTGTGTCCGGTGAGGAAAGAGTAGAAATAAAAAGTTGATTTAATATTATGTACTTAAATAAAACATGTCAGTTTAGGTTTTTCAGATAGGATTGGCACCCACTAGTTTTGTAGCTTTACTAACTTTGCTACATTAATTCATATTGCAAAAATGTTTGGTCTGGGAGCTCATATTAGTGGTATTGGTCTTTGTGGTTTTACTTTGTAATCGCAGGAAAAAAAGTGATGTTTATTGTTTTTTTTCATTAAATGTTTGTAAATATGGACTGATTTTTGCTAATTGATAACTTGGCTGTTACACTTACTATAATTTCCCCACTATAGGACGCACCGGATTATCAGGCGCACTGGCAATAAATGGTCTAGTTTTGAATTGATACCATAAGGTGCACTAAACTATGAGTCTGTCAGTCAGTCAGACTTTACAATAACTCTAGAACCTGTTTGTAACACTGTGTACATCAGCATATTCACAATACCTGTCAAGCTCTGTGCACACCAGGCACATGATGCACGTTGAAAAATGTTCTAAACGGGCATTCTTGAACATACTTTTAACATACGGTGTTCACACTGGACTGTTGGGTGGACTCACAGTTGGAAGAGGCTTGGTGTGAGATGTGTAAGTGGTGTTAATTTCAGAAATCTTGCTCCAGACTTTTTCTTTCACTATATTCTGATATATGAAAGACATAATTCCAGCTGGACACAAACCGCTATGATTCAATTCTCCCTCATGATCAATTTTCAGTGTTTTGAAGAGGACGCTACCCATACGTCACTATCACATCCAAGTCCCTGATTGGTTAAAGTTCAATCAGTTTAACTTTTAATGCACACATGCCGTGTGTTATTACACAGATCCCAAAAACTGACTTGAAAACTTGGTAGCAACGCACGAACACAAGTTTTGGATGAAAAAGGCCGAAACGTGCATATGCACACATTCACATAGAGTTTTCATTGGAAGTAGCTGCTTGCACATGTGCTTCTGAGCATGTTGTGAACGCATCATAACTCCAAACCTTGTTTGCTACACGTAAAATAAGAGACTGATAGCGCTAAAACAATTGTTACTGTGACTACACAAACTCCCAACCTTGTTTGTAAAAAAATTAAAATACACTCCAACACCGCTGCATGTTAGCACAACCAGAATTAATGCATATATAAGGTGCTCCAGGTTATAAGGTGCAATGTTATTTTTTGAAATAAATTTAGGGCTTTTAATTTGCACCTTTTAGGGCGGAGAATACAGTACATCCACACTTCTCTTCTTTTTGGAAACAGACGTCAACAAACATAAACCAGTTTTTTTCTATCTTCTTATTGGGCACATTTGTCTTTTCTCTTTTCTTTCTTCAGATTTTTCTATTCTCCCTCTTCTTTTTTTTTAACTATCCATTTATCATCCTAGCTTTCTTCTTGTCCATTTACTTCTGCAGTGTCACTATCACCACCACCATTACCCTGGCAGGATGCTGGTATGGCAGTTTCCTGCAGGCATCTCTGGGATCAGGTGGCAGATTCCCAACATATGCCAACAACATGACCTTGTCTTAGAGGAGCCCACTCGAGTCCAGCAAAGGGGGCAACAGGGGCCAAAAAGGTGAGAGAGAGTTAGAGGAAGACGAATGAGACAACAGATGGAAATGGTAATGTATCTGGCATGATGTAACCCACTTCTATCCCCTTCTGTCTTGCCCTGTATGTCATCAATGGGTGCAGGCAGAGTAAAATGTCATTCTCAAAGCTTTATAAAGAAGCAAGTGAGCAGACAGCTGAGCTGCAGCTTCAGTCAGAGAGTGTGTCTCCATACATCAGTCTACCATTTGTAGAAACACTTAGAAGGGGGAGTTCAGCACAATATTTAAAGGACATCCAATTACACTTTTAGAAAAGCATCACTCCCAAAATAAGAAAAATATTAATGATACAAGGAGCAAAAAAATGACCTATACATCCGAGGAAAAAATTCCCAACATCTACTATAAAAGGTAACAATCAAAAACGTGACAATCCTGAGCTGCTCAGTGTCACATGTGATATCTTAGCTTGAGATGTGTATATCTGTGTGTGTCAGTGCAATTCTTGTGATGAATGAAATTGAAGCAGCTTCCTATTTGCAAAACAACCCAGTGTTGTGTTTGTGTTTTCTAGAGAGAATGCAGAGATAGCCCCCGGTTGTTTGTGAAGAGGTGGGTGTGTTAAAGCACACTGGTGTACAGTTTGCACACCCTCTTGTGTAAACTGCACTTGATTTGAACTGCACATCATAGGAAAATGCCTTTAAGAGTTTACTCATATTTATGCTAGAATAGATGCATAAATAGGAATAGTTAACATTTTTTAAACTATTCATTTTGTTGATATTTTGTGAAAATTTTGTACCTTCTGGTGCAAACCTGAATTCAGATTGTATTTTTTTATTCTCCATACATTGTTTTAATAGAAGAGAAACAATTATATTAAATGAGCTTAATGTTAACTAAACAAATTTGTGCTTAAAAAAAAATGTCCTGTATGGTTACCAAAAATCTAAATTTTTTTATTTTCACAACCTATATTTGTAGTTGCATCTTTATTGACAAACTATGACTAAACTTTTTTTGTTTTCTAATAAAAGAAAACTAAACAGCGCTGTGTAATATCAGCATTTTTAAGTGCCATAAGATGATAAAATTTAAACATCATAGTTGTAGGTTTAGGGGTTGTCATCTGGACTTAGTTTTTAAAGTTAGAAGATGGTTCACCTCTTATCCAAAAGGCTTAGAATTGACAAAGCCTTTTGGATAAGAGGTAAAAAGTCTTCTAGCTTTAAAAACTAAATCCAGATGTCAACCCCTAAACCTACAACTATGATGGACTCTACCTGGATGAATGAGAGTCTTCATCGACATAAAATTAAAATATGTTCTCTATAATGTTTTAAAATAGCATTTTTTCACAAGAAATTCTATACATTCAATATCCATAGAAAATGTAAGAATCTGACATCTTTTCCATGTATTTATTATTGCTGTTTTTTGACATTTTTTCTTCCTTTCTTTGGAAAAATTCAGAAACTTTGACAGCTTCGATTGTACTTTGTCCAATTTTTTTTTAGTTTTGTTTTGTTTTCAGTCAGGTCTAGAATTGAAGGATCCTGACTCTCCAGTCACTTTTTTAATTGTTGCACTGCTCAACTACTTTACGGCTGCAAGCTGTATGTAATAAACTGGTTTCTGAGAACCTTATCAGCACTCTGAAAGCTTCCATTTAAGGAGAAAGCTGAATGTTACAAGGCCTACACTCTCAAACCAGTCAATAAATGGAATAACTGACACTTGGGCCATTATATCATCCGTTTGTAGCTCTAAAGTAATGAACTGTAATAGGGAAATGATAATAATGATGATAGTCGTAATTAGTGGGATAATAACAGGGCAATCGCAGGGTGCCATAACGGGAACCATTAAGCAAGATATATGATTGATCTGTTGCAAGGATGGCAGCTTGGTAATCGTGCAAGAAATCCCTGGAATGATCTGATGCAGACTGTGCATGTTCAAGTGTGTCTGTTGAGTAATAAACATTGGACCGCATTTATTTACATGAATGTTCCAGCAAATCATGCATTAGAGCTTCAAAGTCCAAAGACTTTCCACAAATAGTCCAATTTATCCTATTTTTGTTGCTCTACTAAATTGTTTTTTGTAAATCATACCATATTTTTTTTAAATCATATGCAAAAAAATGTATGTTTTGCACAATAAATTTTAAGCTATTTTGGATTTTCTGATTAAAACAGTTCTTTACAGTAGAATCTAGCAGTTTGAACATATATTTCTTTCAATCCTTGACCCAAATTCACAGTTTAATAATGAAACCTTGCCAGAATGTGTGATGAATCATTCAAAAACTTTTCACTTTGTATTTTCCTGTCAACTTGTAAATGAAACAAAGATAATTACTTAGTTTTGGCAATAATTACATGCCTTTTTTTAATGAAAACGTATCACACTTTTTTATTTCTTACTGCTGAACATACACCTTGTGAAAACACCCGGCAAATTTAAGCTCACACAAAATATATATATATATATATATATATATATATATATATATCAAACTCAAAAACAAAACTAAAATGTACTGCCTATTCAGTTCTTGACTGCGCCCACCACCACCCAACCAGAGGTTCTTCATTCCGAGTGAGTATGTCCTCTCTATATCAAGTAAATAATACAAAGTGTGTCTCCCCCATCCAACAAGTTTGTGGGTATACGAATGCCCTGATGCAATTGAACCTCAATGCAAGAGTGCAATCTCATTTCTGTACACACAGGGGCTTTTCATTGTGTGGGTAGCTGTAGGTGATCGCGCGGTAAACCTCAAAGACAGTGGAGTGAACTGGAAGATATATTGTACTTCTTTCACCTCCGAGATTTGGGATGCGTCTTGACAGGGCTGTCTTTGCCAGCCTATGTGTGTGTTAGTTTTTGTGCGAGTCTTTGTGTGTGTGTGTGGGGGGGGAGCAGTGTGAGGTCTTTGCAGTCAGACTGAGCTTTCAGAAAGAAGCCGAGACCTGCCTGCATCCTGTCAGGAGTTCTAACACATCCATAATGTATCAGAAGGATATTGTCTTGGCCATGATAACAGCCTCTAGAATACCAAACCTTCTGTTCTGGTCAGGCAGTGAGAGCACCACAGATATTTCTATGGCTTTGCTTTTCTGTCACAATTTTGGATGACGTAGGATGTGAATTAAACACATCAAGGGTTTAACTAATTGTGAACTGTAAATAAAAGTTTAGGCTCCTTTAGAACCTCAGTAGTTATGAGAATAGTTAAAATTCCTCCAATTCAGATGATCTGAGCCACTTTGAGCTTCTATTGTGAAACCAAGTCTAGGGAAACATTATTTTTTATTTCATTTATTTATTTCTTTTTTAACTTGTCTTGCCCTGCAGTTGAGCAAACAGGTATGAGCTGAAGGCCTCTTGTGTTGACAGATTTGACTGTGTACCGTTACAATATGGTGTTTCAATAGGCTGTTATAAATCTTCTGACACATGAGGCGTATTTTTGTATAAACCTTGTTTGTATTTGAGGCTAAGCTTTATCTATATGAATTATATTTGTAAATATTTTGCCAGTTTGACCGGACAGGAAACAAAGGAGAGAAGAACAAAGCAGATTTTTTGACTGATTGTGTGATTGCACAAGGTCATATTTATTGTTTTAATTATGAACAATTTAGGGCTCCATACAATACAGGCCGCATCAAAACAAAAAAGCATAAGGTTGAAGCTATGTTCACATCGGGCATGTGACACACATTCAAGAACACTAAGTGTGCATTTAGTCCATGGTGTACAAGCAGGGAGAGGCTCCTTTTTTTCCCCCTATTCTACTGTTTACTAGCAAATGCCTGCCACCCCCCCTCCCCATTCATTTCTCCTTTTCTGATGGTTGGTACTACTGGAAATGAAAAGAGATGCCATCCATACGTCACTACAAAATCTGAGTCCCTTATTGGTCAGTTAAACCTGGTTTAAATTGCAATGTACGTTTGGACACGTGTTTTTCACGTAGAAAAACACGTAGCTTGAAAACAGTCTTAAAAATGTGTATAGTTATGCATCAACCCAAAATGTGTGTCCACTTGAATGCGCATTTTTGAGGGTGGTGTGAATGTAGCTTAATACTGAGAGAGCTTTGCATGAAGTCACAAAGCTTAATGACCTGAACTAGCAGGACTGCCCAACCCTGGTTTCTACCTTTCTTTGCCCTGCTCGTCTCAGCTTACTTGGATCATGTGTGTTGAGTTAACTAGAATCTTTAGCCAAAAATACTTTTAGGAAATCATATCTTAATGGTTCTCTCACAGCAGATTTTATACATACTTAAGATATGTTTTGAAAAATAATGACTGTAAGGTCTGATTATGAGTCAGCTGCTGCAAGAACAGATGGTGCAGGTCTGCAGTAAATGAGCATGTAACACGACCTGAGTTTTAAAAGACACATCATTAGAAATGTCCTGAATTTCATTGAAGCATTGCCTTTCCATTACTTTTCCTCTCTTTAGCTCACGTCTGCTCTATGGTCTGTCTGTGTGTTAATGAACCACAGCAGGCTTTTCTACCAATAGAGACCATTGTTTTTAGAATTTCTTCGTCAGTCCCACGTCATTGTTTAGGTTGCCTTTCATTCCTGGTATGGGCAAGCTCAGTGGCCTTGTGGTAGAGTGTCCACCCTGAGTTTGAAAAATCCTGAGTTCGAATCCGTGGTCAAGTCATACCAACGAGTCTAAAAATGGGACCCAATGCCTCCCTGCTTGACACTAACGGGGTGGATTGGGGAGTTAAAGCACCAAATGATTCCCGAGCGTGGCTGTGTCTGCAGCTCATTGCTCTCCCATGGGAGGGGTCAAATCCGGAGAACCAGTTTCGCACACCCAGGTGTGTGACAGCTAATGGGATTTTGACTTTAGTTTTAAATTGAAACCGAATATCAGTGGAAAACTAATTGGGACGACAAGGATGCTGTGAATGCCCCCTAAAGTACCTGCTGGACTGAAAGTGGAAAGTTGCTTTTATCTTTGAGGCACGTTAATGGACTGGCGACCTGTAAAAAGCTACCACCATACGAGCGCCAAAAAACAAAACAAAACAAAAACAGAATTGTTTCTGTTTTTTAATCATATTTAATCTTAATATGGGACTTAAATAAATACCGAAGGGTGGGGGACGTCTGTACCTTTCTTTATTAAATACGCCCCTCATTTTAAAACATAGCTGCGTTGTAAGGCTTCATTTACCTGCTGAGACTGTGTTTGTCTGGCAGTCACTCATCAGTGTCGACCTGTCTTCCCTACCTTCCTGTCTCATCCATTGTGAGGGCTGCCTGCAGCCATCCATTTCTTCCATCACTCCATGCGGCCACATCCATCTCGGTGCAGTCAGACACAGTTAAAACTGTGTCACTGCTGTAGGTGTATATGTGTGTGTGTGTGTGTGTGTGTGTGTGGGAGTATGAGTGATAGTGGAAGAAAGACTGAAAAAGTATGAGTGTATTCTTCTTGGTTTGTTTGTATGTGCTTTTGATTGACAACACGGCCAAGCACGAGTCAGTGTAGGCTAAATACTCCTTCCAAACCCATCTGTCTGCTGTCTTTAGGTTGACGGTTTGCATTTAAAGGGCATTACAGATGGCAGAGCTTCACAAATGCTTCAAATTGGATAAAACCTTGATAAAAACCACCATTTAATGAAGCAAAAGCACTATTATTTATACTGCTAGGGCCACAAAGTTATCTTTCTGGTTGTCCTCTCCTCAGTGTTGGATTATAGCAGCAACAGACTAAACACAGATGGCATTTCTTTTCCTTTTTCTACCAAACTAGAGACCAAACTTTCTCTTGGGAGAAGTCCTCGGTGGTTTCTTACCAATTGGGAAATGTTGTTTTTGTGACATGTTTTTTCTTCAATTTGACTTTAAACATGTCAAGACTGTCAACAAAAAAGAAGCTAGAACACCAACAGATATTTCACTAGAAAGGAGCAGCTTTTTCAGACTGTCCATAAACATGCTCAACTGCCTCTTATTGGCACCATTAAATATCAAAGTCTTTAAAGTAAAACATGGTTTGGAAAACACTGAAGGGCTTTGAATTCAAAAACAACCAAATAGCGGAGCCGGGTAGGTTAATATTTTCAGACAAATCAAGCATTTTGTGGTACACACACCAAATTTGGCATGGAACTACCTGAGGATCCTGTCTTTGCAGCTCCTGGGTTTAATTCCCAGGAGGTACAATGAGCTTCATCCTTGGGCAAGACCCTTCGCGCTACTGTCTAATTATCTAGACACAAGGGGACTCAAGTCTGGCTCCCCCATGCCGGTCCCGGTCCGTGGGTCATTTGGTACCGGGCCGCACAGAAAGAATAAATAACTTTTAACGCCCCTCTCAGTCACGTGATAGGCTGCCGCTAAATAAAACCCAGGAGCTAGCAAAATGAGTAAAACACAAACGTCTTTGGAACGTTTCTTGGTCAAGGGGAAAACACCCAGCCAGAACACAGAAGAGGAGCCTTCGACTTCCAAAAAAAGAAAGCTAGATTTAATAGACAGTACTTCTTTTTTGCCCCATGAGTGTGGGAAGGGGAGAGGATGATGACATCTGTGCGATGTACAATGTCATGCGTGTCAAAATAAAAGCTCAGGGTTCGTCTTGTGACGTCTCTGTTTCTGCTTCATCGTGGCATTGCTACAATAATCATCCGCCTACATCTTAAAGACCGGTCCGTGGCATTTCAAAGGTTGGGGACCACTGATGTAGGACATCAGGCATATAAATCTCTGCCAAACCACCTGTGCAAGTCAATGAAAGTTGATTCCCTATGGTGACTCCTGAAAAGATGTGTCGAAAGGTGAACAACATTTGCCACAAGAAAAATTCAAAATGACAGCAATTTATAAAGGTACGTTACAAAATTGTTACACAAATATTGAATGTCTATTTGCCCCAGTCTCAACAAAATGGGCTGTTCATGCACAAAATGTAATCTTTAAACATGTCGGGTACCTTCAAGAATACTATTATATGTATATTATATACATTTAAAAATCTTTGATTTTCTCATGCTTTTCTGAAAGATTGGATCCTAAGGTACATCCATGCCAAATTTGGTGCTTGTATTACAAAATCCCCAATAATTTTAATAACTGACTCCACTAAAAACTCCACCCGCATTGTTGACTTCTTGTTGGCCCCCAAGTCTGTGTGTGATTTATGGTCAGCTACAGGATGGTACTGGGGCAGTGCAGTGCCATGGGAGACCAGGTAACAGAACTTCAGCAGTTCAGTAATTACTGTCCTCCTTTGTATTGGGGAGTAGCTTTGCACAATTGGTGTTAAAGTGTTTACTGTTCACCTGCCATTACTAACTAAATGGGAGTAACACGAAAATGACCCCTGTTTAGAGTCTAAAAGTGAGTTTAGGAGGATCATACGGACATAAAAAGGCCATGAAATAAGTAACCCTGCTATAGTTTTAAATGAAAGATAAAAGCTATTAGGGGCAAATGACAAACAAATATTATTATTAGACATTTCAGTCACATAATTTAACTGTTTTATCTTTTGCTCACCTGGAAAAATAAAAACAGATTTTTCTCTGTCATGATTTGTGGTAGGATTTGTTTTTCAGGTTCTCCACTCTCTCTTCTCACCCTGTTTTCTCACACCACCTGTGTAGCCAAGTCACACTTAGGTGTTCCACCTGTGCAGTCATGCTTCCTCGCCTTCTCTGCCGGTTTGTTGAGCCTTAGCTCATATTCAAGCAGTCTGTTATAGTTTCTGGAGGCTTCCCCCATCTGTTTCTTTCCCTGGTTAGAATTTTGGCCAATTTTCCCTTTCAGGCATCTGCCTGTTCTTCTGACCTCAAGTTTTGCCTGAGAATTGTATAATTTAAATTTGTGCGTCTCCTCTCTTGAATAATCATGCATGAACTCCTTCCCTGACGATGGATTTCCATCACCATTCTTACCTCTACTTCAATGCGAGCTGCTGTTCAAGCTTGGGGTTCCCCCTTATCAGACGCCATTCCTCCAGTACTCTCTTTTTTATCTCTTTCTCAGATTTTAAAGAATCACAATTATCTTTTTTTTTGGGCTTGACATTTGTGAACTCTATTTTCCAAGTTCCCCTTATTTTCTCCTTTGCCCCTTATATTTTCCCCTTTAAAAGATCTCCTAATAAAGTTTATCCCTGTGCGCACTTGAGTTTAGGCCATCATGCACAGAGTATTACTTCAACCTTAAAAAAAAGACTTTTGATTTAAAATAAAATAAAAGAAATCTGAAGATTTGCATTGCTGAAGCGACAAAAAGACGTTATTGCATCAGCGGGTTTGATACCCAACATGAAAAAGGAGCATAAAAAGTCAAACTAAACTATGTGAAATGAAACAAAATATTAAAGCTTTTTTTTTTTTAAATGTGCTTTCTTCTGCCATCCTAACACACTATTGCAAAGAATCCTTTTTGCTTCTAAAAGCAAAATTCTATAAACTATTCCCCCTTTATGTGTAAGTAAATGTTTAATTTTTTTGTTATGCATCAAAAGACCTTCAAACTTAAAAAAGAATAAGACTCTTCCTCTTAAATTCAAATCGCTGTAACCATTATGTACCATTACAAACTAGAGACTTTTTTTTTGGCCCAATTACCACTTTAAATAATGACTTAATGATCTTTTGCTCCTTTTTAGGCTATCATAAATTTTGGCATTTGATTTCATGGTGTTTGAGTTAAATGGCGGCAGCGTCAATAATTCTTTTTCTGGATTATTAAAGTAAAAAACTGTGTTTCCATTATAATTTTGCCTTTAATGCCTTACAAGTAATTAATTTATGCAAGGGAATATTTACAGAGTGATCAAAAAACATACAAAATATGCAATGTTTCACATTGACTAAAATGTAAGTAATAGATGGGGGGGGGGGGGTATTTTTCACCGAAAAAAAAAAAAGTTAGTCCTGTCCCAATAGGAAGGCCATTTGATTTAATTATTTTCATCTTTTGTAATTTCATTTCATAATTGATTTAGTTGTTTTCTAAAAAGCACTACATTGATTACAATGTACTACAATATGGTAAAAAAAAAGGAACAAAATCCATCAATCCTGCCAAGCAGAGAAAACGTGCAGCTGTAGAGCACATGCCTAAAACTGCTGTCTTCATAAATTAAATATAAACCCGCAGGACTGCAGACATTTTAGTCCCTAACATTGAATCATACACTTACTTATGCAATCATGAAAGACCCTGACAGAAATGCATCAGAATTAATTACTACAGACATGAAAGAGAAGAAGGCAGTAAAGAGCCAGAGTTAGAGTAGGGGGGTGGAAGGCGGACACTTGTTGACATTTCTAAGGGTCTGTATAATCAAAGGCTCAGAGTCTGTGATCTGTCCCTCGCGCTGTGTCTTAGACTACAGATGCTATCAGCAAATCACGGTAAAAATAAATACGTATGAATGACAATTGTGAGCTGTCTCATAAAAAATAATTGTGATTACTGTATTTAAAAAAAGGTAATTTTAAAGCAAGAAAACTGAATGGTGAAGATCTACGGTTTATTTGTAGCTCTGATTATGTTTTTCTTATGATTTGAAGCAGTTGGAATGGATGTACAGTAAATGTTTTATATTTATTTTTATTTTTTTTTTTTCAAAAGACATGGACAAAGATACAACTTCTGCTTGTTACAACCCCAAAGCTAATAAAGTCATCTATCTGTCACCTTGGATACAACTGTCTGCCTGGCTGCCTGGGTTTTCAGAATAGTATGGAGCAACAGCTGTCTGCAAACAGCAGACAGACTGTCTCACACTCCTGTAGAGTGCAGCACACAAATAAGCCTCAACAAGGTACATTTATTTTACTGTAAAATCCTGCGATTTCACAGCATAGCAAGGCAATATCAACTGTTAAATGTTTTAATGCAAACAATAGTGCTTAATGAAGTGAAACGAAAAATAAATGATAAAAATACATTAAGCATGTAAAGCATGATCGTTTAAAAATAAATTAAGAATTAATTTAGTTATGTCCTTAAAAGAGCTTTATTTCATACTGTGTTAATATCATTTTACATAGTTTTAGAAATATTTAGTAAAAAATGGACTTAATAAATAAAATCATTTATTAGCATTTTATGTAATGAAGCAAAATCACCAACAAATTAAGAGCAAATTCTTTAGATCATGTTCAGATCATGGAATGCCCTACTTCCTCAATACTTCAAATCTTCCTAATTTTATTACAGAACATGTCACCAGAAGACAGCCCTGTATGTCAGTCAATTTTCTAGGCTACAGAAGTGTCATTTGACATCTTTTAGATAATGTGTTAAAACATATCAGAGAAATTAACCCAACTGCTGCGAAAAATATGCTAAATGGGTGAGAATGTTATTGTTGAAAGCCCAAAAACTGACTGTTTTTGAAGTATCTTAACATTTCAACCTTTTAATGTGAATTGTACTGGATATATACAGTTCATGCCTTATATCCTAAATTACATTTCATCAAAATTCATACCTGCTTTCTTCCCTGTTTATTTGTTTCTTGCAAGGTGTATTTATATTAGATGTGTTTTTTCTTCCTGATGTTTTAATATTATAGGTTTTAACAGTTAAATAAACTCCACAAAAACAGCAAATGTATGTCTTAACAACAGAAACTGGTGATCATAGTACTGCAGGATTCAACTCTTTAAATTCCAGCCCAACAGTGACATTTATAGTGCTTTGGACTGTATCACAGAAATTAACCTTACATTAACAATGCAAAAAAAACAACAAAAAAAAAAACAATACAAACAAAAAAGCACCTAACTGCTCAAGAAGATGAGCCCAACTACATTCACAAGGAAAGCCAGCATTGACATTTTAATGGTTCCTCTGGGTTGGGTCATCTTGGTGAAGTGTCTCAGAAAAAACAAAAAACTGACTAGAGATAGAGGAGTGCTTTAAATACCAAAACAAACAAGAAACACACATAAGTGTATACAGAGGAGGCCACAGCAGATTGTTTCTTAGGTAGACTCAGGTACTTTGGAAGGGTATACTTTCAGATAACCTTTTAAGGCTTTGTAAGATTTTCTGTGGAATAGGTGAGCTGGAGCAGTGGAGCCATTCCAGGGGACAGTAAGAAGCCAACTACATTTACAGAGAAGGCCAGCTCAGTCTAGGGTCATGTCCCCAAGCCACAGAGAGGCAGTAGGTAACAGACAGATGATAGCAAAACCCTCATCCCTGATAGCAGACCATTCACTGTAACAGCTCTGGGCAGCTTCTGTAGCAGCTGGTTGGAATAGAGCGCTACCACATCATACTGTACAATGTACAGCTGGAAAGCTGTACATTTTGGATTGCTTTAGATTAGTTTATTCACTCACACATAAAAATCAGTTTTTAGTTGTGCAAAAAGAACTTTCATACAAAAATCTTTCTTTTAAGCTTAAAACTATCAACAGGTCTGGATGACATTCATTAGAACATCTCTGCTGGTAATACACATAAATTCTTCTTACCTTGGCGATTTGGACACACCAGTTGAGCAATAGCTGTGATCCAATGTTGTCCTTGTGCTCATGGACATAATCAAGCAGACAGCCGTGAGGCATCAGCTGTGTAACAAGCTGGATTGTGGGACTCAGGCACACACCCAACAGTCGCACCAGGTGAGGGTGTTCCATGCTCGCCATGATCAGAGCCTCCTGAGAGAGACAGATGCAGCCAGGCATGAGACCATAAACATGAGACATGTTTGCATGCTCGTAAACAGCAATGATATAAGAAAAGAGATTCCAGACAATAAACAAACCCATTTTTACATTCTGTGACTATAACTGACTTATTTACAAAATAACATATTTCCATTGAAGCTAATTTCTAAAGAAAGATGTTTTTTAAAATCTTATTTACATGGACCGGTACAGAAGGTTAACCCGTATCAGTGCTGTGAGTTTTGAGTGGTTCGGGCCCGTAGAGAGGAGCAGCTTATAGGGAGCGCAGGTGTGTCTTGCAGTTTTCCAGAGGCTCATATGGCCATCTTAAGGGACGTGATGAAAATGGAACATACCACTGACATACACAGTGGTAAATATTGTGAAGTATTTTTAAGAATACTGCAAGTTGCATACACTTATGATGTACAGGGGATGGTGTCATTCGGTGCCCTTACGCCACCCTCTAGTTGTTTGTAAGGTACACGTACTGGCCACTTACTGTTCGCCTGCAAATGTAGCACACACGGGGTGTACAGGTGATATACGTTGGATGCCTACACAAAGTCTGATTGCCTGATTTCCTAAATTCCAACAGTCAGGCTGCACGCCAGGACCATGCAAGGTGTGCATACTTATCACTAGAACAGCACTGATGGGCTCCCAGTACAGTGCACAGGATTTGGGGGGTGGGTTGAAAAAAAAAAAGTGTCCCCCCACTTACGTGTTGCTTCAGTGTTCCTTACAACCTAATGCATGGCCTTTGGCACATGTTATGGATGGTGTCCCTTTTAATTTACCGAAGTGCCAACCGTTTGAAAATTGATCATGAAGGAGAAATTAATATTTGCGGCGTGTGCCCAGCTAGCATTCTATGACACTAAGTCTTACATATATCAGAATAGAGCTGTGGAAGAAAAAGCCTCTAGAAAGATTCATGAGATTTGAACCAATTTAACATTTCACACAAAGCTTCTTCCAACTGTGGGTGGTGGACAGGCGCTAGAAAACTGTAGAAAAAGGAGAGGAATAGCCTCTGTGTTTGTCCAGTGTAAACCCAGTGGGGTAAAGGTGCGTCACATGCCCGGCTTGCACGCAACTTGAGGCTTAAAATGCAACTATGGGTGCTGAAAAGCTGAATGACATATTCATGGGATTGATTTTTAGGTTGTGATGTTTTATTACACTGTATAAACATTAAAACCTTTCAAGGATTTTACCTTCCATGAGGCTCAGCAAAGCCTCTATGCTGAGAGAAACCAACGTCTTACCACTCCCACCTAGTTGAAGTTAGATTTGAATTGATTTACTGCTTATTATTTTCAGGGAGAATCTAAAATCGATGTTCCACGACACAGTGCAGAACACAGTACAAGCTTCCCTTGCCCCAAAGACAGTAATCTAATAAATAGCTAGAATTTGAGTCAGTAAGGCCTCAGACAAGCCAACAATCCACTTAACTGTAACTGATATTTACTTAGCAAACACATCTGCTTTTAAACAAATGATTTAACACAAATAGTTTCTGTACGTTAGATGATCCAAGTTTCCAGCTTTAGCTGTAAAAGAAATAACATAAAATTGAAATTCCTTTTCGTAAAGATTAAAGCTGAAAAGGAATAATCTGGAAGGGACGCAAACCCTCCAGCGGTTTGCACTATTCTGTTTTCTTTTTCCTGTAATTGTAGAGCAGAAAAACGGTTTCCAACTGCAGACACCAATCCCAACACATTGACTGCGCTCACGTAGTACTCGTGTTAATGTCAATGCCCAAGCAGACATTGAAAGCATTAAACACCACCAGAGTATTATTCCCTCTTCAAGCCTAGACTGACCTGCTACAGATCAGAGGACGCCTTATTCTGTTTAAGGCTGAAGTTTCACTTGAAGTGAGGAGCAAATTTCCACTCCAATCAGAAGCCCTACAATCCTATAAAGATACCCAACTTCAAAGTAAGCCAACACTTTAGGACTTTCAGTATTTCTTATAGCGAGATAAAATGTAGTAAAAGTTGTGGATTTACTGTAGATGTTGGTTTTAGTTTGATCCAAATGTCAGCAATAAAAATGTTTTTTATTAGATTAGATGCACATTTCTTCCTTATAAAAATAGTAATCTTAAAATAAATTCCATTAAATGCAAGGGAGAAAGTATACTAACTGAATACTTTTTCAGACTGAACACTGGAACATTTTAAGAGAGAGTCAAAAATAGATAATTTATTGACAATGCAACTTATAATTTGGTGTGCCTTACAATGCGAAAAATATGGTAGGTTTGTTTGATGGTAAAGTACAGCAAAGTCATCCATTATTCTTAAAATATATTTATACAAAAGTTACCCATAACCTCCCAGAAGTCAACCAATCAGTAGAGACCTGGCATCACTAGGCACAGTATCACTGGAATTAGATTGTAAACTTCTATTATTCAGATTTGTACCAAACATTTTATGCAAGCCACTGTTTGAAATAGATTGGAAGCCACTGAACTAAAATACTTGAGGATTAAAATTTTAAAAGATTCCAATTTAATAGCAACTGAAAATTATACTTTGCTGATTAAAATCCTCAAAAAATATATAACTAGATGGTACCTGATACCCTTTTTGGATCTTGCACAGAGCGTAGATGCAGTCAAGATGAATGCCTTACTAAGGCTTTTATATTTTTTCCAATCAATACCATCTGAGGTACCTATGAATATCCTCCAAGAGATTGACAAAACTGTCTCATGATTCATTTGGCAGGGTAAAAAGCCAAGAGATACAACAATTGGCAAAAAACCAAAGGGGGCTCTTGTTTCAGGATTTTCAAAGGTATTTCCAGGCAGCCCAGATAAGTCTCTTCATCGACATATGTGATGCTACATACTAGTGGAAGGAGATTGAATGCTTGATGTGTGTGTGAAATACCAATACCATCTTTGATAGGCAACGGTATTCAATAAAAAACAAAAACAAAAAAATATTTGAATTAAGCAACCCTTGGACTAAAGACTAGTTAAATAACTGGTGTGAACTGGTCAGGGAATATAAATACCCCTTGCTTACCAATAATTTGGACTGATTGTAACCCTAAATTTATTCCTAACACAATTGTCAGTAAATTAAAAAAATGGTCAAGTAGTGGTCTTATAATCTATAATAAGTTGTTGGACAAAAGAAGAAATCTTAAAAGTTCCCAAGAACTAAAAAAATAAATATAACATAAAAAAATAAAAATGTTTTTACAGATTCCTCCAAGTAAGACAAGTAAGAAGTAAGACATTTTATTTAGAGGAAATAATTAAAACAAAAACTGAATTTCCATCTAAGCTATTAGAACTTTACCTAAAGCGATATAGAGCTGAACCAAAATCAAAAAACATTTCTAAATTGTATAGAATGATCCTGAACATTCAAGGTAATGATGTAGAATATTGAAAGGAAAAATGGGAAAAAGAAGGGGGGGTTCAGGTTACAATTGGAAGAGTGGGAGGACATTTAATTTGCATGGAAAAATGCAGTTCACTTCTTTAGGGTACCTTCACAGGGTGTCTCCTCAGGAAGGGACACTTTCTGCTGGAGAAAATGTAGGACAAAGGGCATAACCACATATTCTGGACATGCCCAAAACTTTCATCGTTTTGGTTTTTATTTAGGAATAATATGAAAAAACAACTGGGTACTGTCCTGCCGCACAAGTTTGAGACCCTGTATCTTGAGTAAAGACTAGCTAACCTTGTACACTGTAAGAAAAAGTACATGTGTGATATTTTATTGATACTGGGGAAAAGAGAATTACAAGAAGACGGCTTATGATGTTGCTCCTACATCTGATGACTGGGTAAATCTGGTTTGAGATATTCACATAATGGAGAAATCTGCATATTTGATAAAGACAGAATCAGACAGATTTGAAAACCAATGGAAATCCTGGAGATAACTTATTGCAACAATTAGACCAGACCCCGACTAAATCCTTAGTAAGCACTGTACTATCTTGTATGGAACGTTGATTTTTTTTGTTGTTTTTTTTTTTTTTTTTTACAATTGTGGTTTTTGTTTTGCTATATATTTTTCAGTAATATGTTCTGAGTGTTTCTTTTACTTAAAAAGTTAGACTGTTTCTTTTTCTGTTCATATCTAAAAAATGCGAGATGAAATTTACAAGAACTGTAGATGTTCTAGGTACTGTATCAGAATACAATACATCGTTCCTAATGAAAACGTATATGGATGGAAAAAAGGATTGTTATGAAAAAAAGGATTGTTTCTTTATCTGATAAAAAAAATAATAGGAAGAACTGAGCATTAAGCATGCAAACTCAAACCATTGTAAGAAGGTATAGATTGCAAATATTTAAAATCATTAACACACTGTCCTCTTACATAGATAACTGGGGCAGGGAGGGATTTTGATGTATATTTTAATGGTTTTATTTCTAAAATATATTACAGATAAGGAGCTAGAAACAACAAACGAGCAAGCATGCACAATCAAGATGACAAGATGTGTCTCTGTATGATAAAAAGGGATGACAGTTTAATTCTAAAGTCTGATATCACTTCACTTTGCTGATAGTTTATATATATGTATACTTACAAAATAATTAACTTAAAAATATACTTGAAATTACAATACTGCATTGTTTTTGAAGGGTTAGAAAAAAAACATATTGCAGAAAAACCTTTTAATTGCATTTTAGATTATTTATTTACACTGATTATAGGTTAAATAGTTCTAACTCTACTCTAAACACTACATTAAAACATAAATAGATATTTAAATATGAAATATAAATATAAAACAAACACAGCCCTTCCTCTGAAGATTTGCAATTTTATTTACCTGTGGATTTCAAAATGACTCAACCACTTGACTGGAACCCACATTCAGTACTTGAAAATACTGAACTCCTCTTTTTTTATAATGTCTGTTTCTGTGCACAAAAGAGATTAATGAAATGATCATCTGTGGAAATTTAAGAATTAAAAATGGTGAAATCCTGTTTGAGCTGTCTTTTTGATAAAAATGCAAATGAGGGTTGAATTATGGATGACAAATGTTTGTGTACAAACTTAACAAAAAGTGAAAATTTAGGATGGCTGCGTATTTTGATTGAGATCAGACTGATTCCTAAAGAAATGACAAAAGGGGAACTTTTTTCAGCTGAGTCCTACAACGTTCACATTCTGTTTGTTTGAAAAGGTTTTTTAAGGAAAAGAAAATATATTTTTAAATTACTTTAAAATTACTTTTTAAAAACATAAACACTTTTGTATAGTAGTAATATTTGATCAAAATAAAAAAAATTAAGAACTTAAATATATTTAATTTTTACAACTAAATCTGGAGTAAACTGACAGAAATTTTAATTTGGCTAAAGTTAGTCAAAAAGACTTTTGAAAGACTAATCTTCAGTTGAACTGAAACAATAACACTATATTATGTACCTTATATTCATGAGGGTTTTTTTAAGTCACGTACATACCTGCCTGGGAGAATGGACATACCCTTACATAATCTGTGCATTAGAAAATCAAAGCTAAATAGAAAAAATAATCCCACCATTTACATTTTCTTTTATTCCTATTAGATTTTCAAACACACCTGTTGGTGTGACTCTGATAGACTGACTGACTTTACTAAAGGCAGTACGAGGAGCATCATGTGGAAATGTTTTTCTTTTGCTGATCCAAAACTCAGAAATCCAGATGTACCACACACCTGAGGTGAAAAAAGGTCCTGAGCGTCTGGACATGGACTCAGAAAATACATTTTATGAAGAGCATAATATATGGACATCAACACTCCCTAAACATCCTGACTGATTCTTAAACCTTAGTGTCAAAAGTACCTGGAGAAACTGCCTGGAAAATGCATTTGAAAATCCTGTAGAATTAGTCCTGCATAGGATGTTGATGTTGCATCACAGACAGTTACTTTGCCCTTTCTGTACGTGAAAAGTGTGTAAAGGAGAGATTCGTCTTTATTAAAATAAATGTAGCCTGCACTATAAAAACCAGTCCTGGCTCGGTTGGAGGGCGTTTAAGCATTGTCACTTCCCAGTGTGGCTGTTCCTGCAGAGTGTGCATGATCTCTCTAGGCTGTCTAGGTTTTCCCCAGGTGTTCTGGCTTTGTCTGACAGTCTAAAGAATGTGAGTAAAATTTTTACTGGGATTGCCGACTGGGGACAGAAATAGCTTTGAGCATATGCACCCACTTGTATTTTGTGTTTCCATCTGTAGTCTTTCATGGTGTGACAAAAATTTCAAAAAAATTTAAATCCCTTGATGCCTAAAAAAATTCCTGGGTATTTTTTGCTTTCAAAATGCTTTATGTAATTTTTGAGCAGCAGTGGTTTGATGCATCCTTAGGTGCCAAAAGGTTAAAATATATTCCTGAAATACAAAGACCTTTAACTGATGTTCTGATAAAAAAAAATGTTGAAAAACAGAAACCAGGATGACAAATTCTCCAATCAAACTAAGAGACAAACAACATTTTTGATAAACAGATTTTATGAACTGAATTTGTTCTTTATTTCTACCATCTAATATAAAAATGCTATCTAAAGTAAGAAAAAAATATTTAACAAAGTTATTCCATTTCAGGGAAAAATGATTTTAAACTGCATCCTAAGTCTTTCACACTTTTTTTTCTATTTATTTATAGCCAATTTTGATCATCTAGTCCATGTTTCACATCTGTTCGGAATCCATTAAAATTGATTTTCTATCAGCCGGAAAATCCTCCAATTTATTTGAAATATTTTTAATTCCATTTTCATAAAATGCCTTTATATAGAGACACTCCCACGATCTATTACTTATAAAACATCTGCATGAATTTTTAAAAACTGACATTTGAAATTCACTCTTTTGTTGTGCTACTTAGATAAGTCTTACTGCACTTCCTTATCTTATTAGATGACAAGGAATATGTGCATGGATTGTGTTCCATATCAGAACACATGCAGGAACAGCTTGTAAGCATGGTAAATGTAGTCTTGGTCACCTTCCCAACAAAACTTCCTGTGCTTCCTCCTAAGCACTCTGCCAATTCAGTCTGACAAACACCTGTATTTATGCCAGGTATGCCGTAGGATTTCACACTGGGTTTTCATTATCCTTAGAAGAGCTCTCAAAGTAAAACACTGAACTCAAAACTAAAAAAAACAAAACATGTATGATATTCATCAGAGTCACATGGAAAGACTCTTCCTTAGGCTGTCAAAGTAAAAGGAGAGCATGACTGCGAGCGGGTCGCTTTCGATGTGTGCGCTTACGCTGATGAGCGTTATTTCATCTGCATTGCATCATCACAGTGTAATAATTTAGATTTATTTTTCACTTTTCCCTTTGAAATGTGCCAAGCTACAAATATTTAATACATGGAGTCTTATGAACTGTGTGAGGAGCCTGCTGCATGTGTTATGTATGTTCTCCTTTCTGCAGGTAATATTCTCAGAGGATCCAAAAAGGCTCTTTTGTCTTAATGCTTGTTTTTAAGCAGATGAGTATAATTAGATGCTTTAAAATGAAATTAATAAAGCAGAAAAAAAACTAGAGTTCATTAGTGACTGTTGTATTATCACATATTTTTATTACTTGAAGTTTTTTTTTCTTTTTAATAAACAAAAACATTATCTGTTTGTCTCATTTGTTTGGGGACATTTTAAATCAATTTACGAATCAATACTGAAATATTCAAATAGTGCAAAAATTCTAAACAATTATTTGTCAATTGGGCTGCATTTTATGGGGGGCGTACAGAGTTCAGTAAATTCGATTCTTATTGCAAAGTCCCTTCTCAACATACTCACATCCATGAACTCCACATTGGCCTTGGGACCGGTGGTTTCGTTGAGGATTTTAACGGCCACAGGTATTTTCACTGTTTCACCTTCTGGGATCCAAATACCCTGAATGGGAAAAAATACAAAACGGAGGCTACATGAAAATATAAATTGTAATCACACCTATTTAGTGTATTCTATAATTATTTTTCTGTTCAAAAAACAGAGTTAATGAAAATCAGTTGTTCAGAGGAGTCTAAATGTTGGTGAAACTAAAGGGAATTCTATAGAATAGAGTTAACTTTTAAACATTAACATTTTTTTTTTCTAACACCTGGTCTGTCCGGCTGTCACTATAAGTGAAAGTAGATTTTTTTCGGTCCACTTTAAGTCACAAAATTGAAACTTTTGTACTAACTTCACATGTGGCTTTCTATTGAATTTAAAATGATTTTAATTCACACACAAATGTCTGTTATTTCATGTCTACAAAATGTGTTTTTAATGAACAACTGAGAGATTACATCAATCTCACTGTATGTATGGAAACTATAATGTACACATTAATATTTGAACAAAAATGATTGAAAGGCTTTTCTTCATATTTATGAGAACATTAGTTCTCCTGATAAACCTTGATGTTTTATAAAACATATATTCTAAATTCCAAATTAGCATCTGCACTGCAAAAACATAAAATATCATGAAGTATTTAAGTTTAGTTTCTAGATTAACTGTCTTTCTACACTTAATATAAGACAAAACAACATTATTAGTAACTTTTCAGAAAGATTAGTTGTTTCAAGGCAATACATTTTATACATATTTTCGAGTCATTTGAACAATTAAAAATCTTATTTTAAGTGATATTTCTAATAAAATACGTTTGACTGACTCATAATGTACATTTAATTTTGACAATGTTATCTTTAAATATCTAGTTTTTCTTTTATTTTAATTGTTTCAAAAATAAGGATAGTTGGACTATTTTAGCACTTAAAATTATGTATTTTTTTTTTTGGGTAGGGGAGAGTATCAACAAATATGGATGTATGTAAATGGTCAAGTATTGCAAATCAATAAACCTCTGAGAGAACAACTTTGATCAGAATCTGTAAACAGAAAAAATGACATTTCTAGGAATAACGTTTTTCTTTTATTATTATGATTATTATTACTGCTCCCATTTCAGCCCCAACCAAATGTTGCACAGATGATGACCCCGACCACCATTCTCTTTTACTGTCACCCCAGGGTTTGCAGTTATTTACTCTTTTTATGTTCTGGGCTTTAGCCTTCCACCACATAACCTGTTATTAATGATCCAGAAATCGTTGTGGAAGATGTGGGATTTCTTGGACATTTTGTGTGATTTACAGCACTACAAGATTTCGATCTGTGCTACATGGCTGACCTCTAAGACACGTATGATTTTCTGTGAAATCTCTGCTCCTCCAGAAAAGTCCTGTTTAGTGTTTTGAAGCTGCTGGACACTAGAAATGACATAATTTGCAATTATTGGCTTAAAGTTATGGAGGAAGCTCAGTGGGGAGTCTGGGTCAGCAGAGTCTGTGACCTCTCATCCAGCAATGCCTATGTTTATTTAGTTTTTAATAATTTATTTCATTTTGTCAAGTTTCCCTGATGAAAACTCAGCAGGTAGTGTTTTCAAAGAAAAGAGGTAAAAGGTTGCTACTATTTGCAGGGTTAGTGCTACATCAAGCCTTCACCTTCATTGTTATCATCACGATGGGAGCAATTCAGCCAAAAAAAAGTGAACGACCATTTTTACCATCATTTCGGTCTATTTCAAAATTATATCTTCATATTTTTTGATAAATTGAAAAAGTATTCATAATATTCTGTTTTAAATTTACTTTGGGGCGATCTTCCTCTGTCAAAGTCCAGGTGAAGATCTGTGGACCTGGCTGAGATCATCTAAAAACAACCTGCTCATGTTTTACCTTGTACACAGTTCCAAAAGCTCCAGATCCCAAGATCTTGATTCTTTTAAGTTCAGTTTCTTTCAGGATGCGAAGCTGGGCTTGATTAGGAGCTGTTCCACTTGGTGTCAAAGGTTCAACCAACTGGAAAAACAAAAACATTAAATCAGCAACAAACAATTAGTGAGCAATGTAAAGAAGAAGAAAAAAAAAAACATTATTGATTGGTCAGCTATAAGAACCTGAAGAGAATAACGTTGAACAATAACATATCAAATTGATTAAGGACTTTTACAAGTTGGCAAACATCAGACATTTCCCCGTTATTCCCTAAACTACTTGCTAAATAAAGGGTACTACACCATAAACTCTTCATCGCGTGTCATCTTCATTACCTAAATAAGTCACATTGATCCTACTGGAGTGATATAGACACAAATGAATAACTTAAAATATTTAAAATGAAAAGGACTACAAGATGACACTTGTAAATTAACTGAATTGAGTATGTAATCCTATGTGTTAGGTTTTACCCAAAGGAAACATAAGAAAACAATGAATAGAATAACTGAAAAAAAGACTATAAGCAAATAAACACAGAGAAACAGAGGTTTAGTTGATATCATTTAGGACACCTATACAGGAGGTTGTTGTATTGTCAGTCAAACACAAATAGCTTTAAAACCTTTGACTAAAACAAAAAAAATGTCAATGTCAGACCATCCAACTGAGCTTAGAGCTGTCCTGCATCAGTGCTGCTGAAATGGTCAAATATTTGTGGCTTTTCCACCAATCTACAGTGAGGTGCATAAAATGTGACATTTTTTTACTCTTTATGATCAGAGGGAATGATTTATCCTTGAAAGAAACAGTAGACAACTCTTTGTTTGATATAGGCAAACAAAAGAAAATTTTACAAATAAAATATGGAATATGTTCAATTTTTTGTTCTTGTTGTGATTATTTTATTAAAGTTGTTAAGAACCAAAGTTTTGTTTTGACGGGATTCACAAACTGGTCCAAAAGGAAAAGAGTGACACAGACTCATGACTTTACCATTTTTTGGGAATATCCTAAATAAAATAAAAAGACTTTAATAACCATTCGAATCCCTAATTTCTGTACAGAGTTGATACAATGTAGCAGGATAGATATTCACAAATTTCTTGCTCCATAAAAGTATTTTATAGAATCATTTAGAAAAATTTATACACTGTTGGAATGTCCTGTATCAGATCTTAAATCACTGAACGAATCATATGTTTGTTGCAAAAAAATTTATTCTTTCGGGGGGAAAAAAGACGGCCCCATTCGCTGGTTTGGGGAGTATTTTCATTAACAGTTCTCTGTTTTTATTTTTTTCTTAAATTCTTTTTCATTGATTTTTTGTAGCATCGTGGAACATGTTAACATGACTTTGAGATGTATGAGAAATCTTGTTTTGATGACAAACACTGCTAGAACTGCATTCATTATGCAAAGTACCACTGCATACTTTGTGGCAATGTGGGTTTTTGAAAAATCCTTCAATGTGTGCACAAAAAGGAAAAAAATACACAATTATGTAAGATTCAAAGAAGCAGAATAAGTGTGAGAAAAGTACAGTTTAGGAGAAGAAGTGAAATGGTAGAACATATTTTAACACTTTACTTATACTTGTTGGTTTTGAAGAGACAAAAAGCATTTTTTTCTCTCTAAGGATATTCTAAAGCAGCTGATAAGGATGTACTTCTCTTTTTTTTAAAACAGGGATAGAGTGCTTTCTCCTCTTTTAATGGCACGCTCCCCATTCACCTAGAATAAGTATTCACTCCAGCAGATTATGGCAAAGTCAACAGCTGAGTCTCAGAGAGTTGAATGCTTTTTTCCAAATTTTGCCGTTACCCCTTGAAATAAATAAGTCTCATTATTTTTCTTCTAGCTTTTTTGGTCTAGCTGGCAAGCATACTTCATCACATTTTTTGTCTTTTTCTTTAACATTAAAAAAAAAAAAAAAAAACAGGCACCCATTGAATTACAACATGTTTCATTTATGTATTTTTATTTTTTTAACAGCTATGATTTTAGACTTCTTGGGACAATAAATAGCATTGAGACTTCCCACCCACCCCAAAAAAAGAGCTCTAAAATTCTGCAAACCTCTGTTTCCAAAAAACGGCGAAGGGCCCTCTTCTTCTTAATGTTCTTCCGCCGCACAGATACGGCCACGCTGAGTGCCATGATCACCACCATGAAGAGGCCACCAATCACTCCGGCTGCAATTAGAGGAGTTCTGGAGAGAAGAGAAGAAGGAGAAGATGATAAATGAACAGACGAAATCCACCGAATATTCAAAGAGACAGATTGAGTATGAATTTGAGCAGCAATCACAAAAGCCTCATGTTTACACAAACAGTCAAGCAGGCAGATAAATAAACATCATATTCTTGTAATGTATTTGCCCATGTGACTTATCCCTAAAATCCTTCACCTTTTCTTTTATACCCGCATAGTTTCCCACAAATCCCTGGGATAACTAATATTCTTCCCTGCTGCCTCATTAAAAATCAGGTCAAGATCAAAAAAATGTAAATCAGCATCAAAACAAATTCTCACACTGCTGTCATTTAAAATCAAGCTTTAATAAATTCCTCATTTGGCCCCAAAAGTATGCAGAGTTGCTCCAGAAGCAAAACAGAGTTCAATCCTTTGTCCACCAACCCGACACTGAAATGTGCATCTAGTGCAAGAAGCTTTTTTATGCAAACCAGACTGCTCCAAATCAGTGAGAAAAAAGGGCTGCGGAAAAAAAAGGCTGCTTCACCTATTATTAGAGAAGAGTCAATAAGTCAAGCATGCAGATTCTGTATGTGAAGCAATATTACTACAAAATAAATTAACAATCAGACCTTATATTTAGGAGTTGGAGTAATTTCTTCCACACAGTTTAAGATTCATTTTGTACTACAGAAGCAGGTCAATTGAGGTAAGAATGGTTTCATTGGAGAGCCTGTAATTGGATCTGCAGCGCCACTACACGAGAACGCTTTCTTGCACGCTGAATCCAGCTCTGACCCCGATGAGTCCATCTGTGCCAGAGGTGGGCATCGACGACCACATTCCTACATGATTTCCAACATACCCCGCTCTGGCATGTTCTGATTGGCTGGACACACCTGAACCAGGTAGTCAGCCATGAGTAGAGAAAAGACTATCTGGAAATCATGTAGACACACTGGCCCTCGTGGCCTGGAATTGCCCACCCCTTATTAAAACTAGCAAAAATGAATCACTGCATTCTATAAACAATGTGACACAGTACACAATACAAGTGCAGACCAATAATAATTGAAATCAGTGTTAAATTAATGTAGTGGATAGTGCAGCAAACAGATGACTTGTGGAAGTCACTGTTATATATACTGAGAAGTGTGATGATGTAGATGTGTGGTGATGTTATGCTACGTTAACACCAGGCTCTGAACGTGCGTTCAAGTGGCCACTTTTAATGAAAAGACTATGTAAACGCATATGAACCCTTGTTTTGGCCTTCTGCGTTCAGAACTTTTACATTCATGCGTCACTACCCAAGTTTTTAAGTCCGGTCTCGAGCTGCACATGCAAAACGAGCATTCATTGATCCCTCACTGGAAGTTCAACCGGTTGAATTTTTCACTGCTAAATCGTGAAAACAGCTGAACTTTGACCAATTGGGGACTCGACTGTGGTAGTGACATGTGGGTAGCGTCCTTTTCAATACAAGGAAGTGTTAACTGTTGTAAACATGATCACACAGGAGAATTAATAAGTGTAGTTTGTGCCAGGCTGGAATTATATGACATCAAATCTTTCATTTATTGGAATAGAGCTGTGAAAGAAAAAGCCTGGAGCAAGGTTTGTGGGATTAACACCGCTTTGACTTTTCACACAAACCTCTACAAAATTGTATGCAGTTGACAAGTTCTAGTAAAAAGAAAACAAAAGAAGAAGAATCCCCTCTCTGCCGCTCCATGGTTGCCTGGTGTGTGAACACCACCGGCTGAATGCGCGTTCATGAAATCGTGTATAGTGTGTTGTTGAACACGCAACACATGCCTGGTGTGAAGGTTGATTTATATCATGTTTGGAAACAATACGTCAAGCAACTGATTCCAATAAAAAGTCTATGGATATTCAAGTATATATTCAAGTATATATAAATATATATATTTTCATACTTCTGCATTGAAAACCACTGTTTTTGAGTTTGTTGCAGGCTCTACATACAAAATGCATAGAAATTGAACATTACTAAGTGTTCAGCGTTGAACTTTGACCAGCTAGGGACTCAGATTTGGTAGCGACGTATAAATAGGAGAAATTAATAATTGTGGTTTGTGCCCGGATTAAATTATTTGACACCAAGTCTTTCATATATTGGAATAGAGCCATGAAAGAAAAAGCCTGGAGTAAAAATCACAAGATTTGCTCCGCTACGACATTTTGCACCAAGTCTCTTCCAGCTGTGAGTACATGCACTAGTATTGGGTAAAACCCTTTGGTAAAAAACGTGCTGAATGCAGGTTCTTGAACAGGGCACACATGCCCCGGTGTGTGTGTAGATTCAGAGTTTTATAATGATGAGGAACGCATCAGAACGCTGGAGTCCAAGGACAGACTCACACCATCGCTTCCAGTACTCATATATTAGTAAGCTAGAGTGGCCACTGAGGATTTCCTGCAATGTCAAATATCATGGTGACATCAACATTTACAGTTCACATAAACTCATTTCATACGCTCCACTTCAGCAGTCTTTCAAACTGACATTAACAGGTCCCATAGGTTTTGCTCATGAAGTCTAACAGTTATAAATACACATGCCACCTCTGCCCTTGATCTGACATCCATCTGAATAAGTTTAAATAAATGTCTCTGCATGATGAAAGCTGCAAAACGACAGTGAGAGAAAAGAGCAATAACAATAAAAAAAAAAAAAGAAAAGCCTCAGGATGCCTAAAAGAACCAGATTTTTTGTTGAGAAAACCTGTCTTTATTTAATCCTAATTTAAATGATAAGGATGTTAAATGGCAGATTAATACATTTTTACCAGACATGAATGCAATTCCTAATCAACAAGGAACAATGGTCTCAGAAAGCCTAAGGTAATCACGCATTTCTGATAAACCATGTCTAGCTGGGCTCAAGTACCTGCAAGAGAGTTGCAATATGTGTGACACTTCACCACTATCAGCTACATCTGATAGCTGTGGCTAGGATACAGCTGCTTGGCAACCTATCTCAAAACATATCTGATGAAGTCTGATCTGCTCACCAGGAGTGCTTGCAGAACTGCCCTTTTCCTGTTGCACACAAAGCCGCTCTGTTTTCCGATAGACGTTAAGATTAGTCTATTGCCTGACATTGTTTTGTTTTTTTAAATAATCAACCCCACTAAAAAAAAGTGTGTGCGTTTGTTTAAAGATGATCAATTTAAACACATGCATGAACAGAGGCAATGGAGACAGCAATATTGGGCCTCTCAAAGCTATCCATAAATCAAAGACTTTACTTACGGGAATTCTGCTCTGTGTGCGCATTCTGCTGCATGAGTGTTTTTATTGATAGAGGATGATGGTGAAAAACACACACACAAAAAAAAAAAAAATTGTACCTGTCCATCCAGCCAATGCAGTCCTGGAGTCTTGGTCCAATGCACCTTCAAACGACATAAATAAATAAAGATTAAGCATAGATTAAAGCTAGATGGTGGTTGGACCTTGGTAGGAGAAGGGGGCTATTATTAAATGTACCTAAAGAAAACAGATTATACTGGCTGTGTTTAAAGTCTTTTTTTTTTACTCTACCACATAATTAGATTACATGAGAGACGATGCCTTTTTATATATGAAAAAAATATCTAGTTAGAAGTTTGAAAAGTTTCTTGACATTTTATTGCATAGTTACGTGGAGGATAGGCGCTACAATCGGCAGGCCACAAGCTTGCTGCTCCAGTCTATTTTGATGCATCCACTCACAGACAACTAAATCCTTTCATGTCTTTGTTTTCTTCATTTGACATAAAAGGAAACTTAAGAAACCCAATGATAGAATAACTGGAAAACACGCAAAACAAAAACACACATGTTCTCACATTTCACTTCTTCTCCTAAACTTTATTGTTTTTAGTTGAATTCTAATTGAAACTATAAATGTCAAATAGGCCTTCTTTGCCTCCTCAGTCCAAGAAACATGCGGTTAAATTAAAGGATTCTAAATTTCTCCCAGATGTGTTTGTGAGGGTGCCTGGTTGTTTATCTATTTGGCCCTGCAATGGACTGGTGACCCATCCAGGGTGTACCCCTTCCCAATTGCCTGTGACTAGCTGGGATGTGCTCCAGCAGACCGCTGTGATCCTGACCAGGATAAGCAGGCACAGAAAATGAATGGATAGACAACTGCTATAATCAAAGTAAAAATAAGCAAAATAAGCAAATGAGAACAAGATGTTTATGAAATCTTATCAGAAGAAATATCAGTCTGAGTTTAGCTGAAGGAATATCTCTTCTCCCTCAGAGTCAAATGGGTTGACTGTCTCCAGGATAATTTCAATGTCTGCTCAGTGTAGTAAAATTTAGGCATCAGTTGACACACTGGGAGTCAAAGTTTGTCAGAGCTTGGAGGCTCTGTTGAAGCAGAAAACCTCCCCCACCCTGATCCGAGCAAAGAATGTGGTTAGCTAGGACATTAATGTCTTCATCCAGATGATCAGGTAGTTAGTGCTGCATTTACAAATGAAAGGTGGCTGGATGTGGTCTGTTGAATTAGTCATTTTGAGCCACCCAGCTTTTTGGCTGTGCTCTGGACGTTGCAGGGGGAGTGAAAAATCCTGGACATTCTGGTGTTAAACCAAGTTTTGGTTGATATTATTGGTAGATTTTATTTAGGACACTACGAATAAAACAAATAACAATAACACTTTTGACCTAAATTTTAAAAATGACAACACAATGCCATCCCACTGAGCTGAGATGTCCTGCAGCAGTGCTGCTCAAATTGTCAAATACTTGTCCACCAGCACATTGGTTTTCTTTTAACTTTTATGATCAGAGAGAATTATTCATCCTCAATCTCATTCGACCTGGCGTCCACATAAGAGAACATCACATTTTGAGTTATATTACCAGATAAGATAATTCTGCTTAACTGGAGTCCTGTGATGACATGTTTAGAGTGTTATCTCAAATTTTAGCTCAGGTTTCAAGACGTTAAAGACCCACTCCAATTCATATTGAGTTTTTAACATGTTCTTGTAGGATTTTCCTATGGAAAGAAATTAAATATTAAAATTGCATTTCTGAGTATTTCTTTATTCAAATCGTTGTGAGTCAGGAGCAGACAAAAAAATGCAGTCTGAAAAAGCTTGTAGGTGTGGTGTAGAAGCTAATATGGCCGGCCACAAGCTCCTTGCTCCGGGAGCGGGTTTAGCTGGTGCTGGTTTATGGCGCCTTCCGTCCGTGAAACCAGGGTTCAAATCCGGCCTGCTTCCTGTTCCCTTCTCTACTTCTGTGCCGGTCCCAAGCCCGGTTGCTTTGAGAGGGTTGCGTCAGGAAGGGCATCTGGCGCAAAACATTGGCAAACTTACCATGCAAGTCGTTCGCTGTGGCGTCCCCTGATGGGAGAAGCCGAAAGAGAAAGAAGACAAGCTCCTTGCTCCGCTCCATGCGTCTAATGCAACCGCTCGAGGGGGGGCCGGATCCATTTACGCCTTTGTTTTCCTCACTCGAGCTGGGATCTGGCTCAAAACTTTATGGCTGGATAGTTCTGATATTGCTTGCCATTTGTGTTATGTTGAGGTTGTAAGTGGCTATAGACTAGCAGGAGAGTGTGTAAACAAAGAGATGATGGGAAGTGGTGGTGGGCTTGCTCTGCACCAACAATTCCGTAAACAACTCGGAGGGAAATTTCTAATGAACTTCTGCCACTCTGCAGAAGCTATGTCTTAGAAAATGACTTAGGTTTTCTGACCACTGGGAACGCCTTTACAATAGTTTAAAAGATGATTGAAACAGGACTTTAAGACCTTAATGGTTTTAAATCATACCAAAAACTTTAAAAATGAGACCCACTGCCTCCTTGATTGGCACTCAGCATTAAGGGATTAGACTGGTTAAATCGCCAAATAGTTCCCTAGCACGGTTGTGTCTGCAGCTCACTGCTCCCCCTAGGTGATGGGTCAAAGGGCTACAAGGAAGTTTCACACACCCTTGTGTCTTACAACTAATGAGACTTTTAGATACATTTATCTTTAACAAAGTCCTTAAATAGTATGTAAAAACATGGCAAAATGTCTGTGACATGATGCTTAAAAAAGCAAAGACATTTTCTGCCTTTTTTTTTTTTTTTAGAGATCTTTTAAATGCTAATTTCCTCCATCAGCTTGTATTTTTTGAAAGTTGAACCTTTTTGGTAAGAAGATGTGTTTGTGACCAAATGTTAGCCTGGTGTTTTCCATTAACGGCCACACTGTTATGCTCAAGCAGGCGGGAGTCTGTCATTCAAGCCAGGAGAAATATCACACAGGGGAGTGACATGAACCCCCTGTGGAGCTGAATACAAAATTATGTCATTCCAAATCTTGTTGTTTAATATTACATCGAGAGGTGATTGGCCAGAGAGATGTGGAGAGTGGCAGCTGTTTTTCTCCGATCTCCTCCATATCAGTCTCTTCAATTATTTCTGGATTTCAACTCTCTGGGTTTAAGTGTTTCACTCATCTTGAACGATGATGGGAAAATGACTGTTTTCAAATTCTAGGCAGTGAGTGCTTCAAAAGAAAGTTACTTAACAAAAGTACAAATTTTCAAACTAAATATTAAACAACAAAAATGTGAAATTGATAATAGAAAACATTTTTTTTTTCAAAAACAATCCAGACTAACACAACGACAATGCATATTCATTTTGTTGAATCCTTTCTGCTTTTTTCAGACATTTTTTTTTTTATTGGGAAGAAGAATTCAACAAACTTTTTTTGAATCCTATCTGCTTTTTTCAGACATTTTTTTTTTTTTTTTTATTGGGAAGAAGAATTCAACAAACTTTTTTATGCATTTCTATTTGTAACTTAACAAAGAGACAAACCCGCCCGTCCTTGTACAGAGTCCTCTTACCCTTGGGTGCAGTTAGGGTGGCAGGGATGGCATTCGTTGTTGGCCTCAGCGTATTTGAAGATGAAGCTGCTGGCCCCCTGCAACCCATCGGGACACTTTTCAACACAGTTTGGACCGTCCTTGAAATGAAGGCATTTCACACAATGCTCTGGACCCTGAATGTAATCACAAAATAGAAAAAGATTAAAGATACTATTGTTGAATGTTTTTTTTCATGAAAATTTTGAAAGCAGTCCTTCAAAAGTAGACCCTGATGGTTTTTGGATATAGCTCACTATAAATATAATACATTTTTTGTAAATCTATGTATATCCATATAGATCCATAGATGTTTTGGGGGCAGATTTTAACATATTTAACTCTTCATTTGTCTAACATTAATTGATATTTTTTTCTTAAGATGGACCACATACATTTGAGGGGCGATTGCCCATTTTACCTCAGATACTGATCGAAAATATATCCTCCTCTCTTACAATTTTCTTTTTTTTGGTTACATTTAAGGATAGTAATAAAGTAGAAAAAAAAAAGCTACTTTGTTATAATTCAAATGTGTTTGAAGATTGAAGAAGACAAGATTCATTAGTACACACTGAACCTTTCCTGCTTGTTTAGCAAATGAACCTTTGTAGCAGTTTATCAGCTGGTACTCAAAAGTAAGTGTCATATTAATCAACAAAAAGTTGAGAATTTTAAATAGTTTGGACCAGTCAAAAGGCTTTCAATTATTACTATAAATAAAGAAAAAGTATGTTTTACTAGCTTTTTTTCAGTGAAAAAAAAAACAAAATATTTGCTTATGGATAAAAACTAATACATCAAACATTTAATCTGTTTAAATAAAAAAATAAAAATTCTGAAAGCAGGACAACTTTCTGAATTGTCCATATTTATTTATTTATAATGAATGAATAACTTGTGAACAAGCCTTGATGACATTATACATGAATGCTGTGCAGGAGTCTGTGTGACGATAAAAGCCTGAGTGAGAGGGAAAATTAACCAAGCTGACGCACACGGTGCATAAGTGGTGCTAGGAGAAAAGAAAAGTAAAATAATATGAACACTAATAGGGGAGGGAAAGAGGCTGGAAATGAATGCAGAAGCAGAGAGGAGAGGAGCGAGGTAGTGTGAGGATATCGAGGGGGGAAAAAAACTGAGAAGAAGAAAGCAAGCAGGCGAGACGCATAAAGCGGTGTGAGCAGAGCAGGGAGATAATAACCATCGCTCACAGCAAACACAATGACCATAACAATGCGCATGAAACAGGATTTATGAAGCTAATATAGGCCAGAGAGGCGGGAGAGTTCGGGATGAAGAGAGGTGATGAGCTCTTCAAGACGAGCCTTGAAACATTTTCTAACACAACTTTTTTTAAAACGCAAACGGTACACGCACTCACAGAAAAAGTGGATCAAAGTAAACCTGATTACATCATATAATATATATAAACTAGTGGTGTAACAGTTTATTTTAACAACGATTTACATCACAAGTACGATGCGATTCATAGTGAATATTAGTTCATTTTGAACTGATGCAATGCACTGACCTAAAATCAATCCAGGACATCTTTAGCCGAAAATACAACCAGTGTGACTAAGAGATAAACACCTAAGTACTGAACAGGGCAGGTGAAGTTATGCAGATTCCTTTTATTTAATCTAGTGTAATTAAAATATGTGTACACACAAGCAAGTAAACATGAATTAATGGCAAATACATTCACATTTTAGTTTCACAAAGTTTGCCCACTGTTTTTCTACATCAAAATAATCACAAACAGACCATAATTAGAACAGTCTACCACAGTGGTCCCCAACCTTTTTCATGCCACGGACCGGTATGACGTCACACAAACTTTCACGGACCGCTCTTTCAAATACAGGCAGATGATTATTGTAGCAACACTAGGATGATGGAGGATCACATATGTGACAAGACGAACCCTGTGCTTTTATTTTGACACGCTTAACAGTTGACATGGCATAGGTGTCATCATCCTCCCCCTTCCCACACTCATGGTGCAAAAAAGAAGTACTGTCTATTAAATGTAGCTTCCTTGTTTTTTGAAGTGGAAGGCTCCTCTTCTGTCTCCTGGCTGGGCCTTTTCCCCTCGGCAAAGAAACTTTCCAAAGACGTTTTGTTTTTTACTCATTTTGCTAGCTCCTGTGTTTTATTTTAGCAGTAACTTATCACGTGACCGAGAAGAGCACCTTGGAATGCTTCAAAAATGACAGTTAAATGTTTGTTTATTAGTTACATATTTATTTGTACATTGCTCTTTATTTACTGATGATTAAAAATACACGGTAAGATTACACAAAGATACTTCTGTATTAACATATGAGGCGTTTTATTACAAAGACAGAAAGCGTATGTATTAAAAGATGTCCGATTGGCCGTTCTGCATGTCAATCAAGTCCTGTACTTCTCGGTAAGGATTTTGATTGGCTGGTGGATTGTTTAGAAGTAAATTTTTTATTTTTATTTTTTATTTATCTTTGCTGGCATGCGATCTACCCTCATGTCTTGAAGATCTACCGAATTGGGCAATTTTTCAAAATAAAACATCTTTCAGATTCCGAAATAAATATAACGGAAGTAACGCAAGCTATTTATTCTTTCTGTGCAGGCCCAGGTACCAAATGATCCACGGACCGGTACCGGTCCGCGGCCCGGGGGTTAGGGGCCACTGGTCTACCACACTGTATGGTCACGTCTTTGCAAAATTAAAGGGGTTTCCAGACATTGGACTGGAATAATGGCTTGATCAATTTTTGCTGCCATCACATGTGTGATGCAGCTGGTTGTTTTTACATTAATGTACTGTGTCTTATCCCAAATAGAATTTTCCAAGATCGATAAAATTGATTAATTTCATTTTGAAATGATTTCATAAGGTATTAAATCGATTCAATTAACAACTTGCCTGGACAATCAGATCAATCTGGTTGGATTGTAGGAATAGAAATCAATTCATTAATTAAATTAATTAGATGTTAGTAGTTAACTAAATCTTAGTAAAATTGTTTGCAAAGTAATTCATCAATATTTTTAAATAATGATGGGAAACATATTTATTGTTTTATGTGAAACAATATCAAAAGCCAATATTAGGTGATAAATGGTTTACTCTGCTTACACCTTTTATGTGCCTATGGACTCACACTGATCCTGGTTAAATCATGCAAACTGGGGATCTCTGGCTTTGACTTTGAGCCCACTCCCCCCAATCCCACCCCCAACGCTAAAATGTCGCTGACCTGTCACACTGGCAGGTTTAAGTGACAGATCAAGCAGGCAGCTGATGGTCCAGCAGGGTGTTGTAGGTCAGGAAAAACACCAATAAAAAGCATCCTGCTGGAAATGCAAATTGCTCTTCCCATGTGTTTAACACAAAAGCCTAGGCCTGCTGTTTCTACATGCATGCTCAAATGAAGATTTCTTTTTCTTTTTCACATTAGGACTCTAGAAAAATTAACCAATAACTAGAAAGTGGAGACAACAGACATAAAACCTCAGTGTGAATATGTTGAGGATAAATAAAAAAATAGGGTCAATGTTCTTGTGGGAGCTTACAGGTTTTATTGGCTTCCTAACACAACACTTAATAATCTGAATGATGCAAAAACCCAGCAAATTTTCAGATTTTCTTATTTTTATTTTCAATTTTAAGCATTAGAAACCAAAAAATTCTATACTCACAACCTGTTGGAGAACCCCAAATACTAACTTGTAAAAGGGACAAATTATGTAACTTATGTGTAAAACAGCATACGTACCATTGTACAAAAGGGCAGCAAAGCAAGCACTAAAGAGCATAGGCAGGCAAACTGTAAATAAAAGTTTGCAGGCACAAATGAAGAAGTACTGAAAGGTGCAGAAAAATATGATAAAGGTAGCCCTGATATTCTGAACTTCCCCTGCCAACACGTCCATTTGCTGTCATTCCTGACTCCATCTCCACCCTCACAAGTATACCTCCTAAAGCAGTGTTTTTCAACCAGTGTGCCGCGGCACACTAGTGTGCCGTGGGAGATGGTCAAGTGTGCCGTGGGAAATTGCCCTCATTAACTGATCTAAAACCATTTCCCATCTCCAGGAAATCAGCTCTTTTTTCATCCAAACAGGCCCTGATAAAACACTGAGTAATTAAGAATATAAAAGATCATAAAATAATTTTTTCTTTGTGTTTATTTGATTCTATTAAAGACATTTTGATAAGAATGAATTTACCGCGATTTAGCTACAACTGTTTGCGGAAAAGTCCCTCCCCTCCCCTTTAACTGTCTCCACCAATCATTCTTGAAGGCTTAATCACATGTCATCAGTCTGGCCAATCAGAAGTGGTTAAGTCTCAACTTCCTTGTTCAGATTCTTCTCATAAAGTCGCTCAGTTCTAACAAAATACCAGCTAAAGCTCGTCTTTAGCTGTGTAGCTTTCCACAGAATCTGTGTCAGAGTGGAACAAGAGAAAAACCATGAAGCTTGGACGCTAACTTTCTGCCCTTAGCGTCCTGTAGCGTCAGATTTACACTACATCTCCAGATTTGCTTAAAGGAACACGTTGAGCTTACAATGAGTTGCTTGTTAACTCTGAAACCACAAAGAACACGTCAAACAGATTTTTATTTTCTAACATCTTTATTTTATTTTAGAAAAAACTGCGCAACTTCCATCTTTTCTGCCAAATTATCACGAAAATGCACGGAGAGGGGGGGGGGGGCGTGTCGATCAATACAGACTGCGTTTCGCTTTAGTTTTTTCTGGCTTGTGCCGCGGGATTTTGCAAGTTGCGAAACATTCCTAGAGAAACAGCAACTTCCAACTAAAAAACATGTGAAATGCAAGGCTGTTTGCGAAAATTACAGACTTTTTATTTATTTGATCAAATTAAGACCCCCTTATAACCTCTCATCATAGCATAACACTTTAAATTACTAGAGTAAGAGAATGGTGCAGCATTGAAAGATGAGTTTGTGCTTTAGTGTAGACTAGAGCATTATGCAAGAAAGGAAGCAGAGACAAACTGACAAGGACACATCTATAAATGTAATCATGTTTTCATCTAAGTTTTTTTTTCCTGCTGCCTCCTGCTATATGGAGAGAAGGGGGAGTAATTAACCCTTTGAATTATTTTAATCACCATAACTCTTCAAAGAGATATCTTTTTTCACATTTAAAAAAATCAGCAAATTTAATCAACAGATCCAGGTTTTTTTCTGATTTGCAATTTTTTCACTTTATTTTACTACTTGGAAATTAAACAGAGAACTTCTGTAAAGTAGTTTGAAAAATCAAGCAAAACTAGTGCAACTATTAACTAGTAAATACAGTTAACTAATAACTATTAACTATTAACTAACTAAATACGTGATAATTAGCCATGTGAGAAAGGTTGGCAACTGTAGTTTTAGTAACTTCAGAGCTATTGAACATTTAAACATTTGATCAGATGTGATGACTGTTAAAGATGAGTTTCTTTTAAAATTGGTGTGTAGCATGAATATGATAATGCATATTCATAACTAGCTCATATCAGTGTCACCCTTTATTAGTTTTGGTTGTTTTTGAGATTAGGAATTAATCTTTTTTGTTGTCAGTTCCTTGGCAGCCGTCTCATTTTCTGTCTATCTGTTAGCAGCCTTTTTCATTTTCATTCATTCTCATTAAAAAGGAAACAAAAACCCGATCTTTAAGCTTTTTAAATTGTCTGCCATTGTTTGAGTTAAGACAAATATATAAGAGACACTTGCTGTCAATTTCAAACATTTATTAGAGTTTTTGACGCCAGAAGCGAATATCTTGTTAACTTACTGAAGTGATTTTATGCGTCTCCTGCTCAAACCGTTGCCGTATTCCGTTATGGTCAATAGCTATAAAATGTCATGGTCAGTTCATGATATGCAGACTTCTACTAAAGTATTAATCTGTAACAATAAACTTGGCATGTATGTAACTGATCATCACAGGAATAAAAAAAACATCTGATTCCGACAGAGGCGGAAAATGTGTGATTAAGCCCGATTTCTGATCACATGATCGGATCAAGACATCTCTGGAGAAAAGCGACTCGGATATGCAAAGCCGCTCACGAGCCATGAAGCATCTGAATTCAGTAAGACTACACGTTTTAATAAAATCTAAAAAAAGGGTAACTAAAAAGAATTCTATCTAAAAATGCTTTCATATATTTTAATCTCGGTATTAAAACAAACCCAACTAAAAGATCCTTTATGAAGTTAGAGGTCTGGCTGAATTTTTGAGTTCATGAGGAAAAATCTGCTCTGTTTTTATATTTATTGTGTGAGTTTACCATTATAGCTCCCATAAATGAGAAGATCACTGGCATAAGCCTTTATGTATTACTTTGTTGCACCCTTACTATTCTGCTCCTATTGTCATGTTTCCACATAGGTTATTTTAAAATAGCTATATGTAGTGTAATTGCTATGGACTGCACAGCTATGACATGATTGCTGTAATCTATTTGTGCGCCTGTGCCTCATATCTACACAAGGTCCAACAGGTTACCCTGAGACATTTCCTTATCTCGCAATGACGACCCACAGGAATGCAGAAACTGCAGAATACAAAACGATGATACAGAGGGGTTGTCAAACACAAGCCTATATATTTCATCCATTCTTTATGAAACAGCCTCTGTATATGAACAAAAAGAAAGAAACATAAATATTTGAACACGGCTTAAAAACTTTGGATTTTGCCTCAACGATTATAAGAGCCCAGTTTTTAATGCACTTGTTTCTCAAAGTGCGATGAAAGCATCCCTCATGAAAGTTTTATAGTGAAAGTAGTCACAAAAAGAACTCATACATCATATTTAATAGTTAAAAAGTCAAATTTGGAGATTCTCGAAAGTAGAATTTCACTTATACCTCTAGACCAAAGAACCACAAATTAAACTTTTCAGTCATTTTGTTTGATTTGCTTTATGCTTGTTGTATTTAAGTGATTAGTCTTTAGAATCAAACACTACTAGACAATATTTTATACAAACATATATAACATATATATAACATAATATATATAACTATATGTTATATAAAATATATAACATGCTGAATAATATTCTTGCTGATTAATCTTGTCCTCTCCTCTTAATTTAAAGATTGTTGTACACTGACACAAATTAATGAGCAACATGGTGTGAAAACATAAAACAATTGCCCCTACCCCCCACTTGCCCCATAACTTTTGAGTTCGAAGGAAAATCTTTGGGTAATATGGGCATATAACTGAAGGGTCCTTATCGCCACATCTGTTCATGTTTTTTTCTCTTTATTTGTCTCTAAAGTAGATTTTATAATGGTCATGTATATTTTTAATCTTTGCACTGTTATGTATTGTGATTTTAATGCATTTTTCTGATTTGTGAAGCACTTTGAATTACTTTGAGTAGGAATTGTGCTGTACAATGAACTATATATATATATATATATATATATATATATATATATATATATATATATATATATATATAGTGAGGTCAATAAGTATTTTGATCACCCTGTGATTTAGCAAGGTCTCCCGCTTAGAAAACATGGAGGGGTCTAAAATTTTCATCATAGGTGCATTTCCACAGTGAGAGACAGAATCTGAAGAAACATTTAGAAATCACGTTGTACGATTTTTTAAAAACAATTTATTTGTATATTATAATAAGTATTTGATCACTTGATTATCAGATAGATTTCTGACCAGCAAAAACCTGCTGTTCTGCTTTTAAATAGTCCAACTCCACTCTGCTCATGATTCTAAATTAGTGGCACCTGTTTGAGGTTGTTAGCTTGCATAAAGGCACCTGTGCACCCCAGAATCAGAAGTCTAACTACCAACATGGGCAAAACCAAATAGCTGTCAAAAGACACAATTGTAGACCTTCACAAAGCTGGAAGTGGCTACGGGGCAATTGCCAAGCAGCTTGGTGAGAAAAGAACAGCTGTTGGAGCAATTGTCAGAAAATGGAAGAGGCTAATGATGACTGTCAATGTCCCTCGGACTGGGGCCCCTCGCAAGATCTCACCTCGTGGGGTATCAATGATGCTAAGCAAGGTGAAGAATCAGCCCAGGACTACACGGGAGGAGCTGGTCTATGACCTGAAGAGAGCTGGGACCACCGTTTCCAAGGCTACTATAAGTAATACATTAAAACGTCATGGTTTAAAATCATGTATCGCACGAATTATGTATCCCCTGCTGAAGTCAGCCCATGTCAAGGCCCGTCTGAAGTTTGCCAATGACCATCTTGATGATCCAGAGGAGTCATGGGAGAAAGTCTTGTGGTCAGATGAGACCAAAATAGAACTTTTTGGTCTTAACTCCATTCGGTGTGTTTGGAGGAGGAAGAAGGAGGAGCATTATCCCAAGAACACCATACCTACAGTGAAGCACGGCGGTGGAAGCCTCATGCTCTGGGGGTGTTTTTCTGCACAGGGGACAGGACGACTGCACTGTATTAAGGAGAGGATGAACGGGGCTCTGTATTGTGAGATATTGGGCAGAAACCTCCTTACCTCAGTCAGAGCGTTGAAGATGGGTCGTGGCTGGGTCTTCCAGCATGACAATGACCCAAAGCACACAGCCAAGAAAACCAAGGAGTGGCTCCATAAGAAGCATATCAAGGTTCTGGAGTGACCTAGCCAGTCTCCAGACCTAAATCCAATAGAGAATCTTTGGAGGGAGCTGAAACTCCGTGTTGCTCAGCAACAGCCCTGAACCCTGACAGATCTAGAGAAGATCTGTATGGAGGAGTGGCCAAAATCCCTGCTGCAGTGTGTAGAAATCTAGTGAAGAACTACAGGAACCGTTTGACCTCTGTAATTGTTAACACAGGCTTCTGTACCAAATATTAAAGTTGTTTAACTCAATTGATCAAATACTTGTCACAGTAATATACAAATAAGTTGTTTTAAAAAATCGTACAACGTGATTTCTGAATGTTTCTTCAGATTCTGTCTCTCACTGTGGAAATGCACCTATGATGAAAATTTTAGACCCCTCCATATTTTCTAAGTGGGAGAACTTGCTAAATCACAGGGTGATCAAATACTTATTGACCTCACTGTATATATATCACCTAATCTTGACTGCAGCGGTGGTGTGGTGCCACGCAGACTATTTGTTAGGTGTTACGCTCTTCGGGGAAGCAACCGTCTGACGCGGTTCAGGCATCCACGGCGTGCGTTAAAAAGTGATAATGCACACTTAGTCGGCCATTAACCCTTACTTATAAGACATTTGTAAGATATCAACATGTGTAGATGTCTTACAAATTCTGGCGCTGATCAACACTGATAAGACAGTTGTATATGTCTACAAATTCTAAAAAATGTAATATAAAGGCTTTACAAATGCTAATAAATACTAATTGTCTTTTGTTGTGTCTTAACAAGTGTTTAAAGATGATCCACCTTTTTGCAATGTGTGTGCATCAGTCCCTGCTTGTGTGTAATCACCTGCCTGCCTTGTGTCTCACTAGCCAACTGTGCGATGTTCTCATTTCGTAAATAATCATCATTTTGTTATGCGGTTGTCTTGCTGTCATGAAATGAGATTAAAGAAAAATAAAACTTGAATATTTAATTGCACATCAACTGACTTGAAATGCCAAACTAATTTTCAGATAGGAAAATGCTGATCTTATTGATCTTAACTTTCTAATCATTACATTTACAACACCAACAGTAAAATGCCTCGTTCTATTAAAAAGCTTGTGTTTCTCAGTAATCTCACACTGTGTAGTATTTTGACTTAGCGAAAATACAAAAGAAAACATCTGCAGATGCAAAACATCCAAATGCAAACATAGTCAGGTGACTAATCTAATTTCTCTAGACTTAAAACTACGTTTGTTATTATTTACAATTTATGCTTTCTTATTGTTTTATGTTTCTATTAGAACTTTACTCTTTAAACTGAACTAAATGTTTACTTAAACCAAAACTACTCAAACTCCCCATCTTGCTATCTAAACACATAGGAAATGCATGTTAGTCTTTCTGCCACAGTTTCTTTTACTCATGTGCATTGGAAGAAGCTTACCGAGCCATGACAAGTCAAAGTGTTGTCGTCTCCTTGTTCACATTGGGAATCGCACTCCACACACACTGACCCGTTGGCATACTCTCGAATCTCCCTGAGAAAAAGTTACAAAAGCATAGAGAGAAGAAAGCTTTCATGAATATAGCATATCATAAGTTTACGGAGTCAGACCTTTTAATAAAATCTGCCTCTGTACTGGAGTTATAGGTGTGAAAAAAAGATTAGTGGGGATCTGGCAGTAATTCCAATATTATGAGGATATCAGGAGGAATGGCTGACATTTTAATTTATACCAACCTGTGCCCAAACAAAGAGATTGTGAAAGAAAAAAATCCTATTAAGGTTTCTGTGTCTGTAAAAGCAAAATGTTGTAATGTGTAATTTTAACCGTATTCCTGCTTCAGATTTAGCACCCCGTCAAATTTTACAGGCAAAGTTGTTGCAGTAACCCCCACCAGAAGTTAAAAAAAGCAACTGGCGTTTTTCAAATCAGTTATTTTCTAAAGTCCTAAAATGCTATTGATAAAATTGATTTGGCAAACAGAGATTTGTCACAGAAATGTGGGTTATTCTGTTACTTTTATACAAGTAACTAAAGTTTTATACATATATCACAATGCCATTTTTACCCTTGTTTTTTAGTATGAACACTTTCCAAAATAACAGCACTTTTCATGACCCCAAATAGTCTGTAGATAACCTTTTTTCACTCAATGTCCAAATCCATTCAGTGTAAATAAAAAAGATCAAAGGTTTTAGAATGAAAGAGGATTTATAACTCGCGGGTCTGACTCCGCTGTGCTGTGTAGTATTTTTTTTTTTTTTTTACTAAAAATCAATTAATCCAAGTGCTGCATCATTACATTTTCTGCACTCTGTTTATAACAGTAAAACACTAAAATGGATTCAAAAATTCATTACATCTGACCACATTCTGTCTGAGTTGGCCATTTGCTTTTGTTACTGACTGAGACTGAAGATTGATTTGGAATTCGAGTCTTTCGGTCAGGAGGGAGAAACGGCAGCAATCAAGAGAAAAGAAACCCCAACTTCAATCCCAGTGGGAAATAAATCAAATTAGTATTAATTATGCTTCATCTGGCCTTCACAAAACCTTCAAAGGGGCAAGGAAGGTAAGGCTTTGTCAGTATGTGAGCTGGTTGAAATAATAAGCTGCAGTGTAGATGGAAGATACTGATGAGACCAGCAGGGTCTACAGACTCCATACTTTTTTCCTGTATGTATTTTTTTCTAAAAAAAATAATATGCTTAAACTAAAAGGTATACTCACTAAATATAGATAAAGCTCAGTCAGGTACTGTTTGTCTCTTATTTATTTCAAATCTTATCATGGGTTAATCAGAAAAAAATGCTAAATTCCCCTTTGCTTTGGACAAAAGGTACCATTGCTGAGCTTCAAAAAAAGTGGCAGTGAGAAAAGAAATTGGTTAAAATCCTGTACTATATATGTGAAGTTAAGCCTGCATGTGTGGCAGTTTTCCAGTGACAAGGAAGAACATAGTTTTGAGAACTGACAAATCCCAGGATTCGCTTCTTGTTACCATGATTTGATTGCCTGATGGGTGACTAGAATAAAAAATAACAATCGTAATGCAACATTTCCTCCATACTCTTTGACACAATCTCACCATGCGATACTACTTAAAGACCAACTTCAAATTATCTTTCATCTATTAAGCGTTCCCAATCTTCTTTTATTTATAAACATGCAGTTTTTAGATAAAAATCATGCCCCAACTTATATTACAGGTGCAACAAAAATGACGGGCGATACTGGAGCTGTCCAGCCGTACAGTTTTGAGTCTGACGTCGGCTTAGACAAGGAAAACAAAGACGTGCATGGATCTATTTGCCTACAAGTAAATGCATCAGAATGGAGTGGAGCAGGGAGCTTTTGATCTGCTGATCATTTTCTACATCGCAAATGTAATCTTTTTCAAACTTAAATTTTTTGTCTACTTCTGATCTACACCAATTTGAATAAAGAAATACTCAGAACGAAAACGTAAGCTTAATTTTCTTAATATATGTCCTCCATCAACAGAAAACTGCTACAATAACATGTTAAAAATATTAAAAACACAAAATTCATCAGAGTGGGTCTTTAAAAATTCCAAACACACACACTAATCAGACCAAGATCAGCACACACTGTATACAATTTCACAAGACTTATTTCCAAATAAAAAGCTTAAATTGTGAAAATCTTATATTAGGTGGTGGAACGGTGCTGTGAGTGTTGATGACGTGCTGGTGAACAGGTAGGCAGGGCGTGGCCCCGTGCGCAAGCAGTGACTGTGACACGCAGTGACACGCCTAGCCCGCCTGCCCCAACTTCAGGTCCTCCTAACTTCTCTCCGTCGCTGCTACCAAACCACATCATCCAGCTTTAGAGAGGAAATTGAGAACAGAGGGACCGCAAAGGGAGCATAAAAAAAGCTTGAGGAGGAAACAAAGGAAGAACCCAAACATTACTTTTAAAGTTTATAAGCAGCTATTCTGACCTTAAAGAGGGAAGTAGTAGAAGCATCAAGAGACTTATATTGATGAAAGTCTCTGCAGAGACACCTTTTTCAAAAAAAAGTTTTTTTAAACTCTTGTGTTTCTCTTCAATTCCAACTAAACTTGAAAATTATCCGAAAACCTTCGGTTGATCTTAATACATGAAACTGGATGCTAAATCCTCTTTGCTTTCAACACCAGTCAAAACAAATTTTTTGATGGATTCCAAAATAACAACTTGCAAAAAGATTTGTTTAAAAATTGCACAGATTAAGTTGGATTAGGTTACAATTTGCAAAGCAATTTCTAAAGACTCCCTTTCAATGCCTGTATGTTGTTAACTGTTGGAATTCTCACAAATAATTCCTGAAATGAGATGTTTCTGTCTGTTATCTCATGCAGCCACTCATAAAATGTATGTATAATAATGTGAAAATTCAATGGCAGTAACACTGAGTTTGTTGGTTTTTCATGCTGCGTTCACACCGAACATGATTTACAGGATAGATGCATCCATATGATTTGAGCATCCTGTTGCGATTTCGGAAGCACGACATGTTTAGAGTTCAAATACCTGAACTTTGGCAAAGAAGACGTGTCACATCAACCAATCAGGAACTCAGTTTTTGGCCGTAATGTGTTCAGTGATGCAATTAGGGGTGGAGTCAAAACCAACATTGGAGAGAATCTGATTGTTCTTGTCCTGAACTTTATAAATGTTTTTATTAACATCCAGACCATAACAATTATTTTATTCTTATTTTTAGTTTTTCCATCCTATGACTAATGTGGGACAGCAAGGTGTCAAACTGGGTCACAGAAAGACTGAAGTATCGCTGAAAGTGTCGTCTTTTAGACACACCTCCTTCAGGACAGGCTGACCCTCACCCCACTAGCTGAGTCTCTAAATGATGATCTCATGAACCCACACATGGAGACATGCTTTCCAATGTTTTGGTGGGGCTCTTCAAAATAACTACACTTAATCTATCAACATTGTCTGCGTGTCCATGTATTGTAAATGAGATACACAGACACTGCTCCATGTAGCAGGCGAGCAAAAAATATTTGGCGGTAGCTCCTCCCACACACGAATGAGGCGTAAATTCATGAACACATTTTTAGAGAGGCGTCGAGCAGCAATCTCATCACACATCTAAATAGTAGCCTTGTGGTAGAGTGTCTGCCCTCGTACTGGAAGGTCATGAGTTCAAATCCTGGTCGAGTCATACCAAAGACTCTAAAAATGGGACCCAATGCCCCCCTGCTTGACACTCAGCATTGGGTTGGGTTGGATAGGGACTGTGTCTGCAGCTCACCGCTCCTCCGGGGGATAGGTCAAGAAAACACATTTCACACACCTAGGAGTATGACTACTAATAGGATTTAGAGGGGATCTATGCAAATTTGACGATGGAATCAGGTTGTGTGTGAATGTAGCATAGAATACACAAGCTAGTCCTCAATCAGTGGCTTTCTACTTGTTTTCTTTCTAGTTTCCTATCATCAAAACAAACCTGATCAAGGTAATCTACAGCAGTGTCTGACAGTGTCTGACAACAAGAAGGACATCAGCCCTCTGGGATTTTTGAACTGCTATAAAACAACAAAGCCCTTGTAATTTTTCAACTCAAATACAACAAAACAATTCTGGCATCTATGCTGTAGATGGGATCTGTGCCTTTTGTCATACACCTGTTTCTTCATATCATTTTAATATGTTACAATATTAAAAATTTAGGAAAAAAATGACTTTCACTCTTAAACTGGATTATAAGTCAGTTAGCATTTTTGCTACTTTTAAAACTATAGAATACTTTTATGACAAAATATAAACTTCTTTATTTGCATTGCACCAGGGACCATTTGAGTGACTGATGAAAGGTTCCTTTAATAATAGTGATCAAACATTTAAATCTTTGATCTTATTATTCTGGATCAAACATTTTTTTTATTATTTAGACTTTCATTTGCACTGCACCATTCCATTTGAGTTATTTTACTTTTTGATCAAAGCTGCAAATAATGAAAATGTATATGTCAAGGTACAGATCAGAGCTGTTTTATCAAATGGTAACCAAAGTGTTATATGAGCTGTTTTTGGCATTTACCTCTTTAAGTGGTCTGTTTATTTACTTTTATTTGAAAATTTCAAACACATTTAGGTGTCTATGAACAGTGCTATTTTTTTTATTTTTTACATGAATGCCAAAAAGACTTCCTTTTATTGGTTTTTCTGTACTTAAAACCTAGCATCACATGTTTTTGAGAAACTACACTGCAGAAGAAAGACATTTCGATTCATCAACTTAATTATTTTCAAAAGTTTTGTCCTCTATTTAGGTACAAATAATAGTGTACAGACAGTCACAAACACAAAATAGGCTTGTTTATTTCAATTGTTTAACTTATCTTTTAGCCAAAATGCAAAAGAGTGTCGGTCCATACTCACTTACCCTTGATAAAGGTTGCAGCTTTTAATGCAAGATCTTCCACGACTGAAGAACTTGCAGGACAGGCACTGGTCTGGGCCGGAACCCCAACAGCCATCGTCTGAGCAGAGCGGGTCACAGACCATGTGATCCCTTGCTGCTCAAAACACATGTAAGCAAAGGAAAGAGAAGAATTTAATTAAGCACACTGTACATGCATAGAAAGAACAAAGTGTCTAAAGGTTTTTTATATTGTAACAAAATAATGATAAGAATAGGCAAAGTCCTGTAATCCCTCATAAAAAACACAAACCACAGTGCATAGTAGAGAATTTGCATTTTTAAATAGCTCTTTTTAGCTTTTGTTTAGCTATTAAAGAATAAATCAAAGAGTAATTGTGATGATGTTTGATGTTGTGGATGTTTTCTGCCTTTTGTATGGCGCCTTGAGACTACCTCAGTCGTGAACTGGTGCTTCATAAATAAACTAAATTGAATTTAATTGAATTATAGAACAGTAGAAAACAGCAGCAAAAGGCTGTTTTGTTTTTATGGCCAAAAAAATAAAACATAAAATAATTCAACCGATGGCTAAAAAAGGTGGTAAAGTCTTGTAGGATTTTTCAAATCACACATTAAAAAAAAAAAAAATTAGAATGATACCAGAGGAAAATACAATTGCATTCAGTCTGACGTTTTTATGTGTTTAATCGCTATTTTAGTGAAGTTTTTGCAAATGCAGTGCTGTAATATGTGTTCTGTTTCTTCTACCACATTCAAAATTCTTTCACATTCACATTTTTCTGCGTAAGATTTTAAATCAGTTTGAAGGCTCTCTGTAAAACGGGTAGCCATCGACTTTTAAACCAGCTGAACTTTGACCAATGAGGGACTTAGATTTGGTAGTGTGGCACCCCTTTCTTTTATTCAAAGGAATATACACACACATATACAGGGAGTGCAGAATTATTAGGCAAGTTGTATTTTTGAGGATTAATTTGATTATTGAACAACCATCATGTTCTCAATGAATCCAAAAACTCATTAATATCAAAGCTGAATATTGTTGGAAGTAGTTTTTAGTTTGTTTTTAGTTTTAGCTATTTTAGCAGGATATCTGTGTGTGCAGGTGACTATTACTATGCATAATTATTAGGCAACTTAACAAAAAACAAATATATACCCATTTTAATGATTTATTTTCACCAGAGAAACCACTATAACATCTCAAAATATACATTTCTGACATTCAAACAAAACCAAAACAAATCAGTGACCAATATAGCCACCTTCCTTTGCTAAGACACTCAAAAGCCTGCCATCCATGGATTCTGTCAGTGTTTTGATCTGTTCACAATCAACATTGCGTGCAGCAGCAACCACAGCCTCCCAGACACTGTTCAGAGAGGTGGACTGTTTTCCCTCCTGGTAAGTCTCACGTTTCATGATGGACCACAGGTGCCCTATGGGGTTCAGATCAGGTGAACAAGGAGGCCAAGTCATTAGTTTTTTCGTCTTTTAGACCCTTTCTTGCCAGCCACGCTGTGGGGAACTTGGACGCGTGTGATGGAATATTGTCCTGCATGAAAATCGTGTTTTTCTTGAAGGATGCAGACTTCTTCCTGTACAACTGCTTGAAGAAGGTGTCTTCCAGAAACTGGCAGTAGGACTGGGAGTTGAGCTTGACTCCATCCTCAACCCGAAAAGGCCCCACAAGCTCATCTTTGATGATACCAGCCCAAACCAGTACTCCACCTCCACCTTGCTGGCCTCTGAGTCGGACTGGAGCTCTCTGCCCTTTACTGATCCAGACACGGGCCCAGCCATCTGGCCCATCAAGACTCACTCTCATTGCATCAGTCCATAAAACCTCAGAAAAATCAGTCTTGAGATATTTCTTTGTCCAGTCCTGACGTTTCATCTTGTGTGTCTTGTTCAGTGGTGGTCGTTTTTCAGCCTTTCTTACCTTGGCCATGTCTCTGAGTATTGCACACCTTGTGCTTTTGGGCACTCCAGTGATGTTACAGCTCTGAAATATGGCAAAACTGGTGGCAAGTGGCATCTTAGCAGCTGTACGCTTGACTTTTCTCAGTTCACGGGCAGTTATTTAGCGCTTTGGTTTGACCCTGTTGACTATTTTGAATGAAACGCTTGATTGTTCGATGATAACACTTCAGAAGCTTGGCAATTTTAAGAGTGCTGTGTCCCTCGGCAAGATATCTCACTATTTTTGACTTTTCTGAGCCTGTTAAGTCCTTCTTTTGACCCATTTTGCCCAAGGAAAGGAAGTTGCCTAATAAGGTAGTGGTAAGGCAGTCGACCTCTGACTGGAAGATTGCAGGTTCGATGCCCGCCTTGCCCGCCTATATGTCAAAGCGTCCTTGGGCAAGACTCTGAACCCCACCTTGCCTCTGGTTGGCGCCAGTGTTTGCAGTGATAGCAGCGGAGCTGCCATCAGTATGTGAATGGGTGAATGGGACTGTGACTGTAAAGTGCTTTGGGCCTTCGAATAATAATAATAATACAGTGATTTGATTTGATTTGAAATGGTTTTGATTTGAAATGGTTTATTTCAAGCAATCAAGTAGAAACAATACACAAAAGGAATATAATCTTCAGTTATACATTCATACAGTAACTACCGGTAATCAAACTTAGGATAATTAGACATAATAAATATTGCTTGAAAGGGAGTGGAAGGAAGCGAACTTATATAATTCCACCCCGTTATACTACAACCATTTTAATACATGATTTATCAATATCCGGTTCCCAGTTTTTTATCAGACAGAATTAAAAATCATAAGGTTTCGATAAGGCACATGAAAAAGATGAATTACTTAATTATTATGTTAAAAATAAAAAATAACTTTTAGAAATCAACATGGCAAATGCAGATCAGTTATCTAAAATATGTTACTCATAAACGTCATTCATATGATTAGAACATAATACTATATCAGTAAAATAGACACAACACTGTTTCAGAGATTTTCATAGTGAACTTTCATCAAGTATCAAAAGTTAAAAAACGTGCAAAATTATGCTACATTAGGAAAGATTTTTGAATCAATTTATCAATTTTTCAATTTTTGGAGCAAGTGAAATAATATCATTAAACATCGATCAATTTAACCATTTTCAATAAGTGATTAATCATTTATTTTACTTTTTTTTTTTCTTTTTTTTTTTCTTTTTATATTTAATAAGGTAATGCTGTAAGGGAAAAAAATAAAAAATAAAAAAAAATAAAAAATAAAATAAGAGGGTCCACAATCCGTCAATTATCCAAGGTTGGCATATCTTCTGCTGAAAAAACAGCTGATCTTCTAGGTTCAAAACAGTTTGTAGTCTCTTCCATGTTATGTCTGCAGACATTAGATTCAGGTCCATATCCTTCTTCAGCTGATATCAGCTCGGTGAAAGTTGAGGTCAAGTTGTCTGCAGGTCAGAACTCTCTGCTGTTGATTCAGGTGACGTCAGACAGATGGAGAAAGTGATGAATCCACGTGTCATATTTCTTGAAATTATTTGACTCTTTGGTTTATTACTCCATGTTGATTCAGACAACCGTGATCAAGCACTTCTCAAAGTCTTTCATGGGGATCACAACCAGAACCTTGGACCGGTCCGGTGGACCGAGTGGTTTGACGTAAATCCTGCAGCCTTTAACCCAAGTGTTCTCTATCTTCTTCTGCGTCCTGAGAAGCCATGCATGTTTGGAGATTTCAGCATTCCTCCTGGTCAGATGGTCGTTCAGATAAACATTAGATCCTTTGAGGTTTTTACGTTGATTCATCAGAGCTAGCTTGTGTTTGTGATTCACAAACCTGATGAGGATCGCTGGTTTATCCGTCTCCTTTCTCCTGGGGAGCAGGTGGCAGGTCTCGATGGTATTGAGATCCAGGGAAATCCCTTTAGATGTGAGAAATGAATGTATTTGCTGATCCAGAGACTCTACACCGCGCTCCGTATTAGCACTGCTAGCTACGCTAGCGCTAGCATTAGCATTAGCAGTGCTTGCTCCTGGAGTTAGCTTCGCTCCAGGCTTGATTGGTAATCCAGTGAGAATGACATTATTCATCCTTACTTGCTGTTCCACATCGTCCAGTCTTTTCTCCAGAATGTCGACCCGGTTTTCTCGTTGCTCGTTTTGAGCCCGAAATCTTCTGAACTCTTCCATCATCTCCATGAGTGGCGTTAGCTTAGCCGACACCTGATCCATAAAAGAATTAAGCGTTTCTTGAATGCTATCAAGAGCTTTTTTGAGGTCTTCATATTCTTGGGTTTTCTTAGGGGGCATGGTCAGCTCTCTTTCTGGAGAAAATTAACTTTTCAAGTAATTTAAAGATAGTTGTATCTGCTGAGAGCCGCGACCACGCGTCCTGCCCGTAACCCGGAACCGGAAGATCCCTCGCTATAACGCGGTTTACTTTTCACGGTTTCGCTACTTCACGGATTTGCATAGTGCATTGTGTTCTGCATTCTGATTGGCTAAAAAAGTCACTCCGCTTCTTCTCTACCCGTGCGCCAAAAACGTTGCAGTTTAATATCTGCACGTACGTAAAACAGCTTGCCAAATTTACATTACATACGTGCAAATTCTCTTGCAATATCGAGTTTCTCTTAAACCCATAGAAAAAAGAGCGACAACAACTGCCTATCACTTTGTTCTTCTCCCGAACAAACACACCTGCACCGCGGGCTTCAAAGGGAGAAAACACTGCAGAGCGAAGTCAGGATGCAGCGGCTCGGTCTGAAGAGCAGTGAATTACACCTGAGTCACTATTTATCCCACTGTACTTTGTATCTTTTTCATAATCATTTTAAATTTTCTCCCGTTAAATCCAATTACTCGGGTCGCGGTGGGCAGGGCTAATCTCCGTGATTTGAAGCCTTCTGTTCACATTTATTGTTAAAATTATTACGTGACAATACAGTACAGAAGTTATTTGTTTAAAAAAATTTTTTCTAAAGTACTTTTATTTGTGAAACAAATGCTTTAGCCTTTAAATGGTTTGTTCTTTCTTTTTAATGTATAATAGAGTTTTTAGTTGTATAATAATTGTAAAAATAAATAAATAAAGGTTTCTACTTCACGGATTTTGCCTATCACGGGTTCTATTTGGAATGTAAGCCCCGCGAAAAACAAGGGTTTACTGTAATGTGCTTTTCCAGATGCTCAAAGTGCTTACAATGTGTCCATTATTCATTCACTCCCTATGTATACTTGGTAATGACGGAGGCGTCGCTGCCAGTTCGCGCCTACGGTCCCTCTGACCATCACCGGGACATTCATATGCATTTAAACACTAGTTAGTGGAGCCACATTGGAGGCAGAGAGGGTGAAGTGTCTTCCCAAGGACACAATGACACTTGACTGGGGGGAGCAGGGAATCGAACCGCCAACCCTTCTATCATTGGCTTGGCTCAACCTCCTGAGCCACTGCCGCCCTAAGAAGAACATTATAGTTAGCCAGCTGAGGCTGTATGGACTACAGCTGATTAAGATTAGTTTAGAGCCTATCATTGAATAACTGCTTAAAGACCTTCCATAATTCCCATCTAGACAATGCCATCTATCTCCTTTACTCCCCAATGTAAAATGCATCTTCTTCAGTTTGACTTTGTCTTGCTTTAAAAAAACTAAATCAATTTGTTTGGATTTCAAATTTAATTCTCTCTACCTTCTATAGCTTACATCAAATGCTGTAAAGAAACTCCTGCTGTGATTGCCCTTCCGGCCACATGTAAGCCACAGGCAGTGTTTTAGTGTCATCTGAGTCTGTATTCAGAATGCTTGGAGCATACATTCTGACAAAAGGATGCAGATGCACAAAGAAAGGCAGAACTCAAGTCTGAAAGCAGAAGATGAAAGCTTTGCCTCTCATAAGAGATAAAACCACCCCTGTTGGGATCCCAGCACCACAGGTAAACTAACGATGTGAGAGGAATGAGGAGTGGATGAGAGAATGGATACTGAAGTAATGGCATTATCTGAGCAGCCAGTTCAAAAGCATACATCAAATGCATCTGAAATGGCAAAAAAAAAAGGGTATAGTCATGTGGGAGACGGAAGAAAAGACTATGATGGCGATTATGATAACTGCTTCACTGAAAGAAGGATAGCAGAAAGACCGACTTTGAATAAATATTCCTTAGAAAGATGATGGCTGCACAATGGTTTGGGGTTTGTTCTGATGCCTTAAAGAAGGATGATGGGGAGACTGTCCATCTGCACCTGGGGCTGGGATCACTCCTACTCTGGGACCTGGGTGGGGGAACCCTCTTGGTTGCTATGGGTGGCATCTACCAAGGCCGCAAGATCTGGAGAGGCGGGTAGGCAGGCAATGCACCTGGGGGGAGGAGCTAGCTGGCAGTGACCCCCTCTCCCATGGTTGCCACATGGATTCAGGCCTCTCCTCTCTCAGCTTGAATTGGACCATAGACATGTAGGACCCTTGGTGGTGGTGGTGGGGGTGCTTGGACATCACTGCCAGCAAGCAAGGGGATGCCCTATCAGTGCCCTACCTGCCAATTTTAACTGCACCATAGACATTTAGGCCCCCTTGCTTGGACATCATTGTGAACAATCAGGAGATGCCCTCTCAGTGCCCTACCTGCTGATTTTAACTGTACCCTTTAGTACACACACCCTTTACCTCACAACAGTATACACTCCAACACCGACAAACACACCAACACACATACAGCATTTTTGTACGATTTGTCTGTTTTCTCACTTCTCTCCTTTACTGCTCTCATGCCGTCTTCTCCTACATCCTCCTGACTTTACCAAAGTCACACAACAACACATTAGACGCATCGCACCATAGGGCGTGCCATCCATTTTGGAGAAAATTCAAAACTTAAGTGTGCCCTATAGTCGTGAAAATACGGTAACTAGAAAAAATATTGCAACCATAAATTGCTTTCAGAAAATCACATTTAAAAAATTCTCCTACGACAAGAATAAAGTTTCATAGAGACCTTGTGATGTCATGCTACTCAAAGTGCTTTACATAAAAACATAATTAAATTGTAAAAACAAAAGAACAAGAAATTATACAAATATTTTGTTTAACACCCAGACCCACACAATGCCAATACACCCCCCCCCCCCCACACACACACATACATACACACACCATGATATGAAGAATGATAAAATTATGTAATGTAGAAATTTGGCTTTGTACTTAAAGGGGGAAACGATATTTTGAGGGCGTGTCCACATCAGTGACCCTCCACTCAGGTTCACAGAATACACTCCCAAAAAACTAAAGCAATGTCTTTGTTTGCTTTCTGAGATTCTTCAGTGACGGCGACTAATTTTAGGGAGATGGTTCTATTCAGATCCTGTAATCCAAACAAATCTCCAAATGGAAATGGTCAGAAATGGACGGCCTCTGGAGTGGTGGAACATGTCCAATGATGAGAAGTCACAACTTTGATGGAGGCCACTGATGGTGAATTGTAACATGGAATTTTCGGCTCTGTGTACACAAAACTTCTCCATAAAAAGCTATCAGGTCAAAGGTTTGGCTAAGAAACGGCCAGTGGAACAACAACAGAACTGCAACATAGAGATTGGATAAATTAAACAACCAAAAAATTGAATGATGAAAAGCAGAGGATCCCTTTCAGAAGATCTTGAGCTGAATCATTTAAGTCTACCAAGTCTATGTTGTAAATGAAAAAAAGTTGCTCCATGGGTGAAATGATGCAACCTAGACAGAAGCTTGGTCACTTGGGTGAGAGTTTGGGATATTCGAAAGATGTAAAATGTCTAAGATCCTAGGTAACATCACATTACTTACATTCACTCAGGGCTCAGAAATGTGCCTTTAAGCAACCACTTCTAATAAAATGTCTAAGTAAATGCACGTATATCAGTGTTTTGTACTTGTTCATTTAATACTCTCACAGTCATCCATCACTATGCAAGTTTTTTAGTCAGTTTCCGGACACTACGAACAAAAGCCATGGACATTGAACATGGGTCAAAAGTTAAACCAGTTAAACTTTGACCAATCAAGAAACTCAGATTTAGTAATGGCGTATGGGTAGCGTCATTTTTGGAAGTGCCAATCATTTGAAAAGTGATAATGAAGGAAGAATTTATAATAATCGTTTGTGTCCAGAGCAAGATTGGAAAGTTCGACATTTCTCACCATGCCACCATGTGCTACCTCAGGTAGCGACACTCCAGTGTGAACACTTTATGCTAAAAGTCCATCTAGGGATGACCGTTTAGCCTGTTTTTGAACACTCATCACATGCCTGAAGTGTGCGTCGCTTTAAGAGTAGATCGTAAACAAATTTTGGCTTCAGTCCATACACTCCAAAACGTTAGCAAAAGATATACATTTTTGAAAATATTTTAAATACGTGTGTGTACTTTTTCAAATCGCAATCTTTGTATTTTTTATATCGTTATATATATTTTATAAAGTTAGGCAAATACTTTTGCAGTGTGATTACTCCACATCCTCGTATTTTGAGTCTTTTTTTAGACACTGCTCTGCACACATGTAAAACCATGTCAAGGATGTGAATCATGAATAACCCTCTAATCTTCAAAGTCACAAGGGAAAGTCTGTGCACTTGTGTGTATGAGAGTGTTTTTATGCTCAACACTAGGAGCTGCCAGAAGACAGGAGCACAGTGAACAGCAAAAAAGGGGCCAACTCAATAATGCAAATCTTTCCTCATTAATGCGCATCACTGTAAAAAATAAAATTACATCAAATCGGGTTTTACTGGGCAGCAAATGAAGAAAAACAATCAGATTTTAACAGGCATTCAGTAGGGGTGCGATGTTAAATGAACAGATGACACATGCAGGTGTGTGCTGACACAGGCCAAGATTTTTTTAGTATACTTTGTTTTTAATAATCAATGACCATATGTAGTCAATCCAAATGGTATTTTCCAATATCCCTATAATCAATTGAGTTCAATTTGATTATTATTTTTTTTAATGGTATCAGTCAATTCAATTGGATTCAACAACTTCCCTCAGACAGACTGATCTGGTTTGATTGTTGGGAAATAAATTAATTTGTTGATTAGTTTGATTAATGATTACATCCCTTGCAGTATGCCTATATATTTTTTTAAGTATATATATATATATATATATATATATATATATATATATATATATATATATATATATATATACTGACTTTACAACTGCACCTGACCTTTTCGTAAAATCACTACATGACCTTTATTTTACATTTTAAGCAAAGCAAAGGTAAAATATTACTGTAACTTCTCCATTTACATAGATACAATTGATATTTTCCTTGAATGTAGTTCCACTCTTTAAAATACTTAAATACACATGAATTCTATGATTTACACAGTTTTTAAGGTTTTACAAAGCGAAGGGTTCAAGTCAGGTTTGGAAAACATTTTCAAACTTTTTTTTTCCCATCGACTTACCGCATTCCAGTGGATTTCGGTTGTTACGGACCAGAACCTTTTGGTTTGGAGATCGGAAAAGCCTTGTCCAATTAACAGTGTTGTAGTAGCAGAGTTGTTTGTTCTCAGCAATGTGCACATTTCCTGCACTGATCTCCTTTAGTGACTGAAGTAAGAAAGAGGAGATCCCTTGTTGCTTCAGCACCAGCAGGGAAATCCCACTGAAAGAGGAAAAACACATGATGGGATGAGACCACAGGGCAAGACAGGGTGATGTACGAAGTTAAAAGAAGAGAAAAAAAAACTGTGTTACAATACACAGAATATGTATTCATTTTGTGGATTTGTTTTTAAGTTCATAACTATGGAAATAACTACTTAGCCTTCTTTCCCCCTAAATCCTAGTTTATTAACATCTGATCAATTTTGCATCAGCAGGTACAGTTTCAGGTCACATAGCCCTGAATTTAACAGTTTTATGAAGAGTTTTCATTTTTCTTTTTTAGATTTCTTTAACTTTCAAAGGATGTTTTAACTGTAGAACTTGAGAAAAAAGCCTTGAGTTTTAAGAACAAGACTTTAGACATTCATTTCTAGATGAAAGTGGCGTGGGTATTCAGATGTAGGGATGTTTAGTACAAAAGTAGAAGTACGAATTTTAAAGACCTACACCGATAAAAATTACTTTTAACATGTTGGTTCATTTTTCTGATGATGGAAAACATCTGTTCATCTGAATTTCATGTCTTTCGTTATAGAAGCATGGACTGATTTGTTAGGGCATTTGCACATCACTGCAGCTTTGTGTCAACAAATGATGTAAACCCCACTGATTTTGAGGGCAATAATCATCAAAGAGGACCAGGGAGTTGAGAATATTATCTTATAATTATTTAGAAAACCAAGACTTTCTTCTGTTGCATTCGCTTCAATTGTCTAAAACACTCTGAACTGTAATGATTGCTTGATCAGTTTGTACTGTTTGTTGTCCAATGTGATGAAACTTGGTCATTTCTACATTATAGTAAAATAGTGTCTCGATCCAAAAGGTATTTTCCAATATCAATTATCGATTTATCTCGTTTTGAAATGATGTTTTAATGGTATAAGTCGATTTGAATCAATTAAAACTTTGCCTCAGGCAGATCGATCTAGTTTGAAAAAAAAAAATAAAAAAAATAAAAAAAGGTGGAGACTGGATATGTATCCAAAAAGAGGAGGTTAAACATTTTGCCCTACCACAACTCACTATCACCACAAGAGAAATTTTGTTGCAACTGAACCATGCATCACCATTTCCTTCCCGTTGCTCTAAATCCAGCCAGCATTTAGATCTTACAACAATACACCAGGACACACCGGGTTTGTCTTAATGGGCCTTCACTGTGTTTTTCAGCTCATAGCAGGCATATTAATGTCAGTGTCATGTGTGAGGAGCCTTAGGTTTGTGGGGTTTTAAGCTCTATGCTTTCATTCAGGCAATTCTATGCAGCACATGTGTTCATTAAACTCCAGTTTATGCAGTAGGCTACAGCAACAACTCATTCACTTTATTCAGAAAATCCTTTAGCTTGACTTCTAAATCCTTCCTGTTTTTGCCGCCTGCCTCCATTCTATCCTTTTACGGATTTTAAATACCACAGCATGCTAGTATGGTGTCAGACCCATCACACACAGAATTTGTAAGATCAAGCACATGGCAAAGTTGAGCGCCAAGCTATAATTTGTACTGCAGCTTAATGTTGCCATCAGCAGGCAGGTGCAATTGGCTTACAAATTCTCACAAGTGTAAACATGCACACACACAAAATTATGCAGTGCATCAGAAGTAAACACTCATGCTTTTTCTATGTAAATGTCACATTTGTGAGCACTCATGCACAAGGAAAAGCATGTAAGGGAGAAAAAAACATGTAAATGTCAAAAAATAAAAAGCACTTAATAGTTTTAAAAGTTTATTGTTCTTTAATAATAACAATTTAGCTGAAAGGCAGAGTTTCTGGATGTAGTAAACCTGCTATGGACAGATTCAGCGAGTGACCTCAACTGTTTGATGCCTTAAACCCGTTTTACCTGCCTTGTCTGCTGAGAAAAGAAAAGAAAAATCTCTACCGGGGAAGGAGATTTGACAAGAAACGTTATTTTATGAGGGGAAGAATACAATGGAACCGCTATTAAATGTGCCAGGATAAATGTACCACTGACACCCTCTTTTGGATCCCACTGTCAAATGAGAGTTTATTCTACAACACACTGACAGCTAACACGGAGGAAAGACTCCATGAAGGTTTTATTACGCTTCCACAAGTCTCCCTCAGTTTCTCTATTTTGGCACTATAACCGAGTCTTACACCTTTTTTTTCTGGCTGCACATGTTTTATTTTAACCTGGTATTAAAGATATTCTTAAAAATAAACTCTTTGGCATGTTGCAAAACAGATTTGTCATTTGTGACCCAAATTTTAAATTGAAATAAAAACACTTACTCTATATGCCTATGGGTACATTTAAGATATTTTTTGATTTTTAATTAAAGGCCTTGAAACTTTATTAATTTATAATTTCTTTGTTTCTAAGGATTGCAACAGTTTTTTTTTTTAGCTTCTATCATTGTCTTTTTGATTTGACTTTATCCATGCTGACTGAAATCCTCTTTGCCATGAATTTTATTTTTAATTTTATGTTTTTGTAATTACCTTAGAGTTTATTGTTTATTTGAGATAACACTTAAAACACCCTACACCCTTAAAAACTAAAAAATAAATATATCTTTATAAATACTTCTATAAATTAAAAAAGTCATGAAAATATAAAAAGTTTGAAACAGCAAAATAAAAATTTACCACATTTTTTTAACAGTCCAAAATGTTATTAAAAGACAAGAAATGGAATTATTGTGTGTTTGGTGACCTCTGTCAGGCATCTGGGATTTTGAAGCCAAGTTTCAGTAGACTGTATCTATCTTTTTTCTATGACATGTTTGTCTAAACTCTATTGGTTATTTAATCTTTACATTTTTCTGCTACATCATAAATGTTTCTACTTGATCTAGGCTTAGTTTTCACATGTTTAATTTAAGAAATTTTTAGAACCTATATTAAAGCAGTTAACTGGTGTATAATCTCGTACCTGTATAATGCTCTTCCTCCAATAGTTGCCAGGTTGGAGAAAACACTCAGGTCAGTCATGTTGTCAGGCCAAGATTGGATGTTAAGGTAACCTAAATCCAAACACACACAAGCACAATTGTGTTACCTGTACAGATCAGGAAGAGGGAATATTAATTTCAAAGAAGACACAATCAAATATAAAATGACTATATTCTCCTCTTTCATGATAAACTTAATATTCCAAAACCATATTGACCAACTCCAAGCTAAAGAAGCAATTATCTGGTACATGACATATGTAATATCAACTTTAGAAATGGAATAAGTGCATGACAGCATACCAATATTTTTTCATTTTTTCCCCTCCGTTCTGTTCTGTTAAATCATTTAAAGAAGTAAATGAAAAACTGAAAGGATGGCTGCTGCTCATTTGGAATTTTCAATAATGGATTCAGAAGTATAAAATATTTAGTGGTGGAACAGTGGGTAAGTACAAACCCCAAGTCAACAGTAGAGGACCAACAATGCAGCTGGTTGAGGGCACGAGAAAAAGGATGACGTTATGTATCTAAAGATTCGACTCTTTAAGGCATCTGGCCCTAAAAGTTTATTTAGAAGATAATTTATGCACCTCAAAGTAGTTTTTTCTGCTCCATAAGTCAGTTCTTCAAATCGTAAGAGACTGTATGGATAAGCAGTGAGCTGTCGACTAAATAAACCTCTAAAGGCCAGTTGCTTTGAGGATTTGAATCCTGTGACTATGTGACCTGAATGACTGAAAATCTCTACAGAGACATTATGTACTGAAAAACAGTTAAATTACAAAAAGATGCATGTTGGGTTGTTCTCTCACACTTAAAAGGTTGATTTGATTTCTCCATAATAGGCTTGTTGACAACTTAATAATAACCTTCAGCAGCATCTTCATCCCTTTGCGCGCATTCTGGCTTGTTACTGCCATCCCAGAAGAAGAACAGAGCCTCTGAACAGATTCTCATTAACAATGTTTGATGAGGTGCCGTTTAAAGAGTCAGATAACGTTAAAGAATCACACACAGCCCATGTTGGAGAGAGTATGGATGCTCCTATTTGGTAAAAAAAAAAAAATAAAAGTAGAAGAGGGACTTTTCTTGTCTTCACTGCAAAAGTACTAAACCTTCAAATGAGCCAGTCAAAAGAGGCAACATATTAACAAGTTTTTTTTTTTTTTTTTTTTTTTTTTAATATAAAAAGCTGAATTAATATGGTTCACATAACCATTGCTACACTGTTTCATCTTTCTGGGAGTGTAAAAAAAAACATAGAAGGTCATATTAGGTGAACAGCAAGTGTAGCAAAAGTGCCCAAAAGACCAGGGTAGGCTGATTTTCCTAATTGTATAAAGTCCATACAACATCAGAGCAAAGATATACTGAACTCTAAAAAAACACTAAAAACTGAGATTTTACAGTATACATGGAAAAACCACAGAGGTTTTTTATGTGTTCTCTGTTAAAATAAATATATATAAATAAATAAAAAAACTAAAAATGTCTAATCAGGGAGTTTATTTCTGTATCAGAATGTAGATAAATACACATTTTATTTTTCTGTAATCATCAATGTATTTGTTGAGTCGGGACGACCATGGTTTATTTATCGATGTAAATCCCCAACATCAAACTGAGCATAAGGGTTAATCAAACTGACATCTTTCCAAAGATATGCATGGCAGAAGTTCATCTCCAGGAAAGTTGCAATGATACTTTTTTTTTTTTTTTTTAAAGTTTTTTAAAGTTGCTGAAGTGAAACCCCAAATGCACAGGTTAGTATCATAATTAGTGTTTTTATTCCAGAGCTGGCATGGGTCTCTCAACTCGGAAATTTCCTTTCTTCTAAATGTATTATTGGTCATTAAAGGAGCTCCAATTTCACATAAAATAGGGACTTAAAACCCATTGACCCATATTTTAGATCAAATTTTTTTAAATATCACAGCTGCATCAGAGCAAATGCAGTAACATTTCTCTAAAACTTTATATGAATTATATAGTTATCCTAAGATTAAAAAGACATCTTTCGGTTTAGTGTTTTTATGCATGTATATCTCTAAACTAATCCACCAATCCAACTAATCAGTCAGTTTAATTCATTGATTAAATTGGACTGATTGATTAGTACAGAAATTTACATGATTGCATGTATATGATTACAACACAATATTAAATTAATACAAAAAATTAACAGAACAATGCAACATTTCTTTTCACGCACAATATCATACCAAGTTGGAATTAAGTTACATTTCACTTTCGTTGACAGTTCTAGACACTGGGTTGATGCCAGGCTTTGCTGGTTTTGTGTCCTTGTCAATAAAGGTTAAGGTTAAAAAGGCTACAATGATAATATCATAGAGCTTCCAACAGCCAGATATCATAACTGCATGCCTGATGTTTTGTGTGAACACAAAACGTCATCAGCTCTGTAAAGGCCTGCCAGTCGTGAACTCGGGGTTCCAGACATGCTCACAAAGCAGCTTCTCATCCTCCCTTGGATCATGCAGATTATCTATAAAATTTAGTCTATAAAAGCACTCCACACTGCAAGTAGATTTAATGAGATAAACAACAGAATAGGCAGCAATCTGACCGAGAGCTAGTACAACTTTACAAGATCACTTTGGGCACATCCCACGCCAGCGCCATGAAACTGGGACGTGACTGCGTGTGACATGCAAAGGCTTGATGTCAAATGAAGTAAATCTTACATACAGCCTGTGTACTGATCTGATGATAAAGCAGACTTGACGGAAATATAGGGATGTAATAAGGATGAGTAAAAGCGCTATCAAGACACCAGGATGGAGTTGTGCAGATCCTGACGAGGTGACTTACAGCAGGTTGGACTGAGCACTAACGCACACACACAGACCATATACACAAACATGCATCTGTGAAAGCACAACAATCCATCAGATCAGTTATGCTTCAAAAAATAGCAGGGAAGAGATGATAGAACTGACTACTTAGAGACCAATAAGTCAAAAATAGTATAAACACACGGAACAGGCACAGATGAATAACAAGCCTCTAACAACACAGAGCTTTACACACACACAAACAAGACTACTGTATGCCCTAAATATGTTGAGATGATCTTAGATTTATCAAACTAGTAAGTAACTTATAACTGGGTTACTGAATGAAACTGTAATTGTATGGGTTGCATGGACCCTTGGCTTGCTTTAAAAAGGTTTAACTCAAGTTTTCAACAAGCTACTTAGTCTAGAGACACATATCTGAACTTGTTTATAAGAACACTGTCACATTCCAGCAGTGTGAAAGCAGTGCTGTCAGTAATAAATCTTTGAGCAGATGCCACACGCTGGTCCACACCATCCTCACCACAGAGTGATTCTGAAAAATTGGCCTCCTACTGTAATAACAACATGCCAAAGCCTGAGCGTCACAAAGCAACCGCAGACCTCTTCAAAAGGGACATCTTGGTTGTAAGGACAACGCAAAAAAATAAAATGCAATACTTAAATGTGCAACTAACAAAAAAAAAATAAAGAACAAAAAGGTTTGCTTTTAACTCGTCCTATTTCTACATCTGAGTGTCAGTTAAGTTTGTCCTCCAGGATGTTTCAATGAAAAATCTAATTTTACAAAGCAGAATGTTTGTTATTCCTCAGTGGGACTTTGGCTAAATTGTGCCCTTGAGATGCGATGGCAATTCTAAAACTTGTGCAGTTTTTTTTTAAATCTTTTTCCGAAGAGGGCCATAAAAACAACAGAAAAAAAAAAATCTCCAAACCTCCCTAAACAACCAGGTTGGAATTTTCCAACACTTGAGGATTCACCTCAGTGGCCCATCTTCTGAACACAATTGGATGTTAGTTACAACACAAGAGATACAAGAACAAGACTACTGAGATGTACCTCCATATAACCTCCATAAAAAAAAGTTAACATTTTAGAGAATCCAACTGCTTAATGCCAGAAAACAAATTATCACGTTTGATCAATTCTCTATTGAGAACCACATTAAAACACACCGTATGCACAGAAAATAGAGCAGTGGATGTTCTTAGTAAAGAAGGAAATGAGCTCACTAGTAAAGGTTAAGAGTGCTTAAGTTGTGGTGATTACTCTCCATGTCAAAACACTTATGCTAAATATGACCACTTGGGATGGATTCCGACCTGTAAAAGTGTCTTTACAGACATTGTCAAATAAAGCAAGAGTCAAGAGAAGAAATAGAAAAGGACAAAATTATAGAAAGAAAGACGATTATGCTGCCATGAATAGTCCATCTTGCTCATTTAAAAACAAGAGCAATGTTTGTGGTGACCTGGGGTCACAGAGGCAGGTTTGCTCCTTCTGTCAGACGTCACGTTCTCTAGACAAGTTGGAAGGATGACAAGCTTAGCTGACACACATGTCTGGCCACCGATTCATGCCCCATCAACTGCTTGAAAATGCTTTCACTAACCATAACAAAAGGAAAAAGGGCCTTTTGTGGAAGCTGTTTTTTGTGCCTCCTGTGTCAAATCTCATATCCTACAGGGAAATGCTACAGAAGGCGTTTAGAACCTTTTTAGATTTTGTGAAAACTAATAGTTTTCCATTTCAACACAAAAGAAACAGTTCAAACATTATTTTTCAAAACACTTTAAATTATAGGATGATATCGTAAACATTCTCCTCGTCATGCTTCTTCCAACCAGGGTTTCTACTATTAACTCCAGAAAATCTCAAACTAAGTACAAATATATATGACAAAGAGTCATACAAAGTCAGAGCAAAACATGCAGAGTAAATATTATTTAATAATCCCAAAATGGGGGCATACACCATTCTAATATAAATAACATGAGTATAAATTTAAAAAGGAACAATCTATGGCCCAGTCCCAATTCCCAATTAGCCCTACAGCTTTGCCCTCACACAATGAGAAGGGCTAGGTCCCTCTGTTCATAGATTGAGACATAAGTGGAAGCAGGTTGAGTTTGCCTGTCAATCATCTTGCTGTCTGCTGCAGTACAGTGTGTGACCTGTTAGAATATTTTTAGCAAAAAACAATAGCTAAAAGAATACAACGTCTCAAAGGCTGAGGATATTAGAGTATTTGTTTATGTTACCGTCAGTGTGTGTCCTATAAATAACCTAAAACTAAAAAGTGATTGCTTTGTGCAGCTTAATTTGTCAAAAAATCCATCCATCAATTTCTCTAAACCCTTTAGGTCCTGTTTGGGCTCTTGGGTTGCTGAAGCCCACCCAGCTACTGTTTAGGGAAATGTGGGGTGCTCCCTGAACAGGTTGACAGTCTGTTGCAGGATACACAAGGATAGACAGCCACACACATTAGCACCTAGGGGTAATTTAAAGTCACCAGTTAGCCTATGAAGAAGGTAATGGACTATGGGAGGGAAGCAGAGTGCCTGATATTGTTCACCTTTTTTGCTCTACCAGTAATGTTAGGTTGGGGTTGTTAGAGTCTGTGAGCTCGCAGTAGAGCACGTAAACAGATGAATAATGGAAAGGGGGCAGACTTACTCTGTGCCAACGGGCACATTTCTAGTGAATAATCCTAGTTAAAAGACCACTGAGAACACTTTTACAATAGATCAAAAGATGATTTGAGTAAGACTTTAAGAAAAAAAATCTCACTTTTCAAATCACTTGGCTATATAGTATCTTTCTGATGGCACTGTCAAATAACTTGGCTGGAAAAAAGGACAGCACACATGAACCTCAAAAGTGTTGGTAGCATGCGGGAGCTGGAGGATTACCGATGCGCACCACATGTTCTGGATCTTTTCCTCATGGTGCGTGAAGGGAGAGCTGGGACTGTGGGACTCATAGCAAGGGAGTCCCCAAGGGAAAAGCAGAAAAGAGACAGAGGAGACTGAAAGCCTCATATGATATTCATCGTATGCAGCTATGTCTGTCCTTTATGTGGCCAGTCTCATGGGGAGAGAGGGTTAAGTCGAGAGAACACGGAAGAATAATCCAGAAGCACCAGATACACCATATATGAACTGTACAAAAGCTCAAGGAAGGAGTTTAGAGTAAATTCTGTTATTTTAGTTCATGTACTCACCTGTGATTTCCCGAACACTCCGAAAGACATTGAGCTTCTCTGGGTCCAGTGCTTCTATGTGGTGATAGACATCCCTGTCAACGAACATGGGCCAAAAAGAGGACAAAGATGAGAACAACTTAATCTATCATTGCATTTTCTACAACAAAGATAAGAAAAAAAAATCTAATACTGCAATTTCTATACAACCATTCCTGTTTTATTTGATGCGCGTATTACTAAGACCCTAATTTCATTAGCATTATCTAAACTTTCCTTAAAAACACACGGTATTTGACTCGGTTCATGTTTTCTGCCCTGTACCGCGTCATTATTCCACTTGGGGCACAAGTGGAATGATTAAATCTCAAAATCACTTTTGGAGGGAAACGTTTTGCTAATTTTTAAAACTTTATGGTAAGAATAACTAATCTATTGTTATTTTTTCTTTTATTGAGCAGTTGCAGTATTTAAAAGAATGCAACACTTGTTGACAAATTACTCTTTATAACATAATTACAACCTGTTAAAAATGTGTGCAACAAATTAGAGACAGTGGGTAAGTAACTTACTTTTTTCCTGAACACTCATGTCAATATTTTTGCATTTTAAACCAACAATGTTAAGAGCAAAAACATACCAAATCAAACAAATTATCACAGTTGAAACTATCCATATCTTATTGAAGAAATAAAATAGCAAAATATGTTTCGGCCGATTTTATCAAAGCATTTTTAAAAAAACATCTTAATTCCCCAACATTTGATTTTTTTGTTAATTCTTTGATGTAGGGTTCCTTACATGGTTGATAATTAAACTACTAGTTAGTGTGTGCTTTATTTCCACCAAATTCAGCTCAAGACTTTACCTGCTGGCCTATAAGAGTCCAAACTGAAGACCCTGATCTATTGCTACTGGTTGTTTTAACAATGACCTAAAGATCCATTAAACAATCTGCTAAAGAAAAAATGACAGATCTGTATTTTTCAGTCTTTTAGAGTGTATTTATGCACTAAAAATGTGTTTATGAACTCATCTTCAAATCATGCAATCTGTTTTTTTTTGTCATTTTACATTATTCGTACATTTATCTCCATAACCCTAAAAAGAAGCAACATTGTTACACATGTTGAATCTCTGGCTTATTTCTTTGATAACCATACTTTTAAGAAAGCATGTGGTTTCTGTTGCACCATTACACAATCTTTAGTACATTTTTTGCTTCCTTGTCATAATGTGGCTGAAAGTTACAGATGCTGGTTTAAGGGTTTGTTTACATATTGAATATTCACACATTTTTAGTCCATCATTTATAATTTATTTGTAAGCTGAATGTTCTCACCCTTTGATTCCAGTGATCAGAAACACCAAGTTGCCATTGATTTTGGTGCAGTTAACAAACTTATCAATGTTGCTGGAGTCCACCGTCTGAGCTGTTTGCAGGCTGCCCGTACCTATCCCATCACATGCTAAAGAGCAAACAGATTATATATAATTTAAAATATATGTTTACTAAATATTTCTCAGATGAATTTGCAGTCATAAATCAAGTCATTAATAATGTTTTAAGATTCAAATAAAAAGATAAAAGAACATAGAGAAGACAGCAGAAAAAGAAAAACTAAATCAGTACTGACATTTACTCCAAATGTAAAATGTCAATTAACATATACATATACTGTGTAAGTGTTTGTTTAACTATTTAAAATATGTTTTATTCTCTTTTCTTGGATTTACCTTTTGGGCAGATGTCAGTACAAGGGATGCACCACTTAATGTGATTGTCTTCCACCTCCATCTTATTGGTGGGGCATGCTCTTACACAGGAGTTATGGTCCACGACAAAGTTATCTGGGGAAACAAGTCACTGCAAATGTCAAACCCTGATAGCTGCTTTTTGTCGCCATGCAGGAGCACACACTATTTAGGAGGTAGTGAAGTGCAGAAAATCACAAAACCTGAAAGTCACTGTCGACAATAAGCCTCCATATCACCAAGGAGGATAAAATATGTTCTGATTACATTTATCATGTGAAGCACAAAAAAATTGGGACAAAAAATAAACATTAAAAAAAGCCATTTTATTTAGGACATCAATTAATGGTACTTTTTTAGCGGAGTCCAAAGGAGTCCTAAAACAGTCCCAAATTATCATAATAGTTTACAGCTGATTTTAAAAGAGCACACTACTGCATTTAGGCAACTGTACAGTGAGTTTAAGTGTAGTCTGCTAAGTGAAAGGTCAATAGTTTGACTCCTGGAATTGGCAGTCTGTGTGTCAATGTGTCCTTAGGCAAGACATTCAACCCCAGTGTAGGAAAAGTTAGCTGCAGGCTAAATACAGAAGTACTGTGTAGACTGGGGAGAAAGCAGAGTCTAAGTGTCAGTTGAACTGCAAAATGGAAGAAAGATACCAAACTGTAGTAATTTATTTATTTTCTTATCAAGTACATTTTCAAGATATAGTGTGTTGTGTTCACATGTCAGGAATCCACTTTTAATTATAGGACAGTAAAAATAAATAAATAGTACATGAATTAGGTTTTTGTGGAAGGGTATAAATGCTGACATAAATAACTATCAACTTAGTGAAAAAGCCTAAAAAATATTTTGTTTTTTCTATGTCCTAGTTAACCTTTTCAAGCTACATTTACGCTGGCCTCTACAATGCGTGTTCAAGCAGCCAATTTGAAGGAAAAGTTTATGTAAAGGCACATAAATGTGCATTTCAGGCTTCTGCGTTCAAGTTTTGCACCAAGTCACTTCCAACTGCAGGAGGTAGACATGAGCTAATAAACAATGGCAAAAGAAAAAGAAGAAAACACCTCTCCCTCCATATCCACTGAGAACACCATGGGCTAGATGCACATTCAAGAATACGCGTTTACACACGTGTCACACTATAACTTGAATGCGTGTCACACAATGCGTCTCACACACTCAGTGTGTCCGTAGCTTTCCTTTTTATGTTAGAACTGTGGGTTATATACATTTACCTGTGGGCAATTTCAGTTCCCACCACTCATGCAATGCACCATGTTGAAAAAGCAATGATTTCACTGTGAAATATAAAGATGTTCAATTGCTCAAAATCAGCTACAAAATCCCTGTTACTCCAATCAAGAAAATGTGGTGATTTGATTTTGCTCCAAAGCACGCGCTCCTTGAAAGTGCCTTTTTATGTGATGTAAAGAATCATTAGTCAACATCTTGAATTTTCTTTATAAGGCAAAAATAAATTTTATGTAAAGAAAAGGGAAACAAAACATACAAACAAAAAAAGAACCAGATTATAATGTTTTGTGAATGTCCCACAGCAAGTAGACTCTCCCAGGGGTTGCTCCACCACTATTGTGGTCAACACCTACATGAAGATCATTTGAAGAACACCTATATGAAGATCATTCTTTCATTCATCATAACATTTTGGAAAGCCAAGGAATGGAGGGACTGTGGTTTTGGGGCAAAATGATTGGGCAATCATCCTTTCTTTCTTTGCAGATGATGTACTTCTATTGATTTCATTAGTTCGTGACCTCTAGAAAAAGGAAAGGCATAGTCTTTCCGGATTTAGAAGTAATCTCTTCATTTGGGGAATACGTGGTAGGTCAATTCTGGAGTTGACCTTCAGGAATGGCAAATGGATTGAGGTTGACAAATGGATTAGTGTGCCATCTACTATCATCAAGTCTTACACCAATCCATATTGAAGGAAAATAAAAAAGTCAATAAACAGGACTCTGGATTTACTGGTTGTTCTGTGATAATACCCTTACCTATGGTTGCAAGTGGTGGGTACTGCACCTAAGAATAAGGTAAATAAAATTGCCATCTCATTTACATTTTATTAAGGGCATTTGTGTAGGAACTGATGCAGTGGTGGACATCCAAGGGGGACACTATAAGAGGACGGACTGAGAAGTTAGTTGAATGTAATAAGCTAAAATTGAGTGTCAATAAAGCTACAGGAAAAGAACTACAAGAGATTCCTGAATTTTTGGTCATGGCATGCATGTTCAGACATAAGAAACAAGAGTACATGCATTGTAGCTGGATTGCCACATAGAGTTGTTCTGCTGTCCATTCCAAGTTACACTAGTAGAATTTTTTAAAACGCATGTGAAAGATAATTTCTCCTGGATAATGTTTGGAACTTGTTGGCTTCTCAGATTTATCATATGAGCTAGAAAAAGTGGCATAGTGGGGTCTGAATAAATTTACTTTAAAAATTGTTTCTTATTCCAGCTCCACAAGTTCTCTGCTCCAAACCCCATAATTCAAATGACTCAGACTCAGCATCAGGCCTTTGCAGAGCTGATGAGCTAAAACAAACAGGAGCAAGGAATATGGTAAAACATGCAAAAACATTGGCAATTAGTGGATAGAAATTGCAATGGTTGCCCCCCCACAACCCCCAAAAATTGTACTATTGTGCAAAAATGTTTGGTATTGTGTAAAAATGCAAATGTTTTCAATTCTATGTGGAGTTGTGCTATAGGAATATAGTTTATAATGGTAGTTTTTCCACAGTTCAATTTGCTATCAAGAGAGCACAGAGTCTTCATAAATATACAAAACTGGATTAAACTGATTGTTGTAACTTGTAAGATGTCCAATAGTTTAGGGACTCGCACACCCAGCAAAAATAAAAGTTCCTTTAATATAATATGCAGAATAGTCAAAATGCTAGTGTAACTGGACAAGATCTGTCTTTTTGTTTTAATTACGCAAAATATGGGTTGTCTCCAAGTTTTTTCCCCCCTGTATTTGGTGTTGGGTTGTAGCCCCTCCCTAATTCTTCGCTGGTTTTCCCTTAATATCAGGGGTCGGGAACCTATGGCTCGCTAGCCATATATGGCTCTTTTGATGGCCACGTCTGGCTCGCAGATGAAAAATGCTTTAGCAGACTCCTTTGCACATGCGCAGACCGGCGACTGTCACTGGCAACTAGAAAGCCGCTTCCCAGTCATTTCAGTGTGAAAGTAGCAAAAATACATGTCATGGTGTCTATTTATCAAAACTATAGGCAACGCAGATGAGGCAGAAACACTATTCAAGTGGGATTGCCGTATTTTATGTCGTAAATAGCGGGGCATGTGCGCTTGCGCAAAAGGGTCCGCTCAACGGCTTATGGTGAACTCCCACTGTTGCTAACTAAATTTAGAAACATTTTTGAGTCTAAAGATGGCTAAAAGAAAAAAAGTTAATGAGTATCGTACTTTTCAGCAGGATTGGACAGAGGAATTTGCCTTTGTGGAGAGAGCAGGTTCTGCAGTGTGCCTTATATGCAATGATAAAATCGCATCGATGAAAAGGTCAAATATTAAACGACACTTCGACACACGTCCTGCTGCCTTTGCAACGAAATATCCTGCGGGGGACAGCAGAAAAAAAGCACGTCAAGAGCTACTGTCCAGAGTGGAAGCTAGCCAGCAGCAACTCCGTGTTTGGACCCAACAAGGTGACGGGAATTCAGCTAGTTTTGCTGCTGCTTTGGCAATTGTGAGAAATGGAAAGCCATTTACAGATGGGGAGTTTGACAAATCTTTCATGCTTGATGTTGCCAATGAACTTTATGACAACTTTTTGAATAAAGGCAAGATAATAAAACGGATAAAAGACATGCCTCTGTCTGCAAAAACTGTTCACGATTGGACCATCATAATGTCAAATCAAATTGAGGCGACACAGGACATAAATGTGGCACAGTTTTTTTCTATCACTTTGGATGAGTCAACAGATGTGAGCAATTTATCCCAATTCAGCGTGACTGCAAGGTATGTTGTCGGTGAAACTCTATGTCAGGAAAGTCTTGCTGTTCTGCCTCTGAAAGGGAAAGCAAGAGGGGAGGATTTATTTAAATCCTTCAATGAATTTGATAAAGAAAAGAAACTACCGATGGACAAACTTGTTTCGGTGTGCACTGATGGTGATCCGTGCGTGGTGGGGAAAAACAGGATTCATCGCGCTTCTTCGTATACATGAAAAGAGACGCATTCTAAGTTTTCACTGCATCCTACATCAGGAGGCGCTTTGTGCTCAGGTGTGTGGCAAGCAGCTTGGCGAGGGTGGTCTTTGGGTGGTCAACTTTATTGTTGCTCGAGCTTTAAATGATCGCCAGTTTAAAGCCCTGCTGGATGAAGTTGAGAACAGTTATCCTGTTCTGCTTCTGCACAGCAACGTGCGTTGGTTGTCAAGGGGGAAGGTGCTCAGCTGTTTTGCGGCTTGTCTGAGCGAAATCCGGACTTTTCTTGAAATGAAAAATGTCGAGCATCCTGAGTTAGCTGACACTAAGTGGCTCCTGAAGTTCTATTGTCTCGTGGACATGACTGGACATCTAAACCCGCTCACTGTGAAAATGCAAGGCATTGGAAATACAATCATATCCCTGCAACAAGCAGTGTTTGCATTTGAAAACAAGCTAGAACTCTTCATCGCCGACATTGAAACGGGTCATTTACTGCACTTTGAAAAACTGGCAGAATTTAAAGATGCATGCATAGAAAGTAACCCTGTTCGACATCTTGATCTTCAGCAGCTAGCAGGCTTCACATCTAATCTCCTGGAGTCATTCAAAGTGCACTTTGGAGAATTTTGCGAGAGCACTCATCTTTTTAAGTTCATCACCCATCCACACGAGTGTGCTGTGGACAGCACGGACTTGAGTTACATCCCCGGTGTCTCTGTCAAAGATTTTGAGCTACAAGCTGCTGACCTGAAGGCCTCAGACTTGTGGGTGAATAAGTTCAAGTCACTGAATGAAGATCTGGAAAGACTTGAACGACAGCAAGCAGAGCTAGCGAGCCAACACAAGTGGGAAGAAATGAAAAAACTTCAACCCGCAGACCAGCTGATTCTCAAAACTTGGAACGCGCTACCAGTCACATTCTTCACACTGCAGCGTGTGAGTGTTGCTGTATTGACGATGTTTGGCTCCTCGTACGCATGTGAGCAGTTCTTTCCACATCTTAAAAACATTAAGACCAACCTACGATCTTGTCTAACCGACGGAAGTGTCAACGCCTGCATGAAGCTCAATCTCACATCTTATCAACCAGACCACAAGACCATCAGTAAAACAATGCAGCACCAGAAGTCGCATTAATGGTAAGAAGTACTCATCATTTACTAGCAACAGCATAACAATGTCATTAAAAGAATCCACAGACTTATTGCATTTTAAAAATGTTGAAATTACATGAAATGCTCACACTTGTATTTCTAGTTTGAAACATATTGTAGCGGACTGAGTTTGACTGTTGTTGGGTCGCGTTCTAAATTTCCGAGTTCATTGAACGCATCAAGCAGAGATGCTGATTGGCCCTCAGTCCTGTCGCTCAGCCTGTCGTTGGGGGGTTTGGACCAATGGGGTTCACCTATGGGCCGAATAAGGAAATAGGAGGGCTGGTGCAGCAGTGAGGGAATAAGAAGTTGTGGAGAAGCGCTCTCGGCGGGAGAGATTCAGGAGTTGCTGAACAAGTTGTACGACGTTTGTTACGGCCTCCAGCAACCAGAATAAAGAACATTAAAAGAGGTTAAGTCTCCACGCCTGGGTGTGGAAAAGGAGCGCTACAATATTGTATGGCTCTTTCGAAATTACATTTAGAAATATGTGGCGTTTATGGCTCTCTCTGCCAAAAAGGTTCCCGACAGAGAATAATCCTCCTCACCATGAAGTACATCATTTGATTGACATGCATCCTCTGATGCATATGTTACTGCACATGTGAGTTAAACTATGCTGAACGCAAACTGTTTCTGCCATCGGAAAGCTGCTGCCGGGTTCCCGATGGAGGACCGCTCCGGTCTGCTTATTGAGACCCGGGCCAGCCCGCGTGCATCCTTGATCAGAATCATGACGGTTTTGCGGTTTCTGCCCAAGGGATCCAAGCCCACTCACGCACCATTGTTCTCTGGGAGCATGCAGTTTCTGAGCCCTGCCTATGGAGCAGGGGCCGCCTTTCACTCAGCTGCTGTTAAGCCAGCCACGCTTTACAAACGTCCTGTCTTCGACCCTCCATTACATGGTTTACAGCAGAGCATGAAACACTATATCACTGTTTTTTGTTTTCATAATAAAACGCCTCATCTGTTCTAATTATGTATTACTACAAAATAATATTGATACACACCAATTCACAAAGCTATCTCTTTACAACGATTTGTGTACTCTTACTGTGTTGTTTTTGCTAGTACATAAACATAGTGTTTCTTGAATGAATGAATATTAAAAGTCGTCAACTTTGGACTTCCGGTGACAATCTGGCAGGAGTAACAGCATAACTCCTCTGCTCCACCAGCCAACACTTTGATACTCAACTTATAAAAACAGAAGAATTTAAAAGCCTGCAATTTCTGCACCCAAAAGAGACACAGGAAAGAAAGGAAAAGTCCAGAAAAGAGAGGAAAAAAAGACAATACTGACATCTTGTCCCACATCTTTTGTTTAACAGATAACATTTTAAAATAAGGATAAACTGATGAGTATAAGAAAACCAGACTGCATTTACTCAGTAGGAATCTGGGTATTTGGCTGATTTGAAGTTTTCTTTGGGCTGATGCAAATAAAGTTAAGTTGATAGTGGGAGGGATTTTCCCGTCTGGCTGGAATTTTTCCCTCCCTTTTTTTTTTTTACCCAAACCCTCATTTTGTACTCCCTTTTCAGTTTTTCACTGCATTTTTATTCTTTTAAGCAATTGTAGTTTAGCTAATCCCTTTTAGATAGTCACAGCACATTGTGCATTTCTGGAGAGTTGTTTTTTTTATTTTTTTTGTCACCACTATCCACTGTTAATATTAGAACTCATAAAAGACTTATTGTTTTGTTTTTCTTCTTGTTTAGAAGACAAGTTTGAGTTCTTTGTAGTTATAGTCTTGTTCTTATGTCATAATGTACAGTCTTATGCCATGTTTCAAAGGTTCTGTGAGGGCAGTAGAAAAATATAAAACACAAGTTAGAACTCAAAAGATCACAGCAGTGAAAGAAATGATAACATCAGCCAAATAGTTATGAGCAACTTGCAAATAACAACGTACAATATTCAGGGTTTAAATCATCCTATTAAAATGAAAAAAAAAAAGTCCACTCAGCTAAAGAAGCTACAATGTGTAATTGCTCTTTTGCAGGAGACCCACTTACCTGAACTGGAACACAAAAAATGAAAACGGAATGGGTGGGTCAAGCATACAGTGCTTCTTTCGGGAAAAAAAGAGGAGTAGCAATATTATTAAATAAGATAGTCCCTTTCTCCATCAACACAGTTACTAAAGACAATTTGAGAAGGTATATTATGATAACTGGTAACATAGGAGAAACTCCGATATCAATCCTAAACTGACTGAGCGAGGCTTTTTCCCAGTTTAGATGTTTGTGATTTTTAGGTTAGATCTTGTGTTTGGATTAGAAAACCTAGAAGCTGCAGACAGTAGACATTGCACACCACTTTAGCTTAAAACTGCCAACTTCTAGCAGAGCCAGTGGTTATTTTAGACTGATGTCGATGGGATCTGGGTTCCTCCTGTGGCTTGGCGGGGGGTGCTGTTAATGATCATTAACCACATACACCTGTGACTCATTACCACCATGTAGTAGGCTGTATCTGACTGCTCATCTCTTCACTTATAGCTAGTCTGACAGCCTACCACATGTGGTACACAGCAAGCCAAATCTAAACTAAAGATCTTTCCAGGGATCTCCACCAGTCTTTGATTTTTATATCCGTCAAAGAATCACCCAACCATGCCTGTCTGTCTGTTGTAGTGTGGTCTGGAGGAGATCTGCATTATCTCTAGTTCCATGCCACTTCAATCTCGTTGAATTAAGGGTAAAAACAATGGTAAGTATTTGTTGAGTGAAAACAGATTTGTTGCCAATTCACCAAACTCCACAAAAAGCAACATAACTTCCTTCTAACTCCAAATTTTAAGAATTGACACAGTAAATTTCATTGTCTTAAATACAATTTGATGTTAAGGAATTAGTTCAGTAAAAAGGTTATAATAAAAGTTAGCAAGCATATTTAGCTTGTATGTAGCAGGACTTACGTGGACACTTTTTGACGCAAAACCCTCCATAGCTGTATCTTGCACTAGGGTTGTGCTCCAGTTGGAAAGTTGTAGGATTGTAGAAAAATGGCTGAGGACACTGGGTAACACAAGCCCCACTGTCGTTGAAGTTTGTGCAGGCCTGAAAACATACGCAAAAATGTAAGTATAACCATAAAAGGCTATTTTCAGTCAGGAGTCATTCCCAAAGTTATTTTACCCATTAAACCACTGCATAGTGGATCTGTATAAGCAGGTAAAAAGTAATAACAACTGTTTAATTATAACAAAAAAGTTTGTCGAGTGGGTAAAAAAAGTTTAATCTAAAAGTTTCATTCAATGCTTAATAATTTTTTTATGAAAGAAAAAAAAACAGTGAAACATGTTACGTTTAATTTTTGCATCACGTGATTGTCTCATATATTAAGAAAATCTAATATGACTGTAAAATAAGAGTTTTTTTTTTATTAAATCTATAATTAACAAAGACAAACACATTTTAAAAAAAAAAAAGAGTCCAGATGGTCTAGGTGTTTTGGATTTTATTTAGCAAGAAAACACTTGTAAACAAAAACTTATATGAAGAAGTACAAGTTGTATTAGTGACGCAAAGATTTAGAAGTAATTGAAACTGTAACTGTAAGAAAACAACAGTTGCTGTGTTGTGTAGACGTGTGTAGAAATGTAAAAAAAAAGAATACAATTTCGCAATAACACTGTTTCCATTAAATCATAATTATGCGAATAACCAAACAAACTTACACGATAAGTCATTAAAAAATGTGCCGACGGATGTGAGCAACACAGCAGATGCGTTCAAATTTTTGCCATGGAGCTAGCATTCATTAACATCTATCAAAGGAGACGACAGCATCTTATTCAGGCCATGGAGCGGCAAGCTCGTTAAACGTGGGAGCGGCTACGGATGAAACGATTTCGGAAAATCCTGGTTGGAGATTTTACAGAAGACCTGTGGATCAAACAATTCTGCATGACACGCTCAACTTTGATAAGCTGTGTGATACTGTGGGACCTCTTGTGGTGCCCGCTGTGGTAGGAACTTCTTGGTAGGAACAGTACATCTGTACTGTTCCTACCAAGAAGCGCATTGCCATCACTATCTATTAAACTCATTTAATTTGAAAAAAGGGTTAGCATTGCAGTTTTGCGAAATATTTCAATTTCAACTCGCCTCAAAAATCACCTCCAAAAGCAAAAACTTTTTTAAATAAATGCAAGCTTTTTCGAATTTGTCGTTCCCTTGAGCAAATTTACTATCGCAAATCCAATTTGCACATATTCATATTCCATGCAAAGGCAGCTATTAAAGTTTTATTTAGATATTTGTTTGTTTGTTTGTTTGTGTCTTACAAAGCAGTCTGTGTCCTTTGGTCCGAAGCAGCCTCCTGCACATTCGCGATGGCAGCAGTCGCTAACGTAGGGCCCAGAGCAGCGTCCATCACATTGATCAGCACACACCGTTTTTGTTACTGCAGAATGAGGAAAAAAAACAAGATTACATTGTATCACAGATTAACAGTTAGCACAAAGAATCAGCTGACTAGATGGAGTTTATTTTATCAGCCACATAACATTATTTTACGGATGGTTGTGATGACACAGGTAGAGAAAACTACAAGCATATTTTTTATCTAATCTTTCCTCTTCTATGGATGGGGGATCTGGATGTATGTAAATTTATTTTCATTGCAAAGACCATAAATTTGTTCATGCTAAAACGTTGAGAAAAATTAGCAAGTATGTGGAATGATGAACGACACTAAAAAGTTGTCTATAATTTATTCTGGGAACACTCTTGTCAGTAGAGAACATGGACCAATTTGTCACTGTCTATTCTCTGACAGTGGTGTGCGGTAGGTAAAGCTGTTCTACTGAACTGCATTGGACAGAGATGACAAAGTTTTCATCTAAATTCTCCAACCCACACCATATTCCTAATGACTAGATAGTGCTTGCACTGCTTGATGGATAGTCATAAATGCTTGGCTTCTGCATTACTCTGGCTGGATGCGTGTTGCATGTAAAGTTAGAGCTACAGCCTTTTTGTCCTGCTTTCTAAGTGTCATCAATCATGTTCATTGTGTGCTCCTTAAGGTCTCAACTTGGATGCGACACATGTCCAAGTCTTCCTTGCAAATTTATTGCAATCATAAGGGTTGCCATATGCCTGTGTCTATCTTTTTTTTTTTTTTTTTTGGACCCGTATGTCATTTCTCAGTGGACAGTATGACAAATAAACATCAACAACTGATAAGATGGAAAGGTTAAGTGTCAGAAGTAAAAAGAAGTAATAAACTTGCCATTCCCTTGTGTGAATGTAAGCTGCTAAAGAGAAAATTACTAGGAGTAGCAGTAATCGTAAATCATTACAAAGCTGGTAAGTGAAAGTACGTGTTTTACTCAGTGCAGGCTCATGCGTTTTTGCTAGATGGCGGTTTTTCGGTTTCGCCAATGCTCTGATGAGATACTATCAGTAAGACAGATATAAACAACGGGGAAGTCACATAACAAACATGCAAACTCACTCACACACTTCACCCCTGCGCCTAACACACCATCAGTGGAATTCCATTAACGGTGCCTGGGTTAAAATGAAATGGCCTGCTTTATTCAAGAGACACTCTGTCAAACAAATTACTTTGCCAAAGAGAGGCAATGCTGTTTATCAGTTTGGCTTTAAAACTTCCACTTTAAGAAAAAGAAAAAAAAATCTGCCTGGTGACAACAAATGCAGAAGGAATCCATCTCATGAAATATGCCTGGAAGCTTTCATTTGAACAGGCTGTGGACAGCAGCATCAGTCAAAGCAGCGACTGCCTCTCAGCTTTACACTTTTACGCTAACAGATTCTTCTTTTTCTGCTTCTGTTGTGCAAGAGAAACTCCCACATAAAACTGTGAGTGAGAACTCTACTCCTTCTTGAAAAAGTTTTATCATCTCATAAATGTGAGTGGCTTCTTTTACTTTTATTGAGATGAAATGTGCAGATTTGTAGCAAATGAGGTGAAGTCAAAGGTAAAACACCAGTTAGAAATATACAGTTTTACACACACAATCCATTGTTAATTACCTTGGATCACATGAAGGCTTACATAATTTCTGCCAAAAATGCCTTTCTTGTATTTCAAGTCTGCAACTCCATACAGTCTTTTAAAACTGGATGTCAAAATGTCAAACCAGTGTGTTTGTGAAGCAACTTCCTCTTCATTACACAGGTAACAAAGTATCTGTGTAGTAAACCAGTATAAAATGTCCATGTGCTGCATGTCTGGTCAACAGTGCAAAGGCAGGTTTTTCAGAGAACTCTAAAAATAAGGGCATAAAGGAAAAAAAGATCTGATGTTTCTCTTTTTCCCAGGGAAGAAGCACTCTTACAAAACGATTAAGTCACTTAATCGAAAATTACAATCAAAAATAAATTAAAAAAACTGCCAGTTTTGTACGGTGGCCCTGAAATGCAAATTACACTAACCCTAACCCTAATGCAAAAACAATTAAAAAAAATTAAAATACATGTTAAAGTTCACAACAGCAAAACAAATAATAAAAAAAACATTGTATTTTGGAAATCAAAACAAAATTCCAGAAACCAAAACACAATTCCAAATGAAATAAAAATGCATTTCCGGAAATTAAAAAGAAATGTTAAAAAATGATACGCAAGTACTGTGGGAGATCGCTGATTGGAAAAAGATGCATGATTTGTCTCCATACTAAAATAAGTTTTTTGATCAACACGGAGCAAATCCAGTGTCGCTTCATGCCACATAACTTTCGGTCGAAATGATTGACAATAACCAATAATACCCACTGTTCCAGCTGTGGCCGTATTTGGTTTTGTTTTGCTCTGTTTATTCTGTGTTTTGTGTGTTTGATTTGTATCAGAGAGGGACTTCTGTGTTTTTGTGGATCTTTGTGTGTATATATCTATGTCTGATCAGGTGTGGTGCATGAAGGCGTGGCTCCCATTGGATCCAAACTGTTGAAGACAACCTTCAAAAGCACCATTTAGACCTCCAGCCTGCTAGAAGGGAGCTTGGCTGCAACCAGTCTCCACTGCACCATTTGTTTTGTAGTTCTTCACTTGTTTAGTTGTGTGTTGCACTTTGTTTTGTACTTTGTAGTTTTTCGTAGTTTTGTCCATGCCCACTCTGTTTAGTCTTATGGTTTGTAGTTATGTTTTAAGTGAAGCATACAGTCAACTAATTATTGATGTGATTTGCACTTCAGGGCCACCATAGTATTAGAACTTTAATTTCCACAAGACTTTAAAAATATAGCCTTCAGGCTATAAGCATTGTTGGATCCAACTCACTTGGTCCTGTCAGAGTGGAAGCTTGTCACTTCAGGCACATGGTTCCAGTGAGCAGACAAACACAGCATCTTAGCTACAAACCCTTTTGTTTTGTTTTTCTGGTTTAAACTGTACAAGACATTTGCATTTTAAAGGGGGGGGGGGGGTATTAGCTTAAGGATGTACACAGTTCTGCAAATTAGTAGTAATTTTGATATTTCAGTCAAAATGAGGTTCAGCACAAATGTTCGTCATTACAATGACTTAACCTTCATTTTCTGTCATTCATTTTAAATTTGGCTAGAAGTTTAAAACTGTTTTTCAAAAATACTTTTTGATTAAAGACATCTTCTTAATCACAAACTGATCTCTTTAAAGCACAGATGTCAAAGTGAAGGCCTCATATGATTGCTTGCTGTGCCTACAGGTGACTAAACTGGATATGCTTTCAAGAATTCTAAAATTAATAAAAACAAAACTGTAAAAATGATAAATGGTTTGTGTTATATGACTTTTATTAAAAAAAAGCCTGTTATCTATGCGGTTTATTCACAATTTCCTTTAAATTATGCTGTATTTAGTGAATGTGTACATTAAAAAACAAAACAAAGAAATGTCAGTACTGTAGAACTTTCATTTTGTATTCAGTTTATTAAGAAACCTCTGCTGCTTGCTATCCTGCTGGTGGAATAGATAAGGATCTCCATAAAAAAGGCTTCGCTTTAATTTTCTTTTTCACTTTTAAAATCCACTGTTTTACATATTCAGTTAAATGATGCATAAAGAAATAGCCACAGCCTCTTTAATTTATATTTTTAGAGGCATCATATTTTGTATTTAACTTGTTATTTTTGGTTTTGTATATCACATCTTGTTCTGGTACAGAAGTAAATGTAAGCTTAAAACTTTTTTTTTTTTTTTTTAGATATTTTTAACCATGTTAAGGACTTTATCCATAGAATTATTGTCAATAAAAACAAATAAATAAATTATAACTTAAATTTAAGTCATTATAACTTAACTTAGAGATAACTAAGCGCTCTTGATGTGACCTACTGATGTACTTACAGCTTTGACACTGGTTGTCCTTTGGCCCCCAGCAGCGTCCGGTGCAGGAGCGATGGCATTTTGGACCTGCGTACAATTTAAAAGAAAATGGTTATTTGCATTTAGTCTAGAAGCTTTGGATATTTAATTAAAAAAATAAAAACTACATAATTGTTCAAACTTTAATGATGCAAAGGTCTAAATAAAAACAGAAGTGGGTTTGAACTACTTGACAGTCTTTTTTATTTAACTCAAAGAAACGACTTTAAGGGCACAAATAAAACATTTTTTTTATCAACTGTAAGTGGTTGTTTAGATTTGGTTGCGTTCACTGCCATTTAGTTAGCTGGAAGTGTAAGATTCCATGAATCTGTATAAATATATGTTGCTCTCTGTTAGTACGGCATAATTACCAGCATTACAATCTGTGAAAATAGAAATAAGTCAAGCAAAAGTGCATCTGCCTAGCCTGCTGTATAATTACTTTCATAATGGTGATATTTTGCTTTCACATATTGAAATACCTGCATTTTTCCCAGTTGTTTCCATTTATTTATGTCAATTGTTTTTTTTTTTGCTGTTTTAGCCATTATTTTTTTTTTACCTTTTTTATTCAATTAATCTGCTTTGTTGCCAAATCTCAATTGTTTACACTAACTTCGATACATTTTTCCAAAATTAAGGACAACAGAGAAGCAAAACACAATATTGTCCCCCTAGAACTACACCTCCCTTATAGTTTATTTTTTATTTTTAAAGGACTTAATTGACTTGATAGTAATTGACTGGAGAAGCGGGACTGGATAAGAGTAAAAGTGCCGTCCTCTGTCCGTCAGCCTCTCCAGATGAGAGCTATTAGCATTGGACTAGCTCTCTTGCCCCATGTGAGCCTCTTCATCTTCACTCCTCCTCTTCTTCCTCATTTGTGAGTCCCTACTACACATTTCCTCTCTTTCATCTTTTGCCCAACCATCATTAATTAATCCTCCTCATCTTTCCATCTAGCTCTTTTTCTTTATCTTTGCCTGACCCTTTTTTTTCTTGTTTGTCCAGTTTGTTTGTTCTTTTTTGGCAGTTTAACAGGAACTCAAATAACTTTTTTTAACAATAAACAAAGGGAAAATTGTGATAATGTAAATGCAAGCTGGCAATAACTGTTTACTTGATCTTTTTTTCCCCTTTTTTTCTAAAGAAAACCAATGAACAAAATTAAGCGAGGATGTGAATAGGTTAGAAACAGAAAAAAATGTAAATATCTTATCTCCAAAATTCAAATAGTAAGGATTTCCTCTGTTATTAATTAGAAGTTTGAAGACCTCTGTTCCTTCGGTGGAGAAACAGGATTTGCATCAGAGTTAGAGTCGATCCCAGACCAATAAGGCTGCGTGGAGGAGAGTAATTGAGCAGAACATCAATGCAATGAGTTAATATGCATCTGAAGCCTTCATCGAGTGTGAGAAAATATCCAACAACATTTGCTGACTGCTGGGAGGTTCTGCTTCATGGCAACAATACAGTTTATGGCTGAATTCAAAGAAAACGACAACGCTGAACAAAAGGAGAAAAAACATCCAAAGAAAATATAAACTTTTTCAGTTTTGAAGAGAGGGAAAAAAATAAGGAGACACATTTCCAATAACTTCAACAGTTCAAATAAAGGGGATAGTTCGTGAGGATGATTAGTCAAGGACAGATCAGAAATAAGTCATTTAATTTTACATTTAATATTTTCTTTAATGTAAACCAGCACATCTCAACCTAAAACCTCCTAACATATTATGTTTTTTTACAAAACATTATTTGTTCATAAGCACACTCTTCCATCCCATCTAGGTGTTGCCAATATCTTTTTAATCATGATATAATAGTTCTTTGCCATTTAAACTTTAACTTTTTATAGGGCATTAAACAGGATACTTAATGAAGTCTTTTTTGGATTTTGGTCTTTTAGGTCATCCCATTTTGACATAAAAAAAGATGTCTGATGAAAAAAAATAAAAAGGCATTTTATAGTTTTCAACAATACTGTAAAATATTTTAGAATTTTACTTGTTACTGATTAGATTCTTTTCTATTTTTGGTTAATTCTATTCTCTTTTAGTCAAAATGTGTATTTTATTTTTTAAATGTGTGTGTGTATGGATATGTACTTTTAAATGACCAAAATGATTCATCTTTAAATGCAAAATAGATTTGTAACAGTTTATTTTAAGAATACCAAAAGAGAGACAATCTAATGGGTTCATAAGGGAGAAAACAAAAATTAAAAAAGGAATAAAAAAAAGTCTAACAAAATCAGATAAAAAAAATGATTGGCAATAAATTAACAAAAGATCTAACATAAAAAAAATAGCATAAGAGGCGTTTTAAAAATGTCCAGATATCTTCCAGAGATACAGAGATTGACATTAAATAAATTGTTGCACTGAACTCCTTTGCAGTCAAGTATATAATGTATCTATTCCTTCAATGGGTCATCTATGTGTATTATTGTTCTTGTAACTTACATGTGACACTGCTGTTGGTAGGCACAACTACAGGATGGAACCCTGGGTTTTTCACTATGTCCTGCCAGTGGATTGTGTCCGCGTGGCAGAGGAACTTGTTCTGGTCAACATACACTCCTCCGTAAAGAATCTCTGGAAAAGAGCAAAAACAAAACAATCAATGTAGGTGCACAGACGACTGTGAGGGGGATTTTTGATTAGTCCCAGTGTGAAGCTGAAGTGGAGATTTAAAACAAAACCAAACCATGTGGGTCACTTGACATGAAGATGGTTGCTGTGAGGAGTTCAGGAAAAGCTAGCCACCATCGACGATACTCCAACCTCCTAACTTATTCTTTGCTGTGAGCACACAAAATCGATTGTCCTGCACGCATCATCCAAGCACTAAAATCAATCAGGGATTAAAACTCCAATAGGTTCAATACATTTGTAATTGTTTTTTTTTATTATTATTATCATTGTGATGATGCATCATCATACTATGCATCGGCTTGTCAGACCAGTGATCATGAGGCTTAGAGGAAGGATTGATTACTTAATCCTTCTTTCTCACGCACACACATTGACTGGACGCAGAAGGTGGCTTCAATTGTTATTGTTGAGCTAGAGTTTAGACAAGGCTCAGTCCGGATTTTTCTATGAGACACAGGGTAAAAAGAAAAACAACACTGAAAAAAATGGCTAAAAGCCACAGAATGAGGTGAGATACGAAGACAAAGTCAAGCCCTGTGGCAGATTTGCATATTTTACAGAGCTTGTGTGTTCTTTATCTCTATACAAACAGATTACTAGAGCAGGGCTGAAACCGAGACGCACAATCATACACAAAACATCCCCACCACCACTGCACAGAACCAGCAGAATGTTGTCACACCAAACCTCTAATGATCTTCCTTGGATAATACAGAAGGCAGTGCTGCTTTACCTACCACAGGTCTCTTTCTCTATCTGTGTATCTGAATTTGCATTTAGGTACAGAAGAGAAATTACGTCTCTTTGTCACCACAAGAGGCTCATCTAAGAAGATGCTATATCTCACAATCAAACTGTTTTCACTGCAGGATTCTGTCAACACAGGAAGGGACTGGGTAAATGATCAGACACAGGAAATAACTCATGTCAAAAAGTGCCAACAGGAATAAATACTGGTCTAAAAAGCATAAATAATGTAAGCTGTCCAACAATTACAAAAGCTTATCTTGGCTCTGTGTGTTGTAATTGATGATTTGGACACACGCCCATAGATTGTAAACACCTTGTTAGCTTTTTTTTTCCTCTTGTATGTTTTCATGCATCTAATGAGGAATAAACCAATATAATTACTAGCTAAAAACAAAATCTATATGAAGTCAGCAAAAGTAGAGAGGGTGAACTATTTTTTATTTTAAAAAAGACACAATGAGAAACCTATATGTGTAGTTTTTTCATGAAATTACTTGATTTTTCTTGCTATATTTGTATTATAATTTGCTTAAAGGGATATCTAAATGAGGATGCAATTATTTAACCTTTAAAGTCCATTTAGTTTAAGATTTTTTGACTTTTATTTTATTTCCATGTATCTGTTTTTATGTGCTTGTGCTAAAAGCAAGTTTGTAAATGGGGTACATTGGCTACCTCATATTGGGTGTGCAGATAGACAAAAGCAGGAAGAGGAACACTGCTGCAAAACTTTACACGTTAATGATCAGCACAATGTCTGGGTAAAAAGTGACTCAAACCAGTAGTAGTAGCAGAGTATTAGAGAGATAAAATGAGATAATGAAATAATTTAAATTTTACCAAGTGTTGTCTGAGAAGACTGTCCAAATTTATCAAAGAGAGGGAGGGAAAATGAAGCAACAAGCTGTAAGGCTTCCTTTTTTTCTATTGCTCCTTTTAACAAAGGGAGCAATCCTTTCTGAAAAGCTCTGCACTTTCACCTACAACTGCAGCATTTAAGATACTGCAACTGATACTGCCAAGATCCCACTTGGAGCTGGCAAAAGTAGCTGGTTAGTAGCTAGTAAGTGAAAGATTGAAATAGAAAAAAAGAAAAAAGTTGTTGTGTGTCGATTTTAAATTGTATAAAAAAAATACATGATTGCTTATGTTTCTTGTGACTTATGTTTATTTGCCAGTATTTTGCACAAAAATATAAGATACAAGACCCCATATATTTGCATCAAGGCCTAAAAAAGTTGCTTGAATACTGCAGCAACTCAGTCACCAAGTGGTAGGCCACATAATTGAATGGAGAGGCGTCAGCAGATGCTGATATATTTTGGATTGCATTGTGCTGAGTGTAAAATTTGGTGGAGGAGGAATCTTGGTGTGGGGTTGTTTTTCAGGACTTGGGCGTAGCCCCTTAGCTCCAGTGAAAGGAACTCTGAATGCTTAAAGGATACCAATTCCATGCTCCAGACCTTGTGGGAAAAGTTTGCAGCAGCCTCTTCCTCTTCCAACATGACTGTGCGCCAGTGCACAAAGCAAGATCCATAAAGACATGGATGACAGAGTATGGTGTGGATGAAGTTGACTGGCCCGCACAGAGTCCTGATCTAAACCAGATAGAACACCTTTTGGATGATTTAGAACAGAGACTGAGAGCCAGACCTTATTTACCAACATTAGTGTGTGACCTCACCAATGCACTTTTAGAAGAATGGTCAAAAATTCCTATGAACACACCCCTCAGCCTTGTAAACAGCCTTCCCAGAAGAGTTGAAGCTGAAATGGCTGCAAAAGGTGAACCCACACCATATTGGACTCTATCGGTTAGGAATGGGTGTCACTTCAGGTTATATGTGAGTCAAGGCAGGTGAGACAATACTTTTGGAATTATATTGTATATACTGTAAAGCATTTGGGGCCTTAAAGTAAGGTAGAAACGGGCTCTATAAGTATAAGCCATTTATGTGTCATATAAACTTTTCTTACGGTTATAGAAATCAGTATGATTTCTGTATTAAGTGTTTGAAACCATCATAGTTGCTTCCTTTGTAGTTGATTTGGGAAGTTGTAGTTCCACCAGGGCCACTGGTGGCGCATGTGGCTTAAGGACATGGTTCATGGATCTTTTCTGTTTTAGACTTTTATACTTAAAATTTTATAATGTTTTACCCATCACTTCTCATTTCCAATTAATTTATATAAGACAATGAATAGGAAAAAAGCTTTAGATGGGAAAATTTTGTTATTTTTGATTTACTAACAAAAGGGTTGTACTGTTGTAGATCATCACTGATAGTGGCTTGATGATGGGCCCAGTGACCAAGTCAAGTAGCAAACTTTAGGATAAACATGCGTTTTATAGTAATGGTTTGTTGCTGTTGTCAGTGGCTTTCGCTGATCTAATGGCAAATATTTAAATTAAACTAATTGATGAGTTTCCTTTTACAAAATGATGCAATTGATAAATCTTCTTAAGTCTTTACCCCGGTACCCCATGAAGTATTTCCCACAATACTCTTCGAAACAATAACAAATATGTTCGAATTTATTTATTTTTAATCAATTTATATGTTTTCCTTGAAATTAAATGACCTTTTCAGTGAATGCTTTTGAGTGGAAGGAACAGAAAAAGAAAAAGGGGACCAATAAAAAAAGAGGAAAGGGATTCTCACTCAGTGGAGACAGCCAAATGAAATACAATTGTCATTAAGAATGACTTAATAATAAAAGCTGTGTTGACGTGGTGGAATTAATAAAAAAATATAATTAAAAGTATTAATTTCATCACAACATGACATGACATAAAGGATGTAAGAGTGTGAGATGGCAGTGGTGAATAAAACATTTAAATGACAAATTTTATATAACCACATGTAACAAACTAAACAAAGCTAAGTCGTGTAAAAAGAAAGCTATGTGGAGATGAGAAAAAACAAGATACATCCAGTTTTCACCTGTTCTGCAAAAAAACTGACACTACATATATATATATATATTGTGAAGGAATTTGTTTTAGTATTATTGTATAAATGTATTGGGTTAAATGTATGTTTAAATCTTAACTCGGATTGACCTTTTTACCTCTTCTGAAAATAGTTCTGTGTGTTTGTTCATCTGCTCCTCATCCCAGCAAGACTGAGGGGGTTTACGACACACTGTCCTTAGCTGATAAGGGATCCTGGTTGAAGTTAGAATGCACCAAATGGGTCATTATACGACACCCCCAATGAACTTTTTTTCTGTGTCTTGAAATTGTGACCTCCCACTTGAAGTCTTAATAAAAGGTGCACAGGGAGAGGCAGAACTTTAGAGAAGAGAAGCGTGGTAGACGTTTTCTGTCACTCTTGCTCCTCTCCCTCGTGCATGAGAAACTTGATTCTTGTTGTGGTCTGTTGTTTATAATTGTGTCTTTCTTTAATGTCTAGATGCATTTATCTGACATATATATATATATATATATATATATATGTGTGTATATGTCACATCCCCCTCACCATGCATGGAGGGTTCCATCCCAAATCCAGCACCCTGAGACTGTATGCTAGCCGCAAGGAAGGAGGCCGAGGACTAGTGAGCGTAGAAGCCACTATCCAGGATGAAACATCCAAGATGCATGAGTACATCAAGCTCAAGGCCCCAACTGACGGTGTGGTCAGTGAATGTCTCAGGCAATGGAGAGCAGAGGATACAGTGCTGGAGGACAGATCCTCATGGGAGGACAAACCCCTCCATGGGATGTACCACCGGACCATAACTGAAGTGGCTGATATCAAGAAGTCCTACCAATGGCTAGAGAGGGCTGGCCTAGAGGACAGCACTGAAGCACTCATCCTGGCAGCTCAGGAACAAGCCCAGAGCACCAGAGCAATAGAGGCTCAGATCTACCACACCAGACAAGACCCAAGGTGTAGGCTGTGCAAAGAGGCGCCTGAAACAATCCAGCACATAACTGCAGGATGTAAGATGCTGGCAGATAAAGCATATATGGAGCGCCACAATCAAGGCTGGAATAATATACAGGAACATGTGTGCAAAATATGGACTGGAAACCCCAAGATCAAAATGGGAAACACCCCCGAAGGTGGTAGAGAATAAGAGGGAAAAGATCCTGTGGGACTTCTAAATCCAGACTGATAGGATGGTAACGGCGAACCAACCAGACATTGTAGTGGTGGATAAAGAACAGAGGAAAGCCGTTGTGGTGGATGTGGCAGTGCCAAGCGATGGGAACATCAGGAAGAAGGAACATGAGAAACTGGAGAAATACCAGGGACTCAGAGAAGAACTGGAGAAAGCCTGGAAAGTGAAGGTGACAGTGGTGCCTGTGGTAGTTGGAGCACTCGGGGCAGTAACCCCCAAGCTGGTGGAGTGGCTACAACAGATACCTGGAAAGACCTCAGACCTCTCAGTCCAGAAAAGCGCAGTGCTAGGAACAGCTAAGATACTGCGCAGGACCCTCAAGCTCCTAGGCCTCTGGTAGAGGACCCGAGCTTGGAGGAGAATCCACCCACGGAGGGTGAGAGGGGCAAGTTTTTTATTTGTTTGTTTTCATATTTTATGAATGATAAATGAATCAGAGGCACACAAAAAAAAACTAACTAAAGCCACATCTGCTACTATTTTGAGTTTGGACTCAAAATTTGGAGGCAGCCTAGTCATATGAAGAGTAATTAAGTCTTCGGGAATTTTTATGTCGCACCCATCTTATCTTCATAACAATGTCGAAGCTAAGTAGAAAAAAAATCAGCAACTCTCAATAGAATCAGCAGTAATATTATATTCTATGGTTTATTAAAGATTAATTATCAACTTTAAATGTGAATTCATTTTTTGGTGGAAAACTTTACTCCCAAACGGAATTGGGATAGTTCTAGTCAGAAACATCTATTTTCCTTTTGACACTTGAAGAAGAGTACATCTCACAAAAATCTAAAGTTTGTATTGAAATGTTAATGCTGGGATATGCAGAGAACAGAAAATCAGTGATATTTGGATTCAAAGCTCAAAAGCTACCACAAAATCCAGAGCCCATCCCAGCTGACACCAAGGGTTAGGAAAGAAAACTCACTGTAGCTCCTCGTATCAGTACAGTTCCCACATTAGTTTTTCAATAACTATCATAGATTCATAGAATCCCCTATTTTGTAACATCAGCATGATTTAGTTTCTGCTAAAAGGCTCTACCTAAATCAAATTAATGACATGTAGATCACAAAAGAACAAATAACCAAATGCACAAGTTCTTTTAAAGATTTCAGTGAAAAATCATTAATCTTTACTACTACTCAGTAGTGTGGAAAATGTAGTCTGTCCGAGCTGAATCCAGACGCTAAAAATACATCAAAAAAAGAGGGGGTAAATAAACTCTAAAATGATTTAGCAATGATAGTCATGGTTCTGTTAAATGTTTAAAAGGTTTATTTTGGAACAAACAACAAAAACAATCAAATCTAAATTTTGTCAGCAAAGCAAAATAAGAACAAGTTTCTGCTGTAAGATTTTTAGTTTTACTGTAACTCTTTAACACCAGAGATTTCATCGGCGACACCTGTACACGCCCTTTGACATACCGTGTATGTCCGAATGTTTACACGATCAATATGAAGCAGATGATTTTGGCGTGAAGAAAAGCAACTTTTCATATTGTTTGCATACCTGCACAAATACGCTATTCTCCGCTTTAGAATCCGCTGGAACTACACTAATGATGTAAATGTTTTAAGAGTCATGATAGCTGAAAAAATTGTAAGCAAAGGGTTGACGGGTTGACAGTACATACGGGTATTTGAAAATAAGCACTGACTAGCAAAAAGTGACTTAAGACTTAAAAGAATCACCGTCTCCACCACTCATGGCCTAGCTGCACTGCCTTTGGACATGAAGGAAATATACAAAACATGTTTTCTGATATCTAACGTACAATATAATGGACAGCGGTTTAATTGGCTCCCTACTGGCACTTCAACTATTAACATTTTTTTTCCTCTAGCCTCCTTCATAAGTCTAAGGATAAATAAAACCTGCATCTTATTTAATACATTCAATAATGTGCAAAACCCATGCCAGCATTGCTTCGATTAAAAGAAATTGCTTGGCTGTATTTGCTGGCGGTGCAGCTGATGACCAGTGGGAGACAAGCAGTTAAATTTTGACAGGGATTGTTTAGTGGGTGGAGAAAATGTGTTAATTAGTTTGTTCAGATTGCTAAGGCTAATATTTCTGAAATGCCCCCCATTCCTCCTGAATATTCCCCAGAGCAACTCCGAGCATCTCTGAGTGAGTATTTCACTTCAAAAGTTGTAACAGTCTTCAATATCCGGGTGCATGACAATTGGAGGAAAACACTATGAAATTTGGGAAGGCAGAACAAATGCATGCAAGCAATTATTTTGATGGTAAGTGCTTGGTGCACTTTTTTCCCCTTTATTGTTATGTGAGGAGGAAGTTGATTAATAATAGGAGGAGAATGGTACACCAATGATTAGAGAAAATCTACAGCGAAGTTGCTGTAAGAGTGAAGCAATATGTGCCAAGTGGACTGTTAAATGAAGACATATGTAGGGCAAAAGAAAAAAAAAAGCACAATTTAAGATGGCAATATTGCATATTTCCCAAAGGTATTTACTGTTCTGCATTTAAGTCGATTTAAGTGAAGCTGTCTTCTGTCAACACAAGATAGAAGATGTTAAACTTAAAGTCCTCCACTGATGACAATCATGTTTTTGAATACGTTTTGCATTTTATTTATGAAAGAGAACCAAAAAAAATCTATGCATTTTTGCTGAGTACTTCCTCTTTTAAATCGCTGTCAGTCAAACTGTCGCAAAGACGCTCTTTTAGAATTAATGAGCCGTTGTGATGTCACACATGCACATTGCTCAAGCTCCCTGCATACATAAGCTCAGGTTCGGGAGAAGAGAAGACGGCACATTGCTACATTGCCTGCACATATTTTAAGTGCTTCCAAGACTGGATTTTGTTGTTGGTTGTACTTATTTAAATTTAAATTAGCTGTCACGCATCTAGGTGCGTGAAATGTGTTCCTCCACATTTGTTTTCTCTCTCTGATCGAGCTGGAAGGCTTACTGTCCCGCATTAACCAGAGAGAGTAAATATAAAAACAAGAATAAAATCAGGGGACCTCTATTATTATTGCCTCGATGAAAATGAGAAAAATGTTCTAAAGTTCAGGAGGCCCTAGCAGGTTGCCTCCCAATCCTGCAGCGGTTCTCTGTATGAGCATGAGATAGTGATCGCGATTGCTCCAGCCCCGTGGGCTTTCTCACAGACGGTCCAGGGTGTACCCGCCTTCACCCAACAGTAGCCGGTATGGGCTCCGGAAACCCCTCTGCCCTAAAAGGGATACAGCTGGTTAAAAAAATAGATAGAACTTCAGGGGAAGAACTGTCCAATCTGAAAGAATCTCGACGGACAAAAAGCACGACCCTCACATGTCGCCAGTGTAATATAGACAGAAATACAATAGATGTGACTGCAATTATTGCAGAAATTACTTTGGCTGGAGAAGGTGAGGATCTGGGGCCATTTCTTGTTTTCACTGTGGGTGACAAACTCATGAGCTATGCAATGGAATGTGAATCATTCCTGGAACAACACAAAACTCTGGAAGAAAAGATAAATAATGTGAAAAAATCTGTTCTTTAGAATGCTCCTTTTTACTGTACAGAACGTAAAACACATTTTATTGTGATGACACTTTGTATGCTGCAGAAGTGTATCATATTAAAGATTGTTGTTTTCACTGCTGCCTTGTTTCTCTTAAAATTTGCCTCATGTAACAAGAAGTAATCAGGCCAGAATATGTTTTTACAATGCAGTTACTTTACCTTTACCAACAAAGTTGCATTGTCTTATTTGGTAAGGTCAGAAGACCAAGTGTGTATGTACACTATTTGGGAAGGTAATACGTTAACACACCAAGCATTTACTACTGAAAGTAGCATGTCATGGAAATAGGGCTCACTTTCTTTTACAGTCCAGTTTCACTGTACGTAAGGGGTAGTTTCTGTGGTAAATTCATGGTAAATACCATAAAACATACAAGTGCAGACTTAAATTCAAGGTACTTTGTACTTACCTTATTCTTACATGTGGTAAGTACCACAAAAGACACCTTTGCACAACATGTAAATACCCAGTAAGTATATTGAAAATACCCAGTATGTACCACATAATTATGAACCAAATAGTAAAAACACAGCAAGTACCATGTAAGTACAGAGTAGACACAAAAAAGTACCATGTAAGTACCCAGTAAGTCCCATAAAAAGAACCATGTAAACACTCTGTCAGTACCCAGTAAATTCCATTAAAAGTACCATGTAAATACCACTTAAGTACACACATACATACATATATATACACACACACACAAAATAAAGAAACAACACTTTTCTCCTGCAAGTATTTTCCTTTTTTTTTTCTTAGAACATCGTCATCCCTCAAAAAATCCCTTGTTGGAACAGTCAGAGAGGATTTCTCAAAAATCGAAGCAAAGCGTCGACACCTTTTGGTTGTAATTTCCCATATGGGTCAAACTCCAATAACACTGAATCCTACCCTTCCCATGTTCCAGATCAATATTGTCTATCACAACTTGCTTTTGTTTTCTTTAAAACGGCCACTTTTAATTTAGATCACTGTTTAGATTGAATGCTTTGAGCCTGAAACCAAAGTAACCACATGGCTTGGACGAATAAAGCTTTAAAAAATAACTGACAGAATACATTACCATCCAAGACGTGCAACCTTTTTACGATACAATCAATGAAAGCAATCTTTGTTGTACATTTAAAAAAAATATATATATAGTTTTTCAAATGGTCTTCAGTTATACAAACAGTAAATAACTGTACCGGATGAGAGATATGACTGATCACATAAAAATCTTCCCGAAACTAAGTTAAAGAAATTCCAAAATCTGCACTTTGTTGCTGTTGCAATGCACTCATTATTTTATTAATTCATGCATGCGTTTTGAAAAGTAACCAAAACAATACTCTATATTGCTCCAAAATATAAGTTGAAGACGCGAAAAAATGCATAATGAAGCAGCAAAAAAAAAAAAAAAAAAAAAAAAAAAAAATCATATATAAGTAGCACTTTTGGGAGACAAATGAAATGCTTCTTGAACAACTCCACCAATTGTCAAATTTGCATCTGCTGGTTCTTTTGACACAAGTTCGATGCAAATTTGATGGCTCCATGCTCAATCCAAAAATGTTCATGAACTACTCCTGTCATGGGTGGGAGAAAAAATTGTTAAAGGTTTTTTACCTCATTGCGACACCAAAGCATTAACTTTATCTCATCTACAATGCATGGAAAACATGGATATTGTTGAGAGATCCGCTTTATGTATTTTAAAAAGCTATAAAAAAACTAAAAAGAAAAAGAAAATTGGAAAGCTCGTCTTCATGTCTGGGTTCATGAGATCGTCCAGAAATTCTCCCAGTATGGTGAGGTTCTGAAAGACTATGTTTTCAGCTGTACTTCCGTGTCTCTATAGCTGAGTTTGTAAAAGTAAAAGGAAGGGAATAAATAAAACCAAGAATAATAATGTCTGGATGCAAATAAGAAAAATATTATGAAGTTCAGGAGGAGATTCTCCTCCATGTTTGTTTTGGACAGCGCTTCATCAGTATCAAACACTGATATATACACACACCTACAGTGCCCTTTAGCAGTTACTAGAAGGAAATAAATATATTAGGCTATTTTTTAAGAAAAGAAAAAAAAAATCACATGTAAGTCACACCTGAGTATAATTTGCAAACCTGGCCAAACTATACAAAACAGTGACTTCTACTTATAAAAATACAGAACTGAAAACAGTGCACATCATTTGAATTTTATTTTACAAGAACAAAATGAGTTAGGATAGACATAAATATAAAAAAGTGAAAATTCCTAATGTGAGTGTTGAAGGACCTAGGTCTTGGTTTTATTTAAAATGTCAACCCATTTTTTTTTCTTCTTTTTTTGGTAGTATGTATTGATCTTACACAAAACCTCAACAATGAAGGGAAGCAGGCTTTGTTCCTTAAGTCTGGACATGTGGCGGTAACCTGAATGCAGCAGTACAAAAGAAATAGTTCAGTGTAGCAACACAGCAGTCAGATGCAGGATGCAACACAGAGGAGGTTAAAGTAGTCATTTAACTGACTTTAAAAAAACAAAGTTTGTCAGTTTAGACTAAATAGATTTTAGATCATTGATCAGGGAAGTCAAACTTTTCTACTTGAGGTCATTTTAAACTTTAAATTATTCATTTTATAAATTGCATATTAACTTGTTTCTTTCGATGTCAATGCAAAGAAGAAAACTGATATTTTTGCAATAAAATACAAGTTGTAGGGGTGTTGGCCTGGCCTCCTTCCCCCAAACATCCGCCTCTACTCCGCTGAGATAATTGCATTCAAAGGCTGCTTATTTCATTTGGCCCGCCCTTTGTGCAATTGTTTCCTTTATGAAAAATGGCTGAGATTTAGGGATTATGGAATTATATCCGAGCAAGGCAAAGCATCTGCTTAAACATGAGAGGAGAAAAAAAAATAAAATCAGGACAGAGTGGTTATGGGAAGTGGGAATGCATCCTTGCCTATTTCCAGCTTGAGCTGTGATAAAATCCTGGTAATCAGAGCTTTATGGATGAGATGAAGGACCAGGGAGATAAAATCATATCGCAATACAAAGAGATAAGATAAATCTACAAGCAAGAAAGAAAAACAAAGAAAACAAATAGGGAAAGAAACAACAATGAACGATGAGTAAAGTAGCATGCAGAAATGCAAAAAAAAATTAAAAATAAAATAAATGACTGAACTTTGACCATTGCTGTTCTTGAGGCTCACATGGCAGTTATAAAGGCGGATCAGCCTGGCAGCTGGATTAAAATGAACAACATTCTCTGGACTGTACACATTTAACCAGAGTCTGAGTCCAACCAAGGGGAGGAAAGAAAATCTAAAATTCCAACACAAGCATGTCAGCTATGAGGTTATACTAGAGCACCGTCAGGGCACGGTCTGCACCGCACTTAACTGGAATTTTTGTTTTTTTCTCTTTGTGTCTATCAGGAGACAGCAAAACACTACCACAGAGTGATTACAGTTTTTCTCAAATGCTAAAACAAAACAGCCAATCCCCTAAACCAAATGACCAGTTGTCAAAACACATTTACTAAATCTAGCCATCTTTTTTCAATATCATAAACACATTTCACATGAAGACACTTCATAAAACACAATCCTCCGTTCTCATAAATCTTAACACATTTTTCTTTGCTAAAACACAAGTTGCAAAAGAACTCTGCACTTATTCTCAAGTGAAAGCTCGTGATGCAAAATACTTGCAACAGTCAGCAGTGTTTGAACACAATGAACACACCTGGCGTCATTCATTACACACAACGACTCAAAATTGAAGACACTTGTTGCTAATACTGTAACCACATGTCTAAAAGCAAGTTCAGAGTGCACCGTTTGCTGAAGATTCCAAACAAACATAATGGATGAAGGAAGAGTCAGGGGAAGAGGAATTCGAGTCAGAGGAGGAAGAAGAGCTGGCCATAGAGGAAAAGGAGCAGGCCAATGAGGAAGAGGAGTTCAAATCGTAGGAGGAACATAGGAGGAGGCCACCAAGGGAGTCAAGGAGGTCCAGGAGGGAGAGCAAGACAACCTCGCACCATAATTATGGATGAGATGCGAGCAACAGTCATTGACCATGTCATTGTCCATGGCATGACAATGGCTGAAGCGGACTAAGAGTTCGTCCAAACCTGAGTAGGTTCATCGTGGCCACCACTATCAGGGCTTCCACCTGCAGAAATGGAGGAAAAGAGGCCGTAACATCATTGGCCAAAGAGCCCTCCCTGAGGTTCCTGGCCAACGGGGGGGTAATACTCTTTGTGCGGCCATGGAATTGGAGGGGCTTGTCCACCGGCATGCTGTCCTAGGGTCTTACAACACCTAACGTCGCCTCACCTTCCTAGAAGAGCTAAAAGACATCCTCCTTGACCGCCAACAACACCATCCTGGGCCATCATATCACATTTATGTGATCATTTCGGACAATATAAGCTTCCATAGAACAAACCAAATCAGAGAGTGGTTCACCACCAACAGTAACCACCTGTTAAATGTCTGTCTGTTTTAAAATGAGAAGGTGTGGTTGTGTTTATGTAGCTTTAGAAAAGTTTGTTGTGTTTAGACATTGGGGAACATGGAGGACACATTTGTGAAATGTGTTTTAGCATTTGAGAAAAACTGTAATGATAATAGATTTGATTAACAAGTGTAAATCTCAATCTAAACGAATGCAGTTATCCAGTTCCCTGCACTTTATGAACAACACGTTTGGTTCATTAGCTAAAACTGATGGGCTTACTGGAGAAACCATGTACTATATCATTGACATAATGTACTATATCATTGACATCCTTGGCATAAAATGAGAAGAAGGAAAGAGAATTAAAAGAGGTGTGTGCCTAAAACAAATGTTTGTTGTAATTTATATTTTTAACTCCTTTAGTAGACAAATACGTCAACTTTCTAACATAACAGACAAAAATTATCTGAAAAAGTTTTGTAATTCAGGTCAATTAAATTGCAGCATAAAGTGAAATGACCAAGACTAATTAGATTTTTGGGACTAACAAGTGTTTTTTATTCATTTATTTATTTATTTTTCCATTTCCACAGAGTTTTGTTGATTAACAATAATTAATTTGGGGTTTAGCAGTTTGCCCAAGGACCTTTTGACATTTGGAGATCATTTGAACTTACATCTATTAAGTTAATTTCTTTAAAACATGTTAAAAAGCTCCTCAAAGATGTACCAAGGAAGTCAAGAAATGATGCAGAAACGTTTTCACACCAGCACCCTCTCAGTTTGAATGTCTGGGTTTGTCCCGACATTTGAGAGACATTTGGTGAATCCAAGTCTTGTTGTTGAATTCATAGCAGACATCATATCTTTTTGGAAACCTGTGTTAAAGAAAAAAAGGGCCTTTTTATGTCCATTTCTCCACCAGTCAATAATTGCTCCACTTACTCAGGGATTTTGCCTAGGGGGCAGAAATAAGCTTTTTCATTTTTAGGATGTTAGGGCAGAAAGGGGAGGGGTCAAAGGGTTTAGTAGATAGTACGAATGTGTTTGTTTCTGTAGAATGCAGCCTTATAAGCATTCCTATGGATAAAAAGTATATTTTTTATCCATCCAACTACATTTTTATTTTTTACAAATATTCAAAAAGTTTTTCCAGTGTCTTTAGAGTAAAAAAAAACATGCTATCAAAATTCCATAATTAGTCACTGCTTTCTGATTGATTAAACATCTTATTCATCAAAGTCAACATATTTTATTTCTGAGCGGACAAAAAATTCTTTTGATTTTTTTTTTTTTTTTAAACTGTGTGTGACAACTTTAGAATCTGCCTTGAGCCTCACAACATACATACCCTGACTGAAGAAACAGACTGCTTGCAGGACAAATCAATCACCTGGTAATAGATTGGAACCCACTCTGAGCTGCTAACAAAAGGGCAAATCCATCCCACTATACAAGCTAATAACCTGCCTCTGTACAACACGGAAGCTCCTGTCAGGTGTCATGGTGGCAGAGATCAGTAGGTACATGGATCCATTAGGAAAGATGAATCAGGGTCCATTGATACACTTCAGGACTTCAATCTTCAACTTGAAACTACAAATTGTTGCAGTTTCCCAAACAGGAAGCAAAAATGCAGAGGATTTATATTTTTTATTTTATTTTTATGCTTTAAAACAACCAAAGCGAAGCCTAATGCTGCATATGCATCGGGCATGTGTCACACGTTCAAGAATGCACTGAATGTGGGTTCTTGAACGTGCTGTTAGCGTAAGGTGTTCACACTGGACTGCCACCACCTGATACCTACAGTTGGAAGAAGCTTGGTGTGAAATATCAAAGCAGTGCAAAACTCGCGAATCTTGCTCCAGACCTTTTTCTTTCACAGATCTATGCCGATATATGAAAGACTTGGTTCGAAAACGGTTGGCACTTCTGTGAATTAAAAAGAACGCCACCCATATATCACTACCAAATCTGAGTCTGATTGGTCAAAGTTTAACTAGCTTAACTTATGACGCAAGTTCAAAGGAGATTAGTTTTGTATGTAGAGCCAAAAACAGTCTTAAAAAAGTGCAGCAACACGCTTTGAACGCAGAAGCCTCAAATGTGCATATAAGCACGAATACATAAACTTTTTATTGAAGTGGTCACTTGAATGCACATTGCCAAGAAAATAGCATAAGACTTAGGAGGATAAAGATATTCCAGTTCTTCATTTTAAAATTAATTTAGTATTTCTGTATTTAATAAGATGAAAATAATACAGTTAGGTGCGTTTATTTCTATTCATTGCAAAACTGAAACAGAAAGAAAAAAAAAGGCAGCAGTTTGTATACTTTCTTTGTAAGTCAGTTGTAATACATAGCAATCTATTAACATCCACCAACACTGATGGTCTGTTCTGGACTTTAATTTAACATGTGCCTCCTCACAATCCACATTAGTGTCTCACAAATGTGACAGTATCAATGTCGTCCTTCATAAAGAAGTCCCTGCTGCCCCTATCCTGGAGCGGTGAAATATTGAGTGTGACACGGGAGTAATTGCATGGGAAGTAATCAATTAGACACACAATTGAAGAAGACCTAAGGTCTGTTAGCTGCCAGGCAGGAGGTAGAACTGAACCTGGTGACATGCACAATCTAGACTACGTCCTGTGGAAGAAATATTCTTTTCTCTTGTAGTTGGATGGATACAAAAAATCCTAACTCTCATAGATAGATTAAAAAAAACCAAAGCACTGGCTTGTTCAGCAACTTCAGTGAAGGAAACACCCTGGTTCTTTTCCCTTTCCGTTCTCCTCTCACCCTTTGTTCTGCTGTTGGGTGACACTGGCAGGACATGGACCAGATGATGCCTCGACCACACAGCGCTTCGGAGAACACAGAAAGCCTCAAAGTGCTAAACAGAGTTTGCCAACATGATAGCATGTGTGCTTGTGTGAAAGGCAATAATGAGACAAATCAAGACAGCCAACTGATATATGACAAAAGACGGAGAGAACGATGAAAAGATGGAAGACAGACAGAAAGTGGGACTGATACAAAGAGAGCAGATGGGCCATGAAGGAGTGGATGACGCCTTGGCGTAAAACACAGGCTTGTGTACATGTATGCGATGAGAAAGGATCATTCAGCAGATGGGGCCTCAGATTGGATGCTTCATTTTAGACAGACTCCATGTAGGCACGGGGTGTTTAAAAAAAGAAAAAAATATCAAACAAATGTGAAAAGGGATGAAATATGAGAAAGTGAGGTGGTTGCAGTAAAAGGTGTTAAATTGTAAAGCTTTTCTGAGGCTTTTATTACATTTTCAGAGGAGTGGGCCAAGTGAAAAGCAAAGAGACTGCTCAAGGTTTACTAAACACACAAATAAACTCAAATATTTAACACATCAAAATAAAAATGTTATCATGCTTGAAAGCTGGGGAAAATAATAACCTTGCATATTTAAAAATAATATATTTCTTTTTAGATTCTATTGCCTTTCTTTAGGAAAATGCCTGTTACTCATTGATGTTTTTTTTTTTTTTTTTTCACAAGAGGGTTCTTTCCATTGCTTATTTCACACAGCACTGCATGCACACAAAAACATCCCCAAAGTTTTCACAGCTTGACTATGGCTTATATTTCATATTCATGAGGATCTCTTAGCTAAGCCTGATTGAAAGGTGCATCAGAGGGAGTCCTATGCCCAGCCAAATTCCTCCAGTTGCCTTAAATCCAGAGGGTCCGGTTACAGATGGCAGAGACTGCACCAAAGGAAGAAAATCAATAAGTGTAATGCCACAATATACTAGTAACAAATTGATTTCATCCCAAAGCAATTTGGACTCGAGTGGAAGTGTGTGTGGGTTTCTGCTCTGAGAGGTCTTTTATTTTGCTTTCCCTCGATTAGCCCCTCTTGTACTTAATAAGTTTCATCCTATGTTTCTTATGGATTCTATTGATCACTTCACATGTCCCTAAGGAAGGAATGGAAATACAATGGACAATTTAGAAAGTAAAACCACATTTCTCATGATGATTAAAACAGCTGGCTTTACACTTAACTTGCTTTAACAACAAGAAAAAAAATGTTTAAAATAAGTGATTTGACAACAAACCCAATGAAACTGTGAGGGCAGAAAAAAAAAACATTTAAAGTCTTATTTATTTTTTCCCAAAAAATATATTATATATGGATTAATTCCAGTTGTGTCTAAGGATGTTAAAGTGATTTTGAGATGTACATGTATAGAGAGGAAATAGTCTTAATGGATTTGTATGTGTACTGCAATTCAATTTGTAACTTGCTTTTGCCTGTTTGTGTTTAACTTTGGATTTGTGCATGCAAAATGCTTGATTTCTACCTACATTTTGTGTAACTTATACAATACTATATGTCTAGCTCAGTGGCCTTGTGGTAGAGTGTCCGTCCTGTGACTGGAAAGTCATAAGTTCAAATCCAGGCCAAGTGACTCTAAAATTGTCTTTGGCTGCTCAACATTAGGTGTTTGGATTGGGGGGGGTTACTAATAGGTTCCAAGCGTGGCTGTTTTTGCAGCTCACAGCTCCCCCATGGGATGGGTCAAACGCAGACGACACCTAGGTGTGTGACAGATAATGGGACGTTCATTTTATATGCAATTGTTTCTTCACATCTACACTGGAATATCAAAAACATACAAATGCATAATGCATTTACGCACACACAACTTGATATTACACCACTTTAAAACTAACTACGAATTCAAAACAGTTGTATACAATTCTTTTAAATAGTACGCACCATTGGCCTGATAGACGCATACAAAACTGTAGTTTGCTTCAGCGGTTTCAGTCTGTTTTCTTATGTGTTGCAAACAAGGATAGAAGTTGAAGGTATTGTGAATACACTAACGTGGCTAACATGTAGCAGGTCACAAATAAGTTCTAGTGTTACTGTAAACACAGACTGAAAAACTTATTTCAGACTCTTTTGTCTCACTTAATGCGACTGAGATTCCAGTGCACTCTATAGTGTGGAAAATACGGCACATTCTTTTTTTTTATGTTTATTTTTTTATCTGGGTGGACTATTGATATAATAGTAGTAAAGAAATATAAATGGTAAAAGATGGTTGTAAAAAGTTTCAGAAAGGACACCTACAGTTTCTCATGTTCTTCTCCTATTTATAAATCCATTTAAAAGACCACTGGGAATTAAAAACCTTTAGAGAACCTTTTTTAGAGAACCTTTTAGCTATTGACTTTGAGTTGGATAAAAACATTGAAATTGAAAAAAAAAAAAAAAGTTTTTAAGCTTTTGTAACAGTGTAAATGACTGGAATGGCCCCTGAAACTAAAGTTTTACCAAACACTGCAGTACAGATACTACAAAGCCTTTAGCGTTGAAACATGTTGCCAGACAGGAATCTTAACAGGAAGAACCAAATACTTTACCAGCTGGTCCTCCATTTACTGTCGAAAAAATGAAATAAAACATTTTTTTGCCCTCTGACTTTTATTTAAGGAGGATAACATTTACAAGACTCTTCTAAACAGCAACTGTTTAACAAAATACACTGGGTAAATATGAAATGATCAAATACAGCTACACCAGGGCTTTTGTGCATAACTTCCTCTTCACTTCGTAGCTTAAGGCCACAAATGGCACATCAAAAAGCAGTCTCTCATGGAGTCCAGCTCCGGCTCCCCCAGCACTGTCTTCGACTTGGCACCACAATAAAAAGGATTGGCTTGGCAAAAAGCTGCTGCTGGTGCCAGATAAATTTAATTCTCAGAGTATGGTGCAAAAATGTGAAGGAGAATATGAGGCAAAGTGAAATGAAAATGCAGACTAGAGTAACAGACCTGCGTCATTGTCTCTCTGAGGGAATTACAATGAAAGGCAGCCTTTTGTCATGGATGATTTTGCAGCAAATCACAAAATGAGTTGTTCTTTCACTTTGAAACACAGCTTATCACTTTCTAAATACATGTAGATAAATCTCCATCTATTTTAACTGCATGTATTTTATTGTAATTTTATCACTTTAATTTCTTTTTTTTGCCTTATGGAGTCTGGTAAATATATGCTGTTGATCTCATATGCAAACACTGAAGTGGTCAAATATTGCAGTTCCTCGTGACCCCTTGCAGGCTGGTTTCAAAAAGGAGCAACCCTAAAACCTAGATCCATTGATCACTATGTTAAAAAAAAGTCTGATTTTACACCAAAAAACCTCTGTTCTGCACACTCAAAGAAATGAAACACTGAATTTAAATACAAAAGTATCGACAACCGGTCCCACAAAACTATTTTGTTTACATTTGAGAAAGAGTGGATGACTAAAATTTAACAAACTATCCTAAATAAGTACTAAAGTACACAGTTATAGTCCGTTTACATAGTCATTGAACACCATGGAACACATTTTTGTTCCATTTACTAAAATCCCCTAAAGTTAACAATACTAAACAATGTAATTGTAAAATTCCTGCCAAATTTTATTGCGTAATGCACATGTGTCAGATGAACGGAAAACTTGGTGGCACAAATGTCTTTTTTTAAATAGACTGTGTTTACTAAATTTTATTAAACGTTTTCAAATACTACCCATATTGTTATTGTTATTTAAATGTAATGTAACCCCCCCTTGTTACCCTTTTTTACTGAAAATGAATCAATTTAATATTTTCCACATAAATACTTTACAAAAAAAAATGCTTCAGCTCTTTTTCATTTCTTTGAGTGAAACTGCATGTGGTGGGTGAGAGGAGGATTTTTTTTTTGGAAACCGGAATTCATCATGCACAATTCTCATCATCATCATCATCATCCTCTGCATGAGACCATGGGTGCAACGAGGAGCGCTTTTGACAGTCTTTCGTCCTGTTACAATGTACAATGCCTCAGAGACGATGGACATTAATCAATGCCGTTATTCATTTTTTAGCTGTATTTTTAGTGATATTTATCTATTATCTATACGGTAGTTTTCATAGAGCTATGGTAACAAGGAATTTTGTGGGATAAATAAAGCTCAAGTTTATTCTTTTCCATTTCTATTCTATTCTGAAAATAAAGTGATGTACAGCCTGGTGTCAATCATGGTGTCTATGATTTGACATTTATTTATATCAACTGTGTGTGTGCGTGTTTTATATTTTTTCATTCAAACCAGTCTTTTTAGTTTTTGTTTTGTTAGATGTATAAATTATTGAAGGGGAGGTGTTTAACTGGCAAGCAGATGGACCCCAAAAAACTCAAACTTAACTTTGTTGGTCATTTTGTTACAGTGGGTGGTGTCAACATGCTCGTATTGACGACTATGTGATAACTGATGTGAGGTGATTACTTTAATAATGCTTTTCATTAAGTGCTGCAGCACTTGATTGTAACCCTAAATTTCTGTCCCTGTCCTTATGTCTGACAGCAAAGGTAAACATATTCTTTATTTTTATAGCTCAGGTAAAAATAATATTTACAAAAAGAAAAAAGAAAACATTAAAATAGACATTTGTTTTACACAGATCCATTCCTGTAGATGACTTTTAGACCAGGCAGAGCTAAAAAGTAAACAACAACAATAAACCTCCATACATCAAACATGTGAAAATCAAAGAAATCACACAAGAAGAAATAAATCTTAAAAAGATCTGCAATTTCCAATCCTTTCTACGTATGAACACTAAGGCAGCACAAATACATTTTCTTAGCATGATTACATGAGTCCACATGATAGTGATATGGTAAGAAAAGTGCAAAAAAAGAAGGAATTAGCATTGAAAAAATTGAATAAAGCATAAAACACACTGACAAGGTGGGTTTAAAGTGACTTTAACCTAAACATACCCTGAATTATGATGACCTAATACTAAACTAGATTAGGATTTGGTCACATTACAGAGAAATGCCTGATAGTCACCTCCTATGTCCAAAATCACTGAGCAACATAAATTCAAATAAAAAAATGAAAAAAGTAGAAAGCATTCTCTGCTTTAATATTCTGGGGATCTTGTCTGCTAAGGACACTGATGGACAAAATGAATGTTGCATCAGAAATGTCAAATTATATTAAATGAGATGCAAAAAGACATCAGAATTTATGATCACGGACTGTTTCAAAGAAACAAAAAGCAGGTTTAAGTGGTGCAAAGGTTTCTGTAAAATAACTGAATCAACAGTTAAATAATAGAAAGAGTACATTACATTCCTTTCTTTCGACTTTCATAAAGTAATTTAATAGCAGTATAAATCTGAGCTCTGGAAATCGTGCATGTCAAAAATGTAAGTTGAGTGGTCAAATTCATTTTTACATCTTAATGGTAAAATTCTGAAAATTTGATTGTTATAGATATAAAAGCTCAGCAAAACACACCATGATTCTTCTATTTGTTGTGATACATTTTGTATGTATGTATGCATTTATGATTGTTTTTTTTTTTTTTTTTTTCTGACAAGGGTCACAGCACTAGAAAAGAAAACCTGCGAGCTCCAGGACTAATTGTTCACATGGTGTTGGAGTTGCCCACACATTTGTTTTCCCACTTAGCTCACATTTTATTAGCAGTCACATTCACATTTGCCAGCTTGTCAGAAAACAGGTGCAGGTCAACTGAAGAAGTGGGTTGGAAATCTAAGGAGATTAACTTCAGTGTGAGTAATGTGGAGAAATGTCAGCTCTTCTCAGAACATTGGGATTCTGAACAAATCGTTTAGTCTAACAGGATTAATTGCAAGAGCTAGAGCTAGATTTAAGGTAAGATATGTGAGAGGTAAAAAAATCACATAAGAATGACAAACCAGTGAGTAATAATTCATTCATTTACCTGCAAGGTTTATGAGACCCAAATGTCGCAGGCCAAAGTTTCCATCACGTCTGTAATTGAGGAAGATTGCAAGAGAGTAACGGTCCTCATAGAGCTTTGTTCCTCGAATAATCCTCAGGTTCTCCAGTGGCAGGTGGTCAAACTGGTTAAGAGCCACTAACACGTAGCCCGTCACTTCTCGAATGGACTGTGGGCGAAATGAAGGAGGGAAGGGTTTAGACATTTTACCATGCAAAGTTCCATAAATAAAAGACTAAAGCAAAATCAACTGTAGTAATAGTAAATAGTCGTTTTCTATGGACAATTCACATATTAAATGTTGTTCATCATTCTAATCATAGCTTAAAAAAGGATAAGTTCCACATTTTATGAGCCATTTGGTTTATGGAGCCAGCCTAAGCTTTTAAAATCCCACTCAAATTATCTTCTGATCTTTATACAAAATGTTCCCAGTGGTTAGTTAATTATGATTATGCCATTTTTATCCAAAAATAAAAACAACTTGTGCTGTTTCCGTGGACATAGGTTGTACAGAGCAGCAGGAGTACTTTAGAAATTTGCTTCAGAGTTGTAGGTGGAACCCAGCCCCTGGGGGGAGCAGTGAGCCACGCTCGAGCGAGCGAGGATCGATCCACCAACACTTCGGTTGCTGGACGACCTGCTCTACCGCCTGAGCCAAACTGCCGCCCAATGTATTTAAATGTTATTACTTCTATTTAAGCTTAACTATTAATTTTTCATAAGTCTGAAAGCGAATTTGTCCTTCAACTAGGACATTATTAGAAAGTGTTTCAGTTAGAAAGCTGACTTGGACCAAACTCTGGGATGTTTGGCTGTTATTAACACAAACCTTGAAGGAGAACTAAACTGTCGACCTCTGATTTCATCAAGAAGATTTAAAAACTGATGTGTGTTTGTTGAGGTTTCAAGACGTTTAACAGGGAAGACATTGTAGCGCAGAGATGCTGCCACTTTAACACAATGCATCATGGGAGATATAGTGTAAAAACTGCCGCTGATCGGAGACAGATTCGCTTCTCTGAGCTTTATTATTTTGATCACTTGTTCCAGTCTGATACCGGATCCCGCGAAAGCTACACCGGTAAAGATGAGCTTTAGCTGGTATTTTTGTTGGAACTGAGAGACTTTATGAGCAGAATCAGAACAAGGAAGTGAAGATTTTAACCACTTCTGATTGGTCAGACTGATGACGTATGATTAGGTGTCAAGAATGATTGGTGGAGACAGTTAAAGGGGCGGAACTTTTCCAAAAACAGAGCTGAAGTTGCGGCTAAATCGCGGTACCGTCATTCTTGTGTCTTTAATAGAATCAAATAAACAGAAAGAAAAAAGTCTTTTACGATCTTTCCTATTTCTAACTACTCAGTGTTTTATCAGGGCCTGTTTGGATGAACACAGAGCTGAAATCCTGGAGATGGGAAATGTTTTTAGATCAGTGAAAATGGGTAATTTCCCACGGTACACCTGACCATATCTCTGTGCTGCGGCACACGGGTTGAAAAACACTGGCTTATACCCCCAGCATAGCATTGCCAGTGACAGAAATACTCCTGATTCAAAACAATTTGAATACAAAAATGGCCAGAAATGCAACTTTAAGCTTCATTTTATTTACATATGTCCATCATCAGAAAAATGCCATGAGAACATCCTAAAAACACCAAAAACATAATTTTCTTCAGAGTGGGTCTTTAAGGATAAGCTCAATTGATGGTAATTGGCACAGTCATAGTCTTAATTTTAACTTCAGTACTAAATTGTAAGTTTCATAGCCATGTAAGTGTGCAATTCCCGCATGCACTTGACCAACGCATTGATTTCATAGTTATATAAAGTTACATTACAGGAAGAAATGTTCACCACTTATTTCCTTTTTCTTTTGTTTTAGCACCAAACTAAAATTTCAGGTCAGCAAAACACAAATGACAACGTTTTCTAACTTTAAACTATTTCCCAGTAACAAAGCTAAACCACAATATATTAAACTATAATGTACAAATTCAGTAATAATTTTCAGACCAAAAAAACTTAAAAAAAAAAAAAAGTGATTTTAAGATTCTGTTTTTCAAATCACAGCTTAAAAAATGCGATACAGCAGCAACACAAAACTCGCACAAATGTTTCAGTCAGTTCAGTGTTGTTCAGTGCTTCACTTTAATATTAAACATTGTTCTTGCGCTTTCAGTGAATGGCTGCAGGCTTCCAAATTACAACTTGCTGCTATAATGCTTACACATTGTATTACATAACCTGTGTTCTGCTCTCTTTTTTTTATCAAAACTATTTGCAGCTGCTGACTTTCTAATGAAGTTGGAGCTGTCGGTCTGACTGTCGAGTTACTCTTAGCAGAGAAGAGACAGGCAGTTGGAGGGATTGCCTCTGCACCGGCACAGCGGTTTGCATCAGCTGCTTGTTCCACACAAATCCTTCCTTTAGCCATCTGTAATTTACTTTTAGCCACACTTATTCCACTAAAGCCTGGAGGCACAAGGCTGTGTTGTCAGATAATGCACACTAAAACCATAGACAGGTGCGAACTTCATTGGAAGTGAATTTTTCAAAACAAACAAAAGCTCTGTCTTGCCTGTAATGAATTTCCTCCTTATGTTTTTTCAATACCAACATTTAGATATTTCTGAAAAATGCTATTTTGCTTAAAAAATGTATGTGGCTGTTTCTAGGCAGCCATGATTCCCACTATTATAGCTTATTTTACAATAGACTAAAGCATTCAGTCTTTTTAATTGGTTAAAAATTAAAATAGTGAACTAGTACTTTTTACAGTAAATTGATTGTCATAAGCTCTTTTAAACTTAAATATTTTACTTCTTTTTTTTATTTTAAAATTAAAAGATATTATACTGTCAATCTAAAAAATGCTTAAAAGAAGACTGATCAAAGACATTGATCAGAAAAGTCATCAATACATCAGCTTAGATTAGTAAGTGAACTATTCATGCTTTAAAACATTCATCATGATTATTCTGAAAATGATTAATATAAAGTAAAGAGAAAAAGGGAAGGACCAATGTGGGTGAAAGTTTTAGGCCACCATCAGATCATTGACAACATCTGTTCTGAAGGTCACTTTCCACACGTTCAATCGTGCCAGTGAGTTGTGGCAGGAGATTCGGCTTCAGGGTTCGTGACCTCATTGCGAACGTTGGCGAGGGGTTCGCCGCTCATAGCCGGGGCTCGTCCTAGGGTGACTGAGCCACAAGGACAGCCATTGCTTCACACTTTAAATGTCATTTGGTGGTGGTGGGGGGTGGTGGGGGGGCACATAACGACTGTTGAGACATTGGCAAGAAGCCACCGGTTGGAACTGTTCTTGCATGAATCAAAGTGACAGCCTGTGTCCTCTTTCTCCCATCTACCATCACAGTGGCTGTCATTAGCAGACAGGCGGTCAGAAAAGTCTTTCCCTGCCAACTCTCCTGATGCTGATAATCAACAAGTTTGTGTGTGAAGCGCTGTTGCAACTGATGTACCGGGCACAAATAAGTCCTGCGGAGGGTCCTTGCAGCATATGCATGGTGCTTGACAGCTGTCAGAGTGCAAGGCCCTTAGCTCGCTGTGAGGAAGCCACAACTACAGCTCTGTCATTATTAACAAGGAGATTACCTTTTATAGAAACAGACACACAAAAGTCTGGCAAGTCTGTTTGAATTAATGACATGTTGATTTTGTCACTGTGCGCATTTAGGAAAAAATGAATTAGATGAGCTTATTGTACTAATAAATACGTTCAAACTACTTTTGTCTGCATCATACAGAGGTTACACAATGAACAAAGGTGGGAGATGAGTCTCTGAACATGTCATTTCATTATCAAATATGTCAACATTTAAGACCAATTCGTTATATTCTTTTATGTCCTTCTCTGAAAATAGTGTTTGAGGAAGTCTTTTGGATGACTGACAAACAGCTTGCTGAGAGTTTGAAGGTCTTTTAAACCCTGCTACTCAGCCTCACAGGTTCAAGGCTGTGGCACAGCACAGTGCAAGCCCACTCCCCATCTACCAAGCAGACTGTTTATTCCTGCCAAAAAGCTGAGGGTGGCAAACAACAGTAACAGCAACCGACTGCATCTGAACGTATCCTCCCGCCTCCCCTGCACTTCATTGCCATTTTTTTTACACATTTTTTTTCTCCTCAGGACTGTTTATTACCCAACTCGCACACTTGTCAGTTTATTTTCAAGCTACCAAATCAATACTTTCCCAAGTGCATCCCTGCAGAGGGAAATAAAACGAGAGAGGAAGAAGATGGCAGATGCACAAGCTTCTCTCCCCACAGATTATTTGTTCAATAATGAACAGCATGAAAAAGGGAAACAACTTATAGTGATTACAGGCTCTTGCTGAGCTAATGGCCAAATCTGTTCAGCTCTGTTCAGGGTCACTTTCATTAAACACAGATCAACAGAAAACAAACTCCACCCATCAGTCCATCGGACATATAAGAACCAACTCTGCATTCCCCCTTTAAACTCCAACGGTGTCCAGTAAAAATATTTGCAGAGGCGAAAGTGAAAACATTCTTTGAAGTTTTGTTTAGTCGACATTGTGCAGCCTGAACGCGATTCATGCGACAAATTTGTATCAGACATCTATCTTGTGATGTGCATCAAATTTACTGCTGGACACTTGTCCAAAAATGTGTTCATAAATTCGACGCTCCAGACTCATGTGGGAGAAGCCACCACCAAAAGCTTTAGCCACATTGCTACGTGGAAACATTGACTGTATATCTCCTTTAGAATGCATGGAAGACATGGATGATATTGATCGATCATGTTCGAAGACTTGCTTTCCCTTATTAGTCCAAGGAGAGGACTAAATAAAAATAAGAATACAATTAGAGGAACTTTTTTATTATGGCCTCAATGTAAATAAGAAAAACATTATGAAGTTTAGGAGAAGAACGATCAGATTATCTCCATGTTGGTTTTGGACTCCACCTGCTGATCATGTCATCAACAAGTCACAGGTCAAAGCTGAGTCCCTGGCTGGTTGACACGATGCATCTTTGCCAAAGTTCAGATATTTCAACTCTTGAGTTATCAATGCTTCAGTTGTGACGCAATGCCCAAAATGTGCTGCTGCCAGACTGGCGTGTCTCGCCCGAAGGTCAAATCGAGCTGCAGAAAATAGCATTTCTTTATTTAAATCATTCTGAAGTAGGAGCAGTTAAAAAGTGCAGTTGGAAAAAGCCCGTCGTTGTTATGTAAGATCTACAATCGGCGGGCCACAAGCTTCCTGCTCCGCTTCATTCCAATGCATCCGCGGGTTGATTACAAGATGACGTATCCGATTTAAAACTTTACGGCTGGATGGCTCCAACATTGCCCACCAGTTTTCTTGGGCTTGTAATTTTAATTTGGGGTTGTGGGGGCTGTAAATTAGCAGGAGAGAGTGTCAACAAAGGGATGATGGGAAAGGAGGATAGGCTCACCCATAACTCAGAGGTAAAAATTTTCTGATGAACTCCTGCCGCTCTGCAGAAATTATGTCCTTGAAAATGACAGTTTTTTTTAATTTTGCCTAAAAACGGCACAATCGTAAATAAAGACCACTGGGAGCTCCTTTACAATTGATCAAAAGATGATCGGAGTGAGACTTACCCTGTGTCCGAATTACCGCCCTAACCCCTATATAGTGCACTATATAGTGCGGTCGCCATTTTGTAGTGCTGTCCGAATCTACAGTTCAAAAATCGTGAGCACTAGAAATTTCCCAGAATTCTCTACGAAAAACCAGTGTGGATCGATGCTCACTCGATCGGCGAATATTGTCCAGAATGCACTGCGTTCATACCAGAATTCATTGCGTGTGACCAATGAGTTGCGTGTGACCTATGCACTGCCTGTGAATTATTTGAAGATGGCGGACGATTGCGCGAGAAAGAGGACTTAAAATGTAAGTATATTTAAAAGTATCAAGTATCTGTTGTAAAATATATTTGTAAATACGTATGATGATGTGTTTAATATGTTATATTCCTCAATCGGCAACCTACATTGTTTTGAAGCTCATCAATTTCGGTAATGCTAAAGCTAACGCTAGCGCGAATTAGCACTGAAGGCTAAAAACAAACGCTGTTGATATTACATCAAAAAAGGAGTGAGTTCTAAACGTAGTCATAAGTTATTAACACGTTTTTTAAATGTGTTTATATATGTAGGGACTGACGATGAGGAAAATCTGATTCATCTGTGGATGGAGAAAGATAGCCTGTTTGTTTTTAGGCAAGCTAGTGCCGGATGGGAGTAAGAGACACTTGATCAGATTGGTAATTATTTATCATTAAACTGTAATAGTTGTCATGTTGGGGTAAAGGTTGTTGTTGAAAGAGGAGAAGAGAGGAGGAAAGAGCAAGAAGGGACAAAGAGTGACAGGAGAGTCTGATAAGCTTACCTGAGTTTAAAATATTGTTCACAAAATGTAACGTCATTGCTGTTTTTGCAATTTGTTTAATAAATGCAGGAACAAAAATGAATTATTTACATGTATTATTTAAATATGAGCAATTTTTTAACAATCTCAAAATGATTTTTTATATAAATATCAGATGTACATATTTACAATTTCGTTTTATATGTTAGCATTTATTTAATATATCTTAACAATAATCCTGGTCTTCTAGAGTCATGTGTGTCACAGTTGGAGCTGAAAAGAAAGCAGAGATTTGTCCTCGCAGACGGACGCCACTCTGCTCGTCCTACTGGTTCCTGGTGTGGCTCAACATCTGTGGCTCCCAGCAGTCCCCTTTGCTGATGCACAGATTGTGCAGAATTGAACTGCAGGCAATGATTTTCATTGCAAAGGTTGGTTTTACTTCCAGTGCCCCCAGAAATATTGCTCTCCTCCTCATATTCTTAATGCCAAATCCTCTCTCCACCACAGAGCGTGTTCTGGAGTGGTGCTGGTTGTAACGGGCCTGAACCACATTCGTCATGGGTTCCCTGTAGGGTGTCAGCAGCATGATGGGATGAGCAATGCAGGGATACCCACCATCACCCAAAAGGATCCTTCAGGTGGGTTCGTTTGATTTACATAAATTGGGCTTTTAAGTAGAACCTGTGAATTATGGACTGATCCTTGATTCCCAACAAAAATATCTATACATTTGGCATTAGAGTCACATACAGCCTGCAGTTGAATGGAATAAAAAAGTTTCCTGTTAAAATAAAAAACTGCATTTTCTTTTAAGGCCTTTATTCTTCAGTGGTAGCCATCGATGCTCCCCACAACCTTTTGGAAGGTGGAAGACCAAGCGAGCTGCTAAAATCCAGAGGCGACTTATGGTAGTTCATTCCCACTGGGAAGCTGGACGACCCTGCTCATCAGCTGGAGGATGCGGTCTGCCGTCCTGTGGACAATGTCGCTCACAGTGGACCGTGTCATGTCAAAGGCCTTGGTAACCACACTGTAAGATGTGCCACACGCCAGCCAGAAAAGGAACACCAGGACCTCGGTCTCCTGTGTGCCCCCCCAGAGTGTGAGGAACCCGAAGCTGCTCCACCAGATGCTCGATGGTCCTGCGGGTCAACCGTATATCTGGTTTTGTGTCGGACTGAGCGTCAGCATAAAGGGCCAGGACAGAAACCTTTATGTTGGCAAAGCAGTAGAGATGTGAAAGACCCTGTAAAATGCAACAATAATTATTTCATTGAGAAAATTAAATCTGATTTTTTTAATGTTTCATTGTATTTTGATGTCTTACATTTTAGTTAATGAAGTATTTTTGAATGCTGGAAAATCGTTTTTTTTTGGGCTGGGTTTTTGGATTTTTATATAAATATTTAAAAATTAAAGTATTTATGTTTAAAACAAGTGATTGACTGTGAATAAAAAATACTAAACTTTGAACTCACAAGTGTTTCATGCAATTAGACTATACAACTCATAATCCAATGTTGAAAAAGAATGTGAAACTCTTACCCAGCAGACTGTGTAACCTTGAGCACAATTTGTAACAAATGCTTAAGTTTAACTAAAAAATTTTAAGTTTAACTCACAGGTTGTTCATGTCTGGTCAGGGCATCCAGAGGAAATCTTCTGAGACGTCTGCTTCTCCTTGCTGCTCTGTGTTGCTGAATATCTGCTCGTTTTCGGTTTGATCCCACGAAAAACGGTTGAAATATTGCCAAGAATATTGCCAGATTCATATTCAAAGCCATTTTCAGTAAGGTAGAAAAGAAAACTACAGAAAAAAATGCCTCCTCGCAAGAGCCCGTAAATCGTTCAGCGGCACAAAAATAAATATTGCAATGGAGTAATAACATGGGGGTTTATTTATGAACAAATACATTAAATCTACACCAATGTGTTTGTAATTTTATTATTTATAAATCAGCCACTTTTTCCATGATCAGAACACAGTAGATGCATAAATAGTCTCCGTAAAATGTTCATATTTATTATGTTTTTACTTTGACAAATAGGTGTCATTCTCCGTGTTAAATAGAAGTAGTTCCCCTCCAGACCAGGTGGTGGCGGTAATGCGCCACTTTGTTTCCGTGGCATGCGCTTTATGAAAAAGACCCGAAAAAGAAAAGTAGTGAGCACGGGTGTCCGAATTGCTTCTAAAATTCAGAGAACTATATAGAGAACTATATAGTGCAGCACTATATAGGGTTTTAGTAGTTAGGGGTTAGGGCGGTAATTCGGACACAGCCTTAAACATTGAACCTGGATGCCCCGGACATGCAAATTGCATTCGGTGTGAATGCAGCTTTATAGATAATTCTGAAGAGTAAACTTCAAATTGACTTTAAATTATCAGCTATATTAAAACAATCATCAAATGACTAAATAACGGTACATATTTTCCTTTTTACTTGTTCATTATCTCAAAAAACTTTTCGTTAGCCTCTGCCCTGGTCTACCCAGTGCACGCTTGTCAAACCAGCAACATCATGTTGAAAGTTGTGACATTTTGCCTAGGGTTTGATCATCGGTAGATTTGCTGAAATCCCTTCACCCACCCTTCATACACAGACGCTCGTAACCTCACACCCCTCCCTAAAGACCAGTACATAAGGATCTCAGTAACAGTGAACAAAAGAGGCAGAAAGAGCCAGATTCAGTAGATTAACAGGGATTTATCCCTCCTCCCCAAGCTGGAGCATTTGTGAACGGAAGTGTGGCAGCGGAACAAACCCCTCACTTGAGTCGCTGAGACGTGCGCCGTTTTGAAATCGAGTCCTTCAATCCCTAACTTCTAAAGGAAAAAAAAAAGGGAGAGAGGGAGATGTTTGGAGCCAAATCAGTGAGGGAAGTGAGGAAAAAGGGAGCTTGGAAAAAGGAGGGATGCACATGGAGAGATAAGCTCACCCAAGTGTGTAGGATGGGTTTACGTACATTTTTAAAAGATAATTGAAACCAGAGCTGTTTTAGGTCAGAGGACATACAGAGGCAGAAAAAAAGGTTTGGGTGAGATCTTAAGGGTAGAAGGTGGGGAAATGGAGACCATTTGCATGTTTAAAAGAGACTCAACAGACTTCGCCATGATTGCCTCTCATTTCCATACATATTGAGGCAAAGAAATTTTCTCTCGAGGGTTGCGGTCATTGAAGTCAGATACACAGGAGTGCACTTGGGGGGCTTAAGGTTTGCTTCGCTAAACCCTTATCCTCTATTTCTGCATTGCTTCAATAAATCTCCATGTTTGTAAGCAGCCACCAAATCCTGATAAAGTGTCTACAAGTGGAACTAATAAATCTTTCGAAGTTTCATCAGGAATCATTTTCAGATGGACCGGTAAAATTAGAATTGACAACAGTGCAGTTTCAGGAAGTGATTTGCTATGTTTTTGTTGCTAAATAGTACTATGAATGATTCAAGCGGACAGTTTGCAGTGTTAGCATGGGTGTAAAAAATAACGAGTTTAAAAAAAAAGTTTTTTTTTCTGAATACATTTATGAACTCTGCGTGTTTGCTTAGATTCATGTGCATCAGATATCCCCTAACATGCCAACTCCCAGATACAGTGACTTCTCTAGAGTGACTCAAACTGATGACCAACTTCAGAGAGCTACAGGTGATTGGGCCCTATGATGTGTAACTGTGTGTGCAGGTGTCAAGATGCACAAAGGAGTTTATGCACAATTGTGTGTGAATCACTGTTAAGATTGTGGCCCTGATGATCAATCTTTAAAGTTATAGACCTCCTCATCTGTTTTTTTTTTAACTCCTTTTTTTTTCTCTCTAATAAAACACAATAAAAACACCGATAAAATTCCAAATTGGTTAATGACTGAAGGCCTTTTATGGTTTGGTGAAGGATTTTTTTTTTTTTTTACCCTTGAATCTGGAGAGAATGGCAGACTTTGACAGGTCTATCTGGGAGTGTATGAGCTACACAGAAACATTAAGTCCTCAGTTGATTTTTGAGTGTCATTGATTGAGACAGGATGACAACCTGCTTGTCAAACACAATGACAAAAAATGCCCTGCATAATGCATGGATCACTGACAAAGAAAATCGTCTATGTCAAATACAGAAGAAAAATAAAAAAAAACGCAAAAAAAAAAACAAAAAAAAACAAAAGGGGAAAAGGGAGTTGTTCCAGTTCTGCATAATTTTCTACACAGGATCCCATCCTTTTGTTAAGAGTACAGCATGCAGATATCAGGGGTCCTTCACTGATTTCCTATGGAACCAAAAGCCAATGAATGTGAACTTCAAGAGAAACAGAATAAAATACTTTAGGTGATTTTAAATGTAAAAGTAAAGGACAAATATACTTATTTTCTTCAGACGTTGTCTGTGCTAATTTAGTTAGCATCACTTATTTTATCATCACTTAGGTTTAAAGACCCAATCCAATGACATTTGTATTTTAGCATGGTCTTGCGCCATTCCTCTGATGATGAAGGACTTAAAGAAAATTACATTTGAAATTGCATTTCAAGCTATTCCTTTATTCAAATTATTGTGAATCAGGAGCAGACAAAAATGTCAGTAGAATAAGCCTGTAGGTGTGACACTGAAGTTTCAACGGCAAGCTGCAAGCTCCCTGCTGCTATTTTGATGCATCCAGCGACAAGATCCATGTACATCTTTCTTTTCCTCATCTGAGTTGGCATCTGGCTCAAAACTGTACAGCTGGATAGCTCCAATATTGCTCGCCATTTTTGCTCCACCGGTAATGTTATATTGGGGGTGTGAGGGGGCTGTAAACTAGTGGCAGAGTGTAAACAAAGCGATGATGGGAAGTGGGGTTATTAATATATCTGCACAAACAATCCTGCCAAAAACAGACGCCAAACTATGTCCAATAGGAAATTACAAGTTGCTTTGATTGTGGCTGAAAATGGCAGAATCATTATCAAAAGACCATTGGGAAGGCTTTTACCAAAAGCATCAGTTGCAGTTAAAAATAGTTTTTTGTTTTTGTTTGACCAAAAGTAACATGAGGAAACTGAGTTTAATTGCATACCTTTTTATGGACACAAAACAACCAACAAAGCAAAGTTCTAAAAATCCTAAACTTAAGTATACTCTGAGAAGAGATTGGGTAATGTTTAAATTGCTATGCTTGCTGGCTGGAGGTGGATGACTTGTTTAGGCACGTGTTGGTCAAATGCTGTTCTTTCCTGCTTATTATTACTACCACCAGGTCATTTTCACCTCACAAGCATTACACAATTGATTCTGACCACATAACACACTGTAAATCTTGGAATTTACATTGAGTGTGCCACTCCAAAATGAGGAAATGGCAAGGTATTGTGAAATCCCACTGATGTCCAACCTGTTAGGTCTGCTGTTATGGCAACAATGCTCAGTCTCGTGTTTCTCTTCAAATACATGTGAATCTATAGGTAATAAATAGTTGCATGCACCTAACCACATATAGTAGCTAATTTTTTATCAAGATGGGTCGTTGTTCATTTCTTGTGTGTAAGAAAAGTACAGGTTTTTCTCATACTTAGCTGACGTCTATGTGTGTTCGGTCAACATCTTCGGCTTTATAGTAAAAGTTTGACTCCAGGGATGATTGTCAAATAAAGAGAAAAAAGGCGTATTTTTGACATGACTTCCTCCACATGAGCAACACTTCTCACAGCCACGTTATACTTTTTTTATGGCCAGTTGTAAGAGCCCAAACATTGCATGGCAGATCTGCGGGTTTACTGACACCAATGTCAACAGCTTTTAAATCATGTTTGTCTTGGAATCAAGACAAAAGAAGAAGTAAACCGCAATCATCTGCCTCTGTGTTAAGTGATAACACTATATTCATTTTTTTGCACCCTGTTGAATTTCATTGCTATTTCATGGAGTCACAAGCAAACAATCTATTTTAGGTCTTGCTCCAATGTAGTAAAAGTGTTCCTTTTTTTGTTCTTTCTTTTGCAAATTGTAAACTCCAGCTCTGAATATGATATATATACAGTATATATTTTATTTTGTACAAGTATATTTTTCAATGTTTTATCTAATTGCAGTTTTTATCTTCTTCCTAATAGGCACTACTGTGATATAGATGTTGCACACATGTATATATACCTTTTATAGATAAAGCAGAAGTGTTCAGGGGAATTTGGTTCAGTTTTAGGCAAAATTTCTTTTTTTATTATTTTTTTTTTTTTAAATGGGAAATTAAATATGTCTTACTTGATATTTCTTCAACAAAAAAAGACAAAGATGCTTCATGCTTTGGTAAAGCAAAAATAATCATCTTGGAAAAAAAAAAAAAAAAAAAAAAAATTCACACTCTAATCCAAAATATTTACTCGGAAATTAATCAGTGTTGGGATCTGAACAATAAAGACCTAAAACACAAAGCAAATAATTGTTTTTTGTACCTGTCACAACATTAGATGCTTTACTGTGACATTTGCATGGGGGCACTGTCATCCTCAAAGATAAAGGTCAACACTCAGTACAACTTTGTGCTAATTTGAAGTGACCTTCCCTTAAAAGGAGTCAAGTAGACTCAAGGCGTGCCGTCAAACGGTTCCCCACATCATCGCAGAGCCACAAGCCTTAGACTGCAAGGGGTCAAGGGTTCAGCTTTTATTTTAACTTTCATAAAAGTGTGAAAGAAATCCTCCAGTAATACAGGAAGAGCTTATCATATCAAAGGGATCAAGTTATCAGCACCAGTCATGATTTGGTAATTAGCTACATTAGAATCATTTTAATGTAATTATTTATTTTACATCTATGCTAAAAAAAATATGCTTTTCTTCAATGCTCGACAACATTTGTTGGTTTTAAATTTCGACTAAAATGTCACAGATTAGTTTTTCTAATGAAATGAGTTTACAGTCTTAAATCCTTGCTGTTTAAATGACTTAAATGCTTCAGCTACACTGAAGCAGGTCCAACACACAAAAGTAAACATTATACTCTTTGGCTAAAAACAAGTTCTTCTGTTAATTTTAGAGCATAAGAAATATGTAACAAAAAAGCAGATTTTAAAGGTTTCCAAAAGTCATTCCAGGAAAAAGTGTTAAGTGAAGCGCTCAACAAAAAAATGCTAGGACCTCTCCACACAAAAAAACAAAACAAAAAAATATACAACAAAAGACTAAACCTGCAGGTGAACGGGGGCACTAAATCCAATCCCCCCTTTAATCATGTGACATTGCGACAAAAGTGGCGGCAACAGCTGTGCATTGTCATCATTTTATGACTTAAGAGACAAGCAGCCAAAGATGCCCAAACTAAGGTATGTTAGTCTGGAAGGCTCTTTATTGCTCTATATCTGATGCATCCCTTAAGATTTTAGGATTGTGAGACTGAAGATGTTTTACTAGGTTGGTAAAAAAAAAAAAAATCCTACTCTCTTTTTAAAGCGCAACCTCCTAACCCTGAAATGAATGAGAATTGGTAAAAGATTTTTTTTTTTTTTTATTCCTAAATTATGTCGTAATTTTTATTTATTTTTTTTACAAGAATACAACAAAAATGTCTTGGTGTTGGCCTCTATGTGTTAATGTTGGTAAAACCTCTGTATTTACTGAATTTGGAATGAAAACAACAATCGAAGGAGACAAAATGTGATGACTGGTTGGGAATTGTCTTTAGTTTCAGTCAGGGAGGCTCACTAAATGTCCAAATGCTCTTGTCTTACTGATGCAGTCAAACTAATAAAAGAAAGAAAAAATAATAAACATCCAACAAATAAGTATATTTGTTAAAGAAAAAAGACTTTACATCAGGCTATTGGTGTAAAAGTAATAAAAAATGCTACTTTCACAGTATAAATTCAAGCCAATTTAAGTTTCATAACCATGCCATCTAATAGGCCTCATTAGCTACAATTTAAAGGAAAGGTACCTTCATTATCTTCACTCAGTTTCCTAATTTTGTCTGGGTGGACAATGCCTACAATCAAGGGTTTTTTGTAACTGACATTTGAGTTTGCAAAGGAGCATCAATTTTTGCCTTTTCAGATCTTAGTTTGAAACTGGGGGCAAAAGACACATACAAAAAGAAAATGGTTAACTGCCACACCTTCCCCTGAGGAAAAGTTGCTCCTCCATCACAGCACTAGTAATGAGTGGACCACTGTGGGGAATTCTGCAAACTGCCTGATTCCTAATTGATTCAGGGCATTAATTACCGGCCTGGTTATGCCTGTGTCATGGTTAATATTGTGCCAATCTGACGAGGCTAGAGGCTGGCCTGCAATGGGACTGTGGGGGCGAGGCAGCTATTATTTAATTATGCCATACGTATCTGTAGTGACGCAAATCTTAATCTGACAGTAATCACAACCCTCGTTCTTCCCTACAACGAGCTGATGAGCAAGACAAGGGTATTAAAGTAGGACGCCGTGCGGCGCTCATGTAAGCCGTGGTTAGCTACTTAAGAACTCCAGAGGGACAAATCTCTTTGGTGTGGTAGAGACTTTTTGCAGAAGATTTTTTTTCACATCATTTAATACATGTTTATAGGGCTTTAATGATATACTTTCATATATGTTTTATGTTTTTTTTGTTAATGATGATCTTTGTTATGCAAATTTTCATATTAGTTTGGTCTTTTTATTAAAAACAAAAAAAATTCTGGATAAAGGAGAAGGGTTTCAAAGCTAACTCAAAAACAGTCAGAGTTACAACAAAATGCAGATAGAAGTTCTCTAGTTTTGTCATTTGATGACTGATCTGCACTTGGACTAAAAAACATTAAATAGATGTTATGAATTTGATATGAATTCGATTAGCAATCAAACTATTAAAAAACTTTTTTTTCAATGGATTAAATGTGTCATGTGTACGTGCTGTATGTATAATTGCATTGCATACGTTTCTGTTATTTGTTTTACAATCAATTTATGAATAATATCTTCAATATATTTTATATATATTTGTCATTTTGTTTTTTATTGTCTTGAAATAAAACAATCAAATTAAAACTAAACACAGAAAGAGCAAAAATAAATAGTCTCAAAATATATTAAAAAAAGTAAATAACATGAGAAAAAGAGGTATAAAATCCTTAAAATTATCACATTTTTGCCAATATTGATGTTACACAGCTAAAAATGGATAGAAACAGTATTAAGCCTTATTTTTAAGCTGGTTGAAGTCATGTCTTGCTTGCACAAATTATGGATTTCATCACTATTTAACGACCACTACTTGTAGAGAGCAGAATTTTTTTTCCTGCTTTTTCTCTGTTTTTTGCTCATCAACTTTAAGGTCAGCAGCAGACCGCTTTCAGCTACGAGCAAGGGGAAAAGATAAAATAGAAGGCTCTCCCTCTCTCTCCCCACAGTTGATTATTTATCTTCTTTGATCCACAGCAGCCATTCTCTAACCATTTTCCAAGAGCTTGGACCTGGCACATCACAACAAAAACATGGAGAGCACTGGGGAAAAAACCAGGCTCTGCTGTTCCCCTCATTTTAGAAAGGTAATCTGCTATGCTATGGTATTCACTCTATAGATTTCACTGGCAGTCAATTCACAAATATGATCACAAAGAAACTCCCAACAACCTTTCTGCAGCTTAGCACTATCCAACTGAAGAGCATTTGGAAGGTTGTCCATTAATGACCTCTCAATTTATGAAGTAAAACTGCTTTGAGCTCCTATATTTACTCATGAAATACTTCTTCCTGTCATCGTAAAATGATCAAAAGTGCCCATTCACTATGTTGACTACTGTTTAACTCAAGGGGGCTTTGTGTGAAAAAGGATACGATCATTTGGTCCAGCGGGGAACCCTCTGATCACTAGACAACTTTCATTTTACACACAAAAAAATATCAACATTAAAATACAAACATGGACAAAAAAAACCAAAATCATACCATTTGTTGTTCAGCTTATTTATTTTGGTAAAGAGGAATGTTTTCAAAAAAGTCTTTTTGGCTTATGAAATGCTATTTCCCTCCCTGGATTTGGATTTCAGTAGCGTAAAATTTGAAGTCTCCTTGGATACTTTGATTTAGAAATGTGGGCTGTCTCAGCAGTCCTGTCACTTCACTCCTCCGGTAGAAACCCACTGAGACTTCTAAGTGTTGCTGTGGGGGTTTTTTTAGCCAGGCTCACTGGCTCCAGGAAGCTCTATTAGCTAATATAGACTGATAGACTTTCATGGCTTTGGAACAAAAGAGGAAGTTAAAACAACAGATGTGTGGGGAAATCATGATATGACTGTGACGGTCATGATATTCCAACAAAGTACCAAGACAATCCACATTGTTGACTTTTTTTTTAACCTAATAGAATTACTAATTTATTTACTAATACATCTATATTTTAATTTATTTAGAGTTTTTGATATGTTGTTTTTTTCTCTCATTCTTTTAAGCAAAATTTAAGATTCATGTAAAAATGCTGAGCTGTGAATGCTACAAGCAACGGTTTCCAGTGAGCAACAGCGTCATCAGAAAAGCAGCACAATCGTAACAACTTCTCCTTTGTGTTTCACAGTGGTCACCACACTTGGACACAGATTAGTCTCCTCCTCATTCAGCAAAGTGTTTCGGAAGTGGTGTCAGTGCCACAATGTGACCACAACGTGCTAAATTATGAAAAATCCTGTGAATAGACGTTAATATGTGTTGAGTCTGGAAAGTATTTGTGGAGAGACTATTAAATATTTATTCCTGGGACATACACTAATGAACCACTACTGTGAAGCACAGGTAAGTTTTAGGAAGTGAATTCCCCAGAGGCAGTTGAAGAAACTTTTCCATGCAGTTTTACTCTAAAATGTGCAATAACTTCTCACCCATAGATGTCATGTGGAAATGGACACAAAGTTACTGCTCTACCATTTTATTTGTGTAACTAAGCTAATTGAGTTTTGTGTTTAATAGATAGTTTTTGCATATTCAAACATTAAATCTTGGATTGAGTTTTGTGTGATGAATAAATGAGAAAAGTTAGGACAAAGATAAGAAAGAAACGAATTGCTAAAAAGTGTCCGATATTTTCTGTCTTCTTCACTAAAGTAACTGCTGGTTGCATAGTTAGGCAAGTTGCTTTTAAACTGCAAAATACGTAAGGGTAATACGCAACAAGGTGTCCATTATCAGAAATTATACCATAGTCGGGGTGAATACTCGATTCTGATTGGGTAATGGGTGTGGCTTTAAAAGAGATATACCACAGTGATGATGCTTACCTAAAAAAGTAAGTTCTGGGGCCTCATTTATAAAACTTTGCGTAGGATTTGCGTCAGAAGTGGCGTACGGATGAAACATAGGACGTGCGTACGCACAGAAATATTCGGATTTATAAAACCGTGCGCACGCACATCCTACGCATCCTTCCCTTAATAAATCACAACCAATTCTAAATGCTGCGCAGCTTTTGCGGCTTCATGACACGCCCATAGTTGCCCATAAATAGTCCGTGAAACGCCCAGAAATGAATATTCATTGATAGCGAAACCATGGCAAACACAGAGAGGAAATCAAAAAAACGGAACTTCACTCGATGTGAAGTAGAAGTTATCGTTGGCGAGGTGGAAAAGAGGAGAAAATGTTGTTTGGAGGGCACAGTGTGGGCATTACTAATGCCGAAAAGGCACGTGAATGGCCGGGCCGCGGACCGCGGCCGAAATAAAAAAGAAATGGTCGGACATCAAAGTCGAGGCAGAAAAACGTCTGGCGCTGCATCGCTAGAGGGTGTCTGCCACGGGTGGGGAACAGGGGACACCGGAGCTGACCCCTCTTGATGAGAGAGTGGCGGCAATTATTGGGGAATCCCTTTTACGTGGAGTGGTGACTGAGGCGGGGGGGGGGGGGGGGGGGGTGCACGACGCACCTGATGCACCGGGTGACACACCCCCAAAAGCTCCAACAGGACGGCTCGAGGAAGTGGGAACCGGCTCATAAGCCACTCGTCCTCGTTTGTCAGCAAGTCTTCTTGCTGTCTAAAGATGCGTTCACTCCCAATTCTTCCATTTGCCACATCTTCTAAGATCCAAGATCAGCCATTGTGGTCATTACGCATTGTGATGGGGCATTTTATTTCCATCCATTTCATTGATGACAAGCTACAGATGTGGGTAATAATCCACGTGGAAATGGGAAATTGTTCATCAAATGTAATTTCTTGTTGCTTTCTGAATGGTTGAGACATACGCCATACATTGTTTTATCAAAAAGAAAACAAACTAAAGGCATGAATACCATAATTCCATAGCTTATGAAGAAATGTTTTACTATGAAAACAACTTTCCCCAGTGGACAATTAATACGTCTGTCTGTCTGTCTGTCTGATTCGCACGCATCTGGCGGCGCGCGCACACGCAGCGGCTCTATCGGCTTGATTGTTTTTAAAAGAATGTATTTTTAAGTCGTTTATTTATTATTTTATATGCTGCCTGCACTGTGGGGTGAGAGGAAAGTAATTTCATCTGTGCTGTATGTCTTACGGATGCAGCATATTTGACAATACAGCTGACTTTGACTTTGACTATATCTGCTCCTCCAGACGGACACATTGAGGAGAATATCAGTTTTGTACATTATTTCGTTCTGTTAACTATAATATTTATGAGGATGAATTGCATAACATGCCAATATTGCAGAACATATTTCACTTTTCTTTTTGCAAATATGTGTTCATTTGAATTTCTGTTATAATTTTCGTTTGATTGTTTTTGTTTGTTTCACTGCTGATTGATCATACGGGTGTTTGTGTAGCTGTTAATTGTGAGACTTGCTTTATGAAGTCTTCATGTTATTTATGAGGCAGTATTGTCATTTTCACTTTCACATGTTTCTTCCATCTACCGACGGTGTCGCCGTTTCTCATTTCACCCGTTTTTGTGCGTATGCCTGGGTCAGAGCTTGCGTGAAGGACCGCACATTTTCCCGTCAAGTTTGCTTTTTATAAATCTCAACTATTGCGTAGAGAGCGGCGTACGCCTTCTTTTGTGCGTACGCAACGTTTATAAATGAGGCCCCTGGTCACACAGTCCAAATGTTCTATATCACTGCACTGGCCTCAACGCCATATAACTGTACAGCACTTTGTAATCTGGATTTCGAAAAGTGCTATATAAATAAAGTTTATTATTATTATTATTACATTATTCAAATTATTAACATGTTTAAACAAAACAAAAAAAACAAAAAAACATATGTAGTCACTTTATTCCAAAGCCAGCAAATTCCTAGAAAAGATGATTAATTCTATAGTTTCCTTTGACCTGTTTGGTAAATTTGATCATTTTAAAGCCTGGGATGCAGCAGAACAGAAAGAGAAAATAATCTAAAAAGGAGGAAACAAGACACAAGGAGGAATTAAACAATTTAGCCTTGAGACTTTGCTTCTTTGAAACAAAGTTTTGCTTCATCATCTGGACAAAAACAAGCGGCAAGAGGTGAACTTTATAATAAACAACAATACAGAAGCATTATGCCTCACTTAGTAGAGACGTAAACAGTCCTAAGCTGTGTGTGATGCATTGTCATGGTAACAGCTACCGATCTCGCTCTGCAGCAGTGGAGGAAAGTGGTATAAGCGCTAAATGTTATGTTAAGTGGTACAAAGCATTGCTTCAGAGGGATAATTCACCTCTTCCAGCTACTTTTTAACCAGACGAAGAAGCAAAATTTGTTTCAAAGAAATAAAGTCAACAAAATTGGTTCCTAGAGTACTTACATTGCAAGAAGTATCCACCAATAACTGATCAATTAAATGTGTATCAACCAACAAACTTTTTTTTTTTCATCAATTAATAATACAATTATTTATCAACATGTATTATACCCGTATCAAGCAATACGGTAAGCAAGACAGAAGTACAGACAACCATTTAAATTGAAAGGCAACATTGCCTTTCAACATATTGAAAGGCAACGCATTGATACTGGAATTTCTATCAAATAGCCATCTGAAGGACAGAGATTTTTTTCTACTTGCTGTTGTGATAAACTGTGGAATAAAATCTGTCTTCCTATGTTCCAAGTTTCTGTTGTTCCGGTACCCAACTGGGGTTTAGGCCAGCGCCATAATCATGACATTATGTCTTTCTGATGGATGCCCTGGAGCCAGTCAGAATCAAGTATTCACTCAGACCAATGCATGAGACCTGCAATACTATTAAGCTAGTTTCTTTACACCTACAGAAGTACAACAGAAGAGTTTGAAGTAACAAACATACGACACTTTTTAAGAAGAAAATGTTATTTAATTTTTTTTTTTTTAGATTATAGTAAGTTAAAGTTTTTTTTGTGGCACTTTTATCACTTAATTTTGCCTCACTGCTTTTGGACAAGTCTGTTGTGGTATGAGATTTACCGAACGTGCAATAAGTTAAATGTTATTGGTAATGCTTTACTTAGTTGCACCAAAAAGTAAGATGTTACTGTAATTCATTCCTTTTGCAATACGTAACTCTCTACACTAGTGATGGCCTAGTAAAAAAAAAAAGAAAAAAGTATGAGTTGAGTAGAAAGAGGGGAAGTGGCCTCTTATTCTGACCACAGAGGAAATCTCTAAAATTGAAGATAAAGGTCTTGCTTTGCCCACAGGGATCCAAGAAATCAGTTTTCTGACCCACTTGGCTGTACTGCACGTTCACTTTCTCTTTCTCTTTTGCACACAAACATACACACTTACACAAACACCCACACGCACACGCACACACACACACACACACACACACACACACACACACACACACACAAAGCCATCAAGTGGCTGCCACCAGTCCATGGAGTTTTAACTTGGCAGAAAGACCCATCAGCATTTCTAAGAATTAAACAAACCCAAATAACAATCATGTTTAATTAAGATGCCTAAGTGTTCCGATGGAATCAGAGCAGAGCACTGAATAGATGTGACTCTTTGCATGGTGTTTGTTGCCCTCATTTAGCTAGGACAGAAAATAAAGCTTCTTAAACATTCAAAACCATTTTGAAAGGGTAGACTTATAACAGATGTTGATGGTAAAGTTAAATGTAGCCTTTAAATTAGAGTATCGTTTACAAAGCTGTTCTAACATTTGATCTGAGAAAAGAATTATTCAGGATATTAGAAGTAGAAAAACATTAATTCCTTGCTATATTGCAGATCTTTTTTTTATTATATTATACTGAGAGTATTTTCTATGAAAGTTTGAACTTCGACAGTTTAAAAAAGAGCGCAGAGTGCGAAAATGTTTGCAACTTTCTGAGAAAAGTGTATAAAGTGTGTAGTGTAATTTAGAAACACAACCCTTCTTTGAAGCATGTATTATTTTAAAAAAAAAGTGATATAAAAGGGATAATAAGAGTCATTTGCAGTCATTTAGGGAAAGGATTAATTAGCTTTCAAAAGAAACTGCCAGCAAGATAACATTTACATGTGATTTATGTTTTTTCAATGCGATCCCGGTGCTCTTTATGCAAGATTGTGCCGTTTTTAGGCAAAATCAAAAACTGTGTCCTTTTATAGGACATAGTTTCTGCAGAGCAGCAGATCATTAGAAATTCCCTGTTGAGTTGTGGGTGGAACTGTTGGCGCAGAGCGAGCTAACCCCCATTTCCCAACATCCATCCGTTTACAATCTCTCCCGCTATCTTACAACCCCTCATAACCTCATAACCCAATTTTACCTGTGCAACAAAACTGGTTTTGAGCCAGATGCCAGCTCAGAAGAGAAAAACAAAGACTTACATGAATCCATTTGTCTGCAAGTGGATGCATTGGAATAGAACTTTGTGGCCAAGGTATTAAATGATAAAAACAGATCACTGCTCCAGTCATCGAGATGTTTTTATGTGAAATATTTAAATTTTCACTTGAGTTAGAGTAAAAAAATAAATAAATAAATAAAAATGTGCATGGCTATGTGTGTTTATCAACTTGCGTGTTTGTAAAATTCTGTGATGGTTGTTAAGTCAATTCTTAAGTAGGTTGGACACAGAAGCACAAGTAGGAAGGGAATGAAGAATGATGAATATTTTAATTGTTTAATGGACATCCTCTGTCAGAGTACCTGCTGCACTTTATGGGGGGGAAAGTTAACTACATCGCAAATGGGTTCTGGAACTGCAGTGGGACCCTCTGTGGTGTTATGTTTGTCCGTGCAATGTGATGTTTTTGCATCCAGCTCACTGGTTTCGTTCATCCCAAGCTTAAAAAAAAAAGGTGCAATTTTGACGGAATGTGAAGCTTGTTGGAATTCAGTGGCATGAGGTCAACCTGATGTCAACTGTGTTAGCTAAAGAAAATGTAGGCAATTCTGCTTAATTTGTAATTTGTCTTTTTTTGTACATCCAGTTACACTATAAAGCATTTGTGGAAAATTCTGGATGTTTTTACTAAAATAAGCACCGGCATCAATTGAAACAAAAATATTTCTGAAATAATCCTTTTCTTTCTTTGTATTTCTTTGTCCAGACTGATAATTCTTAAATTGATGTGTAGTTACAGTACCTAAAGACCAAATAAGAAGAAACAGTAGTGCAAAAATCTTGCTTTATTTCATCAATAGCTGAACTTAAATTTAAACAAGGACACAACCTCAAACATGAACCGGAGGCCTTGAGTCACAAATCATGTAGGGGAAATATTCCTATCCTGTAACTTCACAAAATCCTTTGAAAAAAAAAAAAAAAAGGCAAACAAGGCTCAAGCAGTACTAGTTATTGATTTTCTAACATGTTTTTGGCCCTAATGCAGCTTTGTGCTGCAGGTAACAATAACTGCTAACATCAGAAGTCAAAGCGGAGTCTGTAAATTGTGTTTCATCTGCCATGTCCCAAAGATCTCCAGAACCTGCGCCGGTCAATTAAACATTAGTGTCAAAGGGAGAACCGCAGAAGTCAGCACAATTTTTGTTTCCAGAGTAGTTGTGCACAGAGCTAGACAAAAGACTGTGTAATTACAGGAGCAGTCATTGGTCCATTAATGATAAAGATACAGTGTCTCACTTGGCTGGAGCTGGCACCATCAGCTCCCCACATTCATCCATTTGATGGTAAAAGCTGCAATTATACTAAAAGAGACTCGTGTTATAAATCTCTATTCCTTGCTCTGCATCTTTTTGTTTCTCTTTCTCTTCACAATCACTTTTCTTTCCACCCCCCCCCCCCACTCCTTTTGTGTGCAGGGGTCCATTTTCATGCAATGGGACATTATCTGAATGAAAGTGTCATCAACTCAATGAGCAATTAAGTTATTCTCTCGTCTAAAGAATACGACTCACTGTGGGAAGACAAGAAAGGAAAATAATATTCATTTTTTTCTCTCACCCACCACCTCCGTCAGATTGAAGTTGGAGGTTCTTTGGCTTCTTGTACTTCCTTCAGAGACATTGTTTTACTAATGAAATGCATCTTTGCCTTATTGTGGTCGGCCTTGTCACTTTGTTTCGACTTAACCTTATAATCAAACTAAATCACAGTCACACCCATGCATATTTCTAAAAAACATATAGTGTTTCTATTTTGAGAGAAGGCAAGTAGACTTATTAAGCAGTATAAAAAGAAAAGAAAATATAAGACTAAAGTGTACAATGGACATCAGGATGAAGGCAATATAAAATTAAAGACATATATAGATTTTGTCTGCTGGATTGTGGCAAGAAAACACATGAAATCCATAAAATAACACGCAAAATTGTGTATAAATGTTGTTCAAGGGGTAAAACTCTTGAAACATGTAATAATAGACACTTATCCGTCTCATTTGTAAAAACAAAGAGGTTTGTAGAGAAAACCTGATTGCAAAAAGGCTCAACAGAGCTTCCTTAATTACAAAATTTGGGGATTTTGAGCACATGCTACAAAAAAAAAAAAAAAAGATAATAACTGAAGTCATAATGCCTGAGAAACAGTCTGTCCATTTTAGAGTTGGCTGTAATGTGCTGATGTTTTAGCCAAAACATTAAAACCACCTTTAACAGACCTTTGCACAGGTCTAGCCAAGAGGACCTGGCTGCAGACATTAACGTCTGCAGAACTGAAAGTCCTCGACCGGGATCAAAAGTCTGGCCATATTGCTAAAAAAAAAAAAAAAAATTCGAACTGCCGACTAACAGATTTGGAATTTCCCTTTTTAAGCTTTGATAAAAGGTATTTTATACAATTCTGAGCACTTTTTAGTTAGGGTTAGGGTGAATTATGTCAGCTTCTGGCCGCTTCAGGCGCTATCCTGTCGGCAGCCAGGGCCCTCTCAGTCCAGCACCCAAGATTTAGCAACTGACTGATTATTTAACATACAGCGGCGGTTCCAGGAAAAAACAAAACAAAACAAAAAAACAACTATCTGTGTGTAAGTCAAATTGATTCACAATTTAAAATCGCTTTTCTGATTGAAAATAAATACTTACATGTTATTGCCCCTCATTCAGTTACCCAAACAGTCTATTGTTTATATGTTTTCCACAGCACATTTCTGATATTTTTACATCATATTTAAAGACCAATCCAGTCACCTGACCAGAGGAAACACGGCTAAACATCCGTTAGGAATGTTTTTAAGTGTCAATCAGTCAAAGCAAGAGAGGAAACCCAGCAATCAGGGACAGAAAGAGCATCTCCATCTGCCTTTGACACTTTGTTTTAATCCTTTCCAAATTAATTTGGCTCACACGGATCAGCGACTCTGACCAGAATACCTTCCAAGGCCACTCGTCACCCCGACTGATCCCTCCTGGTTATTTATTCCCAAAACCCACTGTTGAAATTGCTGACGGCTAATCAACATTTAACTCCTCCAACTGTGTTATTACATAGCAATTGATGGATGGTACAATTACACCCTGTGTCACTTAGCTAAATGGCTATGTAATTCTAATGAGTTTTTGTTTAAACACTGAATATTTAGCACAAGGAGAGCTGGGGACGGTGGTGAGTTTTGCTTGCAGCCAGTGGAAGAACAAAGTTTTTGCTCGTGACCGTGACAAGGTTTCAGTAAAAATGAGGCTTTGCATTGTTTATATGTGCACTGCGTCTTTTGGTGGGATGCTTAAAGAAAATGCTAATGAGTGTGTTTGGGTGTCCATGCAGATAAGAGTCAGTTTCAGACAAAGAACGAAAAAACAAAGAAAAAAAAAAACGTTTCTCAGAAACTTTAAGAGATATGACAGCTTTACAACACAAGGTAAAAACCACAAGGTTCCCCATTATTATGCATAGACTTACCAGTACAGGTTGAATACATAAAGAGTATTTCTGGTGGTGGTGGGGGGGGTAAATAAATCCCCCCACCATTACTTATAAATAAGCAATGTTATCAGCTGGACTTTCTTAATGGGGAAGACAATAAAAAAAAAGGACTCATCTAGGTCGCAGTGGGTGGAAATTGATTTCAATCCTCCTGAGAAGATGGTCCATATCATTGGTGTTTTGTTTTATTTATTTATTTCTCCCCTGCGCTGCAGAGGGAGGCAGATATGAAGTCTAAAAGGCCTGGAAAAAGCAGAGTGGGCTATTGTCCCAGCCTCGTTCTGCTTCTCCTCTCGCCTGCCTCTGAATACAGTCTGTTACTGCTACGTTAGGATAAGGACTATCGCTTCTTTTGTGCCTGCGCACACCCAGTGGAATAGGACAGACAAGGAAAAAAAAAAAAAAGCCACCCTGGATGTCCTGCCCTGCCCCTCCTCACAGATGATGTGCTGTTTAAAGTTTGCAAACTGGAAAGGGAAGCTGCATTTTTTTGTGATGCATGGCAAAGAAGGCAAACAATTTAGAATAGCTGTTCCCCACAAGACTTCTTTCAAAGTCTGACATAATAAAAAACTTTTTTGGACACATGTTTCAAACACATGTTATTAGTCAAGTCAAAAAGTAAATTATAAATTCATTATTTGATAAACTACAAAAGAAAAAAAACAACAAAAAAAAACAACACAAATTTGTTTTTAATTTTTAACTATTACTCTAAGTCACTTATGTTGTTTCCTGAATATAACAACAAAGCTTTAAGAGGTTTCTCTAAAAAATAAAAGCATCAGCAGCTATTGTTACTGACAGGATGTGACCAGGAAAAAGGCATAGAGAGAGGGAAAAGAAAAAAAGAAAAAACAACCCTAGAATAACAGATGTTTTTTATTTCTAGTATTCTAGTTTACGGTGGCCCAGAAGTGCAAATCACACCAACAAATCACTTGACAGACACATTTTTAAAGATCACAATGACAATTAAAAAAGCAATATATTTGAGTATGCTCTATAATAATCATGACTTTTATTATTCCTCTCTTGCTTTAACTGATTAAATCTTAAAAACATCGATGTTGGTCACTTAACCTTTATTTTTCCTAAACTTTTATTTGAAGACAAATTTGAAAAAAAAAAAAAAAAAAAAAAAAAAAACATAATTCAGAAGAAATGTGCAAAATGACCTTTTTCTGGTCTCATTTATTACCATTTTAATTTGATTTCTGGAAATTACTTTTGCTTTCCAAAATGTTTTTTCTCTCCCCCAGAATCGTGTTTTGGTTACTGAAATTTTGTTTAAATTTCTAAAACGTGGTTGAAAAAGTCTGCCACTGATCGAAGGATGGGCGGTTTCCCCCGCTCCCCATTGAGCAAGGCACTTCACCCTCTCTGCCTCTAGTGTGACTCCACTGGTGTATGAATGCGTATGAATGTCCCGGTGATGGTCAGAGGCAGCCACGCCTCTGTCAGTCTGCCCCAGGGCAGCTGTGGCTACATCAGTAGTTACCATCACTAAGAATGAATGAGGAATGACTGAGTAATGGTCACATTGTAAGCGGTTTGAGCGTCTGGAAAAGCACAGAAAAATCCAGTCCAATATTATTATAATTATTAAAAAGTAATGTTGTGTTATTTATTACTTGTTTAGCTTTTTTGAATTATAGAGTGAACACCAATTTGCACTTCAGGGCCACCGTACTAGTAGGATGTGTAAATCATTAGTCTACAGACATCTGCAGGAAAACTCACTGACTTGTATTTCACTTGTGAAAATTCCATGCAGACCTACACACAAAAATGTAAATTGGAAGAATAAAAAAGCACTTTAGATCGTAACGTCCTTTTGAGAGCATTTCTTTTATTTGAGCACCTGAGCATTTTAGGACAGAAAAAAAAAGATACTAGATAATAAAGAAAGGCAGCAAAAGAAAACGTGAAACAGGTTTGAACTGTTTCTTAAATAATTTTACAAAGAACTACACAAGTTTACCCTGCTCATTTTTAATAAAATTATTTATTTCCAAACCTGCTTTTCACATCCATCTTCCTAAAAGACAAGTATTCTACTCAGTGACAAAAAAAAGTGTGAAATTAGGTTAAAACCTGCATTAACACATATAGAAAAAACATCTAAGGGTGATTTTCAGAGAGTAAAAGCAAGCTCCAAAAAAAAAATCATTTCAGCTACTTGACAAATGTGAGGCGCTTCTGAAACATGTGTCCCTTGCCTCAGTGTGGCTTTGTGTCCCCGGACAAACTTTTTCACCCCATTATCCCTCACTAGCCATTCTCCTCAGGAACTCTCCCTCTTTCTCTCTCAATGGTGTCACTTCCAGCCCCACACTGTCCTTTTTCGTGTCAAATTAAAGTGATGGAAATGAACTTGAAGAGACGTTAATTGCAACTGTCAATCCAATCTAGGTCGGGGTTGAAAGACAGGGGCTCCCTAGCACTTCATCAGTCTTCATTAATATTGAAGGAGTTTGCTGAGGAGCATGGGGCCAGCGTAATCTGTGCTCATCTAACAGTGCATGGGAAATTAGGAAACTAGGGAGGGCACTTATGGTGCCTAAGGGACAAATATGTCAGTCAAAAAGAAATATGAAGAAAGATGGGAAGAGACAGGGATAAAGTGCAACAAAAGATGCTTTAAATTCTGTGGGAACTGAGAGCAACTCCAGAGTAGCAGAGCCTGTTTTTTTTTTTTTTTTGCTTCACATTGCATTCACACTTTAACACTTCTCTTGTTATTAAAATTTAATTTTTTTGTTTAAAAAAAGCAAAACATGTCACATGAATTTTAAACTATATTCAGACAAATTTAGACTATTCAGGTTTGGTTAATATATCTGGCTTTCCAAAGACTATAACAAGGCTGGACAATTTAATTAGCTTACTTGATATGAAAATATTAATATTAATCTTTAGAATAGATAATAGTATACCATAAAAACAGTTTATTTATATTCTGATAATTTTTATATAAGAATAATAAAAATAAATGAATGTTAAGCATTTTAATATTTGTCAAATTAATAATTTGTCTTAAAAATGTCATGTTCGATGTGGTAACGTTTACATATTTTAGGTTTAAATAGACTCACCTTGATTATCCTTTACGAAACACTTGGAGTTGAGGATTACAATTAACATAAATGTTTGATAACCTGTTTAAGGCCTCTGATTAAAGTGTTAAGGACAAAATGATTTTAAAAAGCACTATTAAATATATCTTCTTGGCATGAGGTTACCATTCAAAAACAGGAATGTGGAGTTAACAGTGGTCCAAACATGTGAACTCTGCGTATGGTTTAAGCTCTCTGTCAGAGTACAAATGTGCATATGTGAGCGAAGATAAAAGCATCTTGCTTCCAGTTATTAATCACTGTGCAAAAGCTGATTCATCTGTCGTGGAGGCAGTTTGGAAGATGGACTCTATTTACACCTAAAGCTGTTTGAGGGGCTTTGGGAGGCAGCCATCAATCTGTTGGCTATCTTCAAAAGAAGGAGCCAATGCTCAGGCATCACTTTCAATCACCTCCCAGAGACAGGTGGCATGGTAAGCTGCTGCACAAGAGGGTTTTTTTCCTTCCTTTTTTTACTTCTTCTGTACCTCAAGGTGAATTTTAAGCTCCCCGGAGAGGCATGTTATTAATGTGTCTTATCATAAAAATAATAATATTCCCTAAAAATACGCACTGCACCCTGCCCTTTGGCTCCCTTGCTGTTTGGCACATCATGTTCCTAATTAGCATCTTCAATTAACCTGTTTTAATTGCTATCCACTGAAAGGTGGAGGACCCTGGCAGGAACATGCCACAGGGAGATGTTTTGTAAATGACTAGTGGTGTAATGTAGCCATCTAAAAAAGGTCTTGTACTAATTGGACTCTCAACCTGGCCTTGCAGTGTTTGCCTTTAAGCAGTGGTAGGTCCACACATGACACTAGGTGTACACATGCTACAGCAAATGTAAGGACATTTTTAGGGTGCAGATTATTTCTTTGCAGATAAAAAATAATCACGGTTGGATGAAAAAAAAAAAATCGAGCATTTGACCAATCTTGATATTTTCATCCAGAAAAACAAAACCCTTTTTTTTTGCCATACTTTCCTCAATTCTTTGCTTCATCAGCAAAACACAGTTCATTGTACTGGGGCTGCTTTCTCTGCAAAGTGTTTTAGTCAAGTTGACCTACAAAGCAAAATGTGTGCAATTATTTTATCAGCACTTTACCACAACAACTCCCAAAACCCCTTAAAAAAAAAGAAAAATTGAGTTGTATTGTGATCGTAGTGTAAACTGGGTTTTTGTGAGATCTGGAAGGTCTAAAGAGGTCAAGCAGAAGAGCTTAATTTCAGAATGTGGAAGTTTTATTTTATTTTATATTAAGGCAGCAAATTTCTCTTTTGTAATGTTTTTTTTTTTTTTTAACATATCTCTACCAAGCTAAAATTGCCCTTGTAGTGATGGAGATCAGGGCTGATGCCGCTTTTGTGTCCGTCTAAGTTGAACAAAAGAAAGTAAGAATTTAAACAGTCATGGTGCAGTTTTTGGAGGTTTTGCGTCTGCATTGTACACGTTTAGATGTTATCTTCTAAGAGTCTTATGTTATTTTCTGAGCATCGAGTGTGAAGTGTGATGAGGATGAAAACAGAGATCTCACTTCTAAGGAAACCGTGGGGTGATTCGACGGAGCTGTAGGTGCACAAACTTAAACAAATAGATAGAGAATTTAAACAAAACAATGTAAGTGCTGTTAAATCTTTGCTGTTTTTGGAGAGGTGGGACAAATCTTCACAGTACATATTCTGATATGAATTAAAAAAAAAGTTTGAAGATATATTAGAAATGAGGAGTAGAATAGATAAAAAGGTAAATAGTATCAGAAGATAATGAGGAAAATAGTAGGATTTCTCATGTTTTATTTCTTTTAGGTCAATATTCCTACCAAAGATGATCAGATGCTACTAACTGTGAGACATTCTAATCTATTTTGGTCGAAAAGGAAACCAACAATGTCACTACACTATATAAATGAATTAGTCTATCCATCTTTACTGTCCTTGCATAAAAGAAGCATTTTGTATGATTTAGTGTTCATAAGCTTTGGGTGATTTTTTTGTTTTCTTTTTCAGCACACCTTAAGTTTGCTTTCTGATACAACCTATAACCAAGTAGTTTTCCCTTTGGCTTTTCCATTTCAGAGTTACCGTGTGTGACTACTCCTCTTTCAGGTCCTGAGTCTATAAGCTCACATGCTCAGTTTCAGATCCCAATCAATCAAAAAGTTTTCATAATTCTCTGAATTTTCTCTGAATTCCATTTTTAATAAAGTCGTCCATTTCTTCTCTCTGTCTGTTTCATGTTCAATCAGAAAGGAGATAAGCTGTTTAAACTATTTGGATTTCGATTATATGGTGCAAGGCTAGACGCACTCTCCGAGAAGACGACTGATTGTCCCTGATTAGAACAATGTTTCCATCTGCTTAGCACTGGTTTAAACAGAGAAGTAATCTAAGTGATGATTGGACGTGAAAGAAGATCCAAGAAGCTTTCTGGATGACAAGGTCAAGTGAGATGACATGATAATAAAACTTCACTTGCGCTGAAGCAATAAAGCACCTGATTTAATGGCCATCTTTGTTTTTTTTTGTTTTTTTTTTAAAGTAAATTCATGCACTTTAAAAAAAACAACAGCATAAGGCTTACTGCCTTTAAGAGTCTGTAATTTGTTTACAATATTATCTGTAGCAGTTGCATTGTTATAGACCAATAAATCTAAGTGCACATGATGAATATGATCTTTTTGGTAAATATATACTGTTCTTACCCTGAGGAAAGTGAGGTTGCGACTTCGGTCAATGCTCGTGATCTCGAGGTTGCCCATCACGACCTCACAGTTTTCATAGTATTTTTTCAGCGTGCGATACTGCTGCTCCAGATCCGACAATGTGCTCAGCTTGTTCTCGGTACCAGTACACACTGAAAAACAGCAAGAACAAACACAAAAAGAAGAACATGTTAATTTAGCCAGGGTACACATGCAGTATCTGTTTTCCATCCGAAGGAGCTGCTTAGACACCAGTACATGGTTTGGCCAATTTGAATTAACAGCTTTTTGTGATAGACAACTTATTGACTGAAAATAAACTAAGCTTGATCTAAATTTGATACAGAATGTTTTTTAATCATAGAAATTACAAGAAAAAAAAGTTAACTGTCTAATAGGGTTGTGCAGTCATGCAGAGAACCCACTGCACCTCCGAGCTTCCCTTTACCACTTCCTTTGTACTCACGAGGCGAATAGGGGCTTTAATGGCTAAATGGGTCGGTCACTTGACAAGTAATTAAAAAGCCTTTTTTTCACCTAAGATAACCCAAACCATATGCCCAGTCTGCTGGTGTTACCTATAAACTTGGATGAAACTATACATTTTGGGACATATGTGCAGACTATTGAGAAGAAGAAAAAAAAAATCAGCAATAACTCGAACAGTAAAATGTGCACATCTTTACTTTTTTTTTTTTTTTTAAGGAACTGTTTAATGTGCTTTGGTGAAGTTTTCTTCCAAATACATTGTCTTCATGCACACAGAGAGGTCTATGCTGTAATAGAGGGGCTGACAGACACTGCACTGAGTCTTGTCACACTGTCACGGGAGTCACATCTCTCTTTGAACACTTCTGCCTCAAAGGATCTTTAAGGGGAGTTTACATTGCTATTCAAGATCTACTGCATCTAGTTCTTTGATCTACACTGAGCTTGAACGTGTTCTATGCCCTCCTCACTGCGTTCAGCTGTTCTTCAACGTATCTGTTTTCAGGATTCTTTTACCTTTTTTTTCCTATTTACACACAGAAAGAATCTGGTCAATTTGCACTTTGAAAAACAAATACAGGTTAAAACAAACAAATAAAACTTTTTGCCTCAGGGTAAAGACAAATGGTGCTGTAAAGACAAATGGGATTGTGCTTCAATACTTTCACATCTTAGCTGATATTAGATAAGCAGAGCTATTCCAATGTGACCTGAACAATACCCAGATGATCAAGTGCTGATTGGCCATGTGGTACGTTGCATTCAGTGGTGCTCAGAAATGATATACTGCAGAGCTGGGTGTTTTCAATAACAGTTAGCGTGGGCTTGAGGAGAGCGGGTGGAGGTGGGGAAGGGTCATAAAGCGAGGATAGGTGTAATAAACTGTTATTGAACCCTTGGGGCAGGGCACTGAAATCAGACGATAGGGGCATTGTGGCATGTGATGTGTGGTGAAATTTATTTTTTTTTATACCCATATGATTCCTCAAGCATGCCTTTGGAAAGCCTGCTGACCGTGAAAACCTGAGCGGTGCACGAGCAGTTTGAAGTATATATCGCATGGGCCAACGACAGGGAAAAACACACGTAGTACAATATATAGCTGGAGATGTCAAAAAGAAATATCAAACTATCTCAGGTAAAACATTTTCTTTCTGTAATATTAGGAAAATAGAGTTATTGTTAAGCCACCTTAGCATTAAATCACATTTTGCTTAAACAGTTGTTTTGTGTCAAATACAAAACCTTTTTTTTTTTTTTTTTTTCTTGCATAATCTGACCAGGAGTACAATTTATACTCAGGAGTAAAAAAAAAAAAATATATATATATATATATATATATATATATATATATATATATATATATATATATATATATAGTCATGGCAAACCAACCAGACATCTTAGTGGTGGATAAAGAACAGAAGAAAGCCGTTGTGGTGGATGTGGCAGTGCCAAGCGATGGGAACATCAGGCAGAATGAACATGAGAAGCTGGAGAAATACCAGAGACTCAGAGAAGAACTGGAGAAAGCCTGGAAAGTGAAGGTGACGGTGGTGCCTGTGGTAATTGGAGCACTCGGGGCAGTAACCCCCAAGCTGGAGGAGTGGCTACAACAGATACCTGGAAAGACCTCTGGCCTCTCAGTCCAGAAAAGCGCAGTGCTAGGAACAGCTAAGATACTGCACAGGACCCTCAAGCTCCCAGGCTCCCAGGTGAGGGGGGCGTTTTTTGTTTTTTTAAATATATACATTTTTTTTTTTTTTTTTTTACTTCTTCGTTATGTATTTTTTCTTTAGTTCCAGTGACCTGTACTCTAATGCGACTTAAGGTCCAGAAATATGATGGCTTGTAGAACATATCACTCATTACTATTGCTATAGGTGGATTGCAATAGTAACTCCAAGTTTTTAAAAACAGGTTTTACTGGGAACAAATATATTTTGAAGAGAGCTCTCTGTGGTGGAATATTGCAAAGTGCATATTTTTATTAGACTGACAGCTACACTTTCCAAATATATTCAGATGATAACCATCAGAAACGACCTAAGTACATTCTCTGTCTGTGACAGTCACTTCAGCCAGAAAGCAGTGACTTTTTTTCCTTACATAATGCAAATATAAAAGCATTAAGAGTTTCCATAGAGACAGACATGCCCCCAAGCTGAGTTTTCATCCATAATTAATTTTATACATTTCACCGTTAGATTTGCACAGGCACTACATTGTTAAGATTTCTGCTCCAACAGAACAACTTCATCAGTGGTGCCTTGTGCGATTATTGACTGTCAATAAAGCCGCCAAGGTTTATAAGCTTCTGCCAGCAGAGCAACTGAAAGGTCATCTCAATACCCAGTCACCGACTGAATTAAGTCAAGTTGCAAATGTCACTTACATAAGTAAACATTGTCAATAGCAGAGCGTAGCTAACGTGCTTTGAATAAACAGAGGGACCTTGTTAAAAGTAAGGTGAAGCACTTCCTTGAATAGTGGAAAATGCATTTTCTGTCAGACACGCTGAATACTGTCATAAATCTGAGGACAGACTTTTCCTCTGTCCCCTAATGTTTCCCTCGATGAGCTTTGGTGGCTAAGTGTGAGTTACAAGCCAATGCTTCTGGTGGTAATCAGGGCCCAGATTATCACCCATCTGCTGAGCATTTTAATAAGCAACAGAAACAATAACTAGATGACTGTTCTCAATGATGGCATGGTCCAGTAACAGTAACCTCTCACCGCCCTCTGAGCTCTGGCCATCTACCAGTAATGCTGTCGTTCTCCCCATATGGTCTTTAATATGTTCACATTCATACTTTAACTTTGTAAACACAGTTTCTACGGCTGATGGCAGTTTCCAAAGCCAAAATATTTCCATAGCGTGACTTTAGCATAAAATACAAAGCTTACTAATAACTCATCGGGCCACATAACTCATAAGCAGCATTCAAAGACGACACAGACTGATGAGGAACATAAAACACTACATTAAAGCACCTTTGAACTCATTTAACTCAAACTAAGATAAAATACAAAAGCAGTGTGCAACAGAATACTTTTGCAGCCATATATTGCAGTGATTACCATCTTTATTAGGTTTTCTGCATTCATTAGTTTATCTCTGCATTTTTATATTTAGCATTTAAGACATTTGCATATGCACAGTTGGTCCTAAGTTGGTACTTAACCTAAATTATGGAGGCTTTTTGTTGAGCCATATGAACGCTCTTGTTTTATTTATTGGTTGTTTGATTTGCTTTGAATTTATTTGAATTTTTGCTGAAACATTCTGGGTCGTGCTCAGTTTCCTTTGCTTTGTTTTAGTTTACTTCAGTCGGTGTGTGTTCACAGTTTCATACTTAGTTATCTTTTTTTTTCCTGTCCCCTGGCTTAAACACACCAGGTAATAGTTTTAATCCACTCATCTGATTCTTGTACTTTAGGTACCCTCAATACAAGACTATGGTTTTTGTTTTGCTTCCATTCCATTTCCACCTATTGTATAATGTCTTGGCCTCTTGGATTCTAGCTAATTACCATATTCAAAGTTTCTAACCGTCAGACTCAATTTTTGCATATTTTGGGCTTTAAAATCCATCTATCTTTGGTGACAATGGCATGACCTAGTTTCAGTCAAGGTTTAGCAATAAAATCACTCCTGTTCTGGTCTAAGCACTGAAATACAGTTTTGCTTTGTGCATCTGCATCTTTGTTTATACAGTTTTTGTTATGTTTTTCAGAATCAATTCATCTCTAATTGCAGTCTGTGTAAAATTCTGATTTCCCCATTCAATAAATTGCTTGTATATTCTCAAGGTAACCATGTCAAAAATAGATTTTATGTAGTTGTTCAGTCAGATGATCTTTTCTTTATTCTGTATTTCTTTGGAAAAGTTCTTTGAACAAGAAAAATCAACCCCAGATATCTTGGAATGATTGGCTGACACCACCAAACACCTCATTACCCCAAATCCTTTCACCTCTTCTGGCTGAATCTGCTGCTGACAGCAGTGAAGAGTCTTCCAAACCTCATACAAAAAATAGCAGTCTTTCAAATGTGGCTTACATTCTTTGACAAAGATATTCCACAAATCTATTTATCTATCAAGAATATTATTTACTCAAAAAGTTAGAATGTTAAAGTCTAAACAGCCAACATGAATTTACTAAAATTTCTTCATGACCTGAAATTCCTTGTTATGGATATTTTGCAAATACTAATATTAGAGAGATGTTTCTGTGAGCCAAAATGAATCACCAAACTACTTAAAACACCTGCAAATGTGATCTGCCTGCATGCCAGAGTCCCATGCTAACACTTCTTATTATCCCCGTCATGGTGAAAGTACCTGATTTTTCTTGAGCTTCAGGCACAGCCTCTCCCATCACACAACCTTTCCAGGCTTACTCAGGCTCTCCCTCTGGCTCTACAATCCCAGATGCTCCCAACTCAACCAAAGTGTGGGGGGGTAATCTTTGTTTTTTTTTTTTTGTTTTTTTTTTTTTTACCATGCAGTATAATGTATGCATAAAAAGCCAGATGCAATACAGCCCTTAGGTTGTTCGTATCCTAGTAAGCTCAAGACATGGGAGATTGACTGAGAGGTTGGGTGGAGTCCCATGCTTAGGAGTGTGACTACGCTGCTGCCTGACCGTGTTGGGATTATGTGTATGTATGGATCTGCCTGGGCCTAAACTAATGTGGTCCCATCAATATACAAGCACTTGACTGAATATCTCAACCAGATTATTCCGAACTCAGAGGTGTAATCTGGTTGAGTAAGCCCCACTTTTCCTCAATGTTAATTCCTGCAGTTGGCTTTCTTTGCATTCAAGGAAACTCATTCTCCAAAGAACACATGAACATTAAACGACCTTTAAAGATCTGACAACTTCCAGAACACAGCAGACACTGATGCATAATGACATTGAGAGGCACTTTGCCCAATCATTTTTTTAAGGAATGGTGGTTTCTATGAGCATACTTTTTTCCATCCTTACTTTGAACCTCAGCTTCTGCCAACCAAACCTTTTACCGACCTCATCAAGTTTGCCATCAAATGCCCACAGCCAGCCCTAGGCAGAAGGTCAACAATGACCATTAGCAAAACACTAGTTGGCCTTTATGTTAACACTAACCCCTGGGTGAATGTCACTGTTGTAGTCGTCACTAAAACACAAAATCAAAGCCCCGTCTAAAGCTTTGAGGACGCCTTTCCTCTTAGTGTTCATTGTCCTCTTTGGCCTCCCCTCTTGTACCTTCCAGAAAGACCCTTTTTTTTCCATCTTGTGTGCCACAGGAAACGTTAATGCCTCCACTTTGCCACAAACCTTGAACTTCTTGCTTTTCATTAGTCTAATCCAGATAAGCGTGGAGAAAAAAGATGCACTTTTCTGGGTTTGCTGTCAAACTTTTGTGCAAGACCTAACACAGCTATTAAATATTAGAGGAAAATATTTGCTTGATGTGATAGTTTTATGTCAATATGAAGTGAAGACATTGAAGGCTCCCTTCCTTTTTTAAAAAGAGAAAGAAACCCCAAACTCCCACTAGCGTTTGATCAAATTACTTTTAAGGAGTAAATAATTACTTTACTTCAGTTACAGATGAAAATGTAAGAGAATTACTTTACCCCTTACCAATTTAGAATTTACTACTTGTTACTTTTCTTTTTTCCACTCACATACAAATTCTCAAGGGAAAAAGGTTTGTACAAATAAGATACCTTTGTCTTTCAGAAAGTTAAAAATGACACAAAAATATTCTAGTTGAGACCATACACAACTTTCACCACAAGCTTGGACAGGTCACTCGTGACACTGCAGGACAAAACTTGCATTTAACTGTAATGTCTTCACATGTTTTCACCAAATTAAAAATAACACAAATATTTCTAGTTGCTGAAAACACCTATCAATTCATCCACACTCGTATTTTTACTTTGATCGATCTCCATCCCTGCATTGCTGTGCATGCACCGGTAACTCTGTTTTTTTTTTATCCTCATTTTTTTTTCTTTTACCTGAGAGAAAAGTGACAGAGCCTACTACTTATATGAATGAATTTATTTTATTAGTCACCTGCAATGGTTTCACTGTTCTAAAACATGAATAATAAAGTAATGAGGGTTTCTATTGTAAAGTAATTGTAATTTTTTTTTTTTTTTTTTTTTTTTTTTTAAACTTGTCCTGTCCGACAGCTGGGCAAACAGATGAGAGCTGAAGGCCTCTTGTGTTGGACATATTTTGCTTTAACAACAGGGGTTATTAATCTTCAGACAAACCAGAGGAATGTCTGAATAAACCCCTTTTGTAGTTGAGGCCAAACTTTATTAAATTCCATCATGTTAGAAAATCTTTGGTGCTGGACCGGACGGAAAAGGAAAGGAGGGAAGAAGAGAGAGGGATGTTAGAGAGGAGGGGGGAGAGGAGGGTGACAATAGGAGGGGGGGGGGGGGGGGGTTGAACCATGAAGCAGCCTAAAGCAACAACCCTACTGGATGTCCATCATTACGGTAAGGTTCAAGTGCAATACACATCTCAAAGGGCGGGGCCTGTCCACACACACATCCAGATGTTATAAACACACCTGCTAACTGCAAAGATGTCCACATGTCAACATGTACACAAAACATGCACACAATACAGATATTGTTCACACACGCATACTTATGCCTTTAAACCAACTAGTGTGAAACATTTCATTCATTCAATCCTGCAAATTATTAGTATAAAGGTGAGCTAACACCTGTGTTCAGGTGAGTGTTTATGTTCTTCTAAATGAATGGTGGAATGTGAAAAGAAGGAGGGAGGGGCGACCCGCCATCCCCACACCAAGACCCCCGCCGCAGCAGCAGCGGCAGCCGGAACTCCCAACGCCACCCGGCAGCAGGCAGAGAACAACCACCCCCCGGGCGACCGCATCCGCCACCCCGGCCAGGGCCAGCAGGATCACCACGAGGCCCCCAGAGCCAGAGAGCAGGGAGGTATGGGGGGAAGAGAGCGCCGCCCCAGCCCAACCAGGGGAACAGCCCCCCCGCCGCACCAGGAGGGCCCAACGCAGGCCCCCACCCGAGAAGAGCGCCCACAGCCCCAGACGAGCACCTCGTCACCCCCCAGGAGTTCCGGGCATCCCCCCGCCCCAACCCCAGGTACGAGCCAGGACCCCCCAAGGGAGACCCGCTCTGCACTCCAGGCAGCCACCCACCCGGCCTACGGTTGGTCCAGGAAGGAGCAAGGCAGGGGACAGCCGGCCCCGCCCAGGAGGGGGGCACCCCGGAGAGAAGAGGGGCCCACAAGGAGTGTTGTTAACATGGCCCGACCAGGCTCGGCCACAGTTGGAATGTGGGCGGGGGGCCAACGCCCAGGGGCAAAAACCCGAACCCACACCACAAGGACACGGACACCCCCGGCTCAGGTGTAATGTGAACTCCCTCCCTGCGCGGAGAGAGCCCCGCCGGGCCCAGGAAACCGGCACCCAGGGGACACGGCCGCCGCTGCCAAGGGCCCAGTACCCCCCACCAGGGATGGGGTAGGGGACAGACGGACCTTGGACCCACCTTCCTTGTATAATGTGTGTGCTTGTGTTCGTAAGGGTGTATGTGTGCATGTGTGTGTGTTTGTGTTTGAATGTATATTATGAGAAGTAAAAAGGTGTGTGTACTAGGGGGGTGTAGTTAAAATTGGTGGGTAGGGCACGGAGAGGACATTCCCTGATTACTCACAGTAATGTCCCCTCACCCTCCCCACCAAGGGTCCCTAAATGTCTAAGGTGCGGTTAAAATTGGCGGGTAGGGTGCTAGGAGGACATCTGCTGCTTGCTGGCAGTGATGTCCAAGCACCCCCCCTACCAAGGGCCCTACATGTCTAAGGTGCAAATAAAACCGAGAGAGGGGGGGCCCATTCCATACGGCAACCATGGGAGGGAGACCACTGCCAAGTAGCCCCCCCCCCAAAGCGCATCGCAGGCTAAACCCCCCACCCCCTCACCCTAATATGAGATTATATGAGGAAGGGGGTGAGTTGGGGACAGCTGGCAGACTGTCTCCCAGTGGTCAAACATCCGTCCCCCAGCCCCCCCCAGCATAAGGCCCAGGTCCCCCAGCTTCGGGGCCCCATCCCCCGAGGCACCGACGCCCCAGGCCCAGCACGACCCACCCCACACAGAGAGAGAGGAGCCAGAAAGCGCCGCCCCCCCCCGGAGCAAGCCCAGGCCCCCACCCCCAGGCGCCGGCCCCGAGGAAGCTCTGGTCAGGCCTCGACGGGACCAAGGCAGCCAACCGGCCGGGGCAACCGCCGATTGCCACCAGCGGAGACCCCGACCCGTCAAACCCCCAAGGCCCCGTACCCATGGTGCCCCCCCCCCCCCGGAAAGCCCCCCCACAAGACAGGGCCGACAGACCCCCCCCCACACCCCCCAAGACCCCGCAGCCGGAGCGGGTGACGCCCAGAGCGACCGGGGGCCCCAAGAGGGTTGCCCTGCCCCGCCCCGGAGCCAGGGAAGGGTTGATCCCAGCCCCAGGTGTAGACGGGCAGCCCATCCAGTGCCGCTGGACCCACCCCCCCGAGCAGGACCCCCCGCCAACCCCCCCCAGCACGGACAAAGAGACCACCCCCCCAAGCCAAGCCAGACCACCGCCCAACCCCCCCACCACGCACCCCCCACCACCAAGCCCAGGAGACCACGCAGCGCCCAGCGCGCCCCGCCCAGGCACCGGAACCGACCCCCCAACGAATGGGCCCCCCACCAGCCCCACCGGACAGCAGAGGCCCCGACCCCCACCCCGCACCACGGCAGAAAGGCAAGGAGCAGCAACAACCAGCCCCCCCCCTCCACCCCCTAAGTCATGGAGTTAGCTATGGGAGACCAGAGTGACTGAATTCTTTCCAAGTTATTTGAATTTTGGGCTGACATTTTTTCCAAGCTGATATGATCAAAAAGCAGATTTCTGTATTGACTTATATTTATATTTTTCTTGTTTTTCCAGTTTATTAAGATGGTTTTTTTAGCAATACAAAGAGTTATGAAAATGATATTTAATAATTCTCCTTCTACCTCGATGGCACTCATGTCACCAAGCACGCAAAGTGACGGTGAAGCCGTGATTGAAACCTTAAGCCAGGCTGATAGATCGGCACATACCTGCTGCCAGAGAGCCTGGACAGGTGTGCAGAGCCATAGTGCATGCATGTAACAGTCAGGTAGATTACTATCACAGTGTTCACAAATGTCTGAGTTACTGAGACCCATCTTGAACATCCTCTGTCCAGTGTAGTAAATCCTGTGAAGAGTTTTGAAATGGATTAGCTGCAAATTTGGACTTTTAGTCAGTTTAAAGGTGTTTAGACAAAGTTCCGACCAGAAGTTTTCATCTGTGCTGATGCTCATATCTGCATCCCATTTTCTTATTGGAAGTGAAATATTATTATCTAATTTACATAAAAGTTTGTATATTTTTGAGAGAGTTTTGTTCATTGAAAAGTTCATCAGAGAGGTAACTACCTCTGGTAGCTTTAAATCGTTGTCTCTGTATTTAAACTTTTTAGTAATAATAGACTTAAGTTGCTGATATTCCAAGAAGTTATTTATTCCATGCTTATCTTGTAGTTCCTGGGGAGTTATGAATCTTCTGTCAATAATTAAGTGCTCTAGTAACGTCACGCCCCCTGCTTGCCAAGCTGGGAAGTGTATCATCTTTTTGTTTATGAGGATGTCTGGGTTGTTCCAGATGGGTGTCATTCTGCACGGTTGGATTGACGAGTTAGATATTTTTAGAAATTCCCACCAGGCTGTTAAAGTGGCGTTTATATTAATACTTTTGAAGCAATCCTGTTTTTTAACTGTTTGGCTAATAAACGGTAGATCTGACAGGCCGATCTTCCCACATAACGCCTGTTCCAAGTCTAACCATGAGTTGGTTTCTGGATTATCTTTTAACCATTTTAAGATGTATCGTAATCTATTTGCAAGAAAGTACTTGTGGAAGTTAGGTAATTCTAAGCCTCCACAGCTTTTTGCAGATTTTAAAGTTTTTAGACTAATTCTTGCAGGTTTATTGTTCCATAAAAATTTTGATATGGATGAGTCTAATGTTTTGAACCATTTTAGTGGCGGTTGTATGGGAATCATCGAGAAGAGATAATTAACTTTGGGTAAGATTTTCATTTTAACTGTGGCTACTTTGCCCATGAGGGACAGAGGCAGGTTAACCCAGCGTGCTAGATCGTCCTGTATGCTTTTCAGTAACGGGGTGTGGTTTAACTGCACCAGTTCTGATAGTTTGGGGGAAAAATAAATACCTAGATATTTGATATTGCCTGATTTAACCGGTATTGTGAGTCCTTGCTCCACATTACTGTTCAATAGTAATAAAACAGATTTGTTCCAATTAATGGAGTAGTCTGATATGGAGGAGAATTCATTAATGGTTATTGCTGTTTCATCTACAGAACGTGAATTACTTAAAAACAGTAATATGTCGTCTGCATATAGACTAATTTTATGATGGCTGTGTTTGGTTTTAATTCCTTTAATACTCTCATTCTGTCTTATTGCTGCAGCTAGAGGCTCGATAAATATTGCAAAAAGAGAGGGGGAGAGTGGGCATCCCTGTCTAGTTCCTCTTCCAAGAAAGAACCTGTTGGAAGTCTGTTTATTAGTTCTGACAGATGCATTGGGGTTGTGATATAATATTTTGATCCAATTGATGAATGATTCTCCAAACCCAAACTTATGGAGGGCAGCAATGAGGAACTTCCAATTTACTCTATCAAAGGCTTTTTCAGCATCCAATGATAGTATGTTCATTTCCTGGCTTTTGATGGTGGCGAAGTCTATTATGTTAACGAGTCTGCGGACATTGTCATCCGAGTGTCTGCCTTTGATGAATCCAGTTTGATCAAAGTGGATTATGTGAGGAGTGATTTTTTCTATTCTCTGTGCTAGTGCTTTGCAGATAATTTTTACATCTGCATTAATTAAAGAAATGGGGCGATAGCTTGAAGGGCTCGTGGGGTCTTTGTCTGGTTTTAGAAGAAGGATAATGTTGGCGGAGTTCATGTTAGGTGGTAGAGATTGGCTTTCATTGATAAATGTTACCGTTTTATAAAACGTTGGTGCCAGTTGTTCCCAGAATTCCTTATAAAACTCTTCAGGAAAGCCATCGGGTCCTGGTGCTTTGCTGTTGGGCATAAGTAACAGAGCTTCATGAAGCTCAGACAACGAGAGCGGAGAGTCTAAATTTGTGATTTGATCTTCGTTTAACTTGGGCAGGTTTACATTGTTGAGAAATGAATTGATGCTTTGTTCTGATGGATTGATCTGTGGAGTGTATAAGTTTTGATAAAAGTCTTTAAACGCATTATTAATTTTTACCGGGTCATGGGTGACATTCCCTGTTTGGTCCATAATAGAAGTGATTGTTGATTTTTCTTTATTAATTTTAAGCTGATTAGCTAGAAATTTGCCAGATTTATTTGAGTTTTCATATCTTTCCAGTCGAAGCCTTTGTATCTGGAATTGTGTTTGTTTATTAATGATGTCATTTAACTGTAGCTTTAAATTTTTCAGCTCGCCCAATATGTATTCCTGTGCAGAAGCAGCATAAGCAGACTCCAGGGTTTTGAGCAGACTCCAGGGTTTTGAGTAAAGTAATTGTAATTTAATTACCGACATTTGAACTGTAATTTGTTACAATTATCCGTTGATGACAAAAGTAATGAAATTACAGTAGTTCTTTAGTTTGTAATATTTTACCCTCAACACTGCTACCCACCAAAAAATAAAAAAAAATACTGAAAAAAACACAAATTTCACCAATGTGATGTGATTTTATTCTGATTTATAAATTACTGAGACATTAATAATATGTCAGATTAGTTGCACTTATTTTGCCCAGATCTAATGTTCATCCAGTAACATTCAGAACAGACGCTACAGTGGAGCGCTGGTACTCTGAGCCAACTACGTTTTAAGTAGCTTGCTTAAAGGCTCCCCAAGGGGAGATGATGATGAGTGGAGGTGTGGAACTCACACACTCGTTTTGCGCTCAGTTTCTTCTCAGCCAGTCTCCTGGGGGCAGCCACTAGCCCCCCATGTGCAACCAACTTTTCCTGCCCCGGGCCCCCCACTCTATCCTTGTCCCCCTCGTTGCATTTCATTCTGTGTCTCTGCCAGTCTTTGTCCAGGTTCAGGTGTTGGAATCCATTTTAGTCTCTCTTACACTGGTAAATCGTGTCTCCTCCCTGTAATGTTTTTTGCTTTTTAGAGTGCTGCATCTTAGAAGACACTTTAACAATTACCCCAACAAATCGGTGAAATTGTTTTCTTACATCAGTCATGCTTCACCCACATACTGGTTTCCATCCCCTTTTTGTGAACCATGAATCTTAATCTTGTACCCAAACAGTTGCCATCAATTATCTTGCTGCTAGAGCTTACTCCTCCCTTGCCACCCATTTTTCCCCATTAAAAAAGCCTTTTTCCTTCTAGCTGGGATGACATTACCTCCCATGTTTGAATGGAAAATTAATTTTGTGGAATGCATGTGGACCCAAGGCTTTCCAAGGTTAGAACAAAAGAATGGATGCGGTAGTTTAACTGTATTTACTGTGTAGCTATAAAGATGTAAACTACAGTATGGGGGGATGTGCAGCAAACAAATATGCACTGTTTAATTTTGAGGATTTTGGAAAATTGTGAAAGAAATATGAGCATTATGAACATTTTGTAAAATGAAGTAATTAAACAATAATTTGATACACTTAAATATAGTACATATTTTTGTAGTTTCTTATTTTTTTTCCTATGTTAAGCAATGATACCACCTGCTGTGTAAGGCATAGAAATTCTTGGTATTAGATTGTACATAGCAGTAAAAGCGTTCTGATTTTGATGGTAATGCTGCTTAAATAGGATGTGATGATATACATATATAATCAAAAAATACATATACATTTTTATATTGCACTGATGAAAAGTTTTAAAAACCCCATTCTTACGCACACGTTAGAGCGAAAGAGAATTTTCTGTTTATTTCTTTTTTACTTACCGTTTTATCACCTGTATATCGGCTCATCTTTAATAACAGCTACTCAGTGTTGAGGGAGTAAATATCTTATTTGGCATGGAATAATAATATCTCTGTTTTGTCAGTCTGTCTAAAGAATGAGGTGAATTGTCATTCAGGAGACGCAACGTTACATACAACAGACATGTCGGAGGCTGTCAGTACGGGAAGATAATTTATTCTATAAAACTGCTGGAACCCACTGACAAGCAGACAGCTTGAATTTCTGTGCGATACCTGAATGAAAAGACAACAGTGTTGAAGGCCTTTGATTCATTGAATGCATTACCGGTCCTCTGCTGACAGTCTTTTAAACAAATTATATTGACAACTGGAAATCGCTCATCTTTTTTTTTTCATTTTGTTTTTCTTTAAGAATTTCAAGCTTCTCTTTGAGAGGCTTTTTTTTTATTCGGCTACCCAGAGGCATCGCTTGAGGGCAGAGCTTTTCAGAAGACAGAAATCTGACTTTGTAAAGATCAAATAATCCAAAGCACTGACTTGGATAAAAGGCAGTCCTGATTGGAAATGGGTTTAAATATTGTTTTTTTTTATTTTTATGAATATATATATATATATATATATATATATATATATATATATATATATATATATATTAATTATACGTATGCAGTCAGAAAGACAGTTGTTGCTACTGGAATAAAAAAAAACTACGAATATTTCCTTGTTTATTTCTACAAAATAGGAGTTTCTTGTTTTGTTTTTGTTTGTTGCCATTTTAGCACCTTTCCACCCAATGCTTGCTCATGGTAAAAGAGAACACAAGCATGCAGTTGTGTTCAATGACATCGCTGTAGTTTGTCTTGTGTACAGCTTCTTTATTGTAGACATGCATGTTAATGAGCTTCTTTTTATAGCGTAACACACTGAGAGAAGCGTATTGTGATCCTGCTGTCCTTGTCACCTTGCATTTCTTTTAATTTGCAGCAACACCACCCTTTTCATCACACCCGGATCGATTATAATTTGTTTTACGGCTTAGCAGATGAATGTAAATAGCCGGGGACTGACGCTGAAAAAGATGTAAGCTAGAACACAAGCTTTCCAAGCAATAAGCCGGGAAGCGGGTACTGAATTCACTGTTCCCTGTAATCTATGTTCTTATTAGAGCAGAGAGAAAATACAACTTGTAATACAATATCAGACTCAGCAATATACTACCAAGTAGAAGAGAGCTGCAACAGTCAAGTAAAATACAATGTGTCATTACTGTGTGTGTTTAAGAAGGCTTACACCAGAGATACTCATTGTTCTAATTAACTTTTGTGTCACCTGAGCCCACATTCTGATCTACATCTCTCTTTCCAACCAAGATGGCACTGTGAATATTAAAGGAGGGGAGCTAATATTTCCTGGGAAATAATGATGCTCCTTTGACAGGCTTTGGGTAGAATTTCAGAGGAGTACAACCCAAAGACTCATTTTTAAATCCTGTTCTCAACAGTTGAGTTTTTAACATCTAGTTTTAGGGCGGGGCTCAGTAAATGCACTGAATTTGTTCCCTTTATTCTGAATAATGTGTCTGCATTGGAGCTGGATTTCTTTATTTGCTTTCAAGGAAGAGGGGAAAAGGTTTTTCTACTCTGCTCTGAATCTGGGATGACGTGTGTCCCCTTTAAAGATGAGCACTGAATATTTCAACAAAACTAAGTATTAAGTAAGTAGAAAACTTTTTTTTTTTTTTTTTTTTGGAATAAAAAGGCGAATTATGGTTAAAGTCCCACTCTGAATATATTTTAATATATTGTAAAAGCGTTCCCAGTGGTCTTTTAATTATAATTATAACCTCTTTTAGCAAAATTACAAAACCTGTGTTGTTTTCTAGGACGTAGTTTCTGCAGAGCGGCAGTCGTTCATTAGAAATTCACCTCTGGGTTGAGTCTCTTTGTGTGGATTAAACCTGCCTTCATTTCCCATCATCCCTTTGTCTACACTTGCTCTCATTATCTTACAGCCCCTCCCACCCCCAGCCTAACATTACCGGTGGACGAAAAATTGTGAGCAATATTGGAGCTATCCAGCCGTACAGTTTTGAGTCAGATGTCAGTTCAGATGAGGAAAACAAAAACATAGCTTCTATGTCACAACTACATTTTTTCCAAACAGCACATTTAGATAAAGAAGTACTCAGAAATGCAGTTTTAACTTCAATTGTTTTTATATATGTCCTCCATCATGCCACAAGAACATGTTAAAACACCAAAATTGCAGTTGTCATCTAAGTGGGTCTGTAACCCTTGTGCTATCCTAGGCACTTTGACATTGGGAGTGGGGTCATCTGGACCCCACAAGACAGTGATCTGAACTTCAATCTCAAATGATTTGTGATCTCCACTGGTGTCCATGGATTACATGAAATCCTCTTCACCTTTATCCACCTTTGTCATGGTAGGGATAACACATCAATGTAAGGGTGGGGTCATAGGATAGCACAAGGGTTAAGGAGTTGGCTTTAATAACCTACAGCTTCTGCATATCTGCTTTTCAAGAGGATTTTTCTTAAAGTTCTATCAAATGGAAACTCTTTTTTAATCCCATAACTTCAAAGGGTTGAATGACTGATTGAATAATAATTGTTATCAGTGAGGGTATTGATTTATCTGTTATTGTTAATAAAGAATGTGTTTGAAATTACTAAACTAAACAGTACCCTGCAGATGAGCAGTCAATGATACTTTATATATTCAAAACTAAGTATTAAGTCATTTGAAAAGTGTGATTTTTTTGGGGGGTGGGGGGTTAAAACTGTAAATTCTGTTTAAGAAATTACATTTTGGACAACTTTAACATAAAAACAAGACTTTCTGTGAGGTAATTTTGGAGTTTCAGTTTTATGAACAAATTATTGTTCATGAATAAAAAAATAATAAAAAAAAGACAATTTAGCCAGCTACTTGAACAAATAATGGCTTTTTATGGCTGGTCTGTTTTGTGGCACATTTTGATTAGCTACTGTATATAGATAGGGACACCCATGTAAACAGAGGACATGGCAGAGTGGAGAGGTGAAAATGATAAATTTTTACAACAGAATCCATCTGCCTGAACTTCACCGTCCAGTGAACTCAAATAAACATTCCACTTCTACTCGCTCCACGCAATTTTTAATTGTTTGCATCTTAAGTGGGTAGATGCATCTTTGTTAGAATGTATACACTAGGCAGTTCCCGGCTTATTCATTAACTGTGCTCTGGTGGGCCGCTGTGTAATTGTTTCTACCACCCCACTGGAAGTAGCTGGCCAAAGGAGCTTAGTATTAATTTTCCCTGGGCACAGCCAAGGGATTAGATGTGCTTTCCCCTGGCAAGGCTGTTTGGCAGCCACACTTATCTGCAGCGACTTACAAGGCTTATTGAACATTAGCATGCAATTATCTTTGATCGTCTAACTTTCCTGCTGGCTAACAGGACCCAGTGACTCTTTGTTTGGAATTTTCTTAGGACATGACACAAATGTCAAGATGCCAGGAAAGCAGAGAGACAAAAAAAAGCTCTTGGTTAATTTTATATTTATACGTATCAGCTATGAATTTGAAGTTTATTTTGTTGTTATGGCCCTTCTTGTCTCCATGACTTCTGAGAGCAATTAAAATATTGCATTGCTTGGTGTTTTCTCACACATCAGATGTGGCAAAAATTGTTTCAACTTGTTAACCAGAAGTCCAAGACATGAAGGTCAATTAAACAGACATGTTTCTGCAGGCAGAGCAACACAAAAGAAGTAAAATGGGCGGCAGTGGGTCAGGCGGTTAAGCAAGTCATCCAATGATCGAAGGGTTGGCGGTTCGATCCCCGCTCCCCCCAGTCAACTGTTGTTGTATCCTTGGGCAAGGGGTTTCCAAAGCTAATTATCTGCCTGTCTAAAGCTACCTTGAACACATGTTCAAGTGACCATTTCCAATGAAAAGTCTATGTAAATGAGCGTAAATGGTCATTTTGGGCTTCAGCGTTCAAAACTCTAGCATTCGCTCATGGCCAGGCCAGTTTTTATGCTTGTTATTGTGCTCTTTGTACAAAACGTGCATCCACTGAACACGCATTGAAAGTTAACCCAGTCGACCTTTTGACCAATCAGGGATTTAACTAATATAATAGTGAAATGTAAAACTCCTTTTCTTGAGCCATCACAATGAGTAACGTGAGCTAACTTATAGGGATAATGTTAATATTCCATACTGTTCTACCACAAACCCACTTTTTTTTTCTGAAATAATGAGTTGACCTTTCAACTCACATTCCTCTCTTAATTTATTTTCCTTCAAGAAAGAAAGAATTTCCAGATATTCCTCCACCTGCTCTCACAACAGATCACAATGTCATCAACAAACATTAAGGGTCAAAAATGATTCCTATCTAACCTAATGTCAGTTTGTCTATCTGCACTGATAACAAGGAGTGCAGTCCCACCTCAACCTTCTCTGTCACACATCTCATCTCATTTTGCACTTCATGTCCTGCACACCTTGAATGTAGTTTCTCCTTCACAAGAAACACATACGTCTTTCATGTTTGCACACTGGTTTGCTTATTTATAGTAGAAACAACTTTTACAAAAGCTAAAGTGATATTTCCGTCTTCTTGATTACTTTGGAACCCCAAATGCATCCAAATAGTAAAAGCTCTTCTCTCCTTTAAATGGCTTCTGTCCACGTCCTTGTCTGTTTTCATAGTCTGCTTATCATCCGCTGAGAGTGTTTTTTACCCGTTTACTACAGTGAGTCACCTCTAAGTGAGACTGAGTGAAGGAGGTGATCAGTTCTCTCCTGCATCAATGGTCAGTATGTGCTCAATGGTGGGAAAAGAAGAGGAAGCCGCTTTATTGACAATTCAAGAGATATTGTCACACCTGATTTGCTCTTATAGCTTGCTCACCTGGATCCATGAGATAACACTGGTATTGATTCAAACTTGTCAGAGCAGGACAACTCAACAACAAGTACGGGTAAGTGAATCAAAACACATTTATTCCCAGAATTTACCACAGGTGCAGCAACAAGAGACTGATTAGAGAAGCTGCGCTGGAGTGTGTAGGTGTATACATGTATGTTTGTTCATATGCAAAACAGCGGCTTCTCTTAAAGCACATCAGATCATTCAAATCAATCTCGTTTTCTGTAATGACCACAACCAGAAAGAATTTTTTGGTGGTGAAACTGATCAAAACTAAATACAGTTATTAGAGAAACAAAGTAAAGAAACTAAGAATGAAAATCCCTTTTGAAAATGAGTAGTGCAAGTATCATTCTTCCTTTGTGTCAAGTCCTTTTCTCTTGTCTTATATTGATTTTTATTATTCCCCATCAGGGGAATAGGGGCTTCCATGTCGGCAATAGGCTTTGGCGAGCTAGGGTTTGCACCATTAAACTTCTAACTGGATTAAGACTACTCTACCCACTGATCCATATCTGACTTCATTTAGACTTCCTGAAATGGCCTGATGGGATTGGTTAATCCCACAGTAGCAAATTCTCATCACATTCCTAAACCAGCCTGGAACTGAAGTGCTTCCCTCTCAATGCTTTAAGTAATTAACTTTATTAGTCCTTAAAAATCGATATTACTTCGACCTTCATGACACATAAGTCGCTTTTAAAATGTGCAAGCTCTATATTGAGAGTGACCTAATATATATGTTACAGAAAAAAATTGTAAATATTTTATGGAAACTTACATTAACAATATTATATCTGCAACAAACCCAACTTAATGTCCCAGATCAAAGTAAAAACAACATTGTATATTGCGATAACTGTTAAATTGGTAGACTTTGGCATGCCAAAGGAAGCACAGGAATAGCAGTTGAAACTCGTGTCACTTTTTCTTTGGGTAAAGTCAGTCTGTGTGTCACACATGTGTCCATCAGGTACAGAATGAACACAATCACTTTGTCAGACTTTGTAAGACAAACACAGATGCCCAATGATGCAAGACAAAGAACTTGTTGAGTAATAATGGCACTACAGCACATACAAGTTATGCTTCCTGACACATAATTTGATTTTAATGAAGAACAAGTCACAAAGAATGAAGCTCAAAAAGCCTGTTTGCATCAGCGTCCATCTGCAGGGCTGGGCTAATGAAGTGCCTGGCACATAGCACCTTGGCACAGACAGCAAAAGACAGAGGAGCTACTTCACACAAGCTTATGAGTGTCTCAGAGCACCAAAAAGGTGTTCTATGGACCTGGGGATAGCCGTGTTTGAGAGCTTAAGTTTAAAATGCATGCCTTAATCGATCTTCCTTTGAAAACTAGCCTTAGAAACTACATTTCTCGATCCATAACATTTTTACTTTTTGTCAACAATTATGTTGTCTACATACAATAACAAAAGAAGGTTTTTGAATTTCATTTAAATTGAAATTTGACAGACTTAGTTAGGTTTAGTTGATATCCCAGATCAGTTTATGGCTGTGTGAAAGCCAAAAAATGTGAATCACAAAATGCAGAAGAAGAACGTAGAACATTTTTTACCATCTACTGCAACAGTTTTGTTATGGCTTGTGTTACCATTAGGAGAATCAAGACCAGGTGGACAGGATTATTTTATAGTGGAAAGGATTAGATAAGATTGATATCAAAATGAGGAGTGATAAAAACAACAAGTAGCCAAACCCTCAGCTCAGCCAAGCTGTCAGAGGCTGGGTTGTGTTTTGCCCATAGTGTAACAGATTCCATTTTAGTGGTCTTGGATGGCGTGTGAGTGGGTGTGTGCGTGTGTGTGTCTGACTGGATTACTCATTTTTGGGGAGGCAGAAATCTGTTTATGCAGTGTCACTTCGGAGACAGGCTCTTTTCTTTTGGGACAGAAAGCCTAAGCTCATTAATCATTCAACGCTAGCATTAAAACTTTATTTAAATTAAAGTTTAGGTATTGCTCAGGTGAGTCATGGTTATAAATAAGGGGAGGTCTCAGTTTCTAGCAAACATCTCCTAGTGGGGTGCACTTTAAAATAATGAAAACTATAGCTGTGTGTGTTGTGACGCAGGGTTATCAGCTGCCAGTGTCAGACTGTCAGATGTTACTCTCCACATATCTGAGTCAGTGTATGCATATCCACATATGCAAGCAGATGCACAAACACACCCGTCTCACAAGAATGCACCGTCCAACTGTCACACAGTCTCTGACTTTCTATGTCTTGCTTTCTATCGCACACACACACATATACACAAAGGCACAATTGCCTCTTTTTTGCTTCTTTTCTCCTCCCAAACTTAACTCCCACACACAGTATGTACACAGAAGGGAACCGTACTGTATTGTATGCGTTCACCCACAGTGACAGCTTCTCTGATTATGGAATGAGTCAAAACCCTGTGTTCCAGACAGTAGCTTGTAAATGTGTGACCGATCACATCTCTCAATCAAATTATGCAGCAAGAGACACTTGATGAGCTTAGAACTGGTGCAGCATGCCAAACTTGCTGAGATTTTGCCTCTGTGACCATTTAGCTCATTTTCTTTTAGCTATGGTGCATTTTGATTATCAGTAAAAAAAAAAAAAAAAAATGCTACTTGGGCCGAATGAGTTAGAGCCACAGTCATAATCCATCAATCTGTCCATCCATGCATCTATCCATTCCATCTTCTATTACTTATTAAGAGTTGGGTTACGAAGGCAGGAGTCTGAGCAGTTGCCCAAACCTACCTTTCCATGTAAACGTCCTCTAGTTCTGCTGAGGGAGACCCCAGAGCACAACCAAATCAGTCAACAGACACAATCCCATATCCAAACTCGAGGATTTACCAGCTCTACTGCAAGCTCCTTTTTGGTGACTAAGCTTCTTACCAAATGTTTAAAGAACCTAGACAAACCATGGAGTAAACTCATTTCAGTCACTTGTGTCCGGGATCTTATTCTTACCCAAAGTTCATGGCCATAGGTGGGAGCAGGGATCTGGATTGGCCAGTAAATTGAGAGCTTTGCTTTTTAGTTCAGCTCTTCCATCATCAGAAAGGATCAATATGCAACCGGATAAATGCAGCTGCTGCACCAATCTGACTGTCAATCACATGCTACATCTTTCCCCTCACAAGACCCCAAAAACTATAAATTCCTCCACTTGAGGGCAGGAGCTTTTCATTGGAAAAGACAAACCCCCCTTTTTTCCTGTCAAGAACTAGTCCACTAATGCTCACAGTGAGCAATTCCAAAGTGGAGGAGAATTCAACTATCAACTCTCTTTTGAGGAGTTGGGTTGCGTTTCAGTGTCCAAAATATGCAAACTATGCAAGACTGCAGTTGAGGAAGGTGATCCCACGTATCACTTTCAGGCTAACCTGAGTCAGTGGGAACTAGAGTTCCACCAACCTCAGGCCTGGTTCCAGGGTGGGCTCCTGGTGACATCAGTTCTGGTGATGTGGTAGACCATGTTATTTTTGGCATATTTGAACCACTCTTAGTCTTGCTAAACCTCAAGAAGCTGTTTACCATCGGAACCTGGGGCATTTGCTGCAGAGAGCATGACCCTAGATTACAGTCCCTCACAACCCCAACCTAACATTATCAGTGCAACAGAAGTGCAGAGTACTGTTGGAGCTATACGGCCTTATGGTTTAGAGCCAGATGCCAGCTCAGACGGGGAAAACAAAGACGTACATGGATCTATTTATCTGCCAGTAAATGCGTCAGAATGGCGTAGAGCAGGGAGGTTGTGGCTTGCTGTAGTAGATTCTACATCACACCTACTAGCTTTTCATACGGCATTTTTTCACCTGCTTTACAACAATTTGAATAAAGAAATCCTCAGAAATATCATTTTAAGCTTAACTTATGTCCTCCCGCATGAGAAAAATGCCACAAGAAAATGTTAAAACCATCAAAACACATTTTTCATTGGAGTAGGTCTTTAAGAATGTTAAGCAAAAGGGGAATTTGGGAAAACTAAGCTTGGCCTTTCATAATGTTTTCACGTACTGAACAATAAAATATCTTTTACACCCAGAATCCAAGCAAGATGAATAAAATTCCACATATGCATAACTTGTCGCCTACAGGTGAAACAATGACAAAACAGGTGCAACCTTAAAAGAAAGAGGGTAATGCCACACATTAACCTTATGGTTAGTAAATATCTTTTGTCACCATAAAACAAGAAAAAAACAATGAAATCAAGAATCCTCTGTGAAATCAAAGCACAAATATGTCTTCTCTGAGTAATCGGAACAAAACTGTTACAGAGGACAAAAGGACAATCCAAGTCTGTCGGAGGATTTCCAAAGCAGTAGATGACACAATAGGTTCTGCATATTTTACGTGCGTGGAGCAGAGAATGGAAAGCTTCCCCTAACAGAAGTGGCGACATGTAACTGTGGGTGTGGTGTTTGATTATGTGGCAAAGCTGTCATGTTGCTTTCCCATTTAGATTGCATCTCCTTGGGGGGAAACACTTGTTCAAGCGTCTGCGGCGTACAGTCACGGCATGGCAACCTCGATCTCATCAAAGACACGGGCAAAGAGAAATGAGAGAGAAACCAGTGGTTGTAGTGAGTGTAGGACAGCGTCTGTGAGGTGTTTAGGCTCGTTTTCCCCTGTTCTTTTGTGCACTGATGCATATCTTTTCTGTGTACTCCTAAAGTATGCCTGTGAGTATGTGAACAATGAAATTTTAATGACACCTACTAGTACCATATGACTGCAATACATCATGCCTCCATCTTCTAACAGTAATGTGATGAAGCAAGCCTCTTCATGCTTGAGTTGAAGAAAGCCACTTGCACTGTTGAGTTGCAATACCCATCTGTTAGGGGTGTAACAAGTTATTTTAACAACAATTCCATTCATATCAAAATTTGGGGCTGCCGATAAATTCATGGACGATATTGTTTCACATAAAACAATGCGATTTGATCCGATTTACTGACCAAAAATCGATCCAGAACATTTTTAGCCAAATATTCCCCAAATGTGACTCAGCAAAGAATATCTGGGTACTGAACTGTGCAGGTGAAGTTTTCCAGATTCCTTGAATTTCTCGCAAGATAATCGAGTGTTAATTAAATATGTGCACAAACGAACAAGTAAACAAGAATTGATAATAAATCTATTCACATTTTAATTAGATTTAGTTTAGCTCACTTTTGTTTTTCCACATCAAATTAATACAAACTTTAAATGAATAAACACTGATTATGACTGGTCACCTAAGTTATTTGACAATTATTATCGAATACATTGTGACAGGTTGTGTGAACCCCACCTTTAAAATACAAGTTTTGGTAATTTTTTTAGTATTTTCATGTATTCTTTGTGGCACCTCTGTGTTGTAGGTGTGGATAAACCTAGGAAACATATTTCTTTGGAGGTTGGGCTTGTCATAGGGTTCAGGAACACACCACAAAAAGTATTGACCTTTCTGCCCGAACGCTGTCAGAAGTAATAATCATGGTAATAAGTGAATTAGAGGCTGGCAAGGGCATTTAAAGCGGATGAGGGATGGATGAGGGAAGGAGACAGTAATGAAGTCAATGGTGCGCAAGTAATGCCCCATCACCCGGCACCAACAGCACCCATGCCACGCACACACTGCTAGACTCCTCCCACCGCGCAAAACCTTTGGGCACTGTGGCAGAAGATATTAAAAACTGTGGCACATCATTTTCAAGGACGATTAGTCATTTCTCCCCTTTTGTATCCTTCTACACAGATTGCCACAGACTCCGCTGAGACGGATCAGGAGCAAGTTAACATTCACAGTGAAAGTGTGTTTACCAGACAGCATCTCTGCCTCTGTCCTAACATGGTGGTTTACAGCCAACACTAAAGCCTCTGTGACAGCAGCTGCCCCTTACAATCAACTGCTTACTGTTGATTACAAATGATGAACAGCTATAACAAAATCTCACAAAGCTGCATTATAAACTCCTAGATTTGCTGAGTTGTTCTTTAGCTCACCTTACCATCTGTGTCCATTTACATTTAAATACTCACTCCAATGAAAATTGTGTTTTTGGTGTTTTTAACATGTTCTTGTAGCCTTTTAATCACGATGGAGGACATTTATAAAGAAAATTAAGCTGAATTTGTGTTTCTGAATATTTCTTTATTCAAATCCCTGTGAATCAGGAGCTGTTTTAAAGAGTGTATTTGGGATGTAGAATCTACAATCGACAGGCCACAAGCTCCCTGCTCCGCTGCCTTCTGATGGATCCACTTGTTGGATGCATGGAAGATACTTGATCCATGTACGTCTTCGTTTTCCTCGTCCGAGCTGGCATCTGGCTCTAAACTTTACAGTTGGATAGCCCTGATATTGATCACCGTTTTTGTTAGCTAGGGGTTGTGAGGGGCTGTCAGCCGTGGGGAGAGAGTGACTAAATAAAGGGATGATGGGAACTGAGGGCAGGTTAACTCCCCACCAACAGTTCTGTCCTATAACCGTTTATTTTTATTTTAGCTAAAAACTGCATCATCGTAATTAAGAGACCACTGGGAAGGCTTTCACAATACATCAAAAGATGATCAGAGTGGGACTTTAAGCTTAAAGTGTGGGTGACATGGCCTATTTTAATAAGCCAATATATAGTAAATAGTCTCTATTTCATGTTGCGATTGTTTTTAATATTTTTCGAAAAAGAATAAATAACGAAAAACGCGATATAAACAACGAGGACGGCCGCCGGCTTCACGCATTCCGCCGAATTCGCGCCGCCCTGTTTGTGACGTAACGAAAGGCAGACAACATGGCTAGCACCGATAGCGAAGCACAGAGTGATGCTACCGTCTTCCAGCCAAGACCACTTAAATTTGTTTTTTTTTTATCGTCTTCTCACAACTGAGGTCGTGACCACGCTCAATAATGACGATGCCCGCATTATTGATCGCAAACTCTTCAGATTTGTTTGTGAAAGTTTAGCGTGTGTCCCCAGTTTTGGTCTCTAGGGGATCCGTCACGCTGACCACGTGGTACAGACAGAGCCAATCAGAGCCGTCGACGCATCCGAAAGCAACTAAAACGTCCCGTCATTGGTCAATTAGGCCGGGTAGACGAGAGATAGCCGCGACCGTAGAGGAAGCGATCCGCAGAGAAATATAGAAAATAAAGCTAAAATTCGCCGATATCAGACAATTTTTTCATCCGGAAAGCGATTTGTCCATAGAGATCAGGTCTTTATTTCCAGGAAAGTACGTTCGGTTTGCTCAAAAACCCGGATTTCCGGGAATTCCCGGAAGACTTTCATCACTGAACGTTAAACTCACTCTCTTTTGTAATAAATACATTATGTAATAAACGTTAAACTCACTCTCTTTTGTGCCAGCTTTTCGGTCACAGATTTTCTCTTTTTGTACTGGCTCCTGCCAGTGCTGGTACTGGGCGTTTCTGTTTTTCGGACGTGCGCTGAACTTGTTTTGTCCATTGTTTCAGCAGCGTTTCTTGGTTTGGGAATTTATACACAGATCCACTTTCACTAGAAGTATTGCTACATCCAGCTGCCACACAACGACTTGGCATGTTGATGATTAACAGAGAATTAACGAGAATTAACGATGATTAACGAGAGAAACGAAGACTACCTGCTTTGTTTACCTGCTGTCCGAAGCGGAACTACGGAAGTCAATGCCTTTCGTGACGTCACAGGTCATATCTGGGTCACTTCCAGCCTGCGCTCTTAGCGGCAAATTCAAATCTCTGATTCCTTCGAAAGATGTCTATTATTCATATGCTTCGGATTTTTTTCGACGCAAACTATTGGTATCAATAGAATCAGCGTTTAAAGGGCTTTTTTATTTGACAAAGTTGTTCAAAGCATGGCATCCACACTTTAAGCTGTTTGCAGGTGTAAGATGCACATCACAACTCCCATCAACTTGCCTGTATCATCAGTGCTACATACTTCTGTACCTTCGTCTCGCTTCTTTCAACGCAAATTTACTTCTACCAGATGAAATATTTCTAGAAAATTTATACTGCTACTTCACACAGAAGGTAGAATTGTTGAGAAAATGGTCCAGAAAGGAGAAAGAGAGATCATCTCTTCTGCCGTCAGTTGGTTGGAATCTTCTGTCTCTGCCTGCTGAGCCACTGAAGAAAAGAAGAAATATAGGAACCAAACCTGAAATGAGCATCAAAGACCTCTGAAAGCCTCAAATTTTGAAAAATTAAAGACAGTAAATCTTTTCTAATAGCTAACCGTGAATAGCCTACGCTTCATCAAACAATAACTTTGACAATCACCCTGAAAGAAGTTTTAACATGGGTTACTTATCAAGCAGGGCTTTGATTTTGCACTTAACCTTTGTGTGGTTGTTATAAGTAAAAAGTTTTCTTTTCATTGGTAGTTTATTCGTTTCTCTTTGGTTCAATTGACCTGGTTTAAACTGAAGGACGGCGTCGACAAGCTAAGTTTAATCAGACAAAAAAATAAATAAAAAGGAAATGAAAGAAACTTTGTCCTTGTAATCTGGTTTTGACTCAAAGCTGTACTGATATCTGTGAGAACACTTCATCTCATAACCACTTGAAGCACAGCTTTTTGTCTTAACTACCATCAATGGATTCATGAAGCTCTTGGAAGACGGAGAGAAAAAAAAACACAACTGTCTCAAAAACAAGATTTTGATGACACCTATATTTACACTCGACAAAATTTACTCAACAGTGTTGTGGGATGAAAAAGAAAAATATATATATGCCAAGGAGTTAAAAGAGAAAAAAAAGGTGAAGAAGAACTATCTTGGTAAATGAATCAACTTCTTCTCTGGCAGAAGCTGGCTGGTCTTTTTTCTCTCTCTAACTCTTTTTCTCCTCCATCACTGCAGCTCCCTCCATCCATCTAATTAGATTTGCTTGTAACTGCTGTTCCTGCCCCGCTGTTAGTTTTCTTTGTTTTGAAAAAAGAAAAAAAAAACTGCATCCCGTGTACCACAGCTCACTTTGCAAATGGGATTTCAGCCCACCGCAGGGAGTTTTTTTTATTTAACGTCTTTCGAAAACAAGGCTACTTTAATACAATGCATGCTGACTGCTGGAAGGAAGCAGTTTGTTTGAAGAGTGTAAAAAGTGATGGTATTACAACTATGCGGACAAAAAAATCATGGAAGTACAATCATGCTCTTTACAAAAACAGGGAAAACGGGTAAACCTGGCAAAGACTCATTATTTTTTTACAATTAACTATTTACTACTCATTTTTGCATTGATACACGTACAACGTGCCTCCAAAGCTTAGTCCTTTAGGACGAGATTCCCCTCCATCATTTTTTCATTTTTAGAAAATGAACTCCATGCTCCACTGCCTACAAGGATCCCACAAAGGAAGGAAAATCACCAGAAGCGTGACAGTACCATTACATCACAAACAAATCTGATGTCATCTATGAGGAAATGCGTTGCGTCATCAGTGAGGTGATGCTCCCAGTCCATAAACAGTCCCTCTTATTGTTTTTTAAACATATTGACATGCCTGCAGCAGAGATGATATTAAAATAAGTAAAAACAAATGAACTTTTAGACAAATCCATCTCTTCAAATGTTTTTTTTTTTTTTAATTATTGGAGGGGAGGTTGTTTTTGAATATTTGTTCAGAATACATATTAAAACAACCTGTTACCTTTCAGTCAATGCTATTTATATATTTTATGCTGTTTTATAATTGAAAACATGTTTACTTGTTTTACTTTGTTTTAACATTAATAGTGCACTAATTCCAACGTCTCTTGTGGTATGGACTTTGTCAGACATTTCAGTAATGCATTGTCTGTCGTGTCCTAGGAGTGGGCGATACTGGGAATTTGGGTATCGATCCGATACCAAGTTAATACAGGGGTAGTATTGCCGATATCGACAGAATAATTATAGGAATACACCATTTTTAACTAAGTATAGTTTGTTAAATAATTATAAAAATCTGAACTGAACATGCATCAAATATAGAACATGTATATTAATATTGGCATAATGCAATATAATAATAATAAGAAAACAGTAACCAATGCAAAATTTAAAGCTACAACATAACAAAATAAAGATATATATATATCTTAAAGGCTGCAGTGGAATAAGTTAAGTTAAAGTGCCTTTACCTCTCACACACATAGGTGTACCCTGGGGGAGCGGTGAGTTGCAGACAGTCTTGCTCAGGAACCATTTGGTGGTTTAAATAAATATAAAAAATATAAACAACACAACAAAAAAACCTGCCATTAAATAAAATAACATACAAATAAAATATTCAATAAACTGGAAACTCCTGAACAAAACTTTTAATATCTCTGCATAAAGGATGATGAAACCATCTTGACGTTTCGCTTTTCTTAAGAGTATAAATGATGACGACAACAGTTTCAATGATTCTTGGAAAAGGGCAAGCATCTTCCTTTTTAAGTTATTTAATGTACAGTAACATTTTCTAGCCCTGAAAGCAGTTGACCTGTGTCATCCGTTTCCGTTTAAGTGGAGCCTTTTACCATCGACTCAAAGACTCACTGAAGTAAAATGCACTTTGACAACTCACAGGTAGTCTTAAATTAGTTCATTACCCTCCAGCACTGCTCGTCTTCTAAGTCCATCTCTTATCCATTCACTGTAAACAGGGCTGATGAGATAGAGGGTGAAAGGGCCTGCCAGTGGCCACTGATCCCATTACTAAACCTGTTTTCCTGGTGCCAAGGTCAACTGGCTTAAGCAACCGATGCTGGAAAGGGAAAAGTAAAGTAGGTATGTTTCAAGTGTGTGTTGAGGAAACACAAGAGCGGATGTTGAATTTAGAGTGCGCGTCCATAAGATTAATGTAGTGTCAAAGCCCACTTTTAGTGGCATTACAGGGCAGTCAGTATATTACTAGTGCAGATCTATAAGCCAAAATAACAATGGCTATATGATGAGATACTGTTTGCTGGTTCAGATAGGCTCTGCTGGCCCTCCTTTGATGAAGAGGGCAAGGAAAAAAAATAGCGATTGAAATGTCAAGATAGAGAGAAAGAAATACCGAGCAGACGATAGGAAGACAAACAACATCGAAGAGCGAGAGACGGGGTGAACATATATGAGGCAAGAGAATAAAAGAATAACATTGAAAAATGTTGACAGGGTTCACCAAAAACCTGTAATTTGTCTCCCGAATGTTGCTAAGGAATTATAAATCTATCACCGCCAGGCAATGCTTGAAGCAAGATGCCACCAACACATAATGGAGTGCTTAAGGTAAAGGAGATATAGACACAAACACTGTTCCCCGTTAGAGTCATAGTTGCCACCTCCAACCCCAGGCCCCCTGGATTTACTTTTGCCTGGTTTAGCTCCAAGATGTAACACTTCTCTTGTCCATTTATCTGCTGCAAGGTAACAAAACCTTCCCCATTGCTCTGAAATTCAATTGTCTCTACACGACATTTGCTTTGGGATGTGTTGTGGTGGTATGTGCCTTTATTAGGTAAGGTGTCAACACAAAGACAAAAAAAAAAAAAAAGATTACAAGACATGCAGAGGCAGCTGTAAAAAGAACCATTTGTTCCAAAGCTGCAAAACAATGTTTATTTTATTTTAGACGCATGAATCTTAGTTAAAAAAAGCACACAGGTTTTGGTTTTCTTTGATGAATTTGCCTTTTACCCCCTTTATAAGCAGACATACAAACAGATGTATAGTCAATCTACTGTTTTTTTAGCCAAGGGGAGAGGATATGTTGCCAGCTCATAATTCTCCTCCCTCCGAGCTCCTTTCCTCACTATCTACGAGGAATGCTTTTGAAGATGATAAAGTGCTATTTTTCGATTTGGCCTTTTGTAAGACTTGTTCATCTTACAGTTTTCCTCTGGTCCAGCCAGACATGCAGTCCATGGATAAAGAAATGTGTTGGGCATGCAAAGCAAAGACTCCGGCTTCAGGCATCGCACTTGGAATTAGGTAACCAGGTTGTCAGGTTTGACCCTGCCAGAGCACCTGTCACACAGTAATCTGCTCTTACAGGAAAAAAAAAAAGCAAATGTGACAGTAATGTGTTCGGATGTTAGTTATGTTTTAGTAGGTTTGTGCATTTGTCTTTATCAGAACTTTTTAGGTTTTTACCAGCTAAAAAATGCCTATGTTTAACTTTCACTAGATTTGAAAACAAAACAATTGAGATTCTTGGTTTGTTTTCTTGTACAAGCGTGCTCATCAATTAAAGCCATGAGTACCCAGCATGCATCTCAGGTTAATCATTAGCCAAGACATTTACCCCAAAACAACAACTTTGAAGGCTTAATATGTTTACTAAACATTTTTTTCTTTACTGCATGATATAAATTCATGTGAAAATAAATAAGTAAAAATTAAAAATTTTGTAAACCAACTGAGTCACCAGTGCACTGATTATGAATTTTCATTTGCCTCTGTTTAACATAAACCAATATCTCAGTGTGTGTGCGTGGTGCATTCATTTGCATTTATCTAAATTTATGGTGGATATGTAAAAAAGTAACAATCTGTGTGACTGTGAAAGACAGAGAAAGAGCTCCAATTTAAGATTTGATTTCATATATATTTACATAAACAAACTAATTGCAGCTGTGCAGTCTGTAACAGTTCAGTGTCTGGACATTTCACCTTCATTGACTGGCAGAAATATTGATCCAGCTGGAGCAATTCTGAGCCTGGAACACTGGCTTACAATTAAACCACCGCATGACAAAGAAGACATTTTTACCTCGTCGGCTCAACGATCAATAACAAACAGCATTAACAATAACTTTAAATAAAGCAGCGCTTGAAAACATCAGTTTTATACTCACACCCCACTTTTGTATTTGGAGGTTTAATCAGTTGAACAGAGCTGGAAAATCCACACATAAATGAATTTTCTCTCTGGAATTATGAGTCCTACGGACAACCTAAAATTCAGAATTTGTTCTTTTTTTTGGTGTTCTTATGTTTTTCTATTTCTTCTGAACAAGAAAAGTTTAACTTTTGCAGATAGTTTGACTATAGTTGCATACACTGACCAAAAATATAAATGCAACACTTTTGTTATTGCTCCCATTTTTTATGGTATAAACTCAAAGATGTGAAACATTTTCCACATACATAAGATAACCAGTTCTCTGAAATATTGTTCACAAATCTGTCTAAATCTGTGATAGTGAGCACATTCTCCTTTGCCAAGACAATCCATCCCACTTCACAGGTGTGCCATATCAAGATACTGATTAGACAGCATGATTATTGCACAGGTGTGCCTTAGACTGGCCACAAGAAAAGGCCACTCTGAAATCTTTAGTTGTATCACACAGCACAATGCCACAGATGTCGCAAGTTTTGAGGGAGCATGCAATTGGCATGCTGATAGCAGTAATGTCCACCCGAGCTGTTGCTAGGGAATTGAATGTATATTTATCCACCATAAGCCGTCTCCAAAGGCGTTTCCGAGAATTTGGCAGCACATCCAACCGGCCTCACAACCGCAGACCACGTGTAACCACACCAGCCCAAGACCTCCACATCCAGCATGTCCACCTCCAAGATCGTCTGAGACCAGCCACTCGGACAGCTGCTGAAACAATCGGTTTGCATAACCACAGAATTTCTGCACAAACTGTCAGAAACCGTCACATGCTCACATGCGATGGTGTCTGGCACGTTGGAGAGGTGTTCTCTTCACAGATGAATCCCGGTTTACACTGTTCAGGGCAGATGGCAGACAACGTGTGTGGCGTTGTGTGGGTGAGCAGTTTTGTGATGTCAATGTTGTGGATCAAGTAGCCCATGGTGGTGGTGAGGTTATGGTATGGGCAGGCATTTGTTATGGGCGAAGAACACAGGTGCAATTCATTGATGGCATTTTGAATGCACAGAGATACCGTGACAAGATCCTCGGGCTCATTGTTGTGCTATACATCCAACAACATCACCTCATGTTGCAGCATGATAATGCATGGCCCCATGTTGCCAGGATCCGTATACAATTATTGGAAGCTGAAAACATCCCAGTTCTTGCATGGCCAGCATACTCACCGGACATGTCACCCATTGAACATGTTTGGGATGCTCTGGATCGGCGTATACAACAGCGTGTTCCAGTTCCTGCCAATATCCAGCAACTTCGCACAGCCATTGAAGAAGAGTGGACCAACATTCCACAGGCCCCAATAGACAACCTGATCAACTCTATGCGAAGGAGATGTGTCGCACTACATGAGGCAAATGGTGGTCACACCAGATACTGACTGGTTGTCTGAGTCCCCTGACCCCCCTCAATAAAACAAAACTGAAGATTTCAGAGTGGCCTTTTCTTGTGGCCAGTCTAAGGCACACCTGTGCAATAATCATGCTGTCTAATCAGCATCTTGATATGGCACACCTGTGAGGTGGGATGGATTGTCTTGGCAAAGGAGATGTGCTCACTATCACAGATTTAGACAGATTTGTGAACAATATTTCAGAGAACTGGTTATTTTGTGTATGTGGAAAATGTTTCACATCTTTGAGTTCATACCATAAAAAATGGGAGAAATAACAAAAGTGTTGCGTTTATATTTTTGGTCATTGTATTAAACCTTATTGTCTAATGCTACGTTTATACCACACTCGGAAACGTGCATTCAAGCAACCACTTCCAATGCAAAGTATATGTGCATTTCGGACTTCTGTGTTTAAAAATCTCATGTTTGCGTATCACTATACAAGTTTTTACAACTGTTTTCGGCCATTGACGGACATCAAAAGATAAACCGGTTAAACTCGAACTGATCAGGGACTTCGATTTGGTATACGTAGCATCCTTTTCAATAACCAGAAGAACCAATCATTTGAAAAGTGATCATAAAGGAGGAATTAAAAATTGCAGTCTGTGCCCGGCCGGAATTATATGACACCAAGTCTATCATATATTAGAATAGAGCTTTGAAAGAAAAAGCCTGGAGCAAGACTTATGAGATTTTCATCGCTTTGACATTTAACACCAAACCTCTTCCAACTGTGAGTACATGCGCTAGTGTCGGGTAGCAACAGTCCAGTGTGAACACTATATGCTAAAAGTGCGTTCAGGAATGCCTGTTTGGCGCATTTTTGAACATGCATCACATGCCTGGTGTGTACATAGCTTCATGCTTAATTCATATAGTGGCACAATTTTAGAAGTTCAGCTTTAGTTTTGTTTTTTTATGTTTTATTTTCCTGTTAAGTTTAGCAGAATAGCTTTATTTCCAGTCAGCATTCACCTATTTTTATTTATATATTTAATACTTTTTTTAATCATAGTCTTTTGAGCATTTTGTTTCCTTCATACAACATTAAAATGTTAACACTCTTCCCAGCCCCTTCAAGCTAAGGTCAGATTTATATTGGTAACAGAAATAATGGAAAAATGTAATAATGGAGAAAAAACAGCTATAAAATAAATAAACAAAAAAAGGAGTAGGAAAGTTTTTTTTTTTCCTTCCTTACCGTTAATGTGACAATTTAAGTATTTGCTGGTAGTATTTGAAGTAATTATTTAAGGACTCACCTACTTTTCTAATGCATTTTCTAACATTTTTTTCTCGTCTCTTATTCTCTCAGGATATGACTCCATATTCTGTTGATTGCTTCACTTTATCATCTTTCGGCTGAGACTTATATTTTTTATATATAATTTCTGCTACAGATAATTAAAAAAAACTCATTGGTTTATACAATAACATGACTTTAAGTTCCATTAATGTTCAAGAGGGTTTTATAAAAAAAAAATTCATATTATCTGGAAAACAGATGACTATATTGGCTGATTAGTCTCATTCACAATCTTCGAACCCCTCAGGAAATCTAATGTATCGTGAATGGGCTCTGGAGAACTGAGCATAAAATGTTTTCCAAAATAAAACTAATTGAAAGGCATCAGATTGTTGCATATAAAAGCTAACTCAAGCATCAATGTTATCAATATGATAGCCTTAAGCAGCCTCTAATGTCTCAGAAAACCTGTTTAAATCATTTAATTGCTCAGGGGCTATGAGAGTTTTCTCTTTCAGCCACACACCAAGTGGGTTCACGTCTCCTTAGGTATACAACTCTGTGAATCTAGCTAAGAAATGATAAAAAAATGTTTAAAATGCATTTGTTCTCCAGATACCAATGTTAATTTGTGCTCCAGTCTGAGACAAACTGAAAATGTGTTCAGCAATATTTTTGACATATTTATGGAAAATGTTCAGATTATTGTGTTTTATTTAAAAATAAGTATGGAAAATGAACAGTCTTTCTTTGATTTATCTTTACACATCATTCATTTTTGTTTACTTAAAATTCAAATACTTGGTATCTTATGAGACAATTTTCAAATTCTGCTAAGAGCGATAAAAGGTTTCAAGTGGACAAACTGGCAGCCTGTCCTTTGCCATCTGAATATGGGTTGCCAGGTTGAGATGAAGTCACACATGGTGTGAAGCCCAGAGATGAAGGCCTGGCTCTGCCTCATGGCTCTCACAGTAACACACATGCAAGTGCAAGCGCACACTTTTACAGGAACTGGCAGCTTAGAGGAATGCTCTCATTCAGTGCAGGGGCAACGGAAGTCTGTGAGAATTAAACAGTCCTGCTGAAAAAATGCATTGATGCAACTGCCAAAGAGCTGGCAGCTTTGGGGTCTACAGTTCAGTTGAGACATAATGGGAGCCTTGGAAGTGCTTAGCTATCCTTCTAAATTACCATTTCAAGCTCTTTTGTCTCATCCAGACATTAAACTAATATTTACATCAGTCCTGTTTACACTGAAATAAGAGGTCTACATTCTTAAAAATGGATAAATAAAGATGCAATAATTAGCGGAAACATAGCGTTGATCTAAGACGGGATGGAGCACCGAATAGCCCACACGGTAACAAAAATTCAGTAAAATTTGTGAATAACAAAAAAAAATGAAAAAACCACTATGGAAATGGTGGACCTGTATAGGGTCCCTCAAATACACCATAATGCAGCAAAAGAAGAGAAGGATGTTTGTGTTAAGGCACTTTCTAATATTCATATGTTACGTTTTCCAACTTAATTGGAATCTGTCAGGGCACATTGGCCATGAGTGGCATCACGGCAGCAGCTGGGCTGTTTCCCCTGATGGGAAGCAATAAAAATGGAGAGAAGGAAAGAGAAAAGTGGATTGCAGGGCTCTGAATGAACTGCAATTCACAGTCAGTGGGGATCAAAAACGCATTAATGCAAGTATGAAATGAGTAAACCTCTAAAGTGAGTATTGTTTAAGACAAACAGTTCCACCAGTTTAGACCCTTTCTCTGCTCCCCGAGGGAGTATGCCTCTTGTCTTTCACATCTATTTGTTTGCTTGCGTCTTACAGCAATCAGCTAACATTTAGACAATTTATTAAATCGAGCGTGCACATGAGCACTTACATAAATAAGGTAATCACACCATTTCACTGCTTGATGAGATATCTGTAATTTCATAAACAGAGGCAACCCAGTTTTAAAGGTCTAAGAAAAGTTGGATTTTTTACACTGAAAGTAAACTTTCCTCCTGATGATTTGTCTAACAAAAGACTAAATAAATGCTGTATACGAAGTTTTTCTTTTCCATTATTTATATTTTGGTCAACTAATGATCAATGGACACCAAGAATGTGGGAGAAATCCAAAATATAATTAATCAAATTAATTTAAATAGTAGCAACGATATTGGTTTCTGGAGAAACTAAACCAAAATGTGTAGATCTTTGTATGTGAATGATATGTGGGCAGATGTTGATGACAATGAACGATGTGTAATGCCGGTCCTGATGTACTGTATAAACTCAAGGTATATTGTTAGGGGTAGGATTAAATGAGTTTAAACTTCTTCCTACTCCATTTCAAACTATATATTGATGTCATTTTTGTTATTTAAAATATAATAAAAAATTTCCTTTTTTGTTTTCTTTTGATGTTTTCATTGTTTTCTATTAATCGGAAAAAAAAAAAAATCCAGAATATATGGCTACTAAAAATAATTCAAAGCAAATAAATTAAATTGGTAGTCAGTGATCAACTTAAGCCTTTGCATGGTTTAAATAAATCAATGATCAAACTTTTCAGCATTGATGTTAGTGAGAAGGAAGTAGGCAAAAGAAAAAAAAAAAGAACAATTAAGACGTAAAATCTAAAAAAAATGTGATAACTTTAAATGAGCAAAAGTGCAGTTCAGGATGTGTTTTTACAGCTAATTGATGTGTTGCAATAAAGTCCTGTATAGAAATATGTTATGGAAAATAGTTTAAAACAACAACAAAATAGATCGAATCAGTTTTTTTTATATATATATTTTTGTTTGAAAATATTAAAAAATAATTTTTCCTCTGCGATAACATTTATGAGCTGAGAGACGTAGAAAAAGTGAGACTCGGAAAGTTCCAATATATTTGCTTGTTTTGACATTCAAAAATTCAAAGTGAAGGTCCAACCCTTCACATGTGTACACATATCCACAAACAAACCTGCTTGTGACTGTGGAACATCTGGAGTGGAAGTCAACTGGAAGTCAAACAAGGGATCTGGCAGTAAACCAAAGAGAGCCACAGATCCAAGCAGTCAGCTTTCCACGGCCCTCCACCTCTGAAGTTCACCGCGGTGACTTTGAAAAGGAACCACAGCGTCTGCACCGGCACAGCAGGGAGCTGGACGGTTCAAACCACAGTCAAGCTGATGGCACTTCTAAGTGACACAAGGGCATCTCAAATGATTTGTCTGAAACTGAGGATTTACTCGGCATAACAGATACAGCATAGCTCCCGCACTTCCAATTTAACAAGTTTCTACCTCCATGGAGCAGCTCTAACGAACATTTCTTTATCAGACAATAATTGCATTTCCTTGCATAACTTCATGCAAAAAATCCTCAGAAACAGAATAGGTACATCACGTACGAGTAAAACGGCAAAGATTATAAGAGCCCAAGATGCATTAGCAACCCTAAACCATAATTACAGTAAATGTCATAAATTAGAGGGCAGAAAATAAGCATGTGTCCTTCCTCTTTCTTAAAAAAGTTCCAATATGCAATAAAGCACAGATGACATTAAAATCAACTGTAAAACGCAGAAGATTAGGGCATATCGAGGGCAAAATGAGCTTTAAGAGATTCAAAAAACAATGTATTTGTGTGTGTGCAAAAAAAACTTAATAATAATAGAAAGGAAGAAAAAAAGGAAGGCAAAAACAAAGATTGATGCATTAGTCAACATCAATTAAAAGACTTTTATTCAAATTGTTTTAGCAGACAGGAGCACAAAAGATGTGATTAAACTCTAAGAGCTTTATTGCTTGACATTTAGCAGACGTCACATCCCCACAAAAATTAATACCACATAAAAAAGTCTTTGTGCAAATGTAGACATACTAATTTTACTAAGGTAGTGAAATACTGTATTGAAAGAAAAAAAATGGCAAAACAAAATGTCTGTCGTTACCAGTGACTAACCCAAGCTGAGGAGTGGGTTATGAATTTACATCCATAGTATAAAGTATATTTTCCCCACCTTTTCTCATTTTTATTAAAAATCAGATAATTGTGTGTGTTGTTACACTCAATCACATCCAGGTCAGAGCTTTACATTTGAAATTCTGTTTCCTGTCTCTTCTCTGAAATCAGTCCTAATTATTTTGCTGGCCAGACTTTAGTGTCCACAGACACCAAATAGTTCAATAACAATATAGAAGCATGTTATATTAGTTTCAATATATATGTTTATATTTTCCCCAACAATATGTAGTATATTTAAAATACCTTATTACACCTAATATACACTATTTTTTGGAATATAAATATTAGTATTAGTTGAGAAAAAAGTTAGTGGGAAAATACAAAAAAGAAGAAACTGATCTAATCAAACCATTAAAGACCCACTCTAAAGAAAAATTTTGTTTTTCATATGTTTTTGTAGCATTTTTTCTCTTTATGAAGGACATATATACAATAATTTAATTTGGGAGAAGGTAAAAACCCGTCGTTTGAAAAAAGCTGTCAGTTGAGAAGCAGTAACTTAAATAGGCGAGCCAAAGTCTCCCTGCTCCACCGCACTTAAGAGGGGCTGTAAGCTTGCGGAAAAGAGTGTAAACAAAGGGATCATGGGATATCAGCAGAAGGTTACTTCTGCTCCAACAGTCCCGCCCACAAAAAGACAGGCTTTTTTTTCTGGCTAAAAATCGTAATCATAATTTAAAGGCTAGGAACAGTTTTACAATAGATGCAAATGGAAGATGGAGTGGTCCTTTAACAACAAAACAAACTTTGGAGAAAGAAAAAACAACACTTTAGGGCTATTTTTCAACAGAGAAGACAGGGAGATTCTACAGTCTGTATTAATCTAGTTTAACACCAACTCATTTTTACTTTGGGTTTATATTTCTTTATTCACTAGTAAAGTCAATGACCTTACATAGACGGGGAAAAAAAGTTTCTGTGTCTGCACGTCTCCTTTGGTGCACATTCAGACAGAGGGTTCTTTCGCACTGACAGAGCCAAATACTTTTACCGTGTTGAATCGAGCCAAAAAGAGATTAATAGGGTTCAACTGTGTTGACAGTGCACGACACGGTGAAAAGCCAAGGGAGACAGACATTCCGTGGTACTTCCAAAGACCCCGACAGCCAGCTGTCAGCCCGGTGTGTGACAGTCTCTGGAGCCCTGGGTCTCAGATTTAAGTAGATTTAAAAGAATAGCCCTTTTGTTACCGTCTCTCTTTAGTCTGTGCCCAAATATTAATTATACTTTTTCTTTTTGGCACTATTTCAAAATAGGGGAAAGACTGTGTAAAGTCATACACAATCTTTTACAGTTGTGAAGGAAACCTTTCCTTTGATTTTGTTTAGACAAATAAAATGGGAACAAAAAACATCTTGCCTTCCTTTGGTGAAGTATTAATGATCGGTACAACCACAACATAGCATTCCTGCTGTTTGAAAGATGCTTCTTCATTTATTTGACATGATGTTGATAAGAAAAATGACGAAATCCCCTAAAGCATTACAAAATGAAACTATTCTATGGACCTTCAGGCTGTCACCACAATTATCAGTACCTCCATTAAAATCTTGTGTTTATGCAAGGCCTCAATACACTTACTACACTTCCATTAAAATCTTGTGTTTGTGCAAGGCCTCAATACACTTACTGCACTTGAAGCAGAATGGAAGGTGCTTTTCACAGTCTGTTTTTTGTTGCAAGAGTGCATCAGACTGGAGACATTTGGTCTGCTTTAAGTGAATCAGAGTTTGTTTTCCCTGATAAGCCGGAACAAATTTTCAGTCTGACTACACCCAAACGAACCCTGGTCCAGGTTTAGAAACCGCTCTCACACCTATCTTTCGAGGTGGTCTCGGTTCATTTCCAATCGGACTGCGCTCTGAGATTCCTCAACCTAAAGACAATTTGTTCCCGGAGCGGAACGACTGAATCAAAACGGTCACCATATGCAACGTAAGCAGAGTAGGAATGAAGCATCGAATGAGCCACGGACAAATATAACCCTTGTGCTATCTTGTGGGGTCCAGATGACCCCACCTTTACATTGATGTATTATCCCTACCATGACAAAGATGGATAAAGGTGGAGAGGATTTCATGTAATCCATGGACACCAGCGAAGATCACAAACCATTAAAGAAAAAAAAGGTTCAGCGCGTGCCTTGGAGGCACGTTAACGTTTGGAGTGGGGTCATCTGGACCCCACCAGACAGTGCCCTGAACAAGCCTATACCTGTCTTGATGGGTCCAGATGACCCCACTTCCAACCTCAACTTGCCTTGTTGGAAGTGGGGTCATCTGGACCCCACAAGTTAGCACAAGGGTTAAAGTAATGATTGTCATGTTATTAAACAGAAAAAAAGAGTTCAACTCCCTATTTGTTAGAACATTTCATTTAAGAAAGCTGAAAACGCTTCTTATGTGCTTTTCTGTGTCTCGTTTGCCGGCACGTGCCCGTTGCTGCTAGACGTCATCCTAAATGCTACCTTGTAGTTTCCTCAACATAATTCTCTTTCAAAAATTTCCATAACACCACAACGACTTCCATAATATCTGCCTCTAGTTGGTTTGCTCTGCCCTTGCAATTCCAGACCAACGAGTGAAGAGATCTTTAGTCACATGGCATTGTTTACAAGCTTTAGTCCAGAAAAGGAGAGTCCCATATATGGCAGTCTGAATACAGACCAAAAGCAAAGTCAAGGATAGATCCGGACCATCCATATTAAGCGGAATACTAAGTTGCTTTAGCAAAATACACAGAGTATATGCTGTTTCGTCAGTCAAGATAATCATATTTTTTCATGGTTTGCTTATAAAAAAAGGCGTACAATAAGCAAATTATATTTGTCAAAATATATATAGATATAAATATATTTTTGTCTGTTTGTTGCTTTTAAATAACTTATTTTTCTTTGATTTCCTAATGACCTCTTTAAGCAGGGGAGAGCATTCTATGTAAAAAATGCTTTGTTTTTGTAAATCTCTGACAGGAGAATTTAGATTAGAGTATATCTAAGACACATAAGTAAATATAATTCAAGAGATGCCGCTAAACACAAGTTGCAGATGTCATTTCTTAACAGATAAACCTACACATCCAAAAAGGAATAGTCAACCTTTACATCTCCAGTTTATCCCTGAGGATAATTCAAGTTTCATTTTTACCTTTTCAAACACAACTATCACATCTTTCAGAGATGCAAATAATCAAAATGTGCAAAAGTACTGAAGAAAACGGTGCGGGAAATAAAATAAAAAAATTTTGAACTGCTGTATTATGTAATCAAGTTATTGTAATTCCATGTTTATCTGCTTCATGTGTTTTTGTTTGGTGAAGAAAAGGCAATATATAAACTACAAAGCACCACTCCCACAGAAAAACACATGTTTTAGGCTGCTTTGTTGTGAAAAGGTGTGTTTTAGAATCACAAATGATCATGATGAAGGAAAATTGGGTTGATACGTTTCCAAAATCTCAAAAATCTTTTTTACATGCCCCATGAGTCTAAATTAGCTGCAAAGCGGTCTAAGGACACCTAGGAGAAAATATGGGGTCACTGTAATCACGCAGCTTTTATCTCAGTCCTACAAACAATTTCTAAGAAGCACAAAAACAGGTAAAAGTGTCACAATCCACCATATTCTACACAAGATAGATTTCAAGCAGAATCTTTTGAAAAGACAATGGACAAATATAAACTTTTGCAAAATTTGACATTGTAAGTGCTCTTTTTTTAAATAAATTGCTATACTTTCCAAACATAGCAGAAAGGGTGGTACATTTTTGTTTGGTAGCATGTTTCTTAAAACTATTTTAAATGTGGCACCTAATAAACACCTGGCTTTATCCCTGCTTGTGCAGTCTAGTTTTTGGGTAACGAACATATCATTTCCCCCAACCAAGACTTATCTTTGGAAGACAAACTCCAATAGCCTAGGAGCTGACAAACATGTGGAAATGATAGTCCTTTTAGAATGCTCACATTGTGTCTGCTTCTCTGCTGTTAACGAAGCTTGGCTTTCAGTTTGATAATGGTAGGGCTCCCCTAAAACAATGCAGCAGCTTGGTCCTGAAGAACACCAGTATGAAGTTTCTAAATAGGACAGGCCCAATCTGGATCAGTCAAACGTAGGCATGTTGATTCCTGGAGCAGACACATACTGAGAACTGTAGCAGGACTCATGCTCAAAGATAGAGTTTCCCTATATACGATGAGACTTTAAGCCTGCTGTCAAAAATTTGTTTTTATCTCCCACAACAGCTCTTTCATACAGCTATTTTTCTCCCATGTCAGGGGCCAAAGCTCTCAAGGTGTGCTATCATTTAGTGCAGTGAAGACATTTCTCTGCTGCTGAATTGATTCTGTGGGTTGAAGGCTGCCCATCTCCTCGGTATCCTCCACCTAACCCCACAAGACTGTACCCGACGCATTTGTGCCCACATAGTCTCTCTGTTCTTCTCCAAAAAACGCAGAGGGTGAGCACCAAAAGCATCCTTCGAGGGAGGAGTGCAAAACCCTCCTCAACAGAAAAATAGGGCCTTCAGTGTCTTTTTCCTCTCCCCAGCTTGCTCACAAAGGCAGCAGACAGGCAGTGAGAAATCAATTCCATGAAGCCAGTGGATGAAAGTAAAAAAAGGAGCAGCAAAAGACAGAGAAACTCTAAAAACAATTCACTAAGCAAAATCAAAAATAACCAGCAGATTCTAGCTGTTTCTCTACCTCAGTCTACTACAAAACAGACTGTGCCATGGCGGAATGTACAAACTTTGGTTTTATAATTACTTTTGTACATTACTTATTACTATATTACTTGGTATATTAATTATTCTATATTTGTAAGTGTTTTAGTCTCAAACATAAAAACTGGGGTTATGCTAAATGTTTGTTTTTATTTTATTTCCCATCACATTAAACATAAAATGGAACACAATGTTATCGTTAGTTATGTATTTCTTCTATTTTAAGTAATTGTTTAGTAAGTGTTAAAAAATGGGTGCACTTTTTTTTTTTTTTACTGAAACAAATATATTTACCAAAAACAAAAAGATTTTTCTTAAAAAAAAAAAAAAAAATCTGTTGTAAAGGACTTGGTCCATGTTTTTGCCCTGCAGTGAATCATCATTCCACTAGGGGCAGTAGAAGGGCTTTTCTTTCTCATTTCAAAATAGCTGCTTCCGTGAAATCTCAAAAACACTTGTTGGTAAAGTTTTGCTAATTTTCAGAACTTTGTGGTAAGAGTAACTCATCTATTAGTATTGATTTCTTTAATGTGGATTTCTTCAAGGAGTTTAAAAATATCTCAATTCTGAAGAAAATGAATCTTCTGTCAATTATTTATTGTTGCAGAGTTAAAAAGTGTTTTTCTTTAAATTTTAGTGAAAACAAAGTTTAGTTTTGTTTTTTAAGTAATAGCTTTACAACATACTTTTAATGCATACTGGAAAAAAAAAAAGAAAGTTTGAAGCAACCGACTTTGTGCCATTCCAATAAAGAGCAGATTCATCCATGTAAGGATCAGTGAGGAAAAAATTTACATGGACTTTTAATATACTGACATAAGAAAATAAAAAAATGAAATATTTATATTTGAAATCAGCAACTGTGTGTTAGAGTGGCTAAAAAAGACATCCAAGCATTCACGTGTCAGGAAGATGTCCAAATCTAAAAGAATGGAGTTAAGTAAGACAACATGAGTGGAGAAACCAGTGAGAAGAAACACGCACACCAGTCCCAAATGGCCCACTTACAGCAAGACTTCTGGCTCCATCTTCAATCTGCTTCGCTGCCCTCATATATGTGTATATACCCATGCACATGTGAGCATGTGTGTGAATGTGTGTGCACACACCTAAGTGAGCCAACAGCTCTCCACCAGTATCAGGATTAACCTGCTGATCGATTTTGGCAAAACAAATATGAGCAGAGGGGAAAGAAAGAGCAGAAGGATACGCGAAGGAAGAGAAATGACAATTCAGAGGAAGTTGGAAAGGGAAGAAGGTTAGGAGGAGTGGTGCTACTATCTGGAAAAAAGATGAGGAGTCAGTGTGAGCTGGAGAATAAATACAAGAGTGGAGGAAGGAGTATGGAATGATGATGTGCACATACTCATAATTCTCTCATACATAACTGATGGTTTATAACATTTTCTATAAACAGATAATAAGCATTTTCCGAAGTGTGTGATTATCTGTTGGTAAGTTAACCTAATTATGAGTTTTAGACCCTACTGTCCATAACTCCTAGTTTGTCCACCCTCTGTCATTGTTAAAGTCCAAGTCATTAATTCAGCATCTCATAAATTTACACTGGCACAGTTAAAACCATAAAATGTAAATTCAATACACACCTCGTGCAGTCTTGTGGAACATTAAGCCATCACTTGAGGGCGCGTTCACACTGACAGGTTTACTCGCACCAAAGTTTGTTAGTTTGGATAATCTGCTTGTTTGGCAAGTGTGGAAGCTTGCCCAAACACTGTGAACCCAGATCCCCTTGAGGGCAAGGGTTTCGGTTCATTTCAGGGCGAACCAAATTGTGGAAGTTAGGTAAAGTGAGAAAATGACCTAAACACAACGGAAATAAACTGCCCACAGTGCAAAACCGAGGAAATGGCACTCATTAAATATTGTAAAATGTCAAGGAAAATGTCTAACAGAGTAAAGGTGGTTTACAGGCACCTTTTACTACATTCTATTCAGACACTAAGTAGGACTAGCAGTTTTCTTCTCTTTGTTTTTTCTTCCCATCTTTTTGAGACATTAGTGGCATTTAGAACAGAGTGATTAGTTCAGCCAGTTTGATTTGCTTCAGTCTTTGATTCACTTCTGAATGAACCTTGTGTGAAAGCAAACCAGACCAAATGATTCAGAGTCTACGGGACAGTTCCAGTGTGAAAGCAGCCCAAAATAGATTTGTGTGTTGTTAAACATCCCTACTGAGGAATTCACAAATGAATGTTTAAAGGGCCTACATCATGCTTTCCTTTAGCCTTTCAGAGTAAGCTATATCCATGCATATGATAATTTATTACCTTTGGTACACCGAAAGAATTTTTTATAAAACATTAGTTATTTTCGCTAATTTTCCTACCTGGAAGTAAAACGTCTTGATCTTTAAGGCACCGGCTTTCTCTCTATGTGGGTGAGAAATAAACATAACTTAAAAGCTCAAAAAGTTGATTTTGCATGGTACAGGCCCTTTAAAGCAGTAAAAGGTGGGTCTAAGGGCAGGGATGTCCAGGTTCTCTAGTTTAGCAATTATTATTGATATTTTTGAACCAATTTTGTGTTTTTGTACAATTATTCGTGTGAAACCCATTGAGACAACTGTGTTGTGATGTTGGGCTGTATAAATAAAATTGAAGTGAATTAAATTAAAAGGACTTTCAGATCTGTTGGTACAATAAGTGCTGGAATATGTTGAGAGAAGTCAAATGAATTCACTTTTTGTGATCAGGAATTAAAAAGTATAGAAGCGTGTTTTCGGTTCTAATGTTTTGCGTTTTAATGTCAATGTTTTTCTGAACCACAAAAGCAAAAGACTATGAACAGGCTGGGCTCTAACCTTATCTGCTCATTAAAATTAAATGATGACCTGCAATTAAAAGTTGAATCACACAATGTGTCCATGTCATAGACAAGATCTGTGTCTGTTGTGTTTATGTGTTCGTCATGGTGTCGCCAGTCTATTCTGTTCTTCATGCTTATTTTATCCACAAAAAAATATAAAGCAAAATGTTGAGGAAGTATTACTCATATTTACTAGTATGAGCTGTTCATTTTTTTGTGGTGATGCAGAAAATGAGTTACACAGCCAGAGTTTTTCCATGAATAAGATCAGTCTGTTTAGAGGCTTAAGATTTGCCTTGATTTTTTTTTATACAATACACTTCCATAAAAAGTCAGTGACACTCAAATAAAATGCTCAATGTATGTGTTTCTGTGTGTGTAAATTAGTTATCATTGCCTAAAAGAGGTTTTTGTATTGCTTTTTCAAAATCCAACTACAGACGCGTATGTTTTTATCTTTGAACTTAACTTTAATTACATTTAAAAAATAAAGGTTTTGAAAAAAAAACAAAGGAAAATCTCATATAGGTGATTTGGTTTATACGTACGCCTCTATACTACAGTTTTTGTGACCTTGTGTCCAATTTGTGTTTTTTGGAGTACATTTATGACATATTTATGGTTTCACTTAAAGTTATTAACCTTTGTAAATGGTGGCAGAATCAGTGTGTCTACCCTGTCATTTCCTTTAAGTTTTTGTTAGGCACTTTGGAAAAAAAAAAAAAAAAAAAACCTCACTTCACATCCCAAGCAGTAGATTTGAGCTGACAAGATATCATTGGATTACAAAGCTCATTTCACCGTGAGTTCAGTGCCTGACACACCAGCAACTGGGTTGGTCAGGCATGCAGATGTGAAGGAAGATGGAGTCGAGGCTTGTTCCTACTCATCATTGTCTTTGGCATTTGCAAAGGCCACTTGCAGAAAGCCATAGACATGAGGAGATCTGGCTCCATCTGCATCTCATGATTGCTCTGTGGGCTGAATATAATAGATTCTTTCCGAGCCACTGGAGCGACAGGACACTTAAGCGACAGGCCGTGAAAGTTACACTCAGGTAAAAACCATTAGTGCAACAGCGCTAATGCTGTTTTCCCATTGCCCACAACCCACTTTTTTTTTACAAAATTGCGGGCCACTTGCTGGTTAGAGTCCTGGCCTTTATTAAAAATAATCTAAAAAGAACATCTGCTCAGTCAAGCAAGATAAAACAAAGACTAGCTTGAAGATAATTGGACAGGCAGGCCAGGCATCGCAAGACTCGAGTTGGGAAGGAAATAAATGAAAACACAAGACAAGAGAATGCATCAAAGCTTGATTAGCTGTGCATTAAAAGGCAGGCCAACTTTCTCTGTGCAAGTACTTTTGCCTTTCCAGGGACCCCAGGGTCTTTTAACCCCAGCCTCTACCATTGCAAAGAGAGAAAACTCGTGTTCCCCTTTCATGGTACATGTGTACATCTGATGTCTAGGGGAAATTGTAAAGTTGCTGATGACAGACCCCAGTGATTCTTCAGGGCTGATGGTACATCTGCAGGAGTATATTAATGATGCTCTGGTCGTGGGTCCAAGCTCCCCTCGCACTGTGCAAAACGCATGCATGCATGCAGTGTTACAAAGGGGAACTTCATTTTCACATCACTTGCAAGGTGTGTGCGCCCTCTTCATTTTTTAATGCTCTGACTACCGTGGAAAATCCTTTCTTTTGGCCCTCACCAATGCATCAAAACATTCATATTTTAGGCTAAATTGTGGAGCACAGTGTGATTACAAAACAGTCTATCCCTACAAATGTTACAAACTTTGTGTGTGTGTATATATATATATATATATATATATATATATATATATATATTTTTTTTTTTAATCATTTGAACTTATTAACATAGTAAAATTACAGCAGTAAAACATCTATATGAATATAAACTAATAGCAGAGGAAGAAAACAACAGGCAGGGGAGGACTGAAACACAGTGTAGGACACCAAAAGGTTAGGGAGGATGTTCAGAGCCAGTGCCATGGATAAGAGGGTGACAGTAAGGCTAGGGGCATCTGTCTGCTGTTTAATTTGCCATCTGTGAAGCATAATGCCACGAGGGTTCCTAATCAGGCAATCCATCACACACCCATAGAAACAATGTCAATTATCATTTGTCCTGTAAAAATAAAAAAAAAATAGATAATACTGCTTACACACACAGCTGTATTTTGATTTTTAATAAAATACTAGGATTCAAAGTAGTAGGTACATAATCACTTTGATTACTCATTTGTACTTTTGTAGACACAGTCTTGATGCAGTAAAACACGACGGTCTGACTGGGCCATTAATATTAATCCTCCACTTTCTCAGAATGCTGCTGCATGCATGTGGGCCCATCAGGATAACTTTGTTAACTTCTGCCCTGAAGTATCCATCTACTGTGAGGTTGTTCTGCACTAAAAGGGGAAATTAGAAACCTCCCTTTTTCTTTTTAAAAAAACAACAGTGTGCCTTGTAATCTGGAGCGCCAACATCGATCCGTTCTGGTTGTGGTTACTGATGTCGAAGCAATTTTGAGAGGTATGCGAGACTGTCTAAATGTTTGGTTGGGTTTTTTTGTGAATATGTTAATGTGGCAAATGTGTAACAGTGTCAGACTGTTATACAAACACGGTTGGGAGTTGCTGCTAAAACAAACGTTATACGCCATCAGTCGGATTGTTTTTTATTAGTTACTGACAGGCTTAGGAGTTAAAAGTCTTGTGAAAACGCCAACACGGTTAACGTGGCTAACGTCTAGCATGCTACTAACAAGTTCCTGGAAACACAGTTAATAAAGACTGATGGGCAGACGGACTTATCTCTGACTCTTTTGTCTCGCATAATGCGCCTTATAGTTCAGTGTGCCCTAAATATGATATAGTATATATGACATATATGACATATTGCATTGGCAGAGCACCTTATAATCCGGTCTCCCCTACAGTGCAGAAAATATGGTAATTAAAGAGCACTGATGTCATTTTGGTACAACAAAACTAATACTGGCTTGGGTGCCTTCAATGACAAAGAAAAAAAAAAATAAACTAGAAAACATTTTGTTTAGAAGCCAAACATAACTACATCTGTAAACTAAAGCATTTCATTTAGCCATTTATATCATCTGTGGTTTACTTATACTTTCAAAGAATTGGTAGAATATTCCTTTAGGTGTTACTGTGCGGAATTGAAGTTCAACCTTTAGCCTTGTAATAAGTCAGTTTTTGCTTTTAGGTTTGAAGCGTTTTAATGTTTTGTTCATGAAAATGTAATTTTTTCCACATCATTTATGTACTCATGCCTTCTTTCGTTGTGTTTTGGGCAGAAGTTTAAACATTCTACTGCAAAAAACCTTGAATGTTTAAACAAATGAATAAAATATCTGTTTGAAATTAAGAGGTCAGACCAATGGATATAAACTCCAGGTTCTTGGAATTTTCTTTACTTTTTACTTATTTACAACCACACATAAAGAACTCTTATTTTGCTTCATAATAAATATGTATAAAAAAAAGCCTAAAACGCCATATTTGCTGGTACTACCTTAGAAGAATCCCATTTCTCTAAAGTGAAGCAAATAAAAAACTGTTATACTTCTGAATAAATTAAAATACAAAATAGCACATTTTTTGCTGTCAGCTGTATAAAATGTTGCAGATCCCTTATTAAGACATTCTATCTATCTATCTATCTATATATATATACACATATATACACATATATGTATATGTAATAATTAAGAATTTATTGCTTTTATTCGTAATCAATAGAAAAAGACAATAACCAAAATGAATCCTTATTCTCATGCACTACACACAATCTCACTTTTTTAAATTTTTTGCCAAATGAACTTTGTTTGAAATATTTTATCTTTAAATTTTAAATCAAAACAGAAATGTTTTGATTAATAAAATCTATTAAAGAAAAAGCAAAACTAAAATAAATTTATGAAAAATGAAAAAAAAAATGAAATGAAAAAAGTAGGGAAAATGGAAATACAAATGAAAACGACAGTCCTCAATCTCATTTAAACAAATATTTATATAGATACAAATTCATATTAGGGATAACAAAAAGGGGACACATTTGACAGTAAGTTACACAAGTAAATAGAATGTTAGAAATGTAGGGAGTTGCAGCTGCTGAAGCTTCCTCTAAGCCTGTCACCTGTCTTCCTTTTTTCCTGCAGATGCAAACCGTTTATAATTTGGAAGCCATCAGCTTGCTTAATGCACTCTAACTCTCTCTGCCACTGAGGTCACATAGCCCACTGAGCACGCTCATAAACAAATTAATTGGCTTGCCAACAATATTTATGTCTGCACACAAACAACACCATGCACATTCCTCAGTCCTGCCTGACAGGTACACTTTGGTCTTCGAATAGCTGTTACTACACATCTTTTCAAAGGGAAAACATTTTTCTTAAATGACCAGAACAGTACAGCTTGTTTGAAGAATACTTTGAAGGTCATCTTACACGAGAAGCTAAAAAAAAATGAACCAAAATGTTAGAGATAAACAAAAGAGAGCGTGTTTCACAATTGATTTGTAAGAAAAAGTAAGGCTGAACTGCATCCATGTTTAATATGTAACCTAAGAATAAGCAATGAGCAAGGGCATTTCCTGAACCTATTAATATGCAGATGCAAGAGGTCTCTACACACAGAGCTAAAAAAAAAAGGTGACATCAATGATGGCTGAACCTTTTTAGCCTTTTCACCCTGCCTCAGGTTCATGCAGTGTGCCAGTTGACTTCACTTTTCCAGAAAACCAGAGTTTGAAAGTCGCCCTCAATAAAGAATTACATTGTGGTTCAGCGGTTAAAATAGAAAACAGTTTCTTGTTGATTTAACAGGAATGCTAGATACAGAAAGAAACAGTGCAGCTTAACAATACCCCTGATGGCATCACTGCAACATATAACATGTAGACAAAAGAAGACAATTTGATTTTTTTTTACATGTTACTGTTCCCACATCTATTAAACCCGAATTCAGGGTAAAAACAAAAACAGGCTGTAAAAGAAAAAGAAAGCAAACACTTTAGAATAATCTTTGCAGCAAATTTATTTTTTCCAGCACCTGATATTTGACAGATTTTATGCAGACAGGTGATTGTTAAACTGCTAGAATACTCCTAATCTTACATGGTTTCAACTATTTACTAATAAGCACATTTTTTGCATCCTATAATCTCAATGACAGAACAAAATAGTAATCAGACTGACATGTTTATGTGCGTTTCAGCAACAGAAACTATTTTCATGTCAGTGGCTAATGATGCCCATTTACAGCCTATTGTTTTCTGTTAAAAACCTACTGTGTTGTCATAAAAAATATTAAATTTGATCGTTTTAAGTACAAACAAATGAGCACATTGGTGGTGTTCTTCAAAGTGGAGCCATGAAGCTTTTAGCCTTCAGATCACCCCGAATCATATGAAGTTTAAAGAATATAAAAATACATACCAGAGATAATTTAACTCAAGAGATGTTGATGGATAAACATAAAACTATAAAAACGTAAAGCCAGAAATCTTCCTTAAAACGAAATGATTTAGAGCAGAATGTGGGAATGGAGGTTGTAAAGCATGAGCACATTTCTAGCAGTTTTAAAGCATATTAAAGGGTTTTTTTTGTTTTTTGTCTTGCATGTGCAAAGGAAAGAATATTGACTTTCCTCAACAAGAGCCACAAAAAATATTGCTTTCTGTGTGGCAAATAAAGAAGTGCAATAAAACTGAGTACAATAATAAGGCTCTTTTCTTACAATTGGATCTGCACACAAAACTGGAGCTCCAACTATGGTAGTTGCAGTGTGTGCTTTTTGTCTCTCCTTTTGTGTCTTAGTTGTCCAAAGTCTGTATTTTCACATTTTTATTTGTCACACCTGCTGTGAAACTCATGCAGTTTTAGATTTTTCATCATTTCAGTCCGTCTGCATTTGTGATTATCCTGAGGCATTTACAAAATCTTCAAAAAAGACAAGGACAAGAGAAGAAGGACCACATTATGACCCACTCTATAGTGCATGCATTCATAAAACAAGAAATACAGAAATCAAATGAAGTGAAAGTCAGTCAAAAAAATAGGGATATACCATCAAACTTGCCCAATTTTCTTAAAATTGCTTCTTTGACATATTTAGCTTTGCAAAAACAGACATTTTGATATTTCCTTATAATGGTGTGTGCTTTTATTTTAAATATATTGACGATGGCCATATTACACAAGGTTTCATTTAAATAATCCAATTAAAAAACTTAAATTAATCATCTAAAAAAAAAAAAAAAAAAAAAAAAAAAACACCTTCTGAGGATTGTAAGAAATATATGTAAACACAGCAATATATAAGAATGAATGTATGAAATAAACTTGAAAGATGTAAACCTAGACTGGAATACACTTGGCCAGCCAGCACACACCCTTCCAAGACATCATTCTGTCACCTTAAGGCAAAACGGCAGACATCAGTTTCAAAGCTCAGCTGACACACGTAAAAGGTGGTAAAAGGTGGCTGCATGCCTGAGCTTGCTGAAAATGTAAAACAACAACACCTGGATTGATAAAGTCAAGTCTGCACACACAGACTGGAGTATATATAAGCACACACAGGGTGTGGATCTTGTTTTGTATGAAAAGGTGAAAGCTATCTGACAAGCCTTAAAAGAAAAAGGCTAAAGAGTCAGACTTTGCTTGTGGGTGAGTTACAAAGTGGGTGGAGGAATCATTCCAAATTTTTTTTCTTTTTTTTTTTTTTGGAGCAGTTGATCTTGTGTTTCTGGTGTGCAGTGAACCTTTATAGCCACAAACATGTTTGTATACCAATAAATCTCAAGTATGTGATCGTATAGTTTTACTTAATAATGCATAACATGTTCTGTTGTTTCGACACCTCATCATTTTTGTTTTACCATTTTTTTGACTTCAGTGGGATAAAATCCTAAAAAAAGGAAGTCTGTTTATATATAGATATAAATATTTGCACCTGTTCACTCTGAAGAAATCTTTAATAGAAGAATGAGATGCTATTGCAATGCTGTTGCAATAACACTTATTTAAGAGTCAAAAATGATATACTGCTTCATATTTTCCACACTATAAGGTGTACTTAAAAACCTTCATTTAAAAAAAGGTGGTGCAGCTTGTAATCCTCAGGATTTAATATATGGATTCATTCTGGTTGTGTTTACTGATGATGCGATTTCGAGAGGCTCTGTCAAAATATCAGTCTGTTTTTGTTTTTTTGTGTTTTTTCATGAGTTGCAAACAAGGTTGTATGGTGTTATAAAGATGCTAACGCGGCTAACTGGTAGCGTTGTCGCACTGTTATTGTGTCCGAATTATCGCCCTATTTAAAAAAGATATAGTGCAGTACTATGTAGTGCCATCAATTTTAAAAGCAATTCAGACACCATGCTCACTATTTTTTTTTAAAATGGCGGAAATTACGTCATCGAGTTAAAAGTCAAAATCTAATTAAAGTTAGCATTTTCTGATCATTATTTATGAATCCACTGTCTTGTCAAGATGAAAACATTGATGGCTTATCCAAAAATGCATTTAAATACATTACAGCTTAAATATATTTTTTTTTGTTAAAAAATTTTCAGACACAATGCATCGTGGTCTATTTACCTATTTAGTGAGCATCGATGCACACTGTTTTTTTGCAGATACTTCTGGGAAATTTCAAGGGCACTCAATTTCGGAATTGTAGATTCGAACAGCCCTACAAAATGGCGAACGCACTATATAGTGCACTATGTAGGGGTAAGGGTGGGAATTCTGACATACCCTGTGTTCTTTTTAAATGTTACTATTAAGCTTGTAAGTTAACATAGTCATAGTGATGTTTGTTTTAGCGTTATTAGGTTTTTTTTTCGTGTTGCAAACAAGGTTGGTAATTACAGGTATTGTGAATACGCTAATGTGGCTAACTTGTGGTAGCGTGTTACAAATGAGTTCAAAAGTTATTGTAAACACAGTTAATAAAGTCTGATTGACTTACTAAGTTTAGGACCTGCTGCAGACTTTAACGGACACAATTGTAAGGCTTTGTAAGACCTTGACCACAACTAGAACTCATATTGCTCAAAAAAAAAAAAAAGAAAATTTAACTGGCAACTCTGACAGTGATGTTGTTTTTTCTGTTTTAAACTTCAATTGAAGATTGTTTTGTTTTGTTTGTTTGTTTTTTTGAATACAGGTCTAAACACTTTTGGATTTGGGTTATGGCAAGTTCTATATTTTTTCAGCTTCGGCCCGATGATTTCAGGCGCCATCTTGTCTGCTGCCAGGTCCCTCGATAGTTCCGTTTGCCTTATATGACCTATGTTCAAAAGTAGTGGCAGTTTTTTTTATCCCAAGACATAAATTGGTCACAAATTATTAGTTACTCAGGATGAAAGAGGTCTGTCACCCCTATTGACTTATAACATTTATAAACTATTTAAATCACATACAGATTTAAACCTATAACACTTTATTCCTCTTCCATGCAAAGCTTTTGAGCCACGATCCATTTCCTGAGCTTTTTGAAATGCTCTGGCTATTCCCTTGAGTCATTGTTTACTACAGAGCCCAGTAGAAGCAACTTTCTACACTATAGGCATCTACACACAGAAGAACCAGGTAATTGAATAAATGGATAACTGATGGAGTTTTCTAGAGGCAGCAATCAAAGAAAATTACATTGAAGCACCGGCAGTTAAAAACAAACAAATGCAGGTTAGTGAAGTGATAAAATCAGTGAGTATTGATATTGCCAACAGGGCAGGGAAGGCAAAAAAAAAAAAAAAAGATGATGATAAAAGATTTTTTTCATGAATGTCAAGATGACCCCTGAGCCTCTCCTTGAATGTATCTGAATATTTCATCTTTTCTGTCACGCCTGCAGCAGGAAAGAAGGGGGAAAACGGATTTTGAGATGATGAAAAAATGTGTCAAATGTGTCAAATATTTTTTTTATCATTCCGTTATGGACTTTAACACCAGATTTACCAAGTATTTGCACACAGAGAGCGGTTAATTGCAGCGATTGTTATAGAGCCTTGACTTTTTACAAAATATCCTAGATGTAAAATCTTCCTAACTAAATCTGGCACCAGATGTTTATGGTGCAAACAAACACTACACTGTGCTGCAAACAATGCGATTACAAACACACTTCAACACTTTGCTAGACACAAAGACACAGACATTAAACCATCTCAGTGGAGCTATTGTCCCAGCATTATTCGTCACACATCCTCTGCTTGCAGGCCAAAGAGGGGAGCACATCAAAACAAAAACTTCGAACACGTCTGACTGCAGACAGTCTTAACCAAGCGCTCTGTGCATTGGTGCATTAATTAATTTAAAGATGCATTTTAGCCCTACTCATATATGTGAATAAATAGGCCATGAGAACTGACTTTACAGCTCAATATGATCTATCCTCATAAGGAACAGGAGGAGAGGGCTGTCATCAATCAGCACTAAATCAATCTCAAGATGAAAAGAAAGACACGCAACACAGGGCACAATCAATCCTTTTACCCAGAGTCAGCTTTTCACAGCAGCACTCCCCTCAGAGCACATATCTGACCTAACAAAAAGTTTTACAAACCAATATGTTCACTACATTTAAGCTGGGGAGAGTCTTGCATAATGTTAGAAAAAAAAAAAGCAATTAATAATAAATTGTTCAAAAATTTGCCAAGCTTTGTTTGCCCTCTGATCACAGGCGAGATAATAATGACAGAGATAATAAAGTAGTCCTTTTTATAAGGTTTCCCAGAGAATACCAATGTGTTCCGTTTAATTCCTCTATTCGCAGTTTAATCACGCCACCTTTCCTCTCAATCTGGACCTATGTGACCTGTTAACCTTTAGCTACAGAGATGAATTAACAAAAAGAAAGAAACGCCCCCACTATCTCTAGTGAGAGAGGGATTGACTCCAGAAAGCTAGCTTACTGACCATGAACAGCTCTGTTTACCTCCTTGTTTAATGGCAGAGAAGTTATTATTCATGCTAAAGTAAGCTGCATTCTTGCTTCTGCTGCAGGCTACATAAAATCCACATAAGATGGTAATAACAAATCAGCATGTCATTTAGGAAAGCAAGAAAACAATGAATTTAATTGAAATCATCTTTATTCAAGGGTGTAAGTCCAATACACATGTTTTAAATGCTGTGGAGCTGGGCTATTCAATGATGGTCTGACGTGCCACATGAGGCCCAGAACACAATTATAATGATAACTATTTTATGCATTAAAGGTTTCTGCAGAAGTTTCCATTAGGCCTGGGCGATAAATCGATCAAATGAATTAATTCGAATTTTTTGTTACGGGCGATTTCAAAAATAACTAAATCGAGTTTTTATGTGGCGCATTTTTGGCTCCCCAGAGCTTCCGTAACTTTATTATCACACGGCGACACGCGACAATCGACACACGAAGCAGCTAGCGACAGCATGGCTACCGGTGACAGTGGGCAGTTTGTTCCCAAGAAAGGACTAAAATCATCTGTTGTTTGGAACTGTTATGGGTTTGTTGCCACAGACGTGGAGGAAGAGAGAGACCCCACGCTGCCTAAAGCACATCGAAGTCAAATGCTCTCACGCGCGCAGTCCTCTTACACATGCACGCGCCCTGACTCACACACATATACTCATTCTACAACGCCTGTATTGTTAGTTCATTAGTTAGTTAGTTAGTTGTTACTGTTATTTGTTAATAAAGAATACTGCGTTGTAATTATTACCTGTGTATTCATTTGCGACGCGGCTGCCGTAGGAGTTTGTTTTTGTAGGAGGCGGCCGCGGGGGGGGGGGGGGGGGCCTTGACCATGACTCCTGATGCTTCATCATCTTCTCCGTGGAGAAGACGGGGTTTATTAATTGAATTAAAACCTTAGACCCCAGATATGAGCTGTATTGTTAACTTTTTAGAAAATGCTGCTACTCTCAAGGTGAATGTTTGTCTCATTTTAGTCTAGACTACAAAGTGTGACTGAAAACACAGCTGGAACTTTAAGGAAGTAACCTTTTTATTTTGGACAAGTGAAAACAAGTGTAGAATAACAAAATAAGACAAAAACAAGACAAAAATTATATACAACAAGACAAAATTATATAAACACGAGTCCAAAAAGGAGTGAGAAGAAGAAAAATCATATACTTAACTTTGATTCCAAGAGTGTGTTCATTTATTTATAATTCATCCAGAAATGGGGGTTAGATTTGTCTTGTGTTTGATTAAATAAAAGCAACATTTGCTTTAAGTTGTCTGCCGTTTGTACTTATTGCTTTCTCTAAGTAGGGGGAAAAAAGAAAATCGGGAAAAAATCGTAAATCGAATTAAAAAAAATAAAATCGGAGATTTTATTTTTAGGCCATATCGCCCAGCCCTAGTTTCCATGTTTGGTCCCTGGTTGCAATCCATTTGGGTAAATTAATAGTAGACCCCCCCCCCCATAATTCTAAAAAAATGTAATAAATCTGGAACTTCATTTCAGCCAACATGATTTTTTTAGACAATTGTTAATGAATCCTCAAAGAAGAATAAGACATCAAAAATTATATAAAAATGGTGCTCAGGCATACCTGTCAACCTAAAATCACTGTACTTGCTTCCTTAAAAAAACTTGCCTGGGTTACACTAGCAAGACTTACCCAGAATGCAGTGCTTTAATATGTTTTAGCTGTTTTAAGAAATGCAGGCATCAATGTCAAGTTTAAGACTATTTGCAGGGCAGAAAAAGTGCAATGTCTACCTGAAGGCTAAGTCATGAATTTTTATCGGTCTTGTTTAAACTTAGTTGTCAAGCATCACATTTCATTGATGACAATACCCTTTAGGTAATATTGTTTACATAGACTTGGAAAAAGTAGGGACAATGGTGTCTTGTCCTGGTGCAGCCTGATTCAAGGATGAGCAGACCCGGCCCGCCCAACTCACTCTCTGATACAGAGCCTCCCAAAAACAGGTAACCAGCAGTGACAGGTGCAAGGAGAGCTCAAAAACAGGCAGGGTGGTAGATCTGAAGAACCCGGACTGAGCAGCCCTGCTGTGGGGTATTCACTGGGAAAATTAGGACAACTTTGGCAGCTGTTCAGTTGCATTTGAGGCACTTTCTGATTTTTCATGATTTCTTTTAATTATCATTGTTGTGTACCATATGCGATCTTACAGGTAAATGCCTGGATTTTTAGCCAGTGGTCATATTTGCAGAAGCAGCACTGTTCCAAAGACAAATAAACAGCCCTTTCCTTTCCACATCCTCTGTTGTTAAAAGGTTAACATTTTGTATTACCCTGTGATATCAACCAACAAGAATGTGTGCCCCAACTAAATTTGTTTTTGAATAGCCCCGCGGTGGGCTGTGCATGATTTCTATTCTCATCTTAAAACACAGTTTCTTCCAGTCGTGAGCATGTGCATGCTGCAGCATCCTTGAACGACTCCAGCAAAACACCTTAACCTCAATGCAAGAATGATTATGAGGGAGAAAATTATTTTAATTGAGAACTGAGCCCCAGAGTTCGTCAGACGGAAAAAAGGGGGCCAATAAACAGAGAAGCTTTTAGGTTTCCGTCCTCTTTCAGAGAACCCCTCAGGAGCACCCAGACAAGAAAGTGTTCAAGTACTAAATCCCTTTAATCTCGCACATCAAAAAGCAGCTCACGTGCAGCACTTAGCTGTCTGCTGCTGTTGAAATATTCGTGGACAGGCAACCTAAAATATAAGAATTTCCACACAAAAAATATCTGCAGCTCGCTCGTGTTCTAGTTCTAAATGTCACATCTCCACCAATGCCAGTAAACAGATACCTTTGTCACATGTCTATGTGCACTACAAAAAGGTATTTTAGCTATAAAATCTTAAAGAACCACGCAAATGGAAATTATGTTTTTTTTTTTTTTGTTTTTTTTTGTAAACATGTTCTTGTTGGATTTCTCTCAGGAAGGAGGACATATTTAAAGAAATCAAACTACAATTGCACTTTTTGAGTAGAGTATTTCTTTATTTAAATCATTGTGAATCAGCAGCAGATGAAAAAAAAAGCTGTTTGCGTACGTGTGATTAAAAAAATACTCTGGGTGGGCCACAAGCCTCTGTGCTTCAAGCAGTTAGAAACGGGGAGGGAGGGTGGGGTTGCCTCATGCTAAAAGTCCCGCCCACAATTCAGAGGCGAATGTCTAACAAACTACTGCCACTATGCAGAAATTAGGTCCTAGAAAGCAACACGTTTTGGGATTTTGGCTAAAAAAGGCATAATCGTAAGACCACTGGGGACAGTAAGTAACGGTTAGTAACTCTACGTCTAAAGCAGTGCAAGTTAATTAATGGCAGGAGTTGCACGCTTAAGCTTTTGCAATACAAGGAAGTCAGTCAAATGGTTAAATTAAGTGTTATTACTCTTGTCCATGTCTCCATTAGGGATTGCTTTCCCTTTGCATTGCAGCATATACACAGTTGTCACTTCAGATCGACAGTTTTACAACCCTGAGTTCTCTCTGACACACACGCAGGAGCAAATTCTACATCATTCACACACACACACATTTATGCAAGCTTACGCCTGAATCTTTTCCTCACCGTGTGCCACTCAATAATGCACAAACAAGATACAGAGGTTTGCAGTTTGAGATGAATTTTAGAGCATGAGCTTAATCAAATATTGAGACAGCCACGTTGAGCATATCTGTGGGTGACAGTGTAGGAATTGTGGTTCTGCAACAGCCTTTGAAGAGTGTCAGTCTAAAATTAAAAGGATGGATGGAACACAGAGGAGATAAAGCTTCACTGAGTTGAGGAAATGAACAAAGGCAAATATGTCAGCCAAGTCCGGCAGCCTGGCAACACAAGTTTCTGCTGTGATCACACAGCATCAAAATGACAAAAATGTTTCCTTAATAGGATGCTAGACAATAACAGAAACCGGGAAAGTGTTTTTGAAAAAAAAACTAGCAGATGCCACAAGCAACAAAAAAGTAAAACCAAAGTATACATATTAACATGATCAAACTTGAGAAGAAGAAAAAAATAATTCTTTTGAATAGTGAAAAGAACGATTTGTAACATTTTTAAACTGGTTTCATGTGTGATTCTGGCAAAGCAGATATGGAAAAATATCAAATAACCGTATTCATATGGTGTCAATTCAGCGCCTAAAGTATAGTGCATCAAAAACGTAAAACCGCGCATCAAAACCATAAATCTGCAAATCAAAATGCATAAATTGAGCGCTTTTGGTTGCAAATGATAGGTTTGGGTTATCAATAGTAGTTGGTTCTTCAAAGGCAAACAAAAATAAATACAAATAAAAATCAGTATCTTACGTCTTAAATATCCCCATAGTGTTTTAAATAAGTACCAGAACTTGATCTGATCCAGCAGGGGTCCCTTTTTGTCTTTTTAATATATTAAAAAGAGAGTTTTCTTCTTTTACATGACTTAAATCCAAGATCAATGACAAGAGCAGCACAAAAGAGAACCTCCAACAAGCATCACCTAATAAAGTAGTAAACACTTTACGCTCCCAACAGAGTACTTTTGCACAATGGGCCGTGATGGAGACAACTTAAAAGAAAAAAAAAAAAAGACTTAGAGTTAGACTACCTGCTATACCAGACAATTGAGAAACAAACAACTATTGAAGCAAAATAAAATATAAATGAACCTCCACTTATGCACTTATAAAAAAGAAAAATATGTAGTGAGATCCTTCTAATGCCTCTTCGCCAACTGCCTCAGTCTCCCTTCAGATGTGTACTTCTTTTTATCAGGTAACACTGCACACAGCTTCAATCTACTAAAAGAGTGAGAGCAAAAGCAAAGCCTCACTGGTCTGATACAGAGATCCATCTGTTTGTCATTATAATGCCAAGCTGATCAACCCCTCCCCAAAAACACATCACTAAACAATTTTACATTCAGTTCATACAAACCATGTAAATCCAAGCATTATGCGATTTCTTTGCTATTTTCTGTAAAAATAAAAATAAAAAATACAATAAAACTGAAGGTCATAATGCATTAGAGACCAGTAAATTTGAATGTGCACACAGCTGTGCTGGAGAGAAAGTAATTACTTCACCATTAGGTGTAAAATTTAGGGCAGAAATTGATGAGAGGCTTTAAATTTGCACATGCAAGGAGGTGTGTTTACATTTGCAGTCATTTTAGTCAGTTTGAAAAAGAATAATTGAACACATTTTCCTTATAATAAGCTCCAACTGTGCAGTGTTTCCTGCTGTATTTCCCATTCATGCAAATTTAGTTCATCTCGTAGAGAAAAGAAAATGTGAAATAAATGTTACCATTTGTCATCCAAAAAAATAGGTTTAAAAATGCAATAACATTGAATTTGGATTTAATCTAATTTATTTAGTTTAATTGCTGCCTGTAATGATCTCTATTCAATTTGGAGTTGGGATTATTTAGAAGAACAGATTACCACCCAGTAACATGAACTTGCATATTCTTGTGTGGTTTAACAGGAACAATTAGCATTTTCTTCCTTTTTACATTAAATTAATTCAATGCCTACTGGTCAACTTGCATTAAAGGGCAAGGGCAAGCCTGATCTAATACCACGGATCTTTCCCTTATATTGGATTGCAACAATAGTTTTTGTTCATCAGTTATTTATTCATCTTCATGGAAAGAGATGAGCAACCTTTAAAGCACAAAAAGGGGGTATAATAACAGAGCCTCTTAAGAATAATGGATGATAGTAATGAAGTCATCAGCATGAGGTCAAAATATAATGGAGTCCATAACAATATTGCTCCTTTTTTTTTTTAATGCTTTAAGCTAAATTAATTTGTTTGATAACAACATTCATGAAGCAATTTTTAGTGGAACCTATATTTGTTATAATAATTATTTATTTTTGAGTTATTAAAAAAAAAAAATGTTTCTCATGCAAAAAAAAAACCACCCCTGTTCAACTCTGACATCTCCCACATTAGAAACATCATGTTTTACACCGTTTAATCTTAATTTAGTGTTTGATTGTTCCCTATTCCTTCTATATATGTCCATTTGGATAAAAACAACTGCTAAATGACTAAAGTAATATATAGCACCAAAAACTACTACTTTGCTATTTTTCATTTTTTTATTTAACCGAATTATTCAAAACTGCCACTTGTGATCACCTGAAATACAGATGGTTGTGTGACAATTTAAAAAAGTATTTCTTTGTCTTGACAACAATTTGCCAAGAACCCTCACCTTTGCCACAATGCCACTTTATGACACGGGCTTCCAATCTTAAGAGTTCTCCAAAAAGTCTTCAGACTATGAAAGCAGCTCACTTTATCCTCTGAAACAAACACTTTTGATTGTTTGTTTCAGAGGATACAAACACTCAAAAGTGACAACATCTAGTTTGTTTTAGAGAAGCTCCTTGTGGGGCATTCAGTGCTTCATAAGGAGCACCTCCATACGACATGGAATTAAAGAGATTAAAGGATGGCGATGGCGAGCAAGTCCCAATGCCCCAAATACATGCTTGTACTGGGACTTTTATTTTATAAGCTGATAAAATGATGAGAAACCAAAAAATGCATGCATCTAAATAAATCAGAATAAAGGATGTGAAAAAAAGGATAATTCATCTCAGTTACAACACTGATCTGAACAGAGAAAAAAAGGAAATGACATTTTCACATTATGGCTTTTACAGTTCATTCACTCAGCCAAAAAAATTCCAACACCTGGTTCAGCTATAGTCTAAAACAAGAAACTCCCTTTTTCTGAACGTTTGTTTGCCTTTCTTCTTGACTTGCAGTACTTGGTCCTGTTTTTTGCTGGACACTCTGCCATGTCCAAACTCTGGCCCGTGGGCCAATTGCGGCTCTCATTCAAATTAGGTTAGAAGCCATTGACAGAAAAGATCTTTAATCAAGTGGTTTTGTTTACAAGCTTTAGTCCGTAGCAGGATTGGTCTGCTTGATGCCAGTCTGAATAAAGAAGAAAGGCAAAGTTCGGAACTCAAACTGAAACAAAGGATTTTTCCAGTCGGAATAGCCCCAAACTGATTTTTGTTTCTGAGATCAAAACCACATTGCTTATAGTTCTGAATAAGATAAACATTTGGGTTATTTTACTGTTCAGAGGATATAAATGTAAAAGTTTTCAGTGAGCAATTGATAGCAAAAAATATGCAATATTTCATATAAACCCAGATTTCTTTTTTTTTCCCACAAGACAGAGTTGTTCTGTTTATTTGATTTCACAGTTAAATTTTTTTTGTGTGTCTAGCAAATTCTCAATATAATTTGCATCAAATTTTCGTGAAATAGTTCGTTTGCATTTAATGTTATCATAAGGGTTTAAAAAATGCAGGCCGGATGGTCGGCCCTCCCGCATTTTCACCTCACCGTCTCTGGCCCTCTTTGCGAAAAGTTTGAACACCCCTGCTGTAAGTGAATAAAACCCTGATATTATTCAAGGTTATGGTTTTATGTATATCCACAATGGAAGTCTTACTGTACAAAAATAATGAAGGAATTTTGGTTAAGAGTAACAAACCTCAAATTCAGAAAGGAAGGCTTCCTTTTTCATGAGTAGAATAACAGAAAAAGTACAGAAAGAAAGGCATCCATGCAAACAACTGATGTCACTAATTAAATAATATATTTTCTGGAGTATTTTTGCAAGCTGCATTCCAATTGGGGAAAAAAAAAGGCATCTCTGAGCAAAGAAAAAAAGACACATTTTAGAATGAAACAGCCAATAGCTACGAGGGGGCGTTCAAGTGTTTGTGTTGTGATTTGGATAAATCACAACATACTCTGTTAGACAAACAAAAGAAAAACCAAATTCTCAGAATTGAAGATATCATAAATTCACTTCTTTGCTCGTGAACACATTGGTGTTCAGTTTCCTTGGACACGATTGCATTTTTTTCTCTCAAAAGCTGTTAAAAATGGAACAGGTAGGGGTTTCCTTTCCTTACCACTGCCCCCCCTCATAGTTATTTAGTCTAAGACGACATACAGTCGGTTGCCACGCAGGTCTTGACCCCTTCTGTCACCTCTACTCTTGCCAAGTAAAGGTCAGCGCTAATGAGTAGCGGGATGGTCTAGAGGTGGACCAGGTCTTCCAAGGACCTGCATCTCTCATGCGAAAACTGCCTCACCTTGATCATTCTGGCATCTTCTCTGCAAGAAAGCCTAATCTTTCATTTTACGGCCAATTAAAAAATAGATTTGAATCTTGAAGATTACAAAAACTGAACGAGTGCTAATATAGGTATCGAGCAGCTGAAGTAATATTAATATGTTTCAAACACTTGCTAATGTGTTGACTAAATGTTTTATTGTTTTATAATTAGACATAGGCTGTTGATTGGAAATTTGGTATGGAAAGTTTATCGGATGCTAAAACGGTAAAATATTTCTGTCATAAAATTGTTTCAAAATAAGAGTTGGTATGTCTTGCAAGTCTTTCAGTAAATTCTCTTTGGTGACTTTAATCGCTGAAAACTTCACCTGTAATTCATTTCACAACAATTTGCTCCCCTGTTCTTATATTTTTGCTCTCAGTTTCAAACATAAAATGCATGGCTGGAGATTTTTTATTTATTTTTTTAACTGACATGTCATTCAACAATGTGTTCTCTTGCCATATTATCATTCATCTATCCATCAATATCCTTGGCCGTTCTGTTGTCTAAATGTTTGTCATTTGAGGGTATTAATGTCCTGTTAAGCTGTTCCTTCATCATGATGATGTTCTAACACCTCTGTCTTTGTTGGAATTTTTAATGTTTGATAAGGTTGTAGCATCCAAAAGGTCACTGGGTAAGTAAGACATGCAGAACAAACAAGAGAGTTTTTTTTTTTTTTCAACAAGCAGTGCATGACTACCTTGTTGTAAATGATTTTAGGCCTGAATAACTGGAAAGATCCCATTGCACAGAGGGTGTGCGAGAGTGTGAAAACACATTTAACCCCTTGGTGTCCTTATCATTTTAATTGCTCTGTAAGTCCAAAAACACAAAACAAAACAAAAAACTGCAAATCATAACATGTTTTTTTCAAACCAGCTCAGTGTTGTTTTCACCTGTTATACCAGTTCTCATGCCAGTTTTTAATGGAGGTGCATATAGAGGTCAGATGACTGAGTCGAGTTGAACTGGGATGAATGTGACTGCTTTAGACTTGGCCTAGCCTTATACAAACCAAAAAGAAGCAATAAAAATAACAACAGAGAAAAAAAAAATAAAATAAAATTGCAACTCACTGGGCTCTACTGACCTTTACAGTTAACCCAGCAGGGAGCAAAGGATGTGAAGTGTTAGCTGCTTTTTTTTTTTTTTTTAACAGATACAGTGAGCTCAACAAAATAGGTACCAGTGGTCACCACAGCAGGTGGGTACTTTGGCTCACACGGCAAAAGTTACTGATATTAATGGAATACCGGTGCACTGAGAAACAAAACTCCATGCAACTGGTAAGACCATTTATGAAAAAAATATTACAGAAGAACATAAATCCAAAAACAAAATGACAATGCATCAGTTAAACTAAAGATAAAACTGACAATGTAAAACTAATATCAAGAAGGCATTAAAATGAGCTCTTTGCTCCCAAATCATCTACGAGATCAAGCTGAAATGCTTGCTTTTCATTTTTTTTTTTTTTTCTGATTGCTTTTCTTAATCAAGTAAACTTTTGTACATTTCCATCTTAAATTTAATTAAAATAACTTTATTTCAGAAATAAGTAACTTAGCTGGGGATTGTTCGGTTAAAATAAGTTTAAAGCAGTCCATTTTTTCCCCCCAATCACTTTCAATCAGGCCGTTCTGTGAAGCAACAGGGAGTCAGTTTCTAAGGGGGTCAGCTTGGTTTACTGCAATCTCATTGTTCAAACCATCATATTAAGAAATAAAGTGACAGAAAAGCACTTGCATTTTTAAAAATCACTGAAGGGTTAGGATTTAACACTTACAAAAAATAATTCCACCTGTGATTGACCATTTTAGGTCACACAGAATATGGAGCTGACTCACAGTTCACCATGCAATGATTTCTATCCCGTTAATTGTTCTTAAAGTTCTGATAGGAGATGTTGTATACTTTTGCAGCAGCTTCAGCTTTGTACACTTGCCGTGCACCTTTCTGCAGAATGCAACTTCTGCAGACTAAATCCATGGCAACCCCAGCAAACAATAAACACTGTTTGCCGTTAGGAAAGGTGTGTTTTGTGTTGACATCTTCGTGATCCACACAGACTGGAATTACCACCTCCAGCTGCAAACATTTACTCGTGGACACGCCAAAGCAGTGCAGCTTGGGGACTCTTGAAACACGCCACAACAGTTTGTATTTGCGCGTCTCAGATTTGAGTGGGCTACTGCAAACAATGTAGTACTTTTCAACCAACCCAGACTTTTCAGTGACATTGAAGAAGCTGTCATGCTTTGATTGGATGCATGCGTGCATGCATGTGCTCAGCGACTACACCTGCGTTTGTGTGGGTGAGATTTAGCCCCGGCCTCACTTCTCTACCATCATTTGTTTACACCAGATGTTGACAGATGAGAAAACTGCGGGGGAAACAGTCTTGTGTGGTATTGAAGGCACTTTATTGCAGAATCTAGTGGAATTGTGTGCAGGCCAAACAGTGAAAATACAATTTTCATATTTAAAAAAAAAAAAAAAAAAAAAAAAAAAACTACTTTAAAGTATTTTTGGTAAAACTTAAAAAACAACAACAGTGAAACTGTGTTTAATGTAATTATAAAGAAGTTGATAAAGCATGAACAATTGCTAAAATAATAATTTTAGTTTAAGTCAAAGAATGTATGGTAACTTTTATCCTAAATATATTTTGTGCTGTTTGCAGATCATTTGCAGTGTTATCCTTAGAGCAATTCTGTTTTCTTTTATGCATACTTAGGAAAATAAACACAGATTAAACCTTAAGTCTTAATTGTGCAAAGATCTTTACACTGGCTGCCTGTCTGCCAGAGGATAGACTTTAAACTTGTGTCGCTGGTTTATAAAGCTTTTAACGGTTAAGCACCAACATATCAGTTTGACCTCCAGACCCCAGTATGTACCAGCCAGACCATCTGGATTGGATCTTGTGTCAGTTCCTAGAGTCAAACTCAAACATAGAGAAGCTGCATTTAGCTTCTATGCTCCACATATCCACATAAACCAGGTCAAAGCCTCACCTCTTCTCAACTGCATTGTATTTTGTTTTTACTCAAAAGTTTACATCTGCACTGTTACTTTAAGCGTACTTTAAATTCATATCAGTTCTTTCAATTTTCATTTCAGCAATTATTTTTTGATTATCTATATACATGTTTAGTTTATTCTTTTTTGTCCATACAAATAAACTTGCCCTCCCATGAAAAAGGGACAGTTGGATATCAAATTGAATTCATCATGTGACATTTAGTTTAAAAGGTAGATTTTAGGCTTATCTGGCCATTTATCAACATACTGTTTGTGTGTTTAGTTGTTTTTTTTTTGCAAACGCAGTTATTCTTGCAAAGTGTCTGCTGCTGCATGAAGAGGAGACTCCTCTCCTCTTATCTATCATTTACATTTAAAGTCAGACAAGGAAACTGTTCCCACAGACTTTGTACTCGACTTAGATCTATAACCACTAGAAAGTATGAATGCATTAAAAAAGGGATTACGGAAAACGCTGCTGTGTTCTTTCCTTATTATGTTGCATCATAAGTCAGAAATTACTATTGTATGAACAGTCCTATGCTAGGACATTGTTTACTGTTTGCAGCAACTAATATAATTAAGCATAGGGAGGACGGAGGTGCTATAGGAATTCATAAACCCACAACCTGTTTTGTGCTTATTAGCATAAAGTTGAAGAAATAGGTATCATCTGCATGAGAATTTTTACGTGAGCAAAGTCAACAGAAAAAGCAAACAGAAATGAGAGCACAGGTACAAACAACCTAACAGTCTGTGGGTCAAGCATGTGCATGTCAAGTCAGCCAAACTGTGGATCCAGCATGATAGACCACAAATTAGAGGGGAAAAAAAATACTAATTGTAACTTTTACCTCTTGCACTATTCAAACAATTACACAAAGAGGTAATATGTTTACAAAAACAAAAAAAAAATAGTATTTCATTACTTTATAGTTTTACAAAATAAACTAAATTAAATAAGGAAATCTAAATAATCAACTGTTTGAAAAGGACCTAATGCCCATGTATTTCCAAATAAAGCACATAACAGTCATAGCTTTGGAAAAAGCATGATGATCAGCAAAAAGTGAACATAAACCGAGCACATAACAAACAATAGTTAACAAATGGACTTTAGACTTCTAAGGAATGGCATGTCACCAGATCAATTTGAATCATAAATGTGAGAAAAAAGGGGAAAAATAGCTAGTGAATAATACATTTTAGTTGGCAAAATGTGAATTAATTTATTAAGACTTCCAAAGCTCTAATTGGAAATAGGAGTCAGTGTGGTTGTGAGGTAATAGAATTAGTGAAAGAGGGTCCAACAAAGGGTTTTACTCATCAGTCAAGTGGTCATCGCTGGGGTTGAGTCCAAAGAGAAGAATGAAAAACAGCACTTTACCTGTGAACACAAGCATAGAAACATTTAGAAATAGGATTTAATTCAGCCTCAGGATTTTACTTTCTTTTATGTATTTTATGCATTTAAAGATGACAAATGAAAGGGCTTTGTGTGATTTGGTGTCAGAAACCTGTGGGGGGGGGGGGGGATCAGTCACTAAAAAAGGTAGAGCCAATTACTTTTTCTTTCTCAGCTAGGATTTTCTTTGCCATCCACAAAGCCACTACTAACACCAGGTCTTTAGATTCCAACCACTTCTCTTTATGTGTCAGTTTGTTTTTGCCACTTGAGATTTCTTAGACACTGGCTACCATTTGATTCAGGTGCCCGAAATTGAATTTCATTGGAAAAAATATCTCAGACATTTTGATCATTCAAGAAAAAAGTAAATCTATCACCATCCATTCATTCAAATGAATCCTTTTCAGAACCCATTTTTTCCTGGTCAAGATTTCAGGGTTCCTGGAGTGTATCCCACCTACATTAGAGAGAACGGTTTACCCTGGACCAGAGTTGGCCAACCCTTGTCATCAAGAGCCAAAACTCAGCCTGTTTTCTTCTTGATGCTGACTATCTAAATCAGTTGTTCAGTCAATCAGGATATGGAATCGCTGAAGTAAGATAACCAGCAGCAGGGAGAGAACTGTAAATCAGGCAGAGTTGTGGTTTTTAAGGACTAGGGTTGGCCAGCCCTGCATTGGATGGCCCGCCAGGGATTGCAGGGCTGTATAAACAACATCTTTATAAAAAGTTTAAATTTTTTGGTCTTTATGGACATGGACACAAAATTACGATGAAGTCCTAATAAATCAGTTAAACGATCATTTTACAAATCTTAATAAAAACATGAAGTATTTTTAGGCACTTTGTGTACCAAGGACACAACAATACCAGATGACTCAATCTCCATTTTTGATACACTTGACTGTTCCCCAAAAAAAAAAAAATTGTTTATCAATAGCTAACTAGCCCATAGATAGACCTACTAATGCTACATTCACACTGCCAAAATGTCAATGAACACTAGATCTTTGGAAATTGCATGCACATTGCAACGCACATTGCATGCCCAGTGTGAATGTAGCCCAGGACTTTACATAATTACCAAAAACTAAACCAAGCCATGGCCAACAATGGGTTATGCTGGTTGTCCAATACCATTGACATAGTAAAAAGATAGGTTATCTTCTCCAGTATTGTTCAGTATTTTATTCTTAAGGATTCTGCGATATGTGTAAAATATTGATTCTTTACGTACTGTATTTTTCATCTGCAGCCCTTTTTTAACACACGTCAAATGTGATATTCAGTGCTTGTCCAAAAATGTGTTCATAAACTAGACCCTCCTGTCATGTTTTTAGCCTCAAGTCGCGATGCAAATAAGAAAAAAAAAATCATAAAGTTCAGAGGGAAAACAATCAGATTCCATGTTTTGGACAGCACTTCTTCTGCGTTGCTGATAATAGAAAATACGGATAAACACACACCTACATTGCCCTCCAGTGGTGGTTAGTGGGAAGCAACTGCAAAAGAGGCACCCATTTTAAGTGGAGAAAATAATGAATATATGAGCCTATTTATTTAAAAAAAATCTCAACTAAGTTGCTCCGGAGTACAACTCTCACCTCTGGCCAAATAATGAAAAAACTGAAAATAGGGTAACTTTATGCTTCAAACTTTGTTCAAACTTAATTTCTCAACATTTTCGTGACAAACAGGATTCTCAAGTGTCTGAAACATTTGACATAATCAAATGTATCCCTACTTCCTTTCTTTCCTTTTCCAAACACACGTCATCAGAAAACACGGTCAACATGCACCGTGTAAATAACATACTAATCAGTACTTAAGTTTACCTATATTTTGAAAAGCAATGTGTAATTTTATATTATTGTTATGCAGAGTTTATAGCATTTCATTGCTGCCATAAATTGAACGAGCACAACGACATCTGAGCGGGTGTATTCAGGAACTGAATGAGCGAACCTTACAACCGCGCAGGCGCAATTCTGACTGAGCGACCCCGTATTTTACAACTGCACGCCAGCAATCCTAACAGAGTGATCCTGCACGCTCACTTTGCTCCTGCACGCTCGCTGGGTTTGCGCGCAGTGTTAAGGGGGCGTTTTTGTCACTTGGGGGTGGTAACCTTTCTGGTCGATCTGATTGGCCGAAATTTGCATGTCAAGTTCAATACAGGGCAAGATGAAATGCCATTAGAATTTAAACTTAATAGCATTTATGATGGTAGTTCTTGTTTGTAGTTAAAAAACTCTGCACTCATGTCTGCAATTAAAAAACTGCTCTAAGCAAGTACTTGGCAGATATTTTGTCATGCAACTGCAAAGACATTTTGGAACCATTTATGTCTGGCCTTGAAAATAACTCAAAGTTATGACAAAACAAACTAATTTTGGCACACGGCCACAAAAAAGTTGCTTAAATCCAAATGGTAGCAACTGTGACCAGCAATCTTGACTCTCAGACATTCCAGATTTGTGTTTGTTCCTGCTGTTCTTCTTTTCTTTCATCTTGATCTCTACTCCCGTGTTTTTTTTTCCCCTCTTCTATGTAAAACTGTGGAGTTGATGCCCCCATGCAGTGTTAATTAATTATGACTCAAGGCCAAGAGACAAGCCTTTTCATTTGAAGATCAAGCTACCCACTGTCCAGCACTTGGCTTTAATGAGTCTCTTCCCTAAACCTTAACAGTTTCATCATGTTTTCCTGCTTCTTTTTCCCCACCTTCTACTTCTCCTCAGTCAGTCTCCAATGGTTGCCGACAAATGTCCATTCTAATTGCTTTTGAAACAGCACCCAGATGAGGAGTGTCGCATTTGATGACTAAATCAGCAGGGCGACATTGTTCTCCACTGAGTGTTTGCCGGCTCCTTCCACTGAATGCTTTTTTTTTTTTTTGGCTCGGGTTACAAAGAGAGAAATCCCACCACACTGTGCAAAACAGTTTTAATGTGTCTCTAGAATTCAAGGTTACACACATTTAAATGTTACAAAGAAAAAAACAAAGTGCCTTCTGTTTTGTTTTGCCTTTTTTTTTTGCAAGGTATTAATTCAATGCAGCAAAAACAATCAAAGCTAAAGCTGTCACACCTCATTAACACTGACAACAGGAGTCCAGAACCACCAAGTAGAGATGCAAAGTAGGGAAGTTTTGTTCAAAGATAAGAAGGATGCTAAATCAGGCAAAAAACTGCTGAAATTCAATGATTTTCCTAGATTACTGTGAGCTGAAGTTTAATGACTAAACCATGATCAAGACATGGATTTTGAACAGATAACTATATGGGAAAAAAAAATATTGGCTTCAAGACACAAAGTTATTTCTGTTGTCCAAAAGAGTAAAAGTCCCTTTAAATTGACAATATATGCAATAATCATGATGGAATTACATTTCATTAGACGTCTCTGAAAGAATAAACCTGATGCAAAATGCCAAATTCCTATTTTTCCAGTCAAGATTTCAAAACAAAACAAAAACATAATTTAAACTTAAAAGCTTATTAATGTTTGATAAGAAAAGCTGAGTTCTTCATTTGATTCAAAATTCACTCCGAGCATCTAAATTGGGAATATAAAGTGCGAGTTTGCTAATCTTACCCAGTTGCATTTAAAAGTGTGGTCTGTAAAAGTGGTCGTTTTATCTTGAATATCAGCAAACCATCCATCACCACGAACTGCATTACACAACTTTAATACAACTTTAACAAGAAAAAAGAAAAAGGATACACCAAGTAAAAAAAATAGTGTCAGTGGTAAAACATTTTTTTTTTACAGGTAAATATGTTTAGAATCTGCAAATAAATGTATATATCTGTAAAATGTTATTGTCCAGAATAATATTGTGCTTTAGCCATACCAATTCGTTATTGCGATTTTGGCTGTAAAAATATATGAACATGTGTAACTACGGCTGTAAAAAGGTTTTTCTGACTTGCAAAAACGTTTCCTGTTTTCAAAAATATTTCTTAGGTTCTTAAAACTGTATTTATCACACACAAGTATCCTTTTATTTTTATATATATATTTTTTTAACAAGTGGTTTCACACTGACACAAATTACAGCTTTGGACTTCTGACACAAATCTTCTGTCTCAAATGATCAATCAGTCAGCACATTTCTCCTGTCAGCAGCTAATTGGCGTGCGGCCTGTCATGAGCCAATCAGATCGCGGGATGTTACACTGACTGACGCAAACAGATCCTTTTCCTCATTTTTTTTTTTTATAATTTCATCTTTGTAAATGAAATCTGGGAATACTTTCAACCGTCAGTCCATCACATCATCACACAGTCATCACTGAAACATAAAAAGGGGGCCTTCAAGCCAAATGCTCTCGCAGTAGACCTTTAGAAGTGAAGGTTACAGTATGTATAGTAAATAATATGAGAAGAAGTAAGCTGTGTATTAAATTGTTTTTTATTTTGCAAATGATGATTGATTTTGTAAGTGAAATTAGCCAATTGTCTAATCTAAATAAGAATTATTCTTAAGGGTGATGTGAATGTTATTGGTTATTGATGTAATCTTCCCATCTGTCCATGTAGAGAAATAACAAAATCCACTTTTTAATTAATGCATGACTTAAAACAAACCACACGATGGGCATGTTCCCTGTAATAAAACAAAAATTTTTGATCTGCGTTTTTTTTCTTTTTTTTTTTCTGACTCAAGTTTAAAGATATGGCTCAGTGAGAGGAACTAAAAAACACTAGGATGAAACAGATCCAGTTCAATAAGAAAAGAACACAGACACATTTAAAGAGGAGCTGGCAGCCATTTCTGCCATCTCTAGAAAAACTGTAAGAACCTGAGATCCAAAGTTTATACTCAACCACTCTCTTTATGTTTTTCACCCCCCTTTTTTTTGGTTCCAGGTAATAAGATCAGTTTCCTATCCTGCCACTGTGACAAAAAGTCCATTTTAGACAGACATTTTCTGTGGTGCTACCTGAATACACAAGTTACTGTTCTGCCAACCAAAGATAAGAATGTAATCCAGTTAGAATTTTGAATCAATTTTTAATTGGACTTTTTTTTTTTTCTACAAAGTTGTAGATTGCAATTTAAAATTTCTTTGCATCTATAAATACCTCTAATGTAAACATAAATGATTGTATTTTCCATGTCTTTTTTATTGGGAAATTAATTACAACAAAGCAAAACTTTGTCAATTCAATAGGGTAAAGAAAAGTCTAACAAAAGTTTAAATTTGAATATTGTTTTCTTCATGATCTCCCCTTAAATTAACAAACTATTCTGCAGGCACAGTCGGTCTAATTGTAAACATGAATGTGCAAAACGTAACACATCACCTTATGTTGCTTGAGGATAATTCATGATCAAAGACGAAGATGTTTGATCATTTTTTGCAAACAGAACTCGTGATAAATTGAAGCCAAGAAATTAAAAAAAAATTAAAAAAAAACACGCTCTCCTGATATTATTATGATGTTTTGCATCCATACCAACAAACTTGCTGAAAAACACAAGCAAAAAAGCCGTCATAAAACGGGTTTTTCAGCCATATTGGACATTTGATCATTTAGAATGACACACTAACCCTCTAATTATTAAGTATTATTTTATATGAATGAACCAAATAGAAAAGAGGCCTGCTCTTTCTGATGTCACCATATCTTACAGTACATTAAATGAGCTACTTTCAGGGATTCTAAAAGGATGTGTGGCTTGCAGACCACTGTTTACGCTTCAGGTCAGCACAGTCATGATGAAGTGTTTTGCATGTTTAATGTATACTTATGGAAGAAAGTATACATTTTAGGGAAAATATATATATAAGAAATTAAGATGTTTGCACTAAACAAGGGACATTTGGGAATTTAATTGCCTAATGACAGTTGGTTCACTGATTGGCTTCTGGGAGGAAAACAGTGTTGATTTGTTGATCAACTGACACATTATTTTAAAGTCAGACATTACAACTTAAATTTTTGTCTTTAGATTTGTGTGCATGCCCATGTAGGAAAAAAAAGTGTTTTTAGGTGCTGAAAAATATGTTTGAAAGTTGAAAACATATATGCAAGAGTGCAATAACACTTGTAAAACCTTTCCTTAACACAAGCAGTTTTTAAAATTTTCGTAAAGTTTTTTTTTTTTTTTTTTTTACACAGGACCAAACTGGATTGGAAAAGCCCAAAACTATGCAACACTTTTCTTTCTTTCTTACTCTTTTACATGTATGCATGGACATAATTTTCCAGATGCTAGATATTCCATCATCACAATCAAAAAGATGATAAAAGGGTGTAAGTCTTAATTTAAACATGCCACATTGTGCTTTAGACAGTATAAGATGTCTGTGGTTTTCCAGGTATCTGTTGTAGCCACTCCTCCAGCTTGGGGGTTGCTGCCCAGAGTGCTCCAATTACCACAGGCACCACCATCACCTTCACCCTCCATGCTTTCTCCAGTTTTTCCTCCGAGTCCTTGGTATTTCTCCAGTTTCTCATGTTCCTTCTTCCTGATGTTACCATCACTTAGCAATGCCACATCCACCACAACGGCTTCCCTCCGTTCTATATCCACCATGTCTGGTTGGTTTGGCATTACCATCCTGTCGGTCTGGATCTGGAAGTCCCACAGGAATTTTTGTTTTTGGTGAAAGCAAAAACATGCATGTACTCCTGGCTCGGCTTTGTTAACAGGACGTGCGAGAAGGGTATGGTCAAGGGGATAGAAACTGTAAAAAGAAGCCACAAACAACACCTGGGGTAATAATTTCCCAACCACGGACACAAAGGACTGATTTTTGAGTTTTTCCCAGCAACCCCCACTACCTTATTTTACACAACGAAGACAGCCAATACGCATCAGAGGGACAGATCCTTTCCCGTGATGATAGAATTGCCTGGCTATAATAATAATTTGAATTTCACACCTTGCTGCCTCAGTGCGAGGGGATCACTGGAGCAATGGCATAAATTAGCCCCAGTGCACTGAGGTGATCGATGAGTGCACCAACCACCACCTATTGATCCCAGACAACCGCACATATACCCTGCATTTGTTCACTTTCAAGCACAACACATTTTTCTTCACTTAAACTTGGTAGTAGATGGTAAGAGGTGTGTTTATGTTCCTATTAGCAGTACTTGGTATCTGTACCATAGTATTGCAATGACTTGTGTCAGATCAGCTTGCTTTAAAAGACAAAATTAGTGTTAATATAAAGTTTTACAAATGCTTATTGGTCATTTCCAGAGGGGACACGCTAGCATGTCCACAGACAAACTGATAATATTCTGGATGTAAATAAAGCATAAAGTACATACACGACTGTTAATGCTACACACCAAAACAGAGTGCCCCCCCTATTTTTACAATTACAACCTAATAAATTCATATAAACATAAATCATTGCAACTTCCAAAATGCTCAATGTATAAACTAGTAGATTTGTGCCTCCACATTCACACCCCCATTTTTAAATCAATATTAGTATCAGTTTTGACAAAGATTCAGAAGTCATTCATACAAGCTTCTTTGAGCGTTGCAAAATTAACAAAAGCAATTTTTAAATGAATTCTTGAGCCCCTAAAAACTTTGGCCTTAGCCAAAATCTGCACCGTTTTCTTTACAGTGGCAAGAGGACATTCCTTGTTGTTGGAAAAGTCATTAATTTTACCCATTTAAAAATAAACAGTTTGAAATACAATTCTTTCATTTGTATTGGACTTCCACCTTTGCTGTTCTTACTTGCCACCCTTCTAAAATCTTTATATTATAATATTTTAGATCCTTTCCAGAGACATGTTGCCTACATCACTGCTGTAGGCTAAATTCAAGGTTGGACAATCTTATACCTCTAAGTTTTAAAGATTTAACAAATGACACCTAAGTGAATGAATCACAGAGACAAGTTTTTTTAAACAAAAATTGTTAGAAAGTTTACAATTCTTTACATCAACACAAATTGACTGGATTTCACACAAATTGACTAGATTTCACATATGAGAAAGGAATCTGTAAATACAGCTGCCCAAAGATGGGGTGTCATGGAACTACATTGGTGTGAGAACCCTCTCCCCACCATGCTTTCCTCCAGAGTGCATATTGTGCATGGTGGGAATAGTAGCACCATCTGCAATCTTGACCCACAATCAAGACCTATTTTTCCCCTAAAGAGAAAATGATGTGAGATATACCACAGACCAAGTGGTCCACAAAACACATTTCTTAGGTCACCATGGGTTCCTATGGATTAAAGACTGTGGAGTCTTGCATTTATACTTGTAGAAAGTGAAGAGAACTCAAAAGCAACTCACAAATTAACCCCAATTAACAAAGTTCTCCACTTGATCACTTCACTGGAATGAGCACATTTGAGAGCATGCTCAAAGAACTGACATTACAGTGTGTTCACAAACCACAAATAGAACATGTTTAAGTAAATAAATATTCATTAAATTCAAGAATTAAACACCCAAAATTCAAAATTGAGTGACACAGATGGGAGAGTCATGTCCCTTATGTGTGCAATTGTGATAAAAATGAAATCAGAGCCAAGACCTTTTTCTTAGTGTGAGGGTGTTAGATGCTGAAGAGTCAGTGAGAGTCACAAGGCAGATATTTATTTATTAAAAGATCAGTTGTAGCTTATCAGTACAGTGTGCATTGGTATCAAATATGTTTCAAATGTTGATGACTCCCCCTTCTTTCACAGATTTTCAAATCACCATCAGCTCAATCGGACTCCACACTTATCATAGGAAGGCACTTGATCCAGAACTTGACATGCTGCAGAGAACCTGCATGTTTAACAGTCAAAAAGTATTTTTAAAAAGTACAGTATGAATGATCTGGATCTCTTATGGTTGGTGCACCTATTACTCAATCATTTTAGCTGTCTCTATTTGCTCTGCTGTTTACCTTTCTTACTTTGATTTGGACGGTATCTTTAGTCAGTATACCCATCTTAAAAAAGTCAAAAGTGCTCATGTTCACTCTAATTTTCAGCGATACACTCTGAGGAAAAACACTTTTTCTGGTGAAAGCTGCATTTAATATTTGCTTAAAGACTGGGAACTTCTCTTCTTTCAAAGAGAATTGGCAATCATTGTGGACAACAAATATACTCCAGACCTACCAGCATGTGTTCTTCTAGAAACAACAAAATCAGTTATTTCTTATTCAACATATAAAAACCACAAATGAAAGAAATACATAAAAGAAGCCCTGAAAACTGCTTATGCAAAAACACATCCTGGAGGATCTGAGGAAATGAAAGTTTAATTTAAACAATATATCAACAACCAAGCAAACACAATTTAATATACAGACACTTTTACTAAAAAAAGACTCAAACAGTCAAATACATCTGGCAAATGCTTAGTTAATAAGGTAAAACCTAATAAAGAAAAAAATCACAATGTCATCCATTATTGACCAGGCATGACATGCAACACACGATCCAGATAAAATGAGCAACACATTTAAAGAGTTTACAAGAATTTGCTCTCATCCCAAAGGAATCAATTTAACTCTTGCATCAGCTCATTTATTACTAATATTACCCTACCAAGGTTAAATGAGGATCAAGTTTCAAGCTTTGACCTACCAGTCTCAGCGTCTGAGGTTTATGAAATGTTGCTGCTTACAACAAAGCTCACCCGTCTTACACAACTGGTACTTGTTTTCCATAACAATGACAAATATATGTAAAACAAACATCACCAACCAACATGAACTCAGCCACCATAATTTTTTCCCTCAAACCAGAGGAAGATCCATACTTCCAACTATCTTTAATCTTCTATCTTTCCTTCTCTCTTTAATCAATGTAGACCTTAAAATTATATGTAAATTACATGCAAAGAGGTTAGAAAGAGTTAGTCCTGAAATCATTTGCCCTGATCATACTGGATTTATTAAATGCAGACACGTAGCTACTAATGTTTGTAGACTTGTTAATGTAATACATTTTTCTTCTTAAAAAAAAAAAAATCATGAAACCACTATCTTCCTATTATATGCTGAAAAGGGATTTGAAAGGTTAAATTGAAGTCTCTGCTTGCTGTTCTTTATCAATTTTGGCTAAGTGAATCAACATATTATGTAACTGTTGAAGAATCAGCTTCCAAGTGCTTTGTTCTCGAAAAAGGAGCAAGACAGAGGTTCCCATTCTTCCCCTACATTGAATCACAGGCTGCAGCAACACAACAGTGTAAAGGTAAGGAGGGAATTAAAACAAACACAATCATCATAAAGTAAGTCCTTACGCAGATGATGCATTACTGTTCCTTTATGTTTCAAAATCTTGTGTTTGCAAAACATTGATATTGCTGTCAAATTTACATTCAACTTCGAAACATTGTTGTTATAACTAACCTGTATAACAGCAAATGTTGCCATAGATGTATAAACTTAACTAAAAAAAGATAGTCTCAATTGTCTGCCATGGTTAAAAACATACAGTATGATTTGGATCATTCAGGTTAAAACTCTCCACTGGACCGCAGATATTCTAGATATACTCAGACACCTGTCAGCATAAAAAAGTAACACATGCATGCCAAATGCATGCTATGTGGTCCTGCACATCTGTGCAGGTGCTCTGCAAACAAACACGTGTAGATCTGTCAGCCTGGCTAAACCGTTCAATCTCCGCCTTTGCTTTGGGTGCTCGGTGATATGAGTGCCTTGGATACAAAGGGGAAATAACTTCAAAACATATTTGGATAAATAAAAATAACATCAAAATAACTCAGTACATAAATGCTGATAAGCTACTGGATCATACCAGCTTTGCAAGTGTAAGCTAATTTATTAAGAATTTAGTCTCCCTGCTTCCTAGTGCGAACCTCACTATTTAGGGGAGCTGCTCTGGGTGCTCTGCTATGGGACTGTCCACAAATGTGAGGTAAATCAGGGTTGAGGTCTTTTGACATTCTCCTGGATGGGCACTTTGAGTCTAATCACTTTGTGAACCATGTGCTTTGTCCCATTAGGGTGGGCAGGGTGATCCAGGTTCCTCTGTTGGTTCCTCTATGATGAGGTGTTTGAGGGGTACTGGTAGGGCGGCAGGTCATCTGGGTGTTAGGGTTGTTGCTTGGTAGTGTAAGGGGACGTTACCATTGGGCAACCCTCTGTGGTGTTTGGCTGAATAGAGTGCTAACTGAGACCCACATGGGTAGCTCTAGTCCTGTAGGCCCCCTGGACTAGCCTCCTCTGGAGGCTTAGTGCTCAGATGTAGGAGCTTGGGGTGGACAGGTTGGTAGTCAGTGGACCCTGCCATGCTTTTGTTGCAATTTCTTGGCTTAAAGATCGTGTGCTTTAAACTTGCGGAGTGCTGGAAGATGGGCACTTCAAATGCTGTGAACTTCAGTTTTTAAATGCACATTAGACCCACATAGGGACTTTGGTCAGAGGGGGATTGAGCACCAATGTCAACAAACAGGAGTTGCACCTTTATGCACACGTCTACATACTGCACTAGGAGAGTGGTCACCAGTGATCCTCCATCCCTACCTCATCCCATTTTGGAGGGATCATGGCTGCTGTAAGCATAATCGAAACCATTGGAGCTCCTGTAATTTTTATTTTCAATTTTAATATTTTCTCTGTTTATATTCTTTTCTATATTCTGTATACCATTCCACACATGATCATTTCCCTTTTCTCCCACTCTTTTTTTTTTTTTTAACTCCTCTGTTTACAAAGCTGCTGGGTAGCTCGGTTGGTAAGGTGAGTGGCTACAATGCAGGAATCCAGGGTTCGATCCCCGGAGGGGGATAATTACCATATCAATGGCGAGCAATGAACATCACCCAGTGAGGGTCCTTAGGCAAGGCTCTTAACGCGACTGCCTCCCGAGCGCGGTTAGGCTGCAGCTCACCGCTCCCCAGGAGATGGGTCAAAATGTGGAGAAGAATTTCCCCATTGTGGGTTCAATAAATAAATTATATTTATATATTATATTATTATACATTTGCCTCACTCTCTACCTTTTATGTCCGCTCCAGAACTAACTTTAGTTTGAAATACAAAAGGGGTTTGAAATCCAAAAACAAAACTTGTTTAACTAAAACTGCAGTTTTAAAAAAATGTGACCAACCCAAGAGGATTTCAGTTTTCATTTGTTCATTTGCTGAACAAGGCAGGAAAAATACATACAAAATAAGAAAAGAAAATGTGACCAAGGATGTACACTTCTTACAAGTGTCCACACATAATATATCAGGTTACATTAGTGAGAAGACAACAGAGCAACAATGAGCCTTTTTTATGTTGGAAAATCTTATCTTCTAACATACTCTGCAATTTTAACATATAATTTTTAGTAACTATGGATTTTAAGGCAATTAAGTCATCCAATTTCAATAGATTGTATTACTGTGGCACCACTAAAAAACCTGGAGCAAAATCTAATTCTGATCCAAAACTTGCATCCTCAGTTTAAGAAAGTTAGACCACATTACTGTTTTTATCAAACCCTATTAGAAGCGCCTCTTTTTTCAGGAACACGATTTATCAGCTGAAGAGATCTGGAAGTGTGCTCTGCCATGAGCCGCTCAACTGGTTGTTTCAACATAAAAGCACAGAGCTCAGGTTGTGACCTCAAAAGAAGAGAATTTCCAAAAGAGAGGGAAAAAAAGAGCTTCCAGTTCTTTCTAAATCCTTTTGATAAGCTTTGAGAGCTGTCGCTATGAATGTGATACTTTTTCATTTGCAAAAAGAAAAAGAAGGGGGAAAAAAAGCCATCACGTCTAAGTGATGCAGCATGGTGTAACACCACTCTGCTACGATGTCGTGTTCTTCACTGGATCATGCTGGATCAGACCGCCTCATTTTCTCCACTCATTCATATTCCATACAGTCTCATTATCTGTCAGCAGACGGGCAACTTGTTGCACAATTTAGAGCCATTGCGTTGAACTGCGAAAAGCAGTGCTATATAGACATAGTTCTAGCCATATAATAATTATTTTTACCATCTCAGTCTGAAAGAAAAAAAAAACAGCCGAAGGGTACAAATTATTAAAAAAAATACATTTTCCAACTTCTCAGCCGCAGTGGACCGCATTCTCTTAGTGAATCAGAAGCAAACTCAGATTCTACCAATTGCATTAGTAAGGAACCAAGGGGGAAAAAAAAAGAAAATCACAGCAAAGTCAATTCTCCCACATAAAAACACAAAACCAAAAATGTTCATGCTGCTATTCTACCTTCCCCACTAATTTCCCGCTTCTGTAATCATTTCAGTATTCTGCTATCAAAGTGTCATTCTGCAGCAGACTGTCATTACCCTCATATCTTCCTTTTTAATGACATGTATAACATCAGTTTGGTCTGATATATGGTCCAGTTACAAGATGAAACAACACTTTGGAAATAAACGTACTCTGTGAATGGAATGTAAAGTCCAAGAAACCCTAACCAAAACTTTACAATCATTACACAAACTTCCCGTCTGATCCCAAGAGTTTTCCAAAAGCAAAAGGTAGTCCATGTGCAAGGAATAGTCACCAAAGGTACTTTCTGAGTCAGTAAAATGTGCAGCCAGTTGTAGGCTTCAGCTCACTGGCTTACAGGCTTCTGAGTGGTGATACCATATGGTTGCTCCTAATGAGGAGGTTCTTGGGTGCTAGTATCAGTATTCTGCTCTCACTTCCTCTCCCCACAGGAAGACACCGCCTCCCCTCTCATGAAGAATTCACAGCACATTGTTGGCCCACTTTGTAAAAGAAAGTCTTATTGAATCATTGGAGCCATAAAGCCGTTTCAGTAAATCCTCTGTGCACTGTGGGAAGCTTATTAGCCAAGCTCAGGCATTACAAAAGGATTTCAGAACGAGGAAAGCAATTTTCTAAAGCTCTGTATAGTTGTTAGTTTATTTCCCAATTCCTAACTTAAACCAGTTGTGCATCTTGAAAGAAAAATGGATTTAAACAATCGATTATAAATCACAAATTTTTGAAAAAGTATCAAACTCATTGCATGATAAAATCACAGAGCTTTACCAAGAATCAAACCTATATCCAATGTTTAGCCTCTTTGCTGTTGTTGCAAACAACATTTCTTTCTAACCTTTCAGAAAGGGCAGGTGACAAACATTTCCTCCAGGCCTCATGCTCAAAAACAAAACCAGTGGAATAAAAGGACTATGTTAAGCCAGATAACCATGTGGTGCACTACAGAGCTTGCTAGCAGGGTAGTCCTCTTCTTGGCTCACCAACAAGCTGCCAGCCCAGCCATGACATTAGGGGCTCTTCATCAATCTTAATGAGAACAACATCACCACAGGATTTTAACAATGCCACTCACACAAACACACACTGGTTGTTCAAGCGATACACTAATGTAACAATTGAATAACAAGATGTCATACAAAGGGAATGTTTAAGAAAATGTAAGAAACTATACTTTGACAACTATTTTTACACCAATAAATGCATGTGCTACAAAAAAAACAACAACAAAAAAACTAAAAATAAAAATCCCATACTTACTTTTTAAGGTGTGTTTTAGGACCTACAACAGGAATCTTGTAAAGCTATAACCTATGTGTTTATTTAGGAACTTTTTCATCATGTACAATAGACCAGCCTCAACAATATTCAAAAGTCAAATTGGAAATCCTAACTTGTCAACTTAGCAAAAACTATTTGCTTCAACACAAGCGAAATTTTTATCTACATTAGGTAAAGTTTTGTGTTCTAGTTAGAAATATTTTTTAGTAGTGGCACAAATATCGCACCACACTTTTCTCTGGGGTGGTTCTTGCTAAATTTGAAAATTGGAGTGACCTGTGAAAAAAAAAAAAAACAATACAAATAAAACCCTTTCGTTTCTGTTTAAAGCTTAATGGTTTCCTGTAACCTGAGAGTTTTATGATGTGCTCCAGAAGGGTTTTGACATATTTTAAAGACTGTTCAAGTGTTCCTTTAAAACCTTAACTATAAAGTATTATTTTGTGTAAATTTTCTTAACATTAAGAGTCTTAACATGAATCACTAAACAAAATAAATGATAATAACAGGAATTTCTTACAAATATATTTTTTTCAATCATTTTAAACACAAAACTTTTTCCTTATCTAGCGGAAATGTTAACAGTGGCTTTTAATTTAAGACACTTAAAGCAAACCTGCTCTCAGATGAGTGAATCTTAATTACATTTATACCAGTACTTATGATTACAACGAGTTTTTCTTTTACATCATTCATAAAATACAAGAGACATTTGTTTCAAACATAGGGTTTGGTGTTTAAAAAAAAGCTTTTCAACAATAACAGTTCCAAATAATTTAGTATATTTTTGGCATAAATCAAAATCACTCCTCTCTTTTTTAAAAGAGAAAAAAAAAACACTACTAACATGCAGAAGGTTTGAGATTGGGTCTCTGGCACGTGCTCGGAGCAAATGGCTTTCAACTGGAGCAGGTTGACATTGTTCAGCACCAAATGTGAACAAATTAAATGAGGCAATTAAAAAGTGAATAAGCCAGCGTTGATAATTGCGACCTGATATGCCAGCAGCAATCATAATGAAGCTGCTTGGTAATGCTCCACCAGCAACCACAAGATAGCGCATGTGTGTGCCGATCACATGGCACTTTGCTTGAATGCTGAAATCATTGTCTACAAACACTTATCCTCGCCTTCAGGGTGCAGTTTTAGAGTGCGTCTGTTAGGATTCGGCAGTGTTTTTGTGTGTTAGTCTGTGTGCGGTGAGACGGCATGTGACAAATTAGGAAAAAGGAAAAACGATTAGAAAAATCACAACACAAACTAAAAATCGGAACTATAGAAAGGACATGATGATCATAATGACCCACACATACACACACACACAAGGGTGAAAAAAAATGAGAGAAGGCAGCCTGGCAGAAAATTGAGACGGTCATCCATTCCTGAGTCTCCCCCATCCCTCTGGGTTTATGGCCCATGAAGCCTCTTGTCATTGTGACTCGCAGGAGAGCCAAGTTAACTGGGCCTGTCCTTGCCCTACCAGCACAAGAAATATTCCTCTTCATCAATGACCCACCTTAGAGACAGCAGCTGAGGTGTGCACAATTTTCCAGTATGCCAAAAAAAAGAAAAAAGATTAAAAATCACTTACTGCAGCAGCCAAACCTGCTTCTTATGATTGTTTGTTTGGGTGAAAACAAATAACAGTCAAGCAGTGAGTCATACGCATGCATGAGCCTGCAGTTCATTTTATGTCAAATTGAAGAAAGAGTTTGTATCTGGTCTTTTGCATTTATCAATGATTACAAAAATGTTGGCCATCTTTTAAAAATTCAGCCTACAGATATTTGTCATTTTTAAATAAATTTGTGACATTACAATGCCTAATATTTAAATATTGTATGGTGAAAAAGGCAGTGAACAGAAAATAACCTTTAACCTATAAGAACCCATGGTGACATAAGTGTAACAGAAACACATCAACATTGTGTTCTGTGGTCCACTTGCCCTGTGGTATAACTACACATTTTTCAGGAAAATGGGTCTGGGTTCTTATGGATTAAGTTCCGTTTTGACCTTGGAGCTCCTGTTAGGCTGTCTATTCCTAGAAAACCTCCAAAGGGAGGCATCCTCTGGGAACCTCACAGGAAGCCTTAGCCAGCTTGTGCCTCTTAATATGAAGAGGTCTACTTGAAAACTCCAAGATTTCTCAACTTCTCACATGATTTTTGAAGAAAAGCCCTCCTGCTGATCACTTTTTTTTGTAGTTTGCAGTAATTATCTAGTTCGTCACTAAAGCTTTGTGAGAGAAATATGTTTACCTCTAGAAAAACAACACTGCTGGAGCAGCATCCATAAACCAATCCATCCATTTTCAAAATCCACTATATCCCTTTTGGGGTTCCGGTTGGTGTTTGGCGAAGGCGGGTTACACCCTGGACAGGTCGTCACTCTGTCACAGGCATCAATAGAGCCATATTTTTCCTTTTTAATCATCTTAGATCTTGTACGTTTCAGATGTTTGATGCTCCTCCTCAGATCACCCCACTGTTTTCATTCACTAACAAAGATTTTAACCCATGGAACCTTTACACTTTATAGAACTTTTCTTTACACATTTTTTTTCTTCTTTCTATCAAATTGAACTGTTTTAAAGATGCAACAATGGTACACATAGAATTTATGTATTTTCCGTTATGGGTGTGAAATGTATGGAGGATCCACTTCTTACAACCACGTCTTCTTTTTGGGATCCTTAGATTCTGCTGGTTGTCAGCAGAGCAGGCTTAGCTGGATAAAAAAAATAAAAATAAAAATAAAAATAAAAAAAACGACCATGCATGCCCTCTCTCCTATAGAAAATTTAGAATGGCCAATTAAAGATAAATGTTTTGTGCAATACACAAAAAATGTGGAAACCACACATACAGAAGGCCAGGGTGCGAGTCAAGCTAGATTCTCAATGCCATCAGGAAACAGTGAGAAACACCACAGCATCTTGTAGTTTCATCAGATCCATTGTTTAAAGCAAACACGCATAAGATAACAAGGACACAAACAAACAAACAAACCAAAAACTATGTATTAGCAATCACTGGGATTATTTCAAGATCCTTGTCTTGTTTGGCAAAGAAAAGTAATGTTTGTTTTGCTGTTTGATGATATTTGAAATAAATGTACAAAAAATATATACAGTAGGAACTTGCAATTTTCAAAATAAAGTTTAATCCAGAACGGTTTTTGCTGCGTTGATGCTTGTCTGTTTGTGTTTCCTTTTATGTAACGGTTGCTGTGCAAAAAAAAAGTAACCTTAATCTTAACAGACCTGCTAAACCAGTTCTCTGACTCCAGTGTGGGTTTACAAAAAAAGCCTTCCACTGCTGCCTTTAAAATAAAAAAATAAATAATAAAAAAAGAGTTTTTGTTTTTCCCCAACATGAAAAATGCTGAAGACAATGTGTAATTTGCAGAACACCTCTTAAAACTCAGTCACATCACGGTTGGTGCTGCGTCTATCATCCTTGCTACACTGCAGCAGTAAACAATCTGGCCTTGAAAATCTCTGTTTTCAAGCCTCCCACTTTCACACACTCTCAATCTCCTCTACTGTCACAGGGGATGTGGGCAGTCAGAGCTGGCCGACTGCCATGAAGTCCCACTCTGTTTATCTGTTTGTAATCACTGCCTTTCCTCTGCAAGGACAAATGGAATCCAATCAGTCTAGCTAAGGAATGACAGGGTCAGGGGGCTGAATCACTTGCCGCCTATCTATTTGTCGCTGGTGTCAAAGTGGTGCGGTGGTCCAACACGTTACAGGGGCAACATATCAGTTTGGTGTGTCAGTGATGACAGCAGGAGAGTGGGCAGGATGGACAGAGGAAAGCAAGGAAAAGGAAGGAGCAGATTATCAGGAAAAGTGCTACCAACTTTATGGAAAACAAATTCTAGTTGCAAAAGAGCACAGACTCAAATGAGACAATTACATCTAAAAAATACCATAATTAGTTCATTTGACATTCAAAATGAGAAGTACAAATCAGAGGTATTCAAACAGAAAATGATGGCAGCGTGTTTGAGCAAACAGTCATTTATACTCAAGCTTAAGTCATTACAAAAGAGGTCTGCTGGATGCAGGAGCATGTAAAGCCCCATTGGATAAATCTTCTCAATGTCACCTCTATTAACAGCTTCCAAGGCATCTGAGTGTGAAATGAGAAATGTTTATGCATGTGACAAAGAAGGGGGTAGAGGGGTGACTTAATTACTCCATACCTGTAAAAATCTTTATAAAAAATACAAAGTGCATTTGGTCAGGTGTTGGACCACAAAATTTTGGCAAATGTTGAAAGGTTCATCTTTCTGGGCTTCACAACTCCTGAACCAATGGCAGCATTATAGGCAGCAAGCATTGATAATTAGCTTACTATGAGCAGTCAATATGCACCCATGAGATTTAAGAGGCTATAACCAAACGCTTTGTGACTGCCTGCCCTCCTGACAGACTGCAAACAGGTAAATAAATCACCTAGATCTCCGTGTCCAAGTGACGTTGCCAAGAATGTTAGAAAAAAGAAAGAAAAAAAAAAACCTAAGGGCAAACAGGCAAACGTTTTATAGACTTTTATTAAGAATTTTTTCCCCTAAAGGTATCCCAACTTTGCATCAATGACGCTTCAATACCTTGAACTGCAGATACTTTTATTTTGAAAAGCATATATATCAGTGGAAAAAAAAAAGAAAAAATAGAGCTTTATGTATAATGCAACATACTGCTGGGCAAATATTACTGTGTGCAGGTACTGTGGGTTTGATTGCATGTGACGGCATTTATTAATAGGACAGTGGCTGTAGACGCTTTACAGGTGTGCACATTGTGACTTTCATGCACTATTGCATTTCTATTTATGCAAGTTTCCATTGTCAGAATATACCGTTCAAAAATCGAAATAGAAATGGGCTTCCATGTTGGCTTCCATTTCATTTTCCACTTTGAGTTTTATTCGTGTCATTTTATGTCTCTTTTTGTTAGGTGTGAGTGTCCAGGAGGGTTGAGAGCCTTATGTGTGTTTTTTAATTTGTTTTCAACCTGAAAAGCAGTTTGTGTTGCTCCTGCATGAAAAATGCCTTAATTCAAATTCAAACTTCATTTATAATCACTAGCAAAAAATTTGTATTTTTTTATTTCTACACAATGTTAAAAATCAGGCATATTTTAGAGCATAAACGTATGTGGAGTTTCAATAAACAGCTCTTGAAAATGAAAGATGGCAAATCCATGTTATTCTTAAGTGTTGAAAACCTTAGAAATTTAAGAATATCTGACTGGAAACTGACAAAAGAAACAACACACAAACCTCAATGCATCTCCTCACATTTCCCTTTTTGTTTAGCATTTGTGTGTTTCAATGGGTGCCCTGTCATCATGCAGCTGTGTTATTCTACACATTTTCACTGACTGCAGAGGAATACAATGTGACTAAAGATGCAGTGACACACCACCACTTTATTTTTTCGCAAAAAATGTTATGTGAGGCTCTGGTATGAAGTAAGCTACTGTTGGCAAAGTCTAAAAAGTGTCATTCTTCCCTACTGGCTTTTTTCTCACAGGGATGTTCTTTTTGAACATAAACAACAACAAAGTGGCTTGTTTCTATGTAAAGCATAATACATATTTAACAACAAAATAAATCTGATTGTTCACTTATGTGGTTGCTCATGGAAGCTGGTTTTAGGCAACATTATAAGAGTTCTGTTTGTTCACATACAGTTCTGGAAAGTTCCCAAGATAGAATTAATGGCGTAGCTGGTAAACCAATTGCTCCAGGACAGTCATCCTGGCCCTTTCTCCTTAATTCATTGTTATTAAGACTAATATTTGCAACTTTAATTGTTTTTACAGACCCACTCCAATGAAAATTGCATTTTTGGTTTTTGTTCTTGTTGCCTTTTTCTGATGAAAGAGGACATATGTACAGAGAATTGAGCTTAAAATTACATTTCTGAGGATTTCATTATTCATCATTCAGTAGACAAAGAAAATGTAGTCTAAAAAAGATTGTATTTGTCACGTAGAAAATACGCTGGGCGGGCCACAGGCTCCCTGCTCCGTTCAAGTCTGATGCATCAGTTACAGACGACTAGATCCATGTATGTCTTCATTTCCCTCGCCTGCGCTGGCATCCGCTTTAAAACTGTAGTGTGGGGTTGTGACCGAAAGCTAGTGGGAGAGCGCGCAGAGAGATGGATGAGAGAAAGCTTGGGAGGGCTTACTCAGTCCCGCCCACAACTTCAAGGTGAATTTCTAATGAACTCCTGCCATTGCAGTAACTATAATCAGAAACTGTAGTCCTAGAAAATGACACAGGTTGTTGGATTTTAGCTAAAAACGGCATAATAATAATTAAAAGATCACTATAAAAGCTTTTACAAGACAGCAAAAGATGATCCAAGTTGTTTCAATTGCAACGTTTTTCATCAAATGTGTTCAGATTTCCCAACAATTTAACACTGGACTTAGCAAAAGAGGAAAAGTTTTATTTCATAATTTACAACAATTTTAAACACCATCCTTATCCTCTGATTTGGAGGGTTATGAGAAAGATCAGAAGATTTTTACAAAATGTCATGATTGAAAGAGTGCAATGTATACACCTGAAAACACACGCTGTAAAAACACACATTATTAAAAATGGTGCATTAAAGGAACAACAGCAAAATACATGTCACTCTGAAACAATCGAACGACACAAATATTTAGGCAAGTAATCAGCACCAGCTGCTCATGTCACACCATTGAAAAAGTGTGTCAAAGCAAGCTGTAGTGAAGTTTCATTGTTGCTGGAAACATGTTTTTGTTGTCATTTCTTCCATTCAAAGTAAGCTTTTTTTTTTTTTTAATTTTCATGTCTCTCGTCCATTCATAGCTCTCCTAATTACCCTAATGGGATGTGAGATTTGTGGTTTTAATTTGCGATTTTTGCAGCGCGTGTTGTTAAAGTAATAAAGAGAGTGTCTGTTTACCTGCATTTGTGACAGCCTGATTATTTTCATTGTTTACACTTCAGGCTAAGCTTAACTTTTTTATTTAGCTATTGTGAATTTTACAGCCTTTACAAATCTAGTGAGCCCCATAGGGGGGAAAAAAACAAACAAACAAAAAAAAAAACACTATTCTCAGAATTATCAATGAATCTTTCAGTCTCAGTCAAGGCATTCATATCAGCACCTGGAGGCCACAATTAAAATGCACACGAGCATATTGATCTAACTTTTGAAAGTCCCATAAAGAGAAACATCAGTCCATCAAGTTGTGTTTGTTCACTTTGTAACGTCATGAATTGTGAGCACTGATGCCAGTCATATGAGAGGCAGGCTTTAGGCTGATGTGCAGGTTGGTTGGAACAGATAAGAAGCGGTGTCATATTACAGCAATACTGTGAGAAGAACAAGATAACCCTGACCGACTTTACAGGATGTGAAAAAAGTTGTGCGTTATCATTTCATTTCCGAGATGAGGGGAAGGGATGGCTGGAGGGTGGAGGTGAAGAATTAGGAAGGCACAGATGGAGACAGGGCAAATCCATGCTGTTGGCAATGAGCAAACATGATGATTGGTGTTAGGATGAAAAATGACAAAAGAAAAGAAGATAGAAGGCATTGCATGGTACATGTGGTGATGCAAAAAAAAATATATAGAAAAAAATAAAAATAGAAGTGCAAAAACCAAGGAACATCAAAACTGTCAATGGACAAATTAAAAAAAATAAATGCTCATTTTTTTCCTGGGGATTCCTTGCTCTCCACCCCTCTGGTTCATAGTCACAACCTGGCACTTGTAGGGAGACATTTACTATACCCGTGTGTTGATTTGGAACATGGATGTCAGCATGATGGTCACTTTAAAGTCCCACGCCGATCATTTTAAAAAAATATATATATATATATTATGAAATTGTTCCCAGTGGTCTTTTAATTATAAGTACGTCACTTTACTCAGATTTACCCTGGTCCATTTGTGGTGCGTCTCTGCTGCATTGCGCTGACAATAAAAATATGGATATTTATGAATTAATTGAAAGGTTTATGTCACCGTCACAACTCTGTTTGATGTCAGTCCCTACGCAACGCAAGCTATATGCAGGAGTTCCATTTCCAGTCCATTGGTGCGTCAATATTGTGGCAAAAAGCCGGAGAATTGGGAAACAGGTGCAGATTTCAAAATAAAAACGTTCTTTCTACTTTCAAAATAAAACTTCATAAAAATATTTGGTAACTTGCCCTATGAAATAACACACGTTAACACCTCAAATAACACTGGCAATTTAATTTTGGAAGTACAAAAACATACAGGTAATAATATCCTTTATGACACAAAATGTGTTTTACAAGGACCAGGTAAAGAAGGAGAGGAAATGGGGCCTGATTGCTTAAATTTTAGATGTTGGTGACACGGGGAAAGCCAGGAGTGAGGGGTAACGGACTGGAGCCAACGCAAATTAACCGACAGTCGTGAGACGGACTCCTCACCCAACGCAACTGAGACACACCAAAGACGGACCTGTATACATCTGGAGAAAGCCTACCCCCATTTCCCATCATCCATCTGTTTACACACTGTCCCGCCAGTTTACAGCCCTTCACAACCCCAACCTAAAATTACCAGACAAATGGCAAGCAATGTTGAAACTGTACAGATGTACAGCTTTGAGCCAGATGTCAGCTCGGATGAGGAAAACGAAGAACTACATTTGTCTGCAGGTGGATGCAAAGTTGGAGCGGAGAAGGGAGTCGCTATGTCCATCCCCAAAACTATTTAAATAAAGAAATATTCTCTGTGTCCACCATCATGAGAAAATGCCACAAAAACATGTTAAAAACATCAAATTTTCATTGTAATGGGTCTTTCATTTACAGGTTAATAATTCAACATGAACAAAACCCTTTTTTCAGCTCACATATAGAAACATCCATCAGATGTATTTGTGATATTTAGAATCTGGGACAATATTCATTTTATTGAACTGTAATGTCAGAACCCTGAAAATCTGCCAAAATGTTTTTGTATGCAACACTTGTACATCTTGTAGCTCTAGAACAGTGTATGATGCCATGTCTGATGCAAATTTATATAGAAAATTAACTGAGACTCAGAACACGCATAACTTGCAATTACATCATGTTGCTGGTGAGGGAAGTGACAGAGAATACTGATTGCATGGCTTCTTACTTTGGCATGCAATCACAGTCATTTATTTTCTTCTCTTTTTTTTTTTTTAATGGCCAGTGGCGGTGATCGTAACTGTTTGTAATCAAACTGAGCACAACTAGTCAGCCTCTAAAGTTACACTTGTAACCCCCACATCATCATAGACAACTTGGATGGATCATTTTGATTGGCTTAAAAAATCCCCATACTCAGAAGTAATGACCACATTAATCAATCAGAGGAAGTTAATGAATCACTGATTGTCCCACATTGATCCTTTACTCTTGGTAATAATCTCAATTACTTTTTTTTAAATTATTAATTGTGTGACTTTAACATATGTTTTTCTTCTGTTTTGGCCCATGATCCTACAATAGAACATATTAGGTTTCAAAAAAAGATTTCTATCTGAAATTCTTGATATTTCGCAGTACATGACTGCTGGATTGGTTTAGTTAGTGAGGTACTTTGAATCTAAAAAAATACCAACACTAATATATTTGATCATACAAAAGCTTTGATCATTAAAAGCATAAATGATATGTCCCCATAGTAACAAATCTAGTCAAGTAGAGATAAAATGTTTCAAAGGAGGTTCAAAGACACTAAAAAAAAAAATCTCTAAAAGGTTTTTTGGTTAAATGTAATCACAAAGATGATTTGCCACAAATGTCAACTTTCAGAAAAAAACATTTTTTCCCAAAGATTCTCACCCAGCAATTATATTTTTAAATATATTTATTTAAAGAAAAAGTCAACAATATTACTGTTGTTAGTAAAAATTTTTAAATAGTAAAAAATGTTATAATGAACAAGCAACATATAGGATTTGGATTACATTTTTTCTCTTTGTAATCCTTCCATCCAACCATTTTCTAAACCCGTTTTGTCCCTTTCAGGGTCACGGGGCTGCCGGAGCCTAACCGGTCACTCGTGGGCGAAGGCAGGGGACACCCTGGACAGGTCGCCAGTCTGTCGCAATCACACACCAAGGACATCACACACACAGACTTCCACTCACACCTAGGGGCAATTTAGAGTAACCAATTAACCCATGAAGCATGCTTTTGGACAGTGGAAGGAAGCCGAAGTCCCCGCAGAAAACCCACGCATGCACGGGGAGAACATGCAAACTCCACCAAAAAATGTCCCCCGGCTGGAACTTGAACTAGGGACGTCGTCCTGAGACAAGAGCGCTAACCACTCAACCACTGCACAGTGGTGTAGGGTTTTCTCTCAGTTTAACATTATTGTGAACTCGAAAAATATATTTAACCTTGGAGAACCATATAGAGTCAAATTTGGCCCTCCGATTTTTTTAGTGTAATTATTATTATTTTTTTTTTTTGCTGTTTCTAATTGCTGCTTCCGCAAATGAACAAACAAAAACCAAATGTATATAAGTAACTTTAAAAACCCCTGAAGAAAATTGTAGTTCACTGGGGTTAAAAAACAAAACAAAGAAACCTCTACTCCCACCTCTACTGACTTTTGCATCAATTATGACAAATAGACAAAGTGATGAAGTCAGTAGCAGAGAGGTGGACTCCAGTTAAATATTCAGAGACTTGAGACTTGACTTGGGACATAACATCAGGGACTTGAGGATTGGCTTTGAAAAACGGACACCAGCTGCCTGTTATTGAGTTCCTGCATTTAGGGGTAGTTCAAAAGTAGTTTAATGTCATTTTAGGACAAATAAATAATTAATTTAAAAATAAGTTAAGACTTGAGACTTGCTTTGAAATTCCAGCTTAAGACTTGTGATTTTATACTTGGATTTTTCATCAGGGACTTGACTTGAACTGAAGTGAACTTGGAGTTTTCACTACAGCCTTCCGACCTGACTTGTATTTGCAAAAGGTGACCTGCAAGCATCTCTGCTCAGTAGTCAGTCAATATGACAAAAATCTTAACAATTTGGAGTATGGTGATGCTTTTAAATTCCCTTTCTTCTATTAATTTTGCTCATTTTGTCACTGAGGGTTGAATCAACGTCCTTTTAAAAGCCAACTCTCAACATAAAAACACAGTATGCTTTCACAGAGAATCAAAATCAGGTCACCCGTGCAAATGTATTCATTATTCAGAAGTTTCTGTTGCTTTGAATTAGAATTGAGGTTTTCGTCTTCATTAGTGATCCAGTCGGGTTAACAGCACCAGAAATTCTCTCTAAAGTCATGTCTTGGAGAAAACTGGCGAGAAACACTAGGAACTTCTTCTCAAATTCAACGGACATCAGAGACGGTCCTTCACACAGCTGAGGTGGCAAAACGTGACAACCGCACAGACTTCATACAGCAGTGAAGCGGCCTCTAAAAGGCAAACAATAAAACCCCAACAAAATGTGTGTTTTCCTGAGAAATAAGTTAATACAGTGCCTTGAAAGAAGTATTTTTCAAAGCTGGCAGAGGAAAGTGAAGTGAGAGATCAGGTTGTTTTATTTATTTATTTATTTATTTAGTACTTGGAGTTTCCTTGAAAACCTCATGCAGCTGGATTGCTTTTAGCTCCCTAGGCACTTGATCTAAAAATGTTGTGGTGAAAGAGCCCAGCTCTCTTCTACACACATCAAGAAATCTCTTAGCTTCATTGTTTGTATGCTTACAACACTTGGCACCAATCCTCAGATAATACTAAGAATTTTATCTTAAAAAAAAGAACAGTCAAAAGCTGTAAGAATATATATTAAAAGGTAAATAACACATCCAATTGCTGCTGTGCTGTTGTTGGGGAGGGAATTAATGCCTGGTATACAGTATAAACACATTAAGTTTACTTATTGGCATTTAATTAAGATGCAAAAGGAATGAATATAACAATAGGGATAGTGGATTTTTATTTTTCAACATTGCTACCCGATTAAAAGAAACATCAAGGTATTTTAACTATTAACATTTATTTCAAGAGGTTTGAATGAAGGCAATTTTTAAAACAAATTAGAATTTGGTAGACTTCATTTGTGAAGTTTTGTGTTGAAATTTGTCATCTGGGTAGAGAAAGGGTAATATATGTAATGTCTATATTGTGATTATTAAATATGTCTAAAAAGTATCTAAAAACGTAAAAACCGATACAACGAAAAAAAAAAAAGAAAATAGGCCTTGTGGTAGAGTGTCCGCCCTGTGACTGGAAGGTTGTGGCTTCAAATCCAGGCTGAGTCTCTAAAAATGGGAACCAATGCCTCTCTGCTTGACACTCAGCATTGGATTGGGGGGTAAAACCACCAAATGGTTCCCGAGCGCGGCAGTGTCTGCAGCTCACCACTCCCCCAGGTGATGGGTTAAATGCGGAGAGCAAATTACACACACACACACACACACACACACACACGTGTGTGAAATTTAACTGTTTTCCCTCTTTTTGAGTAAATAGAAGACAAGAGTTAAACAAGTCTATGACCGACAGGGAAAGAAAGCGAATAAAACAAACAATGTGTAAATAAAATAAAAATAAAAAAATAAAAAGTTCAGCCATTTAGTAATGAGCAAACAAGACTTTACTATTAGTTTTTACACTTAAACAAATCTAGAGTGGCACTTTTCATTAAGTTATTAACCAAAAACTAAAGTGTTACAAAAAAAAAAAAGGAAGTTGTGATGATAGACCAAGATGAGCCCTTTTCCTCCCTTCAACATGAAGAAACAAACACTGACTAATTAACAGATGAACCTAATGAGGGTCAATGATCCACAACGCTTCTATAGATCAACTTTGATGGAAATCTCAGCTACCCCTGGTATTGGGAAAAGCTGTGGCATTTAGAAGGAAAACACTGAAGTCCCATCAGTCATAGAGAGCAGGAACTCAAAGCATCAGCAAAGACTAATGGGTCATGTCAAACAACCAAACTACCCATTTACTAAGTCTGTACATAAAACCATACTCGTGTCAGATGTGAATTTAAAAAATTAGACAGTGTTTGACTTCTTCGAAAACACACCTACATTACTACCATTTCATGAATGAAAAGAAGCACAGAAACTTCTGTAAGGTGACAATCATGACCAAAGGATATGCAAATTAGGCAGCTAGACTTTGCTGCATTCATAGAGGGGGAGTATGCACCAAGCCTTTTAAGCAGATTTACAAAAGCAAAGGTGTGAACATTTAATATTACACAGAGGAGTTCTCTGGAAAGCACAACAGAGCAGTAGTCTAGAATTGATTTCCCCATGTGAATGTTTAAACAATCAACTACAGGAGCACAGCATGTTACTTTACTTAACCTCTAGTGTTTGCTGCTTTCTTACAGACACATATTGATTATTGGGGTAACTAACGTGTTGATTCATGCACACAAACTCAGACACACTTACAGATCTGTGTCTCTACAAAGATTTATACCATCACACAACTAGGAACAGATCAGAACAGATCAGATTTGCATCGACACCAGCATTCCGCTTCAAGTCAACAAGTGAAAGCTGACTTGATTTTGGTGTGACAATATCTCTTACTCTCAGAAGACTTCTTTGCACCAACCACCTCTGATATTTCTGTGTTATCTGGAAAATGGATCTGATTAATTCAGAGTAATGTCACACTAGTGCCAGCCTTTGGATCTGCTTTCCTCTGACTCTTTGAACCTAAGCTGTAATGAAAACCTGGAACCTGCAGGCTTCATTGCTAATGGTTAAAAAACAGGTATATGAACAAAAAATAATTGTGGTTAATTTTGAAAGCCAGCTTTTCATGAAGAAATGGTTCAGTTTTGGGTCTAAAAAAAAAGGATGAAATCAACAAAAATGTGGTTTTTGTTTATATGACATTATGCTTTTTTCTGTTGAGTCCTAAATAAGTTGGAAAGCTAACATCTACTTGTGATACGTGTACTATGGCTTTGGCAAAGAGGCTCCAAAAAAATCATCTAAACCTAGGATAGTGAAGTTCCCTTCAATAAAACTCCTTCTTTAAAGGTTTAATGGCATCCTTGCTCTAACCTTAATATGCAGAAACTGGACCAATTTAGCGTCATAATGCCTAGCCGGGGACAAACCACAATTATTCATTTCTCCTCTTTGGTCAATTTTCAAACGGTTAGCACTTCTGTGGATCCATAAGTTGCTATCAAATGAGAGTTTTTGATTGGGTAAAATTCAACTTGTTAACCTGCAACCCAATGAACACATGTTTTGTACATAGAGCTCCAAAACTGTCATAGAAACTTGCTTAGTGATGCTTGAACGTGATAGTTTTGAACATTGAAGCCTGAAACACACAAATACATGCGTTTTCACAGACTTCATTGAAAGTGGTCGTTTGAACGCCAAAGGCGTTGTAAAGGTAGCTTTACAGGTAAGCTTGTTTTGGAACACAGAATGTTTAGCTTCTAATTTTTCATATTTTAATTGGAACACAGAAGTCACCTTACACAGTAGGACCTCTAAATGGTCTAGAAAAATGAATGTCTTTGATCTCTTTTGTGTAAGATGGCTTCTCTTCTCAGCTTCGGAAACCCTACATAAGACACTTCAATCAACAAAAGCATTGTTCAGTACTACTGTTCTGTCATTTGACCCTGAATTGCATACTGAGTGTACCCTTTCCCCGCTGAAGACGAAAACACTGATGATGTTAGTGGATGTTAGCAGGTTTCATTGATCAAAGTTGAGCTTCTAAGATGTCGTCATACATCAAAGTCAAGGTTTCATACAGTTCTCATAAATCAAAATCAATATTCTAGAGACTGGTGCTCTTGTCAGTTGCTGAGTTTCCTCTGCGATGCTTTTATGGATAAATAATGCATTTTAAAAAAATAATGTCAGGGGAGATTTTTCCTTTGCAGTTTTAAGCAAACCTGACGAGAATGAAAGGAAGGCGGCTAAAACTAATGTTGTGTACATGTTTAAAGACATGCAAGAGGTCATGAAGCATTGTGTAATTTGTTCAACTAGTAAAACATCATTATAAAGTTATATTTTACTATTTACAAATATGGAGAATTTTTTATGGTTTTACTGCCTGTTAATATTTTTTCTTTTTTTTTCTACATCTTTTAAAAGATATTCGATTACCAATTTAACCATACAAATGATTCCTATATTAACTGATTGCGTTGTGCAAGAGTTCATGGCTGCTTTGCATAGTTTAGTCAGAACATGTTACCTTAACGCACACGCTGCTCTTTTCATAAATTGAAAGGGTGGATGCAAAAAAAAAAAAAAAAATGATAGCAGCCCAGCTGTACAAATGCTCCTGCTGCAAAGTACACTGTCTAGACAGCACAGCCACAAAGGAAAAGGAATTTCTGTCTCTGTACAAATCATAACAAATCACTTTGCCCTAGACACGGGAGCACAGGCAATATAGGCTTTGAAAACTGTGAAGGTTGAGTACAAATCACGGGTTGAGAAATAAAAACAAAAAGTCTCTTCGGGGTTCTGTGAATCTATGCGTCTGAAAAAGTGCACGCAGCTCTCTGAACCCCCGAGGGACTGTAAACATGCAGGTGCAAGAGAAGGATGCTCACATGCATGTGTATTCTTCAACAAGTGTCTGCTTGTTTCCATAAAACGGCATCACAGCATCATGCTATTAATGTTGTGGCATTGACATCCTCTCCAACTAACATAGGCGCACCAACTTCCACACACACAACGTCCAGAAACAACCCAAAACACACAAGTTCTCCCTGCCCTCCCTTGGGATTCTGCTCTAATGCTGCGTTGGTGCCGTGGGCAGAGCCTGGTGGGCCTCATCCATTTCCCCACGAGCCCCTCCTCTCCCTTTGCCATCTGCAGCATCATCTGCTCCTGTATTCTAACACATATTCAACACACAGTGAATAACTTCAGACCTCCTGTGAATTTTATTACACAGCATCCCGCAGCATAAAAAGAAGAGGGTGGCCATTAGAACAGGATAAGCCAATGAGTGTGAATGTAATAAAATCTCTTAAGTGTTACATTTTGTGTTTGATGGCACCATATAATTTTGTTTGCTGCTCTGCATTTCAAGAGTCAGTGCAGCGTTTCCGACATAGGCCAATTCATCTTGATGAACCCGATACAGAAAATAAAGGAAAGTTAACATCTTTGAAAAGTTTGAGATAAGATATTAAATGACTGGTTAAAGGCTGCAAAACAACTCACAAATGTAGGTGGCATTAACAGATGATTTAGGAACATTGAGGTAGTGGGTTGAGCCATAGGCATTGCTGTCCTTCTTGTAGATGACCCATCTTAAAAGTTATGACAGATGGACAGGGACATTAGATTAAATTAGATTTAGTGAAAGTATAAGATAAAAACTTAGATCAGACAGATTTACTCTTTTTTTTTTTTTTTTTTTTTCCGAGGGAGAGTAAATGGTCCAAACGGATTTTGTTTCTTCTTTCCAGTCAGGAATTTAAAAGGAAATAAATCAAATGATATTAATATATCTGTTTATCTAATTTATCTTATTTTTTCTGAAAATACTAATGAAATAATTAATTACAATTAGAAAAATATGTAATTTTTTTGGGACAGAACAGGTAAAAAAAAAAAAAAAACATGTAAAAAGTCATTTGTCCCTAATTGACCTTTCACTCAAACATAAAAAGGTGGGATTTAGATAATTCAACTTAAGCTCAGTCTGAACCTAATTCTAATATTACTTGCCAGAACAAGAAAAGAGAGCGCAAACAAGACCACACCTTATTTGAACAATGTCACTCTAAACACCACTCTTTTGTCGCCAACAATGCAGGGTATGTTTGAAGCAGACCACAAGAAGGTTATTCAGCAATGCAGCAAACGAGAAGAGCTTTTTGTATTTCTGAGATAGGAACATGTTTGACAGACAACCTTAACATAAAAGAGACAACATCCACAAATGGAAACCTTTGGTGTTTACCTTTAGTTGTCTCTGGAATCTAACTTTAGAGTTACTATTCTTTAGTCGTGGTCAAATATATTTATTTGTTGTTTTTTGTTTTATTTTTTTCTCTGAAAAGAGTAAAAGTGTGCAAGAATGTGTATAAATAAAAAAGGAAGTGTTTGAGATTATCTTCTTTAAAATATAGAGCAAGTCCTAAAAGAAGTTTCCATTTAAGTTCAGTGTAGATTTTTTTTAGAAGTTTTTTTTTTAATTTTATAAAATGAAAACATCTCCACGTTAAAAACTGTAACAGAAAATGCTTTGAACTTCAAAGCATGACAATTTGTATTCTCCTTAGATCAAAAAAGGCAAAAGAATGTTGATTTACAAATTCATCAAACATGAATTTATTCAAAATAAATCTCAATAAGTGATCAGATTTTAGAATAATACCCAATTTAAGACACTTTATATTAAGATTCCTTAACAAGCTTTGTTAATGCATTAACAAACATTATAATAGAATTTTTAGGGCGTTAGTAAGACATTTATTAGTACAAGTCTACTAGAGTTAATTAAATTACTTAGTTAACACATTTACAAGCATTATTATTAGGATGTTTGTAAGATGCCAATGATACAATTATTGGCATTAAAGATGCCTAACAAATTTGTCAGTGTTAATAAGCTTAACAAGATTTATTAAGAACCTTTGTTAACAAATTAAGAAGTATTATTATTGTTGGGGCTTCTAGTAAGACATTTACAAGCATTATAGATGTCTCATAAGCGAGATTTCAACCAGTACAGAATCAAAGATGGGCGGGGCTATTTTGTTACATGTGTGAAAACTTAGAGAAAGCCTAAGAGGCCATTCAATTGGCTGAAAGCGAGCACGCCTGTTTTGCTGATGAGTTTGATTGACAGATGCATTAGCCAATGGTAAATTAGTTGACCTGCCCATCTTTGATTCTGTACTGGTCGGTTGTTAGCTTTGGCATGGCTTGTGGTTTATTGCCTTTAGTCTTCAAAAATGACTGGCTTGTGCAACTTTTTTGTAGACTTAAAAGCAAGGCAACAGTGGTTGAATGCAGTTGGCTTTGAATCCAAAGAACAGAGTCTCCTGGTGATGAGATTTACAATGAATGTTTCACTCAGGATAGTTTGCTAATACTTTATCCTTATTAGCTATAATGCTAGTGTCATCCGACACTGATCCCTATATTGTTTTTTTTTATTTATTTTTTGTTTATTTGTCTAAATGTATTTATTATACTTCTTTAACAGAAACATTTTTGTATGTTTAGTCTGTTTTAATGTTATAAAGTTCTTTATACAAGCTTTATGCTTTGTGGTTGTTTGTGGTAAAAGCATCCCTCACTTTAGATGAAGTACTGCAAAACATTAAATAAACTGTTAAAGTCAATTCATACATTTGTTAAGCTTGTAAGCAGTTTAGTAATATGAATTTTGAAGACAATGGTCTGACTTTAGATGTTAATAAATCTTATTAACACTGTCAGGTGTTTGCAAGACATCTATAATGCTAACAAATATCTTACTAGCATCTTACACATTAATAAAACCTATTTATTTGTTGAGTTAGTTAATAAAACGTATTAAGCTTATTAACACTTAGGCTTGTGTGAGGCATCTATAATGCTAATAAATGTCTTACTAGAACCCCAAACAATAATACTTCTTAATTTGTTAACAAAGGTTGTTAATAAATCTTATTAAGCTTATTAACACTTACAAATTTGTTAGGCATCTTTAATGCCAATAAATGTATCATTAGCATCTTAAAAACATTCTAATAATAATGCTTGTAAATGTGTTAACTAAGTAATTTAGTTAACCTTAGTAGACTTTTTGTACCAATAAATGTCTTACCAACACTCTAAAAATTCTATTATAATGCTTGTTAATGTGTTAACAAAGCTTGTTAAGGAATCTTAATATAAAGTGTTGCCGTGTTCTCTGTTACTACACTTGCAGTAGTTCTCTTGTGATTGAACTTCAGATGTGGACAACAGGTCTGTGCAGATTTTGCAATTGTGCTGATAGGAGAAAAGGTGCTTTTTACACTTTTATTGAAAAAGAAAAACAAAGTAGTTGCTGCTTCTACCACACATATGCTGTAATTTAACCCAAAAGTGTCATTCTGCTCGTCTGTTTCTGTTCAGTGAACGTAAAACACCAGTGAATCCCATTCATCAGGTTTTCACGCTAGCTAACAGATGGGGGTTTTGAGCAAACTCCAGTGGTTTCCCTAGAGACAAATTACAAACCCAATCCACTGAATGTTCACAGCGGAGAAGACAAACTGATTCAGAGAGACGGCAAAATGAGAAGTCAGCATAAAGTTTGGTGGAGAGAGATTACATGACATTGTTCAAAATTGCATCAAATGATTTTTATAACACACATAATTTTTTTTATTTTTATATCATTTATATGGTTAACAGAGGATATAAAGTACTTTTATTCACCTGTGTTCATGTCTTGTGAGATGCAGAAATGGTGCCCACAACTCCTGAGCCATCATCTATTTTTTATTATTTCTAAGGATGGCTAAAGGCATAATATCACTCATTGTGGTATACTCCATTAATCAAATTAATAAACAACATGCATGAGATAGGTAAAATGCATTGATGCATTGATTTCCCCTTGTGGCTGATAAAATGTAACCAGGTGGAGAGAAAACGAAAAATAAATGATATGACATATACTAGATGTTCTGGGGTAAAACCTCTGCTCTCTTTTAAATGATGAGCAGAAACTCATGTGAGCCGGAGCCTCTGTTGTTGGAATATTAGTGCAGGAAGAGGCCCCATCAGTGTCTCATGGAAGCTGGTAGTAAAAGACAACTAAAACAAGAGGTTTGTGTCAGTCTGCCCAGAGTTACACTCCCTTCCCTTTACTCTTCTTCAAGCTGGAATCTGTTAAAGTCATTACAAAGTCTTACCCAGCGCAGAGTGCCAGCTGCATTGAGCTCCATTCATCTGCATGGAACATGACACACAGGAGCTGTTGATTGATGATAGATGGTGATCTCATGAGTCTGGAGACATTTTTTTTAACTGTTTTATAGCCAGACTGTGAGACGAATGTTATATAGGGTTAAACTGCAATTCCAGAGATTTATATACTATTCATTAGACAATGATGGGCCTTCAAACCTCTCAAAAAAGTGTTTAAATCAACTGACAGAGGTTCCTCTGACTCTTGGGTATGTCAGTGAGCTGAAAGATAAGATCATAACTGGCTTGCTATAACACAAAAACACACTGAAGTGAGCAATGGTTGTTTCTCCTGGTCCATCATGTGTTTATATTCCCACTCACCCTTGGTATTGAGCACAACATTACTGAATCTATATCCAGATTGTTGCCATAAATAGTGTAATTCTAATGGGTGCCAGCCAAAGAAAGCCAAGGAGGAAAAAAATATAAATAAATAAAATAAAAACACTCATCCTTTGCCAGGCAACAACTTTACACTGGTATAATTTTACCAGATGGATTGAATCCTTGTCCAAATATCCACATCTAATGAGAGCTGACAACAGTTGGTATTTATCCAGGACTACTCTTCTGTGTTACCCCGAGGACACAGAAAGACATAAAACTGCACCTTCACAGCTTTAATAAGTCAGAACAGCTGCTGAATACAAATACCGTACATTTTTTCATCTTATTGACTGAGCCATTATGTTTCCAGCGTGTATGCATGACTTGTCAAAAGTTAAATGCAATTTTTGAACTGTACAACTGCCTGGAGGGCATGCAGCAGCAGCTCCTGTCAGCTCATAAGCAAAGGATGAAAATAAAGCCAGCTTACTTAGCCGAGTGAGCAACAGGGTGCTGGCTGGCTACTAGAACAGAAAATGAAACACTGAAAAGGGGAATGCTATCCAAGATCAATTTAGTCACCTTTGTAAAGCAGTGGAGTATAAAACCACCAGATAAAACATTCTTTAGTACAGATGTATGGACTCAACACTTTTTACTAGGCCAAATGAGGTCTGCAAAAGGAGAAACTGTGTAAGGGATGGAAACGTGGATATAACAACTACATTTGAGAGACGACTAAGGTCATTTACTATGAATGAGTATGAGCCAAGTGGATTCTTTTTTTTTTTTGCATCATTTTAAAATGAATTTTCCTCACTTTTTTTTTTTAATCAATGTTAACATTTTATTAAATAATTGTTTAAACTCCAACAAAGAATAGCAAAGAAACTATGATTATAGTAATTTTTTTAATTGAATAGATATAAAATTATTTTTGAAAAATACCTCTATTGAAAAAACTGAAAGTGTTTTGCATGTTCCGCTTGAAGATTACAAAATTATAAAAAAAAATGTTGCAACCCCCTAACACACACCCACACAAAAAATAAATAACTTAAAAAAAAAAAAAAACAAGAACAAAAAACACACACAGCCCTAATAAGCACATTTATAATGAACATGTTTCTGAATAATTGAGGCATCTATCTCTGGTGTTACTGGGTATGAAGTAAAGAATGCCAAGATTAAACAATCATGCAATGTCTACACTTAAAACAGGGAGACTGAGGATACACTCTTTCTATAAAATGTTCAAAGTTTAAGTTTTATTCTGTAACACCTTCCTAAGAATAAAGTTAGACAACTGTGAGTCGATTAATTCAGAGAAATCAGATTGTGCCCACTCACTGGCTTCTTCTTCTCTTCTTAAATCTCTGCATATTTGGATTCAGGAACGTAATTGGGTTCTGTTATATATTTCTCAGTATTGACTTTTCTTTCAATAAAACCATCCCGCTGTTTATTAAAAGTAAGCCTAGTATGAAATTAGTAATTGTCTTTAAACAAACGGCTTCTGTGAATACGGGTTACTGGATACAATTTCAATCTTCTCAGACTTTTTCCTTTTTTTGTTTTTAAGAGAGAATGAGAGCAATGTGCAGGTTAATATCATGAAACAACCCCATTAGCTTGTCCACCCTTCTATCCTTACCAGTGACAAATGTCAACTCTGTCAAGAAGTATTGAAAGTGACAAGTTGAAAGGACGCCGCAAATTAGGTCAGAAAGGAGAGAAAATCAAAATAAATTAGTAAATAGACCCTTCCCCTATTGACTCATGTGTAGACAACGTGCCATATTTATACATTCAAGAGTTATGAATTATGAACCACCTAAATTCACTTGTAAGAGCTGTACATTTGTACAGTTTATATTGTGGCTGGAACAGAAGCAGTTAAGTTTGGTGAAATTAAATGAAGGCTTTAACCTTGTCAGGAAGTTAATACAGTGCTTTTTATATAAGCTCAGAGACACATTGTGAACAAAACAACCTTGAAGGTTGAGTGTGCCAATAGCCTTCTCAAAACCATTTATCCTCACTTCCATTCCAGAGCAGGAGATGAGACAAAGGTAAGGTGAATATGAAGCAATCAAAGCTGTAAGGTCTCACTAATACAAGTTGTGCCACCTGCTAAAACTACACATGCCACCATGTCTTCATTCAGCCTCTGCTACTCTGTCACCATAAAATCAGAAACACACAAACTCGAGCTTCCTTCACTGCAGAGGACAGCACTGACTTCCATTCATTAGACATTCACCAGGGACCCGCTACTGTGGTAAAAGTCATTCCCAATGCTCCAAGTCCCAACTAAAGCCAAATAAATATCAAAATAAAACATGTCTGTAACTTTGCAAAGGAAAATAAAACAAGTGATGGTCTATGGTTAGCTGGTATACTGTATGTTGCTCACCTTTCAGCATATCCCTTCAGGGGACTCCACACCGAGTCAGCTTTCACTGATTCGCAAAGGTTATTTGGCAGAGAGTTTTATGCCGGATCCCCTTTCTGACACAACCCAGTATTTTTACTGGGCTGGGGGCTGGAGACTTAGATTTGGGCCCCATTGTGGTTACATAGTTGAGCAGTAGCGCAAAGGGTCTTGCTCAGGACCCACACTGAATGAAGCTCATTGCACCCTTTGGGAAACAACCCTTGGTTTCCCATTCGCCAGTCCTACACACAGCCAACGGAGCTACCTATGGTAACTGGTATATGTATGGGTAAAAAAAGACAAACAGACAAAAAAAAGCATGTGCAAATGCAGGACTAAACAAAGCAACCCAAATTATGCAATAGCCTTTCCTTGCTTAGTTTGTAGTTTAATCTTTTCCAATAATTTTGTTGCCTCTTCACTTTTCTTTAACTGAGACACTAAATAGTTATAAAGTAAGAGATTGGAAGAATTCCAATTATTTATTTGAATACTACTGGATATGAAATTATTTATTGTCCATCCTAAAACCTTCTTTATTTTCCATCCTTTATCCAATGGCTTGGTTTTGTGTATAGATCCCATCAGAATTTAACATTTTATGAACAACTGGAGTTTCTTGGTATTAGACAAAAGAAAGAGACAAAATGGAAACTGTTCTTTTAAGTTTTGACTGCTCTCAAGGGTTACCCTTAAGAGCACTGAATCAAAATTTAGAATTCCAGACTGAACACTTCTGAATGACTCCTCTGTTCATAATATGGACTTTTAAAATCTATAAGGAACATTCCCTCCTTCCTTTTCCCATATTTTGTGACAATGTCCTGACATCTATACAATGGCAACAACATAGAGTCCAACTGCCCTCTGTCTGACCCCCAAGTGCCACTTTGTGTGGCTCGTAAACCTTCGCTCTTCTCTCACACACCCCCCTGCAGCTACCATCCACCAAACGCCACCATGGGTGGACCTCTGGGCCTTAACCGTTTCAGCACAACTGAGTGAAAAAACTCAATTACATGTCCCATTCATCTCCGCTGGGGCCGCCTAGACCCGTGGCTCCAGCGTAAATCTCAAGTCCCAGTCAATAATCTATTCTCCAACTCCTCCAAAGGCCCTCCATTGTCATTAGGCATCTGTTTGGCAGAGGATGGATGAATAGGAGGGTTCGAATAGAAAAAAAGGGAGAAAGTGAAGTGGTGGGAGGTGAAAGGACTGAGGAACCAGAGGCCATCCATCTACTCAACGACTTGTGGTCACAGTTCATTATGGGTCGTAATGCAACGCAGCCTCACACATCGTCCATGCAAAGCCTTGCAATGTTTTGACCAAGGTCAGATTGGGGCCCTCTGTCTGGCTTCAAGTGTTTACTAGCCTTCAGAAAATATTTTGAAAAAAAAAAAAAAATACTCAGGAATAAATGTGATAATGTGGACTTTATCAAACTGCTCTTCTTTTCCAATGTTACACTTGCTTTAACTTGCTTTAACGGTTACATATAAAGTGCTCCAAACAAGGTATTCCTTCATTATGGCTTTATTCAAAAAAGAAAACAATAGAGTCTCTTTAATCAAGTGAGGATGGACATTGTCATGGTTTCAAGGAAAATTATTTAGTTGTTGAAATGCTACTTTTCATAACTGATGCAAAAAAATAAATAAAAAAGGAGCTCTGTTGTACTGAAGATGTAAAACAGGATGCTACAGAAACTAAAAGATGACAATCAACGTTTTATTTATTTGATTTTTTTACAAGATAAACATTAAGAACTTTTATTTATGTATTTATTTGGTTGCAATTTTATACAGATGAGAAACTGCCAAGTATGGTTTTTTTAAAATATGGCCACCTAAGGAGCCATTGCACCAGTTAGACACTATGCTTATGTATGCAACCAACATGGAGACAATGATAACCAACAGCAGTATCAAATGTCAAGGTAAAGATGTCACATTAGATAGATAATTACAGTTGATATAGCAGTGCTATCTGTTGTTGTGTTCACCCACAAACTCCAGGTAAAGCGATCTAATTAAAAGATGAGAGGGCATATTCATTCTGTTGTCTGAGAGTCTGCTGATGATGGATGGGATAATGAGTTTCCTGAAGTGCAGCAGACTAGGATAATGAGTTTTATCCAGGAGAAGCTCACAGGGTGCTCTAGGGGTGCGCTGCAACCCAAGCTAGGTGACAAACAACTCAAGCTATTCTGTTGAGTGTGCCTGCTAAAGCATAAATGACAATGTAACTGTTTATCAGCATGTCCTATTATTTTTGTGTGAATGGCTGTTGGTGACAAAATCCGGGAGGCATGCCTGCGCAGCAATCTTTGAAGATAATCTTTCTGCATGGTGGGAAGGTTAAATTGGTCTAGTAATTAAAAAAAAGATTTAAAAAAATAAATAAATGCAAACAATCCCTATAGTAAATAAGTAGATTTATATTGGCATTTTACCAATAATAAAAACATATATATGAAAACAAACAATTTAAAGAGTAGCAACACTTTTGTGATAGTAAAACTGACCAATCACACGATAGGCGCAACAAGACTGACAACAGAATTGGCCCATCAGTTAAAGTATTGACTTTTGTCTTCCAGTTGTCAAAAATAACCAATGAAAACTGTTCTTGTAAATGTAAATGGAGAAGAGAGAGGAAGCATAGAGCACTGATATGTGTTTATCCTCTTACAAGTCCGCTTTCACACTTCAGAGTGCCATTCTGCAAATCCAGGGGCATACGTTTACAAGGACAGTTTTGCACCAGTGCAAGAGCACAGTTATGCACAGACAACTTTTGATATCCATATGATACCAAACAAAGACATCATGACAGAGAAAGCGCATCTTTCTTCCTCATGTTATTAGTTGCGAAATAGGAGGAAGGAGCAATGACTATTGAAACATATTGCCAATGCAACCATGAAGCTCTTAGGAGGGCTGGAGGGGCTGATGTGAAGCTGATATGGCATAGATGTCACACTTTTAGCCTGCATCTATCCATACTATATCTATCCATCCATAACCTCAAAACTGCTACAAGTAGCACAAACACATTTTTGGCAACAGTTAATGAACTTAGTAAATTAGGTCTACATTTCTGTTTTTCAGAACTTTGTCAAGATGAATAGCAAAAATGTGCAGGAAAACAATGATGACAATAAGAAATTACATCAATAATTGCTTGTTTCCTGCCTATCAATACTTTTTATGAACCCGTATTATTTTTTTATTACTGTTTTTAACATCTTTGTTCATTGTTCATTTTCTATACCGTTTGTCCCTTTCAGGGTCACGGGGCTGCCGGAGCCTATCCCGGCCACTTGTGGGCGAAGACAGGGGATGCCCTGGACAGGTCGCCAGTCTGTCACAGGGTAGAATGTCCAGAATCACACGTCCATTCACTCTCACATTCACTTCAATTTAGAGTTGCCAATCCACCTATGAAGCCACGCATACACGGGGAGAACATGCAAACTCCACACACAAAGGTCCCCCATTGATGTTTTTCATGTCCCCCAGCCGGGACTTGAACCGGGGGCCTTCTTGCTGTGAGGCAAGAGTGCTAACCACTGCGCCACCGTGCAGCCTTATCTTTGTTTATTGTATTTATTTATTTATTTATTTATTTATTTTGCTTACTGCAGCTGGCAACATTTGGATACCATCTTTGTGTCCTTTGTTAGTAATTGCACTGCAGGCTTGATCTACATTGCTTTAGGCGTTTGAGCAAAGGAGGGATGAGGCAAAGCTGACAATGTCTTTACAGTGGTCATAAAAGCACAATGAAGAGACTTCTTAATGCAGCTTTATGTCAGTTGGCAGCTGCTGTCGGTTCCAAGGAGTGCAAGTTACCAACGGGCACAATAAACAACTATGAGAAACACACTACGTATTTGTACGAGTGCATTTGAGAAAGTGTTTTCCTTTGTGACTTAACTTGCATGCATGCATTCAGTAAGAAAAGATGATCTGAATTCTAAATGAGCAGCATTTTGTCACAACAAAGCTGGGATGCTGTAGCTTGTTAAGCTACAAGAGAATTCACTTTATGAAATAAGTGCTAAGAAACTGCTTTTCAGGTCTCAGGAATATGTGAATAACTGTCACAGGGATACTTTTTACATTTGTTGAATATTTTTTTTTGTCAGATTAACTGGTTTTTGCTGGAAAATCTGACTTTAGCTTCTGCTTCTGTCAGGTAATGAAGCAGAAGGAAATTCTCAATGGTGCAGGTGGCTTAATTATGTGATTTTGCTATGCACAATCACTTGGGTCAGTGACAGCGTGATGAATACAGTACATGCATATTAAACATCAGTGTTGCCTTTTATTTGAATAAAAGGTGGAATCACTGATTTCATATTTAATGTCTTCATATCAAGAAAATGGATCACCAGCAACACATTTACATATGTTTTTATGCAGGTGTTGAATTTTTTCGCCAGTTTAATTCACTGGACATTAAACGTAATCAAAATAATGAGAAAGTAAAGTGTGTTGTAATTTGTCCAGGTTGTGAAAAAAAAAAAAAGGTCTTTCTAAAAAATAAAAAATAAAGAAGTGAAGAATCAGCATATTTACTCAAAAGACAAACAAATTCAAATTTTTTTCTTATTTGCAGTAATGATGCATCATTTTTGGCAGTAGTTTAGGAACAAGTTCTAACACAATTGATAACAATGTTATGGCGGAATGGACATTTTGAAGAGATATAAAAGCAAAGAAAAACTGTTTTTTCAAGGTTCAAAAACATGTTATGTACAATAGCGTTGCATTGTCAGATCCAAAACTACATGTGCTAAACAAGGCCTAACCAGACGGCCATGTGGTGGTATTTGTAATTGGGAGGCGGCAGTCACATTTTTACATGGCAAGCGGTGGCCACAGAGATTTTAAGATGGCGATCCTGCTCATCATGGGTCCTGCATTTAATAGGTAGATGCACTGATGCATCGATGCTCTTCATCTAATGAAGACTCCTGCTGTTGTTGGACCACTTGGACCTTTGTTTTCTTAGGCGCTGGGGTTTTGCCCTTGCTGAGTTTCTTGTGTGGCATGTTGTCAAAAAAAATGTACATTTGTAAATCGACAAGATTATAATGTGTGCTCAAAATCGGAGTTGCGAATGACCGGTAGTGCAGTATGACCCGCTTCTTATTTACCCCCAGGCTAGCGGGCGGATGGTGGCACTTGGTATGGACGGCCCCTGTCCTGAGATATTTACACATTTACCACGCCAACAATCATCACAAATAATAATAATAATATTTCGGGCGGCGGCATGAAATCCTGAAAATTCTGATGCATATGGTGGCTGATGCATAATCCGGTTCCCTCTCAATGTAAACATGTAATTAACATGTAAAGCAATCATCCTCCAACGGTCCAAGGCCGACATGCCATGTAAAACTAAAATGTCAATAATTTTCTGTTACTGATAAAAACGAAAAATTGTGAACGAATTCTGTGCACACATTGACTTGTTTTGAAGAACCGTCAGAAAACTAATTTCATTAATTCTTGCATAATATTTACTTACATTTCACCCAGACACTAATCAAAATAAGCACAGCAAATGTGTTATCTTTTGCTGAGCGGTGAAAAAGTGAGTGCTATCTCTGCTTTCTCCTCCTCATCTTTTTTTTTTCCCTCCTGCTGAGAAGAAAGAAAAAGTTCTTTTGTGTTTTAAAGGAGAAATATCAATAAATCAATACTTTCACTGCCATTTTATGAGACATGGGAAAACCCTTGAACAGCTTGTTTTGTAGTTTGTTTTTTAAGATGTGTGTGTTTATTTACGCGTTTTGTCTTCTTGTCTGATGTGTTAATTATTTTCTCATTATTATAAATTGAAACATCAAAACGTCTGCATGTTCAGTTGTCAGAGTAGCTCACAACTCTGTGTTCCTACTGATGATATCCTGTTTATGGAACATAATAAACTTCAGGTAGACTGAATTTCAAGAAAGGCTTGGCTTGTTTTGACATTACCCTATTGATTAAACGCAAGAAAGTCTAGTTCACTGCAACCTTAACAGGAAGGTGAAATGGTCCCTTTTAAATCAGAAAACCTGGATGTACAATACATCAGTGCATCTGCAGCACCTGCTTTCAAAGCATGTATGCACATGTAGTCTGGCAGAGATATTGCCATTTAAAATGTTTACAATGTGACTGCATGTTTTCCTTTTCCTCTGATATGTTATACTTAAACTTTTCCTGCAACTTTCACTTATAATTTACATGCATCACTACTAATATCCTTAACATGTGCATTAAAGAACAAAAAAACAGAGATAACATGAGTGACGACAACTTTTAAGCAGTTTTAAATATTACGTTCAAAATTTTCAACAATTTCAACAGAACCTAATGGCATTTTTTTTTTTTAGTATCCATCTTCTTGGTGAATAAGATGAAACAATACAATAACCAGACAAATAGATTTTTTTATTTTATTTTATGTTTGAGTACATTTCAATACTGTCTTGCCTTTCTTTGCAAGAATTACCAAGCCTTTGATAGCAAGAAGAAATGCTCAGGCAGCACGAATTCCACAAAAGAAGCTCAGTAGATAAAAAGAAAATATATTATGTCAAAGTTTTTTGAACAAATCATTCAATTCGCGATCTCTGAATGATATTTGTCATTTTTGTCTTCTTTATCAGCCAGAATGCAAGTCTTTTCTTTAAACCTTTTAAGTATTGTATCATGTCTTAAGGAGCCTCATTTAAATGTGTCTGATGATGCAATGCTGGTAACACTAAAGATCAAGTGCTTCTGTAAAACTCTGCTGGAGAAGAAAAGCAATTCTACTGTGTCCAAAATAAGGATCTTAAAAACACAATTGTTGCTCTTTGCACTTTAATAGTTCCCCATCAATATAGAATATTGTTTTTCCTCCTATTTGATTAGCATTAAATATACACAATGAAGCACAAACAGCTATAATATGTTCAAATCTGTGTTCTTCCTTTGTTTGATTATGGTGATATAATCTATCCCCATGCCAACAAAGGAAGTCTTCAAAAACAGGACACACCACTTCCTGCTGTACTCTCAGGTTAAATGGCCTTCTTAGCAGTCCCGTCGCAACAGTCACCGGTTTACGTTCATTTACAATGGCTTGCTTGGTCCCTCACCTCCATATCTGAAACAGTTACTACAATTAGAGTATCCCTCAAGATAAAACACTCGTTATTCACAACTCAAATTGGAAGTTCCAAAAACACGGTCTTATGGCGTTCTGTCTTTTCGTTTTGCTGCTCCAAATGATTGGACCTTCTATCACAACATAATGCATTTGGAATCTCTGATTCCACTCTCCGCTTTTAAATGCAGAGTGAAGGACATTTTTAGAGTCATGTAAATGTTTTCTTGATCAGTAATTTAATATTTCCAAAACATGTTTGTTGTCTTTTTGCCTCTCCTTTAAGTGTTTTTTTTCCCAGCATTTTCATGCCAACATTGTAGATAAATTGTTCTTATTGTTTTTCCTGGAGAAATAAAGATTTCTATATATAAGTATATATTTTTAGGCATTTCTTCTTTGGACTTGTCAAATAACACATACGTCCCTCTGTTCTTGGTTTACCCAAGATCTTCTTCACTAGTTGTCTGTCTGTTTATCCATCTGTCTATGTGTTCCCTCCCCATCTCACAGGAGATGATAAGAGGATCTTAGCAGAAGTCTGATTAAAAGGACATTTCCTCCTTGGAGACCAGCTGACAGTTTTTCTTTTCTCTTCAGTCCTCCTCAGAGCATCAGAAACCTTGGTTTTGGAAACAGAAGGGCCTGATAGCAGGCTCATGCAGTGCAAGCTAATTAAATTAGACCTCCTTTAATAAAAGCGGAAGTCAACTTAAAGCTTTTTTCTCAACTCCGGCATCAAAGGAAGAAGAAAAATAAGTTAGTGGATGTGAAAACACATAACCTGAAGATATGAATTTCTTCGTGTTACATGAAACCACCCCTGAGCTATATTCAACCTGAACGATGGAGGAAGAGAAAAAATGAGTTTGTTATGTGAAGAGGAGTTCACGAAGAGATATTTCTCATTTATGCTTTTGAGGTAAAGCGTCGTATTAGTGTTTAATTGGATGGTCCAAAGCAGCAGAATCCAACATTTTTTAGTCTGGTTTAATTTATGGAGTGATATTTCTGCCACCACTTTGCACACAAAACTTTCTAAGTTGCAAGTGAAAATATTAAATATTTGCTTTTCAATTATTCTTTACTTTGCTTTCAAAATTTGTGCTGCTTCAAAAACTTTTTTTTGCATTTGCAAACACATGTTTTCGCATGCGCTGTGTCAAATCTCGCTTTCTTCCCATCTTTGATTTTGCTGACTACTCTGAGTGCGACTTAGCGTATGGCCTTAGCGTATGGCCTTAGCGTATGGCCTTAGCGTATGGCCTTAGCGTATCGTTTCGACAAACTGCGGTCCTCCTTTGAACGCACCCCGGAAGGCTGAAATGCTGCTGCGCAGTCCTGAGAAGCTGTGTACAATTATCAGGAAAGGACAACCGTCACAAAGCCCTATCCGCTGGCGATAACACAAAGCTACTAGCCTGGCCGCACTGCTCCTAGCATGTCTGTCTGCGTCTCTTAGCGGCCGGACACACGGAGATAGCACTGACGTCATCGCCCCGCCTCCCCTCTGGAAATGCTAAGTCGAATTGAATTATGCGACACTATTCGCAGGGTGGATGCGAAAAAGAAAATGCAATCCTCTCTTTGCATTATCATTTTAATTATGACACAGAATAAGTGGTTTTTAAGCAGAACATGTAAAAACCTTTTGAAGTATTGATTTTTCATTTGAATTTTGAGTCATTTGATGCATTTACATTTTAAAAATGAAAAAGCATTTCTGTTAATCCATTTTAATCGTCAAATTAGACATTTCTAAATGAATTTTGCTACATATTTACCAGAGAAGATTTTGAAAATGAAATGTCAAATACCATTTTCATTTTCATTTTAATTAAGTGACAGTATTAAGTGACAATAAGAGTTGTTAAAGGCTAAAATGAAAAAGCATTTTGACGGATTGCTTTTTCATTTTAATTTTGAGTCAAAAAAATGCAGCTTCATTTTGAAAATGAAAAAGCATTTCTGGTATTGACTTTTATTTGTAATTATGCTACAGATTTGCTTCCATATAAGCATGATATAACTGCCACAGCCAAAAAGGTTTTTGCATGCGTTGTGTATCATCTCACTTTTTTCCTTTCTTTGATTTTGCTCACATCAGTTTCAGTTTTACGTGTCAAAGCTGCCATCAAACACAGTGATTCCAGATTCTAACCAATTAAATCGTCACATTTATCTAACATGGTGTCTGCTACCAAGGCTCCAAAACCAAACCAGCTCTTATTATCCTCAATCTTGTCTTTTTGGATGAAGATATTTTCCTTTTTTATCATTTTAACAATAATTCATACTTTCTTTTTTTCAGCATTAATTATTTTTCACTAAGTCAGATTTGTGAATTTATGGCTGAGGATCTCCTGAAACTGTAAAGTTTATCTGCTGACATTAAATCATCAGGTCTGAGTGTGATCTGTGAATCCTGCAGAGCAAATTATTGGTAAAAAGTGTGACTTTCTTTAAGATCTGTTTGTTAAAACAAAACAATAATAGATTTAAAGCACATATTTTATGATGCACAAGTGTTTGAGATTAGATTAACAGCAAAAATAAGCAAAAGAATGATGGCTCACCACAGTACATTAGCAGAAGAAGCATTTTTTACTTTTATGTTAATTTTCACAGTGTCTTATGTTTTAGACCTCGAGAGTGTCCAAAGTTAAAAATATTTACTCATAAAAAAATGCAAATTTCTCTTAATATTTCAACATTTATTGATTCAAATAAAAAAACAATAGTTCAGATACAAATCTTAAAAAGTGTTACTTCCTGCTGGACGGAGTCGGAGCTCAGATGTTTTTTTTCTGCTGCAGAAATTTTTAACGCACTGTTCACTAAATTAATACAAAATTCTGTTTTACTTTAGCTGTTTTGCTGCTCTTTTTGGATTTTACTCTGAGAGAAACGTTCCAGAATGATTGAAAACGGCAGAATCCTGTTAGAACAGACCCGATTCAAAGTCCAAAGTCCTTGTCTGCCTCCAAACACCGTCGATAGGAGACAGAGACAGCTGATTGGTTAGAATCTGGACCAATCAGCAGCTGTTTGATGGTAGCTTTGTCATTTCAAACTGAAACTTAGCTCAGCAAAATCAAAGATAGGAAAAAAGTGAGACGACACACAATGCATGCAGAAACTTTTTTGGCGGTGGCAGTTATACCACGCTAAGTCGCGCTCAAAGTAGTCAGCAAAATAAAAGATAGGAAAAAAGCGAGATTTGGCAATGCATGCGAAAACATGCGTTTTGCAAATGCAGAAAAGTTTTTGAAAGCAAAAAAAACCCAGAAAGACAGCAAAATAAAAAATAATTGAAAAGCAAATATTTAAGATTTTCACTCGCAACTTAGAAAGTTTTGGGTGCAACGTAGTGGCAGAAATATCACTCCATATTTATTTACCACCAGTCTGTTTTGCTAACTTGTAAGGAAAAATTTGAAGTGCTAAAAGTTGAAACACCTGGATCATATTGGGACTCAGACAGAAAATGCTAAAACATAAATAATGACTTTCCCCACATGGAATTGTGGTTGTCCAACAAGATGTTCATGGTGTTATAGTATGGCAACTCAACTCAAGCTGAAATTTGGTCACAGAGCTTCTAGCTGTGACCAAGCTGTAGTTCTTTCCAGATGGAGTACCCCCCACCCCATCTTCTCTTAAGAATGTTACATTTTGGCAATATTTGAGACGGTTGTGAGGGTCTGTGTTACCTGGCGGTGCATCAACAAAGTCAAAACACTGTGATAAAGTCTGAAAAAGATATTCCACTTTAAGGGAAAGTACTCCTTTTTCAGGATAAAGTTTAGCCTCCGCATTGTTTTTAAGATTTCCTAACAGATTTCTCTTTAGATCTACCTACAATTGTCAGCATAGAGGTTTTTCAGGAGAGAAACAGAAGCAATTAAGTCACATGACTTACGCTTTACTGTTATTTAAAAATATTGTCTTTTTTTTTTTTTTTTAAATGAGTTAAATTTTATAGTAATGGAAGGGGATTGCTATAAACATGTTTGCACATGAATGTGCTGCAGTTGGAACCCCTTTGGAGTAAATATGCATCAAATGACTTCCGCTCCAAAATTACTATACTTCCCACTCCATAAAGAGCATTTAAATTAAAATAAAATAAAAAATGTTTTGGTTGCGCTGTTGCAAACAAGGGTGAGTGTTACTGTGAATGTTAAAATGTGGCCAACGTTGTCGGACTGTATTTATTTATTTATTTTTTTTAAGGAGTTACTAACAAGGTTGGGAGTTGGCGTGCTCACAGTAATGTTTATTTTAGCTATATCAGTCAGTTCTTTTACATGTTGCAGACAAGATGGAGAGTTACAGGTATTGTAAATTTGCCAACACGGCTAACACTTCTAATGTGGCTAACCTGTAGCATGTCTGACAAGTCAGAGTTCATGTGAACCCAGTTAATAAATTCTGAACTATGTACGAACATATCTGTGACTCTTTTTTTGTCTCACTTAACGTGCCTTATATAAATATGACTTAAACCGAAAAATAGACCATTCATTGAGTGTCCGTCTTATAATCCGGTTTGTCCTTAGGGTGTATTTAGACTGGATAAGTTCATTAGTCCGGTCCAAGTTTGCTTGATTTGGTCTGGATCAAGTCCTGAACCTTGTATTTGGTCTGTATTCAGACTCCCTTAAACCAGACATTTTTGTTTCAAACCAAAGCCTGTAAACAAAACCACGTGACTAATTCAATTCAATTCAATTTAATTTATATAGCCCAAATTCACAACAACAGTCGTCTCGATGGGCTTCGTAATTGAAGAAGTAAAACATAAAATCAAAAGGATCATGAATACATAGAATTCAATAGGAAAATACTAAATTGAACTGACTAAACAGACTAATCTAAAGATCTCTAGCCAGGAATTACAAGGTTGGAGCAAAGCAACGAGAAAAAGAATCATTGAAGTCTTAAGCTTTCGCCATCCTTGAGGGAGAAACGAACTCTGGTTCACTTTAAGTGAACCAAATGTGTCCAGTTTGAATACACCCTTAATTTAGCCTATACATGAAAGCAAAAACACAAGTGAAATTTATTTTTTCATAGCTGGAAAAAACATTTGAGCGTCAAGGAGTTAATGCAGAGGAAAAAAAATCTAGAAAAAAAAATGTTTATTATACCATTATCATATCAGGTATCATCAACTGTGAGGCCTGAAACTTATTAGAAAGTGAAAATCTAGATGTTAAGCATCAAATTTACATTTACATAAAATTCCTCACTAGAATGAAGGAGCTTGTTAACATCACTCCAAAAATGATTTCTTGAGGTGATTTCCTCAGTCAGTATACATTCTGGCCTAGTTTATGTGACCCAAATAATGACTTTATCAAATGTCTTTTAAAAAAAAGCTATGCAGTTCAGCATTGAAGAAAGATGATCTACTCTAACAGTTTAACCTGAGAAAAATCAGAACTATGCCCTTCAACACTTGACCGTTGGCTTTCTTATTCTCAATATTTTCAGGAGGTGGAAAAACCCTTAGGGCAGAAATCTAAGTCTATCATTTTCCATATTATAAGGAGACATGAAAGGTGCTGCAGTAGGCCAAAGGGCACATGGAGAAAATCAAATGGACTCTCTTGAATTTACATGATACAACTCTCAGCTGTACATGGAAGGAATGGAGAAATCCCAGATGCACCGAAAATAAGTGAAATTATATTTTATACCAACAAATTCTTATTCTAAAGTTAAAAACATATCAAGAATGAGAACTTTCTTGAAATTGTACGACAGCTCTGTGGGAAAAGCGTGGCATTCATCAGCAAATAGAGGGAAGAGAGTTTGTCCTGCTTTGGTTCAACAGGCCAAAGACAGAAAACCAGAGGAAAGGAAAAGAAAAAAAAAAGTACCTCTCTTCTCATCCTCATTATGTAAACGAGGTGCATGACTGTTCAGTGGGTCCCTCGAGAGTTAATTACCAGTGGCTTCTCAGCCTAATTGGCTGAAACTAAAGAATTTGCCATTTCTTATTCCCATGCTCTCCCTCCCCTACCCCCATTCCCTTCCACTCTGTCTTTCTCTTTGTTTCTCTCCCTCTGAAGCACATTTCCTCCCTTCCACTTTTAACCTGTTTTCTTGTTGTTTTCCTCCTCCTTTTCATTGGCCTCAGCTTAATGCCAGCTGAAAATATGGCACCGATGCTTAATTTTAGCATCTGCACCAGCTGGCAGGATAAGCAGATTTTGATATACTGCTAATTCTGCTTGTTTGGCTGGACTAATCACTACTGGATAGGATACATGGGAAATACGATAACCATCACTTTCAGAATATACATGAAAAAAAAGGTAGCAGTAGATGACATTATATTGGTCTCTTAATAGATGAAAATAATATTTTCAAAATGCAGTAATAACTCAGAAGTTACAATAAAAGTGGATATCATGTTGGGAGAAAGATTTCCAACACAGATGAGGAGATGGGGAAGATCTAAAGTTTTGATTTCTCCAGACAACACAAGGTGAAAAGAAAAGAAAGAAAAGAAAAACAATCAGCAATCTTTACAGATCTATCCACCCCATTATCTTCAGCTTTTTCATGTGGGTGCACAAGCCTTCGAAGACTTCCTTTTCTCTAGAGAATACCAAGACATTCCCAAGCCAGCTGGGAGATATGATCTCTCTAATGTATCTGCAAAACTAGAAAGGCATTTTTTTCGCCAGATGTCCAAACCACCTTAACTAGTTCCTGTGAAAGGGGAGATGTAGCAGCTGTACTCTGAGCAGCAAACTTCAACCAGCCTACAGAGGGAGCCTGTATCAGTCATCCTAAATCCTTCAGATCACCCCAGAGTGCTTTTACTTAAAGATAATCCAGTGGACTCAGTTTAAATGATAATGTTGAAATATTTCACACCTTTACCTGACTTGCTTTAAAAGTCCCACTGCAATGAAAATCATCTTTTTGGTGTTTTTATCTTGTAGCATTTTCTCATGATGGAGGAAATACATGAAGAAAATGTATCCTAAAATTGCATTTGTGAATATTTCTTTCTTCAAAATGTTGTAAAACCAGGGGCAGACGCAAACATGCTGTTGGAAAAAGCTCGTCAGTGGGGCATACAAGCTACTACAGGAAGCCACAAGCTCCCTGCTCTGCTCCAATTCTGACGCATCCACTTGTAGACATATAGATACATGTGTACCACTGGACAGCACTGACATTGCCCACCTTTTGGTGGGGCACTGGTAATGTTAGATTGGGGTTGTGAGGAGATGTAAGACCGCTTGACAGCATATCAACCATGGGATGATGGGGAATGAAGGGAGGCTTACACAGGGGCAACAGTCCCGTCCACAACTCAGAGGTGAATTTCTAATGAACTCCTGCCACTCTGCAGAAATTTTGTCCTACAAAACGAAACAGAATTTTAAATTTGGGCTAAAAACGGTATAATCATAATTAATAGACCAACTGGGAACGCTTTTACAATAGATCAAAAGATGACTGGATGACTGGGACTTCACACAGAGTGGAGCAAACTGCCTGGAAGAGTTACACAGTACCAATAATTTTTGGTCAAACTGACCATTGACCAGAAAAAAAATAATAATTTGTGAGAAACCTCTGACTCCACTAATACGAAGCAAACCATCCACCTTCAAATAGTTCTTTTCCAATAGGATTTTTCCAACAGATACATGTTTTACACAATCTTTTTTTTTCTTGATTAAAAATGCACATTTCTTTGGTCATATAATCTCATCAATATTTTTTTTCCCTCACATTATTTAGATTTGACATCTTTGATCCTCACTGGAGGTTTTTTACTTTAATACAAGCAAAGAAGCAGACTGCTCAAAGAAATTGAAATGGTGAGTCTCAACAGCTTAGAGTAAAAGCATTCTTTTTTGTCTATTCATAATTCATGGTCAAGGATGACATAAATTGTAATCCTAAATCTTTGTAAATCCATAAATGCATTTATTAAAACAATAAAAACAACAATGGAAAGTTCCTCTGGATCAATGTTTTGAACCTCAATGTGTCTTTTGTATTATTATTTATTTTATTATCAGTTTAAAGCAACGTCTTTATGAAAACACTTCCTTTATGAAAAATGATCATAAACAAGCTGAGATAACAATTGGTGGACCAATGAACCCAATACTTCTCATAATGTAGCAAAGAAAAAAACATTCGAAATGCTGATAATGAAAAAGCTTTTCTTTTTTTCCATACAATACCTGCTTGTAGAACACAAAGCATGAACACAAAACACAAAACACAAAGCATTTGATGTGCCCCTATTTTCCTCAGAAAATGAAGACAGAGTTAGACTTTCATACTTTTTAAGCAACGATCAGGTTTTAGTATTGGCACTAAAAAAAGGAGTTAGCTGTGCTCGAAGTTCAAAAGCCAAATTTCAGCGGCTTTACACGGCTATATCTCTGCTTCCACAGGTGTGTTTTTAAAGATAACCGTCATATTTTACTTACAAATAAATACAACTTATTCTGTGTGATTAGTAGATGCAAAGCTTAAGTAAAGAAACACAAACCAGAAAGACATAAAAAAAAATGACAAAGAAAAATGTTGATAAAGTTCATATAAAAGAAGAAAAGTAAAAGCAATTAAAGACATAAAAGGAATAAGTATTTTTAAAAATGTCATTAACCACTTTCTTTGTCTCAAAAGTACATCCTGAAGAATTCGATTAACTATTTTTTATTTATTTTCATTTTTTTTTCTTAACTTGTTTGTCCAACATCTGAGCAAACAGATGAGAGCAGAAGGCCTTTTTTTTTCGGAAAGATTTTATTATTACAACAAGAGGTTAAGTATCTTCTGATAGCCAAGGTGTACATTTGTATAAACCCCTTTTGTTTTTATGTTTTTTTCTTAAGTATCCATTAATACACTGTGGGTTAGGCGCGAGGGATGAAGCAAACAGGGAACAATGTGACGGTGTACACGAGCAAGTGGGGGTGGAGAAGCAAGCACGCTGCTGAAGTGTACCATGTGTTTATTCTGTGGACCAGATCCTCCCCAGCCCGACCGGCCAGACCAGGAGAGGGGGGGCAGGAGATCCCCCACCCCCCACCTGGAGCACCCCTGGCGAAAGGACCCACACGGCACCAGTAGGACCGCCCACCCACCCAGCCAGGTGCAGAGGAGGCCTTAAGGCTACAGGGCAGGCACACTCAACCAGCAGCCACTGGGGCCACTGGGCGCTGGACAGAACCCAGAGGACCCAGGAGCTGCCCTCCACCCAGCCAGAGTCTCGTCACCACAGGCCAGAGCAGGTCCACGCGCCCGATCCGTTCCAAAGATCACGACCCAACCACAGCTCCACCCCTATCCCCATACATTACACTATCCTTTACAACCCCCCTCACCCTACACCTTCCTCAAGGTGTAGGGTGAGGGGGGTTGCCCTCCCCACCCTGAAAAGGGGAGGGTGACTATTGACTATTATTTAATTTATCAAGACTGTTATACTGGGACTAATTTTTCCAATGCCCTTGAAATGACAGGAGTAATATTAAAACTGATGCCATGTTTATCTGATCACATAACACATAATTTCTGCATCATTCATGCAGAAGTGCAAAAAAAAACATTAACCAAAAAAAAAAGAATTGTTGTCAATAAGACCTATATGTGAACTAAATATCTGGGGGGGAAAAATAAGGCGGACTTGGTTTGATCATAAAAACAAACTTTACTTTTATACCCATCTAGAGCATTTAGAGAGAACTCTTAAGGGAACAGGAAGGGAAAATGTATAGTAAGTTTTTCTGAAGTTTTGAAGATATCTGAAGAGCTGTCAGATAGTTTAAGAGAACTCAAATTTTAGAAATGACAGAAAAGAACATTTAGTATGAACACAGTTGAAAAATGTAAGCACAGTGCAGGTGCTGAAGAAAGTTGTCTTTGAACATTGTGTTCATACTCTGGACAATCCCTTGATACTCCACGAATTATTTATTATTTCATCTTTTTTCCTCTTTTTTTTTTCCTTTTCCTGGGTATAGAGCCTTCCTCTGACATTTAGTCTTCATTGACAGAACTTAAGCTTGTTTAATGGCAAGATATAAAAATCTTAATAAAATGAAGCACTGTGTCATAAGTGAGAAATAAATGCATTCATTCAGACTAGAATTGCGGCAGCACAGGAGAAGGCTCAAAGTACAAAATCAGTAGAGGCCAGGAGCTACTGACTAGTGCAGGCTGTCAAGAGACACCCCTCAGACAAACATGACAGCGTGATGTACGGTGCTAGCATGCAGAGCATTCATAGAACGCCATAACCAAGTGGCTGACATGGTGTACAGAATTGGTCTATCAATCTGTCTCAAGTCTTCTTAAGTTCAACTATTTTCACCATATTAGCAACTAGGGCTGCACGATATGAGGAAAACTTGCAACATGCAATATTAGTGATCAATATTGCTATGATGATATGACTTGCGATACACAAACAAATAGCTAAACAACCAAAAACTTCAATTCCATTTCACTGCAACAGTTTAATTTAAATAAGAGTCAGCATAACTTAAATTACACACCAAATGACCCCTGTCTATATGGGAGGCGAATATCTAACATCAAAGGGATCCATCTGATTGGTCAAATGCATAGACAAATTAATTTGAGTCATTAAATACTTATAGCTGCCAAAATATGTTATACCCCAGTAAAAAGGTGTGGTGTCTGTTGGCCCCTGATTCAGTGAAAGTGGTGGGGACTTCCAACAAGCTCACTCCTAATGGCGAGACTAATTGCCATGGAAGTGATGACTCAGATCAACTCCGACCAATCACTGCTCATTATCGTCCTTTGGCTCCAATGTAGTGACTTTGCAAAAAATTGGCAACTGAATTGACAACATTTGGTTTGAGCCGTTTTCTATGGGTGACGCCACAGTCATTCAGTCCAGTTCTCTGACACAGTTGATGGTTCAAAATTTGGCCAAATCTAGCTGCTGTTTCAAAATCAGTGCCCCTAAAAGTAAGACAGCAAGACATTTACATCAGGTGTAGTTTATCTTGTCTGTTTTTGTAGTAGTGTGGTGCACCATGAGGATGGACAAATACAACACTTCGGCAAGCTGGAAGAAAATAAAGAGGGACATTGGAAACTGGAAAGAACAGGCAAAAAAGCAGAAAAAACTTGAAGTTTCTCTGGAAAAAAAGGGTACATCTTCCATCAACTTGAACATCACAAGTTTAGCTGCAGTTATTTTCCTTAGGAGATTCAAACACAGTGGTGGGGAATGTCACAACACTAAATCCCTGTTGGCCTACAAACTAGAGATAGCTTAATCAGCTGACTGACAGGTGTCCCACTGTGATGAAAGGCATTTCTTGCCATTCTTGCTCATGCATTCACGTAGACCTTGTTTTTGCCTCTGTTACTACCTCATAAAAAACACTACACTATAGGGAGGAATCCTTTTAATGCTCCACAATTCCCACAAAACAGCTGATCAAATAAGGTTCACAACAAAGACACTGACGGAGAAATAGAGATCATCCAAATGTTTACTTTGTATTTGGAAACTTTTATTCTCCTTTTAATTTGGAAATCTTTACAGTTTATCCAGGGCCATTATTCTCACATGACATTGTGCTAAAATGGTCGAATTCAAATAGAAATGTTGCCAACATATGCAAATTAAATGCAGAGTATTCTTTAAACAAACATCATTGGTATAATATTTGATGAGACTTGCAGGCAGAGGAGAGAACATTCAAACACTTTCTCACAGAGTGTGCACATGAAAGTAAAATAACACAAGAAAAAAAAAAAGAAAAACAGCACAGAGTGTTCTCCACATTTTTAATTATGATAGTTCAAGGAGAACATTTTATATTGAGAGTAGCAATAAGACTTATACTTAATAAATGTTGCAAAATACAGAAGGGCTTGCGTGTTATCCTGGGTCGTGTGTGCTCTTCACAGTAAGTTTTGTTTGCATCTCTGCTTGAAATGCACTCAGATCTTTGATGCTCTCTTTAAGAGCATCTGCTCCATTAACCCCTGTCCCTGGACCAAAGAACCGCTAAAGTAAAGGGCCATCCCAAAATTGCTTTGATCCTACCTTCTGCTTATTTCATTAGTATGAATAGCCGGACACAATAGTTGTCTGCTAAAGGTTTGTTAGATCAAGGTAATGAGGATGGATCAGGTAGTCCAGATAAAATCTTATCTGTATTGACTTCAAACAGTGTGGAATGACTGAATTGAAAACAATGCAGATCTGACTTTGAAGGTGAAGCTGCTTATTTGTGCAACTCTACAGACTGGACTAAATTCATATTCAGAGATTAAGAAAAAAAAAAGAAACAGTTTCCTGTTTGGCAATCATCTACATATGTGCCTGCCTGTGTACATGTAAAAGGTAATGATGGTTCTAATCTATTACAGTAACCACAGGTGTCAGTGCGCTCTCCTCTGTTTGCTGGCTTGAGCGTGTGTCTTTGTGCGTTAGAATTACTTGTTCGATGTGCTCCTGATGGCCAATCTGTCTGCATGTGGCCTTGTGTGTGCACAGCACTGCTCCGTAATGAGACTCCTTCTGCCAGTTTTCCTTTTCATGGCTGTGTCCATGTGTTGTGATGCTAATGAGCCCTGTGCTATCACAAAACACCTCCCTAAATTGTCCTCTTTGATCTTCCACTAATTCTGCTAATTAGAGGTCCAACTTTAAAAGTTAAACGATTTGCTTTCACGTCCAAGTGTGACCCTTCATGTGTGGGTGTGTACGTGGGTGTGTACGTGGGTGCATGCGTGTTTGCAAAAATTTGCAAATCAGAAAAGAGAATTGGACCAGGTAGCACTGGCTAAGTAGGCTTATGGTTAGCACAAAAAATACACTCCTCTGCTGTGCAAAATTCACCATGTTTGCAAAATAATCAGACATGACATATCTTACTCCTCCCAGATGTAAAAATATAGAAAAATGTCTTGTGAGTTAATGCTTTGCAACCACATCTACACAAGCAATGGCAGAGAAATGCAATGGGCAAATTCAGAACAAACAGTGACATGTCAAACTGGCATCCAGTAAAGCTCCTTTGCTCACAAATTTATTCGGCCTCCAGCTTCAAAAATTCCACTAATGTGTCATAAACCCACTAAACCATCATAAATGAGCACATTTCCTCTGTCAGAATAAGGTATTGGACACATATGCATAATATGGATTAAAACCTTCTCTATTCATGTAATCCTTGAAGGTGAAGGTACTGAAGGTGAGAGAAATCCCATCCTCCCTTAGGTTTTACTCAGTTTTTAGCACTTGCTAAATTTCATATTCTTCAAAAAGATTCTGAAAGCAGAATTAAATAATTAATCTCTAATCCAAAAGGATTACCATGAAAGGTTTGACAGTCGTTTGTATGCCTGGGATAAAGATATTGGAGACAGTTCCATTATGGCCAGGAGATACTTGTAAAGAAAAAGTGATTAGTTTTTATGGCTCCACAATAACAGAGAATCCATCCAACTGTGTTGCGTGACTGATGTTCTAACTTACATATAGCCACATGGACAACACTAACACAAGAAATCATAAAATGTGAAATTTTACTTCCAATCTGTTGTTAGTCCATTAGCACATCTACAAACATAATGGAATTTAATAAAAAGAAAAAAGTAGGAGTCTGACTTTTTGGTCACACTTGGGACTTTATTCACTTGGATCCAAAAGCATCATTGAAGGCGCAGTCAAATGCATTGCCCATTAGTTATTTAGTCAAATACTGATTGTGTAAGGAATAACAATTGCAAAACAGTATTTTAAAAAAGAATGTAAGTGCAATGGATTGGAATTTAAATCGTCGATGCCCAGCCCAGATAAAACACAGGGTTGTGTCAGGAGGGGCATCCAGCGTAAAAATCTCTGCCAAACCACCAATCAGTGAAAAGCTGACTCACTGTGGCAACCCCTGAAGGGATACGCCAAAAGGTGAACAACAACAATGGAGAGTAGAGAATGAATAGTAGGAATGGGGCACTGTTAAAAAAAAAAAAAAAAAAATACAACAATCAGAAACAGCCTTGAAGTTGTTACAGTATTTCTTAAGCATGGCGTGTGCAGTTTTCAATGACACAAGCTCATAGATGAGATAGCCAGGTTATGGCAGTGCATGCTGATCTGCTTTTACTGATGATGAACCATTAAACAAACTTGTGGCAAGTGACATTGGAAGAAAAAAAACATCATTATTGTTAGCTTTATTTTCCATCTGCAGTTCCAGATTATCTATTAACTCCTAAAAGAACAAACCTAGTAAATCTAGACATGGTTTGCACTACGTCTCAATATTTGATGCTGCTGAAATTACAAACTTTTTCAAAAGAAACAATGTGCTGTCAATAGCGCCTTCTTGACACTATGCTTACAGCCATTTCTGCACAAAACGTCCCCGTTAGTAGCTGCACTTAAGACGTGCAAAACATAGATGCAAAACAACGGCCGCAATCCTGCTGTAAATACTACCCATTGGATGGAGTAAATTGTAAATCTTTTGCATCTACTTCTCTCAGTGTGTTGTTGTACAAATAAGTTTGATTTACTTCCCAACACCAAACAGGAGGAAAATGAAAACAGGCTTTGTAAACATTCCTAAAATCTTTGTTTTGTTGTTATAGGGATGGAAATTGTGAAAAAATTCCAGAAAAAAAGAAACAAAGCTGTAAAGTGCATCTTTAAAGAGGCTTATCACCACAGGGGTCACATGTATGACCCACAAACCACACATCTTCATATCGCTGATAGGGTTAAACCTCCTGCTGGGAAATCTTCAAATTCCACTATAAAAGCTAAATGTTTTAAACCAAACTGGAAAAAAATGTTAAATTCAGAAAAACACCCTCATGTTTGTTATAAAACCCCTGTAAATAGACATCAATTGAAGTAAAATGTCTCAAACTTCGACACGGTTATGTTCTTCTAACAGAGGGGTAACAATTAATTAAAAGATGCGACTCCTTCAGAAGACAAGTTGCCTTAACCGGAATTTAGAGTCACAAAGAGCCATGACTTCATTGGTTTCTGCGGGTAATCAATATTAATCACCAAGAGAAAGAGAAACACAGTAGATGGGCAGCAGCCTTCCACAAAACACTATCAACAGCCCATGATCACTGCTCTCTTCTGTCAGGCTTAGTTTCTAAAGTTAGAATAGCAATTAATAGGGTTATCTGCCCACTGAGAGGCTGCCAGCTGATCGATTCCACTAAAGCAAATATTTGTTTTTAAAACAAGCAGTTATGCATTTTACATATACAGCTCCTACTTTTCACATTTAAATTGGTATAATTGATTCTGAAAAAAACAAAAAACAAAAACAAGACAATCAATACAAACAAAGAAGATGGCATTTTAACGTGGTTATTTTTTTTAATTACGTCAGGTATATCAAGAGATCTGGTCATCTGGTCTTTAGTAGTCAAGACTCCCAAGGACAGATTAAAAAAATCTCAGAAAAATTCTAACAAATGTGAGAGTATAAAAATAACTTTACCTCTCATTGCTTTGTTCTAGTAATGCCAATACAGCCCATCTAAAATACCGCACTTGCTTTTCCAAAAATGGAGTAATAAATATTTGGAAAAAAAGCTAATTATGTCATTATTATTACAATTTTTACACTTGGAAAATGTTTTTATTTCAAACAAGTGAAATACATCTAGCCCTGTTCTTTTACTGAAAGACAGAATCTTTCATCCATCTCATTAGCAGCCATCTAAAGAGCCTGTCCCAGTTGACAGTGGGCAAAGGTGGGGTACACCCTGGACAGGTCAGCAGTCTGTTACAGGGCCACACCATCACACATTCACACCTTAGGTCCATATTGAGTAACCAATAATGGATGAAGCAGGTTTTTGGACTGTGGGAGGAAGTCAGGGTGCCTGGAGAAAACCCAGGCATGTATGGGAAGAAAATGCAAACTTCACACAGAAAAGTCCCAATTGGAATTTGAACCATGAACTTCTCGTTGCTAACGACAGCAGCCCCGTGCAGCCTCAGCAGCTTTCAATAAACTTTTTATCTTACTTTCTGTTTCAGAGATGCTGTCTTGGCTCAATCTTTCATTTTAAGATGAAAAATGTTACCCATTACTAATCAATCATACTTTTCAAATGCACTATTTATTGCAAAAGGTTGGTGAGGACTGTTCTTGTGACAATTATTTGTTATACTGCAGTGACCACTATGGCTGAAAGGGTTAAGGCCTCTGTTGCAGCAGAACTAAACCAACTGGTCCTGCTCTTTTTCAGAAATCCTGTCATAGATTTGCTGGGTTTTTTGGGATCACTGGGTGTTATGTGACCAACCGTCTTTCAAGCACTCACTATCACACAGACGGCCTAAAAGTTGAGTTCATTGTTGACTTTAGGACTTTAAAGTTCTCAGAGCTCGTGTTAGCAGAACAAGCAAAAGGGTTTGAGGTGTTTGTGCTGATATGCTGTGTTTGCTTTTGCCAAACATGGCGGTTTGCATTGTGACTAAATATCGTCATTTTGGTCTCATCAATTAGGAAGGAAAAAAAAAAAAAAAACAACTTTTAAACATTCAGGAGGGATATGTTGTTTGCTCTGATGTAATCATGCAAACTTTCTAGAAAATGCTTTTCCCACAATCCCTTGCAAACCTCCTGTATGTGTACTTACAGACAGGAGTAGAGCAGTTCACATAAATTCTACTGTTTAAACAGCCGTTCAAGTCACATTATTTCAGTAAAAACTCAAATAGCCTTAATCTAAGATGTTAAAAACAATTGCTCAAATCATTTATTTAAAAAACAAACAAGATTCTTTATTGATTGTTTTCCTCAAAAAGACAATAATTCACACTCTTTAAACAGGATACTTATTTACTCATTTTTTTAATCAAAATGTAACGTAATGTGATTTACTGCCCATCTGTCCAATGACAGCAGGCTTCAGAAAAAAAAATAAAAATAAAAAATAAAATAAGGGAAGCCTAATGCTTTTAAATCTTGGCAAACGTGTCGAAGAACCCGACATCCAAACAGGCCAGAGAATTCTGATGACATGAGGAGGAGAGGGAAGGAGAACAAGCAGCCTGACACAGCACAGCCAGGGGATCCCATGCCAATCGGAGCATGGCCTTTTAGCCAAGCACTCTGTCAGAGGTGCCAGTTTGACGGACGATGTTCACCCTAGTGACATTTCTCTGGGGTAGGGAGAGGGGACAAAATGTGTACAACATCACAGGTTTTTATGCACAAAAAAAACAGGATAAAAATAGACAAACGGTGAAGGTGAGGTGTGGTTATAGAGTTTGTGTACATGTTTTGATATTTTCTCAGATGAGAGATACACAAGAATGCCCTACTTCTGAAAAGGCAGGACAGTTTTGTCTTAAATTGTCCTGAGAATTACATTTGCATCTCATTTTTTTTATTCTTTGTAAAATCAGCAAAAACACATTTCCTGTTCCTAAATACAAAGCTGTTCTAAATAAAAGCATAAAAATGCAAAATCTGTTTATATTGTTGACAGATAAATGCAGTGATTTAGCAACAGTAAAAATGCTTTACCCAGAATAACTGTAACAGCTTTTCATTCATCGCCGCCATCACCTATTGTACAGATTTTGGCAATGTTCCTGAACTCTACTCATTGTACCCGTGAGACTGTTAAACAGGCAAAGAAGGAGATCAGAGGTGAAAGTACGTGAAGGGAGAGCTTGTTTATTGGATCAGGGGTCATTAGCATCACATCCATTAGCACACTGCCAGCTTCACTGCTCCTCTCTATCACTCTGCTCCTCTGAGACAGACTGGCTGTCACTGCAAAGAGGCCAACATCCTGCAAACAAACCACACGTGCCTACTGTCAATTTAAGAGGTGGTTTGGTTCTTTGAATCTGGAGCACAAAGAGCTAAAAGATGAACAATAATAAATAAATAATTAAATCTGTATTTTAAATGAATATTCTTCCTCTTGTTTATTTACGGTCAGTGTATCTGCCAAGTGGGGAACATTTTCAAACAAATCTTCGTAATATTTTATCTCAGTACAAGAGGGCTGTGCTGACTTTCTTTTAAACTTTGATTATGTTGATTATGGTGCTTGGTGTTGAAGTACTGACATATGAAGCACATAGGGTTGTAGGTTAACTGAAAGTGGTGCAGAAGCGCACAAGAAGTCACTACTATTGTAGTTTATTAACTGTAGGCCCTTGTTTAGTTGTTGACATTTTCAATAATACTTTATTAGTTAATTATATGCCAATCAGCACTGTTTTTTTCCCAGAGCTGATATATATAGCAAAGGTGGACTGGGCTGTTAAATGACTGACTGTTGAACTCTTAACTTTTAAAAATCTAAACTTTTATTTCATTTTTGATTAAACATCTAATAAATATTAGAAAAAATAAAACTTAAAGCGGAATGTTTTTTAAAACGTATGTGAACTTGTCTTTAAAGTCTCACTCAAAAGGTTACAGCCCCTCACACCCCCCATCGAATATTACCGGTGCAACAAAATTAGCGAGTAATAGTCGTACAGTTTTGAGCCAGATGGCAGCTCAGATGAGAAAAATTACAATTGTAATGAATTGATGTGTCTGCAAGTGGATGCATCAGAATGGAGCAGAGAAGTGAACTTGTGGCTTGCAGTTGCTGTTCAAGCTTTTAAAAAAAATGTTTGTTCCTGACTCACTACGATTTGAATAAAGAAATACTCAGAAATGAGATCTTATGTGAAATATTCTTTATGTCCTCCATCATGAGAAAACTTCCACAACAACATGTTAAAAACATCAGAAGCTCAATTTCCATTGGAATGGGTCTTTAAGTTTAAAATATCACAAATACTTTATATCATAGATACTTTTTTCAGTTTTTTTGTTACCTACTTATGCATTTAGTAGAAAATAAAAACTGTCAAGGAGAATAATAGTGAGAGATGTTTCCATTTTAGGCTCCCCATCAAAAATTAAAAAAAGAAAAGAAAATTTGTTCACAATGCAGACTCCAGTTGGAGTTGTAGCACAAAAAATCTGCACATTTATGTCTGCATGTTTACTTGAAGTTCTTTATCGTCTTTAATTGTAGCTTGATGAAGACCAGAAGACCATTACTAAGCTCTTAATTATGCACAAAAAAAAGATTTTCTGCCATACACACAGTCACAAACACACAAAACCTGCCCTAGACAACTTGTTCATGTTTTGATCACCTGTTGGATAGTACTGAGTAAGTGTGAGTCTGTGTGTGAGAATGTGTGCGCCTGAGTTTTGGCTGGTTTAAGACAGAAAGTCAGGCTAGTTTGTCAGGCCCTTGAGGGCCCTCGCTGTATGACTCTCCATTAGGCTGATAAGGTTTGGCAGCTCATGTTGCTGGAGTTACTTTTGAGTTTCAACCCTCCACATGACCAACCCTAAGTAAACCTAGACCCCAGCCCTAATTAGGAGATAATTATCTGCAGGGGTTTGCTACTGCCACTGCCTCAGACGGGGATGAGTGCTCTGTAATGTGTGTTAAATGGCAGTTATTCAGCCAAATTAAAAGAACTTACCATAGGCCCGTTTGATGATTAAAGTGGTTGCAGAAACATTTGTGGAGTCTGCAAAGCCTTGGTGAAAACAGAATCTCTGTAGTCTCACTATCTGCTTGGAAATAGAAATTGTTTCATCAGGGGGGAGTTAAAGCTAAAGTTTGTGCAGTTGAGGTGCAAAAAGAAACAAACTAGCCCGGCTGCATTGTTGTAGGTGCAGCGCAGTAATCTGTCTGACCCTTGAGACTGGCCCTATGTTTTCCCACTAAGCTATACTGACAGCTTGACATTTCCCAGGGTAGAGGACTCTAATTCAGGTATGTTTTATTCATCCTATTGACTTTACATTGCTGCCAAGCAAAAGAAGGAGAAAACGCCTGAAGAGTGTTGGGTGGCTATAAGAGAATCAGCCTAAGAAACTTGTGGTTGGGGTTTACTGCTTAGATGGAGAAGCACAGCTCTAACCTGAAAGACACATAGACCAAAGGATGACTCAAAGATTCCATCTGCTCTGAAAAGCAGAACCTGACAGTTTACTTAAAAACACCAAATCTAGTCACACTGAAACTTATTGCACTATTCTTTTCAAAACTTTGAAGTCTTTAAATTGTAAAACAGGATATAATATCCATGTTAGCAGTAAAAATATATCAAATATTCACTTTAAATGATTTTGTTGGGATCTAATTATTTTTAAAAATAAAATAAAACTGTAAAGTGTGCAAAATATTTGGATCAAAATTGCATACCTCAACTGTATTCGTTTTTTTTCCAGATGTGGCAAAAATACAAAAAGTGCCATCCATCCGGTCATTGCAGCTTATCTGATTTGGCAACCTAATATTACTTATTACCCTCTTTTTTAGCACTTCCAGTAGGACTGAAGCTTTTTTGAGTCCAATGGGATACCTCATCTTTTCAATCACAGGGGGTCTCCTCCTGGTGGGACACACCCTTAACATCTCACAAGGAAGGCACCTTGACAGACATTCAGTCTAGATGTCTAAACCACCTTAATGGTTTTCTCTGTATGTGGAGGAGGAGCTTTTTTAAATTACGTTTGCACCCTGTACAGAAATAAAAAAAAAATAAAAAACCCTATAAAGTAAGTTTGGTTTCTCTCCGTTCACCTGGATCTCTGATCTCATCTGCTTATTTCTAAGTCAAATCTGAGGTATGTGCATTTAACTTCAAGCCTCAAGTCGTTGGCCAAAAATTTTTATCAGGTCTTAGGTCCTAAAATTATTTATGCATAAATTATAAACAATGTGCATAACAAATGTTTTGTCATCTTTTGCCATTAAACTGCTTTTAAAGGAGTTGCAGGGACACAATAACAAGCAGTTTGGATTTCAGCATTCCAATCGCACAAGCAGAGGAGAGATCTGACAGTGAATGTTCTGGAACTAAAAAAAACTAAAGTTAACAAATAATCATTGGAACTAAAAAAAAAATAAAGTTAACAAATAATCATTGGAACTAAAAAAGCTAAAGTTAACAAATAATCATTGTCCACAAATCCTCAAACCTCAAGTCAAGTTACAAGTCATCCAGGTCGACTCTCATGTCAATTTTCAAGTCTTCACATGTGAGACTGAGTCTCAAAACCAAACCCCCATCCTTGGTAGAGCCTTTAGCCCCATGTAAATATTTATGCTGTGCCAACTGGTCAGTCAATTTTGCACTCATCTAACATCTCTTTCCCACATGTTAACACAAGTCCAGGTATGTTAACTCCCCTACCTCGGGGGGAAGGATTCTTACCTTTTTTCCAGCTGAGAACCAGAGCCTTGGGTAATTACAATTCCATGGAACACGAATGGAAAACGTTAAAAGATCAGCAACAATTTACAACCAACTTCATTTTTTTTTTAAATTGGATATAAATTTTTCAGAATTCAGGATCCGAATAGAATATCTTAAAATTATTGGTAGTGCAAAATTATTTTACCCGGCATTTAGAGTTACAGGACCTTTTTTATTTTTGCAAAGCCAATAAGGCTTACCTCTGAGAGGAAGCAGAGAACATGAAAGTATTTTGAGGATTTAAAACTATAGGAACCAGATCAACAATTTTCCAAACATTACATATTTCACCGTTGACCTCTTTTAACGTTGACTTCTAACAGAGGTAATGTACACACCCTGCAGCTTACAGGCTGTTTGAAAGCAGTGCATTACAACTGACACGAGCGCATGTCCTAAGGAAAGATTATGCCAGTGCTGACTCAGACGTTTATAAAGCTGCAACGTCAATATGGAATGAAATGCACTAAAGGTGGACCCTGTAGTTGACATACAAGTATGAGCTCCACACAACTAGCTTGCCTGTATTTCACATAATGCGTGATTGTGCCAATAGAGTGTGTAATTCTGGGTTTTGCTGTCTCTGATAACAAAACCTTACTTGATTTTAAAACGTTAGCATCCCTATTATGGGGTTATGAACTTATCAAGTTCTGAAGATGTTCAAAGTGCTCCGTCTCATCTCCAGGCTGATCACGTGAGGCTGAGAGTCAGGAGATGCAGCAGGAGCCTCTTCCAGCACAAAGCACTCAGAGCAGAGAGACACTGTGGCCCTTGTTCCTTTTTCTCAGCTCTATGTCAAATGGGTGTTTGCTTACTGGGAAGGCTAGGACCCCCTTGGAGGAAAGGCAGCACAGGCTGCACCCAATACAAATCAGCAACGCACATACACTGGACCTAGTGTATGAGTGATCAGACATGGATAATCAGTAGCATCAAGTCAGTTTCAGAAAATAAAAAGCTGTTGCATAAACTTACATCCCTACATTTTTGGATGACTTTTTCCCTGAAATGGCATTACAATCTAACTGATAAAAATTCTGACTAATCCATTCATCTTCTTATCAGTTTTGTCCCTTTTGGAGTCACAGGGCTGCCAGAGCCTATCCCGCCCACTTGTGGGCAAAGGCAGGGGAAACCTGGACAGGTTGCCTGTCTGTCGCAGAGCCACAATCACACACCCATTCACTCTCACACCTATGGACAATTTAGAGTTGCCAAGTGACCTATGAAGGATGGTGGGAGGAGGCCGGAGACCCCGGAGAGAACCCACGCATACATGGGGAGAACATGCAAACTCCACACAGATGTCTGTTTCATGTCCCCCAGCCAGGACTTGAACCGGGGGCTGAAAGGCAAGAGCACTAACCACTGTGCCACCGTGCAGCTCTGACTACTACAACAGTGTCCAACGTTGCCATGATAGTAAATAGTGTTGAGTGGATCTTCTTTTCTTTCTTTTGCTTCAATTTCCTGCGTAAATCTCCTTCGCGTCTTTCCCTGTGTCCTTGCTAACGCCCTCAAGTGAGCCGGGCCACGTCAAACCTGAACGCATCAATCACTCAGCACCAGCCGTGGAGGAAAAGAGGGGATGACAGGAATCGAGGGAAGAGAGTAGTAAAGAAGAGAGGACTGGATAAGGTAATGTATAGCCAGAAGTCCATTGCATTTCCTTCTTTCTACCAACGGCTCCCTCCTTCTTTCCTGAAATAGAACTTGTAGCTGGTGGCATTTGGAACATTGGGTTTAAGGTGACAAAAAGTCAAAACTGATTTACCAAGAAGCTAAAAGAAGTAAGAAGGAACACAAAACATAAGTCCAAGTAGAGAAAAAGAAAGTCAACATGAGAACAGCAAATCATTGAAGGTAGATAAGAACAAAAAGAAGAACGCCAAAAATATCGACAAGGAGATGTGCAGAACATAAGCAAAGAGAAAAGCTGGATGAGCCTTTTCGCAGGTGTGTGTCCTGCAGAATGAAGTGCCCCTGTCAAAGCCCCGGCATCCCCCCAGGGTTCTCTCTGATTAATTGTCCGTCCAGCTCCTGTGATAGCAACTGCTTTAACCAAGACTCCAGAGATGTTCATCCCATCCTAAACCAAAAGACACCCCCCTCATCCTGTGTACCTGACAGACTGGCCACTCTGACTAAAATTAGCCATTTTGCTCTTTGAGTTCTCTATTCCTAATTTTTTCTTCACGCGTTGGTTGCTCTTAATAGCTTTGCATCAGCACCCCATTCACCTTGCCATCGGGGGGATAATGTCTCTCTGTTGGATACAGATTTCGGAACAAAAGCAGGGGGACTGAAAACAGCAGGATGCACACACCTCCACTTGATGTATTTATACATGCTCTGGTGACTGGAGGAGATAAAGCACCTCGTCTTATGAACGCTACGCAAAGTGAGGCATCAGCTCTTCCTCAATTTGATTTGTGGATCACTCACATCCTTTTAATACAGTTAAGCTCATAAGGATCACAGATTTAGTCCTTTAATGCCATATATTCGTTGTTGCGACTAGAAAGGAAAAAAGAAAGACAAGAAGAGAGGCTAAGCCTTGATGCGACATTACCACAAAGATGAACTTCCTCGACAGCATGTTATTATGCATCAAATGTAACAATGTTGTTCAAATTGTAGCCTTTCAACATTCTTATGAACAATAACTGCCATGGATTTGGTTCCAAAACCTTTATTTTTCCTTCCCCACAGAACAAAAGCATCCAGAAGGCTAAATAGACCACCCCCCCCCCCCACCCCCCAAAAAAAAGCAACCAAGGTCAATTGCCTTTCCTGCTCCTCTCATCTTGTGCTTTATGTACCTTCACATCCAGGGAAAAAAAAAAAAAGAGCTGCACTATTTCTGTTCTGCTGCAAGGTGACTGCTGCTTCACATGAGCCAAAGACACATTGATGCAGGCGCCTTGGAGGAGAGTTCACTTCAAGATTCTCATAATTGAAAAATAATAAGAAAAAAACAATCAGAGCATATAACTAAATATTTGAAATCTTAGTTGTGGAGACTGTGATTCATAAACAGATATTCATGTATTTGTGATGCCTGCTTCAACTTGTTCAGGGTCACAGAGGTGGCTGGAGCACATCCCCGCTGTCCTCAGGTGAGAGGCATGTAAGCCTTCACGCTAGACGGGTCCTTGTCCATCAAAAGAACGCACAAAGATGAACAACACAAGCAAATCCGCATAATATGAGCTGTAAATTGTTTAGGAGGATCACCAAACCGGACTTGTGTAATTAAAAAAAAAAAAAAGTAAAAGTTTCAACTTAGAATCCACAACAAAAATCCGTAAACTTTTTAAATTCAGTTCATGTTCATCAAAACAGTCGCACCCTACAGCCCACCACTAGAGGATTATCCTGTTAGATAAGCTAGACTTTTGAACAATTTAAAAAGACATAGAAAGACATAAATCACCAATAAATTTGAATTGATCACAAACTAAAATCACCACCGATGGCATTCTCAGATGTGAGTGGCCATGATGTGGACATTGAAAGAGCTGCCATTAATCCTAATTATTCATAAACGGTATAGGTATAGAAAAAAAGAAGGCTTCTGAGGTTTTCTGAGCTGTGCCACTTTATCTAAAATAAAGAAATAGCTTAAATACATATGGATCTTATGTTCATTACAAACCTTAAGCCCCTTCCGTCTGGCAGCTAACTGAACATGTTTCAGTGAATCTGTAAATGACATGAACAGAAAAAGTGACCAGTGTGTGAAAAGAATAAATGTGCTCATTTGAATGGACTGATGAGGTCTTTAATCTTAGATATGTCGTCTCTGAAAAAGGCCGCAATAGGCTTCTCTTTTTATTTTTTAAATAGTAGCAATCAAGAGTTGCATTTTGGTCGGATAATCTTTAACAAATCTTCCGTGTGGCAAACAGCTGAAATTTGCCAGCATTTCTATTATTTTTCAAACAGGCGATAGCCTGCTTGGTGCAGTCATTTTTCATCCTCGCACAGATAAAATGTTTCCCGGTGAAGACTGAATATCTCCCCCCCCTCTCCCTCTCTGCTGCTCCCAGATGCCTCCTTACAGCTGCTATGACTGACTGCAAACTCATTTATTACAGGTCACAAACGCCAAGTGCCTCATTTAAAAGGACATCCCATCCACCTTCCCCATCCAACCACCCGCACCCCTTCCAGCACAAATGAAAAAAAAAAAAAAATGAAAAAAAAAAAATCCACCGGCAAGAAAAGCATGCAGGAATGCAGGGCAAACTGCTACATTAATGGGAGCCCAGCGGTGCCCCAAAGATGGTAAAAGGTTTGACCCATGTTTGCAAAGCATAAAGACATTAGGGGGTAGATCTGTTAAGTATTTCATTTAGCTGTGTTAAATTGTACAATGTTAACATCTTAAATTTCTTGAAGGGAAAGGTTAAAAATTAACACAGTGTGAAGTACAGGCTTTTTGGCCTGAATTGATTAAAAACCCTTCTTACTATAACACTACTCAATAATGTATAAATTGTATTTTTAGTCAGTCTTTGCCCACATAATGACATCCAAAATGTGGTTTATCTGGGTTGAGGTGCACAAACAAACCAAACAAGGTCTTACATGAAACATACATCCTGTTGTACATATCAGATGTGTCTGTAATGACATTGTACATGGAGATTAGCTATGAATATTTTAAAAAGGGGATCACTAAAAAAGGAAAATGACAGAGAGGGAAAGAGTAAAAAGAAATCATTCCTCTAACAGACACCCACATGCAGAAGTGCATCAAAAGCTCGTTTGAAGGTGGAGTTAGTCTTTCATGCCCAAGTTGTCAGCCTATTATCATCCTTTCATATGTTTGCCACCGTTATTAACTGGGAGCGGGAATAGATAAAAAAAAAATACCACAAAAAAGTGAGAATAAAACACGTCACTCTGACATGTCAGACTGTCTCCTCAGAGAAGGGGAAAAGAAAAAAAAAACATGGCAGACCGACTCTTATCATCAGACTTCCATTTAAAATTGTGGCGGTAATGAGTGTCTTAACAAAGATTAGCCATAATTTCCATTGTCATTTTAATGCTCCCACATTATGTGGAGGCTTACAAAGCCAGGGATGAAGGCAGAGGGTGGGCGGAGGAAGAAGAACAAGCGGACACAGGAGCATAGAGGGAATCTTTGGAGCTGGGTTAGTCTGTCAGTCACTCTCTATCCCTCTAACCATGCTTTCACACACATCCTGTGATGGGCACTGTCCCCACAAACAAAGTATATGTTGTGCATTTTGCACACCCTTTGTTGCCGCATTATGAAACCTTCAAAATGTGGTTGTCAAAGGGGTCTGGTTTGCAAGCTTCCTACATCCCTGCAGCTGGATGTGGAGGATAGACGGGTTTATTGTTAGAGGAGCAGCAGCAGCAACAAAGGGGGATCAAAAGCCCTGCAAAGTGACAGACATGCATGGCGCGTCTAGGCTCTCAACATCGACATTGTTTAGTGAACACAGGGCCGAGGCTTCCAAAAGAGTGCAACTTGCACATTTGCCTCGTACTTTAGAGTACCGGGCCAAAGTGAAGGAAATGTGAAGGCGTAGGCATGGATAGAAGTGTGGGGGAGTGAGTCTTGGAGTGTGTTTGTCACTGTGGGATGCAAAAATGGCACAAATTTCCTGCGACAACTTCATGTTTATTTTGATAACACCCGTAATCCTAAGGTTTATTTATTTATTTATTTGGGGGAAGCAGCATTGTGCAGCATGAAAGCATATTTTACCTAATTATTTAGAAATAAACCAAAAATCAAGAAAAACGTATTCTTGTTATATTTCTATGAGATATTAAGTTTTAGTACAGCAATGAATTAAAACAGATGCTTAATGAGAACAGCAGTCATGCACCACATTGATTTTACTATTGGAATATTTAAAAAAAAAAAAATGTTTCCACTTTGTTTTTATTTATGATTACGATCAATGCACTTTTTATTTTGTGTGCATCTACTAAGTTACCATTGCAGCAAAATTAACAGACAACTATGCAGCTTTGCAGTCATATGCGTTTCTTTTTACGTGTTTTTATTAATCTAAATATTTAGCTTACTAAGTCGTCATATAGAAAGAACTCTTGAAAACCTAAATTAAATGTAATCACTAGAGTTTACCTATTTTAAAGTGAAAAAAAAAAAAGTTTTTTGTTGTTAAATCAAAACAAAAACTTTTCTTTTTGACTGACAGTCATTATGTACAACTACCCAAGCAGGCAATTCACCACACTTTTTTCTTTTTTTTTTTTTTTAGATTTTAAATGTTAATATGAAACAACATATTAGGAATTGTTTTAGAAAAAAACATACATATTACAACTGAAGTAGCAGCTTGTTTGATTCAGAGAGGAACTTAATGAGCACCGTTGGTTCAAGCACTCTTTTCATTTACACAACTAATGGAAGAAATTAGATTAAATATGGCATGCAGGACATAAATATGCAATTAACTATGTTTTAAATGAATGGTATGCATCAGCTTTTCTCTGTTAGAATTACGATAGTGTCAGAAAAAAAGAAAAAAGAAAAGAAAGTTCCGGGATCCAGATCCAAAGAAAAGTTTTGTGAATTCTCATGATGCTAAATGATGAAGCTCTGCAAAAGAGCTAAACCGTTTAGAAGAGCATTTTGTTGGATTTTGTGACATCCTACTGGGAAAAAGGCAGGCTCCGAGTAACTAAATACTTTCCTCATCCTCTCCTTCCAAGTGTGTGGGAAACACTACAGAGGCCCCTGAGGATGCGAAACAAACCGGCAGGTTCTTGTTAAATGGAGTGTCTGATTGTCCAATCTATGCTGCTGCACAAACACACTGGACTTTAGAGAGGAGCTCATCAGATCACTAAAATCATTTAAAAGTAAAAAAAAAAAAAAAAAAGTATCTTTCAAATTACATGATTCTGCTTGACTCAAAAAAAATGATTATATTTTAGCTCAAATATATTAATTTAAGTCAAGTTTGATTGAAAGAATTAGTTCAAATAACCATGACCCTGAAAAATGAGAACAAACAGAATTTGACAATAAAATATTTTTTCCAAAAAGTCTGACACCAAGTTGAAATATGGATTTAAATTTATGGCTTCCCCTTAAGTACTCCATAGAAATCCATGTTTACCACACTTGTATAAGCTGATTTATTTCTCTTTTGTTGAAACTACTTATTTAAATGTCCTAACAAGCTGAACTGCTTTCATAAAATGAGATGGCGCAGGTCTTTAGTAAATATGTTTCTGAGTGTTTGTTTCACAACCTTGTTGATGAAGGTCTTTGCTTTTGCAGCACGTTGAGGACTCAGAGCCCATTAAGGTTGGCACTATTTTTCTTGCATGTCTTTCTCCGGCTCTATTCCTTTTCATTTTCTCTTTTCTGTTGCAAACAAAACTTCAAACTCATTCAGTGCAAGGAGCGCAAAAAGAGAAACAGAGAGAGTGCATTACACGCAGGAAATGAGCATTCCTTTTTACCTACAACATATCCATTCAAAAATCAATTTAATTGCTTTTTACAACAGACTGCAAACAGAATTATTTTAAATATATTAGAAATAAAGATGAAGAAGATGGAGTTGTTGTTGGAATCTTAACCCCACACTCTAATAGAAAATGTAATGGCTGAGCTGACAATGACACATGGCAGAATACATGCACATGTATGCTGCACTCATGCCTGCAGGTGATAAATGAGAGAGCGGGGGGTTTGAAAGGTCACACTAGATACAGCCCCATCATTTCTGCTCTCTGCTGACACTCCAAGCCCATCAAAAAGTCAAAAGTGGAAAACAGCGGCCTCAATTATGTCTTCATAAATGAAAATCCTAAAGAACTCGACGTCACTTTTATTACAAGACGCGAAATAAGATGCAACACATGCACATGTCCCTGTGGTGGTGGAACAGAGCCTCACACAATCTGAATATTAACCAACATCTTGTGGTGACCATCAGTTTTGTTCCTGCTTTGTCCGTTTGGAGGATCAATGGCCTCTTCGTCTTTCATCCAGATGGCACAACTGCCAAGGATCGCATTCTTTTTCCTCAAAACATCGAAGTGGATCAGCACCTAATCAATGATGGCTTTTCTTCTAGCATAAAGCAGGGTGCCAGCAAAGGGTCAGAGATTCTTCAACAGGCAACAGCATATATGAATGGGAAAGGGCTTTGTGACATAGTGGAGCTGTGTGGGCTGCTAAATGCCACACTATTCTTTCCTCAAGCTCCAACTGGTAGTACAAACTAGCCAGTGCAGAGAATGTAAAATTCTGTGTTCTGAAAGTACAGAAAGTCCGAAGCAAGATGTCAACATGTCCCTGCATCCCTGTTGATAATATTTCTGCGCTGCTTTTAAACTGAGCAAATATTTTGAAACTGAACCAAGACCGGACTGAGCCAGATCCCTTAACTTTAGGAAAAGAAATGATCACAGAACCAAAATATCAGATACCCTTGGGCTACATCCTTCATCCCTCTTTTGAGTCTGATGGGAAAGGAACAAAACTTTTGAAAGAGCTGCAAGGCAGGATTGCTGGAAGAGGTAGTTTATCTAAATTGCACTGATAACACTCTGCCAGATTCACACAGATTTGCATTGAACAGATGACGTCGAATTCACGCCTTCGTACACAAAATAGGAGCACTCGTATTTTCAGACACAGCCTTTGAATGTGGCCATATGGCTCCGGAACGGCATCTGCATGCGTCCCCAGCTCCTCCGGCTTCCGTGCATTGCAGCAGTCAAATGAAGAGGAGTGTGCTGTGCAGGGAACCACATGGTCACACAAAGCATATTGCTTTGCACAACCTGCTGTCGTCTGAAAACCTGAAACATCCGGGTCAGCTGGTGAAACATTACAACATTTGTGCGGTTTTTATGCCCCCCAGGAGAAAAGTGATATTTTTAAACAAGACATTCCAAGGTATAAAGCAATCTAAATTAAATAAGGGACTTTCGTTAATTTAGCAATTGAAACTCGTTAAGAACAAAGTTTAAATTGTATCCAAAAGAAAGCGTGAGCGTAAAAACGGGGCCAGACTGTGCGCAAACTTATTTGTGCGCACAGCTGCTCAACTCAACCGCGCATCAAATAATCCCTTATTTTCTCTTAAAACATCAACATTTAATCCATGTTAATGACATTTATCTTTAGTCATTGGGTAAACCACTCTTCACATGTCTTTCTACACTTTTTTCCCCCTTTAATCTTATTCTCAAACACAGTAGACCTCCTTCAAGAGTTTGACAGTCATGACAGATGCTGCTTAGCGTTAAGACCAAAAGAAAATAATGCGTTTGTTCTGTCAACATTTAGAAGAATAAAAATATGATTGTTAGAGCGATATTTCTTCTTTTAAAATTTAAAGTACATGGATTTCCCCCCTTTTATTATCCCGCGAGGTTGGTGTGAGTTTGCCCTAAATAAATATCCGAGATCGTTTTTGAAGCAAAATACAAATCTTTTATGAAAAAAAAGTTAAACTAAACCTTAAACTAAGATTCAACTTCTTAATTAGCTGAACGCCACGTGATTTTACACAATATCGTATAATTAGGAAACCTCCCACCTAAAGCGCAGCGTATATTTACGCAGTCCTGATCTAGTTTCTTTTCAGTCCTGCATAAAGGTGATTATGCATGCTGATGATGAGAGTAAGGGCTTGTTGATACTGTCTATGCCATCACCTTCAAGCGCGCATCACTGAGTGCACCAATGCCGCCCTGTGCGCAAAGACCGCCACTGCACCGAGCAAACAGTCCTGCCACTGTCAAACCAGAGAAGTCCTGCTGTGTGTGCGAGCGCTGGTCCTCACACTCGGATCCACATGATCCCTGTGGGAATCCTCAGCGAGGTGAGCAGTAATGAAATTTCACAGTGTCAGCTATGCTGCATGTCCCGATTAAACAATTCTCACATGGACGCATGTTCGGCGGCGTTATCGCTGTTTGCGCAGGTGATGGAGTTTACTCGCATTAACACCACAACGCGCCCAGGGCGCACCGGCGTGGGGCTCCGCAGGAGAAAGTTCCCTGAAGCGGGCGTCTTTGACGGGCACCGCGTAAAGCTGCTTCATAGCTGCAGCCCGCTGTCCTGCTCACTGCGTTCATTAGAAGCATGAAGTCGCTGCTCGGTCATTAACGCAGAGAAATGGCTCTGCTGCCTGCTGGAGAAAAGGCGACGCAGTTTAAAAGCAACTTTTAGTTGACACACTCCTATCTGACGAGAGTGATGACATAAGATGTCAATATGGCTGCTACTTTTTTTTTTTTTGGAGAGTTACTTTTTTTGTTGAAGGGGGGGCGCATGAGTTCGATGTCAGATGCTCTCCTTTTCACAGATTCAACAGTGACGCTCTGTTCTGGAGGAAGGCGCAGAGAGCCTTTCGGTTGGGTTGATTTTACTCTGTTACCTCCAACTTCCACCTGTGCTTCAGTGGCACCCTCAGTCCCCCCACCCCACCCCCACCCCCACCCCCACACACAATTCCTCCAGATCAGTATGAATGTCAGCTGAAATATTCTATCAAACCGTAGCAGCTTTGTTTTTTTTAAGCGTAACAAGTAGCTCCGCTGCGCCCTGAGCGCACTAACCAGTTCCACCGATGCACATGGAGGAAGAGGAGGAGGAAGAGGGGGGTGCGAGAACTCAGCCTTCACTCACCTGATTGAGAAGAGCCGAACCCAAGCAGCAGGAGAAAGCTGAAGCAGCAAAGGACAGTCGTTGGTTTCATGGTTGTGCTTGACAGGTATCTCCTTTAAGTTCACATGTCCAAACGCGTATCCCTCCTTCCTAAGGATGATTTCGTTCGCGTCTGGTGTCTCCTCAGATCGCGAGTTTTGGAGACTTGTGCAGCCTCTGAGTGAGTAAGTTTGCAGTTTATCCGGACTGTGCTTTAGCTCGCCTCTCTGTTGATTCAAGCCTGATGTGTGATTCAAATGAAAGCGGACATGGTTTTTAACCAAAAACAAAAAGCTTTTCTAGACGGCATGAAGCACAGAAATCATGCCATTACTCCCCGACTTAGACGCGAAATGCAGCTGCAGACTCGCATTATTTCAGACACACCTCTGAGGCGCTTAGCTCCTCCCACAGGCGTCATGATTGGCACAGGTGGCCGACTATCAGCCGAAACCCCGCCGGCGACATCCAGACGCGCGCCTCCATTGGTCTACACGGGGAACCAAAATCAGCTGAATTTGGATTTGGGCTTTGTTGCACCTGTCACACTGAGAAGAGGGGAGACGAAGTCAGATACGCAATTGTGATCAGCAAAACAGATCAGAGAAACACTGAAGGGGGCTTCCAGTGCGTTCCATAAGATATTCATGTTGAGGGAACCTCTGGCAGGGAAGCTGCGCAGTGAGGTGGAACTAAAGCGGTTCAAACTAGAACAGATTTCATGCTCATTCTTTCTTTCTTTTCTTACAGCCTTATTTTCTATCCTACTTTCTGTCTTTATTAATTATTTAAACAATTGGAGTTCCTTCTTAATACAAATGCTTTTTTTTCTTAAGATCAGAGACTTTGTGAGATTATATAGATATATTTCATCTTTGCAAAATGTATTAAAATAATGACTAAATAAATACATAAAAAGGGAAAAAAGGGAAACTAATTAAACTCATAACATGTAAAAAAAAAAACATTCCAACTTCAAATTTTTAATTGTTTTCTTTCATCCCTGGTTTATTGTAAACATAATGATACCCTAATGATCAGATAACAATACAGAAAAAAACAAAAAACAAACAAAAAAAAACAGTGGAGTTACTGGCAATACCTTGAAGAGTTTGTGACTTTGTAGTGACATAAAGAGAAATATAGAAACTTTCGCAACAGGAAACAATGCGCTGGAAGGTTATAACTTTCACCTGCTGTTTCCTGGTTTTGAACTTTGTTGAAGAGTTGAAGACCTCCTGGAGATCCAATATGTGCACACATCTGGATAGAGTGTTGCCCCTTTCCCTCCTTCAAACCCATGACCTCCCCTTAAGTTCTCTATATGCACATGAGCACAAACACCAAAAAGTCTTGGAGAAAAAAGTTGCAGAAAATAAGCAAAAATAATTCAAAGTTGCCATATGTGTAATAGTACTTATTTTGAGTACATTTTAATTGTTCCAACTAAATAAACAAATACAAGACAATATATAAATGAATTTTCATGGTTGAAGTTTTCAAGTATTTTTTTTTATTAGAGTCCTTTTCCATTGAAATTTCTATTAGTAGAAAACAGCCCTTAAAAGTATTTTTTATTTGTTTTTGTTTTTTGGTTTTTTATGACAAAAGAAGTTTTATTCAAGATAAGCTATTTGCTTATTTGTTGAAGTAGCAGACCACATTCTATATGAGTATTATCTTATTTTAAAGATCTACTATGTTGTCTTAGTTTCCATTAAATAAAAATCTGGTCTTCCTAAAATAATTTGAGTACGGTGACCCTCCCAGGTATTACATTCATAAAGTATTTTGAGGGTTTACAAGTGTTGCTTCATAGGGCCGACAATTTTCAACTTCATGACATTGCTTAAGTCAGTCTTCTGATTATGCCAAACTGGCCAAAAACGTTTTTTTTTTTTTTTAAAAAAAGCCATCACACCATGAAAAATAGCATGTAAAGGTGGGATAGAGGTGTCTTTTTAGTCAAATGTGCAGTTAAAGTGAAGAGTCACACAAAAACGTTTCTTTAATCTTCATTTCAACCTCACATTGGACGTTTTCATGTGTTGTAACTTGCTCCTGATCTTCGGCTGCTTTTCTTTCAAGGTTTAACAGCATCGTGTGTTGAATTTCAGGTCCTTCTGGGCAGATGTGTGGCTTGTTTGTCCAGCTAATGTTGCACTCAGAGTTTTTTTTGGTTTTTTTTTATCAGCAGAACACACCTGAGTCAGGTATCTCCATTTCCATTTCCATTTCCATTTATTTACTTACAAAGCACCATCCACCACCAGCCAAGGAGTCCCAAAGTGCTGTACACAGGGAGAACAAAGACAGCACAAAAGAATACAAAACCTAAAATCAAATTAAAACAGATATTAAAACCATCATAATAACAGGACTAGGCTGATGCTAAAGCATTGAAATTGAGGAACAATTCTTTATTAAAACTCTGTAAGAGCTTGACCTCTCTAACTGCCTGTGGCAACTGATTACCAGTATAGTTTAGGAGCCAACACAGAAAAAGCACGATCCCCCCCCGAAAGCTCCGTTTGGTTCTGAGAACCATTAAAACAAACCGGTCGGTGGAGCTTACTGACTTTAAACCAGCAATAAGTATGGCAGAGGAGTTTTAAAAGCCAACAGGAGGCTGGACATCAAGACCTGAAGTTTGTCGCTCAATGGTCCTTTTTTTTTCTTTGTAAAATAATGGTAGATATGAAAACCCTACAGACTTTAGCTGAGGAAAAACCCAGGGGACCAGATATTTCTGCAACACAGAAAAGCTTGTTTTCTACACACAGTTAAGCAACTTTAAATGTCTCTTAAAGTGCTTTCCATCTTCACTCTGATGTCTTGTTTGTTCTCCAGTAGAACATCTTGTTCTTCTTTTGCTCTGAGAATAGATTTCATTGTCCACCCCCTCAGTCAAATTCAGATTTCGTGACTTCAAGTCGAGCTTATCTGGGTTTGCAAAACAGGATGCGGTCACCTTCAGTTTCTAACTTACATAAGTTAAAAGTCTCTGTTCTTGACTGGGGCTGAGTCGCTCACGGAATCTTGAGGGGCTTTTCCTGAACCTGTGCTGCAGTGGTGACCCTTTACCAGTGGGGGGCCGGTCCAGTTACCACTCGGCAGGTCACAAAACCAGCAAGTGTCACAGTTGGGGGCGAGTATGCAATTCAAGCTGCCACCAACTAGTTTCCTGACTCTGTTTGACATTGGTTTCCTATCACACAAAGACTTTATTAAATTTTCTTCAGCAGAAATGAGCTTTTAATATCACTGACACCACAAATTTATTAAGAAATATGGAAAAATGAGATCTGGCAGCTTGTTATGAGGAAAGCCTTCACTCTCAATGAGCCCCAAATGGCTGCCGTTTATCATTTTTAATACCAAAAAGATGCAATTTAGCAACGTGGTGTATTTTCATTATAATTTACACTTTAAGCAACAACCTTTTGACAGTACCAACCTAATGCTGTCAATTAGGTAATTTATTCCAGGGATTATGAGAGGGAATAGGATGGGGTTTTGTGTGTTCTTGAAGCTGCTCCCCAGCGCCTGCTGTACAGCTAATCTAATACATAACCTCCTGATTTGTTTAATGGATGAGAGTTTGCTGCTGCAAGAGGCACGCCAATAAAAGCCAGGCTCTCCAGAGGCTATTGTGCCTCATAATGATGCCAGACACACAATGTGAGAGTTATGAAGCAATTTTTTTATCATGCACCACATTGTTTTGCACTGTTGGTGCCAAGCAAGTAAAGGCAATCTCTCCCTGCAGCACAGCAGTTTCCCCCCTCACTTAGATAAACCTTCAGTATGATAAACTGTCCCGACCACATGTTGCAGAGACGAAAGAATTTTAGGGCAGAAATACACGCCCTTAACTGATGCTGATGTGTCACAGGCTTTTTATTAGCCATTTCTTTATTTAAAAAAAAAGACAATTGATAGACAATCAACGTAGACTGCTTCTTCAAAGTTAAAGTTGCTAAAGCAATTACTTTTTCTTGAAGTGTTGAAGGTGTCTGAAGAGCAAAAAAGAATGAAAGGACAACTCTAAATCAATGCATGAACAAAATAACTTAAAAAAAAAACTGTTGTTCTTCTCTTTACACTGGACAGATAATTGTGTATTTGAAGCCTGCCTTTGTGGTATTGTGAATTATTTGGGACTGACAGATGTTTATGCAAGAAAAAGGAGTATTAAACAAAAAGGTTTAGAGATGTATTGATTAGCTGGCATCTAAAGCTGTAGGCTGCTCTCAGATTTCACAAAATAAAAAGGAATGAATAGACTGTTGAAACAAAAATAAATCACAAGTCCCACTCTCCTGATCATACCTTTATGCACTCTGCTAAAGTTAAACGTTGATCAATTTATATGAAAACTATTTGGATGAAATAAATTGTAGTAATTCAAAAAATAGATGCACAAATATGCTTTTCTGTTTGTTTATAATCACTTTTTTTCTTGGGGTTTAATGATTAATTGATTAATCCATGAATCAATTCCTTTACTTATATTACCATCCAAACACATCTGTCTGTGGAAAGTTGTTAATCGAATCGACCCATACCACTAAAATTTATTTCAAAGTTAAATAAATCAATTGTATCATGGTGGTAAAATACCATTTGGATCAAGGTTTATTACGCCATAACATACAAACAACCAAGTGCCATCACAGCGCAAAACACATACGTCATGGCAGCAAAAAAATGGATCAATCCATCATTACAGTCCAATGTGTGGAAACACTTTGAATTTTGCAAAGATGTGACCATGCAGTGTGGTAGAAAGTTCTAGTAATGTTCTTTTTGGAAAAACAGTGGGCTGAACGTGATTAAACTAGAATGGGACGGGATTAGCCATTAATTCTTGTTCGTACAGATATTTTATACATAATTCATCATAATTCACATTTGATTATCTTGCAAGAAAACAAGAAATCTGGAAAACTTCACCTGCACTGTTCAATACCCAGGGGATTATCTCTGAGTAACACTGGTTGAAGTTTTGGCTAAATGACCTCCTCAACTGATTTTAGGTCAATGAATCGGATTGTTTACAATAAACCAATATCAACAATAAATCAGATCAGCAACCTCTAATTATATTAATTAAATTGCTGTTCAGTTGAATCGTTACACCCCTACTTTGTCTGATATGTTTATGGGCAAGTTTGATACATTTGTAACACTTGCAAAGCTTGTTGCTTTTGCCAGGAGTCTAAACAGCTCCATTCTTTTGCTGTAACTAATTAACAATGTGTTTTATAGACTTCCCATTAAAAAAAGGCACTCTATGAGTAGAATCAGCTGTTACACGGTAAATCCATCTATAAAAACTCAAAAAATTTCACTTTAAGAGTTAAGTTACAAAAAAGGAAAAAGTGCATAGCAAATAATTAGGAAATAATTGGGGTGCATATCAAGCAAAAGTCTTAACAATAAGAATAAAAGTTCCAAAAGTTGGGCAATGTCAGCATTTTGAGACCCTGTTTGCTTTTTTTTCTTGTTTGTCAGTTTTATTCAGAACAAAATCTGTGCACAAGCTTTTTCCCTGCAAAACCAAACTGCTTTGTGCAATCCTTTTCCGGCACATCAGTCATGTCGAGCGGCTAAGAATGATTCGTTCACATTAGTAAAGGATAGGATTTAGTCACACTGAAGAGCAAATATCAGCATAAGTCGCAGGTGAAAGACTGCTGATCCGTGTAAAGGAAAAAAATGACTCCATTGATCCCTGCATTTGGGAGAAATTCCAGCATGTTTACATCAGCAGGGAATAAATCATAAAAGGTGGCTCTTGTAATGGTGCAATTTCTCCACATCATCACTTGCCTGAAAAGGAGGACGTGGTAGAGATTACATGGCTTTGAGGGAGACTTGTGTGTGCACATTTGAATGGAAAAATGAAATGACAGCAGTACAGATATTCCTCCGAGGGGGCATGTTGTACATTCAGAACCATTTCATTCCACAAATTTCCCTTCGTCAGACTCATATAGTGGCTAAAGAGTGAGTTGAAACCCTGACTGACTCTGCACAAGCCTGACTCAGTGAGCAATGAGCAGCGTTAGCACATTACACACACACGATTACGTGGCCATTTCCTCAGTGAATGGGTCTCATCAGAAGTCACTGAAGAAGCCACTGAGTGTGTAATTGTTTCCCATTAGGGGGAATGTTGACTGCCATTGAGTTGCATCTCACTGTGGAGTTTGCTGACGAATGCTGTCTGTCCACTGAGTGAAGCAGACTTACTCTTCTGTTGGGGAGTGAGGGCAAAACTCCCCATCTGAAAATCCACACACGCGTGCAAGGATGATGCATGATTAATTCATAATCATGTTCATTTCATTGTTCTGTGCTGTACAGCTCGAATGCTGTGAAGCATTGTTGTTCCATCAAAGTGACATCAGACTTTTCAGTCATATGGTGTCTCTGATGCAGCCAAGGCTCCTTATAATAAGAACTAGAAAAGAAAAAAAAATCTGCAATTCTTTGTTTTGGTGTCAACTTTACTTTTTCTCAAGAGATCACATGAATGTGTCAGTAAAGTATTGTTTGCGCACCCTGTGCTCCCTGCTGTACCGCACACACTCACTGTGGGGTCTGAATTATTGCTGCCTTGCACTTTTGTCAAGGTGTAAATTAGGTTGCTTACACTGCAAACCACAACGTGGTCAAAAGTTCAAATGAGGCCAGGCGTGTTGAATGAGAACTGACTATTAAGAAGAGACAGGAATTTTTGAAAGTAATTAGTGCTGCTCTATATTACTCCACTGTTGGGTTCGTGAGAAAGGAAACCACCGGAAACTGGGAGGTTCTCTTGATTATGCTGCCATCTACAGGATAGAAATAAAAATGCAATTGCAGCTGCGCCCTGATGTATAGAAAAAAACAAGCAAACCTGTAACAATATTTTCAACGTTATTGACATAATTTTATTTGTAATTTAAATAATAATATATTGCGCTTACGTAATGCAGATTTTAGAGTGAGATAATGGCACTCTATGTGTTCCTACTGATAAAACATCAATCTGTCTTTATGGTTAGAGTCTTTCAAAGTACTGTGACATAAAAATCCTCTTAGGGGGATTTCTGCCTTTTGGATAACGCGCATTTATGCCTTGGGAAACCCCCCAACAAAACCCTAAAACTCAACAAAACCTAAAGTACATGTCTTCCTTCCATACTCCAAAATACTGTCTGATTAAGATTGCTTGGTGATGAATGTTCAGATAAAACACAACAGAACTGGGATTCATCTTTGTTAAGCTTTTTAAATATTGTTGGAATACATTCTAGATAAACTGATTTCTTTTATGCTTTATTTCTTTCTGCTAGTCTCTATTTTGTCAAAATTTGTTTTGGAGAAGCTGCGCTGTGAAAGGCGGGACTGAGTCACTGCTGTTAAAGAAGGACAATCTAAGAATTGTTCTCCTGCTTTTTATAGACTTCTTATCTTTGCACCCAAAATATGAAAGACTTTTTTTTTCATTATAGACTAAACAAAACACGCAAAAAGAAAGAAAAAGAAAAATCTAGATCTGATGCATGTGAATAGTGAATAAATCAGATCTTTCCCAGATATATTTTGCAAAAAAGAAAAACAAAATCAGATTAATTACATTTACCATTTGAAAAAACAAAAATTTTAATAAAATAATAAAAATGTGTGCTGTTGTTCTGCGAGGCCTTCCTCGCAGCAAAGCTTTACCATTAATCTTCAGTGATTATCCGGACAAATTCTGCAAGAAATAGGGAGTCATCATCAAAAACTATGTCATCTTCAAAGGCAACCTCTCTAATTCCTGGGTGCATTTGCTGTCAGCAACAAAAAGAAGATCAGACCTAACCCTTTACTACACACCACCCCATAGTGGCACTTATTATTCACAGCTTGATTGCTGTAAAGGTTTTCTAACCAGGGATGAGCACATACACTGGACCTTAGACTTGAGTCAGACTTGAGTCTCACATGCAGAATCTTGAGTCTTGACCTAAACAATGCTCAGTTGTTTATTCTTACTTTTACCTCTTACAGGTCTAAAAAAGAAAAAAAAAAAGATTTTTAAACTACTACTACTTTTAAACTAATTGCTTTTGTTTTATTGAAGAAAATTCAGAAGCTCAAACTGCTCATTACTGTGTTTCCATAACAGGATCGAAAGTATTTTTATGACATTTTGTGAGGATAAAACATGGATTTTAAAAAAGGTTTTGGACTCAACTTGAATTTGTAAGCAGAGATTTGAAACTTGAGACTTGAGACTTGACCAAAGCCAAAAGCATAAAACAAACAAATAAACAAAACAGAAAAACGTAAAAGGACACATGTCTCATAACTGTCCATATTTCTGAAATATTTTCTTTGGCTGCTTCATCGATTTTAAACCTCTGACCCTTACCTTACAGAGAGGTCAGCTGTGTGACTTTATCAAAGTCTGCACCGTCACACTGCGCTCTGCTGATAATCTGTGAATGGTGGTCTCTGCACCCCAATACAAATATTCCACACTGAACTCAAGTCTGACAGATTTAGCTTTTCCTCGGTTTTATTCCGCTGTGAGTAAAAGCATCTGATAGATGTAAATGTAACCTGAAAACACGTTACTGTTGTACTTTTGTTGTAACTTCAAAGTACAAAACTGGATGAAACAACAATCCTGAGAACTTCAAAAGTACAAGTGACAATATGAGCATTTTAGCATGAAGTAAGTTTGATCATTTTAATCTCTTTGGGAAAGGTTCGAGAAAGAAGGACTTTTTCATAAATGCTTACAAAAAAGACAGGAATACTAAGGAAAGTACTTGTAGTAGTTATGTGCAGTAATTGTTCAATAGAGTGGGCTGTTTAAGATGCAGCTTTAAGTTGTAGAACATGATTCTGTCATTTTGCATTTTTTTTCATCATCTATCTTAAGATGACTACAGTACAGTAGATACAGTAAGTACAGTACAGTAAGTCATTATTATCTATCAATTTCTGTTACCTCTGGTGTCTAGATGAATTCAAAAGGTAGGTACAGGAAGTGCTTTTGCTTCCTGTAAAAGTAAGGCCAAACCACATATAAAAAGAAAAGTGCAAAAACAAAGTGATTTCATTCATCAGCTGCTAAAGATTTGATTATTTTGTTACTAAATTAAAAATGTGATATTACGAAAAATGCACATTTGAGAGCAACAATGTGTATCTATTACATTAAAAGCCTAAATCCCTTGGATAATTGTTTTTGTATGATTTAAAGGTGCAGAGCAAAGGCAGATGTGCTAACAAGTTACCAACGGTTGGCTAACCTAAGGCTTCATGGTAAAAAGTCACATGTGGGGACAACTTAACAGTTGACGGAAAAAATCCAACCTAATAAAAATAAAAAAATCTACTTAAAAAATCCTTTTTTTTCATTCATTCATTTGAATGAAATGAATGAATGAATAAAAAAAATGAATGAAATGAATGAATGAACTTGAAAATAGAATATTATTTATTGATGTTTCAGTACAGCAAATCACCACTAGAGGGCAGTAAGAGCAAATGCTTCAACAGAAATGGAACCAGGGCTGCCTTAATCATAACACAGAGGTGGAGAGACACACACACACACAAAAATACAGTACAAATCCTTATACTTACATTTGTGAACATGTGCTTTTGTGCTGTTGAGGTACAAATAAGCAATAAAAAGATCAAGGCGTTTTGGAGGGAACAGTTAAGGAAAATTTCACTTTTAAACCCCACACCAATGCAGTCACATTGGTCAAGTACAAGTTTTCAGAACTAAAGACCACGTCTTAATAGTTTACGTCTAATTATTCCTTAAGCTGAAGTTCCATGAAATTAGTGGTCTTTATTTTTTAAGTTGCAAAAAGGAGTTCATAATTGTAATAACTTTTTTTTTCATCTCTGAAGGAACAAGAAAGAATAAAACAATTGACTAAAGCCCATACGTCAAAATCCACACCCACGTTAGGTCATGTTATTAAGGATTGAACACTGACTAACTTTTGTTTTGACATAAATAGTGTTTTTCAGAGTAAAAAGCATGATACCAAATCCAATTTCCAGTCGGAACGCCTGACAGCAATAAGTGATTAATTATTCCATCATATTTTGACTTGTACTCTAGATTTCTATACAGCAGAAAACACATACGAAGTCAATGTGACAAATACAAACATAGTCACTGTGGGGCACTATGTTAATTTAGGTGCTGCAGTTCTGGTTTCGTGAGAAAAAGATTGTATTTAAAGTATCATGTTTACCCACAGATGTGACTGTTGTTTTATTTTTGTCCATGCTGTACAGTCCTACAGTCTTATATATATATTTGTATTTCTACAGGCACTGGCATCACTTTAAAATGTGTCAGTCTTTCCATCTCCTGACTTTGAATCTTGACCCAAGAGTCTGTAACCACAACAAATCCGCTGACATTTGCAAAACAGGTGAGACGTGTGCGAGTGGAACCTGCACTACTTTTAGTTTTCAATCTCCTTTTCTTGTAAATGTCTGTATATGTCGAAGAAGCTTATTCATATCCATTTTTGACTTGAATATGTAAACCATTTTTATATAAAGTTGAAACAGGAGAATGGTCTCGTTTTGAGTTTGAAAACATTTATTCCAATGGTTTTCTTTTAAAACACCGAAGCTCCAAAACATGATTTGACACAAAAAAAAAGTTTTCACAAAGAGTTGAGTCTTTGAAGAGCAAACGCTGCAGAAGCTCTCAAGCTTGTTAAGAAATGTGAGAAGAAATTGCAAAAAAGGTTCAAAGACAATTTAAAAAAAAATTTAGAAGGGATTTTCAGCACTGCAGAGTAAAGAGTCTTCAAAAGATTCAAAGGAGACGCACATTTATACACTTTGAACCCTTAACTCTACTCAGATCGATAATTTGTAAATCTTTATAAAAGTGATGGCATGCATCTTTTTTGTCTTTTCATTTCACTATTGCCATATGAAATGTGTTCATTTGTCCATTCTTGGTTTGTGAAATAACGTACAGTACACTGTAGTGACAGGATTAAAGCGATGACATGACTCCATTTCAGTTTGACTAATCAGCTCTGTCCCTTTTCTTTTCTGAGAAATCAAATAAAGCCAAGCCTCTCCAGCTTTCTGACACCTCATCTGCATCGTTGTTCAGAAACAGCTCTGTTGACACCTTCCATGTTAAGTCAAACACATTCAAAACTTGGTATCATTTTGAATTCTAATCCTCTGCTGGATGGATGCTCTGCTGAAAGCCTTTCATTGCAAGCTGGAGTGAGGCACACGTGCTGTGTGGATTTGATTGATGATAAAGGGCAGAGGTACACAGGGAGGAGCTGCGCATTTCTGTGATACAAATGGAATTACATCAAGGGATGACATTTATTTTTCACTTTAGTTAACAGCAGTTTTGAAGTCTTGATAAGTTTTACCATGTTTTTTTTCCACCCCCAAAACTGCTGAACTCTAGTGGAAAAAAAAAAAAAAGTTTTTTGACATTCAAACTGCATTCACGTTCATTTTTATAGAGATTTTTCTTGGTTTGAGCTGTGACTGACATTCAGTTTTCAGCTTTAGCTGATATAAAATCTTTTTTTTTTTGTAGTTGTTTTGTGTATAAACAAAAAGCAGGGTTTGTCTTCTCCTTTATTTCCTGTTTTCAGTTCAACTCATAGCAGCTGTGTATCCATTTATGTCAAACCACCAGTATCTGTATCCTCCCATCCCAATTCCTTTCAGTGAAGCTGCGGCAGTCTGTCTTATGGTAGCCCTCAAACTCTATTTCGTTTCCCAATACATTTTCAAAGCGGATTGGCAGGTGTTCATTGCTCTGCAGAACCCAGACTTTCTCTCTGTCACGTTCTCTTCCTGTATTTATCATCCCCCTTTTCTCAGTTTCTCTTTCACCGTTTCTCTCCTATTTTGTCAGTCTTACTTCCCAAGTTGCAACTGATGCGTGCACTTTTGTGCTTACCCTACAAACTCTTCCTTCCTGCTTGTGCACTGCCTTTAAGCAATCTCCTGCTGACTTTTCCACGTTGAGGTGTAGCTGCACAATTTTGCACTTGCCTAAAACGCACTTCTCTATTTGTCTCTTTGTGCAAGTTATTTACAGCAGCACGGGTAAGCAAGGAAAGAAAGTGGAAGTTCCCTTCCTGCCCGCACAATATTGAGACCTCGCACTCTGACCACAAACCATGATAGATGCTTGGCTCTAGAAATCTACAGCAACTGGTTTATTTTCTACTAAGTCAAAGATGTTCTTCATGGGAACCTTTTAACACTTCATCTGTTTTTTTTTTGTTTGTTTTTTTTGTTTTTTATCTCAAAGGTTTATGTCTTTAAGCAACTGTGAGGTGAAAGAGGAGAAACAGACGCTAAGCAAAATCCCCCAACTGCCTGGAGATTCTCATGCAAAATGTCTCCACCTCTCGTGTTGCAGCATTGAGATTACACCAATCGATCACCGACTTGCATACATCTTTTCCCAACATCTCAAATTACAAAAAATACAAGCGGTTCAAAAACTTGACAAAGCTACCGCATTTGATATACCAGATTTCCACAGCAACTAGCTTAACTAGCTTCTAAAATATGGGTGTGTAGCAGAAACCGAGCAGGCGTACGAGTTGCTCCCACGTGTGTGTATGTGCATTCATATCTCCGAAGGTTTAGGGGCCTGTCCAAACATCCACCCGGCAGGAAAAACAGGATTGGGACTCATCACCAGGCAGTTGCACAACCCGATTGAGGATTCACACTCACCCGAGCTGAAAAAGAGTCGGAACTGTTCCTCATTCAGCGCTTGGACAGGCTACACTGTTGACCTGAAATAAAAGTCATTCCACAAATATTTTGAATTCAAACCACAGTGACGGCTTAGTCACGTTTTGCTTTAGAATACTTTTCCAGTGACAACATGAGGTGTGTTTTGGATTAATCCTGAAGTACAAAACATGTCTAGGTGTGGAAGGTAATAGTTTCCATAGTATTTCAGACTTTAGTACAGGTTTCTTTGTCAGACAGGATCTGCAGATGAAGTCTTATCGGTGGTGGAACTCGACAAAGGAAGTCTTGCAGGAAAGCCACAAAGCTGTTATAGCTGTCTGTCCTGCCAAGGAACAGAAATACTCTGAGAGCTGCGGTCAAAATGAGTTTGTATGCTGGGGTTTACATGGCTATAATAAAAATAAACAGTTAATTTTAACAATAACCCCCCCTGCCTACTTTATTAAACTAACAGGAACAAAGAGAATCTAAAAATCAAAATAGTAAAATTAGTTTAAAGGACACTTTTTAAATGAAAATTTAATAACTTTTCTTATGATGGAAACCCCCAAAAAGCATTTTATTAAAAAAAGTTTGGTGTAACTTGTCTTTTGTATCGTATAACACCTGTGTTTTCTCAAAAACAATCACACATTTTAGGAGAAAAATGTCTAATTTTAGTCACCATCCAAAGAAATGGTGCAAACATCTTTACCGCAGTCTAGTTTAGAAGATTTTGTTACAGAACAAACTCTTAAACTGTATTTTATTTTGAAAACTTGCTATCAAATTGACACAATTTTACACTTGAGCATTAATGAAAATTTACCAGCTTTGTCATTTGCCACAGCAACACTGGTCGACACACACACAAAGTCACTTTAGACCAAAAAAGAAAACAGAATTCCTTAAAGGAAAAGTAAAAAAACAGTAAAAAAAAAAAAACTTTCCATAAAGGCTAACACATGCTTTTTCTTTTTTTTTCATCTCCTGGTCAGCTCAGTCTAGAGCCACATACCCTTTAAATGTATAGAAACTTTTCATGTATTTAACCAAAAACTTATAAAGATTGAACTTTAATTGTTTTAAAACATGTTAATTTAATTTGCATATGATTTGTTTGATCTACCTTCCTGTACCTGCCAGATTTTTTTGCTGTGATCATGTTGACTATGAGGGTGTGTTATATGATTTTGTTTGTTGCTTCAAAAATGTGCTATTAGACAATTACATTTTTTTTTACACTTTTTACCAGCTTTAACTTAAAAAAATCGTGATGAGTATTTTTGGTAGTTTTGTAGTTTGAAGCATAGGTTGTGCTTTTGCCATCGCTTCAGTTATTCATTTTGTTTGTCATTTACCCGCACCTATGTGTTTATTCCGTTTACCCCTTATTTGATTATCATTTTTTTTTTTTTTTTTTGATAAAAGGGATGTCTGAGCATTAAAATTACTGCAAAGTGGGTGCAGGTGTGTTATCCCTGAGCTAAAAGTGTTGCTCAAACGGAGATCAAATCTAGATGGAGGCAAACAATCAAGACACAGGCAGGGAAATGGTGAAACCTGAAGATACAAAGATACAGTTTGGGGTCTGTTTAAGCCTTTACACATCTCAGTTTTGCTACGCCTTCACGTAGCTTTGATTTTGTGTGTTTTTGCTGGCGGAATGTGTACGAGTATGTGTATGCGCTGCGTAGATTAAAGAAGTAAGGGGGAGACAGCTCTGACATTTAGAGGCTTCAACAGGCTCTGGCGCCCACCTGTTCATAGATGAAACCTGAAAAGGAGTAAACACCCGCCAGTGCAGTGTAAACTGAGGTAAACCTCCTCATCTGCACAGTTTAGCTGCACAAGTTACCCTTTTATCAGGAAGGGAAGATTGCGTGGACATGAAATGTGTTGTTAGTTTGCTGACGGTCATTACTTATTTATCTTTAATTAGGACAAGGAATAAATATTAGACATTTAACCCCGTCTTCTATTTGTCTGTAAACTTGTGTAATGTAAGGGCGTTTTTATTCTATTTTTTTTTTCTAAATTCCATCTGTTAATCTCTTTTAGACCCACTAGAAATGTATAACCACAGAGCTGCTTTATCAGCACTGTCAAACTGCCTGCTGAGCCCCTTTTGCTCCACAAGTGCTTTTATTTTCTCCCGCTTATCTCATTCTTAGCATGATTTGGATCATACGACTGACCCATTAAAGGTTTGGGCTGCTGTTAGTTATTTCTGTGACTATCTGATTAAGCTAAATAGCCAAGCACTGAACCAATTTTGGCTGATCAGTATGAATTTTAGACATTTATCTTTAGATTGAGGAAGTAGAGTCTGTCAATTGCTCATGCAAAATTGAATCATTTTGATTTTGCAGTTGGGATGTTAAGTTTTTTTCCCATATGAACAACTTTAAAAACATTTTTTTCTCCAACAGAACATGCATATCTGCTTCCCAGTCATAATCAAACTCTACAAAGGCATAGATTGTGTTTGTGGTTGTCATGTAAAAATGGATGAAATATGGACCGATGTTTCTCATAATACCTTTTAATTGGACAAAAGTACAGTTTGCATGATTGAACAACAATAAGTTTTATTTCCAGTGTCAAAATTCACAACAAGGGGGTAAAACCAGTAATTACCATAAGAAAAATAACCATCTTATTCTTCACAGCAGTGTGTCTTCATGTAAGGTTCATTAATGCAAAAGAACAAAAAAAAAAAAAAACAGTCAGGCAGACCAACAGGGCTGATCGTCAGACCTCCTTCACCAGTCAGAGTCGTGAATTCATTTTGTTAATATATGGTTTGTGTGTCTTTTTATGTACTAGTTAAAATTGAAAGATTCCATTTTTGGACACTAAAAAAAGCTTATGTATTTTACCTGAGAGCCCTCACATAAGAAAGTCAGCAACATTGTAGAAACTGATTAATCAACACACAAGCCTGGATAATTCTAACATTCAGTGCCAGTTGTTTCTTATCCTCCTTGAGAGCACGAGTCACCCAGAACCCTGTGTTTAACAATTTTTGTAAACATGTTTAAACTTCAAAAACACACAAAATACACAACTCATATCAATAATTCAGCAGAAAAATAGATATTTAGCACGCCTATGTTTAAAATTTACAAATCACATCCCCGGAATTTGTGTAGCAATAGCAAAGATTGAAAGTTTCAAGTAAAGACCCCTTTAAAAAGGAGGCAGACATGTTCCCCCCCCTTTTGTGTTATTTTACATAAGGCTCATTATATAGATGAAAAGGGGAAAAAAGTGATGCAAAGAGCGCAAGTTGAATTTAAACCGGGTTAAGTTAAACTTATAATGGAAGATGTAAACAATGTTCAAGCCAGAACTTTGCAAAAAGTTGTTCTTTAGGTAAAGAGGCAACAAGTAAAAAATGATCAAGCTGCCTTTTGACTCCAAATAGAAATAAAAAAAATCTAAAAGTTTATCCTTAGAGCATTAAAAAAAACAATAATAGCCAGAAAATTAATGAAATCAGAAAACAAATGTGTTAAACTAAAAATAATGCCAGGAATTTCCCTATAGACATAAAGTGCATTACCAACTGTACCAAGCACAGTTTCAGCTGACTCCCTTCCTAATGGAGACAGTGGATATTTAGAAGAACTGGCCTTATGGATTAGAATGCAGTATCCTTCAATGCAATATGGTAGGATTGTCTTACTTTTTTCCATGAGCCACTAAATAGTAAAAGTAAACCAACAAAGTGGTAACTTCCTCTTCTCTACATGATAATCACACACCAGGGCTGGGTATGGAGTTCAGCACTTTTTTTTTTTTTTAAACAGACTCCATTGCATTGATACCTATCAAGCATCAAAAAATTATTGCCAAATTTTGATACCAGAGGGAATGTCAGTGGGTCAGAAAACTCATCACGCCTACTTCAGGTAATGTCAGTAGCATTAATCCTCACATACATCATAGATTTGCTTGAACTATATTGTCACGTGTTGTGTTAATAAGATGCATTTCATCTTCAGTTTGTTTCTTTGTACATTGGTTGAAAAGATAAGCCTTTGAATGGACTTAGCACTTGTAATTAAGCCAAACGTTCTAACATGTTTCGTTAGAAATCTTTCCTTTAATTTTTTCTTGGAAAAAAAAAATGTTGTTCAAGAACAGGTATCAGATTTAGGGCATTGGAATTAAGTATTTTGGAAATGATGACCAACCCTACCACACGCTTATCCTTCAGTTTGTGCTGCCCATTTTCTTGATCCTTCCTTGTAAAAGGTCAGACACGACGGAGATTTTACAGCAGCTCCAAGAGCGAGACAGAGAGAGCACCAGCTATTAGGGTATGTGTGCTATGAGATGGTGGTAAAGTGAAAAAAAAAAAAGGCAGGTGTATTCAGACAACATTCTAGTCATGATAGAGTGTGGGGGGAAGGGGGCATACAAGCATTCAACTTTCAGCTTTAGAGACACTTTGGGGTTTCTCTATTTTGTCTGTGTTACACAGATAGGAAATAGATTTGCTAGTGGACATTTCAAAATGGGTTTAAGGCAGTTTTAAAATACACATTCAGCAAGTGTGCTGTAAACCTCACAATGTATTCAATCCTTGAAAACAACAAAAAAAAGTAAAGTAAGGCCAGAAAGCATTCATTCTAGCTGCATCTTTGTTTGATACCCATTGTCCTAAAGCACTAAACTGCAGCCATGCGCTTGTGCAGATCCTTAAGTCAAAACCTAATCAACATTTTCTTATTCACTATTTTTTAAACTCCTGTTTACTGATGTACTCCTCCAGCTTTGTGTATCAGATGGCGAATTAAAGTTCACGCAACACAACAAATCAGACACCCGGATATAATGACATTTGAGAAAGGAAACAGACAAATTGCTAGTTAGTCATGTGGATCACCTTGAAGGCTTACAAAGGAGGATGTCTTTTAAGGTCACAGGTTTGACGAGAATAATTAGCAGACACTTTGTGTACTTTCCTATTTATGTTTTTAGTTTACAATCAATGGTTTTACTTTTTGAAGGCATGATGAATAGAGGCTGATTATGATGGATAGAAAGAAGTACAAAAAGCCAAATGTCTGCATTGACTTTGAATGGAAACTGTAACAACACTTTTCAATCCCAAACAAAAAAAATGAGGCAAAATAGAGTCATTATTTCTAACTGGCTCCAGTGTAATTCAGTAAATGAATTACAAATGTTCCCATATCAATATAGTTCAATCAATATACTGCTATAGCATTAAAAAAACAAATTGACTTTTTAAAAATTTTAATTGTAATAATAATATAAATTGTTGATTAGAATGGTCTTCCCTCTGCGTTAACAAAAGTGTATAGATTGTTAGTTTGCCATAAAATCCAAAAAAAACCTGAATATATGTAAATGGCAAAATAATTTATTTGAGCCTAAATGCACTTTGCCTAATTTCTTCATACTGATTGCCATGTTTTGACAACGGCACCAAAGCTTTTCAGCTTGGAATACATTAAAATCCTGCAAAATATCCCAATTTCTGGAAAATACCATAGATATTTATACTTTGTTAAATAATGTTGAACATTGTTGGGCCCAAGTATCTGAAAAAAAAAAAGTTGCTAATCAATTAGCAAAATAGTCCAATTGTTTTCGACCCTTTTGTTCAGCAATTTTATTTCCTTGTTGGTGTATTTTTGTCTTTCATAAAACCCAGAACAACCCCCCAAAATTCTTCAGAGGCTGAGTGGAAACCTAATGATTCCATCCACCATAGTGAGCCCATTGAGGCAACATGATTTTTTTTCTCTGTGTGAAGGCACAAGAATAAATGCAGACACTTTCAAATATTATTTGGAGGAAACATGTATAAGTAATCTGACAGCTGCTCTGTTTAACATGAGAAAAGAGAGAAAAGAAAAACAACATCAACAAAACCCAAATAAAATCTTACCTTCGTTCCTCTAAGCATTTTAAATAGAAAATATGTCTTTGGCCCATTCTTTGTCTGACTGTTCAAGAGTTCCAATGAACAGACAGCATCTTAAAATATAGTCTTTGTGCTACACTGCAGTGCCATTCACCTATGGAGTTTTCAGAGGAGATAAGGATGAGTAACAGGCTGCGGCTCCTTTTGTTTTTGGACTCTTCTTGGTTCCTGCTCCTCCCCTCAGTGGAAGGTGTGCTCTCCACGGACTATGTGTGAGGAGAACTCATAGCGGTCTTTGCTCTGGTAACCACAGATGTTGCACTCCAGTGGATCTCTGTATCCATGGCAACCCATGTGAATGGTGTACATGACATGATCCAGGAAGAGAACTTGACAGTGCTCGCACTGGAAGGCCCGCAGCTCATTCCCCTCTCGTCCAAACACTCGCACCCCCTCGTTGCTTGCGGGCCGTTCTGCAGGAACGCGCATTCCCACTCTCACACCGCTTTTTGGTGACACATCCGGAGCCCGATCATTCGAACAGTGCACAGCTGGACTGCCTCGGGACCTGAGGCCTGCGGGAACATTGCTGCCATGGTAGCTCTGCTTGTCCTGAGGACTGCTGCGAGCCGAGTCAGCAGAGTCAATGCCACTGTTGTTGGGGGATTCCTCTTGTGCTGACTGAAGGGACTTGCTCGGTCTGGTTAAGGCAATTGGGCCATTTAAAGTGGGATGGTTGAGAAAGTGAGCGGGCTGAGATGGAAGAGTTTCCGAGTTTCCTCGACACTCTGTTCGATGGCCCAGCGACATGACGGCAGAGTGGTAGATGGGGTTGATCATGGGCATCACCTCTGTCATGGACAGAGGAGGACCTGGATGGTGGAGCACTGGGCGCAGATTATTTGTTCCCAGATATGTCATGGCATCATTGATGGCCTGGTCCATCATATGGGGCGGTAACATCTCAGCCTGCTTTTCAAACTTAAGGCCCATCTCATAGCCTAAATCAGGATAGCTGTAGCGTGCAGGCTTTTCTCCTGCAAATAACAGAATTGAGCAGGAACTGAGAATACAATGTCATCTTATAAGGAAACTATATAACTTTTAGACAATACAGTGCAACCATAAGTATCATTTTCTTGCTCACCCATCTTGAGTCTCACTTTTGCTTCTGATCTTGTTTTCATATTTTGTTCTGTATGTTAATTTTATTGGGGTGGAAAGCCCCATCCATCTACAATTGCACTGTTTAACCCCTCCAGAACAGGGATGCGGTAAGCTGTTTTTTTTTTGCTCTTGATAAGGGCAATAGCAAAGCTACAGGTGTACCTAACCACAAAGTGAAAAACATTTCCTTGCTTTTAGGTCCTCTGCTTGCTCAATCTTTTTTTTCTCTCACATTCTCTCGTTCTGTCTAATAGTGCAGCATGAAGCTAATAAAAAAAGCAAATAACTAAGACAAAGGCATGTAATTGTGCACAGGGAACATAAATCAAAAACTAGAAGCAAACAACAACAAAAATAAACAAAATAAGACTTTTTTTTTCTATTAAGTCAGTTGAAAAAGTTTGGATGGGGTGGGAGATTTTTAAGTATGCACAACTGCTACATTTTTGTGTATTTGTGATTGTCACACACACAAAAAGTAACCAAATTAATACATAAAGTGGAGATTCTGAAAAGGAGGGGCACCGAGTGAATAAACACAACAGTAATGAATAAAACCTAACTTTAAACTCAACTAGAGGTTAACTAAATTATTCTGTGCACCACCAGGGGTCTGACTACGTCAAATGATGATGCTTATTGCCTGGCTTTGACTGGAATACTCACCCACAAATTTCTGAGGCGTGGTGCTCTTCCTCTTGCCTAAATTGCTGTTAAGTTTTTCGATTACAGGCGGCCGTTCATAGGTAGCCATGGCGTTGGCTTCTGCAGAAGGTCTGGCTTCTTTTGGAACATCTGATTCAAGAGTTGGAAAAGCAGTTTAAACACCATAGGTGATTATGTGTTTTTTTTTATTTTCTTGAGATTAAATAAAAAAAGCAACACTCACTCCAATATGACATTTGTAAATTGCAAAAACAAAAATATGCAATGCAAAACATTAGCAACAATGAAATTCAAAGTGCTGCAAATCAATGTTTTACACAAGTTTGATTTTACTTGATATTTTCTAGCATATCTATCAGTTGCACCATATTAAGTGATGCAGTATGCCAGCTGACTGCTCATGGTTTCAGTTCTAGTGTTGTCCTTTACCTGAGTAGGTACCAGTGTTGCTGCCAGGATCCAAACCGATGCCCTGCAGGTAACTGTGGCAACGCTCTTTGTGCTCCTCAAGAGACGTGCGCTGTTTGTAACTCCGTCCACAATAGTTACATTTGTGTGGTTTTCCAACTAAAAAAAAAAGGGATTCGAGAAAGAAACTGTTAGCTTCAATCACAGATGCATGGCAGGTAGCATCTTGCATTGCAGCAACCATGTGTAGTGGTGAAATCTTGTGAACATGTAACACTACAAAGCTAAAGGTAAGCTTTGAGATCATGGAGGTTCCACTACTAGTGTAAGGAAACACAAGTTGTGGGCGACAAGAGAAAGTGGCACCATGAAGTCTTCATGTCAAAAAGCTTTAATCTTTAAAAGACAACGTAAACTCCCACTGGTGTGCCACAGCATGAGTAAACGCCAGAGCTGAGCTTGCATGGTGGTAGGAAACCCACTCCAGGCCGAACTGCTTTGGAGGTGTAGTGTGATTCATTGTGCCATTTCTGTTTCATTCTATTCATTCCTACTGAGACAAATGGAAATGTGAAGACGTATCTTTTACTGTCTCAGTCATCCTTCCACTCATCCAACGTGTTTTATCATGGTAAATGTAAAAAAAAAAAAAAAAGTGATCTAATTTACTTGAATTCTCAAACACCTTTTAAACCTGAAAATAATCAAATAAAAATAATAAATAAAAAAGTAAAAAAAAAAAAAAAAACAGAAGCTATTTATGTTATTGTTCCTGTTAAGATAGCAGTAATCTGCTGGATGTAAACGTCAAAAATCTACCCGAAAAACCAACAGAGGCCGACACAGCCATGTCCTGTTTTAGATACTCTCAAAACGAATAGTTTACTCATGACTCATAAGGAGAGTCAGTGAGTAAACTAGAGGCCACATCGGCATACTACTAAGAACCAAAGAGCATCATTGAGTGTCAGCAAAGTAACAAGAGTGCTGGCATTGTGATGATAAATACTACTAGAAAATGATGTGTAGAAAGTCCAGACGATTGTCAGACGAAGAACAGATGAACCCAACGTGTCAGAGTTTGAAATATGGGGGCGGCATTACACGAACATGGATTCACACACATTCATAAAATTCATTTAACCAGTCATTTTTAATATTACAAAAAAAATGTCTATAAAAGTGTGAGACAGAACTGAATGTTTCCCTAACTCTAAATCCTACACTCTTTTTACTTTTACTTAAAAGTAAAAGAAAAAAAAAAAAAAAAAAATTCCTACACTCTTCTTCACTGAACTTATTCTTCAATTATGTTATTTTGTCTGACACAAAACAAAGCTGGTTACTAAATGAATTCAGTCTTAAGCAAACTAGCATCAGCGGGAAATCATACATGTCATTGAGTATGTCTGTGGTCTGTAAATGAATGAATGCCAAGAATTAGAAATGAGGGATTATTGTGTACATTTTCTGAGTGAGTGGGCTTCAAAACAAAAGAATCAGTGAGTGATGCTGGGTTTCTGTATAATCAGTAGTGTGGGTAGGTGACGATGCAGGTTCATGCCATTTGAATTCATTCTGGATACATGCAATGAGGTATCATAATGGAACTATTTGACTTTGCTGCTTTCCAGCCATGAAACCTTGACAGGTGTCAGTTGGTCTCAAAGGGGATTACATCCTAATGATTTATCGAGATTCAAGTTTTTAGTGCCGTTTGCACATACAGTACATCAGAATTTTTCTTTGGCATATCTTATATAAGGGTAAATATGGAAAGAAAAATTTAAGAAGAAATAAAATAAGTAAAATTAGACAACAAAAGTACAAAGTATAAAATATAACTATGAGTAGATATGTCACATTAATGTGACAAATCATTAAGATGGACTCCATACAGGGGTGTCCAGGTAAGGCCTGGGAATCTCTGGTCAGTCCACAGTTCAATTTGTATTAACATAACTACTTAAAATTTCTTTCTATTAATATTTATGATCATCATGAAAATCTGTTTTCACATATATTGTATTAAATATAAGAAAGGATAAACTTTATTTAACAACATTTATATAAGTCTTTTATTAAAAGTTTATAGAAAAGCTGTTTTTGTATGAACTACATAGATCTTCCATTAGCTCTTTTTTTCCTTTAACGTATTCAATAAATTAACTCTTCATTTTCTAAATAAAGTTTGTCAATTCAAGTATAGTTTTTGAACTTCAGCCTAAATACAATACAAGGAACCTGGAGAATTCACAATCCAGCAACGTTTCTACACCCACTCCCTTGACTTGTCTGGTAAGCGGGGAGGTGTCAGCATTCAGACCTTTAAATATGTAAAACAGAGTTAGAACTTCTTTCTTGTGAGTGAAATCTGCTTACTTCTAGGGTAGCGCACAGTTTCTCACTCTTGTTTTCAGATTTTCCTCATCTGACTTATCTTTCTATGGGTTTTTTTTTTCTTTTTTTTCTTTACACCTGCTCTTTTTGGCTGTGCACCAGACCAAAACTGCCATGTTAGAGCAGCAAGTCTCTGGACACAAAAGGCATCAGGAGAGAGGAGAGAAGACAAATATAGGGAAAAAGGCTATTAGATCTGCATCAAAGACACATGCAACAACAATCAAATAGAGTACAGGAGTACCATATTTTTGCACAACTACTCGGGGTGCACACCCAAACACAAACTTTGTCACTATCTATAAAGAGAACACTGTACGAGTAACCCCCATGGAGGGCTTCACAGACAGACATGACGGTATTGTCTGACCTTGATTTCAAAGGCACAACATAAGGGAGAGCATATCCTCTGATAGGAAAGTGGGTTACAGTTGAGCGAGACTGCCAGCTTTCTTGTATTTCTCAACAGTTTCCTCCGTAGCAAGACAAGCAGCTAAGAAACTGCATGTCCTTGGAACCTAACCACAAGGCACTTACAGCGATGTCTATAACATGCACACGAAAAACACAGCTCGTCAGAAAACTAGAGTCTCCAACTTGAGGTTGCCCCTGACTGAGACCAAATAACTCAAGAACATTTGTCATCGACTAACAAACCCTTAAAAAAACATCTATTTTAGCAATGATTTTTAAGTGACTGTAGTAATTGGGGTCAAACTCCCCAATGAGAAACAGTGTGAACATGCAAAATCTAGCACTAGATCTCTTTTAAATGTGAAATACAACTTCCTTTTTGCTGTTCTGTCAAGTAGCAAAGCTCATGTGTTGATTGGGTAAAGTCCTGCAAATGCTGATGAGTAAAGAAGGAAGACACAAAGGAAGAGGTTTACCAGCATGAGTGCGCAAATGACCAGTGAGGGCATCACGGCGCCGGCAAGCGTAGTTACAGAAAGGGCATTTGAAGGGTTTTTCACCAGTGTGCAGCTTGATGTGTCGCAGCAGATTCCCCTTTTGGGTGAAAGAAACACCACACTGGTTGCACTGGAACGGCCTCTCGCCTGACAAAAACACAGAAGGTCACAATTCATCGTGTATGAAGGTTTTTAGAACATAACAGTTCTTCAGAATTTAGAATTCATAATCAGTAAACAGACTGTATACTGGTTGTAATTCAAGCTTCAGTCATCATTCCTTTACCACCATATTCATTAGCTGGTTTGAGGTCTTTCGGCTCACACACTAGTCTTGTTTTTTTGCAAAATATGGTGTCATGCATGACGGCCAAGTGTCTTTACTTTGATCTTATCTGTCAGGGATATTTTTTTTTGAGGTCTCGTTTGTGCAAGTGCAAACTTTGCAATAAAACTGGGTATGTGTTTTTGAAGAAACAAGGCCTTGCAACCCTTTGAAATAAACCCAGCAAACATTGCTTTTACATTCTCAATTAGAACAAGATCTGACGTGCCGTCTTGACCTGAAAATACAAACTTGCAGTTGTTATGTATTTAGAATTTCTCTGATGTGTGCATGATCCTAGCAGGCCAGGATAGCTGCTTTATAAAAGCTGTTTCTTTAAAAAGAAGAAATATTAACTCCAAAATGTCCTCCAAAGTACAATGTTTCCTTACAAGTTTATTGACATTATTTTAGTAACGGTATTCAACTGGTACTTCACTTTTTAGTCTAAAAAAAGGAAATAAAACCAGTTACAACCCCCGAATTTTCCACGTCACAATTCCACACTTAATAAAGTATTATATTTACAATGGTTCTTTGAAGTGCAGTTACCAGTCTTTATCGTGATCAGAATCTCTGCAACTGAAACATTTTACTGCTCACATACAACAGCTTATTAAAATTACTAGGAAGTTAGTCCATAAAGATTTTTCAAAAACTGACAATTGAACCTTTTTGGAGATCTGTTTAAACACAGTGAAGCACTTAAAGATAGTAGAATAGAGAGTAACCTCTTAACCATGAAAACCAATTCACTCTGGGATATATGTTTTTTTTTTCTTCCTTTTTTTCCTTTTGAAAACCTTGTTTAAGTGCAAGGATAAGGAAAAAAAGACATGCTGAGCTCTAATCAAAATGCATTGTTTGCCAGGGCGGCTTTAAGCTGCTTCAGGGACTTTCAGCAAGACAATTACCCAAAATAAAATTACAACTTTTTAAGGAAAACCAAAGTCAAGGTCCTAAAGTGCTTCTAGTTGAGTTTAGACCACAGTGAGAACATGTGGAAGACCTCCAGGCGAATGTTATTGCCAGAAAAAGGCAGAATCTTAACAATCGTCATGGATATAAACATTCATTTTAGCTTGGACTAATTTAGCACTAAGGTGTTTTTTTGTTGAGGAACGAGGAACATTTATTATTTTAGAGGAAGAACCAATATCACAGCATTTGTCCTGAATGTCTGCGTCTCAGTTTCTGGCAGCGTCTTTTACTTTTATTTTAGATACTCTCTTGTTCTTAAAAGTTTAATCTTTTTCATCTTCAGCCAATTGGGAAAGAGAAATGCGATCCTAATGCTGTGACAACTCGGCCGCTGTGTCGTCAGTTGGAACAGGTTGCGGGAGATTCCAAGGATATTTTTTCCTTGATTATCATTTCAAACTTAAAGCATTGTTCAAAAAAAAAAAAAAAAAAAAAACTCCACCCACTATCGAGGACAACAACTGATTTCTGACTCACTGTCACCGTCACAGAACCAGAAATGTAATAAAAGACTATTAGTAATATATGTTAATACCTTACAATATTTGTAAAGAAAGGCTTTTGTATTACCTTTCTTTGTTAAAAACTGAATAAGAGTGTAAAGTGATAAATCTTTACCATTTGGTGGTCTATTAGTGCCATCAAATGATGGGTTTGCTCCAGATAACCCGTCTTGTGTGTTCGATGGACTGTCTGCTGCAGATTCTTCCAACGACACTCCGTCATCCAGCATTTGTCCCATTTCTTCAGGTGTTGGATCGCTGTCCTCCTTTTCAACAGTGTCTTCTTCTTGCTTAATTTTTCTTTCTGTTAAAACAAATAAAAAGTGTCTTGAGGTGTCTCTCATACAGTTGACTACACAACATGAACAAAAACTATTAAACCAATGTGATTTTTTGGAATGCTGTGCAGCAGATCAATTATTTTCGCTACATTGATTTTATTCTGTGTTGCTTCCTGATGGAAACATAAATGACATGACTTTTGGTTCTAGGATCTACAGTAACAAGAAGGGGCCAAGGCTACTCCTACTAAATGCTATGTTTGGTTGAATATGGAAGTTCAACTAGCAAACAAAATTGAAATGGTGACGAGAATTAACAGGCTTGTCTGGTTTTGGCCTGTCCCTGGGGAGAAAGAAAGAGCCAGAGGCTCAGTACAGGTTGCTGATGACTAGCAATGAGAAACTCGCTGGATGAAAAGGGAAACAGATTGTGCAATAGTGCCTGTGCGTGGGTGTGTGAAGGTGTGTGGGGGAAGTCATCTCCCGGCGTCTCTAGTTATCAATCAATGCATCTAATTCTAATGGGTTTAAATATATCTGAAGAAAACAATCGATAAACCAAAGATTAGACTATTCGCCTCATTTCAAATGGGCAAAAAGAAATCCTGTGGGGTAAATGAGTCAAGAATGTTTTATTTTAAAACAATTTTCTGTAATTGCTTATTTTCAATGCAAAAGGGAACATTTTATAACAACTGACCTGTTCTATTCTCATCCAATGACTTCCTACAGCACGTGTCATTAAATAATGTTATTTTATTTACAACACATTTGTCTCTTTGTTTTTAATAAATCTACTCAAGTTAATAAAAAAATACAAAAAAAACAAAGAAAAACAAAATCAAGAATGAAGGATTAATTGAAACAACTCAGGGGATCAATTAAAAACATTTTTAGTAAAACTTATGTTTGATCTGTCTTAATTGTTACAGAAAATAATTATTTTTTTTTTAATTTTCTATGCCTTTTTTTGTTTTTCAGAATAACATAGTTTTCCTAAAGTAATTAATGAATGTAAAAGAGACCTTACATAATGTAAAAAAAAACCTTAAGGAAAAATAAAACCTGTTTATTCTCCAAGAACAACTGGCATATCCTGACGATCCTGTTTTGGGAATAACAGGGTCGGTAATCACAGAAAATGTGCTTATTGTTTCATAAACCCCCGCTTATCCTGCATTTGACAAGTGTAGTCTCTGGCTTTATTGCAGCCCGCATTGCACCCATAAAGCCCAGTAAAATATGCACCCATGTAAAAAAATGTATTTCTTTTAATAGATTTATAAGCAGTATGTCATTAACGATGCTCTATTTGACAAACTGCGACTGTGAGCTTTCATTGTACAGAGGAACACTTATCCCGATATCCAAGTTGAAAACGAGCCTCGTCTTTGACAGCTGTATCCTGGCAACACGAACAGACCTAAACGTCCTTGTAGCTCAGCTCTGTGCATCTTTACATCTGCCTCTGCGGTGGCAGAGTGGAATGTAGAAACTAATAAGGTGGAGACATGTCTAACTATTGGTTTATTGGTAAAAGAAACCATAATTGTAATACTAGGCATCTTTCAATTGCAGGTAAATTTGTTTATGTTTCCCACTATTCTCCAAAAAAAACAAGAAAAAAAACACAATCTGAATTGTTTCGAATGTCAGCTGAGATTGTTCTGCCCCTACAACAGTCTATCATGCAGTCCAAAGACTGAAATGTGATTCGTATTTTCTATTTAAGCTAACCGCTTTTCTTCCCATATTCTTACAGATTGTAACCCTTCAGTTGTGTCACATGATCTGGCACAAACAAAATGTTAAGGAACTTTATCAAGTGCCTGCCTGCCTTTTGCTTTTGCTACAAGGAAGCGCTTTCTTTTTCACACGCAGTAGCCATAGTCTCACTTTATTTACCCTTTTCTTAAAGTGCCGGATCACTGCGACATTACCACACGCAAGTCAAGAGACTGGGATGGTCAAACTACTGGTAATCATTAAGACCAATCAAGTACAACATAGCATGGCATGTTTTACAAAAGCTCTTATCCTGCCAGCTACTGCTTTCATCATTGCTTTTAAAATGTTTTAAAAGTACTTCTTTATCCTCCAAGTTCAAGCTTAGTGTTGCAGTTAGGACTGCATTTTTGAAGATACTTGCAGAGTTTTAGTTACACATTTGGCAAGTTGATATGCATGATGCCTGCATAATCTCTAAACAAATTGCAAAATATGGAAACGTGCTTCCTGCGTGCAATGTTAATTATGAGCACTGACAGAAGACTTAAAAACAATTAAATTGAAGTAGGTTACAGTAAGTTACTTTAACAAAAAAAACAAAAAAAAACTATGTGCAGACTGCATGTATGAATATAATTAATGAGCACTCACCACTGGGGGAATTAAGACCTGGAAGAGCAGTCTGTCCATTAGGTGCAGACATATCCACCAACATTCTTGAGTTCTCCTTACCAGGAGAGCATTGACCGTTACCTGGGAGACACGGAAATGCTGCAATCTTTATTGTGCTTTATACAATAATAATTCAAAAATCTTGAAATATGTAAAAAAAAAAAAAAAAAAGTACACATCCAATTTTTGCTGCTTGCTTTGTACAGAATCAAGGTTAGGTAAAAAATGCAAAAACATGTTGGAATTATATTTTTAAATGACAGTGAATAGATTAATTAATTTGATTTAATGTACATAGTAAGAAAAAGATCACTTTTAAAAAGATGGGGTGTAACTAAAATACAACGGTGTTGCATGGGGATCCTGATGTCCAGCAAATGCAGATCAAATTGCATCCTCTCAGCAGTCTGTTCAGAACACAGGCTATGGATAGCCCAGTGTCCACACAGAGGGAGAGAAAAACCAATCCCTTATCCCCTTACACTTTGGCCCCAGCAGGGTCACAAGAACAATAAAGTGGCAACAGGCAAACACTCCCTCTGACCCAGGTGTCAGATCCTTTAGGAACCACGCCGAGTCATCTTTTACTAAAATTATTTACCCCATACGACACATACAATAATGCATAGCTGTCAAATGCTCAACAGCAGCAAAAATAAAGACTAAGACAAGCTTGCATAAAAGCAATGAAAGAGTATGATTTAAATCCTTTATGCATGAATATTGACTATACCCAAAATCCTAAATGACCTGATGTTTGTCTGACTCCCACTTGTTGTGCCAGCTCATTTAACAACCACTTGTGTGGTACTGTTCCGCTGCAGCGACTGCCTCACTGAGTGGGGCTCACTGGGAGACTTTATCCATGATACAATCCCTGGGCCTGGGCTCAGGTTGCACAGGTTAGGGTTGGAAGAAATCTCAGGTGACCAGTTGTGGCTGTTTGGCAATGCTGTCTTGGAGACAGGATTGGCCCAGATTTGTCATGATGGATTTTCCATTAGCCCTCAGTAACAGATGCTGATAGATGCCTCAAAGCAAAATTGCTGAGCAATTTCAACCTTAAATAAACATGTTTAGGTTCAAAGGCTAAGCTTAAACCAAAATGCCCAGTTTCATTATTTCAACCTTAAAAACAAAAGAATGGCGAGGTCGGGCAAATTTCTTAACATGTTTAACTGTTTGGCTAACTTGAATTAAGCCAATGCGAAATATCTCAATTTTAAGTGGAAAACAAAAAGACAATGGAAGGTTTTTTTCAAATTTTTGGGCAATACAATACATAGATCTCAACTGAAGTTATAAATGCACAAAGCCACAAAGTTGTGCTTTCATGAGTTGAATCGAAGGTTTGTGTTGGTGTCCTGCTTTTGTCGAGTCAAACTGAAACAAAATGTGAGCCCAGAATATCAACCAGATATGAGTTGATGGGGAAAAGGTACTTTGAGTAATATGCCAAATTGGAATGATTGTATGTGCTAACAAATGGAAAGGAACAAATGTGCACATATGAAACTTGTAGGAGTAATTATTGCTGACTTCACCGCTGAAACCAAATGAGTGTATGTCTGTAGCAAGTTCAGCCAGTTGGGATTTGAAAAAAAAAAAAAAAAAAAAAAGGCAGTTTTTCAATTTTTAAGCTCCGACTTTAAGTAAATTCAAAGTTCCAAAAGTTAAGAAAAAATACAACAAAACAAACAAACTCATGCTTTATGTATGCCTTGAAAGAAAATGGATCAAATCATCAAGTGGGGGGAAAAAAATTTCGTTTTCTTGAATACCTAGCGTCTCTTCGACCTTCCTAGGCATGATCAACATGAGCTGCTTCTACTAGTGAAGAACAAACTTGCATATTACGACAGATGCACCTAAAAAATAGCCATTTCCAATATACACCTGTAGCTTGGTTTTAGTACATTACATGGGGATGACCCAGAAAGGAGTGAAACTTGCCATGGTCCACCTCAAAATGTGTTGGCCTATTAAAGAGGTCATATTGAGCTTTGGGTGTTTTCCCTCATTCATGCTTTATCTTCTGCAGTTTTAGTGCAAAACATCTGCAGTCAAACAAAAGCTCAAAAGCCAAGTTCTTCATTGCACTGTGGATTCTGCATAACAGGATTTTGTGGTTATGGCTTGGCATTGAAAAAACTGCCTGACCAACAAGGGTAATGTTTAAAAGGGTAAAAATTGCAACGCCGTAAATAAGACAGATTTATCAAATAAAGAGTGAAAAATGTGCATTAATAGTGTCACAAAAAACTTACCATAACTGTTGTCAGATTAGGACTCAAATTAACCTTGCATATGTCACTGCCCACAATAATCTGAATTTAAGTCTTGTAAAAATGTGAATGTATTTTAAGAAAAATAGAAATACGTTTTGGTAATTGAGTGTTTGTGAAATGTGATAAAGTAATGTTGAGTTCATGAGAGTAAATGTGGGAAAGACTGATTCTATATGTGACTAAATCTGATTGGATGCCATTTAGAATGGTGGATGTATGCAAGGAGGTGCTCCTTTGTGTGAGATTCTTACAAGGCTAAACAGGTTAGAATGTGTCTGACATATAAAGAGGACCACGCTAAAAAAAACAAAAAAATACCTTTCATTTATGTGATATCAAAAGTCTATTTTTTTTCTCTTCTCTTTTATGTTCGACATAATGATCGCAAGGTGATCAGAATTGAAACTAGAACTGGTGAGTACCGTACAAACGCTTTCACAGTGGAGCTGAATGGCTCATACTACAACTTTGATTCACAGATACTGTTATCTGCATGATGACCAGTGAATAAATTGATTGTTTCACCTACAGATGACGTGAAAATGTTTTTTTTTTCAATACAGATTATCTATTTCTATACTTTTGTTGGATATGTTACGGTTTTGTAATTTTTTATTTTTAGGATTTTTGTTCTAAACCAACGTGTGCGATGACATTATTTCCTCAAAAGAAAAGAAAAGAAAAACTTTTATACATATCAAACTATGGAATATTTCAGTTAGCTAAACCTTTTACTAAACAGAAAAAACCCAGCTTGTTGGGGAACTATTTTTATTATACAAAATAACTTTGTTTCTCAAACTTTACAATAAATGCTTCTCAAATGGGAGCATTAAAAGCTCTACTGCTAATCTGAACTTTTATTTTAGCAAAACAAGCATTTCAAGGAATGTAATGACTGTATAAGTGAATGCATTTATAACTTCATTTCATCAGTTAGCTGATGGAGTTTGGTGAATCTTCATTACATTTTTTTCAAAGAAAGAGCCACTTAAAACACCAGCCTGTAGACTTCATTGACTGATTATTAATGGGTGGGTTTAAGACTTCAACAGTGAAACAAATGGCTTTACAAAGAAAAACATACATTTGCCAGGTCTCCTTTAACCAAATACCAATAGACTCAGAGCATGCTTCTTTCAGGTTCTGCTCTCGTCAGTTAGTGTATTAAATGAGCTAACTCACAGCACTGCCCGACTTTTCCAATATCAAGCTACAAGATATTGAAGCTCAGTTGGTCCTTTCTTCTGCATGTAAGACAAAATGTTCATTCTTGCACAATCAGACCTCATAAGCACATTAACTCTCTCGTTTGATCTGAAAGTGGACACACAATTGAGCAAGATCTAAAAGATAAATATGTCCCAATCAAGCTCATGCAGTTGTTCTTCTTTTACTTCTATTATGTTTAGGAACACTAGATTTTCAACTGAGGAGAGTTTTACTACAAACACATCACATGTTTTGTTTTGGTTATTTTTTTTGCCCCTTCTGTAGTGCAAACGTGTAGAATGAAAATGTTATTCGTTTAGTTACAAATCAAGGATTCAATGGAGTAGGAAACAGAAATGCCTCTAAAGGACAGTATTAATACCTGGTAAGAGTATGGCGAATTGTGCCACACCAAGTTTAAATTACTCACCTACAATTTCAACACAATAGTATTTAGTATATCCGCTGAAATTACAACACACGGGAGCATGGAAGAACATAAAATGTTCCATTCACTCGAAAAAATTTAGTTTTCTGCCCTGTCATTAACAGCAAAAATGTAGGTCAATGTTTCAAAGGAGAAAGAGCTTCTTCTTCCACCTTTGCCTCTTAGCCCACCTGCCAAGTGTTGCAACAAATACAAACCCCCAATGAAGATCTGAAAGTCCCCACTGATGTCATCAACATCACTACCTGCTTTTGAAATATATGTTCACCCAAATGCAAAAAAAAATGTTTGGGGGTAGGGGGGTTAGGGAGGAGAGTCAAAGATCTTACCCAAAGGAAACCAACAAAGGGCAATGGAGGACCACAAAGTGCATATCCAGTGTTTGCTGCATTCGACAGGATGTTGCTAATGCATCATTTTCTGTACCTTTAAGGGGTGAACAGGAAAAAGCTTGCATTGTGGGGAAAATCCCTCGAAATGTTTGTGTTGTGATTGCAAATATTTCCTCTTTTTTCAGTTTTTAACCTCTTTTTGTGTCACCAAAACTTTGGAAGAATTGTTAAAATTCCTAACAGATTATAAAATATTATAATACTAAATTAGACCATAAGTGTTCTTCCAGGAACCAATGTAATGGGATGCATCATCTCATAAAACTGGATACACTGCATTTGTTTCATTTGTGGTTAGTTGACAGTTTATTTTAAGTTAGTTGAGAACTTACTTGCAGAATAGTCTTCAGAAGCCTCCATTTCCATTTTAAGTAGGAGCTCTGCAGAACACGAAAGGAAATATTACTACACACTCCAAATGATTTTGATGTGATTTTGTCTCGTTATGCATTTCTGCTTCAGTCTTTGATCTTTTTGATCTTCCATCTACACTTTAAAGCATCATGTTCACATATTTCTATACAAATTAAGTTAATCAAATAACATGACATTGAGCCTTCAAACATTTGTTCCTCAAAACGGACATCCATAGGTTTGAGCTCTTAAAACAGAACTTGATGTCTACTTCTAGCAAGCTACAATATTTTTTAGTTTCACATTCTCCACTTCACAAAAGGAAATAAAATGCCTTCTTTAGAAAATGAGTTAGTATGTTTTGCTTACATAGTTTCTTTTTTGTTTTGTTTTCTTTCTCAAGTTTTCGAATTGAAAATGTTTTGGGGATAAAATAATGAAAAAAACTACATAAATGTGTGCAATATAACTTCACAGTTCAACACTGATAGGAAAACCTTCAAAACCTGAAAGGTTACGTTTTAAGAAACTTATAGTCGGAAACAAAAGTCTTGCAAAAATATTGTGTCCAAAATCAATAACATTTATTTAGAATGAATTAAATGTACTTATAAATGTCATATTCTAAAACTGTAATGACTTCCTAACTAAACAAAACGCATATGAAACATGCCTTTTGGGATTTTACGGACCTTCAGCGTCCGTAAATAAAAGCCTAAATAAAATCAACATTTAGATTTATGTCTATAGGTTTGCTGACTGTTTCTGTTAAAAGACATTGTTGAAGATAAGATATCTGCCGTGCAGACTGGGCAGAAAAAAAGCTCTTTATCAGAGAGATGAGTGGCTGTCAGAGTGAATATAGTCACAATAACATTTTACATGGTAGCAATGCACTGCTATGATTTCCTTGAAGAACTTAAAACTTAACCCTTTAGAGGGAAAATACAAAGCAGCAACAAAATCGCATCTCACCCCACCACCACCTAAGTTTGCCCACTTTTTTGGTTAGACGTCATTTAGTTGTAGACAAAGACAGCTGCACTCATCTGCCACATTCCTGATTTGAGTTTGTGTTGTTTTAGGGGAAATTTGTGCAGTAAAATAGCAAAAAGTGGGCAAACAAGTTGATTCAGATTCTAGTAAAGCTTCTCTAGTGGGAAAACCTACTTTAGAAGCTAAAACGCAATACAATTAACACAACATAAGTAAGTAAAAGACTAAAAAAAATACAATAAATCCACAATCCTGGATTAACAGAATTACATTCAAGTTCCCCCCCGCGCAAAAAAAGTGTAATCAGTCAGGGATGGATGGAGGGAGTGGTGAGCTTTTCCCACCTCCCTTTCAGTAATAAATACTTTTTTGTGTGTGTGTTTGTGTGTGTGTGTAAGTGTGTTACCTAGGTCGTCCCGTCAAGTATCACTTTGACATACAATGTTTATATATTTTCCAGGAATTCGTACAAGTTCCAAAGAAAGAAGTTTCCGAGGGGACTGGAGGTGCGCATCTACTGAGCGCCACAGGTGACTACTGTAAAGCTGATTGCGCGCGCCGGCACCCCTCTCTCCAACCCCACCCCGTCCGCCTTGTCCACCTTAAAAGCGCCGTCCCAAACTTCCAGTCTATCAGAGGTCACTCCCACGACCATCAAATGAGGCAGCCCAGCGATTCTGGCAGGAGCAGAGTGAGGGGGAGACTCGACAAGTAGGTAAGGGAAAGAAAAAGAGGGATGGATCAAACTGGATCCACCGGTTCCTAAGGAATTAGCCATAGCGACAGGGAGCAGCCAAGCTATTTTCAACAAGCAAGGGACGAGAAATCCGTGGGTAAGCAAAGCTGCTGTTGAGCTGTGACTCAAGGTCGAACCGGTATTCAACCCCCCTCCTCTCTGAGAACCGGAATAATCGGATGAGGTGCGAAATGATCACCGAAAAACCTCCAAAGCAATCAAGAGTCAAAATAAGTCAGACAGTCAAAATAAAAATGATTACACCTAACACTTCCTGTATAAAGACCTATACTAACAAAAACGTGTTCTGTAGTTTTTTTGTCCTTCTTTTTTTCTTTTCTTGGTAGAATGCATTGTCTGCGGGGTTTGGAGCGCACAGACGGCTGCAAATTCAACAGGTTCCCCGCAGTAAAGCCAACCGTCTGCCCCCTCCCCCCCTCCCCCCTCCTCATCACAGACGCTCCTTGCCTGCAATTTACGCGGACGTGCGCCTCCAGCAGCTCTCAAGCATCTGCAGTCCTGCTAGAATGAATAAAAGCGGACAGTCTCGTTAAAGTAGGAACCCGGCGCGCGCATCATGGAGGCGCTCCAGCTCCCCAAAAATGCCCCCCCCCCCTTTAATTTACCTTCAAACACGGAGGAGTTTATATAATCCCGCCAACTTGAACACTGATCCAGACTGAACGTCTCTGCGCAGAGGAAGTCACTCCCGCGCAGCCTCCTGCAGCGCGGACCGAAGGGGTGTTCGTTCCGATGAGGCAGAAAACAGCAACAGTTAGGAAATCCACCGTGACTTCCTCCTCCATGTCCTCTAGAGCGCGGCAGAGCAGCACTAAAGCCGACCGAGGCAGACATCCATCATCGTGCGCAGCCTTGCTCTCCGCTCGGTGATCGATTAAGTAAGAGGCCTTCAGTGCACCGGCCTGCTGCTGCTGCTGCTCGGTGGCGCAAAAACACCCGTGACACCTTCCGTTTGGGAATAACCCCACTGCCACGTGCGGGTTTTCTTTCCCTATAGATGTTTTTAGGTTTGGAAAGTATTATTATTAGAGATGATGGACTATAGGCAACTTTATAGGATGCAATGCATTCCAACTAATGTTCTTTTATTATTGAAACTTGAACTTCTCTATCATTACTGCAAGAATCCAGGCTACATTTAACGGAATCGACTTATTCTGTTACTTTATTTAAGCATGTATACTTTTTTGAAAGTGTATATCTTTTTTTAATCAAGTCATGAATAATCATCCAAAGTTTGATTGATACATCTGTTTCTAGATTTTTTAATAAATATATATATTATCAGATAAGTTCCCTCTTTCCACATTTTACTTTTTTTTACCTAATGTTTAGATAAGGGCATTTAACTTTTACTTCACCCATCCAACCATTTTTGTATCCCAGTATATACCTTTCAGGGTCACGGGGTCACTGGAGCCTGTCCCAGCTACTGTTGGGTTATGCTTCGGTAGACCATATAAACGGCACACAGAAAGGTCCCAGCCAGGTTTCGAACAAACGCACCACAAGCTTTTTTAACATGAACTGCATTAAATTCACAGCCTGTCACACTTGTGTGCTTTTTTGCAAGACAATGTTCAATGTGTCTGTTCCATTAATGTAAATGATAACATATTTAACCTGTAAAAAGTCTGGCAAAAGCAATTTCTTCTCCACACTTCCTTCCTTGCTTTTATAACTAATTAGTTCAATAAAAACATAAACTTAGTTGTGTTGCTTAAAGAGAACTGCATTTTACTGATGCTAAGGAGCATCAGATATATGACAAACAAAAATTGTTAACAGATTTTTAGAAGGAGGTTGGTGGAGGTTGTGAGATTCAAACACAAGAGATCTAGCTTTTTTGGAAACACATATTTATAATGGAATGTTAATGGAAAAAATGAGAAAATCAAAACTTAGCCATTACTCAAATGTGGGAGAAGTAAGAATGAAAAATGAAGAAAATGGCAAAAGCCAGCTGAAAACCAGACTCCTAAAAAAGCCAAGGGTTAACTGACAATAGAGAACAGCAGTGAATTACTGTAAATTAAAAGCTTTTTGTGAGGGGAAAACCAAGCCCAACATAAACACAAAGCGTGATAAAAACTGCAGGAAAAAAGTTACTTATCCTCACATGTTTGGATCACAGATCAGTGGTGTCCATCAGCTTCATGTCCTCATTCCATTCCTTTTATCTTTTTACCAATTTTAAAGTTTGCAGTAAGAAGCATGCAGAGTAGGAGAAATGTTTTAAAAACAAAATGAACAGAAATAAAAAACTCCATTCCTAAATGTATTTAACTGGGTCACACCTACCTCATTCAAAATGACACACAATCATTATAGGAGTCAATCCAAAGTCTAAGACCTCTGTACTCCCCTTCATGCATCATTTCTGATTTTCTTATGATAAATAAAGAGTTGTTCGGCAAACACAATGACAGCTGTGTCTGCTTAACAGAATTCCCCTTTCAGTCATTGTAGCATGAAACGCCTTTGATATGTTCTAAACAGCCGAGATGAATCGCTCGTTTCCTTCAGACCTACAGCATCCTCATCATGACCTGCAGAAAAAACTTTTGACATTTACTTCTGTAGTCGAAGTCACCTGTGATTAAATTGTATAACGCTGAACACTCTTCTTCAAGAGTTGAGAATGTTTTACTTTGTCCAAGAGGTAGAAAGACTCTTGCATCAGAAACCTCCTTTTAATTTATTTTCTGCTATGATCCTGGATGAAATAGAATCTTCACAGATATTGGGGTTCATCATTCCAAAAACTAAAAATAAATAAAAATAAAATCAGTCTAAAACAGGGGTCTGCAACCGTTAAAGCTAAAAGAGCAATTTAGTCCAGTTTCTCGACAGACACAAACCCAGCAAAAACGACACAGTGTTATGTTTTTCTATGTATAACAATTATAACTTCTTTTACTTTGAAAGTGGCCCATATGTTTCTTTTGAAATTATAATCCACCCAGTGTCAAATAAGAGCCTCTTGCTGCAGCAGATTTAAAACAAAATACAAGAAAACCAAACAAGATTTTTCTAAAGAAAAAAAAGGGACGTTGGTGTATAAATATATATGTATATATATATATGCAAAAGTGGTAAAATTGTGTAAAAAGAAAGTAAAACACCACTCAGAGTATATTAAACCTTTTACCATGTTTTGCTCAGTTTTCCAACTCAACAAAAATGTAAACCTATAATAAAACTTAATTAATTAAAATGTATTAAACAAAGCTACAAATCCAATATTTTTTTCAAATTCATAGCATTTTCTTCAAAGCCTAAGAGACATAATGGACAGCTGCATGTAGCTATAGAGCACATGTGTCAAACTCAAGTCCTGCCCGCCATGTCACTTTATGTGGCCCGCGAGAGCATAACGTTTTTTAATTTCTTAAAATAAAAATGGTTGTGTATTTATTCATATCTAGGGGGAATTGGACTTGAAATATCGGATTGGGCAACTATACATTTGGACTGAAACACTGTCAATAACAACTAACCTGACAGAATCAAATGGAAAAGGATTTACAAGGAGTAACAAGCAAACAAACGTTTTCTGTGAAACTGTAATTGTCACTTTAAAAAGTTATAATAAATAACTTAATGAGTTATTTAACATTAAGGAGTAGTTACGTTTATTTTTCATTACAATTAGTTACATGTATAAGTTATATCTGGCCCTTTGAGGAAAACCACTATGCTGATGTGGCCCTCAGTGAAAATGAGTTTGACACCCCTGCTATAGAGCCTCTGGTTGCAGACCTGTCTGGTCTAAACATATCAATCCACTGCAATTAAACTCATCTAAGCAAACAGGATTTTTGAGATGAAAGCTTTCTTCTTTTAATCAAATTGGCCAACTTTAGTTTTGCCTGTTCCAACTTCTGCATTCAAAGTTCTTACTGCAAGCCCTACAATCTTTCTTTCCTTTTCCCTCTTTGCCTATGAATACACCTACTGTACCTTATCTCCTCTTGTGACAAACAATGGTTCAGTTTTCACCAAAAACTAGTTGGTGAGAAGGTGTTCATTGTTAATCAAAGCCACAACCATCTTGGTGTGGATGATATACACATGGATGCATGTTTCCCGTGTGTTATCTCCACACACCTTCCACAGTCCAGAAGCATGCTTCTTAGGTTGATTGTGGACTGTACATTGTCTCTTTGGTGTGAATGTGTGTGTTTGTGGTTGTCTGTCACTTTGTGGCCCTGCAAAGGAATGGCAACCTGTTCTGGGTGAACCCTACCTTTACCTGACATTAGGTAGGTAGGCTCTGCAATCCCTATCACCTTTTACAGGAATACTCAGGTTTAATAGGTAGGTGGATGAATGAATAGAAAATTCAAATTTAAATTGACTTTCCTAAAAAGAAAACACCAGTTCTGTTCTTGAGCACAGATCCCCGCCTGCTTTTAGAGGTCCCCAGACTCCAGAACAGTATTGCTACACTAAGATCACAAAACATGGCAAAGAATGTCAGAGTATCATTTTGGTAGTATAGTCCTAGATTTGTTGTGATTAATTTTAACAATGATTCGATTCATATCATAATTTGTATTTGCTGATTTGATTCATAGTCAACATTGCTTCATTTTGAACGATCCGAGTCACTGACCTAAATCGATCCATTACATCTTTGGCCAAAAATTCAACCTGTGTGAATCAGATATAAATACCTGCGTACTGAACTGTACAGGTGAAGCTTTCCAGATTCTATGTATTTTTTGCAAGACAATCATGTGTAAACTAAATATTGGCACAAACAAGTAAACAAGAGTTATTGGCAATCTACTCAGATTTTATTTTAATAAATATCAACCCACTGTTGTTTTTCCACATCAAAATAATTCAAGCTTATTAGTAGAACATTATACCTATATGGTCGCATGTCTTTGGGAAATTCCGTGTTTCCACACATTTAATGATAAATTGATCATTTTTTGCTGCCATCACGTGTGTTGTTCACTGTACTGCACTTTGTCATTTTTTAGGTTACATTAAAGTAAACCTTCTTTATCTCAATTCAAATTGTATTTTTCAATATTAAAATAATTGATTTACTTCATTTTGAAATGATTTTATAATGGTATAGGTCAATTCGATTCGATTAACAATTTGCCTCAGTCAGATCGATCTGGTTGGATAAGTTGATTCATCGTTACACTCTCAATCAGTTCCCTACATAGGCACTACAAAGAATCTAAGGCTGTTTGGTTGACTGCAAATTAATTTAAAACATCACAACAAAAGGATTTACATGGTCTGTAGCCAAAGTTGAGTTTCTGCTGGAAATTTGGGCCGACAAAACATTTCAGAAGCTGCTCTGCACATTTGTAGATATATTCCAAAATCTGTAATTATTTGTCATTTATATGATGCCAAGAAACAAAACAATGTAGGACGGGAAAAAAAATGGAGACGAAAACTGGTTCTTGGATTTTAGACAAGCCATGACTTGACTCATGACTGACAAAAGTAATAAACACCATCAGGGAATCAGTGTGTCTATAAATGCTTCATGAGCACGGATGGTAAAATTGGTACAAGACAAATGTAGTCCTTTAAAAAAAATTGTCTTGGGCTTTTCTCTTTCTTTTTAGTTTGGGTACTAAACAAAAAGCAATAGAAGGCAGCATTCAGCTTGATGTTTTAGACCGAAGGGGACAGGTGACAGTGTTTAGGTGGGTCCCCGGTCAGCCATGCCGTACCTCGCTAAGGAAACCTGAGAATCTGCTGGTGACTTCAGAGATGCCATTGATATGGATCGTTATGTTTTTTAGTTTATCTTCTATCTTAGGTGTTCATTTTACAAGACATTCTCTTGAAGATAGTCTCTTGCAGTGTGCAAACCCTGTGGGCGGCACAGTGGCATAGTGGTTAGCACTCTTGCTTCACAGCAAGTAGGCCCTGGTTCAAGTCCTGTCTGGGACCTTTCTGTGTGGAATGTACATGTTTTCCCACTACATTCATGGGTTTTCTCCAGGCACTCCACTTCCTCCCACAGTCCAAAAGCAGGGTGTGTGATTGTGAGAGTGTGATGGGCTGGCGACCTTTCCGGGGTGTACCCCGCCCTCGCCCAACAGTTGCCGGGTTAGGCTTAGGCAACCTTGTGACCCCGAAAGGGAGAAAACAGGTTTAGAAAATGATAGAATATTATCCCTCTTTAACATCATCACAGGCTAAAATCTCATTTGAGTCAAGTAAATTGATTTTCTTTGAGCTGTAATTGGACATAAACTTTGCATTTAAAAGCTAATCATCAAAGATTGTTATGTTTTACTTTAGTTTTTGTTGACCACAGCAGCCATTCATTTTGTACAGGTACAAGCATAACTAAAAAACATACCATAAAGATGAAATAAATTTAACACAGTCAGTCAAGGTACAAAAAAAAATAGTTTATACTTTACCGGTATTTACTTATTGTAAATACGTTTATTGTGGGTGATGGGCTTTTGTAAAACATGAAAATACATATTTTGAGGGACTTTTTTTAAAAAGTGTTGAGCTAGCTAAGAAAAACATTTTGCATTTGTTTGTTTTTTTTTAGAATACTGCTCGTGACTAATTCACAACAGGGCAATAATTGTTGCAGACAAATGTGCAAGTGCCTGCCAATGACATCACATACATTTCTATGCAGAAAATTTAAATAAAATTCATAAGCAAAAGTATCACAACTTTTAAGCAGCTCAACAGCTAAGTGTAACTGCTTATTTTGCAACAGCAGGTTGGTCAACTGTTGTACTACTTTCAGTTGCCAATGTGGTGCCATCTGTTGCACCAGTTCTGTTGGGAGAGGATAGAAGCTGTGTTAGCAAAATTAGCATTGCTTTACTCAGACCAAAACTTCTTGTCAGCAGAAAACAGACCCCCTCCTAGTCTTCATACAATCCGAAAGTTGTGGCTTTTATTTTGTTGCCCCAGTGAGTTTAACCTGTGGACTGTGGAAACCTCTGACTGAATCAGAAATGTTCGAATTGGTGGGCAGCCTATCCTGTTTACATGCAGTTATGCAGTCAGACCTAGGAGATTAACATGCAAAAGAGAGGAGCAGTCGTTGTCTGTCCTGAAAAGAGAAAGACTGTCATAATAGCGAGAGTTGCTTTGTTGCACACATGCTATTATTTCTAATAAAAAAAAATCTGTTAAAGCAATTTTGAAAAAAACAAGTATGTCATATTATACTCTTCTGTATGGTGCAGCTGAAATCTCCCTCATGTGGTAAATATGCTGTAATAAACAATAAATGACTGATTAACTAAATCATCTGAATAGACTTGATGCTCTTTTTGATTTGACATTTTCCTTTTTGATACTTTTATTATTTTAATCATTTATTAGATTACAAGACCCTTTCATAGAAATTTTTTAAAACTGTATATTACTTCTTTTTTTTCTCTAAAGACTAAAACTGAAGAAGGGGTAGGTGGGAATGTGGTATTTTACAGCACCCTGGTAGTGGATTTCTGCCTGATTATTTGGACAATTTAAAATTTCAAACAAGATTACTTCATATTTATATGAGTACAAACTCTAAAATCTTGTTTTTCTCTGAAATATTTGTGAGTTCGAGCAGAAGTACTTGACTTTCAAATATGTTTACAAACACCCACTCATACCACTAGTTGCTATACTGAATATAACCCAACTTTTCAAATATATTTCTTTGAAAATTGCACACATTGTAAAAAAGAAGGAGCTAATTTGTACCTAAGTCATTGGAGATGTGCAAGCTTATGGATGGATCTGGGGATGCTTATGCTTACATTAAATCATGTGTCTAGTTGAATGTTTTCAGTTTCAGTTAACCGACAGAGACCTCCTCTGCATTTCAGGCAAACAACTCAGCCCTAGCCCAATCTGAACTATGCTGCATTGTTTTGCTCTATGTTTCCACACTGCAGATCAGACAGACAATAGTGATCTAATCTTGCAAAAAGGGGCTCTTCGCAGTAAAAAGACCAACCCATACTGGCAAATGTTGAGCGCAGAGCTGATCAAGATATTATTGAATCTAATCAGGAGAGCCTGGTTCTCTGCCCACAATCCTTTTTCAGTTTCACACACATGAACAAAAAACTAATAGGGGCCCTAAAGACCCCATCATCTCAGACTGAGCCCATTGCGTAGATGCCCACAAGCTGATTATTGCATGACTCTGTGGTATCTTGTCACATCCTCATCTGCAAAAACAAATTTCCTTTGCATGAAGTAAAAGGTTTTTTACAATTATCAATACCACCTCATTACAAAAATCCCTCACAATACAGCTCTCTTTGCATTTGCATAGCTACATACTTATAAACATTTTTCTTTTGTCTGCATCTTTCTAATAAAAATTAAAAACACTTCAGCTTTATAACAACAATGGTTTTTGATTATTAGGAGATGAAATACTCTAGTTTGTGCTGACAGAGGGCACTGTTGGACCATCACACATCTTCACATGAACTCATTTAACTGTTCAGAGTTTAAACAGGTCTTCTGCAGATGGTCATAACTATACTAATAAATAAAGCATTCAAAGTCTATTGTGAGCACACTCACCTCAATTCACATATTGAAAAACACGGATCACAGACAGCAACGCTTTACACCTCCAGTAGAGAATGAAGCGTGCATGACACCTCACTTTTAGACTGACTACCATCAGTACCATTTTTTCTACAATGTTCTATAATGTTCTGAAATTTGAAAAAAAAACTCAACCTGTATTCAAATTAGCTTTGTCTATCTAATTCATGCTGTAAATCAGATCAAATCATGAATTGTTGTACATTGAAGACATTAACAGACCAGAAATCCCATGTGGGTGTACGATTGATACTGGTGATGTTTTGCATTTATCTGTGTATTTAGGATGTGGTGTGTACTTGTTGTACAGTTACCTATACACAGCATTGCTTAGTAGAGAAAAAGTTCAGTTAATGACACAGAATGTCTGGTTTTTACCATATAGCGATGGCAAAGGTAAAGAAGTGTTCAGTTGTAAACTATCACTATGGATACAGGCCTTTTATTGTTTTTTTTGTAAATAAAAAATATTTTTGCTAAAGTATTAATTTGATATGTGATAAAGAGCCTGAACCGATTGCTTCTTAAGCTGTGATGTCACCCAATGCATTCTGAACAGCAAAAACTGAGCTGAAATGGGACGGTCAGGTTTGCTCCTCCCCACCCACCTAAATGGTAAAATTCACTGATGAGTAGGACAAAGTACTGTAGTAAGCCTTTTTTATTAAGTCCTGCCAAGCACCGCCCAACCATCGATGATGCACATTTTTGGGCTTTAATAAAATGGAAATGAAAAATTCTCCCCCAATGAGAGTTGTCACTAAAAAAAGATTTTGAAACTATGCCAAGCATAGAATATTATTTTTTTGCTGAAAAGCATACTATTTTTTACATTGGGGTTTTTGTTAGATTGCACCCTTCTGACACCACCCTCCAGTGGTCTTTTAGGGAACTGCAGCATTTAGTAACTGGGTTTGGGTCAAACTCAGTGACAGAAGATAACGGTTTGCTCTAGACAATTTTTGAACAAAATTTCTTTGAGCACATTAGATCCACATGTTGGCATGACTTATCACTCTCGCCTCACAGTGAGATGTCTCTGGTTTGAATCCTGACTGGGACCGTGGTGTGTAGAGTTTGCATGTTTTCCCTGTGCATGCATTGTCTTTCTCTGGGCACTACAGCTTCCTCCCATAGTCCAAAAACATGCTTCACAGGTTAATTGAAGATATCTAAATTCCCCTTAGGTGTGAATGTGTATGTGTGCTCGGGACAGACTGGTAACCAGTCCTTGGTGTACCCCTTTGGCCAACAGTAGCTGGGATGGGCTCCAGCAACCCTGTGACCCGAAAACGGATTTAGCAGGTTCACAGAATGGATAGAGAAGCATGTTCGCATTTTTTTTTTAGCAACCTGTCAGCAAGGCAGAATAAAATAAAATCTATAGCTACAAAATCATCACTTCAGTTGTGGTGGGAAAAAAAGAAAGATATTGGCACATATTAATGAATGTGAATTAATTTCAAACAGATCCATTACTCCAAATGTTCAACAGCTTTTTTTGATCTCCACACATACATCTATTAAACAAAATAGTCCCTTTATAGTGGCTCAGTACCTGGTCATACCCGATCATACACGGTCTCTGAAAAATGTATGTCAAACACCAATAACTTCAATAAAGTCACGATAAAAAAACAACAGGGTTTGGAGGAAATAGCAACAATACATGCATTTACCTGTGAAGTTCACTTTAAATACCTTTTGAGAAAGGTTATGGCATGACATGGCATGGATTGCTTTCAGAGTTTATCCCTCGATTTTCTTAAAATAAATATACTTGTCTCATGATGCTAATTATGTAAAACTACGTACAAAACAGTGCATTTTTTGGATAAAAGCATTTGCAAAGTGACTACATGTGAAAGTAACATAAAATATAAAGAAAGAGTTTTGGAAGTACTGTTTTTTTATTCTAACAGGATAGTGCCCCAGTGAAAAAAGCAGAATCCACAATGACACAGATGAATGAGTTTGCAGTGCAAGAGCATGGTTGGCTTGCACAAAGCCTTGACCTCAACCCCATTCAAAACATTTTGGATAAACTGGAAGGGAGATTACCAGTCAGGCTGCTATATACAACATCAGTGCATGACCTGATGAAGGCTCTGCAGAATAAATAAGCACATACTCCAAATGAAAGGCTAAATCCTACATTCTACCATATAGAATAAAAAAGATTGGAAGCTGTTACACATACAAAAAAAGACCGACTTATATATTAATCTCTATATTTAAAAACAATAGCTGTAGATCAGCCTTCTAAAACATATGTCCCAACAGGTATTACGAAGAACTTGCATTTTAAAATGCAGATTTACAGAGTAGTAGTAGTAGGCTTGGCAATGATACACATTGTATTTAAGTTGCAGTTTGACAACTTTTGGCCTCCCTTCCTTGTAAAAAAGTAAAAAACACAACATATATAAGCTCAGCATAACTTTTATTTAGAGTAAAAAAATCTGGTTAAGGATAAAAAGAATCTAAAAAGAGTAAAATAAATGTATGCTCTCCCATCTATGAAGAAAGCTGATGCTCAGACTTCACATTCTGTAACCTTGAAAGATCCTTCAAGACATTCATTCTTATTTTTTTTCAAGAGTCATTCATCTTTTTTATTTATATATAAAAAAAGCTAATTGAGTATCGAACCATAAGAAAAACAGTAATTGTTGCAAAGCATTTCTCTGCATGTTTGGAAATTTGGTGTTTGCTGTAATGATCTACTTTGAGCACAACGAACACTGTCACAAAGTCGCATAGTCCAAAATTATATGGACATTTTTCAAAACCTGTTCAAGGTCGTTTTTTCTTCTGAATCTATTAAAGGAAGCAATGAGGCAATGCATAGTAATGTTCTCAAAAATATTAAAATGCAGTAACAACTGAGCTGCATTGAAATTTTAGACATCAGTACAAAGCTGTGTTTGATTTATGTTTGTATTACACTTGATTTCACTGGTAAGGACTACAAGGTCAGATTTCTTGCTCTGCATGCAAATTTCTTGGGTATTCCTTTGTTTTCACAGTGGAAACAAAAGATACCTTTCAAGTAATGCTGCATGTGAATGTGTCCGTACATGTTATATATGTACAGAAGACTAATGTACTGCAAGTACAACACAGCGTTTTCAAAGTTTCTTTTTTTTTCTAATGTGTAACAATCATTTACATCAATTGTCTAATTTGTACTTAGGTTTATATTTGGCTGCTTCTGCTCAAATGTGCCCAAATGCTGATGTTTACTTGGAGCTCTTTGATTCTTTTTTTCACTAAGCTGTTGCAATCTATTTTAAAGTCTGAGACAAAGTAAGGTGAATTGACTGTTTAAACTATTCTCACCATTTCTGCAGATCCTGAGCTGTGAACTTGTGGAGTACAAACAGAGGCAATACAGACACATTGAAAACATCAAGAGAGCACATCTGCCTGCAGAGCATCTCCTTGCTGCAAGAGCAGCCATGTGCTGTGTGCTGTCACGCTTGTGTGCACCAGGATTTGTGTGTTCGCCTTTTGTTTGAAGGCCCTCTTTTTTTCCCGTTTTACAAACATATTAACATATATTAATTAGCTATCCTTGACCAGACATAAAATACTCTTTAGATTCACGAAAAGGGTATGACTCGTTCCTGTCGCACGCATATACACAGTTCTGGCTTCTGCATAGTTTGATGCTAGTGTTTACACAGGATTTATAATCATGATGACTGGGGTGTTCCACTAGAGCTCGGCAAATCTGGACCGAGGCTTAGCTGTCAAACAAACAGAATTACCATGGATCAGGAATCTGGCAGTTCATCACTGAACAAGGTCAAAGCAATCCGCCAATTTTTATGTTCTTACTGGTGACAAACATTTTAATTTTTGTTGATTCATGCCATCTCAGAGGAATCACAGTGTCTCAGGCAAAATTGTATAACGTTTATATGGTTTACTTGTTTGGGTTTTACAGTGAAAAACAAAACGTTTCATGTTAGTAATTTTCTGTCAAGCCAAAACTGTTTCCACATTTTCTACTTTTTTTTTGTATTTTTATATATCTTAAAAATTATAGAAAAAAAAAAAAAAAAAAAAAGAGAAAAATGCAGAACCCCTGTTATTTAGCAGTACTTACCATTGACAATATATGAAAACTTGATTGATTAAGTGTTTCAATGGCAACCACTCTGATCAATCAGGAGTGAGCTTGTTGAAAATCCACGTCCCTCTCACTTGATGCGGGCTTGGGGGAATCTCTCAATCAAAAGTTTTGAATGTTCAACGTAAAGCCACATACTTGTGAGGCCTCCGATTGGTCAGTTTATAGCTTGAATAATTTGTACTACAGAAAAAATATGAAAAAAAAGATAGAATTTTCAAGAGCATGTTTACAAAAGATATCAGAGCAAAAATGGCTATTCTGACAAATAGAACGATTAGATAATAACTGATTATTTCTCTATAGAAGTTTATGGGATTTTGGTTTTTTGGAACCAGAGGGTATTTCCTTTTTGAAATGTGATGGGGGAGGATCTCACTGAGTCCAGTTCTCATATGCAATCAATGGTTCTTAAATCCATGTTGTGCACTGATGACCCTGTTCAATCCTAAGCATCAGACATTGAAAGAAATGTGCCCTATTCTTCTTAAAAACATTGACTTTTCTTTAAATGTACATCTAAATTATAAATCAGCATCCACTCCGTTGATTTTCTGTGCCATTTTCCCTAAACACAAAGAACACTGATCTATTAGAAAGGACCCCAACTATTTACTTGGGACTGTAGGCATATTGGCTCTTTGCAGCACACATTACTATTTTTTTATACCATGGTCTGTGTGAATAGTCAATTCTGATTGGCTGCTGGGTGTGGATTAAAAAGTGATAATTCACAGTGATAATTCACAGCAAAAAATAAGTTCCGGTTCTATATACAGCGCTGGCTTCTGTACAATAAACTTTAGCTTCATCATCTGGACAATAAAAAAGTGGTAAGACATGAACTTTCTCTCTGAACTGATGCTTTTTTTAACCTATTGTGACAATCAGCAAATATATCGCTTTCCTCTGCCGCTGCAGTCGAGGTTGGTGCCGGCTCAGCATACTAAGTAGCGTGTTGTCATGCTACAGTGACAGTGGGTTGCACCACGTAACAAATAGTCAGCATTTGCGGAAAAAAGCAATCTAAACAAAAAAAAATAGCAAGAATAAAGTACTAAAAAATGATTAAATATTTATTTATTTTGAAATAAATATTGGTATAAGTGGGATAAAGGCCTTCAAAGTGTGCATTATCAGAAATTAACGCACTTTGCGGAATGTTCAGACTTCCACAGCATCTGTTTATTTCTGTTATACCATGGTCCAGGTGAATACTCGATCTGATTGGCTGCTGGGTATGCATTAAAACCTGATAACCGCACGGTGAAAAAAGAAGTTACGGTCACCTAGCTTAAATGTTTTGTATCAGTGCGCTGGCTTCTTTAAAACAACCTTTTTCTTCATCATTTGCACAAAACAAGCGGTAAGAGGTGAGCTTTCTCTCTGAACTGATGCTTTATTCAACCCATCGGAAAGATCAGCATATATATATCGCAGAATCTTGACTGCTGCTGTGGTGCGGTGCGACGCGGACTATTTGTTACATCACGTAACAAATAGTCTGCTTTTTGTGAGAAAAGCGATCCAAATCAAGAATTAAGGACTAAAAACTGGCTAATATGTATTGCTTTTGTAAGTGACCATGGTATAAGCAGGTTAATGGCCTTCGAAGTGTGCGTTATTACTTTTTAACGCACTCCGCTTCACGTCGGACGGTTCAGGCTTCCCCGGCGTGCGTTAAAAAGTAATAACGCACACTTCGTCGGCCATTAACCCTTACATAATGCACACTTTGTCTGCCATTATTCCTTACTTAATTAAAACCATGGTACTATCTGTCATGTGTTGTCATTCTTATCGTTTGTCCTGAGTTGTGCACTTCTGGTCTGTCTGTCATCTGTGTTGTCTCGTGTTGCACTTCCTGTTTTATTTTGAAACACTAACACTCCTCTCGTTTCAGGCCTTGTTCCTTCCTGCTCTTGTCTGTTCCCCACAGGTGTGACTATGTAATTTCCTCTGATTGGTTCCATCTGTGTTCCCTCCCTCATGTCTTAAATAGTCTCAATCTCCCTTTGTCCTGTGCCAGGTTGTTTGGTTATTTCCAGAGCTATTGTTAAAGCCTGTACAAGAAATTAAAACCACTAAATCTCTGCATCTGAGTCCAGCCCTGTGATCATTCCTGACACTATCTGTCACAATAAGAACAAAGTAGTTGTGTCTCTGATCAAATTATTACAAGTCGAAGTGAAAAAGCCAATCAAGAGGTGTTCTATTTGAATTTTACATTTTTTTTTTTTTTTTTTTTTTTTTTTTTTTTTTTCAAATTAGTACGTGTACTGTTGTCAAATAAGCCACCAAATTAATTGCAACATTTTTTACTAAAATGACATTTTTGGATTAGATCCGTCAAAGGATGAAAAATACATTTTTGGCTGTTATTAAACTTACATCGCCTTGAAGAAAAAATGAATTTCAAGATGTTTGAGGGAAAAAATCAAATTTAGCATGCTCAAGATAGCTGCATTAGCCCAAGGGTGTGGGATGAGCGATGCCATTGCATGTGCATTGTGAATTTGATTGAACACGGCTTGTAACTGGCAAAATGACCTCCACTGGTTTGTGGTGGAGCAAAATGATATCTAACGAGTCCTTAACTGAATGCATAAGAAAAGGAGGATTTTCTACTTTTTAGTAAATATGCAGAAAGCCTGAACATTCCACAATACATTAATTCTCAGAAACGCAGTGTTCTTTTTGTCTTTCTGGTTTTTAAATATAAATTCAGAATATACCATTATTAGTAATACCAATTCAAAACAAAAACATGTGCAGTATAGTATTTAAACCAAAGAACAGATAATTATGGGCAAAAAAGATAAATGAAACCAAAGAACTTCAAATGATTGCATGAATCGCTCTCTCTCTCTGTCCTTCTCTCTCTCTCTCTCTCTTTCTCTATACATATGTGAAAAGGACTGGCATATAGGAGACCAGGGTTTGATTCCCAGGGCTGGAATGAATTACCATAACAATTCTGAGCTATTAACATAATCCAGTGATGATTATGGATTGGGCAAGACCCTTAACGCTACTTCCTACATCATAACCCATGAGAAACAATGAAACACGTCATGCGTTGTGTGCTGGGGAACCAAAAAGTGGGCTACTGGAACAAAATGGGAATGGACTAGATGTGAGAACAAGGTTCTGTTGGAATACTACTACTCAAGTAATCCTACACAGAGAGGCTACATGCAGAGAATGTGGACTGAATGGATGCTTCAAAACCCACAATCAAGGCTAACTGCCAAGCAACTAGTAGCTCAATGTTCTAATATCTCCTACCACAACTTGAGATTGAAGCGGTACAATACATTTCCAAAACGGGAGAGTCAGAACAGCAGGTCAGAGAGGAGGCTATACCACTCTCCCACCCTGAGTTTAGGAACATAGCCCCAATAATTACAGATATGCTGAGCGAGGCAGCAACTGACCTGGAAGACAAGATCATGTCTAGAATGAAAACCAGGCAACAACTACAATGGTTAAGTGATGTTACACAAGAAAGTCTCCTGGAAAATGTTAATGAAGCATTGAAGTCAATCCCTACCACAACAATCAAAGAAACTAATGAACTGGTTTACACTTCAGAAGCAGTGATCCTTGAGATGCTTGGCTATGAGTGCAAGTCCATGGGAGAAAACAATACCCGCCGTGGAAGCAACGGTGGAAGGCTAAAATCAAGGCATCTCGGAAGGATGTGAGTCAGCTGACAGAGGCCCACAGAGGTACAATGAGAAAGAAAGTACCTAAGAGATACAGCCAGCCATACCTGAAGCACTGGAAATTGCTAATTGCAAATTCTCCTGGCCTTGAGCAGCCGCCTAAAGAGGTACACAAGCGACAATTAAACCAGACAGATTAACAGGCTGTTCGCAACTCAACCTGCAAAGGTGTACGGTCAGTGGAAGAGTCATAACAGCAGAGCAGACCCACCAAGGGTAGAAACTGAACAGTACTGGAAAAGTATATGGGAGAAAGAGACACCACATAACATCAATTTCCAATGGTTGGTCTCTCTGAGAAAATAGCATAGCAACCTCTCTGAACATAATCTAGTAACCATCACAGTGGCAGACATCCAAGAAAGAGTCTGAGGTATGAAGAACTAGACAGCAGTAGGCCCTGACACGATCCATCCCCAATGGCAAATGCACTTCATCAGCGCCTGGCAGCACAAATGAACCAACTGCTGATGGGAGATGGGACTCGCCCTGAATGTCTAACAGAAGGGCAAACGATCCTCATCCAAAAGGATCCTTCAAAGGTGCAGTACCATCAAACTACCAGCCAATAACCTGTCTCTCGACAACATGGAAGCTTACGTCAGGCATCATTGCAACCACGATAAATAGGCACATGGATCAATACATGAGCAATGCACGGAAGGGTATTGTTAGGGATTCCAGAGGAGCCAAACACCAACTCCTGGTTGACAGAACAGTCGCTCAAGACTGCAGGTCATGGCACACCAACCTGTGCACAGCCTGGATTGATTAAAAGAAAGTCTGTGACTCAATGTCACACACGTGGATCACTGAATGGTTGGAGCTGCACTACATCACCAGGACCTTAAGAACCTTTATAGGAAACTCAACGAAGCTGTGTAAAACCACCCATGAAGCCATTTGCACCAGTGTCCATCAAATGTGGGATATACCATAGTGACGATAAGTTCTGCATAGGTCTAAACCCCCTCAGTCAAATGAACAACAAGACTGGGCTGTGGATACCGACTCAAAAATGGGGCCACCATCAGTCACCTCCTCTACATGGATGACGTCAAGCAATATACTAAGAGCGAGCATGACATTGACTCCTTGATCCGCACCACCAGGATCTACAGTACTGACATTAGGATGCCATTTGGGCTTGAGTAATGCAGCCGGATGGTGACAAAGAGAGGCAAGGTAGTCCACACAGGAGGGGTCTCACTCCCACAAGGAACAATAGCATACATCAAGGACAGTTACAAGTACCTTGGAATTCCGCAGGCAAATAGCAACCTGGACCAGGCAACAAGGAAAGCTGCAACAGCTAAATACCTCCAACGAGTAAGGCAAGTCCTGAAAAGCCAGCTCAATGGCAAAAATAAGACCCGGGCAATAAACAGTACGCACTACCAGTTTTCAGATACCCTGCTGGAAAAAAAAGATGGCCAAAGGAAGAAATACAGACCATGGATGTTAAGACACGGAAGCTCCTCACCGTACATGGAGGGTTCCATACCAAACCCAGTATCCTGAGACTGTATGCTAGCCGCAAGGAAGAAGGCTGAGGTCTAGTGAGCGTGGAAGCCACTATCCAGGATGAAACATCCAAGATGCATGAATATATCAAGCTTGAGGTCCCAAGTGACAGTGTGCCTAGTGAATGTCTCAGGCAATGGAGGGCAGAGGATGCAGTGCTGGAGGACAGATCCTCATGGGAAGACAAGCCCCTGCATGGGATGTACCACTGGACCATAACTGAAGTCCTACCAATGGCTAGTAAGGGCTGGCCTCAGGACAGAACTGAAGCACTCATCCTGATAGCTCAGAAAGAAGCCCTGAGCACCAGAGCGATAGAGAATCAGATCTACCACACAAGACAAAGCCCAAAGTGTTGGCTGTGTAAAGAGGCGCCTAAAGAAATCCAGCACATAACTGCAGGGTGTAAGATGCTGGCAGGGAAAGCATTGCACAAGCATAACACATACCTTGTTTCCGGTTGTCAAAAAAGTCTCTTTGAGTCCAAGGTATTCTTTAGTGTAACTCTTTCTCCCAGCTTGAACTCCTAATTGCTGCAACCTCGTGAGCAAAAGACATGCTCACCTGCGGCCAACATATAAGGCTCAAATTCTCACGAGAATAATCATATTCTTCTGAGCATGCTTCAAACAAAATTCACTGTACACTCCAAAGAAATAAAAATTAAATCACCAATTTTTAAACATTTCACAACATGAACTACAATAAAATATATAATTCTAAGCTGCATTTACACCCAAGCTGGAGGAGATTCTACAGCAGATCCCTGTAAAGACCTCAGATATCTAAGTCCATAAAAGCACAGTGCTAGAGACAGCTAAGGTATTGTGGAGGACCCTCAAGCTCCCAGGCCTCTGGTAGGGGACCCGAGCTTGGATGAGAAACCACCCGCAGAAGGGTGAGAGGGCTTTTATTTATTTTTTATACTTTATGTAAAGGTATATATGAGTCATTTGTGTTAAGAAATATTTACTGTTTTTGTAAAAATAAGTTTAAGGTTTTTTTTTTGTTTTGTTTTTTTAAACTTGTCCTGTCCAACAGCTGGGCAGACAGGTGAGAGCTGAAGGCCTCTTGTGTTGGACGTATTTTATTTCAACAACAGGGGTTATGAATCTTCTGACAAACCAGAGGTATGTCTGGATAAACCCCTTTTGTAATCAAGGCCAAACTTTATTCATTTGAATCATATTTGAGAATCTTTGGTGTTGGACCGGACGGTCCGGAAGGAAAGGAGGGAAGAAGAGAGGACGTTAGAGAGGGGGGGGGAGTAAGACCATAAAGCAGCATAAAGCAACAAGTTACTGGATGTTTATCATTACGGTGAGGTTCAGAAGTGATACAAATCTCAAAGGGGCGGGGCCTGTCAACACACACACACACAAATGTTATAAACACCCCTGTTAGCTGCAAAAATGTCCACATGTCAACATGTACACAAAACAGATAATATTCACACACGCATACTTATACCTTCAAACCAACTAGTGTGAAATTATATTACATTCAATCATGCAAACTATTAGTGCAAAGGTGAGCTAACACCTGTGCTCAGGTGAGTGTTTATGTTCTTCTAAAATGGATAGTGGAATGTGAAAAGAGAAAGGGGGAGTGACCAGCCATCCTCACACCAAGACCCCCGCCGCAGCAGCAGCGGCAGCCAGAACCCCCCAACGCCACACGGCAGCAGGCAGAGAACAACCGCCCCCCGGCCACATTTGCCACTCAGACCAGGGCCAGCAGGACCGCCACGAGGCCCCCAGAGCAAGAGAGCAGGAAGGCATAGGGGGAAAAAAAGTTTACGGGTTTTTTTGTGTGTAAGAAAAGAAAAACACTTTATGAAGTCAAATCTGATGAAAAAAAATAACTAAAAAAGATTAATTTTACTTTTTTTGTCCTGATTTTGGTGATATATATAATCACAGACACTGAAAATGGCATGCTCTGACAGCATGCATGTTTACTTTTGAAAGTCACAGAAAAGCCATGATCAGAAAACGATATATGAGTCATTTGTGTTACATTTTTTTAAGTCGAAGAAAATAGGTATTTTTTGTGTGTAAGAAAACAAAAACACAATATGCAGTCAAATCTGGTGACAAAAAAAACCAAAAAAAAACTAAAATAGTTTAATTTGACTCTTTTTTTTTTTTTTTGTGAGATATATAATTTTTCGGTTGAGCTTCTGACTTTTGCCCTGAGGTCACAGACACACTGAAGACGGCACGCTCTGACAGCATGCCTGTTAACTTTTGAAAGTCACAAAAAAGTCATAATCAGAAAACGTTCCATAACATTCATCTGTCGATATGCTTTCAGCAAACACACTGACACCCACACATTCATTAACCACTGAAACTGTGATGGAAATTTAACAAGTATGTGTGTGTGTGGGGGGGGGTCACAATTTGTGGACTCTCATTTCTCATACACTCTATCTCTACTTTCACTGCTGTAGGAAAGGACTATGTACTAAGACAAGTGAAACTTTTGCTCATGTGCTGCCCTTGCATAGCCACAGAGGGTTAGCAGTTTGACAATTTTATCTAAATCTGATGACAACTGCAACAGTAGTGTAGTAAAGGAGGTTATCTGATGTGAAGTCAGTTGCACTTGGGGGGTGGAGACAGAGTGCCTGAACGAGATGTTGTAGACTACGTTTTTTATGCTTCATGAAAGTGCTGCTGACTTGTGAACACAGTAAAGTGCTTCAAGTGTTAATAATTAAACATACTTTGGCTTTTTGTACCAGCGTATGTCACATTTCAGTTTCAAAACTATGCCTTGTAGTGATGAATTTAGCTGTGGAGTCAATTGTTTCAAGCATGTGTTTTCACCTTTATTTCCCAAATGTACACATGTGTTATACCATAGCGTTGTCATTTTAAATTGAAAAAAACAAACTAATTAAGGTGTGACAAAATGAAGTCAGGCTCTTGTGGATTTTGAAGGAAAAGCATAAAAGAAAAAACACAAAACAAAACAAGCAGTCAACATTTAAGGAGAACTACATGATATGTTGCATAGTAAACCATGCCATGATCTCTTGGTTTATGTAGGTTGTTGTAATTTAAAAGCATTAACCTAGCCACATATGTAACCTAAAGCAAACCAGAAAACTAGCATAACTATCAGAAGTAGCAAACATTAGTCATCTAAGCCTACATTTTACCCTCCCTGTGTCTCACAAAACACAATTTTTAATCAAATTGTATATTTTAGAAACTTTAATGCAGTCTAACAAATTAAAAGAACCTTGAACACATTTCACAAAAAACAACTTGGTGGCTTTGCAGCAAGAGCATTATTTATTATTTATTAGCATTTAGGGACAATCTTTTAGTTTAATTTGTGAGGAATAGATATTGTGTCTCCCATGTTCCCCCTGTCTTCTTTTTGGAGATGGATTGCTCAAGGAATGAGGATTCTTGCTCTACATGGATAATCTTATTAAGGGTTTAATAAATTCAGGTGCTGGGGTAATCCCTTCATTACATTCAATGGATTGGTAATCCCTGGACTGCAGTGCGCAAAATTGATATTTATCACCACCCACTTTTTTAACCATGGATTATGGAAATACCCATTTCTGTATATTAACTTTAGGAATGCACTATATATTTTAAAAACTTTAATTTTAGCCATAACGAGTGAGCCTTTTATTCAGCCAAGATATTAAAGCTTAGATGCACGTTGAAGAGTTGATGCTACATATTATGTAGAATAGAATCAAATAGATGTCTATTGTCATTGACGTAGGTTATAAATGTGTGAACAAATAGGAAAAAAAATGAATAGGAAAAATGAACAACCCAACTGTGAGTTTTCATGTTGGAAGAACTGTACATTTCACACAAATATACTTAATTGACGCGATTCTACCTTGAAGCATTTTGAGGGAGGACCAAAACTTACAGTGAAGCTTCTCTTTGCCATCATGGTCCTTGAGTCTGGAACAGCTCAACAAAGAGCTTCAGGGCTTGTAGCCTGTAGAGATTTTTAAGAAGAGGCTCAAGACCCACCTTTTTAAACATGGCTTTTAAATAATCTTATCTGTATTTATGTAAAAACAAGTTTAATTTAAATTTTTTTATTTTATTTACTTTGATGTATTTATTTCATTTTTATTTACTTTTGCTATTGTATATTTAAATACATTTTCTGTATCTATTTTTAACTGTCTTTTATTATGATTTTCCCCAGTGTTTCAATTGTACCAGGGCTTACTTTGGTCTGGGGCTCTTGCCATGGGGGGGCAGTTGGGGTCTAACATTACAGCCTCACGGCTGTGGAGCAGACCCTATTGCTGTCCGGTGTGGGTGGGGGCTGTGGTGATATTTTGAGGCTGAGCTGGCATAGTATAAGAGATTCCTGATATATTGTTTGTGCCTTGTTAGCATTGTGTAGTGGGGTCATGGGGTGTGTGGGTGAATGGAGGAGAGGGGGGCAAAGGGGGGGGTTGGTTTCAGTTTTTTCTTTTCTTTTAATTTTGTTGTCTATTTTTAATTGTACAGTGTATTAAGCTGCAATGCATGAAAAGCGCTTTTTCATAACTGATTGAAAACAGACACAACTGACAAAACAGACAGTAGTTCCAAAAAAAAAAAAAAATATCCCACTACTGCTGCAGCCAACCAACCAAACAAACCAACAGGATTGATTGTCAGAGTGAAAAAGATCTTTCATTTCTTCCGGAATATCTGTGCACCTTTATGCTTAAAACCATAAAGGTAGAGCTTTGTAGAGTGTCCTATAATTCAAAGGGATGTCTTGTTTGGTAAAACAGAGAAAATTGATGATTTTAGTTTTTTTGCGTGAATAATGTGGCAACCAAAGCATGATGTAATTACAAATCATACAAAATGGCCAAAATTAGCAAGGACATGAAACAGGACCCATCTTTAATACCTGTGCAAGAACAAGTCTATCCCAGCTACTTCAAGGTAAAGGTTAGGTACACCTTGCCAATCTATCAAAGACCATAAAATCACATCTAAGAAGAACGTTTAGCGTCACCTATCAAACAGGTTTTTAGCCTGTTGGAGAAACCTACAATGCCTAGAGAAAAATCCCAGCATGCACGAGGAGAACATATAAACTACAAGAAATGACCCAGCCAGGAACTGAACCGTGGTCTTCGTATTGTGAAGTGACAGTACTATAACCACCATGCAGCCCAATGCCAAACACATTAAGGTTAGTTATTGAAAAAAAATAGCTTTGATTATTCTAGTCTATTTCGATTTTTAGAAATATTTTTCAGATAAGAATTAAATAAAACGTTCACACCAGGTTTATTAAAGTCATTGTTTAATAGTTGTATGGGTAACCACTGTCAAAGTTACATTAGGTGAGAGGATTATATATCTGAGTAATCTAAAACAACTTCTTTGGTATGTAACTGTATAAGAAATGCATTTTTTAAATAAGATTTGTGGTGTAACTTTTCATAGGACAAACCTATTAAACAAAAATTTGTGTATTTGCTTGCTTTTTCTTTCCTCTGAAATAGGAAAGAAAAAGTCTACACCTTATATTATAAAATATTGTTTTAAGTGTTTTTAATGGTAATTTGTGCCCAAACCCTAATCTTTAAGCTCATGTGGAAAAACCCACGTCATCTCCTCCTGTGTATTATGATATATAGCATGTTAGTCTCACATTACGAAACAGTTACTGTCTCCTTTATCTTTCCTGTACAGACCACCGCCGTGTGTCTAATGTACCTTTCTTTCCACTACACTGTCAGCTCGTGGTAATTGACTCTCACAGTCTCCACTGAGCTGTCTACTATATGGCATGTCCAGCTCCACACCCAATTACAGGTTAAAGCTCCCTGATAAAGCGAGTTGGAGGTTGGGAGGTGGACTGAAGTTTGTAACTGAAGGTTCCTGACAAAGTAAATGGACCACATTCATGTACAGCTATTAACTCATTAAGTTTGAATAAGAAGGATAGAGTCGACACAGAACACCATTTTGATATTCTCTGTACGATTGTCTGACTCATCAGTTGGTAAACTCACACATTTAAAAGTTTAACACAAAGAGAACAACAATTTGAGCTTAACTTTTTAATATCATTTTACTTTCCATATCTGTCTGATTCATCCAGCAGTTTCTCTTTTTCACACTGTTGTCAATGTTTGAACTGTCAATTCTAGAAGCTGGTTTCAGGATTCTTTTCAATTAATTAGCTTAAAATGTTTCTAATCATCTTATAAAGACCTATTTTTACTCTAGAACAAGTATTACAATTTAAAAACAAATACTACACTATAACTACTGTATATAGAATACAAATGATTGCAAAAACAAACAATATCTCCACAAGCAAAAGATTTCCTGTAAAGAAGACTTGATTTAGTTCTATTCTGACTTTAAGCTTTGAGATTCAAATCCAAGAACAAACAGTTAAACAAGCATTAGAAGCAGCAATCAAATACAAACAGGTTAGCATTAATGAAAAGTCTATTGGAGGAGAGCAAACCAGAGCATCGGTCCGATACAGAACAAAAATCTATGGACAAAGCATTTTAGCAGTTTAGTGGAACCACTCCACTCAAACAAACAATTCCTGGCTTTCTTAGCTACAGATCATTGTACTTTTTCACTGATACAAAGAATAAATAGGTCAGTATATAAAATAAATTCAGGATTAGTGTCAAACACCCATTTATTATTAGTTTGTTATTTTTTATATGAAGAAGAAATTAGTCCTTCAAATATTTTAAAACAAGTTTAGCTGGAAGGCTTCCCTTATTAAAAAAAATAATAAAAACAGGGCAGAAAACACTTAAATGTGTTAGAAGGCGGAGAGCAGAAAGAAAAAACTGGAACAGGTAAGGGTGCCTCTGCTGCGCCAGATTTGCAGGGGAATTTGTCAAAGGCTTTGCAGATGTATCTGCCTTGTATCGTCCAATTTCTAATTAGCCCTTTTTATGTTCCAAATTTAAGCTGCTTTGTTTACATTTTTTAATAAGCATTTTTTCACATCTGTCTTTCTCTAAACCCATTTGCATTTTTCAAGTCTGGTTTATGCATGGAATTCTGCTTTTTCTCCCCCTTAGTATGCTCTCAGTTACCATTATCGTGTCTACAAGCTGCCATTTCTCATACGGTTTCTTGTTTTTTCCTTTACTTACATGTGTCTACTGGCCTCATTATCTGCAGCTGTATTCTTGTGTTTTTCCTCTGCACTTTGCCACATTCTTTCAGATGTTTGTGTTAGCACCCTGTCATTCTCCAAGACTAGTTACATTTTTCAGTTCCTGTCTTTCTTTCTTTGCCTGTTACTGCAGTGCATTTGGTGAGGTTTTTCTATCAAATAAAATGTGAGGTGCCCTAGCCTAGAGGATTGTCATTGCAATGCCTTTATGATGTATCAGATGCTTTAAAACTTGGGAAAAAAAAAAGTCTAAAATGTGGACCCCTGTTTTTAAAGAAATTTTCATGACACACCCAACCTACAAACATTGTAGAAAGGTCTGTTAGAATTGGGTAACAATGTTAACACTAAAATACCCATACAAATTTCAGGTGTCAGCACTAAGTAGTCATATGTCTCAGAGAATAGGTTTTCTTTTTCGTCCAGCCTGACAAATTTAATAGACTTTAAGATTTAGAGGTTCCATGATGTGAACAGGCCAATTAACCTCATTGACCCTCAAGACGATATTTTTGCCATCCTTCCTTCTGAAAGGCAACAAAATACATATCTCTGTTTAACATGAAAAGTCAGAAGAAAATAAAGAATAAATATATTGGAGGAAGGTTATGTCTGACCGCCTAAAGGGTCAATTAGATTCAGAAAAAAATGTGGAATTAAAAAATGTATTATTCTCTAGATCAGACAACTTAACCTTATTACTTAAATTATTTTTTTCTAACATTGCCTTCACAGAAGCTCAGATCCCATGTCTGTCCAAGGATTAACAAAGCTGATATAAAGATAAAGTGAATAACTGCCTTCTATTTTTTTCATACTTTTGAATACTTTGTTTAAGACTAAACTGCAGCTGGTTGATAATCCAGTCTTGCAGTTTTATTTAAATATTTTTAAAATGTATAAAACATAATATTACTAATGGTGTAACATTTTCTATGAGAAAAAAACAATGATTAAGGGCATTTCTATTGTATTATATTGTATTGTATTCTATTCTATCCTTTAAATTTCTGGCAAAAAGTCTTGCAAGATTAAAAGAATGTGATCATCAGTTAAAGACACAGCGACCCCTGCTGGCTAACTGCCCTTGATTTTGAAGGTGGACCAAGCTATATATATATATATATATATATATATATATATATATATGGGGGGGGGTGACATCATATATATATATATATCTATATCTATCTAGTATATATATTATATTATATCTATATATATCTATATATCTATTATATATACTATATATATATATATACTACACAGCTCTCTATAAACACTCTAAAAAGAAAAAAAGTTGATCCGACTTAAAAAAGTCACACAATTAAATTAAGTTCATTCAATTATTTTTTACATCTGTGCAACTCAATTTAATATGTTGATCGAACTTAATTTATCCTACCCAATAAAATGTTTTTCTGGCTTTGGTTTTTATTTTTTTTATTTTCACTATGATTTAATTAATTTAGCATACATTAAAGTTTAGGCCAACAGGCCTTGTAATTTCCACATCAAAGACATGTATGACCAAGCTTTGTTTTGCACTACATATCAGAAGCTCAAATGTTCAACCTATGTCTTCAGTAATGTGACATACGGTGTCTGTCTGCACAAGGGGGTTAGTCATCATCCTCTCCAATACTCTAACTCATGGTGCAGAAAGAAATAAACATAACAGGTTAAATTACCAGTGAAAACAGAGTAAAACAGCTAGACAACAAAACACATGGACAAAAACTCACACTTAAACCACAATCTGCCCAGACAGACAAATAAAATGGTATCCCACAATTCCTTGCTCTCCCTTATGTTATGACGTCATGACGCATTGACAGCTTCACACCAAAGTTACACCAACTTAATTGAATTAAGTTGATTGAAAGTAATTAAGTTAGATCAATGTAAAAAAAATCATCTTTCTACAGCCCAAATACTCTTTTATGTGTATACAGACTGACAGATGTTTTTTTTCTCTTTTTTTTAAATAATAATAGCAACTTTACAATAAAAAGATTTCCAGAAGCATCTGTAATTTACTTTGGCCGATCTTAACCCATTAAATTTGATCACCAACAGAATAGCTGACTTACAGTTGTTCAGAAATCAGGTTTAATCAAATGAACCAAGGGCCCTTTTTTGTTGCTATTCTACAGGCTTATATCACAGCAATCGTGTGGCAGTCAGCATTAGTTGTTTTTGGTGATGACCAGCATGTTCAGAGAGTAAAAGGCATGGCTCTCTTTCTCGTTTTCTTCTGAGAAAGTAATACCTGGTGACCTTTTACCTGTCAAATTATTGCTTATGTCAAAGCTGGAGACAGAGAAAAATTACCGATAGAAACAGGTTTTGGCAGTCAATGTCGACGCTGTTTGAAGGAGTTGTTCTTTTCGATGGTAAAATCCCAAAACCACAAACATTCCAGAACCAACTTCAAAAAGAAGTAACAAATAAAAAGGACACACTAAAGCGAGAAATATGTTTTTATAGGCAGGAGAATGAGGATTTACAGCAATATACTATATAGATAAGAAACATGGATTTACATTGTACTATAGATCTTAAAGTAGCAGTTATTGTTTTAAATCATTATTTTTTTATTTCAATTATCTTATCTCTCAAGCAAAATAATCCAAAACCTTTCTTACTAACTATACATTTAAAAGTTCAAATAGACAACTAACTCGTGGCCTTTTTCTGAAACACTTTGCCAAGAAAAGTAAAAGGCAAGCTACTCTCAAGTTAACCATATTAATTGTAAAAGGAAAACATGATTCTCAATTAAGTTAAGATCTCTAATGATTGATTGAAAATCAAAGATCATTACTGATACAGTATGATACAAAGCAAAGTCAGTGGAGGACAAAAGCCTATTTAAAAATGTCAGTAGGGGGCAAACTTGATCTAGCATGTCAGAGATTGACCTCACACCAACTGCAAAAAGATTCAGTGGAGTGGAAGGTGTGCACAGAATTTCAGAGAAAGAGAAAATGTTCTCACATTTAAGGGGTTCCGGAGGAAGACCAATATCACATAACTCACGATCCCCCTCTGTCTTATTTCTTGTTCTTATCAAGCTGCTTTATTTATGCAAAGATTTCTTAGTTGCAATTTCTGATGTTGAAATATCAGAGTCATTTCTTAGTCTGCAGGATTTCAGATTTTTTTTCTTTTAATGTTTTGTTAACTGTATGTTTCTACAAAACAAATGAACACAATAAGAAAGGTTTAAATAATAAATTGACAGTGGTGTTGTTTGGTTTAAAGACAAAACTCTTAGAAGATCCCCATGTCCTTAGAAGATTCTCTGAAAAATATTTAAGTTTTTGTACAATATCCATTAGTAAAACATGTCTTTCTAGTTAACCTATAACCTCTAATAACCTTTATAAAACTAAAACATACAAAACTTTCACTTAATGCATTGAGCATTCCTTTTACTCCAAAAAATGTGACATAACAGTAACTTTCTCATTGAATTTGCTGCAGCATAAAACATGTCTTGCAACATCTTAATAAAGGGATTCCTGCTCCATTTCGTATTTCTATGTTCACAAATCTATTTGTACATGTTTTAAACATTAAAACCACTAATGACTCTGACATGACAAGGACTGTCCTCCTTTTCCAGACTTGTACTAGCATAGCTTTCAAACCCATTTTCCCTTTTCTTTTTTAATTACAGGTAGCTACATCAAGTAAATCCTCCATGGATCATGAAAGTCCAGCAGAAGAGTTACACTTTTGGCATGATGACAAAGAAGGTTAAAACACATAACATAGTTTGAATCTGTGTGGAAAAAAGTTTAGATCAAAGCATCCGTTTCTAACACTGTCTAAAGTCCTTTTTTATGAAAAAAATCTTATTTTAATAGGTTTGTCACCGTGCATTCTTATTTGTTGTGTATTTTCGTGTGTGTGTGACTTCTTCAAACCTGCTGCTCATTGTGTTACCAGCTGAAGCCTCTTTAGCCCAGTGCAGACTGCCAGCTGACACTAGAATGCTCTTCCAAATGGGGGGGAGCAGAATGGCCAATCGGTTTAATCTCTTTCCAGTTATTTTTCATGATTGCTTAACTTGTTTTTTCCTCTTTTTTCTCCACATTTGCTCAGTCTAAGATTAGAGAAAAATGTACTACTGTGTCCTTTGCTCAGCTAGAGACTTTAAATTGTAAACAAATCACTCAACTTTTTCTTGTTCATTTCGGGCTGCCCAACTTTTGTCACACCACTGGCATACCTTAAATACACTGACTAAAAATATAAACGCAACACTTTTGTTATTGCTCCCATTTTTTATGGTATGAACTCAAAGATGTGATGCATTTGCCACATACACAAAATAACCAGTTCTCTGAAATATTGTTCACAAATCTGTCTAAATCTGTGATAGTGAGCACTTCTCCTTTGCCAAGACAATCCATCCCACCTCACAGGTGTGCCATATCAAGATGCTGATTTGACAGCATGATTATTGCACAGGTGTGCCTTAGACTGGCCACAAGAAAAGGCCCCTCTGAAATCTTCCGTTTTGTTTTATTGAGGGGGTCAGGGGACTCGAACAACCAGTCAGTATCTGGTGTGACCACCATTTGCCTCATGTAGTGCGACACATCTCCTTCGCATAGAGTTGATCAGGTTGTCTATTGTGGCCTGTGGAATGTTGGTCCACTCTTCTTCAATGGCTGTGCAAAGTTGCTGGATATTGGCAGGAACTGGAACACGCTGTCGTATACGCCGATCCAGAGCATCCCAAACATGTTCAATGGGTGACATGTCCGGTGAGTATGCTGGCCATGCAAGAACTGGGATGTTTTCAGCTTCCAAGAATTGTGTACAGATCCTTGCAAGTCATTGCAGTCAAGTTTGAATTTTACTTGGGGTCCTGGCAATATTAAAAATAGACATAGAGCTGTGGTCATGTGATCATGCCATTCTATGAAGAGTCGCCAAAATCAAAACGGAATCTTTAAGTCCTTTCAGCATTGTACATCCTTTGCCATTTTGTTAAAACTCAAACCATGAAACTTTACTCAAATGTAGTATTTCAGTCTTAAGTCTGCCACAACTGCACCAAGAAAGACCCCAGAATGTCCTTTCACAGGTAAGTAAGTCTACAATGCACAATTTTGGAGGAACTGAGTGTCTTGATCTAGAAAAAAAAATACTCTGAAAATTGCACTGACACAATAGGAAACCCACTGCTGCACTTTTGTTCTGGCTTAATCTTTAGAACTAATATATAATGTGTCAGCAATAATCACCAAATTTATGTAATGCCCAGCTTTTGCAGGTTTCAGCAGAAAGGTGCACAATACACTTGTAGCTGATAAAAGGGCTCAAAAATGGCAAGATGCAGTTAATCACTTGCAAGCACATATGTTGACAATTGTCTCTCCAAAGGACATTTTCAGAACTTCAGGTGCAAAAAGACTTTTATAGTCGCTTTTATTGTGCTCATTTCATGGCACTGACATGATTTAACCACTGCGTGTTAAATTTAAAATTACAGCTAAAGTCACTTTGAAAACAACATGTTTTGTCATGACTCACATGTGATAGTTGATAATTGCTCCGATTATAGTTGCCAAATTTGGATGATCAGACAAAGAGGGAGTGAACTCTCTTCATTTTTATGCTCCTGACAAACACCAGGCACAGTCCTGCAGTCCTGGTGAAGTTGGGGAGAGTAGCACAGCAGTAATAAATAGGTCTCCTTCAGTCAATGAGTGTAGTTACCGCTACATTTGTGGGGGTATAGAGCTTCAATTTGAATACAAAAGTTCTAGCAGACAACAGACTTGTGTGGAAGAGAGAAATAAATTTATTATTTCCAGGGAAATCTACATATTCTACAAAATAAAACTAAATGTTCAGACTCAACATGTTAACACTGGCTTCTGGGATCACAAGTTAAGCAGATTTCTGTAAAAAACACCCTCCACAAAATGGAGCAAAAGTTTGACAAAGGTTGCAACTTGCAGCTGTTTTGGGCCTTCCACCTTAATAAAAAGACTAAGCTGCTGTCAGGGATACACACTTTAGTAAAACATTGTCCTTTTTTTTTATCCTTATATAAAATATGTTTATTTTGATTATGAAAAATATCAGTAAATGGTAACCTTTAGTTAGTCAAATTTTTCTAACTGGCTCCAATTTAACACTTTTCATTCAAAAAGATACTGGGCTGTAGCAGCTCGTAAGAGACGGCGTTGCAGAAATCTCACTGTGGAAAGACATTAATGGAAAAAGTGAAGTGTTCGCTGCTCTAGGGTTAATTGCACTTGACTTGCATCCTTGGCTTCATGCATTCACTCTGACGTTGCCCTCTGTACAAAAGGGCAAAATGTACTGAGTACAGATGAACAAGAAACTTCAGGCTATTTGTCAAAGAAAACCTATAATAAGAATACATAGTTTCCTATGTGATCACAAAGACATTGATCAAACACAGAAGACAAAATAGTCTCAACTAGAGGGTATCATTAAAAAAATATTGCAAATTTGTCGTAATCCTTGAAGTCCCACTCCAATCATCTTTTCATCTATTATAAAAGTGTTGCAGTGGTCCTATTTATGATTATGCAGTTTTTAGCCGATATCAAAAAGCCTGTGAAACTGTTTCTGCAGAGTGGCAGGAGCACATCAGAAATTTGCCTCCGAGTTATTAGGGGGGGGGACCATTGATGTGGGGTAAGCCTGCTCCAACTTCCCATCGTCCCCATGTTTACATACTCTCCCGTTAGCTTACAGCCTCTCACAACCTCAACCTGATCCTGATTCACAACAGTTTTCCATCATAAGAAAAATGTTGCAAGAACATGTTAAAAAACACCAAAAAGACCATTTTTATTGGAGTGAGTCTTTAACAAAGTATATTTTGAAGAAACTTGCTTATGTTTACAGAATCAGTTTTCCCTTAATATTGTAGAAAGGACTACGTGTTACAATTCCTAACATTTACCACTTTAAATTTCAAGAGCTCTTGAGTTTCTTGGACTTCCATTAATTTTGCCAGCGAGACACATCATCAGTTATGCACCCCAACACCTAGGGTGTTTCGGCCATTTATCACAATACACCCTCTTTTCTTTGGAGTAAGTCTTTAAGAAAGTATATTTTGAAGAAACTTGCTTATGTTTATAGAATCAGTTTTTCCCTTAACACGATTCATACAAAAATTAAACTGTTGTGATTTGAATTTGACTCTTGACCTACATTTATTAATGATCCACAGCTGTTTCTGTAATTGGTTCTAACTCTAATGTACCTGTAGATGTTAGCTTTTAATTGTGGTTTTTTTTTGTCTCATCTCCTTGTTATGCTTTCATTTTATTATATAAGTTCTGTTTATTTTTATTATTTAAGCTTTTATTAAAATTATTAATTACTTTAATTTCTATTACCAGCCTTTACTGTATCACATTTGGAACAACTGCCATTCTTGATAAAACTCACTGGGAAACAATATGTACAAAAAAAAATACTATTTGGATTGGGAGGTGCTCAATAACAACTTTTTGATAAATTGTGTCTTCATGTGGATAAAATATTATTATAATGTGGTCACAGTTAAATCCATAAATGTCTTGTTTATCACTTTTGTTTTTTTGTTTGGGGTCAATTTACTGCAGAGAATAAAAGGAAGTGAAAAAAAACTGAGTTCTGAGAACTGAGCGATTAAAAAGAGAGAAACATAAACTTTCAAATACATCTGAATAACACATGGCATTATCATTCCTAAATCTGTGCAGCTACCAACATTAATGAGAATACACCAACTGCTGACATAATTTAAATAGGGTCCACTTGCACAATTCTTCATGATCTTGGGTAAATGTGTCTCCTAACGAAAGACTACATTTTATTTTTCCTGTTTTGAGCATAACAGATATCATAGGAAATCATAACCAAGATATTGCTGGGAAAACATGGTGTTGTAGCTGAAAATGAACTTATTAAAAATTCTGTGACCGTCTTTTACTTTAAATCTGCACCAAAATGGTGGCCTTTTATTCTGCCAGAATCAAAAACTAATCTTTTTAGTGCTGAATTCTAATTTCCCCTCCTTTTGCCAAGAATAATTAGGTCCTATCCCCTCTGCTGATGCTGGGCCACGTTTCAAAAAAGTTTTCACCTTTGTTCTGAATATGCATTTACCTTCTAAGGTTTTAATGTGGAGTCATTTGCATTAAAAATATATTAGCAACCATGCCCGGACAGCTGGACACTCCCGTTACCCACAAATCCCTGCTAAGGTGTTATAATACTTCTGGTTTCCTTTGTGTAATTTTCTGACTAAATTAGTCCAACTCCCTGAAGGTTGGCACATGCCAGAACAGACTGTAAATGAGACTGCGAAGTCTTGTATTCTGGAGCTGTGAGGCAGAGATGTGAATATGTAATGCTGCTGATTTACACACAGATAAGGATCTGCATATGGTTTGGTTGATCCAGCAGCTCACTGAAGTCTGTACACAGGAAAGGTCTTACTTTGTTCTGCTTAAACTTCATTAAACACATTCCTTCCCTATGTAGATTAATTTAAACACCCACTAACTCAGATAATGAACCTCACCCCCACCTTTGCATTAATTGGCTTCTTTCTTCTTCAGTCAAAGCAACATTTTCAATTTGTCTTCATTTTGTACTTACTCTTTCATCATGCCTTCACTTCTACACTGTAAAAAAAGTCTGTAAAATTTACAGTACAATTTTGTAAAATACCAACATAATTTTACTGTAATTGAGAAAAAAACAAAATTGTGTATTTTTTACGTGCATATGTAGCATTTAAAATAAGTAAATATCCTTGTTATTTTAACAATAAAAACATGTTAAATATGTAGATATTTCCTTGTAAAATATACGGGTCACCATAAAATAAACACAGTTGATTTGTCATTTGGAAAACAATATAATCTCATGCCACCAACAGCATAAATATGTGAAAAATACATTTGTCCTTTGTTAAGAAAAAACATTACTGTGTGTAAATGTTTTTCGTTGCTAATGTATTTTTTGTTTTCGTGAGACCACACTTTTATAAGTATATTAGTGATTAGTTGTTATTACATTTTTTTAATCATTGTCTTTATACACTAAACATTTACCTATTCCTCTGCATTTGGGCAAAACCAATTCCCAATTACCTAGTTTACTGGGGCAGGCTAAGCCCCTTCTTTAATTTTTTTGTTTTGTTTTAAGTCAGTGTTTAGATTTTATTAAAGCTCAGTCAAAACTAAGTATTTTTTGTTGGTGGTGGATTTTGGATGAACCCAACAAAGTTTCCCATTTCCCTTTGTCCTGCCAGGGTTCCTTTTTTTTTTGTTTTTTTGTTTTTGTTATTTGTTTTTGAGGGTAGCGGAGTAATCTACAGGAAATGTACCTGGAATAGTCAGCTCATTAGGATCCCCTAATAAGGAACTGAAATGCTTTTAGCAGGAGGAAAGTGTTAGATAAACAGGGTGGACGGCTGTTGCACTACATAGATTTTCACAAATAGTAATTTTTGCACTTTAAACAAGATAAATAGGCACTGATTTGCTATAAAATCTAAAAATTCATGACTGTAACTTGCTTTAAACCAAAGTCCCCTTTGTTGCCTGGGGTTAGAGGCTTCTCTCATGGACCCGATCAAGTCCATCCCGAAAAAACGATGCGAGATTACTCTCCAGTGGCCCATCCACCTGCAGGATTCAATTCAATTCAATTCAATTTTTATTTGTGTAGCCCAAAATCACAACAACAGTCGTCTTGATGGGCTTAAATAGTAAAATAAACTAACGAACTGACTAAGCTATATTGGCATCCCTGCCCTTAGACCCCCTTCGCGGTAAGGAAAAACTCCTAAAAAACCGGATTCCGGAAAAAACGAAGAAACCTCAGGGGTGCCCGCATGAAGAAGGGATAAAAAGGAGAGCTCAAAAGGGGCCGGGCAATGTAGTTTGGGTGGCAGTTGGATGCGGGTGCCTCAGCGGCCCAAACCCCGGTCATGGAGCTTGACTTTAGGGCCATGGAATGTCACCTCTATGGACGGGAAGGAACATGAGTTTGTGCAAGTGGACCAATTTTTCAACCTCCACTGTCTCTGTTGCTGTTAGGAGCTGTGGTCGCAATGACTCTGGGGCCGCTTGTAGTGGCAACCTCCGAACCCGGTGGTGGACACCAAAAGTAAGGGATGCCGGCAGTCTAAGCGAGCTGTGGCCTGGGCTTTTGCATCCTCAACAGCCGGGGCCACAGCTTTTGCCCTTTATCCGACCTGTCCGGTGGAACAGGTCAGATAAAGGGCAAAAAGCTCTTTATTGGTGAGAAAGGGCTGCCCTTTATCACTGGTTCTGTTCATAGTCTTTATGGACAGAATTTTCAGGCGTAGCCAGGGCCACAAGGCGATCTAGTTCAGGGACCACAGGATTTCTTCTCTGCTCTTTGCAGATGATGTTGTCCTGTTGGGTTCATCAAGACAGGACCTTCAGGATGCATTGGAGCGGTTTGCAGCAGAGTGTGAAGCAGCTGGGATGAGGTTCTCAGACATAGTGGTGCTAAGTCTGAGACCGCTTTACAGCTAAATCTGGGGCCATGGTTCTTGATCGGCGAAAGGTAGTTTGCCCTCTCTGGATGGGTGGAATGCTTCTGCCCCAGGTGGAGTAGTTTAAATATCTTGATGTCTTGTTTACGAGTAAGGGAGGATCGGAGCGTGAGATCGATAGGCAGAATGGAGTGGCATCCGCCATTAAGCAGTCAGTATACTGATTCGTTGTGGTGAAGACTGAGCTAAGCCAGAAAACAAAGCTCTTAAATTAACAGTCAATCTTCATTCCTATACTCATCTACATGATCATGAGCTCTGGGACATGACCAAAAGAACAAGGTTCTGAATACAAGCAGCTGAAATGAGCTTCCTCCACAGGGTGGCTGGACACTTCCTAAGAGATGGGGTGAGAAGCTTGGTCACCCAGAGATCTCGGAGTAGAGTCGCTGCTCCTCCACATCAAGAGGAGCCAATTGAGGTGGCTCAGGCATCTGGTCTGGATACCTTCCAGACACCTTCCTATGGAGGTTTACCAGGCATGGGCAGAGGCCCCAGGGAAGACCCAGAACGCAATGGAGAGACTATGTCTCTCAATTGGAATGGGAACGCCATGTGGTCCCCCTCTATGAGCTGGAAGAAGTGGCTGGGGAGAGGGAAGTCTGAGCATCTTTGCTTAGACTGCTGCCTCTGCAACCTGGTCCCCAGATGAGCAGAAGATTGATGGATAGATAGGTGGGTGGATCAGAATTGGCCAAAAAAATGCAGACTTCGAGTTAATTTTTAGTCATAAAGATGTGGCTGTTAACTAGTTCTCATTAAACATGTTTACCTAAAATAAACACGGCCTGTCTGAATAACATGATTTGGCATTTTTATTAAAAAAAAATGGAAATTAATAAAAAGGATAAAAACAAACAAGCAAACAAAAATCCTATATTGAACAGAACTGTTTCTTTAATGTAGTGTAACATTAATTTGTCGTTACAAATGGCAATTATTAATAGTTACTTTATCTTTGCTCTAAATAACATTTGGCATTTTTCATTAAACATAGAAATGAATGCAGAGAGTAAAAACAAACAAACAAACAAAAAACAATTGTAATTTTCAAAAACAGTTTTTTTACTGTAGTGAAATATTAATTTGTCACTTTTGCTTATTTAAATGCAATAGTTCCTTTGTTTTTTTACATATGGGATCGATTAGTCGTTACCTTAATTTAGGAATTACAATGCAACATTCCCTCCAGAAAACGGGGTTAGTGTCTAATTTCAAATTTTAGGCGCCTCAGCTCCCCCTATCGCTGTGCAGCTTAGTCTGCTTCTGCTTGCTGATTGGACCAACAAGAGCGCACAGTCCGCCCTCCTGCTGGAACTTTCCATACGTGATTGACAGCCACACCAGAAGAGATCTGCGTGCGGTAAGTTTTTCTGTTCCTTCCAAACTCTATGAAAGGCTAATATTATGATATTTTGCTGAGGTTAATCTGATGTGTTTGTTTTTTTAATGCTGTGGACTGACGCTACTTTAGCTAATAGATACGATGCTAACAGGTTTGTGATCGTTTCCGTGTACTGTTCTGCTGCAGACCGTCGATGTTAGCTTAACATGCAGTCATGCTAAATGTGGCGCTAACGTTTGTTTCAGCCTCACAGACAGAAGCTTCGTAGAAAACTCCACAAATATGTGGGATTTATGACACGTTCTTCTTTTAGCTGAGAAAAAATGTAATGATATTCTGTAATAGTATTTATGAGTTGTTTTTTTTTTTTTTTTTTTTTTTGTAGTAGAGAGGTGAAGTTCATAAATATGCATTAGTGCTGAGAAAAGTTTTATTTTTAAATATTGGGCTCTGAGAGTTGTCAAATGACTGAGATTTTATAGAAAAGTCTAATATCTACATATTTTCATTTTTTTTTTCTGCTTCATCAAATTGAAGGGTTGTTATCCAGGACACACCAAGAATTTATAGAAAACTCAGGAAGTTAGCACAGGGGAATGTTCTGACAATAAATATGTCAATTTCTCTTAAACAATGTTGTCTTTGTACAGTTCTGCATGTTATTAATTGTTAATTTTTTCTCTCTTGTTTTGGCTTTTCAGGTGCAGTTATTAGGCCTTTCCTGAAGGACTATAGTTGGTAAATATGATTACATGTCAGTTTTGCAGTTGAATATTAGCAACATTAAGGGGATTTGCATTGTATTGTAATGTTCACAGAAATTAACCTAATAGTGTTTTTTTAAGCGCCATGGCCCAAACTGTAAGCGAACATTTACTACTTGTGCTGCTTTTAAGGCCCATTTTTATCAGGTTCACAGTTTTTCCACACTAAAGCTAATTCCTCTTGTGTTGGCATAGATTTAAAATGTGTTTTTGACCTGTGTCAACTTCATACTGTCAAAGAGCTTGTAATTTTAAAGACCTCATAAGGGAGGGTTGCTTTGTATCATGTCCAGTGACTGGTTTTAAAAACACATTTAATGTGATGTATTTACTGCTTATGTCCAGGAAAAAATAGAATATTCACAATGATTGGAAAATATGTGTGTAGTGTTCAATAAAACAGTTACTAAGCTTTCTGATGTCACTTATGCAGTGATCTGCTGCTGCCCGACTTGGATGAAAAGGAAGATGCAATGCTTTGCCATGTGGATGACGTCTGCCTTCCAGAAGAAGTAAAGACAGATGACGTGAATTTGACTCCTAATTGTTGTAGTATGCGGTAAGTAATCAATTTTAATTTTTTTATACTGGCAGGTGCAAATAATTGATGATGGTAAAACAGATCTGTGACTCAGTTGTCAAGTCATTACTTCTTATTACGTGTGTAAATATTTTTCACTAGTTGTATCTCCAATCTGTTTGATCAATCTGTGAATAGAGATAAACCAATATGCAGTTTTAGTAGGGAAACTCACAAAATGTATATAGAAATACATAGGTCATATTTTTCTTGAGAAGTAATTCCTTCCATTAAAGTCTCATTAAAATGGCTTTTCTTGCTTTTAATAAAATAACTTAAGGCTTTGTGGTTTATTAAGACATATGTTCTGCAGAGAAGCTGTAGCTCATTAGAAATTTGCTTCTGAGTTGAGGCTGAAACTGTTTGCATGAAAGTTAGCCTTTCACCACTTTCCCTCAACCCTTTGTTTAAACTATAAGCCAAAACTAACATTAGTTTAGCAAAAAATGGTGAACAACATTGGAGCAATGCAGCCATACAGTTTTGATCCAAATGACAGCTGAGATGAGAAAAATGAAGACCAACATGGATCTTTTTTTCTGTAAGTGGAGGATTCAGAATTTGAATTGAAGACTTTCACCCACCCATCGCTTTTTCAAACACCGGGTTTTTATCTGCTCCTCATCCAACACAATTTGAATAAATAAATACTCAGAAGCCAAAATTTAATCTTAAACTATTTTATATATATTCTTCATCATGAGAAAAAGGCTACAAGAACCTGTTAAAAACACCAAAAAAGGGGGGTCTTGAAAGACCCACTCCATTGGAAAATCTTGTTCTTGCTCCTTCGTGGAGCAGTTTAAAAAAGCTTGTGTTTGTGACACACCAACTGCGATGGGCGAGCCAAAGTCTCCCTGCTCTGATAAAATTTCATCTGGCTCAAAACTGTACAAATGGATAGCTCCAATATTGTTTCCACTTTTTTTTGCTATGCTAATGTTAGCTTGTGGTTGTGGGGAGCTGTAAGCTAGCGAGAGGCAGTTTAAACAAAGGAATGCTTGGATAGACTATGTCAAGTGTATCCAAACCTAAAAGTATTTGCTAACCCACCCAGAATCCAGAATCAGGTATCTGAATCACTTGGTCTGGCCACAGGTGTATTAAATCAAGCCTTGGGTTTTTAAAATTACATAAACCTAACCTTTTTTTCTACTCTTCCTCATTTTTAGGGCATTCCTGCCTTTCTGCAAGAAAGTTCATGCTATGTCTGGATGGAAACCTTGTGCAGGCCAATATTGCTTCCCACATTTCTCTGCCATGCATGATCTTCACAAACTACTAGAGCTTCAACATCCACTATCCACTGGAGCTGACATTAACTTTGGAGTTTTTCAGAGGTTTGTCTTTTTAACTTCAAGTTATAATTTTACAGATTTTGATTGCTCTAGAACAGGGGTACTCGCACTTTGTCAGCATACGAGTTACGTTTGACACTACAAGCACACTACAAGATACAAAAGATCTATATATATAAAATTAAAATGATCATTTATGTGCTTAAAGACACATACTAATCGTGAAAATCAGATTTAAAATTGAATGGATACATTTAGATTAACATGTAAGATAACAACATGATAAAAAGTTTCCAGCAATTTCCCTTTGACAACTTGTTGAATCGTATCATGTCAGCGGCTCCGCTCAGCTTCTGTGTGCGTTCTGTTCTAGTTTTTTTTTTTTTTTTCCTTTTTTGAGTGACTGACCCCAGGCCTATCTAGACTAAATAAAGCGCATTAACAGCTACATCTACGGTTAGGAGTCTGACACTGAACATTCACACCTTTCTTAAGACGGGAAAAAGAAACTCTACATTTCGCGCTCATTTTTTTACTTTTAACTTTGAGACAAGCATATTCTATTGGTAGGATCAACCAGGTGTCCCCCAGAAGCCAGACCGTATGGGAAGGCGGTGGGGGGGGTCACTGTCGCTCACTCAGGCTTTGTAATGGGTGGCGGGGCTGGCGGCGAGAAGTGGTGGCGACAGAGTACACGCCATGCAGCCCAGCCAGGGCCCCGGTCCTTGGGTAGGGCTTGAGAAGCACATGCTTCTGGATGACGCTGCTGCCTGAGCGGGCTCGGATCCCTTGGGCGGGAACTGCGGACTTCCCAGCAGTCGCCATGACAGGACGGCTTGATCAAACAGGGCATCTCTGTCTCGCTTCCAATTAAGGATGAATAAACACTCCTGCGGGTCGTACTGACCCTCTGCTGGGACCTGTCACACAGCTGGGCCAATAGAGGCTCTCTCCCATGTCAGCCACAATTTGCCAGTGGATCACACATCTGGCACTCAGTGTAGTTGAACACGCATGTGCAGTGACATGTATCAGAGGATGTTTGACTGGCCATTGTTCATGTCAATCAAGTGACATCATGGTGAGGAGGATTATTCCCTGACGGCAATGTTTTAAATGTAATATATTTGTAGTTTTTTGAGTATTTAGTTTTGATGTCCCGCAGTTTATTGGGTAACACGATTGACGTAATGAGCACCCCTGCTCTAGAATACTGGAACCGCAAACTTAATATTTATCTAAAGTGAGCCCTTTCATCGAGTGTGTATTAGTAATGACTTGCACATTACTTTCTAACTTTGACCCTTTTTTTTCTCTCTTTCTGAAGATGCTTTTTCTCCATCAACCCAGAGAGGGGGACCAGAGTTGACAAGGAGGGCAAATCTCGTCTCATCTTGAACCCAAGAGTCCTAACCTCAGCAATGGTCAGATTTTGAATGGAGAGGCGTGTAAACACTGTAAGCAACATTGCAAGCAGTTTAGTTTTAAGGTTTCTTTGTTCTTTGTTAATCTTTTGCAAAAAAAACTGATCACATAGTTTTCTGTTTTATGTGCTATATTTTTTAATAATATTTTACTATCTACAAATGATAAACATTTGCTGTGTTTAGAGGCAAAAGGTTGAGTAAAATAAATGTATGTAAAGACGTCTTTGTATTGGAGTGATTCTTCACTTTGAATTTCGCTTCACAGTTAGCAGATATTCTGAAACTGGGTTACATTTTCAGTACATTTTGCTTCTTTTTAAGTCTTAGCAAATCTAATGACCAAATGTAATAGATTTCAACAAAAAAGTAAAACGTGCAAATATTTTGTTTATCAGGATTGTTGAGCAATTGTTTAAATTCATCAGTAAGATTAGGAAACCCCTAAATTCAAATTTCCAAATTACATTTTATATTCTCTATTTGTAAAAAGTATCTTGGTTTCAAAAAAGGAATTAAACACAAGAGTATGTTACTGTGATTGCATTTTGCATGGAAAAAAAGGAAAATTTTGTTATTTTTACGAAAACAAATTGGCAGCAGTGGTTGCCAGAATAAAAATGTAGAAAATACGGTAAAAATGTAAACAACTTTACAGAACACTGTATAAATTTAATGTCATAATCTTGTAAATACAACGACACATCCCAGACTGTTAAACATCAGGTTGTTGTAATTAAGACATTATTTTATGTAAAACAAATGTTTATTGCCGTAATTTTTACCCATAATATTGGTCAAAATAACCTTAAAATTCAGTATTTTCTATAAAATATGACTGTTAGAATTACAGTATAGACCAGCAAATTTTAAAAAATTATCTGTATGTTTTATCAGAAAATAATTTTTAAATTACAGCTTATTTACTTAAATTAAAACATTAAAGTATGTAATATTTACGGTGTGCCTGTAAAGTTGTTTACATAGTCGATGTATTTTTTACAAGTTTATTCTGGCAACCACAGCTGCCAGTTTTTTTCTGTAAAAACTACGGAATTTTTTTTACAGTGTACCCTCACTGTCACATGTGGCAAAAGAACAGCAAATGTAACCGATTTTCTATTTTATTCAAATTCATTTTGATGACGTGTCATGACCTTTTCTTTGTCAAGTACGCAAAATAGTCTTGCCAAAATGCCTGCGGGTTTCAACACTTTGGAGCAAGGTTTTGTTCCTCTGTTCACAGCAAAATTATTATTTGAAGTGGAAGTTGTTGCAAATGTTTCTAGTTGCAATGACCACTCTGCCCATTTAAGATTCACTCTGGCAAATGTGCTTCAAGTCTGAGATACAACACAACACTGGAAAAAAGGCCAGTCACTGCTGTAAAGTCTGAACCTAACAATCCACCCTGAGCGGTAAGGGCCAAACCCCACACCAGGGGAAACTCTCCTACAACTCCTAAAGGGTAGGGAACAAGGAAAGACTCCCAAAAAATGGAAAATAGTTTGGATGAGGGCAGGTGGGCCTATAAGTGAGCTGGAAGAAGTCCTGACATGCCTGACCCCCACAGAAAAGCAACAATGGCCAAATGCTGAGCAGCTCACTATTTATGAGCGCTCACACCTGAGAGGTATAAATGGCAAGAGCAGCTATCCCTACCTGTGAGGTAGGCCTGTTGGTATGAAGTGATAGTAATGTGAAAGGTGTTATACTGGTGCAGGTAACGTCTCTGGGAAGGAGCCATCTCCTGATATCCAACAATTCAAGATTTTCCTATGTTAAAGGTGCATGTATGATCATGATTAATACCACTTGAGTTTTGTGTTGTTTCAGTTAAAAGGCTTTCAGTTTATTGATTTGCTAAAGTTCAGAATTAGTTAAAACATTTCTTGACAAGGAATTTGATTTGATTTTGACTTTTACAATATTATATAGTTTTAGCAACTGGTTTGATTGCATTTGCACCTTTTATACAGTGAGTTAATCTGTTTATATTCTACTGAAGACAAACCGTCTGTTTTTGCATTAGGGAAACCCATATAGAATGTGACAGTTTGCACATCAGCCCATCTAAATTAGAAACAATTTTACTCTGTTGATGAACATCATGATAGATCACAAGCAAACATATTTAATAAAGGAAAAAGACAAAAAAAACAAACAACAATTTCAAAATGAAAATAAATTCAAAGGTCTACAATAAGCCTCTTTGTTGTGCTTTATGGAAGATCTGTGTTTGTCTGGAGTGAAATCTTTACTTACTGATAGTAAAACACTGGAACATCCAGTAGGTTTCATGTCTTGGAAAGCCTATAAATGCCCCCCTGTTTTCAAAGTCAGCACAAGTGACTGATAAAAGGCTTTTCAAGCTGTGAAATGTGCTGGCCTTTCACATCAAATCCTAGCCCTCCCAAAAGACTGAGTGCTGTTTTGAAGTAAGGCATTGCTTGTCAGTGGTGTCACATTGCATTTTCCCTTCATCTAGAGAGCCAATGTCATCATTTTCAGCTGCACCTCTGGAACTATTTTCTGAAAACATTATGTCTGATTTGTTTTCCTGTGTCAGAAAATGTAGCATAAGATTTGAAACTCTTCTCTCCAATAAATAAAAATCACATGAACATAAAGATGCACTTTTGTGTAGTATTTGCTTAAACCTCGGGGCAGCAGGATCTGCTTTTAGGCTATTTTCTGAAGGCACCTGAGTTTTAGGTTTATCTGCCTTTCTGTTCGATCGCATACTGGGGCAAAAAATTATTTAGACCGCCACTGATTGTGCAAGCTCTCCAACTTAAAAAGATTAGGGAGGCCTGTAATTTACATAATAGGTAAACCTCAACTACGAGAGAAAAGTGAGACAAAAAATCCAGGAAATGGCATTGTCTGATTCTTAAAGAATTAATTTGCAAAATATGGTAGAAAAAAAGTATTTGGTCGCCTACAAACAAGAAAAATGCTTGTTTGTCTGCCTCTCACAGACCTGTAACTTCTTTTTTAAGAGGGATCCTCTATCCTCCACTCTATACCTGTATTAATGACACATGTTTGAACTGGTTATCTATATGAAAGACACCTGTCCATAACCTAAAAACAGTCACACTCCAAACTCCACTATGGCCAAGACCAAAGAGCTGTCTAAGGAGACCAGAAACAAAAATATTGCCCTGCACCAGGTGGGGAAGACTGAATCTACAATAGGTGAGCAGCTTTGTGAAAAGAAATCAACTGTGAGAACAACTATTAGGAAATGGAAGACATACAAGACCACTGATAATCTCCCTCCATCTGGGGCTCCCTGCAAGATCTCACTCTGTGGGGTCAAAATGATCACAAGAACGGTGAACAAAAATCTCAGAATCATATGGGGGGACCAAGTGAATGATCTGCAGAGAGCTGGGACCAAAGTAACAAAGGCTACCATCAGTAACACCCTACACCGCCAGGGACTCAAACCCTGCAGTGTCAGACGTGTCCCCCCACTAAAGCCAGAACATGTGCATGCCCATCTAAAGTTTGCTAGAGAGCATTTGGATGATCCAGAAGAGGATTGGGAGCGTTTGTCCTATGATCAAATGAAACCAACAACTACCTTTTTGGTAAGAACTTTACTCGTCGTGTTTGGAGGAGAAAGAATGCTGAGTTGCATCCAAAGAACAAGATGAAACATGGCTGTGACTTTCAGTATGGCAACAATCAAAAATCACTACCCAGGGTAACGAAGTAGTAGGCTTTGTAAGAAGCATTTTAGGGTCCTGGAGCGGCCTAGTCAGTCTCCAGATCTCAACCCCATAGAAAATCTTTGGCGGGAGATAAAAGTCTGTGATGTCCAGCGATAGCCCCAGAACATCACTGCTCTAGAGGAGACTTGCATGGGGGAATGGGCCAAAATACCAGCAACAGTTTGTGAAAACCTTGTGAAGACTTACTGAGAACATTTGACTGCTGTTATTGCCCAAAAAGGTTATATAACATAATACTGAGTAGAACTTTTTGACCAAATACTTATTTTCCATTATAGTTTGCTAATAAATTATTTAAAAATCAGACAAAGTGATTTTCTGGATTTTTTTTTTAATTTTGTTACTCATAGTTGAGGTATACCAATGAGGAAAATCATTTTTTTAAGTTGAAGAACTTGCACAATTGGTGATTAACTAAATACTTTTTTGCCCCACCATACATCTTGAACACTGGTGTAGCGATGCATTATGTGAGCACTTTTAAGTTTTTAACTCGTCTATTGCTCAGAAGCCAAACCCAGTGGGTCGGTCAACAGTTAAACTTCAAGACAACTATGTGCAGCCGTCCATTAAATCAATTTACTGAACCGACTGAACAGGAGTCTGCTAAACTCCACATGAGAAGAACATGTGCAAACAGGTTGAGGTGAAAAATACATGTGTAAAGTCAAAGTAAAAAAGTGATCAAACAAAGGTATGGGGTAAAGCAGGGATTGGAGTCTGGATCAAAATTGCTTTTACACAGGAACTATAGAGAAAATTATGGCTTTTTTCTGGCTTTGGTTTTTGTTGTTTTTGTTATTCAAGTATAGACTGCACAACTTAACATAATCCATGTTTACTGTTTTGGTGATGAATATTTTTTATTCCACTCATATAAACATAAGTATTATGCCCAACATAAATTTGCATGTCTGTGCTCACATTAACAACAGGGTTATGGCTTTTAATGTCCAGTTGCTCCGGAAAACTAAATCATGCAATAAAATGACCTGGAATGAAACCTTCACAAATATATCAAGTATAAACTTTATTTTAGAAAATGAATAATAAATGTCACTTTTATGTGAAAACTATACAGAGCTGTGTAGGTGCCAGGGGTGAATATAGATAAAAAGTCAGTTTTGCAACTTGTCTGCAAGATGATCAAACTGTTCAGTTTTGCAACCCATGCACACATTTTTTGAGAAGCAATCTGTACGCACGGAATAATTAATCATTCTTTTAGTAATGCATTCCGTGCACACAAATTTTTATTCACGTTTTCCTTTTGTAGTCCGGGCAGACACAGATGAATCTCAATAGAGTTGGGTATGGATCTAGTGTAGAATATTCATACAGTCATTTTGGATGCTGTGAGGTGTGCTGATCAAAGTCTGCAATATATGACGACATACTGGATTCCTACCAGGTGCAGGCCATGGAGGTCCAAACTCTCAACTGAGGTACCAGAGAGGTTGTGTGCACTTGCGGTACAAAATAAAGAACATGATTAGGTAGTCAATGAGTATTGGTTACATAAGAGAGAACACTTTATTAATTTGTTTGAACAAAACTCCTCCTGTTTATCCATTTTTTACCCCTTGGCACCTTCAAGACTCTGTAAAACTGTAAAATGATATAAAAACAACTATTTGCAAACAAAAACTGATTTATTCTTTTATTGTTTGCCTGCTTTTCTGTTACATATTATTTCAAAAGTGTCTAATTGAAATAATTTACTTTCTTCAAATGAACAATCTTTTTTAACCTGGTTGTGCGTCTTGTCCTAGCTTTTTTTTTTGTTGTATTTTATGTTTTTTAGCCTGTTGAGTTTGGTTCATATGAATAACCTTTTCTGTCTGCCATGGCTTGCTTGTTGACCATCATGTTGAACATCACCACCAACATACAGGTGCTTCAGGGCTGCATGCTCAGGACGATGATCTATGGCTTTGAATCATGTAGCCCAGTGGTCCCCAACCTTTTTCATGCCACGGACCGGTATGACATCACACAAACTTTCACGGACCGGTCTTTCAAATATAGGCAGATGATTATTGTAGCAATACTAGGATGATGGAGGATCAAATACGTGAGAAGATGAACCCTGTGCTTTTATTTTGATACGCTAAACAGTTGACATTTCACAGGTGTCATCATCCTCCCCCCTTCCCACACTCATGGTGCAAAAAAGAAGTACTGTCTATCAATGTAGCTTTCTTGTTTTTTGAAGTGGAAGGCTCCTTTTCTGTCTCCTGGCTGGGCCTTTTCCCCTCGGCAGAGAAACTTTCCAAAGACGTTTTGTTTTTTACTCATTTTGCTAGTTCCTGGATTTTATTTTAGCAGTAACTTATCACGTGACCGAGAAGAGCACCTTGGAATGCGTCAAAAATGACAGATATTTAAATACTATTAGTAAATGTTTGTTGTTAAATGTTTGTTTATTAGTTACATGTTTATTTGGACATTGTTGTTCATATACTGATGACTAAAAACTACACAGTAAGATTACACAAAGATACTTTTGTATTAACATATGAGGCGTTTTATTACTAAGACAAAAAGTAGCGACTATCATATGTCAGGCTCTGTTAGCATGGCATTTCAAAGGCCATGCTGCTGGCTCCGAACAAAGCGCGTGCTACGGGAAAAACACAGCTTTCTTAATGAGCTCGTATTTATCGGGCGAGAACCGCAAAGCTGGTAGCAGGAGGACACGCTTTCAATGAACACTCCGGTTGTCCAGAGTGGTTTTGTCTTGACGTGCTGCGGGCAGAAAGCCACTTTCTGATGACAGACAGAAGTTGCGCTCAGTGTATTTGTAGTTTCTCAGTGCAGTAATGTATGTATTAGAAGATGTCCGATTTGCCGTTCTGCATGTCAATCAAGTCCCGTACTTCTCGGTAAGGATTTTGATTGGCTGGTGGATTGTTTAGAAGTACTTTTTTTTTTTCATTTATCTATGCCGATCGTGATCGACGTAACGAGTACCCCTGAATAGACTGATGTAACAGAGAATTGGGCAATTTTTCAAAATAAAACATCTTTCAGATTCCGAAATAAATAAAACGGAAGTAATGCAAGTTATTTATTCTTTCTGTGCGCCCCTGGTACCAAATGACCCACGGACCGGTACCGGTCCGCAGCCTGGGGGTTGGGGACCACTGATGTAGCCTATACTCACGCCAGCTACGAACTGCGCAACCTTAAAAAAATCCTGGGAGTCACTTGGTAGGACAGCATCCCAAACACGACCGCTCTTACACAGGCCGCTTACCCAGCGGCATCTCCGGTGGCTTGGCCATGTCAGTCGGATCCAAGATGGGAGGATTCCCAGGGATATTTTGTACGGCAAGCTCGACACTGGTTCCAGTGTCACTGGTTCCATGCCCCGCTTGCTACAAGCAAGCGAGGCATGAGGGCAGGTGATATTGACCCAGCAGGATGGTAGCAGGCATAGGACCGTACCAGCTGGAGAAGGACTATAAGAGAGGTCATCTACAGAAGCGAGGAAAAGAGAAAGAAGTAGGAAGACAAAAGGATGTACAGAAAGCAGCATCAGCATCCTCTACAAAATGAGACACAACCTTCGCCTGCAGCAAATGTGGCAGGGCCTGCCATTCAAGAATTGGCCTGTACAGTCACAGCAGTCGCAGCAGGATGCCAACAACACCATGGATAACCTTTTTGTCTGAAATGTGGCAGAAAAATCAGCACATTTTTTAACCCAACAAATCTAATCATATACAAAAAACACAATAGATTTAATGTAAAGAGGTATAGTTTTATTGAGAACATTTTGCTTTGTTTTATTCAATAAAAAGGAAAGCACCTCAACAATTTTCACAAATCTACTTTCTACACATCAAAAAAGAAAACTTGTGATTTTTTTTTTTTTTTTTTTACATTATTGCAGTTTTGTTCAAAACCTGTTTTGATAATGTCTTAAATAAAAATCTTATACTTTTCCACTTTCCCCATGACCCCTTGCAAACACGTGACTGTTGCCTTGGCAGAAGGAACTAAGAAACTATGCGGCTGTTAACCCTTGTGCTATCTTAGATGACCCCACCCTTACTTTGACGTGCTCTCCCTACCATGACAAAGGTGGATAAAGGTGGAAAAATTTCATGTAATCCATTGAACCAGTGAAGATCACAAATCATTGAAAAAAAAAAGGTTCAGAGCTCTGTCTAGTAAGTCTAGATGATCCAACTCCCAACGGTAAAGTGCCTAGGATAGCACAAGGGTTAAAGTGAAAGAATGAACAAAGTTAATCATTTCATCAATCATGTCTTAAGTGTTACAAAGCATTGTCTAAATCTTATAAAATATTTATTAATTTTTTTCTGTATTTGCATTCTGAAAAATAATCACAGCAAAGCTGTCAATAAACTAAACACAACTATCTTTTTTTTTTCTTCTTCATACAATATCTCCTATTCAATTTCTCACCGGTGGATTGATATGCTTGTCCATGGAGTATTTGGCTGATTGCTTTGATGAAAGCAGTGCATTCCCCATTCTTTCTCATATCAGAAAATGACATTCCAATCCTCTGATCTTGCCAGTTTAAATTCAGACCATGATGCCTTCTCTAAGACCACAGGGGAAATTAATAAATGATTAAAGTCTAGCAGAGTCAAGGGAAAGAATGGTAAAGAGGGATAATGGTGTAATGCAGAACGATGCTATCACACAGAAGTCAGGGTTATGTCTCAATCTGCCAGTGTGTTCTAAGAGGAAGACATGCCTGGCGGTTGTTTTGTTGACAGGTGTCTCAGGGGACTAAAGGACATTAAAGCTGATATTTCTAAAGGGGTAACAGTTAAGCGTCCAAATTGCTGATCTTCTTGAGGGTACCAATGATCATTTGGAATACAGCTTACACATCTGCTTTATTTCTTACTTATGTCTTGTTTATTACAACTTTCTGGGCTAATGCATAACATTCATGGTCCAAGATTGGGGGTTAAAACAGCGTTTGGATGTATTTTGGGTACTTTGTTGTGGTTACCCTTCAAAAGGATGAACCGCAGAGAGAGACATGAATATATATATTTTTTTATTTATCATATCTGCTCATTTTCTTTGGGTTATTTTTTCTGGTAATAAACTCCTTAAATACATTACTTCAAATTAATTTGTCGCATTTGCAATACCTGTTTGAGTCAATAATGACTTGACCTGCCAGTAAAGCAAAATAAAACCACAAACTATGAATTAAAAATGGAGTGATGCATCAATGTTTTTGCCATTGGATGGATATGAATGCCAGCTTTTAAGTCTCAGACAGTAGCTGTCTTAGCTTTTACACAATTCTGTAGCATGCTACGATGACCTCTGACTTGTTTGGTTTTTTAGAGCATGAAAAATGAAGGAAGAACTGTGAGTCTGCTATACATTCCAAGGACTTAGACCAGGGGTGTCCAAATCCAGCCCTCAAGGGCCAGCAACCTGCTGGTTTTCCAGACACCCTGCCTCATCTGCTGCTGATTACCTGGATCAGGTGAGTTTATCCAATAAGGAGCTTCAACGGCAGGTTGATTGGAAAACATATAGGACACCGGCCCTTGAGGTCTGGAATTGGACACCCCTGACTTAGACCTTCCAAGGCCATAACCTTCTTGGAAGATCTTATCAAGACGTTTGAGGATCTGGCTTCACTTTGGATGGTAAAAGGTCCCAGCATGACCCAAAGTCCCAATAGGTCCATTACTCCACAAGCCAAATTTGGGTAACACTTTATAGTAAGATTCCTGAACAAGCTTTGTTAACGCATTAACGAGCATTATAATAGAATTTTTAGGGTTCTAGTAAGACATTCATTAGTACAATAAGTCTAATAAGGTTATTAAATTACTTAGTTAACACATTTACAAGCATTATAATTGGGATGTTTTCAAGATGCTAGTGATAGATTTATTGGCATTATAGATGTCTAACAAATGTTTCAGTGTTAATAAGCTTAATAAGATTTATTATCAACCTTTGTTAACAAATTCAGAAGTATTATTATTGTTTGGTGTTCTAGTAAGACATTTATTAGCATCATAAATGTCTCACACAAACCTAAGTGTTAATAAGCTTAATAAGGTTTATTAACTAACTTAACAAATTAATATGCTTTATTAATGTGTAAGATGCTAGTAAGATATTTATTAGCATTATAGATGTCTTGGAAATACCTAAAAGTGTTAATAAGATTTATTAACATATAAAGTCAGACCATTGTCTTCAACGTCCATATTACTAAACTGCTAACAAGCTTAACAAATGTATTAATTAACTTTGTTAACAGTTTATTAATTGTTTTGCAGTACCTCATCTAAAGTGAGGAAGGTGTCTACCACAGGCAACAACAAAGCATAAAGCTTGTAAAAATAACTTTATAACATTAAAACAGACTAAACATACAAAAATCTTTCTGTAACAGAAATATAATAATTTGATTCAAATAAATTTTCAAAAACAAAAAAATGTATTTATTTATTTTTAAACACAGGGACCGGTGTCTGATGATACTAGCATCATAGCTAATAAGAATAATGTATTAGCAAACTATCTTGCTGATGAACAATTTATTTTAGTTTATTGTGTTGAATGTGAATAAACTTACTCGAAAATGATGTAACTTTATTCACGGATCTCAAGAAGTAAGTGAAACTTCTATTATATTCTCTGTGATGTTATATATATTTTAATTGCATATTTGAATATGAATTTAGACATTCAACCATATATTGATAAACCGCATTTTAGTAGTTGACTGTGTTGAATTCAATTTAAGTCTTGACTTATTTCTCTTTATTTGACCGTTGAAAAAAGTAAAAAACACTGTGGACGTTTATTTTCCTGAAACATAACTTTCATTGTTTATTCATTAAGAATTTGAAAGTTGATTTTTAAACTTTAAGCTCAGAGCTTTCATTTGAACTTAATGCAATAATTGTATTTAGTTCATGTTGTGATAACTATTGTGCATTCTGAAGCTCGTCCCCATTTTGCTTCATCTTTTTAAGACTGATCAGACGATCCATTTTGAGTCTAAACTCCAGCGAACTTTAAATCCAGCATGCTTGAATGACGACAGTCTCCTCTTTTTGGCTGCAAAAACCCAGCGGCATTTGGTCACTTGTTTCACAAGAAACTTTGACCATTCTCATACACCTCGTGCCTAAACTGCTGCTGCTTTTGTCCATCTCGTCGGCCTCAGAGGAACCACCTTTGTCTGTTGAGCTTTGTCTGAAATTCCAATCCAAGTCAAGCTTCAAGCCACTCTGGTGAGGAGACTCTCTCAACCACTGTTGTGGTTTGATGTGGTCATCTATCCAACCTAGTGTCTTGAACAGTTTAACTTGATTGTTTTCTTCAGATTACAATATTTATTCTGAGGCAATACTTTGTTCATTCGTCAACTTTCACACACCTTCACACAGACACGTACTTACTCACACAATATAGAATTTTACCTGATTATTTATTGTTGTTTAAATTTTCATGCTAATCTAATAAATGTCACAAAGGCAGTCATTGTCCATCTTGTTCTTTCTTTGTGATTAGGTACCTTCAAAAGAGAATTTACTTCCTAAAGTGTTGAGATTGATTCTGAAGATTAGCCTTTTAATCAAAATTTGATATAAAATAGATAAATTTAGATCATTGAGTAATTTTTCCTTCCATTAAGAAAGGTGATGCCCCTTTACAAGACAGGAAGTCAAATTCTTCATCGAATTAGACCCCTTAAATGCTACAATTCCTATAAGTTCATGATAGAAATGAAAAGTCACCTGTCAGTCAATGGCTAACAACCCCTTTTTAGCACAAGGTTTATCCCAAACAAATAGTAAAATTAAAGAGTTTTTACACGAAAGTTACAAAAATCAAGAAAAATAAAGAGTTGTTCTGCATTTTTAATCCTATAACACATCAGTGTTTTGGAACCAGACTGTAAGCATCTTTACTTCCATTGTAAAGCTTAGCTGTTGATAAAGTTAAGAAAGGACTTGTATGTGTACCAGGCTGTGACCCACTTTGCTCCTGTTATTTTTATTTTTATACCAACTTCAAACATGTAATCAATTTAACTTCCCAATAAAATCATCGTTCGGTCTATTGTAAAAGCATTCCCAGTGGTCTTTTAATTATGATTACAGGTATGTGGTTTTTGGGCTGGTGGGTGGGTGTTGCTATCTAGGATGTAGTTTCTGCAGAGTGGCAATAGTTCATTAGAAATTCACCCCTGAGTTGTGGGCGGAACTGGTAGCACGGAGTGAGCCTCCTTTCATTTCCCATCAACCCTTGGTTTACATGTTCTCCTGCTATCTTACAATCCCTGCCATCTTTTCCCTCAGACCAACCTACAACAAATATGGGGAGCAATATTGGAGTTACCCAGCCGTACAGTTTTCTGCCAGATGCGAGCTCAGATGAGGAAAACAAGGACTTACATGGATCTATTTGTCTGCAAGTGGATGCACTGGAATGGATAGCAGGGAGCTTGTGGCCTGCCAATTGTAGTTTCTACGCAAGAAGAACAAGCTTTTTCAATTCGCATTTTTTCATCTGCATCTGATTCTCAAAGATTCAAATAAAGAAATACTCAGACATGTAAATTTAAGCTCAATTTTCTATAGGTCCTTCATCAGAAAAAATGCCACAAGAACATGTTACAAATGCCAGAAACACAATTTTCATTGGAGTAGGTCTTAAATTAGTCAATTGTTAATTTATCAACAGACATACACACCTTATCATTTCTTTCAAAATGTTTTTTTTTCTATTTCATTTCCCAGGGACAGTGCACATTAAAAGCATCATTGCAATGAGCCAGACCTAGTTAAGCAACTATTTTTGATCTGTCCCCAGACTGATGTAAAGAGATCGTCTACCTAAAAAGCCAACAACAAAAAACAACCATATAAAATATCAATAAAAAAGTTATACTATGAAAATGTGATTTTAAGATAATCAATTAAAATACCTATCGATAAAAATGCATACATTACAAAAGATTGAAATGAATATAAAAGACAGTCTTAGACATAGGTAGAGGCAGTTTCTGATGTCACAAGTGGTTCACATACTTCCACATGATAACACGCTAATAATGTCAGTAATATGTAGTTTAAGCAGTTTTGAAACAAAAAATTCCTCAGAGATCCATACTAGAAGAGCATCTGTGGTTGCCCTGGACTTTTTGAGCAGCAGATAATCTTTACTTTGGGTCTCTATCTGTCTTGAGTGTTTCCACCTGTATCTCGTTGTCTTGCATGTATTTAAGTCTTTTCTTTCCCTTCCTCCTGGGCTGGTTCATAGTTTGTAGTTTGATATTGTGATGTTACCTTGTTTCGAGTATGCCGTGTTTTCAAGTTTTGTTTTCTAGCCTGCTAAGCAGTGGATTTTGGTTTTTAGGGGTTTTTTTGTTAATATTGAAGCCCTTGTTCACCTGCAACTCCAGCATCCTCCTCTCTGCATCTGGGTACTCTTGCCAACCCCACGCTGTAACATTATGGACCAGCCCAGGAGGAAGGGAAAGAAAAGACTAAAATACATGCAAGACAACGAGACACAGGTGGAAACACTCAAGACAGATGGAGACCCGAAGTAAAACTCACTACAACAACAAAACAGGAAACCCTCCAAAAACAAGGAACCAAACACAAAGGCAAAGAAACTGAAAACCATTACAGTAACAGTCAAAATATGATATTTGGAAAAAACAACATATCATAAAAGTAACAGCAGCTTTAAAGTATTCCAAGTCCCCCCCCTCAGTGACAAAGACTTTGTAAACACCAAGATGATAAATGTAACTGGAAGAAAAATGACTTCTGCCTGTTGTGCGTCATTCTATACTCAGAGGATCACGAACAAAGTATGATGCATTTACATTCATGGCTACAGAAGTATTTTTTATTATGTCCAACTTTTATCATCTGCAACACAAGAGAGTTCTCCATGCAAGGGAAGTATGCTAAAATGCCATAATGACCTAACCTTGGCAATAAGTTTTAACAATAACAAATGAAATACAATCAAATGCATACAAACGACAATGTATTATTTATTTGTCACCAGTTATTTAGTATTTCTGCAATTTTCTTGTTAATTTGTAACTTCATTCGTTTAATTTTTTTCTTCAGCCATTTTTACAGTTGTGTCCCTATATCCTTATTCAAAAGTTCCGTGCAAAAAGTAAGAAGGGGGGGGGGGGGGCTCTGTAACTAATTGATGCAATTCATGAAAAATGGATTGCATCAATTAGTGGCAAATCCATGGCAAACTGAACAACGAAACATTCACCAGCAATACAAAAAGATTTTTGGAAGCTTTAAGGTAATGTTTTCTGTGCAAATGTTTCTAACCAAGAACTTCATACGGTGGCCCAGAAGGGTCACAACACAACACATTAACTTTATACACAACACACTAACTTTATACACAACACACTAACTTTACACACAACACATTAACTCACAACACAACACATTAACTTTACACACAACACATTAACTCACAACACAACACATTAACTCACAACACAACACATTAACTCGCAACACAACACATTAACTTTACACACAACACATTAACTCACAACACAACACATTAACTCACAACACAACACATTAACTCACAACACAACACATTAACTCATGGCCCAGAAGGGTCACAACACAACACATTAACTTACCTCACAACACTTTAACTCACAACGGAAGTGAAGCAGCAATGGAAGTGCTTTTATTCTGAAATTTCTACTGGGCTGAGCGGCTAACTACCTAACAGAAAGTAACGTCACAGTGAGCTGTGGAGGGAGCATGTTATTGCTACAAGAGAAGCTAGCAGCAGTGTTGCCAGAAACTTTCTCTTTATTATGGTTCTCTTTCCTCGAGCTGCACGCGCGCTTCTCTCCTCTCCTTTCTTCCGCTTCCTCCTCTCACATGCACGTGCGGTCCCCAACACACACGAACACACCCACTCCGCAACACTAGACACCAAGAATGTGGAGAGATGTAGAGGAGAAGAGCGTGTGCAGCTTGTGTGTTGGGGACTGCACGTGCCTGTGCGAGAGGACAGAGCGGAAAAAAGGAGAGGAGAGGAGCGCGCGTGCAGCGACAGAGGGGGGTGTCAGAGCGGAGGGAGGAGTGTGTGTTCATATTATGTGTGTTTAGAGGAAAGAGAACCATAATAAAGAGAAAGTTTCTGGCAACACTGCTGCTAGTTTCTCTTGTAGCAATAACATGCTCCCTCCACAGCTCACTGAGACGTTACTTTCTGTTAGGTAGTTAGCCGCTCAGCCCAGTAGAAATTTCAGAATAAAAGCACTTCCATTGCTGCTTTACTTCCGTTGTGAGTTAAAGTGTTGACACATGTATGACTTTCCCAACTAATATAACACAACAAACTAACGATCTTGGGTAAACAGACTTGATAATATCAGCCAGGAGATCCTCCAAACTGGTGCAGTGTGTACTCACCATGCAACCCACAAATGGGAAAGTAATAAACTGCTCTGCCGTGTCAGTTAATTTGAGTTTGTCAAACAGCAGATGTCAGAGAAAACAGGACGTCCTTGGTGTTGCATTGTGATTGATGAGAAAGAGTCTGTGAAATCAAATCCATCTCGTTGAGACGGAGTACTTCGGCCTCCATAAATCTGAGGCAGAGGTTTGCATGCATTCAAGGACTATCTAAGTGAATGTGTCCAAAAGTTTCCTTATCATTTATGTTTAAGGTAAAAAGCATTCATGTCTCTTATTGTCCGTTAGGATGTTTGTGATATTTAGAAGTGTAAGTCATCAGATGTTTATTGTATTTCCTGAGTTGGATACATTACATTTTAACACATATTTTACAAAGCATTATTTAAGAAACTCTTCAGTGATTTGTGATCCAAAACTAAAGTATCTATTGTTAATCTTCCGAGATGCTAATGATGTATTTCATTTTGAGAACTTTCACAATTGTCAATCCATCTGTGCCTCCTTTTATCCATATTTCTGCTCACAGGCAAAAAAAAAAAAACAAAAAAAATTGGACAGGTCCGAAGAGCAGCTGACAAGGATTACTTGGCAGATGTGACCAGGAACATGAATATAGCGGGTGTAATTGAACAGAAAAGTGTCATTTCACAGGCACAGATGGAGCCCATCCACAAGAAGGAAATGATACAATATAATGAATGAGGGACCCATTTTCAAGAATGGCTTCTTATTTGAATGCAATTTAGAAGTGAACATGATGAGTCTCCCTCATTTGTTAGAAAATCTGGTGCTTCCACTCACTTGAATGATTCAAATTGTGTGTTAAGTTAATTAGTGACTCAAAATTGTGCACATACAAGAGTGTGGGGGTGTTTGTCACTTTGTGGCCTTGGATGATAATGAGTGAAAATACAGAATGTACTATGTGCGTCACTAAGAGCCAAAAAAAAAAAATCCACCACATTCCAGTGACCTTGAAGAGCATGGGTCCCTAACAAATGGACTGGCAACCAATATCGGTCAATGGATCACTTGGTTCTGAGACGCAGAGAAAATAATGTACACTCACTGGCCACTTTATCAGGTGCATACACCTGTCTAACTGCTGGTCAACACAGATTTCTAATCAGTCAATCACATGGCGGCAACTCAATGCATTTAGGCATGCAGACATGGTCAAGACAATCTGCTGCAGGAGCTGACGTGGCTGTGACGAAACAATATAACACAGTGGTCTTCAAACATGGGGCGCGCCTCCCCTGGAGGGGGGGGCATGGAGTCATCTCAGGAGGGGGCACAAGGCTGAGAAGTGGGGGGGGGGGGGGGGGAAACTAATTTTAGGTCGTTGGAATTTTTTTCGCAGCTGAACATAAACAAACCGCGCAACGCAATCGAATATCCGCGGGTCTTACGTCACTTATATTGGCTTAATCCTGACCATGACATTTGAAGACATAATTATTGTTGTTAACTGCGGTTTTAAAGTCTTAGAAAACAGTAAAGCCGACCGGATGTTGACCCATTTTGTACAAAACAGGTGCGGCTGTTCTCCCCACTTGTGAAGAGATGGAAGCAAAACACTCATCTGTGTTGTTCCACAGCCAGGCCTGGTGGCTCACTCGAGGAAACGTTTGTCACGTGTCTTCGAGCACAGAGAAGAAATCTGGGAGTTTTTGGAGGAGGAAAATATGTATGAAATTGCCAACAAGTTTATTGATGATGAATTTCTGATGAAACTGGCCTTTCTCAAGGATATTTTTGTAAAGCTGAGTGGTTTAAATCTTCTGTTTTAAGGAAGAGACACATACCATCCTCACCTGGCAGACAAGATCAGCACATTTACTCATAAGCTGGAGATGTGCAGTAGGCGACTTGATCAAGGTAACACTGATTTCTTTGAGAATCTGACTGAACTTGGTTAAAAGAATAATTCTAGCACCACCACCATGATTCCATGTCTCAAAGAACACGTGTCTTACCAGTGAGGATTCTTTCTAAAATATTTCAATATGACAGGCTGAGAGATCCATTAACACAGCAGCACCTGCTGAGCATGACTTGAGAGTTGCAGCAACAAACCTGCAACCTCATTTTGAAAATATGTGTTGCGCAAAGCAGGTACAGCACAACTTTTTATTTCGTTTTGCACATAGGTTAAATGTTATTGTCCTTACAAAGTGAAAGATCCTTTATTTAATTTTGTTTCTAGTCTCTAACAGCAGGAATGTTTAAGATTTTGATATAGTATTAAAGTTTAACATATTTGGCTTGTTTTGTCACAGTTTTTTTGCGGTGGGGAAAATGAACATTTTTTCTCCTCCAAAGGGGGGAACAAGAGATAAAGTTAGAGAACCACTGCTATAACATAAAAAGACACTGTATAAAAAGGTTAAACATTACATATCAATTGCAGCTAATTTTTCAATAAATTTTGAGTTTGGCCCGTGACTTTACTCACTGCTTAATTTTGGCCCACTGTGAATTTGAGTTTGACACCCCTGGTGTAGGGGCTCTTTTCTTGGTGCACTTTGGACCCCTTGGTACTAACTGAGCATGGTTACAATGAATGACACTGTCTATCTGAGTATTGTTACTGACCATGTCCATGCCTTTATGACCACAGTGTACCATCTTCTGAAGGCAACTTCCAGCAGGATAAGGCACCATGCCGCTGAAATTATCGTAGACTGGTTTTTGAATATGGAAATTATTTTAATGGGCTCAAAAGGCCTCCACAGTCAGCCAGTCAGCCGATCTCAACCGCATCTTTTGGGATGTGGAGGAACAGGAGATTGGCATTATGGATGTGCAGTTGACAAATCTGCAGCAACTGCGTGATGCTGTCATGTCAGTTTAGACCAAACTCTGAAGAATGTTTCCAGTACCCTTTTGAATCTATGCCACCAAGCATTGAGGCAGTTCTGAAGGTAAAATGGGGTCCATCCCAGTCCTAGCAAGCTGTTTCCAATAAAGTGGCCGGTGAGTGTATATCTTACAGTTTTCCCCCAGAACCAGGGCCGGCCCTGGTCTTCTGGGGGCCCTAAGCGAAATTTAATTTGTGGGCCCTCTAACTGATCAGCAGCTTAAAAAAAACGCAACTGTTGTTGTAATATAAATGAGATCTCTCTATGAATACATTTGTGAATTATTGTTGCTGCCGAAGAATTGAACACAGTATATTTATTGCCTGCATGTTGGATCCACAATTAGTGGTGCCAAACAATTTTTAAATGCAAAGAAAAAAATTTGAATGACAAATGTATATAGATATATATATATTTTAATGAAACATTAGGCACTCAACAAATGACATTCACAAAACTCCAACTTATTAAAAAACAGCAACTTAATAGAAAGTCAAATAACGATAAAACAATCCAAAATAAAGAACACAACAGCTCAATGAGGGGATTTTGGAAAGTCAGAGTCTTTCTCAGTCTGAAAAGGACGTCTTTGCACCAAATCCATTCTTACTGGATCAGAGAGTGTGGTTGGCCATTTAGCTGGACTTCAGCTGTATTGGATTTGAAGTAGGTGGAATTTTGGATCCAGTCGGCTCCTCCTCCATTCACGCCTCTCTTGGAGCCTCTGGAACATAAGACACATAACTTCAATAAAAGCAAACAGTAAAAAGTAAAACAGTCAAATGTTTTCCCTTCCAACAGTAGATGTGGTGACAACAGTTTCTTCTGCAGCTAAAAAACAAGAATTATTATTATACAATAATCAATGATAAAGCTAATAAAATATCTATAGCAGAATACTAATAATAGTTTAGTGGCTCATTTAAAATCTGTGTGCAGGTTTTTCACAATTTCAAGATCTTTTTATATATTTATAAGAGATTTATTGTTTGATTGTATATTTGCATGAGGTCATATTTATTAATTTAACTATGAACAGTTTGGGAATCCATTCTCTTCAGCTGCTGTTTATGAAAAAAGGGTTTATGCAGACACTGTTTTTTAAATCAGTGGTCCCCAACCACCGGGCCGCGGACCGATACCGGGCCGCGGGACACTTGGCACCGGGCCGCGGAGCGGTTCCAGGCCGCGGGAAATTTTTGCATCGGGACGCACAGAAAGAAAAAATAATTTCCATTTTATTGTTTTTTTTCCCGACAAAAACGTTTTATTTTGAAAAGTGACCGGATTCACTTTGTTACATCTGTCACACTTAACGCACGTCAAAGTCGCGACACCAAACATCAGGTGATAAACCCCACTAAAATTAAACCCAAACAACCAAAATGAGCAAAAAACAAACTTCTTTAGAAAGTTGCTTTGACAAGGGGAAAATTATAATTATTATTGTTATTATCATTACTAAAGAGAAAATACCATCCCCGGTCCAAAATTAAATTAAATTACATTAAATCTGTCTTGCGTTGCACCTCAACCCCCCCCCCCACACACACACACACACACACCCCGGTCCGCGGTAAACGTGCCTTGCGTTGTACCGGTCCACGGTGACAAAAAGGTTGGGGACCACTGTTTTAAATGACTTTACATGCTATTATAATGACCTGAGATGACATCTTCAGTGATGTCAGGAACATTATGGGATGTGGATGCTGCACCTCCTCCAGTACTTTTTGATACTTTTTGAGAGCAGAAGAAATTGTGCAAAACATCCTCATTATGTAAAACCAAAACAGCAAAATACAAATAAGAAATCAATGTACCCTTTTATAAATAATAAATGTGAACAATGATTTGAGTATAAATGGAAATATAAGCATTTATGCACTTCTTTATCTATTATTTTGTATGCTCATAATTTTAAAATTAGTACATTTATTTTGTTTTTCATTCATGAGAACATTTTTTTCCTATTTGTATTTGGCAGTTTTGATTCTCCATATTTCATGCCAATGCTAGATTTTAAGACACATTCTTTGTTGAAAAAGTCAGAATACCTGACTGTCTATAACAGATAAACAGCAGTTTTTATACTGACATAAACCAGAAAATGCAGAATGCACTAAATATGTGTTAGCAAAACAATGAAACAATACAATAACGTGAGTAAAAACATTTATCAGCCATTATACCGTTGTCATTATTTACTTTTCTCTGTTCTCCACCGTTTTAGAAGCTCATGTCTGTCCTCATCTTCTTGGAAACTTGGATATCAGAATTATTTTCGAGTTTTCCATTGGAAATGACGACAAACAGGGTCGTTTATGATAAAGTTTCTGTGCAATCTTCACCTCGGATCGATTAGTATTTACGTAAATCACGCAGCTGCACAGAAAGGCAGGATTAATGTAAAAATACGCCCCAACATCCTCCAAACTTACCTTGCGATTGATGTTTCAGTTCTTCTGCTTTTCTCAGCTCCTGATGGATAAAGTCTCTTCGGCATGAAGTTCTCTTGTCGCTTTGATCAGCGTGACTAAATGTGCTCGTTTTTTTTTCTTTTTCCCAACTTTATTGAAACACAATGCGCTCGTAAATGCACACTGTGCCAGGCTCAGATGCAATGATGTTGACCAATCGTTGCTAAGAGTGGCGTAACGTCAGTATTTGGGTTGCCAGATTGGTTCAGGTGTGTTCAAGGGGGGGATCATTAAAGTGCAGGCAACATTCTTTTTAAAGCGCACGTTGGTACGGAAGTTCTATGAAATGGGTTGCCAGATTTGGATCTTTTTTTATTTTCATTTTTTCGCCACTTCGGGGCCCTGGTGGTGACGGGGGCCCTACGCGGCTGCGTAATTCGCGTATAGGGAGGGCCGGCCATGCCCAGAACATAAAGAAAATGTTAATGTCAAATAAAAATAACTTCATCATGAAGAAATATTTTAGCACTAAAGAAAAAATGCATTTCATTTAAACTTAAAATATATTAACTATATAAATAATCACCCATGTTGGAATTTTTTCACAAAACATGAATAACTGAAAGTTTTGGCAGACTTCTTTAAAGGGTGGAAGGTAAAGCACTTTCAATGGGTGACATCACACCTCGATTCGTCCATTGCTTCTACAGTCTATGGTAGAGAAAAGACCATTTTTACAACTCAGGTACACTCAGAAACCTGAGCAGGAAAATATACATATGTAGGCTTAATAAATGGTTAGATACAAGTGCTATTATGTGCAATAATGTTTTCTTTCAACTTACTCAAGTCCCAGTATTAAAGAGATGTGCGTATAATGCTTTTGCACACAGTCATCTGGGTTCAGACAGCAAGGGGCTTTTAGGAAATTATATAATTATTGAATCACAGAGTCTGTTGACATATAATGTTTTGTGTGTGAAAAGAATGTGTTCTTCTCCATCTGAAAAGACTTCTTCCTGTACTTTAGGATTTTCATCTATTAAAACATCAGTGATGAACCACATTTTCAAAGGAAGGGAACTTTTCATAAGAGAGAATTATTTATACATTTGTACTTTAAAAAGTAAACCAAGTTCTTCTTTTTTTTTTAGTTTATAAACAATTTGTTTCAAAACAGTTGGATCCCAGTTGCTCCAATGCCACTTGGTAAACGGTAAGCAGATAGTGTTGCAGGGAACTATTGACTCTTGATAAACTTGACTGATTTGATTATAGATTTCTAAATTCTGTCTGTAAAATTTGTCTATGAAGATTCTCATTCATCCAGGTTGGTTCCATTGTAGTAGGTTTAGGGGATGTCATCTGGACTTGGTTTTTAAAGTTAGAAGACGTTTCGCCTCTTATCCAAGAGGCTTTGTCAATCTGAATTAGCTGGTCTAAGAGCTGGTATATATGCGCTCATGGGGGGGGAGTCAGACCTGAAACTGGAAGTATTGTCCACTTAGCCTACATAGTTTCGGGTCGTTAATAGTCCTTTGTCCTCAGCTGGGGGTTGGGGAGCCAGTGAGTCACTCTCCAAATTGGTCATCTCTTTCAGCGGTTAACGACTCAGGTGGAGCTGGTCTGGTTTGTTTAGGTTTCAAAACACTGCCGTAGATGGATGGAAGAATAACCCTGAGACCACCATCCGTATTAAGAGAAGGTTTATCCTTCTTGACAAAGATGGCTTATTTCACTCCTCGCTCAAACCATCCTTTCTCTCTGGCTAGAATTCAGACTTCACTGTCCTTGAAAGAGTGGTTTGTGGCCTTCAGGTAGAGATGCACTGCAGACTCAGGTCCACTTGGGTTGGCTCTGCGATGTTGGTAAAGCCGCTTGTGTAGAGGTTGTTTGGTTTCTCCTATATACTGTTCATTGCAGTTCTCTTTGCAGTGGATAGAGTACACAACATTACTCTGTTTGTAGCTGGGAATTTTGTCCTTTGGATGAACCAGTTTTTTTTGTCTGAGGGTATTGACTGGTTTGAGATGATCATCTCAAACCAGAATACAGTGCTGAGGACAGATCCTCATGGGAGACAAACTCCTGCATGGGATGTACCGGACCCATGCACCGGACCACAACTGAAGTGGCTTATATCAAGATGTCCTACCAATGGCTACAAAGGGATGGCCTACAGGACAGCACTGAAGCGCTCATCCTGGCAGATCAGGAACAAGCCCTGAGCACCAGAGCGATAGAGATCTACCACACCAGACAAGACCCAAGGTGTAGGCTGTGCAAAGAGGCACCTGAAACAATCCAGCACATAACTGCAGGATGTAAGATGCTGGCAGGTAAAGCATACATGGAGCGCCACAATGAAGTGGCTGGAATAATATACAGAAACATGTGTGCAGAATATGGACTGGAAACCCCAAGATCAAAATGGGAAACACTTCCGAAGGTGGTAGAGAATGAGAGGGCAAAGATCCTGTGGGACTTCCAGATCCAGACTGATAGGATGGTAATGGCGAACCAACCAGACATTGTAGTGGTGGACAAAGAACAGAAGAAAGCCGTTGTGGTGGATGTGGCAGTACCAAGTGATGGGAACATCAGGAAGAAGGAACATGAGAAACTGGAGAAATACCAGGGACTCAGAGAAGAACTGGAGAAAGCCTGGAAAGTGAAGGTGACAGTGGTGCCTGTGGTAATTGGAGCACTCGGGGCAGTAACCCCCAAGCTGGAGGAGTGGCTACAACAGATACCTGGAAAGACCTCAGACCTCTCAGTCCAGAAAAGCGCAGTGCTAGGAACAGCTAAGACAGTGTTTTTCAACCAGTGTGCCGCGGCACACTAGTGTGCCGTGGTAGATGGTCAAGTGTGCCGTGGCAAATTGCCCTCATTAACTGATCTAAAACCATTTCCCATCTCCAGGATATCAGCTCTGTGTTCATCCAAAGAGGCCCTGATAAAACACTGAGTAGTTAGGAATATAAAAGATCAGAAAATTACTTTTTCTTTGTGTTATTTTGATTATATTAAAGACATTTTGATAAGAATGACGGTACCACCGCGATTTAGCTGCAGCTATACCTGTTTCCTGAAGTCCCGCCCCTTTAACTGTCTCCACCAATTATTCTTGAAGGTTTAATCACATGTCATCAGTCTGACCAATCAGAAGTGCTTAAAGTCTTAACTTCCTTGTCCCAATTTAGCTCAAAAAGTCGCTCAGTTCTAACAAAATTACCAGCTAAAGCTCGTCTTTAGCGGTGTAGCTTTCCACAGAATCTGGGATCAGACCGTGGAACAAGAGAACAACACCATGAAGCTCAGAGACGCTAGTCTTTCTGCCCTTTTGTGGCAGTTTCACACTTCATCTCCCATGATGCATTAGGTCACGTGACAGCGCCTCGGCGTACAATGAGTCGTCCTTGTTAAACGTCTTAAACCACAACGAACATACAGTTTGTAAATTTCCTAACGTAACCTTTATTACATCTTTTAGAAAAAAAAACAGCTGCAACTTCCAGCTTTTTCTGGCACAATTATCACAAAAATGCGCGTCAGATTGCGGCGGCGGCGGCAGCCGCGGGGGGGGGGGGGGGGGGGCTGTACATCAAAACAGACTATGAGTTTCTGCTTTTTTTTTTTTTTTTATGCTGGTGTGCCGCGGGATTTTTGTCAAGGGTAAAGTGTGCCGTGGCTCAAAAAAGGTTGAAAAACACTGAGCTAAGATACTGCGCAAAACTTTCAAGCTCCCAGGCCTCTGGTAGAGGACCCGAGCTTGGAGGAGAAACCACCCACGGAGGGTGAGAGGGGCGTTTTTTTTAAATAGTAAAACTAAAAAGTCTAATGTTTAGTCTTTTCAAGATTCAGTTATTCTTAACACAAATAGGGCTTCTTCAAAAATAAATGTGTGATTTGTGTAACGTAGGTCAGACCAACCAAGGGAGAATGAATTAAAAGCTAAAACTTTAAACTTAAAATAATCAGCAATTGCACGACAGGGTTTCATGCAAAAAAAAAAAAAAAAAAAAAAACTAATGGTCTTTCACTTTACTAAGTAATTGACAGCAATTAATAAAGATGATGAAGTGCTTTAAGGCATAAAGTGTGAATGAAGCCTGTCATTGTTTTTGCTCTCAATCCAACATAATGCCCAATCAATTCCAAAACTGCAGCCTGGGGAACATTGAGCAACAAATGGCTAAAGGCTCTCATAACCCAGAGAGGGAGTAAAAATCCAATTACTGTGGTTAACAAGCTGACCTTCGGACAAATAATACCACTGTGTACCTCTGTGTCCGTGGCTTATTTTCCTGGCAAAGTGTAAGCACATCAGATCCTCAACAAACAAACATGCAGATGTTACTGTGATTGGACTTTTGAGAGAAAATGCACATCGCCAGGTAGGCCTCCTCAAAATAATGTTGTATTTTGTTTATAATAATAATAATAATAATACATTTTCTTTAGAAGCGCCTTTCAGAACACCAATGACAATGTACAGATTCAAAAGAAAACAATAAAATCACAACATGTTAAAAACAATAAATAAGTTAAAATCATTAATAAAATCAGATAGCAGAAGATTAAAAATTGTGATCAGGGAAAGCAGATTTAACAGATAGGTTCTCAGTCTGGATTTATAAATTGAAAAGGAGTCAATGTTACGGAGGTCTGGGGGGAGAGAGTTCCAGAGTTTGGGAGCCGAGCGGCTGAAGGCACAGCTCCCCATGGTGACCCTACGGGCCAGAGGAACGGAAAGCTGAAGGGAAGAAGAAGACCGGAGAGAGCGAGCGGGAGTGTTTATATGGAGGAGATTAGAAATATAAGAGGGAGCCAGGTTATGGAGGGGTTTCAACATGTTGAGAGGGAGTCTGAATTGAATCCTGAAAGCCACTGGAAGCCAGTGCAGCTGCTGGAGAACGGGAGTGATGTGATGGAAGGAAGGAGTTCTGGTGAAGATACAGGCAGCTGCATTGTGGACCATGTTGGAATTCTCATGTCTCAATGTCTCAGTTCCTATTCTGATGTTAGAATAGGATGAAAATTGTAATACTGCATCAAATTTGCATTGTTAAACCAATCAGTATCATCTTTACAGAGTAAAGTTCCTGCATCCACTTTTATTTGTATTAATTGTATTGTGTACAAGTAATTATTGAAACCAGTAAATGAATATAAATTAAATTTGCATGGAGTAAACAACAACTCTAATGTGTTTCAGAGTCCCATTCCTAATATTATCAACACCTAAAATGTCGCCGGCGACACCTGAGTAATACAGTCTCTTTGACATATAACTCTTCGACAGTTTATGCAATCAATGTAAATAAACTGATTCGGACCCAAAAAACTCAAAATGCAACACATTACTAACGTAAAGAGTTGCATAACATCTGTGTGTCAGAATCAGCTGATTAATGTGGATTGTGTAAGCACTACACTACTGTACAGTGTAGTGTATAAGCAAAAGGCTGTTTTCCTTTTCTTCAGATTTCACTGAATTTACGTTGAGTGCGAAAATGGTTGACGGCGACATAGTAGTTGAAAGAATATTAACACTGGAGCCAAAGCTCCATTGGTAAAGGGTTAAGAAGAGGTAAAGCTTTTCTAGCACTTTATAACCTTATCTTTAAACATTAATAATTTATCGTTATGGTGATATCAAGTTGTGTAATACGCATATCACAAAAATGGAAGAAAATTGTGATACATGGTTACCTTAAATGTACTAAAAACAATCTTATGGCAGCTTAAAGTATTTAAGCTGTCAAGTACTTTGGTGCAGTGGCAGGGTGGTCAACATCTGATTGGAAAATTGCAGGTTCCCACCTCGAAGCGTCCTTGTGTGAATGTGTGAATGGTACTGTGACTGTAAATTTTGGACCTTGATGGAAAGTAGAAAAGTGCTATACCATATAACAAATAAATCCCTTTATGCATTTGACCAATTGGATGGACCCCTTCATGTTGTTGACAAATCGGATGGACCACTTTTTTGTTAGATGCCAGCCTCCTTTGTAGACTGGGGTTATTTGGAGTGTTTTCCAGTTTATCTTTTTTCTTTTTTTTGTTTCCTTCTACAATTTTTCAGCTATTCAAACCATTTAACTAATAAAATGTTCAGCTCTTTCCAGCTATGACATTTGGTCCTTCAAATCCTGGAACTTTTCAAGGTATTCCAGGATTTCCAGGACTTTTTGCCTGCATTGAAATACATGGGGAATCTTTGGTGCAGAAGCTCGCTGGTTCGAGACCAGGCATTTTTCACAAAAAATATTTTTTTGTTATTGTGCTGTTTTCACTTTATTTTCTGGTCAGCTTTGATCATTTCTTTCTTTCTTTATTTTTTTTGCAAATTCTTACCCTTTAAGCTTCATTTTCATTCAGCAATATAGCGTTCAATGCTGCATTTTCTTCTGGAAAAGCAGCTCCTTCCAGTTTTAGTTATGTTGACTCTTATATAAATTAAACTGTTGCGGGAGTCTGTTGGTATGGGGGATTCCCTCTATCTGGTATATCATGCCGGTGGCAGGGGGCCTGGCAAATAGTATGTGTGACAGAATGAAATGCTTTATGTGTGTTTGTATGTATGCATATGTGCGTGTGAACTGTGTTTGTGTTGAGTGCATGTTGACATGATTGTATGTGAAGGTTTTTGGAGCCAACAGGTATGTTTATAACATAGTATATGTGTGGACAGGTCTCGGCCCTTCTAATTAACAGTCGCACCAGACAGTAATGATGAAAATCCTCCAGCATCTTTATGATTGTACGCCCCAACCTCTACCTCTGTAATCATCCTCCAGATTTGATCTAAATAAATAAAGTTTAGCCTAAATTACAAAAAGGGGTTTGATACAAATACACACCTTGTGTATCAAAAGATCCAGAACCACCTGTTGTAACAGAAAAATGTGTCCATCGCAAGAGGCGTTCATCTCCTATCTGTCTGCCTAGCTGTTGGACTGGACAAGTTAAAAACAAATAAATTAATCTGTTGCAGTGAAAAGAAAATTATGTTTTTTGGTGATTTGATTATGTATCACAAGTTATTTTGTCATTGCAATATTGATCACTTATATCGTAAATTGCAAGGCCAAATATTTGCTCACAAACCCCATTTTTGTCCATTGTCAGAGTTGTTTTGTCGCATTATTATATTCACCAAATTCATCACTACATACATGACAAAATGCTCATTTGTCTTCATTTTGATCCATTTGAATAAGCAGGAGGTACAGCAAAATCTGTCACTCCATTTACATTTTGATTACAGACAAAGGGATGGAAACCTTCTGACAACATGTTATTACAATGATTTTGATGGATGTAAGCACTTCAAAACACAAACTATGAATGTCAAAGAGAGCTGACTGAGAACAGAAAGTGAAAAAAGTGGGGCAGTGATATTGCAATCAAAACGTTTTTCTGTGTTTTGAAGATGCGAGGTATGTCACCCTTGGGGAGAATTGGAATGTCCTGGAATGTGAAAAAGCTTTGTGTATTTGTAGTACATTCCTAAATGTGTCATGGACTCATGCCTTACAAGTTTTATCTTTGCTGTAAACAAGAGGCCAAAGTGGTTGTGTCTTTCCAGGAGCAGATAAACTGATTAGATGAGACTTTACCAAGCTTAAAGGTGAAAGGATTAAAAGATTGTTGAGAAAGCATTGGGCAAGTATGACATCAGTCAAAGGAAAGTGTAAAACAAATAGTGGTGGATTTTTCAGAGAAGATCAAACTGTCAGCAGTGAGCACGTTTGTAGATGTGTGAAAACTGAGTGACATATGAGGTGATAACGGTGGTCATAATCTTTTACATAAAATGCAAATGAAACTAGAATGAACAGTGGTGTCAGCGGGAAATGTTGCAGTGTTGTGAGACACTAGCTTGTAGGTTGACATGGAGACAAAAAAAAAGCTTAGAGACAAAAACATATTGCAATAAGCTCTTGTGTATTAGGGTACGGTAGAAAATAAAAAATTAAAGCAAAAAAAAAAAAGTAAAAAAACGAATCGGTAGACATCATGTTGAACAAAAACAAACTGGGTCAACTGAAACATGGCCACAGGACACAGTGGTGCACGGGGTCAGGAGCCGATGGCAAACATTGACCAGAGGCAGACGACTCTAGCAAAAACTCCCCTGGAATTCGGAGCTGTCCAAACACCAACTCCGGAAAGGTCAGCCTTAAGAGCCAAGCGTAGAACCAAGCAGGACCCACAACAAATGATCCAGTCATCAGTGAGCACAGGACGGGGGTTCAGACTCAAGAGAGCAGTGGAAATGTTCACACAACCCGTTAGCTTGAGGGTGATAAGCCGCAGTACAGCGAACATGCCGCCCTAAAGATCACACCATTCCAGACCAAGGTCTGAAACAAACTGGGGAACCTGTCTGAAGTAAAGTCAGACAGCAAACCAAAACGGCCAACCCAGGCAGAGAAAAACGCACTGACCACGTCAGCGGACATAGCGAAGGACACAGGAACTAGCTTAACAAGTGCGTGAAACCCTTTGAAAGAGGCTGTGGGCCGACCAAATCCATGTGGACATATCTGAAGCACTTGGCAGGGATCAGAAAAGGGTCTCTAGTGTGTCGGTGAAATCTGGCACGCTAACACGCAATGCATCCTTTAACGTCCTTACACAACCCAAGAGACAAAAAACAGGAACAAACCTGCTTCCCCAACACGTGTACATCCGGGTGTAAGAGGGAAAGCCAAAAATGCGTCGACACCATCTTGCAGGAACTACTGGCGTAAATATCGTTGATTCTACGAGTTATCCCCCTCCTAGTATACAAATGAATTCTTAGAAAAAATGAAGAAAATAAATAAATAATGCTCACACAATGTCATTTTTCAGGATTTTGTTGATTTTTCCCATTGAAAATACCAATGATGAACATTACAGACCTTTCTCATCTTTTTAAGTGGTACTTGCAGTATCTGTGACTAAAAAATCATTTTTTTTACCCCACTGTAGTTATAATATAATATAATATAATATAATATAATATAATATAATATAATATAATATAATATAATATAATACAATACAATACAATACAATACAATACAATACAATACAATACAATACAATATAATATAATATAATATAATATAATATAATATAATATAATATAATAGAATAGAATACTTCAAAAGTGGCTTTTAAACAAAGTAGAAAGATTTTTAAGAACAGCAGCCACATTCAAACCTTGTAGCACGACATAAAGGGCAAGTGCCCCAACATGTCTGTCATCATGACTGTATGGTATTTTGAAAAGGATGTTATTGTTTAAAAGTTTTCTTTGCAATGTTAGCTGAATTCAAGCTCATTGAAATTAAATCAAATGAAAGCAATAAATTCAACACACCACTTTTTTCCAAAAGGAAAAGTTTTAAAATGAATTGTGATGATAAAAAGATGGATAGTTTTGATGCAACAGATTTCACTGTCAATGACTCCCAAATGAATGTCCATCACTTTAACACCCTGTTTATTACCAGTAGCATAATGCATGTTCCATCTGTTAATGAACCACTCTGTTTTCTCTAATAGATGGACGTGTATTGTACACCATCTGCTCCATTATGTACCTTAGGGACAGCAACATGCTGACAGGTCCCAGGGAGCAGACATCTCAGACTTTAGTAATTCATTTTAAGTAACCTCCCTTGTCACTAAGGAGGACAACACAGATGTGTTGCTGGGCACCATGTAAGCAGAGAATTTTTATTTTGCTTTCTTACTCTTTATCGACACTAAATTATTGTTAAATAGAAGCTGGTTTTGTTCATGACAATTTTTCCAAGAGCAAGAATAGTTACTATGTGAAAAATGTAAAGGAGAGAGTGGGATGAACTCTGAACTACATTTGTACAGCATGCAATTCATTATATTTACACTTATAGTACTTATCTACTCAATAAATGATTGATCTCTTTTCTTTTCTCCATCTGGTCTTTAACCTGCATGAAATGTTAATAAAATACAGTAAAGTATGTAGAAAGTATTACCATCAAAAGTTTATTTTATACTAAAAAGAATACAATAAATGAAAAAAAAAATCATAAATCTAAAGGTACATTTCTTTTTGCGCTTTGTTCACATTAAACAAGGTTAATGTAATCATACAAGCATTCACTGTCCCATATTTGATTTGTAATCCTTGTGCTATCCTAGGCACTTTACTGTTGGGAGTTGGGTCATCTAGACCCACTAGACAGTGTGCTGAACCTTTTTTTTCAATGATTTGTGATCTTCCCTGGTTCAATGGATTACATGAAATTTTTCCATCTTTATCCACCTTTGTCATTGTAGGGAGAACACGTCAAAGTAAGGGTGGGATCATCTAAGATAGCACAAGGGTTTAAATAGTTCAGTAATAAAATGAGAAATGTCAGCTGTTATGAAAACTTAAATGCTATAAACAACACATAAATGAGAAAGAGCTGTCTTTTATACATGATAAAAAGGTTGAGAAGAAGAACTTTCAAGACCTGGTTTCCTTTGATTATTTTTATTTTTTTTAAGTCAACCAAACAGGATGCATAAGTGGGCTTGCTTTCTTACTCTGGGCTGCAAAAGAGCTAGTTTTATCACTTACTCCACATATAGGGTGATGATTGAATAAAGCTTAGAAGCTTTGACTGTAGAAATATCAAGTATTTAAGCCACACATCAAAGTTATAAATCACATACTGAATAAAGAACTGTAATATTCTGTAAAACTACACTCTATATAGTTTAGGGTCACAATAAAAAAGCATTTGTTTAAGGTAAGGGTTATTTAAGACAAGCACAGTTTTTTGTGTCTGACTTTTAGCATGTTCTGTTGTTGGGCACACAAAACAATCTCATCACTGTGTTTTTGTGCTTTTGATCTCTTACTGTTGTCTGGGTATTTTCATAAAAATGATTGAAATAACAATTTTCCATCTTGAAAAGCCAAAAAAAAACAAAAAATCCATTAATTGTCGTAGCATAAATAATTACTGCAGGATGACAAGGACAACACTATATTTTAATGAGGAATAATAGCAGCAAAACTGGAGAACACCTGTTGTTTGCAATTGATCTGGAGACAGGTGTTTTCTAAGGTTAAAAGTGCACAGCGCGAATTGCGTAGCAGGCAGGCGGCAGCGATTTTTCCTCAGCAGGGGCAGTAGAAACGATATGTGCTTGGGTCTCATCCATTTGACCAAATCTGTTGTTTATGCAGCGGCTGCCTTCCCCACAGGTGCATTCATATGCCTTGTTTCCAATTAGCATGATGGATTTTACTAACACTCATAGCTTGCATTGTCTCATATTTTCATGGTAATTTATGACTTGAGTCATTTGGACCTTGCGAAAAATAAACAAATGCAAGACTTTTTCAGATTTTACATATATTTTGTGATTTTATGTATCAACTTTCTGGTGCCATCTACATAGATCAACAGATTTAAATTTCAACTATTTTGGTTTTACTATTTTTGGTAAAAGCTGACTCCATACCAAGCTATTTACATTTTTTGTTTTGGAATGAGACCCCAAGTATGTGCTGCAGAGAAGATGATGGGTCACGCCTACATTGTATTTAAGCAAAACCACTGGTGCAAGAACATCTGAATAGTTTAAGCACAGGGGAAACATGGTAGCACGATCAATCAAGCACATTTACATTTCTTTTTCTTTTTACATAGTCATAGCATTTCTAAACTGTAAAGTAATTATCAACAGGTGCAATCTCCTTCAGTGGAATTTCACTGTAAGGTTATGTTTACACCGAATGTAATTTGCACATCAGGGGCATCCAATTTCAACGTTAGGTCAACGTGCATACACGATCAGTGGCGGCAGTGGCTCAGGTGGTGGAGCAGGTTGTCCAATGATCGAAGGCTCGGCAGTTCAATCCCCTCTCCCCCAGTCAACTATCGTTGTGTCCTTGGGCAAGACACTTCACCTTCCTTGCCTAGAGTGGGACTCCACTGGTGTGTGGATGTGTATAAATGATCCCGGTGATGATCAGAGGGGCCATAGGCGCAAACTGGCAGCCATGCCTCTGTCTGTCTGCCCCAGGGCAGCTGTGGCTACAACAGTAGCTTACCATCACCAAGTATGAATGAGGAGTGAATGAATAATGGACATACACTGTGAGCGCTTTGAGCGTCCAGAAAAGCGCAGATAAATCCAATCTATTATTATTATTATTATTATTATTATTATTATTATTATTAGAGGTCCAGTGGCAGGTTTTGAGCATCACGACACAAATATTATGTTCAAATATCTCAACTTGACTGAAGAGGACACATAGTATAAACCAATCAGGGATTTAGACTTTCAGTCTTGGTCTGTGATGTGTTGATGACATCACCAGCAGGTGGAGTCCCAAACCAAAATGGAGAACCAAAAGAAAACCAAACAAAACCAAAAAAAACATGGAGAATCTAATCGTTCTTCTTGACTTATAATCTTTTTATTTGCCTTGAGACAATCGTAAAATTGTACAAATTGTATTCTTTTTTTTAATTTATTTTTTTACTTGTTGAGCTAATGCGGGACGGTAACTTGTCAAACTGGCTCACAGAGAGATGCAGCTGTCACTCAGACACAGCTCTTGCATCATCCATGTTTTCCATCCATTGTAATTGGGATATATTGCAGTGCTCAAAATGTGATGCTAGCTCCTACAAAACAGATCAAATTTATGAACTCAATTTTGACATGCGTCGAGAAGGAGGTAGCGGATGTGAATTTAACATGCAAATCACATTTAGCGTAAACATAGCATAAATGTAATATTAAGAGGAACGATTTGATCGTTTGTGGTGTGTCATTTGTATGCGTGTGTGATATATTTGTAGATAATTAGTTTAGTTAGATATAAGAGTTAAATAAGATCCATGTGTGACATAGATTGAAATGTTTTGATACTTTTGGTTGTGGATAAAGAACACTCCGAAATATGGAAGGTTTATACAAATACAATTTATGGATCATTAGAATTCCAGAGCAACACAACAGAAATATATGCAGGACTGCAAACCCTCTCTCAAAGGTTGATTACAACTACAACCCATTAAATTTCCATTATGAAGCACATAAACTTTAAGATAATATTTTGCTTATGATTGAAGTTGACTGTGTTGACTGCTATCTCCACACTACAACAAGCAACTCCTTTCTTGTTTGATGTTTTTTTTAATATGAGCCAGTGTTTTGCAGTGGGTTAATTGTGTTAAAAAAGCTGGAATCATTTTACCTAAAGCAGCATCAAAACAGGCTGTTTACACATCTGTGTTTCTGTGCATGGAGATGGTGAGTTCCACCATATTTGATATGGCCTCTTTAAGCCAAACACAGTTCCAATGACTTTAGCATCAGAATTTTCATATGTCACTAAAAGTAAACACTCACTTATCCCACTCACTATTCACTACATATCGACCCCTTTCAAATTTAGAGTACAATCAGGCCGAAGTCTACACATATTAACATTTCACTGTATCTAAATCTTTTCTTTTAAGGCTGAGCGTTCGTCTCTTGCTCAATCAACCGTATGCTTCTTCTCTGAGTTGTGACAGGAGACCATTAATCACCACTCCCAATTAAACATACCCTAATACAAGAACACTGACAGCTGCAGGGGAAAAAGACAGGAGAGTGAAATCCATTGGCATGAGAGAAAAAGGAGAGGGAGTGAAAGATGAAAAAGTACAGAGGTGAGAAAGAGAGGAAGCATAGAGCGGTACTGACAATGACAGAGAGCAGTCACTGTGACACAGAAAACAGAGGATGAGAGAAAGCTCTGATGGTCACTGGTTAGGACTCCTGACAGTTGTGTTGAGCCGTCTATTTGGTTGACGAAAGAGTGACTACCTCTTTAGGATATCCAACAGTGATGTCGCTGTCCATTTGTTTAATAACATGCAGCTCTTTTTCTATTTAACAGAATACTGATGAAAATGGTAGCTCCCAAAACCGCTCTTTGAGGTTAATGCCGTTGATAAAGAAGACAGAACCACACGTCTGAAACTGTTTCCAGAAGAACTCCATCGTCTGACTCATTCCTGACAGCTTGAGTGTAGATGGTGCTGCATACTGTTACAATGACGTCATTGCTGACTTATACTGAGCAAATGTTTTAGTACTTACTTTAGACCTGTAGGTGTATATTAAACGATGCATAAGGTTAGAAGGACAGTTGACAGTTTTAGTTGCAATTACATTTCTACATTTAGTTGTAGTTGTAATTACATTGAAGTCCCACTCCAATTATCTTTAGATTTAATTTGAAAGCGTTTCCAGTGTTCTTTTAATAATATTTATGCAATTTTTAGAAAAAAAAAACCTGTTGTTTAAAAGGACAGTTTCTGCAGAACAGCAGAAGTTCATCAGAAATTTGCCTCCTCGTGGGTGGGACTGTTGGTGTGGAGTAACCCTGCACTGATTTCCTATCATCCCTTTGTTTATACTTACTCCCACTCACTTACAGCGTGTTACAACCTCAACCCAAAATTACAGGTGTAACAAATATGGTGAAAAAAGTTGGAGCCATCTACTCGAACAGTTTTAACAGGACGCCAGCTCAGACAAAGAAAACAAAGACATACATGGATCTATTTATCTCCAATTGGATGCATCAGAATAGATTGGAGCTGGGAGCCTGTAGCCTGTCGATTGTAGGTTTATACACAACAACTATAGGTTTTTTCTAACGACATTTTTTCCTCTGCTCCTCATTCACAATGATTTGAATAAATAAATACCTAGAAATGTACTACTGTACTCTAAAAAAGCACGATTTTTATTGGTGTGGGTCTTTAACAACATGCTGCCACTTTTTATTTAACAGGATACTGACAGAAATAGTCCTCAAAAAACGGCTTGAGGTTGATGGCATTGATCAAGAAACAGAAGTGCACGACTGAAACATTCCTGACAGCTCTGGTATAAACAATTCTACCTCCTGCTGTAACCCTTGTGTTATCCTAGGCACTTAACCGTTGGGAGTTGGGTCATCTAGACCCACTAGACAGTGCGCTGAACCTTTTTTTTTCAATGATTTGTGATCTTCACTGGTTCAATGGATTACATGAAATTTTTCCATCTTCATCCACCTTTGTCATTGTAGGGAGAACATGTCAAAGTAAGGGTGGGATCATCTAAGCTAGCACAAGGGATAATAACGTTGCTCCTGACTTGAATTCAACAAATGTTTCACTACTTATTACAGACCTACAGGTGCATATCAAAAACTACGCGCAGAATATTTATGATGGTTTTTGTAGTAATAAAATTAAAGAACACATTTTCAAAAAAGATATAATTTAAATCAAATCAAACTTTATTTATAAAGCAATTTTCATATAAAAGCATAACACAAAGTGCTTTACATTAAAACTAAACAAAATAAATAGTATAAAAACAAGCACGAAAATTAAAATAAACAAGCACAAAAAATAAAAAATAGGGTCCCCCTCCCCATACCTACACACAACCCCCCACTCCTTTCACACCTCCCACCCCCTAACTGATGGGGAAAGACGATGTGAAATAGGCTGAGAAATAATAATAATTTATAGAGGAATGTTATTAAAAAAAATAAACCAATCATCAAAAAATATGTTTTTAATAACTGAAAGGGTTTATGAAAGTGTCTACATTCTCAGTTTTATTTGAGGATCCTACAAAGATTCTTTTAACCACATTTTCAGCAGTGAAGGGCAACACTAATCAAGCTTGATAGAAGAGAGAAAAAGTTACTCCCTCAGATGTGACAGAGAAACACAACCTGACCTTTTACCGTAATGCGCCACTTTTTTTTTTTAATTCTGTGGTTCTGCTTAGTTGACTTGAGTTTAAATCACTCACTTTGATATAGACTGTTAAAAAGTAAATCTGACTCTGTGACATTTACGAAATGACAGAACTATCAAAGATATTATTTTTTTACACCATACAGCACAGGATGCAGAATGAGCATTTGACATATTTGACAAATTAAATAGAAATATTGGGTTTTATTTTCATAGAGTGTTCTTAACTGTTAACTTATTGTTTCATGCTTCATGCATTCTGTTTGGGAATTAACTTCCATTAAAATGCTAAATATGAAAAAAGTTAAGGAGAGTTCAAATATATCTGCAGGATGCTGACAATAATAAAAATATTTAAATATTAATGTAGGCATTAATAATTTGAGTATTGTGATATTGTTTTTTTTTTAAGTGGCTGATTGTCCTTAAGCAACTGCACAAAATCTAATTTATAAAAGAGCTTTGTGAAACAGTAAGACGGAAGGACAGCAAATATCCAGCCTGTTGCGATTCATATTTTTCCTCGTATACCTCTGTTATTGACTTTAACACCCGCACCAACATGCAACAATATCCATTTACTTGAACTTGACTTCAGCTGTGAGGGAAATTGTTAGGAATAATTAGAAATAGAATAGTTAGAAACTATCTTTTTACTTTTATTACATTTACTTGTACCTTTTATTACACTAATGGTTTAAACTTAATTCACTGAGCATGTATTATCATCTCAAAATTATATTACATCCTAAGACAGCACAACCAAACTATTGTCCTCACAGTTCCTCCTCATCCTCCCTTTTTACTTTTTGTGTGTTCTGGTGTTTGTGCTCTGGCAAATGTCTGTGAGAACATCAGAGAGATCTGATACTTGAAGCTTTATGACCTTCAAGTATCCAGCCTGCAACAGCATGTGGGTGGGTTTTTCACACCATAGACCCTCGGACCATCTTCTGAATATGTAAATGCCAGATATATATACCAAGCCCTTTTCTGAGTGTCTTTGTTCAGACTTTGTGATCCTGTTCCTCTGTCTGTAACCCTGCGTACAAATCTGTGCTGTTTTGTGCGGAGTAAATCTTCACTGAAGCTAAGTATTGTCTCTGTGTCCTCATTCATTCATTTCTGTGTGCTGGAAACTGAAGGGAACGAACCAACCTAATATTCTTTATTAATACAGTCCTTTCTAGAAAATCCAGTTTCCTCACAGAAATGGATCGTCACAACATGAGGAAATGACACAAAGAGGCAGAAAGCACAATGTTACTGAAAACCAGGACCCTGCCACACTTCATAATTAAAGTTGTTCACACTATGAAAACTTCAAAAAAAAGAATGGAATCTATGAGTAATTGTATTAACATCACAATAATAATTGATTCAGTCCGCTCAGATATTTGTTTTGCTTTTGACTGACTCATTACAATTCAAAATGATCCTCCTGTATACATCGTTCAGCACTAATCACAATGCCTAACTGATTTTATGGAGTGACCTTCTTTTCCGACACATTTATTCATCATCACACCAAGCTGTAATTGTTTTCTGCTCAGACTCAGAGGTGCCTCCTTAATACAACAAATATGTAATCTTTCTTTTTTTTTTTTACGGGGTGGCGGTATGTGTGTGGCAGTGTGTGAAATTAATACTTTATTTTTTTGGTGGCAAAATAAATAAAATACTTAGTTTACTAAGAATGAGAACCCTCTCACATCCATATCATTACACTTATCCGCAGAGTTAAAAAGGCCATCTGTAACGCTTCACACTCAAATGGAAATGTGAATAAATCACAGCAGTTTCCCTGTAGCTCTTCAGACGATGAACACTGACATGAAGTTGATGCATAGTTCGCTTGCTTAGTTTATCAGAGCATCAAACATCAGGGAAGGCAAACTCAATTTATGAGCCGAGGACTTAGGAACGAGAATAAATGCGAAAGAATCTGTGGTTGAATTTCATGTTTGCATTATTGCCATATCCAAACTCTAAATTTCATGAGGAATACATTTGAACTCTTATTTATGAGTTTTTAACAATACCAACATTAGACATGCCAATGCACTACTTTGGTTTTTATTCAGAAAAAGAAACAAGGTGGATAACATTTCGGAGATTTGTGTGGTTTCTGCTCATCTGCAGGAGGAAAAGTGAGGCAGTGACTGACTGGAACAGCTGCGTCGAGATGATAAAATGTGATACTAATCTCTTCATTCTTCTTTTTAATTGACAACATGTCAAGGTCAGACAAAGGGAGTTTCAGACAGCGTACGTCGTTGGTCAGAAAGATGTGGTCACACATGCACATGACGATCACAATTGAATAATACAATATTTCACTGTTACTCTTTTTTTGTGTCCCATGATGCTTTGTCAATGTACCATGTCAAGCGCATGTGAGGTGCATTAGTCTGAAACCTAATGAAACCTTCATTAGTCTGAAACTGCTTAAGGAAAATATAAGGAAAAAAAATCTAACCATGTTTTTATCTTCATTTTCTGATCCAGAAAACAGTTTTGTGTCAATCATGTGCACTTTGCATCACACAATGTCCCTCTTATGGGCTCCCTTCATCTGACAGCTTAAATATTTCAAAAACGGTTGAGGTGTTTGAACAAGTGTTGACTGCAAGGACTGCACGTCCCAGTTGGTGTGAAAGGGGTCATTATACTGGAACCTTGTATTCACTAATGGAGCCCTCCTGAAAAAGCATTGGAGTTTAATTGTTTTATTTTGGGTTTTTTTTTTTTTTTACATATTTTTAAAGCACACAGACATAGACACATAGGACTACCCAAAGGTGATCAGCACCATATCAAGAATGCCCTGGTTTAAACTTTGACGGATTCCCTGCTGGGTTTGTCAGTGCATAGTCATCAAGTCTTCCTAGTCTGTTTTTATCTTTCACATTTGCAAGGACAGTTTTCCCATCACTCAAAAATGAGATTAGCGAATTAAAAGAAAACAAAAGGGAGCTTCCAGTAATTTATTAAACTAACATATGCATGAAAAAAAGTAATTCAACTGTTTGGATTTAATAATAAATTAAAGTCTTTAGAGGGAGCTGAACGTCAAATTATGTTGTTTTGCATAGAATATGTAACGTTTTTTTTTTTCTTTTTTTTACTTAAAACCTATAGTTAATTTGACTTTTTGTTATACAGCAAACATATAAAGAAATTGCTCTCTTTGTGTCAATTTTTAACTGGATGCATTGGCTCTTTTTTTTTTTTGCCAAATATTGATTCTATTTCTTTATTAAATGTAATACTTTTAAGGCTTGTAAATGTACAGCTCCAAATAAGCCTTTTTGCAACCACTGATGTATTAAAGCAGCATTTCTGTCTAAATCCATCTGTGTCTGGCCTCTTGCAGCATAAAGGATCCCAGGAGGGCAGGTTAATCCACCTGGACCTTTGCCCTTCAACATTGCTTCATGCCAACCAACATAAGTCGTTTTCTCTCCCCTGCTGTCTTAGGGTTGTAAAAAAGTTGCTTTATTGTCCGTGAAACAGCTTCAGCCAGTGAAAAGTAGACTGTCTATTTTATTGCTCACTTTCCATCACTGTTAGGCATAAAACGCAGCTTTCTGTATGCAGTCAGAGCAGGGAGGACACAGAGCTGTTCCATACTGCTCTGACTGCATACAATAGTCTACAAAAAGTACACTTTTGATAAACTCAAAGTAGTGGTTATTGTGGTTGGTTGGTAGGTTGGTAGGTTGGTTGGTTGGTTTTACCTGGGTGGGCTCTTAAACTGAAAACAGGATAATTGTCCAACTAAATGTTCTCCTGCGGCTGTAACTGAAGCTAGACAAAACTTTCGATGAAAGACTAAGAGGAGGAAGCCAAATGAAAAGAAACTTTAACTCACTGTAGCTTTAGGATTACAATTTCCTTTTTTTCCTTTTGTATTTATATATATTGATATATTTATATATACCGTATGACATCTGTAAAATGTGCCTTTTCTCAGTTGGATGATAAGTAACCCACATTTTAGCATGATGTGAAAAGTTGAAAAAACCTTAACTTTACTGTTTTGGGATTTTGACCATTATTGCAGCAATGCAAACCAGTCGTGACAGAGCAATCTCCAGTGTCATTTGTTTAGGAATAGCCCAATAGCCCATTAAATATATTAACATGTCAAATGTCTGTGAAAAAACACTTCAGCTTTTTTCATTTTAATAGACTATTAGGAGTCCTGCAATCCAATTTTTGTTCTCCCTGTTTTAAACAGCAAGCCTAAAAATCTATTTATAGAAAACAGTCACCCCTAAAAACCTTTTCCAAGATTGTCTTCTTATCAGATTAACACTGGCTTCTTGTTTGAGTCTCTCCTTCATTAAAAAAGGGCTTTATTACATTTAGTCCTGGACTGATTAAAGTTGATTAAAAAAAATAATTTAATTCAACTTGACACTGTTTTCCACAGTGTTAGAAGTGATCCAGTGTATATCTAAAACAGCAGAAGAGCAGTGGAGACAATACAGCACAGACCCCATCACATCTGCAGATTGCCAGTCCTGTCAGCCACAGTCCTTGATGGCTTCTTTGATGAATCTCTTTAATCAAACCAACTTATTTGTCATGCACAACAAAGTGACACATGCCACGCTCTTTCCACTAAACTTCTACCCTATTTGATGTTCAGCTGTCAAAGCTATAAACACATTCCACTTATATGGAATTTATCATTTTTTTATGGTACTCTTCAAAATTATGTAGCAGTCACATATGAAGTTGTGTTGACAGATGAGGGTTTTTTTTCCAGACAATATTTACTAGGACAATAAATCACGGGTTCTTCCACAATATTTTCTATGGCTCATCAGCATAAAGGGTCCAGAATGGCGTTAAAGGGAATCTGATCTATTTCAGAAGGATCTGAGAGGTCATTTTCACAATATGTTGTTCACATATTTAGGATTGTTGCATTGACTTTGCCATTTCTTTATAGGGTCTACGACAATGAAAACAGTACAGAAGGATGTTTGCTCCCATGCTGATCTCAAATTTATTTGCATGTTACTCACACTAATATTTCACATCACAGGTTTCAAATAAACATGTTGTCAATGGTAAAATAAAATCTAAACCCACATGGCATCTTGTGAAAAAGCACCCCTCTTTTTGAAAACAATAGTTAATTTGCGGTTTATCAATACACAAATGTAAGTGAACACATTACCTCTGACATCACCCTTTGATACCAGCCCCTAGTTGTCATGGGTGGTATACACAAATCCGCCGCGAAATCTACGGGCGCCGCCATATTGGCTATCGCCATTACTGCGTGGCTGTGGACTGTGACTTACCGCTGCCCTCTATTGGATTTTCAGTGAAAGCATCTCTCACGCGAATATCACAGGTGACAGGTAGATAAACAATGGCAAAGGAAAGGGAAGATTGGGTAGATGACGTCAGGCAGTGGCCAAAATTGACTGATGCAGGTAATTTAATGACAAGATAATGTTTTAAGGCGTGTATTAATTGATGACATCCAGTTGTAGAGTTGTAGTAAAATAATTTTTTTTACAGGTATCCAGGATTATTTTATTAATCGCCTGGCATGTGATGAGCTTCAGAACGCAAACTACAGGGCACTGATTGAAGGGCAGAATTACATGAGCTCCGGGTGGATTGGCCAAATACTACACTCCATGGCAGATGACACCATCACATTAAAAGGCGTTGTGAGGTTTTCACAGGCAGTGAACTCGTACCATAATGTGTCAGTAACCATACAGAGAGAAGATGGCAAAGTTCTGGAAGTAGCGTGTGACTGCATGGCCAGCCGAGGAAAGTGTTGTAGTCATACAGCAGGGCTCCTGTACAAAATTAAAGATGCTTCAGCAAGAGGGTTCATAGGCTTGGCCTGCACAGACACAGCATGTGCCTGGAACCGGTCTACTTGTGACAATGTAGTGCCAGAGACAGTGGAAAATATGCAAACCCAACACAGTTGTCCTAGAAAGTGTATGAGTGTCATTTCTACTGCATTTGATACAGATGACAATGTTATTGCACATTTTTCTGCACCCGATATGATTGGATTATCTATGGTTCCTGGAACCATTTTGCATCATGTTTTGACTGCTCAAGCACAGACTGTACACTCAGAAATAGGTCCACCAAAAGAGCACACATTGTGTGCAGAACAGAAATGTACACTTTGCAACACAACATTTCACAATTATGTAAAATGTGGGGAACAGGAGCGACTCAGATTGTTAATTGAAACCAAGGGGCAGAATAGTAAACTGTGGTTGGACCAGAGAAAAATAAGAATAACCAGTAGTGAGGCATCTGAGGTACCAAAAAAAGTAGACCCAACAAACTGGGTAGAAAGAAAGCTTAACACAAACTTTTCTGGAAATGAGGCTACTAGGTACGGTCAACAAGCTGAGCCTTTGGCTAGACAGTGTTTTGAGGAGACAACAGGGCTTACAGTGGAGACTACAGGCCTATTTGTGCATGATCAAGAAAACTGGCTTGGTGCCAGTCTCGATGGAATAATTGACACTGATACTATTCTTGAGATTAAGTGTCCCACATCAAAAAAACTTGAGGCACATGGTGGCAGTCTATTAAAAATGATAGAATCAAACAAATATGATGTTAGAATTGTTGATGGCAAGTACACTCTGAGGGAAACAGCATCTGGGTCAGGATACTACTATCAGGTCCAGGTGGCAATGCACTGTGCAAAAAAAAGAAATTGTAAGTTCATGGTGTGGGCCCCAAATGAACATGTGATCTTAGATGTACCCTACAACAAAGAGTGGACAATGAGCAAAATCTGCCACCTTAAGAGTGTGTACTTTCAGTATCTGCTGCCAGCAGTAGCAACAAGAATTGAACATGGGGTTATGAAAATTTGTGGGCTTAAGTAGTTAGCAATATGATTGAGCATATGACAAAAGGAGTAATACACACATCAAGAGTTAAGTATTTGTTCATTGTTTAAAACATTACATGTTAATTATCCACACTGCATTGCTATGGTAACTTACTACGCATCAAGAGTTTGACATTTCTTCACAATTTAAACATGTACAACCTTCTACATTGTGGTTTGAAACAGTTGGTTGCTTTGTTGAACTTTTTGTTCAAATAAAAAGTAATATTTCGTATACTGTGACCTTCCTTCGCCTCAAAATTAATAACCACATCTCACACACTCCCTCATACTTCAGGTGTTTCCTTTTTTTATTCAGTACTGTTACGGATTAACAGAGGCTGCAAATTACATAGCCCTGCACAAATACTTACAATCTCATCAACACTTTGCAACCTACCAGAGATAACATGACATAAAATCTTAAAACCTTTCAGTCTTCGAATTGCTTGCTCAATGTGAATTCTGACATTTGCTAAGCGACGTGTGGATGTTACCTCGTGTTCAGATAACTCCTTACGTCCACGTGTGAATGCAGGAAGAGCTAGACTTACACCTGGAGGCAAAATATCCTTGATGGTGAATCCACGATCTGCCAAGATCTCATCACCAGGGATCAAGTGATGAACAAAACCACTGTTCTTTGTGATAAAATTATCACTGGCCCTTCCACCAAAAAGTTTTGATACAAACATAACATATCCATTGGGGGCTATACAGTATAGGAGTTTGTATGTGTTATGATGTTTGTAATTGCTGTAAGTTTGTGATCTTTTTCTTAAGTTCTTTGGCCTTTGTACAAAGACCTCAGTGCAGTCAATGATGCATGTGGCTTTAGGATAATTTTTGTTAAATGTCTTAGGCCTGATTCTGTTCAGCGTATCCCTGGGCAACCAAACAATCACCTTTTCCCTCATAAACCTTGCAAGGATTGGTCTCCAAAATGTAAATATTTCAGATGCAGTGGTTCTACTCACTCCAAATCGTTTACCCAAGTCAGTGAACAATAAACCCAAACGGAGTCTCATTAATACAAGCAAAAATTGTTCATGGACAGCCAATTTGGTATTAAGTGGTTGTGAGCAAAAAGTCAGAACGGCTCGCAAAAGTAGCCAGAAACTGTCAGCACATAAACCTGTATGAAATATAAAGTCTTTGTTATTTAAATTTTTTGCTGACACTGATGGCGTTGGATCAGTCTGAGTGCCACAGTCCTTCATCGGCTTGTTACCGCAGCTGAAACTGTAGTTGTGGTCCATGTGATCTGGCCACTGGATTCCAACATCACGTGTTTGCAGAGGCAAATTTTCCAAATTTCCAACATCCACATCTGTTTCCATTGGTTCAATAGCTGAGTTCAGGTGTAGTGGCTGAAGACATCTTTTTTTGGGTGGAGGTCTAGCTGGAGTTACCTAAAGAAAAGAAAAAGAGCTGTGCATTAGTAAAACATGAGAATGAAGCATATTTAAACTAACAATGTGATGCAATAACATGGCTCTGCCAAGAGACCTACTTACACGACAATCATAGCCCATGAACAACACAGGATATGGATTTTCTCTTGTGGGTTGTCCGTCAGGAAAATGTATCCCACACACCTTAGAGTGAAACATAAATATACATACATTGGTTGTTGTAAATACTTCTGAAATACTTTGCACATGCACAATTCCATTTTACCATCCTATTTATTAATCCTAATTTAGTCTCCTGTTGTAATTGAAGAACTTTGTGGATTTTTTGTTTTTTTTGCAAGAATGAAGATTTGTCTATTTAACATACTAGTTTAATTATTTAATAACACCAATCACAGAATAATCAAAAAAACAATTGGTTGAGTACATTTACCTATCATCTAGCAGATGTTTTTTTTACTAAAAGAAAAGCAACAAGGACAAACAGTTAAGCCAATGCACAGAAATAAACTACAGTAACTTAATTACAGACCATACAAAGCAGTAAAAACAGAGCTTCAGTCTTGTAAAATCATATTTTCACTTGAAAACACTATGACATGAAAGCTTTAGCTGTGTTTTCGCCTGTGGCTAATAATGTTAGCATCTTAGCTAGCGCTGTTATGTCGTATGTTTACACCCTCTGCGTGCAACATGTGGCATTAACAGATAGAACAATCAAAGCCAAACGTACCACAGTATTCTTGTTTGCTGTGAAGCCATCTCGGTTTATGTATTTCATCCACTTTTGACGCACATCTTGGTCCTCCGCTCGACCAGGAAATCTGTGGAATCCATAAGGCCGTAAACACGGGCAGTCTAGGTGCAGGAAAGGTTTGTGAATTTCACAAACCGTCTTATTCCAGGCCTGTATTTTTGCACTGCTGTTAAAGCAGCCGAAAACACAACATGTTCTTCCCGGCATCGTTGAAAAGAAAAAAAAATGGACAAACTTTTCGCATCCAAGCTTGCTTGTAAACTTACAGCAACGTCTGCAACAGCCAATGCGGGAACAACAACAAGCTACTTACTTAGCAGCAGAGCACCGCAGTAATGGGGGCGCTACTTTACTTCCGGGTTTCGCCGAATTTGTGTATACAATAAGAAAAAAAAAGCAAAGTTCTAAAATCAGATTGTAAATACTTTTTTTGTGTACAACTGAACTTGACATGAGATTGTTTGGAGAATTGCTTCCTCTTCCTTCAGCGACCTGTCTCTTTTTTTAGAAGCACAAAAGTCTTCAAAGATAAAAATTGGAGCTTCTTTTGTTAGAAGGATCAAGTTCAAGGATGTGGCACTAACATTGAGAATGACCACTTTAGCTCAAACTTTACAGAGGAGATATTAGCTTTATAGTCAGTTATAGTGGGGTTGAAGAAACCCAACATAACCTTAAAACTCTTAAATACCGGTTTCAACAGTATTTGTTTCATTAGTGAAAGATAATTCTAAAAAGTAAAAAGGAAAACTGATCATTTGTACATGTAGGTTAATCAACTAAGAGACATTGTGTTGTCCTTTTTTTATTTATTTTTTTATTAAACTTAAGGTCCAATCCTATTCTTGTGGCTGTTTAAGAAAAAAAATGAATTAAAATCAAGATTCATATCCTCATTAACAAAACCTTTTTAAAGTGAGGACAACTCGTCCTTGGAGCAGGGATGTCAAATATGACATTTTTTCTCCTGATACCTGAGAAAAACAAAATTGTCCCAGACAGCACTGATCTCCCTTTAAAACTGTAAGCACAGCACATAGGCTGCTAGAGGGGCCCATTGGGAACAACGTTATGTCAAGTCTCCTTTCGATTGGAGTTGTCAGTGAGAACGAGCGATGTAAAATGCCAGTGTCAAAAAAGCACTGTGTTTAGCTTGTCTGTGCTGACAAGTTTGGAAATGGAGCATGCTACCTGCCCAGCATAAAATAATGGCTGCCCTGCAGTGCAGCTAGAGTCACATCTGCAGGCTGACGATAAACATGCAGGCAGACGGTAAACAAGTTTTCACCCTGTCAATCTTCCTCATGAAGTATTTTTTCTCCCTTTCATTGATGCTATAAATACCAATACAGTTTTTTTGTCTTTTTTGAGTGTCTTTGAAGAATTTAGTTATACATTTCCCATTATTTGTCTTGTGATCTGATGAAGTGAAAAATTGTGTTTTCAGAATCTACAATCTACACAATCTACACAAATCTACAAAGGAATAAAACATATGCATTTCTTGTTCTATTTGAATTTAAATGAGCACCACACTAAATAAATAGATACATGCATAAATAAATAAACAGAAAAAAAAACCCAAATACATAGCTATAACTTTATTTTCCCAATTGGAAAGGTTTATTTGGGGAAGGCAAATATTGGCAACAAAATGGCAATATTAGCACAAATTGTTTTACAGTTTACAAGCAGACTGTTAAAGTTCAATCTGTCAATCATAGGCTTTTCCACTGAGCTTTTATTTAAAAGGCTGTGAAGCTTTAAGTCAGACTCATAAAATGTTCTTTCTTATATCCTCTTATTGAATCTTTTTGAAAATGCTGAACCTTGACTGTCAAATCCATCTTCACATATAGATCAAAGTTAAAAACGGGTTACTTTAAAAGGTAGCCACATTAACAGTGGCCTATTTTCCCATTCCATTTCTTGGCCTTTCTTTGCAAAAAAGTAGGAGGGTTATGAACGGCCATTGTTTAAAATGTTGACTCAGGAAAAACAGGTGGAAATGAAACTGCAAAAATGATCTATAGGCAGTTATTTTTAGGTAATTCGCCTGTTCCTGAGCTGCTGGTGATCCTGCATTTGAGTTAAAGAACAGAAAAGAGCACACTACTGTGTCAAAGTTTCAATGAATAACCCATATGACCTTGTTACACAGCTTATGAAGAATTGCAATTGTGCGCTATAAGTTTACAACTCAGTATCTACAAAATGTGAATAAACTTAGAAATACGTTTAAGCACGCAGACAAAGATAAATTGTTTTTATTAACTGCATAGTTCTCCATATTTTCTGTAAAAAGACAATAATTCATATTTTAGCAGGGAATTTTTCATATAAACACATGACATTGACATTAAAAAAATTAAGCTAAAACTTTTAAAAGATTCCACACAATATGAATATAATTAGTATGAGAACTTGTCCATGAATTCTTTTTGACTCACTGGTTAAATACGATCTCACCTGATAATAAATTACCCCCTTTAAAAGATACAGACGTACCATTTCAGAAATGGTTGAGGTGTTTGAACAAGTGTTGACTGCAAGGACTGCACATCCCAGTTGGTGTGGCGTGTACAAAAACCTGGTTTCAGCACTTTTTTGAACGCGCTTTTAGCATATGGTGTTCACACAAGTCTGTTACTACTCTTTACTAGCACATGTACTCACGGTTGGAAAAGGTTGGAGCGAAATGTTTAAGTGGTGCAAATCTTGCTCCAGACTTTATTTCACAGCTCTATTCCATTATAGGAAAGATTTGGTGTCATTTAATTCTGGTCGGGCACAAACTGCAGTTATTCATTTCTCCTCTATGATCAATTTACAAATGGTTGGGACTTTTGTGTTTTAAAAAGGATGCTACCCAAATGTCACTACCAAATCAGAGTCTCTGATTGGTCTAAGTTCAACTGGTTAAACTAACAGCACATGCTCAATTCCCGCCATTTTGTATGTAAAGCCCCAAAACAGACTTAAAGACTTGCGTTGTGAAAGTTTTGAATGTGGAGGCCCGAAACTAGCATATGCACACACATACATTTTCTTCGAATGCGGTCGCTTGAGCATGCGTCTCCAAACTCAATGTTAACGTAGCATAACAACTATCAAAAACAACAATACCCTAACACTACCCAAGCTAAAGTACAACCACAAGGGGTAGCTGGAACAGCCACCATTGGCTGAATTAAGAGTATACTCTGCACTAGACTGCAGTACACACATTAAATCAGGGGCAATTTAGAATCAGAGAACAACCTTTGATACATGTTTTATTTTAGACTGGGGAGGAAATCTGGAGTGCTTCAGGTTTGCACATGCAAACTCCAGTCAGGTCATCATACCACCTCACAGACCATTATGCACTTTATATAATTTTATTTAGCAATACTTACTGTAAACTTTCTCTTTTTTTTTTTTTTTTAAAGAAAAGCACAAATAGATTTCGTATGTCCAGGAGTTCCATCTAGCAGCTGCTCCAGCAACATTCAAGTGACTAGCTGGTCTCAATGCATTTGCTATCCGCACTTTTGCTTCAGAAGTATAATGGTCCTCCAGTAAAATGCATTTGTGACCCCACATCCATTTGTATTTCTTGACAGTACCTACTGTGATATCTCTAAAAATATAATAAATGTCACCATTCATCATAAAGTCAAGTCTGTTCCGACGTCAGAGGCACGAACATTTATTTCACTTTGGCCTGACGTTCACACATCAGCATCAGATTGTTTAATTGAACATTACAACCCATATGTTTTTGTTCTGTTGCTGAGCCATTGTATGTCATCACAGAACCTGAACTCATGACAATTCTGGGGTAAGACTTATGTCATTTTATTTGTAAGCATAAAACCATTTTTTTTTCAGGCCATGGGATGCTATTTGTACTTTTTTTTACCCACATCAGATAAACTTGAAAAAATGATCATATACAGAGGATTGGCATCGTAACTTTTACTTCCATGGTCTATAGACACCATAGATGTCCATTGGTCTGCACTTTTGGTGTGGATTAAGTGCAGATGTTTTTTTTTTCCTTTTCATTCTGTGTCTTGTGAACTTTTTGCAAATGCCCAAGCATTTGTATCCATTGGCCAGTAAATACACGGGTGGGGATATGCAAATCTGGAAAAATAATCATGGAGGTCTTTTGTGATGCACCTGTAGTGAGGATAATTATTCTCTTGTTTTAATAAAAATGTTCTCAAAAACCACTTAATTTTAGGAGCAGCTGTTCCGCTTGCTATTTTCCAATGTAACAATGTGATTTGATGAAGCCTGGTCTGTAGAGCCGTTGATCGCCACTGTGTCCATATAGTGGTCAATGTCCACCTATGACTAATGGGCGGCCTGTCTTATCAAGCTCAGCAAGCCATGGGCTTTTGTATTTTTCCTCACCAGAACTTCCAGTCAAGCATGAATTTGAATGTTTTTATTGAATGCTGCACTGTTCAGAGCTCAAGACCCCACTCTAACATTTTGGTAAACGCATAAAATACCAATTTTATTATTTTTTTTTTTGTTTCTCTGGCAGCTGCACCATGTCTGCCCAAGTATTAAAAGAGGCTGCATCTCATTTTTGCATTGAGTTTTAATAATGAGTAATGGCTTTTAGTGTGGCTGTGTATTTCTTTGATGCCCAGCTACCATAGTTTGTTACTTCCAAAAAAAAACGAATGATTGGAGTTGGGCCAGATAGAGGTCGGTTAATACACAGAGCATGGGCAAACTTTACAAAATCCATTTGGCAGCAGACCAACACCATCTCTTCGGACAGGTCTGGGTCTTCGTATTTGGTCTGGTTTCTAAGTTTGCATTAGGGCATTGCCACCTGCACACTCCAGACTAATATGAGAAATAAATCCCTGTCTGTTTCATCTGAATCAGGTGGAAACACACAACATTTAGAAACAACTAAAGAAATAGAGCAACATGTGGAATTAGACTGTTTTAATCTAAACCAAGCTTAGGTTTGTTCTGTTCTACTTCTGTTCTTAGTTTAGGTGTTCCCATGGTTGAGCGAGTTACATAAGTTCTACAGTATCCTTTTGGAGGGTCTGTTTTGGGCTTTTCAGTCACTCTGCAGATAGATGAAGCAGAAAGAACAGCACACAGGATTCTAAAAATAAAAAAGGGGCAGTGGATTGAAGCATAACAAGTCATGTCTAAAGCCTCTACATAAAACCTATATTATATTTGTGTTTTGCTTTCTGGTCAGAGGAGATAAAGTGTGCTTTCTGTGTTTGAGGATGAATGAGATAAGTGCAATGTTAAATGAGAGGTGGATGAAGCAGGGAAACTATGCCGAGCATAGGGCTTGATTTTTAAAATGTTGCTGAAATAACCCAGCCAGGCTGAAAGTCTTTGCATGCCACTTTCTTGACCAACATGCTTCCTAAAATAACTGTTTTGCTGTTGTAAGGCTGACGCTGCAATCTGTGCACTGCAGCTCTCTCTGTTGTCATGGTCTCAGACTGAGGAGCCCATGATGCAGAGGGGTTCTGTGGTGATGAACACACACAAAGCTGTCTGATTACAGCAGCATTTTCTCCATTCAATCCTTTGTGTCACTCTGAGACACAATTAGTCTTGACGAGCAAAGAGCCCTCTTGTGTCTGCCTTTTACCTGCCCCCATTTCTGGTCCCCTAATTCAATTTACAAGTATCAAATATGATTGCTATGTTGATCCCAGACAAAAGCAATCAAATTTGTTGTTATTTTGTAATTGAGTCATAAATGGCTGTCCTCCTCCAACATGTTATAAGGATACATGAGATACTGCTGGCATCTCGTCTCCAAACAGCAATGCATTTCAGAGAGAAAAGTCACACAGAGTCAAGTTTTTCATTTGGTCTTGTGGCTGCTTTCATGGCAGGATGATAGATTTGGAGCAAACACCACAAAATGTGTGGCGACATGCAGTGCTAGCTGAATCAATACGGTGCTGTCTGATTTCAAATGTGCAGCTGCATTGTAAATCTCAAACCATTATGAGTTAAAGTATGTATGAATATGGAACTGAGTGCATGTGCTGTACCCCAAGAAAATGGTAAATCTTCTCTGCCAATGCCAAACAGGTTGTTTGATGCCGAGTGGTGGATTGGTCAATGTCCACAGAAACAATACATACTGCAAGTTTAACAGTTTTTTTTTTTTTTTATTTAGCAAACAGGAGCTTTGTTACTGTATGGAAAAAATAGCTGCACTACAGCAGACAAGGAGAGGCTGCAGAAAACTGTTAAGATGGCTCAGAAGCTCATTGGATGCCCTCTCTGTCCCCTCATGGACATTTATGCCTCCCACTGCCTTAGCAGAACAAAAGCCATAATCAAAGATGGTTCATACCCCGATCTGTTTGACCTGTTGTCATCTGGGAGACGCTACAGGTGAATCAGGACTAAAAATAACTGAATCATAAATAGTTTCACTCTATGCTGGCATGATCATGCTGACCTATGAATATGTGACACCTTGAAAGCCATTATCCCGCTTATACCATAGTCACTTACAAATTATTAAATATTGAATTTTTATTACTTTATTCTTGTATTTTTTTTTTAGATTTAGATAACTGTTTTTTTTTTTCTTTTTTGTACATTATCACAGTACATTTTCCCTTTTTGATCTACACCCAGCAGCCAATCAGAATAGAGTATTCACCTGGACCATGGTATACATTTTTTTTTAACTTTAATATATTTCTTTTGACAATAATGGCTTTTATTCTCTTATTTATTTATCTGCTATACACATTTTTCACTTAATTAAAGTAGTCAGTATACTCTGTCCAACACAACCTTCCTGTTTATTAAATGTGATTAGAAACAGTATATCGCTAATTATGGTGACCACTTTCAATCCTATTATGCATGCGTACAATAACAATCATTTTATTCTATTTTTGGTGAGTCAAACAGCTTTTCCCATAATAAGCATTTTACGAGGGCAGGTAGTATTTGGAGAATATAATAAAAAGAACTGATAATCTGAAAAAATTGCAAAAGTTTCACTAATACATCACCTGAGTTATTCTTAGATACTTTTTATACACCTCTTTCAATACCATAAAACAAATACAGCAAAGTGAGTAAACATGCAAACATATTGCAGGATTCAAATAAAATATTTTATGTACCTTCTGCTTTTGTCCTGAGGAATGAGGTCGGTGCTCTTTACCCAAGCACCTTTTTTAATGTTTCACAGAATTCTAGTTCATGTGAAGCTGCTGCTTGTGAATGCATTTTTTTTCTCTCTTTGACAGGGGTCTGTGCTGTTAAAATTCTACAGCTGTTTTCATTTTTCCAGGTCACAGGCTGTGCCCTCACATGAAAAACCCTTTAAGCTCCACAAACCAGTAAGTACATACACAGAAATTCTTCCTCTAACAGTACAAAGCATTTTATCTTCAAGAACAACTGCAATTTTTCTGTTTGCTTTTAACAGGTTATTATAAAAAGGGAAAATGAAACATTTTTTACCCAATGTGGGTAAATAGTTGTTGTAAGTGTAAAATGTGGGCTATTATTTTTTCTTTCTGAAAATTACATTTCAGAAGGTGCATTCTATTTGACCTAAAAGGCAAAATTAGGGCAGGAATCTTTCATTTTCTTGCATAAAAGATCTAAGAAGCCTTTCAAATTATGGTCAATTATGTAAAGTTAATAAACCATTATAATTAGCCTCTAGGAAAGGGAGTATTCCAGTGTTATCAATATTTTAGGGTAATTAGTATGCTTTTGAGGACTTGAATTTCTGCTCCTCCCTTTTGTTCCATTCATTTTACAGTCAGAGACTTTGACAAGTTGCTAATATAGGTCACATTCTCTTTCTCCAGAAAAACACCTTTGAAACTGGAGAAATTGGATTTAATTCCAGAAAGGTACAGACTTTTTCTCCTTTATTTTTTTTAAAACTATTCTAGAAATGCAGAAACGCAGCTAATGAACTGCATTGTGGATTTTTAGGTTTACACGCAGTTATCAGACACACAAGCCTGCTTAAAAGCTCTGACATCAAGCCAAGGTCTTTAGAAAAAAAGGTGGAAAAACATCCTCCATTTGTCGATATGCTACTATGTCAAGCAAGATTTAGAAGACTGCAAAAGGCAATTACTGCGAGGTCATGGAGCTCTGTGCACATAACAAGCTGACACAACCTGATCAGGATTATGATGCCCTCATTTTCATAAATCCTCCATCATCACAGCAGGAAGCAGGGATGACTTATTGTAATCGCAAAGAATTTGTGCCGATTACCATACCTGTCAGGTCAAAATCCCACTCAAAATGCACCAATACTGTGGTTCCTTCTTATTATGTCTTGCATTTTCCACAAACTTTGTTGTGTTGCAGATGATACTGAATGGCTGACAAGATTTTCATTAGTCATTTTGCATGCATAGACTTTATTTCTGTCATGTTTAAGTCTACTCTGTTCACAAACTTTTTAATGTAATTTGAGCTTTAAAAAAAAAATGAATTGGGTTCTTTTTAACCCTATGTTGAAGGCGCTTGTTCCATTTTTCAACTCCTTTATTGAAACTGGTCATTCTATCTCTACAGACAGCAGGGTGACCTCAGGCTTTTAAGGCAGCAATAATTGAATTACTTAAATTTAAATACACTTTGGAGCTAAATTAAACTTCTAATGAGATGCTCCAGTGATCTGTACGTTTTGAATCAGGAGACAAAATCACAGATACACGAGTTAAAAATGAGCTTCCTTTTTATCAATGGTCTCCCTTAGAGATAGACCCAAAAACTAAGACATTTTGTACAAAGAGCTGTAATTCCTGCATCTCGATAGAGGTCATTTGTAGGCTTTTGATATCTAGCAAACAAGTCTGACAGGAGGAGACTCCGGCTCAGATCTAGAAAGATTATATTTATGTTCATTTACAATTTGTGGCCTAGTCCTTCTGAGGTTTTTCAGGGGGAGAAAAGCTAGCGTAAATGTAAGCCAATATCGGGATCAAACATTGCAACTGTGATTTTCTTCTTTCCAATTCTTCTGACTGAGACAGACAGAAAAACTAAGGGCAGGGGAATACTTTATGCGGTACATGCAGAAACTTGCTGTTACTCTTAAAAGCCAAACAGTGCATATTTGTTCATCAGAATCAAGTGGTTAATGCATACCACATGCATTTTCTCTTTGTTGGCTGCATAAAAGATGAAGTTCACGACAAACACTCCAAATTTGAACAGGTCCAAAAAGGGATGTCCAACAGCCAAATGAAGATGGGTTCATTATTTTAATGTAGTAACTGTAGATGATGTCAGATGTGTTGCTGCCAAATGCTAATATTCTACAGCTTCTGAAACAGAATTGTACTAAGATATGGGAATATCATCTTATAATGAGAAAAAGCTAAAGCTGTGTGTTAAAAGTAAATAAGACACGGCAGAAAAATAATCTATTCAAATTTTCTGCCCACTATACTGTGGTAGTTGACTAGTATGCTGCACACTCTGGGGCTGGAAAAAACTAAAATGACAATAAAACTGATTAGTACTTTTACCGTACCACAAAAAAATAATATAACAAGTCGAAACCATTACAGAGATTACAGACAAATTTTGGTCAGTGTTGCAAGTTTCTAAGTTTTCTGGAATTTACTTCTTTTAAAAGTTTACTTGAAGTATACCTGTAAGAATTACTTTCATATGTTTTACCCTTTAACCAAATATTAGGATTCAATTCTTGCTATGAAATGTGAAAGCCTGAAATAATCCTGATTCTCTCATTCTAATGCACAAAAATGTGAACTAAATCTATCAACAATCAAGTAATTCTAATCCTTTTTCCTTTAACTAGTTTTGACATTTCCAGTAACTGGTAAAACGAATAAAAAAACTCATTTTATTGGCATGGAATTTAATACTATTAAATCTGAAACACTCCATGAAGTGTTTTTAGATTAAATCATATTTTCTATGTGCTGTACACATTTATATGATTTTATTTTGAATACTTTATATATATATATATATATATATATATATATATATATATATATATATATATATATATATATATATATATATATATATATATATACGATACATTTGAGTAGTTGAATTCTATAACCAAAACACATTCTATTTTAATGAGTAGATCAAGGACAAACTTTTGGTACCCCGACCATTTTTTTACAGTCATCAAAGTAGGAATTGCCACTGCTGTGCAGAAACAGCACCTGAGGCAATATATTTTGATCATGTACCATAGATTAAAAAAGTCTGGGTTCAAGGACAGTTTTTCCAGCAATGACCTAAGAAACGTTTTGTGTAGTCAGTGTGTGTCCAGAATCCAAGAAAGTTTTACTTTTAGCTGAACTTGCAGATTGTATATTATAAATGAAGTACCAAAAAAATAATAAAAAATTCTGGGGATAAATCAGTCATATTGTGAAAAGAACAATGATAATGCATACATGTTCTACAGATGGTGTACCTCGCTGCTGCCATGTTTTTAGTCTCTTAAATAAGCTTTCTGTACTTGGATATTTAGTAGTTTAAAATAATACAAAATGTACAAGATTGCCATGGGAACCTTCTGTCACTTTTTGTGTAAACCACCATGGACTAAAAGGTCTGTTGACTTTTTAGTATAAACATGTATTCATTAAAACGTGTATGCAAATAACCCTTTTTTTGTTGCTGAAGGTTCTCATATCTAGGTGACATTGTTTGATCATGGCATCAGAATTTAAAGTCTTGTATCTTTGAATTCTTTCACCACCTCCTATTAAATAGGAGCAAACAGATTTACATCTTAATTGCAAAAAAAGTCATAAAAAAGCATTGCCTTCTATTCACACTCATTTTCCTGCATTCTTTAAGCTTTTATATATATGTATATATATATATATATATATATATATATATATATATATATATATATATATATATATATATATATATATATATATATATATATATATACATATATTAAACAATAATAATATATTAAACAATAATAATCACTATAAATAATCACTTCAAATGAAAGACTATGATGACTTAATTTATATATAAGCACGACCAACACACATGCCTTTATAAATCTGCTGATGAAACTGTTTACATTAGAAAGTGCAACATGAGGTTACCACTGAGTGTCTACTTGGTTAAGAAATAGACTAACTTAGCAAGTCTGCTGCAGTACAAAGAGAGGTGAGATAAAAAGAAGCCAAGGAAAATCTGTTTGTGAAGCTTAAGCCTTTGGAAGTAGCGTCCTTAAATGTTCTCTCGTGTCGCTCGCTGTTTGACTGAGGCAGACAGCAGAGAAAGCAGCTTACAGCTATTGTGCCCTCTTAGCTGCAAAAGGTTGTTAGAGAGACTCACAACAAGGAAGTAGGGGATGATGGCACACCACTCGGATCCCTTCTGCTGAGTAAGCCGTAAGTGTACTTAAGTGTTCACATAAAGGCACAAATAAAAACATCTTGACAGAATTTGCCTCAAAAGCACATTTAAAACAAATATTTTTAATTTTATTAAGTTTCTGCTTCAATTGAATGCTTCAAGTTAAAAGCTTTGGGGGAAAAAAGGAGTTTGATATCAACTGTGTGCCAAAAAGTGTCATCAGCAAATAGTTTTTAAAGCTGGGATACTGTAAAATATTATGGTTGTAGCAAGTAAGGCAAAAGCACTAAAAGTTTACCAGAGAAACAAAATGAGTGACTCACAGCTCTGTGTGATACAAGCTTCATAAAGAACACCTTGGAGTGATAACTCCAACTGTGTGTGGCACCCACATGGTAGACAGGACTCCAACTTGGTTTTGGCAACTTTATTTGCCTCATGATTTATTTTTATGGATAAACTTGTGAGGAAAACAGAGCATTAAATGTCAACACAATATATATGTATGCACACAGTGGATGACATAGCTCAAAGACAATGTGAAAATAGACTAAAGAATGAACTTAAAAATTTACCCCAATAGTTTTGCAGACAGTAAGAGTTCATTCTTTCCTGAATGATGTCTAAGAAAATGTTATCACAAATTAAATATTACCAGGCTGCCACATGTTCATCATATATTCATTTACAGATAAACCTAGATGCCAAAATAGCTGCCATGTTGTCAGCTCTTTATATCTAAAGCAAAAGTAGATGCCATGAATTAGATGAAAGCATTATCTTAGAAGGGTCAAGAACACAGTGAACTGTAATTGTCAGTTAAAGGAATTAGTGGTATGGATTAAGTTAAAGTCCCATTAGTTGTTGCACACCTGAGTGTGGAAAATCTGTTCTCCACATCTGGGGGGTATTCCAGAAAGCAGGTTATGCTAGCTCCCATGGTAAGTTTGAGGCTAAGGAAGTTGATAATCTCAGTTTTCGGTTCCAGAAATGGAGGTATGTTTCAGGGTATGTCAAGTTGCCATAGCAACTCATGCTCTGAACATAACCTGGTCTGGAGGAGGTTTAGTTGAAGGTTAGTTTGTTTTCAGAGAGGTGAAGCAGCATGGCGTGTCCATTTGAAGATGATTTAGTGGATGAAGAAGCTCAGATAATACTTTTTCCACCATGAGAGGGTGATAAGACCACATATGGATGTTGGAAAAATAAACTTTTTTACATTGTTGATCTAACTTAAATATTTGCTTTAATTTTTTTGTTAAGTCAGCTAAAAAATAACACGTAGACTTCAGATAGTTATTTTACTTTCATTCAAATTAATTCAATTAAGTAGGTGCAACTTTGGTGCTGCTGTTAGATCGGCACCACAAGGTGTTGTGGGATACCATTCCTTTTGCCTGTCTGAACGGATTGGCGTTTAAGTGTAGGTTTTTGACCAAATGTGTTTAGTTGTGTAGCTGTTTTACTGTGTTTTACCAAGTTATTTTCCATGAGTGAGAGGGAAGGAGAGAATGATGAGTTTATTTCGCACCCCTACCATGTTGTGCTATAATGACATCATTGGACAATTCTTAAATGAAAATAAACCCTGAAGGCATATTGTTTCATTCTTTTAAATGTTATAAAAATGAGTATATCTGCTGGCTCAAACTTTGACATATGAGAGTTCAAGAATTATAATTATTTAAGATGGAAAAAGAACAATTGAATTGGAGTAATATCACATTTAGTTAGATAAATACGTAAATTTGAGTTGTATAAACACTAATTAAGTTTTATAGACGTACGAAATTAGGTTAAATAAATTTAACTCGATTACTTGTTACCAATAGAAGTAATTCATTTAAGTTGGCAAAATTGGATAAGTTATATATATACATGCGTCACATTGAAAATGGAAATAAGATCAGAAACTCGTGTGTTTACTTTGTTCTTCTACTACAAGCAGAAACTCTTTCTTTTGCTGATGCAGCCGTGTTACTTTTTTGATGGACGTATAATCTTCATATGCCGTCATTAAAATCTCAGACTCCGTCTCACTGAAGTGTAGCGTCTCTTTTTTTCACCACGCGTTTCCATGGTGACTCCGGAAATCGGCGATCCATTGAGAATGTCTTTATGTACCTGCCGTGCACGTGCATTAGGATTACCAAGTCGAGCGTAATTACGCCAACTTATATCCGGTCTTTTGGAACCGACATACCCAGAGTAAGCAAGTTCAGGCGGATTTCAACCAGAGTTCAGGGTTAAAGTCAGGGTAGTTTAAACATGCTTCCTGGAATACCCCCCTGACCAATCCCTTGAGGGAGCAGCGGAGCTGCAGTCACAGCTGAGCTGTTTTTTTTAGCACATGCTACTCCATGCAATTCAAGACTGAAGCTACACAAACTGTGTGAAAAAATAATCCCACAATTCCAATAGCTGCTCACTCAGAGGGCAACAAACATGCTCTGACCAGGAAAACAAAAGTAGCATGGGTGTTATGATCGGGAAGGTATGGAGTGGGCTGTAAAAAGCCCATCCTTTAAACTTCCAAGCAAAAACAGTGTGCAAAACAAACATTCAAAGTCAGGACAAACATGGATTTGTTTACAGAAAAGTTTCATTTACAAGTGATGCAGTAAAAGATCCTAAATGCAGCACCATGTGAGTGAAAGATCTGCCAGCTTTTTAATAATGCCCCAGCAGATCATCCTGTCTGGAACAGCTGACCTTCATCAGCAGACTCCAATCAGGAGGTTTGCAGGAGGGAAAGCTCCTGCAGAGAAAGAAAACTGAGGCACACACAAAAATAAACTAGATGAAACAGACTATGCAAGGAAATAAACCCTAGTCACGATCAAACCTGCCAGTTTGGATGCACCTCTAAGTACATAAATTGAGAAAACTTGAAAAACAAAAACTAATTTTCACAAAAATAGAAAGCAATAGAAAGCTTGATAAAAATCCTGAAAAACAATAGCTTTTAATTCCACCCTATTTTAATCTCAGAGTTCAATGCATACTGTTTTAAAGTAATTCAAAAACCAAAAAAGCCAAAAACAGAAAAACGATTGTGGAATTGACTGGTCAGAGTTCAGTCAACTGTTTTAAAAGTGCTTTCTTGTAGGATAATCATTAATGAAAATGTGGATTTTAAACTCTACATTGAAGCTTCGGATCAGAGGTTTCTGGACTGAACCATTTTGCTTTTTTGTTTCTTTTCAGCACCATCATTTTGAGGCCCATTAAAACCTCCCCTGTCTCTTGTCATACAGTAAAGCTGCCTCCTCTTTAACATGACTTAACCTCAGAGTGGTGGTTATGCAAAAGGCAGCTGCTGCTCTGGACTCAAGACAACAGCATCAAGACAACAACATCAGGATGGATACATCTTCATTTTCAGCGAAGGAAAAAAAAAGAATAACCATGGCAACACTGGTAATTTAATATAAAAAATATTTTTACTCTCTAAGTAGCACCTGAGCACCCACACTTTAGTTTGACTGCTTTTAGAGCAAGGCTGAAACAGATTTTTTAGATAGTTTATTTGTTTTTGTCATATTTGGGACCCAAAAGCAGCAGACGGGGCTCGTGGCATTTTAAAATTCATGAACAATAGTGTATTACAACAAAAAGCACAGGTCAAAGATTTACATGGAAATACATGAAACTAATGGTAGCAACATAAGAAATAACAAAAGATGACGCAACAAAACTGACAATTTCCTTTCTTTGAGTCAAGGTCAGTACAGAACTCTTTTTAGAGTATGAAAACAAATACATGCACATTTGTTGGTTGATTCAAGGCATTGTACTATACAATTCCTATTCTAATCTCTATCGTGTCAGTTTTTGATTCAGTTGAAAAAAATTAGATAATTAAAACAATTATTTGTGCACAAACTAAAATTATAACAGCACAGCCAACATAAAGTTTGGGAGGTCCTCTTCTAAACATCTAGCATAACCAAACAGTTATGAAGTCAGGTTAAAATGCTGAGTGTACATCTCCAGTTTACCATATGCAAAAATGAGAATGATTAGCCAAGTAGCCAAGTTCTAGATATGGTTTTTGAACAATCTGAGAACAAAAGCAAAAAAATAATGGGTTCCAGAGACCATTAGTAGACTCAGTCATACAGCTGCACACTTGAGTAACAAGGTCTTTCCACATGGGAATTATCTTTGTTAAGATTTTTTCTTATTTATGGCTGAATATTTGGCTTTTCTGTTTCGCCTTTTGCATGAAGCAATTATACATGTTCACCTCTAAAACTACAGATTATTATCAAATTGAAAGAAAGGATGGAACAAATTATAAATGTCACTTTCCAATGTCCATCAGCAGTGGTATGGCAACAGCACAACATTTAGCTTTGATCTGTAGGACTTGAACAATTTTTTTCCGTTTTTTTTCTTTAATATTTCTTTAATTAAGGTATGTGAAAGAAGGCTGAAAAGCCCACACCAAAACTTAAAACAAGCATAACTTGAATCCAAGAAAAAATAGCTTAAGGCAAACAAAGAAAACCAAACAAGTTTGTTTGTTTGTTTGTTCACTCAAAGAGAAGCTTGCAAATCCATTCTAAAGAAGCTTTCTCTGGTTCCTAAAAAGCAAGTTCTCCCACAGCTCATCTTCTTTGGCAGACTATAACTGCATAGCAATGCAGCTTTAAGTTTTGCTGTGTGGAATTTGATGTGTGGAAAAGATTTTGCTTCAAATATATATAAACATTGCAAATCAAGCTGCTCATTTCCTGTGAGTCAAATCAATGGTTATCACAAGTGAGCTGCTTTGTTCGTATTAAAAAGAAAATGATGACTCACTTTCCATTTTACTTCAGGTGAGGCTTAATTGTGTTATATAAAGACAAAAAAGTTGGACTTTTTTTCCAGGATACATTGACTTTAAATTGACATAAAAAAACCAGAAACAGATGTCAATGATTAAAACTGAAACCTGGTGCGATTGTGAGAAAAGAAGAAACAAGAACAAAACACGTCTGAACACAAAACATGACATGAACAATTATTGGGGGAGGAGGGCACAAAAACTTGGGAAAAACGTACGCATAAAAGCATCGATTCTGACGGCACTTATTTCTTGAAAAGCACTTTCTGGGCTCTTCAAGGACATTTTCACATCTATTTTTATCGTTTTAATCTTGAATACTCCACTGTGTGTCTCAACAGCAAGTTGAGAGTCTAATTCTACCAGTGGTCACTCTTAGTTTCAGGAACGATATCCAGCATCACATTTACTGCAGCATTTCCCTGAAATACTTTGATGTGAGGACACCCAACAAATGGGAAGCAGCTGAAAAATGCTTACAAACTTGACCATCACTTCTTCATCCACAACCCATATATACATCTAGTTTGACACCTTTCGAGTCATTTTTCGGGAAGACTTTCTGTTTGGTTTCTATGTGGATTTTACATTTTGTAAATTCTCATTACCTTCAACTTCATTTTAAGTTTAATCACTAACATATCATGTCAAGTCAAATTTGTTGTTATGCTACGTTCACACCAAGCATGTGACGCACGTTAGAATGCACTAAAAGCTTGTTCTTGATGGCATGTTTAGCATATGGTGTTCACAATAGATTGTTACTACCCAATAGCGCATGTCCACCACCTATAGTTGGAAGAATCTTGGTGCAAATTGTCGAAGCAGTGCAAATCTTGTGAATTTTGTTTCTGGGTTTTTCTTTCACAGTTCTGTTTTGACGTCATAGTTCAGGCCGGTCACAGATTAATTTCTCCTTCATGATCACTTTTCAAATGGTTGGTACTTCCGTAAATTAAAGGACATGCCATCCATATGTGATTGGTGAAAGTTAATTCTGGTTTAACTTTTAACACGCTTCTAATGGTAGTGCGTTTTGTACTTAGAGCCTGAAAACTGTCTTTAAAATATGGGCATGACTGAGAGAGTTTTGTACCCTGAAAGCCTGAAATCCACGTGTTTTACTCGTTGCCAAGGGCGGTGTGAACGTAGCTTTAGATGTTACTTCAGTCATTGGACAAATACGTTCAGATTTTTTTTAGACAACAGCCCTTTCGTAAGAGTTATGCTTCCTATCAAACATTGAGGTAACAAAAGCTTTTTAGTTATGCAAAGGCATTTTTATGAATTACAAAATGAAATTTATTTTTACACTTCTGTTAACAGGCTGGTCATTGCAGGGTACAATAAAATAAATGACATTTTCTATTTATTCTAGTATAAATGTCTCTGGTTACTGACTGAAGTGCAGTGGTAAAATTAGTAATTGAAGCTTTTTTTCATCCCACTAAACATGAACCTCCTTTTCCAATTCCTTGCTTTACAGATAATGTCAGGGTAAAGAATGCACCCTGTCTTCAATGAATAAACTGGTCTGTGGTTCATAATCTGTAACGCTGCAGACTGATGACAGGAATAACACAGACAATATCCCACTGACAGTGCTGTATTGACGGTTTAGGTTTTCAAATTAACATTAAATCAAGCATGCAGGACTCCATACATATAACCTACAGGTATAGGAAGCATCTATCGTCCAGCAGCCTACTCATTAATTTCTCTCTTACTGGGAGTGGCTCATTCAGCCTCACTGGTGCTGTGGAGATGTGCTTAGTATGCAAGTGCTTCTTTGAATGTGAAGCAGCATGCATGCATGCATGCATGAAACATAGCAGCATTTCCTTCATAGTGGTGGTTCGTTTTCCAAGTTTTAAATCAGAGAGAGAGCGAGAGATCAAAATTTTTGATTGAAATATGAAGGGCAAAACAGGTTTTGTTTTCAAGACAGTATTTTTTTGTTGTGCACTTTCCTTGTGAAGAGTTTTAAGGATTTAAATCAGTTTTGGTGCATTTCTGTCAACATTATCTTTATTGTCATTATTAAAAACAAGGGAACTTTACGTTTGCTTTGCATTCACATCACAACTTGGGTTTACAGAATTTTGCGAAAGCAATTATGCTTTAATTAAATATCAGCACTCTCCCAACATTATCCAGATGTTAGAGACCATTCAGATACGCTGTCATATGCAGCCCAGCCCCTGGCAGCTGTGTTTAAACAGCATATGCTCCTTGGTGTTTGGTTTTAGGGAAATCCAGGGAGTATTTTTTCACTTTCACAGGGTGCACGTAAAACTGTGTTTAAATACTGGAAGGCGGGAAGAAAAGTCTCAGAAGGTGCAAAGTATTCAGGTAATTTATATTCATTGCAGAGTGCAAGGCGGAGTGCATTATTAAACACAGAGCTCTCCCTGAGCTTGGTGAATCAGCACTGTGCTTGTCTTTATCAGATAAAATGACAGACTAATATTGATGGGCCTTGTCCTTGTTCACGCTGACACTGTACTTTGTACACAGGTGTGAGCACACAGCAGTCCCCGGGGCTTTTCCTTGGCTTTGCAGGGCATTCAGAGTAAAAGCCAACTGCTCCAAGAGGATAATCCTCTGAAATTAGCAGCAGAATTGGTAATGAGGATCTGAGCAAGAATTGCAGCTACTGTGTTGTAAGTAGTGAAAGGCAAACCCATTGTTTTGAGGAGACAACTAAATACTTCTCTATTGTTAAGATGCTGAAACATTCCAAGAGCCTTTGATGAGTTGATACTTTTATTTTGGTGATTTGGGGGAATATGTTAGAAAGCACTAATGCACTGCAGCAGTCGTTATTTATTTTTTTATAGATTCTTTTAAAAATTATTTTGCTTTGCTGTTGTATAAAGTGCAAATATGCCAGTTTCAGAAGCACTGAAAGTAGTTTACAGCTCATAATGTTGGCTCTGGGTCTGCATCAGATTCATTAGGTGTTCTCTGGTGTGGTTATTGCTGAAAAGGTTTTCAACAGCCACAGGAAAAGGTACACTAATGAGAGATACCATGACAGTACAGAAAATCTCACACAGTTTAGTTATAAAACCCAAACATGTCACATTTTTCATTTGATCATCAAAACATGTATTGGTTTTAATGCCAACCGTAGCTATAGTTTGTTTCTTTTTTGTATATGCACAACTGAAACACTCAACACTAAAATCAAAAAGCTATAGTGGTTATGTGTGGCACAAAATCCAATATGTCTTCCAATAAGAGTCGGTAAAAAGCCATTAGACTTGCTGTGCTTCTTCTATCAAAAACCCTAATAGCCTTTTGTTTGAGACAGGTGGTCCACAAATTGTTCCTCTAAATGATTAATGAGTGAAGATTTATAAAAAAAAAAAAAAAAAAAGAGCAGGTGAATTGCGTGAGCTACATGTGTGGGGGATGTGTATGTGATCAAACAGGGTGTTAGTTGAAAGACAAGTGGGTGTAGCAGTCAGAAGTGTTAGTTTGACATCAAATTTATTCCTAATCATCTATTTTTAAAAAGGTGTCTTTTACCCACGGGTTGCATCATTATCTGAACATGGATTGCCATGACAGTTTGACATCAAATGTATTTCTGTAATGTATTAATGCATTACCCCCCCCCCCCCCCCAATCTTTGCCATTTTGTTGCATTTAGAAGAAAATGAATGTAGTTTTTCTATTTAGAATGTGGGGTTTTACACTTCATGGAGACAAGCATCTAGTATGAAGAATATCGATGCATGATCAAAATCTTAAGGGAAAAAACATGAACAAAAGAATAAACTTCCTGGTTTAGTTCAAGTCTTTAGAGTAATAGACATACCCTAAACTCTTAAATTGTGATTGCACAGCTTGATTAGTTTTTTGTTTTGTTTTTTCTCTGAAGAGCAGCATCAGCAGATAAATCAATGTCTCGATTTTCACAGCTCTTCTGTTTGTCAAACCTCTTGCGATACTGCAAAAACAGGTTTGGCAGAATTGTAGGTTAAAGGGGTTATTTGTTAAAATAATGACTTCATAATAAAACAGCCATTAGAAAATTAACCAACAAAGGGCAACTCTCATGTTGTAATCTATATATTGTATATTGCACTGTGTGTTACTTAGAGTTCCCCCACGCATTTCAATATTTGCGGTTTCACATATTTGCAGATTTTTTTCTCGGTCACATGACTCCTCTGGTTCATTACAAAAACTCAGCTCAAGACGCTTGTATGAGACGTTTTCGTCTCGAAGGAGGTGCTGCTGGGGAGGAGGGGAGCGGAGATGAAGAGCATGCAACCCGTCGGCTTCCTTGCCGACTGCTAAGGAATATTCACAGCTTTTTCCTGAATCCCTAAAACCAAGAGAAATCCCTAAAACGGAGAATTGGCATCAACTGATTCCTTAGCGGCCGGAAAATATCCTAATACGGTGAGAAAGATAATCATGGAGAATAATTATTATGGAGCTGTTGTTTGAAATGAATGACACCGGCCTCTTCTGGAAGATGATCTCTTGCATTTCACTCATGAAGGAGGAAGGACGGGGTCCTGGTTTTATGGCAGAGAGAGACAGTGACACCTCTAATATGTGTAATAAAGGACGCTACAGTACATTCTGCTGCTGTGAATAAAAAATAAAAAACTATGTTGAGCAATATTCCTATGTTCTTTAATAAATGTTTTACAAAGCTTTAGAAATATTTCTGAAGGGTTTTTGATGAAGGATGAAGGATCGGTGACGGACATTCTTCGGTTGCGGGGATGGGGGGTGGGTTCTCTGTATTCAGTGTATTTGCGTGTGTCTCTGGTCCATGACCCCCAATGAATTAAGGAGGAACACTGTTTATAAAAAGTGCTGTATAAATAAAGATTGATTTGATATACTCAGAGGGTGTATAAGAAATACCAGACATGGGTTTTTTTTATTAAAAAAAACTAAAATGGGACAAGTTTGGTTTAAAGGACATATATTATGCTATTCTTAAGTATTTTATAGTAAACAATATCCATGTATATGAAAATATATTACCTTTGGCACTCAAAAGAATAATTTCTAATTAAATATTAGTTATTTTCCAGAGCTCTTTTCCAACCCGGAAGTAAGATGACTCCATGTGGGTGTCACCCATTTCATGACATCAACCTCAAACCGGCCTCGACAGCATCGACTTTTCGTCCACAAAACAATCAACATTCAAACTTTTAAAAAGATGGATGTGGACATCGTGCATATAAAAAGAAAGCATTTCTACCGGTCACCGCTAGCTCCACAGAGAAAGTGGGTGTGCTTTTCAGCCTGGGGGCGGTGGACTCTTCCTGGAAGGGGCTGTTCTCACTGGTCTACGTCAGCTCGTGAGAACCCGCTTGCTTAGTGGGTTGAGAGGGGCTGGTGCTCAGAGCACAGGTTTTTAGAGGAATACTCAGAAAGGAGTGAACGATCAAAAGGTATTTTAGAGGTTTCATCTGGATCCTGTAGTTTAACAGATTATTTTGTTGTAAAACGTATGGCTAATAATAAAATGTGATGTTATACTTTAGACTTTGGAGCTTAAAATCATGACTACTAGCCTCGAGTACCATACTGGACAATTTTTTAGCGATTTAATATTTGTACCCCTTCCCAGCCTAATCGTAGTAGGCTTTCACACTTTGTTCCACTATGGTGTGAAGGCAAACAGAGTATTTTAAAAAAATAAAGGTAAACAAAAAAGGGGTGAATTTGGAGTAATAAAAAACATGCCATTGAATAGAATCTGAAGAGGCACAAATCAAGACAAAGTCAGAAGAGATTGTGTTTCTAAAAGTAATGGACGAAAAAGGTGAAAAGAATTTATCACTAAAAGAGATTCAGTATGACAAGTGTGACCTGCTGGGTTTTTTCATTTTGTCAGACAAACAGAAGCATGTATTTACCTTCTTTTCTCCTCTGTGCCTGTTTTTCTTCCTGGTCATGCAGTCACTAGCTGTTGTGAAATCTCCAAGAAGGTCCATTTTCCAGAATGAAGTGAGAAAGCAAACCAGACCAAACGAAAGTGACATTTTAGGAAAATAATTTGGAGGTGCAGTACTAAAAATACAACCTGGATTTTAATTTTAATATCTGTAAAGATCTAATTTTTTGGGTTACCATTTTAAAAACTTCTTTTAAACTCTGTTAGGTCCCTCTTCAGGGAGGAGGGAGAAAATGTGTAACATAAAGAAAATTACAATAACCGGGCGGGGCTAAAGTTGGCCACACAGCCATTTATTCGCTGACACATTAAAAAAAATCAAAGGCCACTAAAGGAAAATAACTAACAAGACACCAAAGGTGGAATAAATGATGGTTTAACTTAAATTCTGAGGCTTTGTAGCTATACAACTTTGACAGAAAGGCAAAACTCAAAATTACTCCAAATGCAAACAAAAGACCACAAGGTAAATGTAACAAGAGGACAAAATCTGAATCAAACTAAGGGGGAAACTGGAAGGCTTTCTCAAGCTAAGGACAGGCACACAGCAGGGGCAGGCTGGAAAACAAATTCCCACTCAGGAATGCAGCCGCCACTGGTGCAGAGGATCCAGGAGCTTTTAAAGCTTCCCTCCAAGCCAGGCAATTGGAAGCAGCCTCAATCAGCTCTGCAGGGGGGCGGAGTCAGCAGCTGTGCTGGAGCTGATTTCTGCCGCAGGTGCTGAAACTCAAACACATACACACACCACAAACCAAGCAGACACGACCAGGGGTCGTAACAAGTCCCGCATTATTTATCTTTTGATCTATTTTAAAAGCGTTCCCAGTGGTCTTTTAACTATGGGTAAGCCGTTTATTAGCCAAAAATCAAAAACTTGTGTAGTTAGGACATAGTTTCTGCAGACAGGCAGGAGTTCATCAGAATTCTTCTTTAGAGCTGTGGGCGGGACTGTTGGCACAGAGTACCCCTCCCCTGACTTCCCATCATCCCCTTGTATATGTGGCATAGTGCTAGCTAAAAGCCCCTAACACCCCCAATCTAACAGTACTGGTGCAACAAAAATAGTGAGCAACATTGGAACTATCCAGTCATACAGTTCTGAGCTCATTCGAAGAAAACAAAGATGTACATTGATCTATTTGTCAAACGAAAAATGTCAAAAGAACATGTTAAGAACAAAGTAAACAGGATTTTTTACTTGGAGTGGGTCTTTAACTTTAGATCATTGTATTTGTCAGATTTACTTTCACAATAAGAGCAAAACTTTCTAAATTTTTTGTCGTGTTGCTCATTGAAATGGAACTGTAAAAAAAAAGTTTATCATTTTGTATTTTTCAAGTTTAAAATGTTTCTTAAATGAAACATTTGAGATCTTTTTGTTAAACAACTCCACCTTTTTTTCTTCTTCTGAAATGGAACTAGTGAGAAGATGTATACCCCTAAAAGGTTTAAAGTCAAAGTAATTTTGTTTTACCAGCATGTTTCTTTTTAAACACAAGTAGCATGTGAAAGAAAAATCTATTTATTTACAATATAACAAAAGTGACATATCCACAAATTGCTGGGAACACCGATTAAAACAATCTTTCATATAAAGATGTCAGTCTTTACTCCCAAAATTATGTTTTGTCTGTGTTTGTTTGTATGTTTTTCTTTTCTTGGTTGAGACAGACTCAAATAAGCATCAAAAGAAGTGTTTATTCTTCTTTCTCCATAATTTGATATCTAATGTTGCCTTTTTTAAAGAAAAAAATTATTGAAGAAAACATGAAAAGTAACATTTCAGACCTTGAGAGAAAATCTTTCTACTGCGGTAATATGACAGCTGGTTGGAAGACTACCATCCTAAACATGCTATAGGTAAATGATTAAAATAAGCACACATGTTCACAAATTGAATGACTTCCAATGTCTCGTTTTCTGTTCACTATGTGTTTGAGGCTAATAATTGCATGAAATACTGAGCACCACACATCCCAATTATTCTGTTAGTACAGCTCTTTTACTCTGCGGTGGCATTTTTGCATTGCTTTGAAGGCGTTTTTGTTTTTTTTTATTTTTCGAGGAGAGCTGCTCCGAAATGTGCATTTGTCCATTATATAGAAAATGTGTTCTTTTCACTTGGAAAATAGAACTCCTAGCATTGTAACCGAATGAGAAAAAAAGCATCCCTGAAGCTACAGACTTTGGTGGGTATATATGTGAACATATAGCCTGTTGTGGCCTTGGAGAAAGGCTGCAGGAAAGCAGTGATTAAATGTAAGAATTCTGTGGGAGAGTTCTCACACTGCTCATCGAAAAATAAATAAATCTTTGAAAGATTACATTTCAAATATTGCTTTTCCCCTTTTCCCTTGACAGGATTATGGTCTACACCTTAAAAAAGGAACTATGCGTTGCTTACCAATGTAAGGAGAAAATACCCGTGCCACAAGGCTGTAATAATTTCCACCAAGAGTCCCCCCTGCTAGCTGGTTTTCTTGCAGAGCAACATGTGGGTAAGGCAATGGTCCCGAATCATGGTTACCTTAGATTTAAAACACACAATTCAATTACAGTATTTTATGGAAAATCATGTCTATAGTTGTCTCCCAAATTAGCATTTTATTCTCAATGTCTTTCAAGCTGCCTTAGGCAAAAGCCCAATGTATTGTTGTTTGTATTTTCTTTTTACAAAGATCATTTTAATTAAATCTTCTGTAATTTAAAAAAGAAAAAAACTGTATCAACATGTCTGTATTACATCATTTGAACAACTTTTTTTTAACTTACCTTTTGGGTTGGGATTTTTTTATAGAAAGAAATAGGTTGCAAGAGAGAGAGAGAGAGAGAGAGAGAGACAGACAGACAGATAGACAGACAGAGATAGAGATAAATGATAGTAATCCCACAATGGGGAAATTTCCTTTATCTGTGGCAGCACAAACAAAATTCAGAAAAAATCAATATGATATAACATCAAAAAAGGACATAAAAAATGACATTCATATTAAATTATCAAAAATTATTATGAAAAGTATGAAAATTATTATGAAAAATGAGATTCATATTAAATAAATATTAATATTAAATAAATAAATACAGCTGCAAAAGTGTAAAAAACATGTGGTCAACTGAAAAACATGTGATCAACTGTAAAAAACATGCAAAAACGTTTTTGTTTGTTTTTCAAATACAGAAATAAGTAAGTAATAAAGTACACACTAAAACAAACAACTGTTCAGGAACAAAAACAATTGAAAAACAGCAACAACTGCAACAAAAGTGAATGAATAAATGAGTGAAAGAAAGAAAAACACTTTGCCAAGTGGCATTCAACATGGCTGAACAATAAGCTTGAGGTTGATCTCTTGGCATGCATTCTTAAAACCAGAACCCAACAACCTACCAGTCTGTCATCTGAAGTGCTGTCTATTTAGGGTAATAATCAGGATTTGAATTAATTACTGTGGTGTTCTCTTCTGCCTCTCTTAAGCTTGTCAAAAACCCCATTATCCTGTACCTGCCGTCAAGAATAAGTCTGATTTATGAAATACAACAAAGTAGCAGACTAAGATCTGTTAATCTTTCTGTCTTCTGAAATCATAATTTTTCAACATTACAGCTGACATCTGTAAAGTCTTTAAAAATGCACACTTCAGGCTTCCCCTGATTATTGCTTTCTGGAACTCACATCTTTTCTTTCAGTGGAATACAAATAAAACTAAATAATTAATCAGAAAACTATCCTGTCATCAATTATTTTCTACGAAAACCCGTCCAGAATATCATTTATCACTTATTGGACAAATCTATAATTGAATAAGATTGATTTAAATTCTGGTAAGAAGATGGTTTAAAAAGTCTTAAAATGTTTTCTCAAAAAAGCAACTTTAAATGCTCTTTAAGCTAAATCCTTCTATGTTCATTGGCTCTAATAGGCCCTTTGATCGTGATGTCATCCACACAATATTGAATGCTTAAAGAATGGTTCTCATTGACATGTAGAGTCATTTGTTATTGTGCAAAGCAAAATGAATAATAGTAAGAAAGGCTGTACCAAATTTAGAATTCATTCATGAGCATAATACGGCATAGTTTTTTCACTAGTATTGTTATCTGTTATAAAATATTTTTCAATCTAAATTTACACCATTCATTAAAGTACATAAGGGCACATTACAGCACACAGGGCACGAAGCTCAACTTTCATGCTTTTTTTCTCTATATAGTAAAATATCTAGTTTAGTTCTATTTAACTGTGACAATTCACAAACCAATGTTCTCAAAAACACCTTTTAATTATGCAACAGTATTGACATGGGAGAAGGTTGTACACACCGAACACCTCATCTAACCTCTCCTGTGTGCCATCACTGACATACAAACAGATTTGTCTGAGTTCATCTGAGTGATGTCAGACAGAGGCTTAATGAGGGCCTAGAAGGAGAAATAAAATACAATAATACAGGAGACTAAATTTAATGTGGTGTTATAGATGCACAGCTCATTCTGACTTGCTAAATACTACTTTAAGTTTTAAAGACTTAATGTATTAAGATAAAAAAATAGATTAGGGACAAAATTGACTATTTTAAAAGCATTTCTAAGATGTTTAGTAAAAATGTGCAAAAACAATCTCTTTAGTCGACACAGGACTTCAACAGACAGGAGCTACAAGAGATAACTAAAAAGTTATTTATAATGAAGCAACATACACAAGTCAGGTTTTGTATGATTGTGACCATCAGATACGACATAGTGATGAACATTTTCAATTTCAAAAAATGAAGCTGGGCAGACTCAGTGGTGGTTTAATTACAAGCTTTTTTGATCAAAGTTGCTCTTGAAGATCGGCTTTAGATAGGCTGAGGACTTTGCCTTTTACTGTGTTGTAGAAAAATGTTTGAGCCAAATGTGTTTTCTCAAAGTAAACAGAATGTGGAGAGTACTGAAGGAGTGAGTATGCTCACATGCTCTGTACTTTGCTTGATTTTGAGACCATGCAGCTTTTTAACACTGCCTGGTAGAAGACTGTGTTGATTGTTCCCTCATCATGAGTTGCACCACTGTTAAACAATGAAAAGATAATCAATATTTTCAAAACTGTCCACTGATCTGGGTTTGCTAAGGCAAATTAATAAAATGAATGTCACAAGAACAATTAATAAATTACAGTAATTCTAGCTAGCTTTGAGTCAGAGGTCATGCATTTATTTTTTAAATTAATCTTTCGTGATTGTTTTTGTTTATAAGTATTTTGTTGCGGCTTAATGAGTGTGCTTTTTTGTTGTATTTACATAAAACAAAAAAGAAAAAAGCAACAGCAAAGCTCTGACTATAAATGAGTTTTCAATTTCATGTGCTTCTTTGTATGACCTCTCTGTGTATTTAAATATATTATTTGTGTATAGGTAGATCAAGCTGCATATTTTCTGATTTTTGCACTGCCTGGAGAAAAAAAAAAAAAAAAACCTAGTTCTGAGATGTGCTGCAGTCATTTTAAATCTTTCTGGGAAGTGTGTGCTGTGTGTTTGAGAAGTGCACAGCATCTCTGCCGAACACCGCAGTCTTTTATTCCTTTCTTAAACAGACCAGAAGTCACTTTTGTGCTATTTCCACATTATGTTGTGAACTACAGCTGCATCAGTTAGGGGTTAAAAGCTACATTAGTTGTCCAATCACATGCGACACAACCTGTTCCACTGCCATGGTTTAACTCCTATAGACAATCGCTACTGCATTTTTTTTTATTCTTTTATTTGTGTATCTATTTTATCTGTGTTGGACAGATAAATTGCTGGGTGTCACACTATAGCACACCCAGCATCTTTATTTCCAGCATGTTATGCACACCTTCCCCTCACACTTCAGCAGATTCCTTTCCTCTGGCATAGATCTCACTTGTGTCTCATTGGACAAACCGTTCATTAAGTTAGCATCCTGCCATGAGCTCAGGCACACGTCTCGAAAAGGGATGTAAGGGTGCACACTGATTGGATAGTTGCAGGTTAGGCTCGAAACAGCCTCTCGTCAAGGAAATCAAAAAACAAGCCTTTTATTACTTGCACTGGGTTCAGGACTCATTTCCTTTCCCTGTCAAAACCCAAAATGACCATGAACGTGCCAAGATGGCTTCTGAGGCAATATGTTTTATCAAACAGCGTACCTTGATAAAAAAAAGGAGCCAAACTCTCAAAATTGAAGTTTAAAGTAATATCATATAAAAAGGCTTTCTCATGGAAGACAGAAGACATTTAAGTTAACAAGAAGCTTAGAAATGATAAAAACTGTCAGATTTTCTTTTCTATTGAGAGGAAGTACAAGTGTGGGCCCTAACATGCACAGGAGGAGATTCCCCTGCTGGATAGTGTTGATGGAAATGCAGGGGCACATGTTATCCTGATAAAACAGACAACACTTTTAGCTCCTATTTGCTACAAATTTCATTGTCTATCACTCTTTCTCTGGGCTCTGACTTGCTAATATCTCCTCCGTTTGCTGGCAGCTTGAGACAGTTCTGGAAATTGCTTTTACAAAAAGGAAGGACTTTGTGTGGATTTTAGCCTACACTGAGCATGAGGAAATTTTTTTTTTTAAACAATTCTTTCATTAAAATAACAAATACTTGCCCACTTGCCTTTTTTAGTTGGAATAACCTTTGACTTACAACTTGGAATAAAATCAGATTTAAAAGAATTTACTTGTTAAAGGTGTTTTCTGTCATATTTGTGAAATATGTGAGTCATTTATAGAGTTTTGTTATGATTATGTTGTTTTTAGCCAAATATTAAAAAAAAACCTCTCCTTTTCTAGGACAGTTTCTGCAGAGCAGCAGGAGTTTAGAAATGTGATTCCGAGTTGGTGTAGAGAACAACCCCTCCCCCCATTCCTGTTGCTGAGAGTGTTCTGTTTACATGCTCTCCTGCTAACTTACAGCCCCTTACACCCTAAATCTAACATTAGCGGTGCAAAAAATTAAACTGCAAGCAATATTGGAGCCATCCAGTCATACAGTTTTGAGTCAGATGCCAGCTCGGACAAGGATAACGAAGACCACATGGATCTAGTCCATTTAAAAATACCCAAAACACAATGTTCAATAGAGTGGGACTTTGATAAGACTGAATGTAATTCTGGTACCCTGATCTAGTAGCAAACTCAAATAATACTGAGACCTTTCAAAAATGTAACCAACTTTCTCCAGCAAACTCACATCTTCATTATCCTTCCACTTCAATCATTTTAAGAGAAGGTTAAACTGGCTGACTTGGGGATACAAAAATCCAATTTAACGATTTTCTTGTGTTTCACCCTTTAAGAAATAATGTGTAATAAAGGCTGCATTTTTTCTCTGAATACAGGCACAAGATCAGAGTGTTCAGAGGTTTGGGTTTCCACATCTTCATCTCTTTTCAGTCTTTGCATAATCCTGCACATCTTTTTCAAATGGCTGATAGTAATTATAGACATTGACCTGAAGTCACATTCCTGTTTCAAGTCACCTATACAGAGGTAAAACATTATCATCACATGGGTGAAGCATTTTATTGAATAGTTAGGAAAGCGTAATACATTGGAAGTAAGGTAATGCTTACATATGGTCGCCTCCAGCAGCTCGAAGCTCTGATGGAATGCACTTGATGGCCTCTATTGATCCTGCTTTATGGTGACTGTTTTATCTCAGACAAATTGCTGCTGCTGACAGTCTTAGAAACTCAGATGTGCCTGCAGTTTCAAAGGCATCTCTGGACACAGCTCAAATCATGCCCTCTACTTCCAATGCTTGACTGCAATACAATGTAGGCTTCTATTTACAATGAGTTGAGCTGTAGATTTCTCATGTTATACCTGCATAATTCAAACATGTGTCCTACTGACTTATTTATTTTTGAAACCGAGTAAGTGATTTTTAGATTTTATGATTTAAACATCTTACAATACCAAAAAAACTAAATCGAGTTGTGGTGTCTGCTCATTATTAGTCTGTTATATACCTGACCTTCCAGTTAACATATATATATGTTATATATATATATATATATATATATATATATATATATATATATATATATATATATATATGTTATATATATATATATATCCGTTTTTTATGACCTGGAAATTATTTTTTGTCATATATGCTCACCAGTTGCAAAAACGTAAATATATATATATATATATATATATATATATATATATATATATATATATATATATATATATATATATATATATATATATATATATATATATATATATATATATGGTGAAAATATATATATATTTACGTTTTTGCAACTGGTGAGCATATATGACAAAATATAATTTCCAGGTCATAAAAAACTGATTTTAGTTCCATACTGAAGGTATTTCATTAGAATTTATCCTTTTGTTACAGCAAATACTGTGACTCACAAGAAGAAGCGAGTTTCATTGTTTTTCACAATATTGCTGACACAAATTACTTTATTAAATCAAGAGAACACATGCAAAATAACATCTCATTAAGTTAAAGGCAACAAATTTGCATTCACTAATTTAATTCTCTCAGAAGAAGAATAAAAAGAGATAGGCTAAAGTTTTTGTTCAGTAGTTTTTCCCTGGTTAACAAAAAAACATATATTTAAACACGATGCAACCTCCGAGGTCTAAAGGTAAAATTATCCAGTCATGTAAATAAATACCAAATGAAATCTGGCTTCAAAGAATCTACTTTTTAAAACAACGGAAGATTTAACTGTACTGCATATTCTAACCTACATACCCTTTTGTTGATTATTAAGAAACTTCAGACACTTTTAGTCTTACAGATAACTTCTAAAGGACTTGAAGTTACCTGCAAATACATGCTGAACAACAAAACAACACAAACTTGCAGCACAAACAAGTGTGCATTTACTTTAACTGATATGAACAAACAATTTTTAAGGAACTTCCATTCCTCCCTCTGCAAATATGCCTCTTGTCTGATGTATGGATCATTGTGAGCCAGAGGACATGGTGAATTGGAGTTTGTGGTGAGAGTGATGACTTTTAAAAGATCATAAAGAACCTCGGGGGAGCAGCTCTGTAGGGGATTATTCAAAAGCGCTTTAATTTATTGGCTAATTCTATGGGAAAGGCTGTCCTTATCATTGAAATGGCTTCAGTCGGAATCAGTCTTCTGACATTTTATTTTGTTCCCTGAGAGCATTTGCTTTTAAATAACAGCAGCAGCAAAACTCAGTGGTATTGCCATTATGGACAATGTCACAATATTCTCTGTGGACACTGGCAGTGAAGTGAAAAACACAGCTCTCAACACAATGAGTAATACAAGTTTCAACCGTCCTGATCAAGCACTTAATCTGGTGGGGGTTATTTGTATAACAGGTCATAAGAATGTCAATGTAAATTTGAAGCAAGTTTAACTTAAGTGCAATATATTAAGAAAAATATAATGGCCACATTTATTTGGTTTGATTACCTACTCTTCATTTGAAGCCAGATAAAAAATGTCTTACTGTTTTTATTTTGTTATAAATTTTGAAACAAATGCAATTTCGGACATCAAAGTTGTTTCATTGTCCAGCTTCCTCATGGCTGCACTTATAGACCCACTCAAATAAAAATTGGGTTCAAACGTGTTCTTGTGGCACTTTTCTGATGGAGGTCATATATAAAGAAAATGAAGATAAAAACTATTTTTTATTCAAATCGTTGTGAATGAGTAGCAGATTAAAAAAATGCAGTTGGAAAAAGGTTGTAGTTGTGATGTAGACACAATTGGCAGGTGACACCCACCCCCGATCAGCTCCATTCTCATATGTCCACTTGTAGACAAATAGATCCATGTACATCTTTGTTTTCCTTGACAGAACAGGTATCTGGCTCAAAACTGTACTGCTGGAGAGCTCCAATGGTGCCTGTAATGTTAGGCTGGGGTTGTGAAAGGCTCAGGGGCGGAGCTACAGGGGGCAAAACACTTTGAACCCCCTTCTCCCCCATTTTTGAGTCAATATTAGTTTATTGCTAGAGATTATGAAGTCATTAAATAGTACCTCAGCAAAAAGAACTGTTTTTAAAATAACAAAATTGTTTATAATACGTATTTTTGATCCTTTCATTTGTAACGGTCTTCCAAGAGGCTGTTCCCATTTGCCACTCTTCCAAAGTCTTCTACCCTCTACCAACCCTGCCTATGAAATGTTGTAGCTCCACCTGGAGGGGCTGTAAGCAAGCAAGCGTGTAAACAGCTATAGATGATGGGAAATGTGGCCGGGCATAGTCCATACCAAATCTCCCATCCACGACTCTGAGGCAACCTTTTTTTTTATTATTATTTTAGCTTAAAATGGCAGAATCATAACTAAAACCCATCTGGGAATCCTTTTAAAATAGATCAAAAGATGATTGAAGTGAGCCTACAGTATAATCTTGTTTTACCCATATTTGGTTTTACTAATGACACTTTGTAATTATTTGGGTTTTAGGAAGGTATATTGTTTAACCATCCCTCAGAAGACTTTGGTCACAACACACCTTTCAGATTATGTTTGCAATGGAATAAAAAAATCCTATAAAAAAGAAGAAAACTTTTTTTTAGATAAAAAAAATATTAGAATTATTCTGTTGGGAGTTCATTTCTTCACTGGACTTAAAACTCTGTAGATATATGGTGTTGGTATGTGTGACTATGAAATGCTTACTCATAAAACAGACCGTTTCTTGTCAGGAACACTGTGACTTTTATCAACTCCAACTTTATCTTTTTTCATACTTTGCTAGTTCTGTTTCATTAATATTTTACATTCCATCTGTCAGTCAGATGTTAAAATGGAAGATTGAGACAGTCTCCATGCGGTGTAATGCTAAATGTGTCTTTGGTGTCACAAGTGCTTTAGCTGTCGGTAAGTGACTGACAGTGACCTTGGCACAGCAGAGACATATGAAACACCATGCGGAATAAGAATGTCCATCACATTCCTAATTAGTGAGCAACAGAAGACAACTCTGAAGGAGAGGTCACTTTAGTGGATAAATGATCTACTTGGTAATACTTTAAGGTTGATTTCTCCCAGAGATCTTTGTCCCGAGCAAAACCAAAGATCAAATTTCTGCACTTGTCCTCAACCTATGACTAATTGAAAGCCTGCAGCTGAAAGTAGGGGTTGGATCCCGGTTGTTCCCATGCGAATAAGTGGCAAATTAAAATCTAATACTGTTTTCATCTTTATCACCAAGTCTCAGAGTCAAGCTGATGGGACCTCATGAGTCAAGAAAATTGTCTGCTAAAACTGTCAATAAAATAATACTGAAATATATTTCATCCATTTTTTTGGGCATTTGACGGATGGAGCTTGATGAAAAAAATAACAGAATAAATATTTGAGAGGCATTTTTCTCTACAGGATTTTTCTTTGCTGCTTCTCACTGTGGTTTCTTGTCAAAGCATAAACCCTTGGAGATTTTAGAGAGATGAGTGGAGTATCTCACTCTGAATAAGCATCAGAACAGCAGGCAAATACTGCCACAGGGTAAAAACCTACAAGAGACACAAAGCCTGAAACCTTTGGGATGAAAGAGAATGGGCGTTAATGAGCAGAAAGTTGAATTTTCTGGGCTCACACGAGTTGTGTGTTTTGTTTGTGAGACCTGAGCTTTAACCAAAAGAAGTCTGAATGACAGAGGGGTGGAAAACTAGCTCATAGTAAATATTGTGTAAGGCTTACAGTATGCTTAAAGACAAGGTTCAGTTGTATTCCCATGAATGTATTGTGTGGCATCAATTTTTAAAAATGCTACCCTCACCTTGTAATTGCAAATCTGTTCTATGGGGCTCAGCATATCTTCACTTGGCCTTTTTCAAATGATTAAATGTTATTGAATTCCAGCCATATTTCATCCTATCCTTTGGAAAACAAGGAACTTTGTATGAATGGGTGAGTACAAAGTTAGAAAAATGAAAGAGCTTTGTAATTAAACCTTGAGATTGCAGTGCCTTGAAGATAATTACATAATTAATCCTCTATCGCTCTCAAGAGAGCAGCACTTTCAGTCATGGCATGAACTTCTAAAGCTGCTTTCAGAGACCTAAGCACTCCATGAAAAGGAATCAGTGAGTTCCGTCATGTTTAGAGCATAAACCAAGTTTTCTATCCAGAGAAATATCACTGATTCAAAGAAATCACTTTAAAAATAACAAAAAAGATAACATGATTTTGCCTGTACAAATTTGGCTTATGAGCATAATACAAAATATATTGTGAGTTGTCATGAAGCACGTATAGAACTAATTTATGGCTCCAGTCATATTTTGTAAACATTTTTCTTTTACACATGACAACTTTGGCATTTAAGAGTCATAATTTGCCTTCACAGTGGCCATCCATTTAGGATCTGATATCTAGCTAAAGAAGTATCCACATTTAATATTGTTTTTCATATAAAATAGATGAAGCTAGAATCATCATTTAGGCAAGTTCTTATGCAGCAATGACATTGTAGTTTAGGAAAAAAATAAGCATTCACTTTTGAAAAAAAAGTTTAATCATCATTATCGATTACGTTTTTTAGATTAGTACTATTACCACTATTACCACTATTACTATTCTTACTGTTATTACTATTACTAATAATACTTTATAATGTCTGTCTGCCTTACAAAAAAAATCAAATGGTTCCGTATTACAGCAATCCTACAGTTCTTAAAATTAATGAAAAAGCCATTAAAGGTGTAAAGCCACCTCCGCAGTTCTGTTGTTCACTGATTCTGCAGTCTCCCAGATTCCTTTTGAGAAACTGAACCTTTGATGTGACAGAAGCAACTCACTTGTGTTCAGTATTCTGACTAGGGATGTAATGATTCATTTTAACAACAATTTGATCCACATCATAATTTGTCGTTAAAGATCTGATTCATTGTTGATATTGGTTCATTTTGAACAATCTCATTCACTGATCTAAATAATAATCGATGCAGGACATCTTTAACCAAATGTTCAACCAGTGTGACCCAGAGAAAGACCTGGGTACTGAACATTGCAAAGTAAAGTCGTCCAGATTCCTTCTATTTAATCAAGTTTGAATTACAAATGTGCACAAACAAACAAGTAAACAAGAATTAATTGCAAATGTATTCACGTTTTAGCTTCATATACTTCAACACACTGTTGTATTTCCACATCAAAATGATAATACAAACGGAACATTCTACCACACTGTTAGGTCTCATGTCTTCGCAAAATTCAAAGTGTTACTCACATTGGACTGCTAATGATGGCTTGATCATTTTTTGCTGCCATCACGTGTGCAGTTGATTAATTGCTACACCCCAAGATTTGACTAGATAGATAGATATATTGTCAAATACTGAAGTTAAAATTCACTTTTAGTATAAAAGATAGAAAACATTCTGGGCCTCACCATTCATTCTTAGAATTAAAGCAATCTCAGATTCATGAAATATTGTAGTTTCTTAAATGGATCTCAGGGGTAGTTTTTAAAAAGTTACAATTTCCCATCATTTCTAATGCTTAAAAGTCGGATTTTTTTACCAAGAATAAACTTTATGAAGGCTGGTTTAAGGTTCTTTGCATTTTATGAATGATATTTTTAAACAAATTTAAATCAGTTCTTATAAAAGTTGCATGTTACACATTTCTAGATTCATTAGATGCAGTCAGATGGCCCATGGGTTGTCCTTCCAATTTGGCATTTGTGTTGCGTCGTTGGAGTTGGTGGAGACTACCAAACAATGTGTTTGTCACTCTTTAAACTTGATTTCCACTATTACTGTCTAATGCATGCTGTTAGATTATCAGTGCAGTGCATACATGTCTATGCAACCACATGGACAAATGTAAAAACACAATTTTAACAGAAATATTGAAATGAAACAAAAAATTTACCCCCTTCCTCATATAATCTCATATTAGGGTGAGGGGGTGGGGGGTTTAGCCTGCGTCGAGCCTTGAGGGGGTGGGCTACTTGGCAGTGGTCCCCCTCCCATGGTTGCCGTATGGAGTGGGCCCCCCCTCTCTCGGTTTTATTTGCACCTTAGACATGTAGGGCCCTTGGTAGGGGGGGTGCTGTGACATCACTGCCAGCAAGCAGCAGATGTCCTCCTAGCACCCTACCTGCCAATTTTAACCGCACCTTAGACATTTAGGACCCTTGGTGGGGAGGGTGAGGGGACATCACTGTGAGTAATCAGGAGATATCCCCTCAGTGCCCTACCCGCCAATCTTAACTGCACCCCCTTAGTGCACACACCTTTTTTTACTCCTCATAATATACATTCAAACACAAACACACACACATGCACACACACATACCCTCACAAACACACACGCACACAGTCATTTCGCAAGGAAGATGGGACCTAGGTCCATCTGTCCCCTACCCCGTCCCTGGTGGGGTGTGCGGGGCCCTTGGCGGCGGCGGCCGTGTCCCCTGGGTGACGGTTTCCTGGGCCCGGCGGTGCTCTCCCCACGCAGGGAGAGGGATCCCTGAACTTTCTGGCAAACCCAGAAACCGGGGATCATATCACACCTGAGCTGGGGGTGTCCGTGTCCCTGCGGGGTGGGTTCTGGTCCTTGCCGCCGGGTGCTGGGCCTCGCCAAGTTCCATCTGTGGCCGAGCCTGGTCGGACATCTACAACAACCCTTGTGGGCCCCCTTCTCTCTGGGGTGCCCCCCTCCTGGGCGGGGGCGGCTGGCCCCTGTCTTACACCTCTCTGGACCACCTGTGGCCCTGGAGCGCGGAGCGGGTCTCCCTTGGGGGGTCCTGGCCCGTACCTGGGGTTGGGGCGGGGGGATGCCCAGAACTCCTGGGTGGTGATGGGGTGCTCGTCTGGGGCTGTGGGCATCCTTCGCGGGTGGGGCCCGGCGATGGGCCCTCTTGGCGCTGCGGGGAGGCTGCTCTCCTGGTTGGGCTGGGGCGGCGCTCTCTTTCCCCCCATGCCTCCCTGCTCTCTGGCTCTGGGGGCCTCACGGCGGTCCGGTTGGCCCTGGCCTGGTGGCGGGTGTGGTCGCCCGGGGGGCGGATGTTCTCTGCCTGCTGCCGCATGGCATTGGAGGCTTCTGGCTGCCGCGGCTGCTGCGGCAGGGGTCTCGGTGTGGGGATGGCTGGTTGCTCCCCTTCCTTCTTTCCACATTCCATCATCCAATTTAGAAGAACATAAACACTCAACTGAGCACAGGTGTTAGCTCACCTTTGCACTAACAATTTGCGTGAATGAATGAAATATCTCACACTAGTTGGCTTGTAGACATAAGTATGTGTGAGTGAACGTTATCTGTATTGTGTTCATGTTGAAGTGTGTTCTTTTTTGCAGCTAGCAGGTGTGTTTATAACTATTGAGTGTGTGTGGACAGGCCCCGCCCCTTTGAGATTTGTATTCTATCTGTACCCTACTGAAATGATAAACATCCAGTAGCTTGTTGCGTTATGCTGCTTCATGGTTTTACCCCCCTCCCCCCTCCTGTGATCACCCTCCTATCCCCCTCTTTCTAACATCCCTCTCTCTTCTTCCCTCCTTTCCCTTTCCGTCCGGTCCAACACCAAAGAATTTCAAAAATAATTAAATTGAATAAAGTTTGGCCTTGATTACAAAAGGGGTTTATTCAGACATACCTCTGGTTTGTCTGAAGATTCATAACCCCTGTTGTAAAAGTAAAACATGTCCAACACAAGAGGCCTTCAGTTCTCATCTGTCTGCCCAGCTGTTGGACAGGACAAGTTTAAAAAAAAAAAAAAAAGTTTTTTGTTTGAACAATAATGTATTGTAATTTGATTACTATAGGATTATTGAGTCTCTGCTTTTGTATAAAGGACATCTAAGGAGTAAAGCACAATATATAATACCTATTCATGTTAAGTTTGCCCATTCGTCTCCAAGTAAAACATAAACAAATACTTTAAATACATTTTACTTTCACCCTTTCAATCAAGTTCTGGTAACAAGGAAAACTTCAACACAAAAAGTGAAGTTGTTCTGAAGCCCACAGACCTCTGATGTGAATAACTCGACATGCCACAGTGTGATGCATGATTTAAGGACTCAACCATTTTTCAAAACTGAGAATCATGCCATCGTTTCCTCTTTTGCATAAGTCATGCACATTAGAAACGTCTCAAAAGTTTTTCCCTCACTTTGCAGCGAGAGCATTTTCTTGGTAAAAACCTCTCAAAGCACTTTGTGGCACTCCCTAACGACAGGAAAACTGTTCCAGTGAACATTTCACAGCAGAACCAGAGCTGAAAAAAAAAAAAAATACAAGTCTGCTGACCTCAGTTCTTTAACCTTCCACATTTGCAGCCCAGATATCTTTTTTTTCCATTTACTATTCAGAGGCTTGCTCTAGGGTTAGTGCATAAATTTAGCGATGGTGGACGTTTGCTCTAATTAGATTTGAGGGTAAAGAAATGTTTAGAAAGCACAACACTGTTTTATTGTTAAGCTTGGATTTAGGTCAGACAAAAGGAACATCTTTGTGATGCTCCTGGATATTTATGAGCTCTGAAAGAGACACATGGTACACATCTGTAAGGACTACAGATGGTCATCAACTGTGAACAGTCATGTCTGGTATGACTTAGCACAATGACAAGTAGATCTATAATAAAATGAAACAGCTCATCACTGAAAAGTGATAAAAATATAGAATTACTTTCACTTCTTTTCTTTTCTTTTGCATTGGTGCCATAACATTTTTAATGCCACAATATTTTTTTTAAAGCTGTTTTCAAAAATTTTGGTTGCAATGATATTGTTCCTTTTTGTTTCAGTGAACCTTTTCTTTGTTTAAGGTGGCATGTGGATTATTGCCTGTTATTGTAACTCAATACAACAGTGTATGAGTCTGTTCGGGCCTTATGGTCAACACTTAATGGGAATTGGACCAGGAACCTATTTTAGCACCTGCTGCCTCCAGTTCAATTATTCCCTGGACTCCACCATTCCCAACCTTGGGGCAGAATGTTTTTTTTTTCTTGTGAGTTTTTCCATAAATACAAGGGGAGTTAACTGTGATTAAGGGGCAACATAAGTGAGAGTGAGTATCCTGCTGTGTTAACCTTGTTTTCTTCTGTAATAAATTTGGAATTCTGTTTCAGGATTGTGGGTTACTTTTTTGGGGGGTAGGTAATGTCATGTCTTGCACTTTAAAACAATATATAGCCCTTTTCTAGGAAAGATTGTTTAATAAAAAAATAAATACAACTTTAATTGACATTCCTTGTCATTGGAAGAGCATGCAGCATGAGCCATATGGGATTCCTAAACATAACACTTTAGAATCAAATGCAAAACACTTTTCAATTAAGTAGGTATGTCATGGAACTTTTAGTGATCATACAAAATTTTGTAATTTGTTTGAGATGCATTCGCTTATATTTGTGTACATAAATCACTTGCTTACATCTTGTTGATCTATATTTGACCAAAGTCAGCATTAGGGAGGGTCATTTACTAATAAGTTGGCAAACAAGTTGGACATGAAAGATGTTAACTTGCCTAGTTACAACAACACTGTAATTTAAATAAGGAAATGAGATGCTGTCAACATGGAAAACTCTAGATTCAGTGTTTTTCAACCAGTGTGCCGCGGCACAATGTCAGTGGTGGCCGTGGGAAATTGCCCCATTACTGATCTTACAACATTTCCATCTCCGGAAATCAGCTCTTTGGTTCATCCAACATGGCCCTGATAAACACTGAGTAGTTAGGAATATAAAAGATCATAAAATTAATCTTTTCTTTGTGTTTTATTTATTCTCTTAAATACTTTTGATAAAATGAAGATACAGCGATTTAGCTGCAGCTATACCTGTTTAGCTATCAGCCGCTTTAACTGTCTCCACCAATCATTCTTGAAGGCTGAATCACATGTCATCAGTCTGACCAATCAGAAGTGGTTAAAGTCTTAACTTCCTTGTTTAGATTTAACTCAAGAAGTCTCTCAGTTCTAACAAAAATACCAGCTAAAGCTCGTCTTTAGCGGTGTAGCTTTCCACAGAATCCGGTGTCAGACCGTGGAACAAGAGAACAAAACCATGAAGCTCATAGAAGCTGGTCTTTCTGCGGTCGGCGGATTTACGGCACTACACCTGCCATGATGCATTGGGTTAGAACGACAATGAGCGCACAATGAGCCTCTCCTCTTAACGTCTTTAAACAAGGAACACACATCAAACAGTTTTTGAATCTTTTAACTTAACTTTTAATACAACTTTTAGAAAAAACAGCTGCAACTTCCAGCTTTTTCTGCCACAATTATCATGAAAATGCCCGTGAGATTCCGGAGGGCGGGGGGCGGCTGTCGATCAATGCAGACTGAGTTTTTGCTTTTTTTTTTTTTTTGGGATGCTGGTGTGCCGCGGGATTTTTGTCAAGGCTAAAGTGTGCCGTGGCTCAAAAAATGTTGAAAAACACTGCTCTAGATTACCTTCCTCCACCTTCAGGACAAAGAGGCAACAAACCCAGACATCCACTGCGTTTATTGTGGGGATCTGGCAGCATCAATATTGTGAAGTGATAATGTGGCAGTAGCTTGAAGTCAATGGTCAATACACCAGTGAAACTGGCTGTACTGAAGCTTTGATATTAATTAGAAGGGCTTTATTTCAGAGCTCACTAAATGTGCAAAGTAGCAGAGGGTGGTTCAACCATAAAGAAAAGATTCCATTCAGTGGATTGCTTGCCGTACTCAAAGCAATGATACTTGGACCTCAAGGTCAGAAACTACCACTGAAGAATTTGTTCATTTATAGCATTTTAGTACAGATGGGAGCCACCACCACCACAGCTGCCACAAAAAAAAAAAAGATTATCCAAACCAAGCACCCAAACCACTTTTTTAAAAACTTTTTTTTAAAAACCAGCATTTTAAAATTTAAAAAAAAATTATAATTCTATGTTTTTTTTCAGAAACTCGGATTTCAAAATCCATGTTTTTCAAAGTAGCTTTGTTTTTATTTCACATTGCAGTTTCTCAGGTTTACTGAGCTTTTTCAGCAGAATGAGTCTGTCTGTCAATCAAACCAGACATGGCGGAGACACTTTTGTGATTGGCTACTCCTTAACTCAGACATTAGCAGCAGCACACTAACTTGGTTTTGGTTTCTAAATTTGCGGGCAAAAATGGCTTTGGTCGGGTAGGCATATTTTAGGTGGTTTTAGGGTCGGTTCTGCTGGTTTTTTTTCTCATGAAAATAGTAGCGCACTAAGTTGGGCTGTGTGGCTGTTAAAGTTACACTAATCTTTGATGTACTGGAGCTCCGTGAGCGCACCAGGCAGAGACGCTTAATGACCTGGGCTCTGACATACAACCTATTGTTGGCGGTTTGCCGCCCCACCTGTCCAAAATTGTGTTCTTTAAAGCTTGATGCTGCGGTCGCGTGAGGGAGGAGCTACCAGCTGATGTTTAATCGCTACATGGAGCAGTGTCTGTGTTTGTCTCACTTACAATGCATGGAAGACACGGAGAATGTTGAGAGATCATGTTTATGATCATGTTTAAGTTTATTGTTAATCATGTGTCCATGTTTGAGTTCATGAGATAATTTAGAGATTCTCCGAGAGAGAGTCTCTGCTTCAGCTCCCGCAGTTAAAGCTGCGTCTTGATGGCAGCCGCGTGAGCGGTGTTTCCGTTTCTCTCTGACCGAGTTTCAAAGCTTGCTGTCCCGTGTTAACCCAAGAGGGAAACAATAAAACCAGGGGACCTCAATTATAATTATTGTCTCGATGAAAATTAAAAAAAAAAAAAAAAATCATAAGGTTCAGGAGGTCAGAGAAGGCTGGCTCCCTTTTCCGCAGCGGGTCTTTGTGTGGCCCCCAGCTCGCCTCCCGGGAGCTGGCATATTGATCGCGTGTTAGCTACAGAGCAAAGAAGAGCTCTGACAGAATTGCATGAGGATTTTCGGATAAAACCTGTGCATTTTCCAGTGGTGTAGTTTTTAGAAGAAATCCTTGAATAAAATGAAAAGCAGGCTCCAAAATTTTGTACGGTCCACAACCACAGGCCATCAACACTGCAAAGAGAACGAGAGTCCTGAGTGTTTTAACGGGAACTTCAAGATGTGGACGACCGGCGCTTAAAGAAAGCTCCACTAAGTTGTGGTCCGCACAAACCTGGTGCTCAGTTGCTCTCAAACTAGCAAAAACTGAGTCGTCTATGTTTGCATCTTCTGCAGTAATTATCAACCTGAGCATTTCAAAAATGCCATCCAAACGACTCAAAATAGTGTCTGCCGAGTGTTTGTCTCTATTTGATCAGCTCATGTCAGCAAAGCCGTGCGGATGTTGCCGAAATATATCAGGGATCAGCCAATGTGCGTTTAGGTCCCACACTCTTTCAGTGATTGACAGACAGACTCATTCTGCTAAAAAGTTAATTCCGAAATAAATAAGTAATAAATAAGTAATTCTGAAAAACAGCGTTTCACAGAGCGTTTATGCATAAATGCAATGCATAGATAAATAAATTGATTTTGATTTTTTTTTTTAAAGACTCTTGTTTCCATATTGTATATAGTAATAAAATTAGGAAAATATTTAAAAGTCAAAATATTTTAGAGTTATTTGTTTGCCTAACTTGTACAAGTTGTAACAGTGGGAGAAACTTTGTAATTAACTTGTTTTTTTTTTTTATTTACAGTTTGTTGCCGTGCCTATGATTTGTAACACCATGCTTAATGTTGCTGTGTTGACATGCTGTGTGGTTTGCTGTGTTTGATTTAAAGAAATGTAAGAATCCCACCTGTGTGTTTCCTCAAGAGAGGAATCGGCTAATTGAATAAGCCAACTCTCCAATTGAGCCTTTGAATGTGACCTCCTACAGTCTGTGGCACATCCATTAAGTTTCCATCTGCTCTGAATTAAGGATGCACACATTCTCATTTCTGTCCCGGCTGCTCTAAACAAAGCAACCACTGCTCATCATAATCACAAAAGTGCTGCCTACATTACCGTCTGCATGAGATGGAAACAGCTGCCAAGGACCTGCAGATGACGTCTAACTACATTACTTTGACATGAAGTTTTAACACCTGCTTTTCAATTTGTGGTTCAATTATGTTTAGCTATCGCAAAGAAATAAATAAAGCCATTCAAAGAATAAGACATATTTTCATGTATGACTGTCTAATCTAGATTTTCCCAAGTGTTAATTACACACTTTTGTGTGCACAGAATCATAGAATGGTAGGGAATCTAGAAAAAGAACTGAAAAAGTGTCAAGCTGAAACTATCCCCCCTTTGTAAACTCTGCTAGCATATTTACAGTCTATAGTCCTACATCAAAATCATAAGAGTGAGTGCAAAAGCAGCCGTTTGCTGTGAGGATGAGTTAAAGGTTAGGTGTTGGGGTTACATTTGATCTCTGCATTAGTCTAGTTTTGATTTATTAAAACAATGTGTTTACTCGTAAAAATAGGACAGATAAATCTATTCTATTTCACCAATTACAGATTCTGTCACACAACTATTGATTACAGTAAAGCTTAAAATCTTTAGGCTGTGGTAAAAGTTGAACAAAACAAAAAGACATTTGACACAAAACCTGACTCCATACCAATTTCCTGAGGCAACCCTGCCAAAATAAAATAGGTAGCAGGGAGGGTGCTGCCTAGCTTATTTATCGTTTGGGAATGAGAAACAACTGACATTCTTCCCAGCCAAAAAAAACATTTCTTGAACATCTTGATAAATCTACAAAATCCCAGTGGATGCTGGAAAAACCAACCCTGCATGCTGCTGAAGAATCCACCCACACTTCACATTGCCATCATTTTTTTGTAGAATATTTCTTTGTTGTTGAATTACTTAATGCCAAAAATTATTTTGTTAAAAAAAATTGCATTTATTGTGCTTTTAATTAACAGAACGAAAAATATATATTTATAAGCAAAACAGGTTCACAATGACTTTGCAAGGGCTGCAGGTCTCGCAATATTTTGATGCGTTTGAAGACTGTAAAACCCCTCGCCAAACACTTTTTACACTGTTCTCAGATAGACATGAACATTTTCAAATTTTTCCCATGTTTAAGTTTAAACTTTCATAGAAAGATACGTCTACTACTACATTTTTACTACAATGCGTGCAATATCCTGACTGAGCAATAACCGGGTCACTGTGCAATAACTCAATATTTATTATGCTGTGCTTACAGCAACTTATCTCATTCCATTCTATTTTATCGACAAATATTTAATATTTAACAGTTTCTGTACATATTGTTCATTTTTTGTTAAGAGTTGTAAATACAGTATTTCTATTCTATTTTATTTTTATTTTATTTAAGTTCTTCACTCCAAGGCTGCTGCAATTTCATTGTATCCTCATGTGCAATGACAATAACTGATTCTGATTCTGATTCTGATAGTATTAGAGATCTGTTCATGATCAAAGATTTATGTAGATTTGGAAAACTGATAAAATTCTATTTGGGAGACAACAAGGAACAACAGCACTCTACAACCAACCAGAATGGAGAACACTATTTAAAAAATAAATCAATAAAAAAAAGAAAAGCTTGCGAAAATACAGTGGAAAGAAATCTAATGTTGCATATTGGGAACATATTGTGAGTCAAGTTGGCTTTAACCAATTTGTGCCATTGAACACAGGGTATCGAAAGTGAATTAATTCAGTTTTACCAACTTTCAAAATCACTGTTAGGCTAGGAATTCTATATTCAATGTCTTGCTTATTTTCCAGCATCTTTTGAGGGACTCAAAGTACTGCACACAATACAATGCTCCAACAATGGGTTGTGCCACCTGATTTGACAAAATCAATGAATAGTAGCTGATAAACAGATGGAAAATACAGAACAGTGAAGATGGCAGATGGTTTACTGTCAGGAAAATTGAAGCTCAACAATTTAAAAAAAATATTGGTTATTCTTGAATGATGTCTTATTCTTAAAGGGTTTTAGAATGTATTTCCGTAAATAAGTTTATTGCTATAGTCGTGTCTTGTGTGTCCTCAAGGGGACTAGAATCAATATTTATTTTTCTTAAGACCATTCTAGAATTTTGTGTTTTTCTTTATATTGTTTTAATCCAAATATTAGATAGATGTAGACTTTCGATAAGATTGAAGGATTCCATCCATCCATTTTCTTAACCCGCTGTATCTCTTTCAGGGACAAAGGGATGCCGAACCCTAACCCTGGACAGGTCGCCAGTCTATTGCAGGGCCACTAACACTCACTCATGCCCACCTAGGGACAATTTTGAATTTTCAGTTAACATGTGAAGTCCACACATGCATGGGGAGAAAATGCAGACTCAACATAGAAAGTTCCCATATTTTCGGAGAAACTATTCTAGTGCCTGGACACACTGCCTGTAAACCCATCTACAAAATTAAGGAATGGATCAAAAGTTTCAGTTCATTTCAATTAAAAAATAAATAAAATAAATCTCTTTTTCTTTTCTCATTTCTTTTTTTAAGGCATGCAGCAAGCAAAACAGTGGCAAAGGACATTCTAAAAAGACCTCTTTAACCATTTAGGGTGCTTTCTCTGCCTTACAAATGGCAAGATTGTAACCCTAAATGCTTAGTAATAGAGTTTTCCCCAAACATCCTGCTGTTATTTTTACACAAACTCATGACTAACCAGACAGACTATCTGGTTGGTTGCCACTGCAATTACTGAACCTTGACTAACCAGGATTCTATTTGGGTTACTGCTGACAAGTGTAGCTTCTATCGATTCATTATTTGTCCCTTTGTTAACTGACAAATCTCAGACTGCAAATCCTTGCCTCTGGAAGAAGCCTTCAATAATCAGTATACCAGAGAGATGGTTTAGCCAGACTTTGTGCTGTGAGCATCTCTTGGGAAACCCACTCTTGCCAAAAGTGCTTCTTTGACAGGGCACCCTGGCACAGTGCCTGAAGACACTGCCTCACAGCAGTTATCTGCACTCTAGAGGATGATCCCACAATCATTAATACCTGAAGGCATGCGCATCATTAAAGACTCAAGTTGTCTACTGATGCCTGGAGGTGAAGCAAATGTTGTCACATGTTCACGCTATGGAGGACACAGACCACAATATACGAAGTTAAAAATAGTGGATGAAAGAATTTGAATATTAGTTTTGTTTTATATGATTTCCCAGTCAAGCAAGTATGATTATAAATAACTTGCTTGTTTGTCATCACAAGGTTTCATTTGATAAGTTGTGGTTTAAATTACTAAATGGGTTTCAAGAGTCAAAAAATAATAGCCACAAACATAAACCAAACCCTGTTGATTGCTTCCACACTTCAATGTTCCTCACTTTAGCCATAAAGACATCCTACCCTCTTGATATGCAACACTTGCCAAACTGACCATACAGCATGCTAGAATTAAGCAACAATCTGTATCCAACAATCTTTAAAGAGGCATCAAGGTTCATTAAATCTCTGAGAAACAGATTTCTGTAAACCTGAAAGAGATAGGAATGCATAATTGGTTTAAAAATGCTGCAGAGCCCATTTGATAAACTAGATCATATAAAAAATGCATTCTTACTTATGCAGAAAAGGCTTTTTATCAATGAAGCCCCACTGAGCTCCATATGAAAAGAAATGTGTCTCATTCGGTTTATCAGGAAAGCTTTTATCACGTCAGACTGGGACTTAGCTACTGATTGGGGTATAGCTTTCACAGTCACACGTGTATTTACCATAAGCCTTTAAATATTATTCATATTAACTATAAAAGCATTATTTAAATAGCTTTTAAGTGCATCAATGGAATTAAAAGGAAATTTTAAAAAATGATTACAAGTTTGTATCAACCACACTTTTGATGGGAGAAGCAGATTCACTGTAGCGACCCGGGAAGGGAAAAGCCAAAAGGAAAAGAAGATTTATGTTGAAAACCGTAAACTCACACATTTATTCCAGAAAAAAGGCCACCTTTGCAGTGGATTCATCTTGTGATTAGGTAGGTCAGAGGTGAACTCCAAGCTACATCGTATGCCAGATAAACCTTCTTGACTTTCAGCTGTATCTCACAATCTACAACCTTTCTAGCACTTGTACAAATTGGCTCCCGCAGCTAAAGAACAGCCCTTCAGGTCAAGAAAAAAAACAGAGACATGGACATACATGGAGTACAGACTCTTAAATAGGATGTTTTGCAAATTAGATGCACATTTAACATTTAAATAAAAAATGAGCATGACGGTTTTGCCAGATTTTCTAATAATACAAATCAAGTAAAAGTCTCAATACAAAGATATACACATTTTTAATCAAATACACTTTTTGCATAAAAATTTATTAAACATTATGGGAAATGTGCAGCTATTCAAATTCTCTCAGCCCATAGACTGTCTGAACACATTGTCTAGAGGTCTCAGGGTGTGGGTTTACAAAATAACAAGAAGCCAAGAAAATAGGAGTGATCCTAAAAGCTGCTCTTTATCCATCCGTCACTCTGAATGCGTTTACTGGGCCATTTCTAACAATTTACTGTCCATCATCTAAAACCAAGAAAAGCTTAGCTGCTTGACAGTAGATAGTTGCTAAGTGTTTGGTCGGTCAAAGAAATTTACTAAAAAGGTCAAAACGTGGTTTATACTCATCAAGTCAAAGTCCAGATCATAACCCAAGAGAGATCCTGTGGAACAAATAGGTTTTCATGGAAGGGCCAAAATCACACCAAGCGATGTGAGAGATGAATAGTCTTTTTTTTATTTTATAAAAAGTATATATAACTGCTGTTTTAAATAAAAAAATGCTATTGTCTATAAAGTGACTGGCTTTTTTGGTCAAGCAAATAAATACCAAAGTTGTATGCCTGTTCAACAGATTGAGCTGAACCAAATAAAAGACTAACACTTATTTTGCCTAGTTCCTAATTTAATGTAATTGCTTCATGTGTGTGGTAAAAAAAAAGTGTGCATTTTGCATATGTATTTCTAAAATAAATTAATAAATATAAATAAATAAAACTTTCAGCAATCTATTTTGGAAAGTTTAATCACAAAAAAACATATGGCAATATAGACTGTACAGGGCAAGAAATGATCAATAAATACAAAAATGTAACTTCTGCATAGGTGCTATGCAGAATGTAATGCGAATGTATAACATGTACAAAACTGTAAATAGAAATCACAGATCATCAGGTGTTGTGAAAAAAAAGGGGTGGGATCATACAAGATTTCTCTTTAACCTACTCCTTTTCAAGCACACTGTCTTGTTTTATCTATCTACTCTAAACTGTTGTGATTATTTTCATTTGTGTTAGAAATAAAAAAATTGAATTGAAATGATTTGACATAACACAAGTAAGGTTAGGTAATTTTACTTGAAGATATTGTGCATGTGAATTTATGACATGACCAATACATTAAAAACCATCATACACATTTATTTTAGATAGATTTTCTACCTCATCTCTTTTTTAATGTCAACTGATATTAGAAAAATGTCCCTTGGAACAGTAGCATCCTATGACATGCAATAAAACCAAAATGACATTTTTCTGACTTCTATATCCAGTGTATTTTTTATTTTATTTTTTTTGGAATTGAGAGTTCCAACAAGATGTGATGAAATCATTTGGCATTGTTCAGTTGAAAAACACTATACAGGCGAGTCACATGAAGCAATGTGAACTTACTATGCAAGGGGCTCATTTTTACTTAATGTGAGTTTCTGTCTCTTAAAAGTATACCTCAAGGTGATTTGTAATGGTTTATTTCAAGCAATCAAATAAGAATAACACACAAACACAAACATTACAAGCATCAGTTATACATTCATACAATGACGAATCAAACTTAGGATAATTAGACATATTAATAAATATTGCTTGAAAGGGAGTGGAAGGAAGCGAGCTTATATAATTCCACCCCGTTATACTATAACCATTTAACTACATGATTTATCAATATCCGGTTCATAGCTTTTATCAGACAGAATTCAATCCTGAAATATCAATAAAGCACATGACACATATGAATTACCTAATTATTATGTAAAAAATAACTTTTAGAAATCAACATGGCAAATGCAGATCATTTATCCAAAATATGTGCAGATTATGTTACTTAGAAAAGTCTTTTATATGATTAAAAAAAAATACTATATCAGTAAAATAGACATAACACTGTTTTAGACATTTACATAGAAAAAATTTGATCAAGTATCTACAGTTAAAAATATGTGCAAAATCATGTTACATTAGGAAAAAATCATGAATCAATTTATCCATTTTTGGAACAAGGGAAGTAATTTAATTAAAAGTCAATCAATGTAATCATTTTCAATAATTGAATAATCATTAGTTTTATTATTTTTTTGTATTTTTTATGTATTTTTGTTATTTATTTATTTTTATAATAAGGCAATGCTGTGAAGTAAAATAAAAAAAAGGGTCCATAATCTTTTGAATGACCAAGGTTGGTATTCCTTGTTGTGCTGATTAACAGCCGTTCGTCTGGGTTTAAAAGAGTTTATAGTTCTCTTCACTGTTATGTCTGCAGACATTAGATTCAGGTCCATATCCTTCTTCAGCTGATATCAGCTGCGGTGTAAGTTGAGGTCAAGTTGTCTGCAGGTCAGAGTTATGCTGAGAATCAGGTTGCCTCAGACTTTTGGAGAAAGCGATGAATCTAAGAGACATAAAAAACAGTGTAAAAACAGTCTAACAATCAACTATTTAGAAGCATGTGAATATTTGACATTATAAAAAAAAATATTCATTAGGGTAGCAACGGGTGTTTAATGCATTTTGAGTCTACCACCATTTATCCCTTTAGGCCAAGTGACAGACTACTGTAGAACTCAAGAATTTAGTTGAACAATTAGGTCTCCATCACTAGTAGTTCAACCAATTAAGCACAATTGTTACCGTTCTTGCTTCAGTTCTTCCAAATGCAATAAAATTGAACAAATGTACTCAAGATATTTATTTCGTTATACGGACAGTTTGCCTTAATTTGTCAAAAGAAAATAAATAAAACCTTAAATGGTTTAATGCTCACATGTGTTAAGCTGATTTTTCAGATCAGTCATTATCAAAACACAAAAACTATTTTAAGAACTATGTCTATGAAGACTCTCATTCATCCAGGTAGATTCCATCATAATAGTAGGTTTAAAGGTTGTCATCTGGACTTGTTTTTTAAAGTTGAAGACGTTTCACCTCATATCCAAAAAGCGTTGTCAATTGACAACTGTTAAAAAAGCTTATCTGTCATCCAAAGCAGAGAGCACATAAATAACAGCAGTCTGCAAAATCAATATAAAAAGGGGAAAAGTGGATTCAGAAAGTGGGATGGAGCTGCCAAACCTTCTTTGCCCTTGCAATATAGTGCAAAGTCCTCAGCCCTGCTACCAAACAAATATTTTTTCTTAAAGTCACCCATTCACACATTTCACAGCTGTGTGGGTAGAGGGTGTTTAAATCTTTGTCAGGTGGCCAAAAAGATTGTCTATGCTTGTTGCAATTACACAGCTGCTAAACTGCAATACTTAAGGCAGTATTGGTTGAAGCAAATGCTGCACCAGCTGTCAGCCATGTTGAGATACACATATATAAACTTTTGTCTTGTATTTGTGAAAATGTATTCAGTTTTATGTGACCGGGTGCAGTATAGAAGGGAAGGAAACATTTTTTCCCACAAGCCTGAAGCAATACAAATGAACTGCAATAACCCTTTCAAAGTTGAGCGGCCTGACTGTTTAAAAATTTACAGGACAGTCAGTGACAGTTTACACTTGACTTGGATACACTTGTCTTGTTTCTTTCAGTATAGAGCATCCACAAGTTTCGGCACATCGCGTTGTAAACTGGGTTACTTCCCTGGAGCAACAATCCTTTTCCCACATATAGAAGCAAAAATGACACATTCTCTATGTCCAAATGCAAAAGAGGTTAATGTAATGTAAAAAATATTATATGTGTGTTAAAAATCCTTAAAAAATTGGTAAAGGTAAGTGTGGTATTCAAGTGTCTTAAATGCATTTAAAAAAGCTGTTTCACATACAAATGTTTTCAAATAGAATATTCAAAACAAGGGAACAATGATGTAAGCAAAATGAAGCAAACTGTCAGCTAGCGAAAAAAATTGAATATTTAACAGCTGGAAACCAGATTAAAACTCAATAGAAAAAAAGTTTCAATATTAGCCTAAACTTTTGACTCCCTTACTTTGGTGTGTAAAAAAATAAGGAGCACTGTAAAGGGGATTTTATCGCCAGCATATTTTTACACACAATCCAGTGTTTTCATCATGCCTGTCAGAGCTACACTAAGTGAGAAACAGAAGCCATGGTAACAGTTATCCCTCAATAATTGCTTTGATGAATAAGATTTATGAGCTTTTTTTAATCATTTCATCTTTCCGCCCTCAGAGAATCCATGTTTGCTGTCAAACCGCTTAATAGGGATTTCAAGAGTTCTTTTAACTTCAGATCAATTTTTCATATTCAGACTTTCACTTGATTTTGTTTTAGAATTCACATTTTTGTCAGAGTGTTTCCTAAACTTTGGACCCCGTGGGTGCATTACCTCAGAACTGGGAGAACTTTAGAGTTTCTTGGTGCAGAGCGAGAGGCCGGAACAGGTGGATCAGCACAGAACCTTCCAGACAGAGGGCGTGGCACTCAGCAGCTCTGGAATGAGAATGACAAGTAAGGAGAAGCCAACCAATTATCCAGAGAAGACTTTGATGACTGCCACTCACATTCCGTAACAGTAAACGAAGTGATCCAAAGTTTTAAAAAAGGTTCTCCAGAACTGGTGGTGGATGAGTCTCTTGGTGAAATCCTTAGACCAGATGGTGTAAATCCTCCTTCTGATGTTTAAGGAACAATCCGTTCTAACTCAACGTTCAAGTTCATTTATCCACATCAAAAGACAGAGAAAAAATAAAAATAAAAAAAAGATGGCCTCAAAATCCAGACAGAAACAGGGATAGGGGTTAAATGCAGGACTCCCAATACAAAACCCAGACAAAATCCAAAACAGGCTGATAAAATATAGTCTATAGTTACAAGGCTGGAGGGTTGCAAATGAAGAGAACTCTGTGGCACACACAAGGCATGTAAACACTTAAGAATAGGTGAGTGCAATGAGGATGATACCAGAGCTGTGGGTATGGATGAAAGTTTTATTGTTTTATAGGAGCATAATACTGAAACATTTGACTGTTTTTGAGGGATATCATTGATAATATTCAAGTTTAGGTTTGCAAATAGCAGAGTGTTCTGCTCCGCACAATAATAGCTTTATTTTTAAAATATTCCTTTGGCCACACAGATATCCGTAGGGGTGTTTTTGTTGTTGTTGTTTATTTCTGTTTGGGTTTTTGTGGTTGTTTGTTGAATTACAGAGAATTTTGGCCTTAGCCAAAGATACAAATCCTAAGACAAACTCCTGGAGAAAGAGTAAAAATAAGATGAAAACACTTTAAAACAGATTATATATTTTTTTTTACCATTATAACTGACTAGCATAGAACTTGAACACATTTCTGTCACACTTGAGCAACAGCAGTAGCCCACAGTGGGAAACCATTAGTGACTCTTACACTCCTCATTTTATTTATCTCTTTGGAAAATTAGAGCAAAGTTGGAGCTGTTTCCTCTCTTCAGGGAAGAACACATTTCATTCAGAAAGGAAAATCTGGAACTTTGCCGGCTTCAGACTCCACGGCATAAACACACAGGCACTTAGATGCCAGGGGTGCAGGACCAGCTGCGTAACTGTCACAGCTGTCACAGCTGTCTGATCAACAGATGGAAATTAGTTGTTTTTTGTTTTTGTTGCTGTGAAATTTTCCCAATTTATCTTTTAAAGAAAAATCTACAATGGGGAGGCAGGCTCAGGGAGGGGTAAAAAGCCATAGAAACCATAAATATATATTAGTAGACTATTCTACTTAATTTTGTTAAGGAAATAAACAATTTAGAAGTACCGTAGGTTAATGACAAACATAGTTACCACATGATATTGAATGGTGGACTTTTTACTAACTTGACAAATAGGTAAAAATCCAGATAAAAATTAAGCATCAGTTTGGATTGTTTTGCAATTTTATGCATGCTTTCCTGTCAATTGATAAACATGGGTAAAAACTAAATGTTTGCTTTATTGTAAACAGTGATATTCTGAAAACAGTGTTATATTTGTGCTTTGATAAATTAATGTTCTGAAACAGAACAATACTTTGACAGTTTGATAAGTTCTGTGGCTTTGTCATGATATTTTAGGGTTTTCAAATGTACAGGTATATTGCCTGACAGGGTATACCAATTACTAATCTATTTTGTGTAAACTGGATACTTTATTTGATTAAAAATCTTAATCGGTTTCAGAGGTAGAGTGGTCAACCTCTGTTTGGAAGATTGCAGTTTTGCTTGCCCGTGTGTTGGAGTGTCCTTGGGCAAGACACTGAGCTCCACATTGTTCTTGGTGGAAATGGTGCCAATGTTTGGCAGTGGAGCTGCCATCATTGTGTTAAAGTATGTATGCATAGATAAATGGGATTATGACTCAAAAGCACTTTGAGCCTTCTAAAAAGGTAGTAAATCACTATACAAGTATATGGCATTTACCATTTCACTATTTAAATAGACACCTGAAATTGATTTGATTTACTGTTTTATTTCAAGCATTGTAATCATTACCTGAAGTTAAGTAGAGCTTGATTTATTGCTTGAAAACCAGTGGGAAGAAGCGAGTTGATATAATCCTACCCCTACTGCAAATTGAGGAATATAAAAAAAATCTTGCTGCTCCTTCGCCCACAAGTGACCAGGATAGGCTCCGGCAGCCCCATGACCCTGCGAGGGAGAAAACGGGTTTAGAAGATGAATGAATGAATGAATGAATTAATTAATTAATTAAGTTTTGGGTTTCTTTTAAAAACTGATTTTAATATTGACTACTAAATGAAAATCACTCACTAGAGTTCCTATTCTTCTCCCTTTACGTGAACCACCATTTTTGTATACCTTTATAATTGTAATTAGTCTTTATTTCCCAATGGTACTTTTTTGTTAATTAAAACAATTAGCACCTACTGAGCAAAGAGTTAAAAATATTGTAAAGGTTTATCTGTACGTATTTTTAGTCTCTGTACTGCCGCAGTCTTCTGACATATGTTGTTCTGACAAAATACCCCAAATCTTTAATCTTAATATTAACTTACAAACAGGAACTACTATCTCAACAAATTGTTCATTTAATTTAAACAATTGCATGTGGCAGAATATGTAATGTAATGAGTAGTAGTAGTAGTATAGAATATAAAAATGTTAAGAGTTGTTAATGAAAAAGTGAAGAATTCCCTGTAAACTGTAACTAAATTGCTTCTAAATAAGACATTAAAAACTCTGCTGATGAATTACCATTCACATTTTTGTTAACATGTACGCATGTTTGAAGTAATCACACTGACATTAGGGCTGCAGTTTTTAGATCACATCACTGCAGAGCCCTTCCCCGAGGCTGCATGTTGCACACAGCACAAATAGATCACTGGACTGAGTAATGAATTACACAAGGAAAAGTGCAGATAAAATGCTAGACTTGCTGGATTTTGCACGGCACAGAACCTGAAGTGCCAGGTCTCATGGCGGCTTTCGGAGAGTTTCATCTTTAATCTTGCCTTCTCAGCACCCCATATCCATCAAATCACACCAGAGTTTTTGCATTCACAGGGCCATCGTTTCTTGGAAGTCACAGGCACATAAAAGATGCAGCCACAAAGCAAATGGATTGTTTAAGGATAACAGTTTTCTAGATACTGTGATGTTATGTTGCTTTTATTGAAAAAAATCCACAAACGAAAGAATTAATCCTTTAAACACATTAACAGTTTCGTATTTTTTTGTTTTGTTTTTTTGCAATATGGTGCTCTTACCATGTTCACCAACTTTTGCCTTTAATTTCAGTTCAGTGTGAGTTCTTCTTTGCCCGCAGAGGTTTGTATTCTGACTTCAGTAGTTCTGATCGGGAGCCTTTAGTCCAAACACTTCTTTGATGTCCCCAAGCATCTTGGACCCTGCCTCAGAAAATGAGAAAAACAAGCAGCTGAATCAGATGAGTGATGTCCCTGTGGATCTTAAGGGCTGCAGAGGAAATGTCATTGCATATTGAATTACGCATGATCTGTTAAATGGAGATCCTTTGTAGACAGTTCTGCTTGTCCTTATTTTGATTCTCCTTTGCTATCCCTTACAGCATCTGCTTACGGATGCAATTATAACACACTCAATTCACTATTGATTAAATGCATTTCCTCTTTACATTTGATTTATCTCTTAGTTTTGCCTAAATTATTAGTTAAAGTAAAGACAGACTTAGTTTGACCAACAGAAGACTGGATATAGAAAAAAAAAAAAGACTGGAGTTTGTGCACATTTTAGCGTGCACTAAATGTTAAAGCAAGCGTGGGGAGCACATGCCCTGCGGGCTCAGTGCAAAGTGCTTATGGAATGAAAGCCCCTGTTAAAGGAAAAACTCCATGAACGCAAAGAGCCTTAGAAAATATAATCCAAATGTGATGGGATTGAGAGAAATCTGGATATTTATGCATTTCAACACAGATGCAGAAATGTATTCACACAAATGATTTGTCAATGATTTCAAGTCATTTATCTGATGTTTTTCTGATAAATAAATAAAATTATATTACCTCTGATCAGCAGATTAAAACAGAGATGTACAACAACACAAAAATCTGTCTTATCAGTCTTTTCTCCACATATTATTTTTTTTTAGATATTGTTCAACAATACATTTCTGCAGGAATGGCCATGGTGAATATCCCTCATAGACTGTCACTAATTACCCAGTGATTAGCAGCTCAGGAGTGGGGAGGATTCAAGCTGACACATTTACACACACTACAACAAATATGGCTGTAATTACCAGTTGAGTAAAAGACACGGCACAGACCGAACACGCTGACATCAACCACAAGGCTCAAAAAGCCTCCTGAGCATGTGTTGCGTTGATCATAGAGTGTTTGGTAGTCAGCGATGCCTCTTTAAATCTCTGCACCGGCACCAGTTGAACAGTAAGCCTGTTTTCTTTTTACATCCATAGGACTCACACTAATGATGATGATCAGGATGATGAGTTTGTGTTTTCTGAAACTCCTGGTGCTTCGAAATGCCATTTGGAAGTGATTACATGATGCTCAGTTGGAATGCGGCGCACAGCGGTTTTGCAGTGACTCTGAGTTCTGTTTGACTTAATGTGACTGCTACCCAGCACAAATCGTTTAGACCACGCAGCATGTGCTTTATAACATCTGCATGAAAGGACTTTAATGGGAAAAGAAAACAACCCCAACTGAAGAAAGAGGCTGTGTTTTAAAACACAACATCACCAAATAGGAGTGTCTGTATGCCTAAAGCCTTCACACTTTATCTTAAAAGCTAAACATTTATGCAGATATGAGCATAAAATGTCATGTTTCCTTTACAGAATGCATTCAGTCTATACCAAATTTATATAATTCTTCCATCCTGAGCAGATTTTTTTATTCATTCTATAACACTTAACTCATCTTTCTACAAAGGCTTGAAAGTTTAAACAAGAAAAAAAAGTATGAAAATGTTTTTCTGAAAAGTGTAAAAAGTGTGTAGTCAGGGGTTTGACACCCTTAAAACATCTATAGTATTACAGGTTTCACTTGTCGGTGGTTATTTCTGGAACATAACCCCCGTGATAAACGAGGGAACACTGTATCTATAGTTGTCGTCTTGGACGATAAGCATGGTTGGGGCTAGTAGGTAAATGGACAGGACACCAAAACATTATTTATGTTTTTAAGTGTTAAATTATTAACCTGCCATTGCTGACATCTGGGCGATATTTTTCCAGCTAACAAATGCCTTCACTGGAATTTCATGACCCTTACTTTAGCAAATGTATGTCTTACATCAGCAAGACACACAAGTGCCATCTGGGTAAACTATAATGTTGTTTTATTTTTTCTCACCCAGTACAAAAGAGTATTTTTTCATGTTCATTGGATACTTCACTCCTTGAAATATAGTCTCATCAATTTAATTATCAATATTATATTAGCAGAATCTGGAATTATTCTAACAATCCTCATGGTTGCTACCATAGAGGAAAATATCTCATCAACACAAGGGAAAGAAAAATATGCTTTTTTTGTAGTTATTGTTAAAGTATGAATGGTGTGTGCTGATGAAACAAAGTGACAATAATTTAGGGTCTGTGAGTGTGTGCTTCATGTAGAAACAAAGTCAGTGTTGGCCATTCTACAGATCTTTTCTGTACTCTGCATGTCAGCAGGAGTCTACAGAGACATTAACAGGGTGGAGCACTTTCTCAGGCTCAATGACAAGTTTGAGAAGTTTGTAACTGATCATTAATTTTATGATGCACCTTCAAAGAAAGATTAAAACCCGAGGTTGCCCATGGGTCAGTGGCATCATCATAATATGTCTGCAGGCCACATTTATCGTGAAACATTTTACAAAGGTTAGTCGGCCTGCTGTTTTCCATCTTGTCATTTACACTGCTCCAAAAAAGGACAAAATGTGCTGAGAATGAAAATTTTTTATTTTTATCAACATATTTTAATGAATTTGTTTTGTTTAGCAAAGGTAATATGTGCTCTTTTATTACATTTGGTCCTGTCTCTTGAAAAAAAATATATCACGTCTTTTAAGGTTTCACTGAGAAAGAATGTCAATATTTCCTCAAACTTTTCTGGGTTTTCTCACAATTTTATCCTTAGTTGTTTTTAAATAATGGAAACCCCTTCACAAAGTGTTAATTTGGGAATTTTATTTGGCTAAAAAATAAGCCCTAATGATTATATCAGCCTACAAATATTGAACATGTAAACTTCTAAATGTTCTAGTCCTGGAAAATACTTCATACAATAGTATATTGATTTATTTTTTTATCTTATTGTTCAAAACGTGTGAACTCCAACTAAACATTATATCAATTCTCATCAGCAACTTTCTTGAGTTTCTATACAAAAACTAACAAACTGCAAATGAAAGAAGTTACTTTTTGAAGAATGTCCATCCGTCCCTTCAGGGAAAGAAAGCTGTTGGAAAAATTAATCTAATTTGTTTTTTGTTTTTTGTTTTTTCTACACCTTACATTTTTCTTTGATTAGTTGTGCCAAAAGGCAATCCTAAAAAGAATTTTAAATAACTGGTGTAGGGTTTTCCATACTTAGAGAAATTTCTAAGTCAAATCCCATTTAGCCTTCTTGTCCCTACAGTGCACTGTGGCATGATTGTCCCACTAGAAAACCCCTGATTTGAAGACCCACTCACACCTTTATATATTGAGTTTTTGGGCATGTCTGGGTTTTTTCTGGGTGTTTAGGCTTCATTTTAACTTTAACTTGTTTGCCAAGTTGACAATGATATATGGTAAACCCTACTTTGAGGAATCATCTCTTTGACCAACTATAGAAATGGTGGGTTTCTATAAGTGATTATCAGTGGTAAATTAAAACAAGTAAGACAATGTATAAATCTCCAACTTTGACCCCTCCTGTATAAAAACCCTTAATAGTTCTAAATTTTTAAAATGTTATTATTGCCTTTCAAAGGAAACACTGTTCAGTTTCCAGGGTTCTGCAGCTAGCACGGCGGCAGCTGCACCTCAAGCTGCATTCACACCAGCCGTGTGTGGTGCGTTCAACCTGACGTGTTCACACTGTACATGCAGAGAGCAGCAGGGAGGGGGTTCTTTTTCTTTTTTTTTGCTGTTTACTAGCGCTTGTCCGCTACCTATAGTGTAGTGAAACTTGATGTTAAAGGTCATAGCGGTATAAATCCCGCAAATCTTGCTTCAGGCTTTTTGTTTTCAGAGCTCTGATTTCTATAAATGCCCATCTTGTTGTCATATTTATCCATCCAGGCAAAAAATGGAATTATTAGGTTCTCCTTCATGGTCATTAAAACAGTTGTCAACGGTTTAAGACACTTGTCATCTGTCTCAAAAGAAAATGTTTCCCCAAGGGACATTCTATGCCTTACTTAGTCAAATGCATCACAGATTTTCCCGGCCTCACTCTGAGCATGTTAAATAGTCAAATCTATAGCAGCATAAGAGAATATCACTGGAATCTTTACCACCACCATGCTACTTTGCCTAAAATCGACTTAGTAAAAGGAGTTGGGTCTTTGTCCAGACAATATACCAGGCTGTCACTGGGCCAAAGGTGAGGTACTCTCCAGGACAGAATGTCTATCCATCGGAGGGCCACACAGAGACAACACACTCTCACTCTCACTCTGTTGGGCATTTTCTGTTTATTTGCATATATGAGCTTGCCTCAGAAAAGTTTTAAGCCAGGATTCAAATGAGGACCTCTGGGTTGTGGAGGTAACAGTGCTGCCATGCAACACACATGAAATGCAGCAAACAAGCAGCCTGACTGCTAAATGCCAACACTTGAGCTGAGCATACTAAAATCTTACTTTATGTCTCTGTAAACATGTTTCAAAGAAATCTCCCCTTTTTGAAATATTTTTATTTCAAAGCGGTTGTTGTTGGAGCTAACCAAGCTCCAACAACAACCCCCCAATAATCAATGGGTAAAGGAAAAAAAACTCTGGAAGAGAATAATCATCTCTTTCTGATGTTGACTCAAATGTATAAATGAAGGTTTCCTTTTATAGAAAGTCAAAGTGTTATACGTTTCTGATTTCTGAGATACAGTAAATGAATTATCACCTTGAATCCACATAGGATGGTGATGAGAACAAAGGAAGTTGAGTTATCAACTCTGCTCTGACATTTCTCAGAAATAGGCAGCTCCTAAACAATATGGTTCCATTCAATGTTTTTGAGTTGCTATACTCATAAATGTATTTATGTCACCTCTTACAGCACATATATCAAACTCAGGGCTGTGTGGTGATGTAGTATTTAGTACTCTTGCCTTGTAGCAAGAAGGCCCTGGTTTGAGTCATTTCTGTGTGGAGTTTGTATTTTCTTTTCATACAAGTGTGGGTTCCCTGGATTCTTCCCACGGTCCAAAAAACATGATTCATAGGTTAATCAGTGTCTCCAAATTGGTGTGAATGTGAGTGCGTAAGAGTGTTTGCAACTGACTGGCAACCCGTTCAGGGTGTACCCCGCCTTCGATCAACAGCAGCTGGCTTGGCTCCAGCAGCCGCACGACCCCGAAAGGAATTACAATTTAATTTCAACTTTATTTATATTGCCCAATATTACAACAATAGCTGTCTCAATAGGCTTCATACTGGTAATTGTATGAAAACATGAAATAAATAAATAGGTAATGGCTAAACAAAATCAAACAGACTAAGTTAATCTGGGCATTCCTGTCCTTAGACTCTCCTTTTTGATAAGGAAAAACTCCTACAAAACATTTTAAACTGATTCCGGAAGAAAAAAGAAGAAACCTCAGAGGTGTCCACATGAAGGAGGGATCCTCTCCCAGGACGGAGAGGCGATGTACCAGAACTCTTAGAGAAGATTTAGCTAATCTAACTCTACAACTACATGTTTGAATAGCGTCACAGATGGTACCGGTCCATGGGTCATTTGGTACCGGGCCGCACAGTAAGAATAAATAACTTATATTTCTTCCGTTTATTTATTTCGGAATCTGAAAGATGTTTTATTTTGAAAAGTTGCCTAAATCTCTGTTACATCCGTTAATGTCACTCTTGACACAGGCCAAGGCGCTCTTCTCGGTCACGTGATAGGTTACCGCTAAAATAAAACCCTAGGACAGGGGTCGGGCCCTATGGCTCACGAGCCATATATGGCTCTTTTGATGGTCACATGTGGCTCGCAGACAAATCATGAATTATACAATTTTTTTTTTCATCAGACCACTCGTTCGGGCGCGATGCAACGCCAGGGGGGAACGCAGCAGTGCTTTGAGAGAAAACAATCTGCACCACTATTAATTTACTATTATCTATTATTTCACAGAGTTTGTATCAGCCTGAAATCTGTGAATTGCCGTCCCTGCAACTGCGCGTTCCCGTCTCTGAGAAAGAGCAGTTGCAGGGACGGGATGTGTGAGGAAGAAAGCGGGTGGGGGGTGGGGGGTTTTGGGCACAGGCAGCAAGGTGAATCTCGCAGGGATTGTCAAAACTTAAAACACGCTGCCCCTCACATACTGCAGCGTGTGTGTTTGGCTCCACGTCTGCTTGTCAGCAGTCTTTCTCACATCAAAAGAACATTCAGACCAACCTATGATCACGTTTAAAGTCTCAACGCCTGCATGAAGCTGAAACTCACCACGTATCAACCCGACTAGACCATCAGCAAAATCAACACGAGAAATACTCATCATTTATTAGCAACAGCATAACAATGTTATTAAAAAGAATCCACAGACTTATTGTACTTTAAAAGTGTTGAAATTACATAAATAGCTCACATTCACTTGTATTTTTAGTTTTAAACATATTGTTGTGGACTGAGTTGGACTGGGTGGCAGTTGTTGGGTCGCATTCTAAATACTGGAGTTCATTGAACGCATCAAGCAGAGATCTGATTGGCCCTCAGTTGTGTCGCTCAGCCTGTTGTTTGGTAGTTTGGACCAATAGGGTTCAGCTATGGGCCGAATAAGGGAAATAGGAGGGCTGTTGCGGCAGTGAGAGAATAAGAAGTAGGGAGAAGCGCACTTAGCGGGAGAGAGTGAGGAATTGCTGAATTAGTTGTAGTAGTTGGTTACGGTCTACAGTAACCAGAATAAAGAACCTTAAACGAGGTTAAGTCTCCGTGGCTCAGTGTTGGAAAGGGACGCTACATTATTGTATGGTTCTTACGAAATTACATTTAAAAGTATGTGATGTTTATGGCTATCTTGGCCAAAAAGGTTCCCAACCCCTGCGCTAGGAGCTAGCAAAATGAGTAAAAAACAAACGTCTTTTGGAAAGTTTCTTTGCCAAGGGGAAAATGCCCAGCCAGGAGACAGAAGAGGAGCCTTCGATTAAAAAAAAAAATACATTTAATAGACAGTACTCCTTTTTTGCTCCATGAGTGTGGGAAGGGGAGAGGATGAAGATACCTGTGCGATGTACTAATTCATACGTGTCAAAACAAAATCTCAGGAGTCGTCTAGTTACTTATCTGTTCCTCCTTCAGCGTAGCGACAGTACAATAAGTCTCCGACCGCAACGTGAAAACTTTGTGTGACGTCATACCGGGCCGTGGCGCTAAAAAGGTTGGGGACCACTGCGTTAGGGGACGGCTGAAGGTGAGCCAAAGGTGAGGTCCAAAGCCAGGTACAGGAGCAGGGGGGACGGTTTCTTTAAAAAGCTTAGTGGGGATTGGGTCCAAGAGACAAGTTGAGGTTTTGGAGGACATAATAACTAATATTATTTCCGTTTTCTGTTATTACAGAGGTTTATATGGATGCCTTCTACCGCTTCAGCCTGCTCTGGGCTGATAGTAGGAATGATTTGATTCATCTTATGTCTTATATTACAGATTTTACTATAAAAAAATGTAAGAAAATCTTCAGCACTGAAAGTAGCAGGTAAATGAGGTTCTACTGAGCTCTGACTGCTGGTTAGTCTGGCTATTGTATCAAAACAAAATCTTGGATTCGTTCATTCTCTGCTATTAAGGTTTTTTTTTAAATATATAATTTAAGAGGCTATATTTCCAGGTATTCAGAGACTGTTCTGAGCCGGAACGGTTACTTGTTTAAGAGAACGTGTTTCAACATTAAACCACAGTGCTACTGGGTTTTGTCTAACAAGCCTAAGTTTCAAAGGGGCAACAACATCGAGTGTTATCCTGGGGGCTTGTAAGGCATCTTTAACAAACTGGTCATTTTTACTGGGACTGAAGCTATGGGAGCTGGTCTCAGAGAAACATGGTCTCAGCATGTTACTGAGTCTTGGTTGAAATGTGAGTTTAAAATGTGAGTTTAAAATATTAAAATCCTCTATTATAATTTTATCAGAATCTAAAACAGTGGTCAAAAGAAAGTCAGGAAACTTCGTTAAAAATCCTGAATTCCGGCAGGAAGGGCGATAAATTATAATAAATAAACTGATTTTGAGTCTTCCTGTTAGGGTAATTTATAGACAATATAATGTTTGTAATGATTAATTAACTCATTGACTAAGAGAGACTTTGAGGAAATGGATCTAATGTTTAATAAACCACATTTAATTGCATCATAATTTTGCTTGTTGTTATGTTGTTATTGAGAGTACTAGTAGCTATTAATTTTCAGGTTTCTGTAACTCACTCACTAAAGCTAGGAATTGCTCGACTTTCCCTGCATTGGGTTTGTTGGCGCTGGCCAAAGGAGGCTCAGAGGAGACTCTTAAACTGCTGCTTTGTGCCCGGGTCTGGTCTCTGGGTTGTCAGTTTGCGAGACTAATCCCACGCAAAATGTTCCTAAAGAAGAGTGGCACAGTCCAAAGTGGGTTAGATGCCATCTCTCCGCATGAGACCGGGCTTTACCCAAAACACACTCCAATTGTCAACAAAGCCAATGCCATTTTCTGAGCACCATCTAGCTAACCATCAGTTAAAATGTAAAAAGCAGCAGTACTCTATTTTTTCTGAGGACATTTTTATTTCTGATCATCATTGCATTTTTTTTTAACTTGTGTTTTTCTGTGTCGCTCTTGCGTGCAGAGAAGTTAGGTCTCACATGCTTAACTCCTCCTCACCTAAAGCCTTTTCTAATGCTTTTAATTTGGTCCTCTCTCCGTGCATATATGTTAATTCATTAATATGTATTTTTAATAGTTACTGTCTTTTCATCCTAGAAGAAGTCTGTCCCATTAACTAGACTGACCCCTGTCACTAAGGTTTCCCCTTGGATAAACAACAGCATTGCCTCAACAACAACAGCTGAAACAATATTGCAGGAAAATTGAACGTTTATGGAAAACAACTCACCTACATGTTCATCTACTTCATCTTAAGGATCTTATTGTTTCTTTTAACAGTGCCGTTCGAGATGCGAGGGCTGCTTACTTCACCAATGTCATTTCCAAAAGCAGAGGTAATCCTAAGGTGCTATTCAACACCATTAGTGATATCGTGATGCCCAGTCCACCTGCCGTTCCCATGCATTCAAATGATGATTGTGATAAGTTTATATCATTTTTTATTGAAAAAGTCAGATCTGTGAGAAGCTCTCTGTGTCACACAGCAGGTTCTGGTTCATTTCCTAGTCCACCTCGGCCTGTGATTTTAGACACCTCCTCACCTGTTTCTCTCTCTGAGCTATTCAGATTAGTTGGCACAATGAAGTCATCCTGTTGCTCTCTCAACATGCTCCAGGTTGTCCAGAACACTGTTGCAAGGCTTTTAACTAAATCATCTAAGATTTCACACATCACCCTGTTATTAATCCAGCTGCACTAGCTCCCCATCCTCTACCGAGTGCATTTTAAAATCCTGGTTTTAACATACACAACTTTTAATAACCAAGCACCGGTCTACATAAAAGACCTTTTGCAGCCGTACACCCCCAGCAGGTCCCTGAGGTCATGTGATCAGGGTCTGCTGGTTGTAAAGAGAACCCGGTTAAGGACTAAAGGTGACAAAGCCTTTGCAGCAATGGCTCCATCGCTTTGGAACTCCCTTCCTCTCAGCCCCAGATCTGCAGACTTGGTGTTTTCTTTTAATAAGCAGCTAAAATCCTATATTTTTAAATTTCTTTTTCTTAATTATTTTTAGATTCTGTGTTTTACTGTGTTTTACCGTGTTTTACTGTGAAGCACTTTGTGATTTTTTTCTTGAAAGGTGCTATACAAATAAAGTTTATTATTATTATTGCACGTCATTACTGAATAGGTTCGGCAGGGGACCAGAGAAGATTAAAGTGTCTGACATCAACTTTGCAAGTTTCCACACCGATTCCACATTTAATTTGAAACCTCTGATTGTCTCCTTTGGGCATTGTTACCGCCTGAGTGAATCAGGACTCGACGGAACCTAGACTTACGAATCATAGTTTTAAAATTGAGTTATGGCATTTATACTTAAAATCTCCTTTCTTTAAACATTTTACCATTCATTCAAGTGCATCAGACTGATGAAATATGGACCTTTATTTATAGAATTTCTTTTTTTTTTTATTTGGTCCACTGCATCTGAGTTTGAGTAAAACTGGTATATAGTTTTTTATTGTAGGAACATACATTACAAAAAGACGTGTAATCCTTAAGCATATAAAGTTTCACACATACACATACATTTTAAAATAAAAAAGAAGAGTATGCATGCACAAAGTGCTTTAACGGTCATGTCACTTCAATTACCAAGTCTGCACTGCAACAGCAAATTAGAGCATCACCTTCTAAACTTTTAGGAGTTGTTACAGTGACATATCGCTCTTATGATCCTTGCCACGGTGAAAACAAAGCTATTTTCAAATGTGCAGTCGTGTCTGTGCGCGCTTTCTTTGTGCAGCCCGGAAAAACGTATGGAGCAAACAACAAATGACAAAGCAAAACAGCACATTCACTTTGACTTTTATTTAACTGGAAGCCTCAGAAACATGAAAGATTTTTTTTTTGTTTTGTTACATTAATGTGATTCCAATTCAGCAGGGAATTAATATGTGTTTTTGTTCCAGTACACCCACAACATTTCCAGCTATGTACATTAAATTCTCTTGAGGCTCTGAAAAATCTCCTTTGTTCTTGCTATGATGCTTTTTCACAAACAAGTGTTCTTAATTTCCCACAGATGCTGTCATGTAGGCCAGTCACAGGAGATGAGGACGGCTTGCATGACTAGCATGGAAGGAAAATTGCACAAACAGAAGGGACAGGGAGGTCAGAAAGGCTGCTAAAACGATGCAGCAGTTCAAAAAAACACTCCTCACCAATTTTTTTTAAGTATTATTTGTTTGGTAACCAGATAAATAAATTTTAATGTCATTATTTCATTTTAATTAAATATGCAGAAAAACAATGTGTTTGTCCAATTCTTTTGAGTTCTTTTTTTTCATACCCATGATGCACAGATAATACTTCTAATTAAAGAATACAAAGATGATTAGAAATCCATTTTTGTCTCATTCCCCTAAATCCTTCCTCTAGAAGGACCCTCATGTTTATTCAAGACAGGAAACACATCAATAAATGATGCTACAAACAATAATCAACATGTTGAAACTGTGGACATTTAATCAAATTTCACAAATTCAATAAGTCAGTAACATTTGTGAAATAAAAGACACACAAACCTTTGATGTCCATGGAATTAGTAGATTTTCATTCATTTATTGTATGCAGACATTATTAAAATTAATGTTATGGTTTAAAAAAAACGCATCTGGGTTTTTGTTGCTGTTGTGGCTTGGGTTTTTTTAAGCCTCAACTAACATGGCTCCTGCATAAATCTTGAAATAATTTACCTCCTGTGGAAGCACAAGGGCCTAACCAGCACAAACACACGTACACACACACACACACACACAAATGCAGGCGCAGAATGCTGGCTCAGTACAGCAACATCAAATCTTTCATTTATGCCCTATTTTGGGTTGCATTTAACCAATCCTTGGGCTGTTGTAATGGATTTTCAAGGATTTTAGATCTAAAGAAAATAAAGATCTTCTGTGTTCTCACAGCCGATGGCAAAATCATCACCTGGCTTTGCACGTTTTGATAGCAGGTGAGACATGAGAGGGTTGACAGTTGAATACTGATGTGGTAAAGTGGTGTTGTTTTCTTTTTGAGTGGCTTACAACAATGTCCACCTGTTTTTTTTCTTTACTTGAGGGGACGTCTACTGTTGATTGGTGTTTTGGCGTTCAGTTTCATGGACTTGGTGATCTGCTGGCTTTCAGGCCTTGAATTCCTCATCTAATTACAGGCTAAGGCCAACCCTCCAAAGACCCGCCCCGGCTTTGCATTCTCATTTAGACAAAAACAGCATTTTCTAACCTTTGTGAAGCTACCAGGAAAAAAAAAAGAGACAATTCCGTCAGCAGATCACCTAAGCATGTGATGCTAGAAAAGAACCTGCGTTCGTCAATACTTATGACTTCAGCTCTCACAAACTCATTAACTCAGAAGAAGAAAAAGGTTGAGCTCGATTATTTACTATTCTGTTCGAGAAAGGACAGAAGAGATAAAATCAAAAAAGTTGTTATGCAGTCATGTCTTTCTGACCTGTTTGTTACCTGGACAGCAAATCTGAGTGATTTCGCACCCAAGACTTTTCACAGCACTTCCCTGTGGCAGGAGGCTGCGTGCCATCACATCCCGAATCTCACTCCACAAAAACAGCTTCTTCCTTTCTGCAGTAAGCCTCATGAACAATTCATAGTTCTCGTTCCATCCCTCGTGTTCTGTTCGTGGCATACTAAAAGACCTGCCTTTCTATGCTGTTTAGAAGTTCTATTGTTTGCCTGTTGCAGATGTTGAAATGAATTTAGATGTGACCTCCTGTCGAAAAACATTAGCTCTGCGAGCATTTTAATCCTAATTTTAAAACTTGTAAAGATTTGACCTGTTTACTAAAACATGAAACAAAGCAGTGAAAAATATGTTTGACATCAAGCCTTCCTTCAAAATAACTTGATTTAAGCTAAACCACTCTAAATCAAGGTCTTGTGTTTTGACAATGTTTCTGTTTTGTTTTCAGGTTGCAATAATTAGATGCAATTACAGCTTATTGTTCTCTTTTTTTGTGCATGGGATAATAATTAGGTTATCTGCATTTCTTTGTATAAGGCTCTGTAATTATTTCAACGTAGAAGAACTCAAATAACAATATTAGAGTATTTAATCCTCTTAAAAAAATAGAACAAGAATAGCAGTAATTTCATACTCAGCTCCAACTCATTAGTGTTTCAATGAGAGCAGGCTATAAAAGAAGGCACAAGATGGTGTACGACTAGTTAGGGAAATAATTTGGAGAAATGTAACAACTGCATTACCAAGAACATTTGTGAAAGCAAAATTTTTAGAAACTTGAATAACCAGACTTGAATGAGCACTTCTGAATCTGTAGAAATGGCCTAATCAGACAATGTGTTTAAACAAGCAGATCTGATGACACAAGTCATAGTATTTTGTTGCTTGATAGCAGATGTTTCCTAAAAACTCCTAATTCTATCAAACTTTCATTGTGGTACACTCCAAAATGGAATCTTAAGAAAGTAAGAAGACCCTTGTTTCAAGAAAAATAGTCCTACTTTCTGTCTTGCAAGAATAATAATATTTTGATTGGAACATATTAGTTTAATAAAAACATGCATTAGTGACAAAAATTTTTTTGTTAAAATAAGTATAGGTATGACCATATTTTTACCCCATTGGCAGATTTTTTTTTTTTCTTTTTTACTTGGAACGATGTCTTGGCATGGTCTGGCCCTTAACCACCATCATCTTCTAGGCTTTAGGGGTTTATTCATCTATGGTCTTAGCATATCCCAAGCAATCAAGACGTCATCTACCCAGAGCCTAACTGCCAAAAATTATGGACTTCTTCATGCACATCTTTCTGCATCACAAAGAAACCTTTACTCACATTCTCCCTTTATTGAAATACTGGAACTGGATGGTCTGTAAGCAAATAGATGTCATGGTAAATCTGGCTACAAGCTACTGTTCATCTGCAGTTCCACTGCCCGTCAACACATAGTAACACATGACGTGGCATGCACATATTTCTATGCACCCAGAACTGGATAAGATAGATGGACTAACTGACATGTAAACGCACTGAAATAATTTGGTTAAACTCTTTTCCCATAGTTTTTTAAATGCACCACATCTAATTTGAGGATTATATTAAATCAATATTCTTCAACCTGTTATCCTGTTACTCAATATTCTTATTTTTTTTTTTACATTTCTTTCATGTTATATTGTAAATCATGCAGATTTCTATTGCAATTACAAGCAGGGTGGCAAGCAATTATCACTTGGGAGTTTTATAAAAAGGCATTGTTCTGCATCCATTCATAGCAAGAAAGTCCTGCCGAGACTGTGATTGGCATCTTTGTATTTCCTTTGAACTGGGAACAGTCTGAATCAAAGTCAATCACTGACCCTTTCAACAAAACTCATGGTTGAATAATGCAGAGGATTAACAGACTGCCATCGCCCTGTTTACTTCCCAAGCCTCCATGCCAGACAGAGAATAGCAAGATTTGAAGAACCCATTCATATCAGCCTATGGTTTTTCTCCCCTCTGTGACCTCCTGGCTACGCAAAAGCTTTAATTTTCCTTCCAGTCTAGCGGCAGAAATCTAATCAACTGCATGGCATAATTTATTCACACTTGGTTAGAGAAGCTACTTCCTGTATATGAAGATGTCTCATTACTTTAGCTTTAAAATAATCAAAGCTCACGCTCTTGTGGTATGTAAAGGAGGCTGTGTTTTTAACCTGTAATAGATCATATAGATTGATTGTGAAGTGCATATCTACAGGTTGGTATGATGATGAAAATAATTGTGCCCTTTTTTTTGCCCTTCATCACAAGGACAATAAGCTCATTTGTAACTGATGGATGTTCAGTCAAGATGATCCTCAGATTGAGTACTTCCACTGAGATGCAATACCGTGAAGAAGTTCATCACAAGCTCAAAGAATTCGAATTTACAACTCAGATTTAGCACATCCTCACGACTTTACAAAGGAATCTGAACAGTTTTAATTACTCAAACTCATGCCTGAGGGCAGTTTAGACTCTCCAGTCTACCTGTCAATGCTGGTGGACAATTAAGTGCCCAGGGAAACTCTGTGTATGGATGTATGGATCAGATACATACAGTATCTATCTATATCCCTGTAGACATGGGAGGTAAATGCAAAAGTAAAGCATTCTGGGTGCTGCTAAAAAAAAAAGATTTTAATGTGGATAACTTCAGCGTTAGCTCAATAATAAATATATTTGCTTCTTTTTCTTTCATCTCTTTCTCTCTCTCTCTGGAGCCCTTGATGCTCATCGGTGTGAGTAATCAGTGTGCATGTGTTTGATAAGTGCATTTGCCACACCTTCAGAATTAAAAAAAACAACTGAAGCATGAGATAAACAAAAGGGAGGCTGCAATACAGCTTCTCTCTTCCAGCAATTACCAGGTAATGTAATGTAGCATTGAAAATCTAAACAGAAACGAGTACGGATTAGCAGCCGCCCATGTCTGAAACTTTCAACAACTTGTCAGAAATCCACAATTCCACAGATAAATTCACAATTTTACAGCCTTTTTGAGCAACAGTCACACTTAAACCTATTAAACTGCTTTTACTTTCAAATCTCAAATTCCATATTACATTTATAAAAAAGTTGCTTTTTTGTTTTTATGCGTCTAATGAAAAAAAATAATATACAATGCATAAGGCATTTTACACTTCTGGCTACAAAGCTGATAAGGTTCATTTAATAATTCTTTTTTCTCATCCACTTATAGTTGCATCTTTGCAGAATATACAGTAAATTCTGCTGCAACACCTCTACAGCTAAATTGTACCCTTCTTTTGAGCTATGACACAGTCGAAAAGGAAACTGAAAATAGTTTAAGCTCACAACTCTATTGATTTATACATTATTGCTTGCTATTTATGATATATCGTAAATCTGATGGTGTCTCTCATAATACCGCCACAGGCTTTCTAAATCAAGCTGACAGGCTTATTATTGAGCCCTGGAAAGAAAGGCAGCCCAGCATGGTAGAATGTACCATCCCTGATCCGGGAGGAGGAAATATTACCCAATACTCCCTAACAGAGAGAAGTTGCAGCAGCAGAACTACATCCACTCACAATTTCAATAACAAAGTCCATCATTCATATTGGCAGAGGAGCTTTGGCTTAACAAAAATTGAATTTCAAGCTAGTCGATGGAGATCAGTCATGATCAAAATAGTGCAAAAGACAGTGCGAATAGTTTCACAGTTTGATGTGGAAGATGCACATCTACAAAGGCATCGTATACATTTCAATTCCCTCTGTAATTTCTGCAGGTTTAATAAAACAAAATTACTGGGTTTTTTTATATGATTTGTGGCCTGAAGTATAAATCACACTAACAATTCGTTCAGTGCAACAACAAATTACAGATCACATTCACGGAGCCCGTGTCCTGACATGGAAAAAATAAAATATATCTCGTTTCCACAAATTAATATTCCGTTCACACAAAATACTATTTCGTTTCCTCAAAATAATTAATTTGTGAGAATGAAATAATTAATTCGTTCAAATGAAATAATTATTCACGTCATACGTCATAAGTCATTCATAAACACGGATATCACGTTTTCATGTCTGGGTTCACCCAGCTGCCCGAATGCCGGCATGACAAGCAAAAGAGCTCTGCGGCGGAGCTATGTCCGGTGAATCGCTGCGGTATGACGAAGCACAAAGCTTGGGCATCCTAAATCTCATGATAATTTTCTTATATTCATTGAGGCAATAATAAATTGATTGTTTTTCTTTTTACTTTCTTGAACGAATGTGGGTCACAGAGACACGGAGGTTTTTGCGGCAAAAACGGAGAGCATATCAGTGTTTCTGAATGACTTATGACGTGAATAATTATTTCGTTTGCACTAATTAATTATTTCGAGGGAGCGAAATAGTATTTCGTGGGAATGGAATATTATTTTGTGGGAACGGAATATTAATTTGTGGGAACAAGATATTAATTTGTGGGAACGAGATATATTTTATTTTTTCCATGTCTGGACACAGGCTCCGTAGACATTTGAGTATTGATGTTTAAGAATTTTCAAATGCTTCTTCAAAAATGGCATGCAGATAAAAGTTATATAATTAGTACGGAGAATATCCAGTATCGCTTCATGCCAAATAACTTACATCAGTTCCTACCTTTTTAGGTTTCTTCTGTATTTTTTTGAGATTGTGTTTTAATTTCAGAAATTTTGTTTTGACTTTTTTTTGTTTTGTTTTGTTTTGCCTTTTTCATACTCACCGTGATCTTTAAAAGTTTTTTTTTAAATGATTGTTGGTGTGATTTGCACTTCAGGATACCTGTAGATCTGAGTTTTAAAAATCTTTTTTAATGTTATTTTTGCTTATTTTTTTAATAACTTTCAACATGTGTAGTTCAACTTCAGTGTCAACTGTGCTGATGCACCAGTGTATCATCCTCCATATGGAAGTGACAGCAGGATTCACAAAGGGCATTTGTCAAGAAGCTAAAGCCAAATCACATAGGCAGGGTGATTCACTGTGATGACCCCTGAAGGAAGCAGCTGAAAGAAAAAAACAAATGAACATAAGGAAGTAGCCAGAGGGAAGTAAAACAATGTAAGATCATTGTTTGCCGCCATAAGAAAAGTAAAAAACAAAACAAAAAAGAGTACACTCACTTCACACAGGGAATGATGCTTAAGGAAACACTTCAAGTTATCAGATTTTTTTAAAGAATTCAAGAACACACTTTCTTATGTTACTGTCTGAATGTGAGGACTCTCTTATGTCGCCCACTGCTGTGTTTTTGAAATATTCCTTTGCAATATAAGAACTCATCGTAACGCATGAGAACAGTCAGGTCTGCACACTTCATGAATAAAACTCAAGTCCTAAAAACGTCCTTCTCTCACTGCTTTCTGTCCTTCCACTCTGCATGTTATGAAGTATTTTTTAAAAACCTTCAGGATACTGAAGCGGAAGGAACATGCTATGGTTTCTAATGCAGACAATATAGCTGATGTTCTGCACTCAGATTTATCTCTGTCCATACTAGAATGTGTCTGGACTTTTGTGAGCTGCCATTAACTGCCACTCAGTTTTATGCACTCAGCACCACACCCATCCATCCATAAAGTTTACTAGAAACCCTTCAGTTTGAAATCATGTCATTGGATTAAACATATTCAAACAGTAAAAGTTTCACCTTGCAACAAAAAGTAAAAATAAAATCAAATTTTAAGACTGATAGTCCCTTTTTTCCCCATCTGCTGTTGATTTTCTTCACTAGGGGTGTTTGTTTTGTTTTGTTCCCCCATTAATGCAAATGATCTTTATCAAAAGGTGAAATGATAAAATAAACAATATTTTTAAAAAAAGCTCTCATTGGCCAAACCCATCATTATTAATGTTGAAGTGCATTCCTTTTTATGTGTTGTAGGTCTACATGACATTTAAAAGGTCTTCCAGAAAAATACTCGCTAATTTAAATTGTAAAACTTTACAACTTATATCAGGAACTGGCGGATGAGAACCCAAAATGCATGAAAAATTTAAACATTTAATCAATAAACTTGAACATTACAATAAAAGGGGGACAAAGCAGAAGCCCTAAAAACCAGACGCTTAAATACACTGAAGGTTTTTAAAGGAAGACAGCTGTGGATGATCGTCAACTTTAACCATTTTCTTAATCAGCTGTGTCCCTTTCGGGATCAGGGGCTGCAAGAGCCTAACCTGGTTACAGTTGGGCAAAAGCGGGGTACACCGTGGATAGGTAACCAGCCTGTCACAGGGCCACACATTCACACCTAGGGACAATATAGAGCACCGGTAATCATTTAGCCTATGAAGCATGTCTTTGGAGTGTGGGAGGAAGCTAAAGTGCCAAGAGAAACCCCAAACATACACAGGGAGAAAATGCAAAAGGCTGGGATCTTAACCAGGGCCTTCTCACCATTGAGGTGACAGCACTAACCACTGCACCACCGAGTAGTATCCACATGGAAAACAGGACATGAAAAAAAGTATCACAACGATCAAAGTCCAGAATTCTCAGAATTAATCAGATTTGTCTTCTAGCTATGTCATTCAAATACACTCCACAAATGTAACATGGTGGTTTCAGGGACCTTTTGAACGTCTTGTGTTTTCCACGTTATGTTTGATTGCTATGATCTTTTCATGGAGCCTCCTTCTGTCAATCATCTCACATATTTAGATATTTAGATTTTTATCACAGTCAAAAGAAGCAGTTTGACCCTCCGACTTTGGTCATCTCGCTGTCTTTACATCTTTGGCTCCAGTGAAAAATCAAATGTATACAGAGACATCTTAATTCCACTTTGAAAGCTTCGTAGTTACAATTTTTTGTTTTGTTTTGGTTTTTTTGGGTTAAAGTGTTCAGTTTTCTTGTCAAATATCTCAGCATCTGACTCAAAAATGTGTTGCAAACTGACATGTTCCCTGCAGATTCTGCTTCTTTTTTATTTATTTATTTTTTTTTACACGATCCACAGTGAAGAATTACAATGTGAGATATGGGCAAGTGATTAAAAAAATATATAAATAAAAGAGCCCACCCTCCTCGATTTGAGGGCAACTGGTGGCTGTTCTGTCATGAAGGACACTTTGCTGGCATGGATTGGACCCACTTTTAACCTTAAAGGCAAGGATCACTGCAGATCAATACAAAGTTGTCTGAATAATCACTTTTGGCCTGAAATGAAATACCTCTATCTGGATGAAGGATGACAGCGGCGACATCTTTACGGCTTGAGGGGTCAATGGATGGTTTGATGAATGGCCCCTATAGTCACAGATCTCAGCCTAATTGAAACTTACAATAAAATGTGCCTGGTAGTCATATCACTCATACCAAGCCACAGTTCTGTAATGATATGAAACAGTCTTTGTTAAAAAAAAAAAAAAAGTGTTTTTCCTTGTTGAAAAATGTGTTTTTAACTTTTTTTTTTTTAACTGCTGGAATCACAACAGCTGTCTGCTTCTCACTGACGCATCTAAAGCTGCGTTCACACCAAACACAGTTTGCGTGGCACACGGAGATGTCCAGTTTCAATGTTAAGTCAAAGTACAGAAGCGATCTGAAGGCCTGCGGCACGTTTTGAGTGTCGGGTGCGGCACCTCTGTCAGGCAGCTGTTGAATTTTTAGCGGTGCAATGCGGGACGTCCAGAGTTCAAGCATTTTAACTTTGGTGAGAACGACACATCGTGTCAACCAATCAGGGACTACGCTTTGGGCACATGACTTAAACAGTGCCCAGTGAATGGAGTTTAAATTAAACAATCTGATCGTTCTCATTCTGAATTTTATTTTTTTCTTATTTGCATTGAGACAATAATAAAAAAGATCGTCTAATTTTATTGTTATTTTTATTTTTTCCCTTCTCAGACTAATGTGGGACGGCAAGTCATCAAACTGGGTCACACACAGAGAGACAGACGCAGACGCCATTCAGACACAGCTCCCACAGCAGGGTGAGGCTCACATACTGGGAGAGTCTCTGATTGAGAGTCTCATGATCTCGTGAACCCAATCATGGAGACGTGTTTACTGATGCTATTGTAGAGCTCTCTAATATAAATAAATGCAATCCCTCAACTTCATCCATGTCTTCCATTCATTGCAAATGACATACACAGCTGCTGCTCAATGTAGCGTTCAGGGTAAAACATTTAGCTCCTGCTTTTTATCAAGTTCCTGAATACCATTTTGAACATGCTGCAAATTCGCTGAGGGTCCAACTTGAAATTGTCGTGCAAATTGCATTCGGTGTGAACGCAACATAAGACGTTTATTTCATCATCTAAATGAGAACAGTACTTTCTTAATAGCTTTGGTTTTAGGCAGGCTTATTTCGTAAGTGAACATTTTGGCTTCCGGTCCAGCATGTTCTACTTCATTGTCACCTTAAAATCCAATTTAATGCCAGCCTGGTGAGTCTTATATCATGAACACAATTATCAGCATATCAGTCAGGAGAGCCATGACTCTGTTGAGTTATAGCTCAGTAATAACTCATCTCTTTTTGTAATGCAGAAGATTTAAAACTATTGTAGATAGCTTTTTCAAATCAAACTGGATGGTTTTCTTTGAGCAAGGGCTAACAGCGGTGAGTGGTAGTCTGTATCCCCTATTTGGATGGTTAACATTGTCTCTGTTCTGACACATACTTGATGGATCAAAGGTGTCTGCTGTGACAGCCTGGAGCGCAGCCTTTGCCCTTGACGAAGGCAGTTCTCCTGCTTAGGCAAGAAAATGAGACATGTCATAGAGGTGTTGGCAAATGCATCCACCTTCTCTGATGGCCTTGCTTTCTACCCTAAAGACGAACTAAGGCTAAACGAAACTCATAGAAGCACTAAAGAGAACATCTCCTGGTTCATTTCATTTAGACACTTTCAAACTCTATAAATAGAGTCATAAAAAGTGGCCCATGGACGTGAAAGGTTCTCCACTTAATGTATTGAATTGTAGTAGTCAGCATTAGTGAGCAACTATTGCAGTTTTCCAGTTTTCAGCTGCATGTGTTAGCTTGTTACTTTGAGGGTATGAAGTACGATCAGCAAGAAAACAGGGTGAGGGTGAGTTGGCCTGTCACACATCACAGTTTTCCACTGTTTTTTTTTGTCCCTGCTGGACTCAAGCCTTGTAACCGTGGGTTTGTGTGATGGCTGTTTTGTTTTTTTGTTCTTTTGTTCAAGTCATGGGCTGTAGATTTTATGTTTTCTGTCTTTTTGTTTAATCTTAACCCTTGGATTTTTTTTTTTTTTTGGCTTTTTATTGAAGTGAGATAAATGCTTTTCATTTGGTAGCCACCTGTTTTTGTGAGCCACCTCCCCTTTTTGTTCCTTCATTGCCTTGTTTCTTGCGTGTTAAATAGTCTTGGACACAAACTTATTTGATTTGATTTAAATTTGAAATGGTTTATTTCAAGCAATCAAGTACGAATAATACACAAAAACAATACAATTATAAATTATACATTCATACAATGATGTATAAAATTTAGGATTATTAAAATTAAATATTGCTTGAAAGGGAGTGGAAGGAAGCGAACTTATATAATCCCACCCTCATTCTATCGTAACCATTTTATTACATGATTTATCAATATCCGGGTCATAACTTTTATCAGACAGAATTAAGAATGCTTATGTATCAATAAATCACATGAGAAAGATGAATTACTTAATTACTATGTAAAAATAGACATAACTATTTTAGAAATCAACATAGAAAATGCAGATCAGTTATCGAAAATATATCCAGTTTACATGTATGTATATGATTAAAAAAATAACACTATATCAGTAAAATAGACATAACACTGTTTCAAAAATCTTCATAGCAAAAATGTATCAAGTATCAAAAGTTAAAAATATGTGCAAATTAAGTTTCATTAGGAAAAATCATGAATCAGTTTTTGGAGCAAGTGAAGTAATATAATTAGAAATCATTCATTTTAACCATCTTCAATAATTGATTAAGCATTCTTTTTCATCTTATCTGCCATGGTTGTTTTTCCTGCTGTTGACTTTCCTGCATTGCTCTCATGCTTTTCAGCCCAGATGCAGGTCAGACAGACACTTTTTCAGCCCTCCTGGTGTTCCACACTTTACTTCTTGCAATACGGCTTCATCTGCTGCCTGTGTCAGCCCCTTCATTGAAGCCACATGCATTTACATTACTCCCCTCTCCAGCGTCAGTTTGTCTTGCCATGCATCTTGGTCCTCTAGCACCTGCATCTGTTATGGCAGTGTTTTTCAACCAGTGTGCCGCGGCACACTAGTGTGCCGTGGGATATGGTCAAGTGTGCCGTGGGAAATTGCCCTCATTAACTGATCTAAAAACATTTCCCATCTCCAGGAAATCAGCTCTTTGTTCATCCAAACAGGCCCTGATAAAACACTAAGTAATTAGGGATATGAAAGATCATAAAATAATTTTTTCTTTGTGTTTATTTGATTCTATTAAAGACATTTTGATAAGAATGACGGTACCGCGATTTAGCTATAACTAAAGCGGTTTGTGGAAAAGTCCCGCCCATTTAACTGTCTCCGCCAATCATTCTTGAAGGCTTAATCACATGCCATCAGTCTGACCAATCAGAAGTGGTTAAACTCTCAACTTCCTTGTTCCAATTTAGCTCAAAAAGTCGCTCAGTTCTAACAAAAATAGCAGCAGCTAAAGCTCGTCTTTAGCAGTGTAGCTTTCCACATAATCCGGTATCAGACCGTGGAAAAAGTGAACAAAGCAACGAAGCTCAGAGACGCTAATCTTTCTGCCCTTTAGCATCAGATTTCACACTACATCTCCCATGATGCATTGGCTTAAAGGGAGAGCGTCTCAGCGTACAATGAGTCGTCCTTGTTATACGTCTTGAAAACACAAAGAACACGCATCAAACAGATTTTTAATTTTCTAACTTAACTTTTATTTTATATTTTAGAAAAAACAGCTGCAACTTCCATCTTTTTCTGCCACAATTATCACGAAAATGCACGTGCGATTGCGGGGGGGGGCTGTCGATCAATACAGACTGAGTTTTTGCTTTTTTGCTTTTTTTTTTGGATGCTGGTGTGCTGCGGGATTTTTGTCAAGGTTAAAGTGTGCCGAGGCTCAAAAATGGTTGAAAAACACTGTGTTATGGATTCTCTACTATGAAATCTTTCTGTGTGAAATTTAAGTTTTTCCCAAATCCTCCAAGGGGCTATATTTCTTGTATGTTAGATCTTATAATCTGGGTTTAGATTTTGGGCTGATGTTAACTATTCATGTTCTCATTAAGGTAAATGAGTGAACCAATAAAGTCTGAAACTGTGATCCTTTAATCAACCGCCAGGTTACACTTCTTGTAAAAACAGAGTAAGGTTTCAAACTTATGACAAAAGATACTGCTGCATGACAAATCCTTGTTCTTGTCTGTTGATGTTCCTTGTAATCAGCTGCATCCAGCCAAGATCTGACAGTGGTGTGGTTTTCCAAAAATTTTGTTTAGTGTTTTGTGGTTTTGTGCGTAATATCTCAATAAAACTAACAATTTATCCCACATTTACATTTCCTTACAATATGTTTGCTTCCTTGTATTTTTAAATAAATAATACTTTTGCTTTTATTTACTGTATAAGACCATTTTCCTTCTCTGTCACTTTACGGTCTCATCGATGCTTCAGAAACAACAAAGCTTTGATCCTCATTTCCATTTTTAAATACTGAATAGACTAGTTTGGCTGGTTCTGCATTTTTTTGACTTCGCATCTTTGCAAACTATTTTAAAATCCCTTTAATTTTACTGGTAATAGAAGATAATTGGTTGCCATCATTTTTCTTGGTGACTGCTGGAACTGGCTTCAGATATGTCAATAACCCTGCATAGGCTAATGGTGACCTAGAATATGAGAACATGCTACAGACACTTGAATGTTAGTTTCTCAGAATGGCTAGATGGAGCCAGCTTATGACAGGCAAGGAACTGAGAATTTACAAAAAAATGAGACGATTATTTTTTTTTCTTTTTCAATGGCAAATTGGAAATCAAGGGTTTGTTTCAGTTTAGTGTGCCGTGTGTTACATGCTTCGAAACCCACCCACATCTTCTCTAGAGGTAAATTCATTTAAAGAAAATAAATTTGCATTAAGTTAACTGATTTTTGTAAGTTCAGGTGTTTACTGTGAAACTGTGCTGTTTTATACTTTACAGATCATTCCCAGCTGTTGGTAAAATCAAAATCTGTGTTCCTTTAGTTTTATTATGTTGCCATGAGTTCCCCCCTCCCTATTGCAAACTTTATTTTCATGCATTCTTTACACAAACATGTAATATTAAATTGCAATTTGTTGCATTTTACATATTACAAGCCTCGTTTGGTCCTGCTTAAATGTTTTATTGCTTCTGTAGGCTCTTGTGGAGAATACTTACTCATGCTAAACTGTACAAAAAAGGACTGATTAAGAACACTGTTCTGACAATAAATGCACACTGAATGTTTTAGGTTTTTAGAGTGTTAAACTTGGTAATACCTAAGCAGTCACAGATTTTTAACATGCATAGAGTTAATTATTTTAATTTAGAAAGACTTTTTTATTGGGAACTCCTTATGCGAGAGACCTGTTAATGGTTCGGCAACGATTATTCATGAAAAAACATGAAATTTGTGGATTGTTTAAATATAATTTGTTCACTACGTTGAAAAATCATTTGTTAAATTCATTTTAAAAATGAAACACAAATGCATAAAGCTTTTTAAAGTTGTATTGATTCAACATTTTATAACTTGCATTCAGTTCATTTACATTTTATTTTATATATACATTATTCATCAACATAGTTGAGTTGTCTCAATGGGCTTCATACGAGACTCATATGAGAACATGAAATCAGTCATAAAATACAATAGCTGATTGTTAACTAAACTAAAAAGACTAAGCAAAAATGGCCATCTCTGCACTTAGAACCTCCTTATAGAACCTCCTGCTTCCAACCCTACCAACAAAAATTGTATGTAATTGCAGTTTTAGGCATTACACAATGACAGTATGCTTTATTGAGAAGAAAAGTTCATTAGGCAGTGTAGTGGTTGAAAAAAAAAATGACCCTGTTTCTGCAGACAAAATGCATAGCCAAGGGAAATCCCATTTGTTACGGGTTTCTGGTTCCTATCATCGCTTCTCTCAGAAAACTATTAGTCAACAAGTGAGGAAGCACTGACTATGCATGTTTGCAAAGTAGTCCTCATAAATTAAGAAGGAATTAATCTTTTAAGTTTGCCAGATGTTAAGCTTGCTGCACCTTGCAGACACTTGCATGTTAAATTGGTTCACATTTCATTTGTAATCCCTCTTTAAATGCACGTCTCTGATGGTGGAAAACCTGGTCTTTTTAGTAGACTCCATAAATCTACATTCTGCCACCTGCAACAATGATGCCAGCTCCTCAGGGGGTAACTATTCCCACCTCTGCACGGCCTGTAATCAGTGACATTCAATAGAAAAAAAGGTAAAATAAAGACGTGGCAGATGAGCTGGGTGAGATTTGAATGAAAATCCCTTTGGAACAAAGAGTTTGATACTGCTGAAAACTCCCTTTAGATTCACTGTGAGGAGCTGAGAAGGAAAGGGAAGTGTGCAGACACTCCTTCATGTGCCACTGGATAACCATTGGTCCAGCAAGAAGCAACCAGCTGTTCACTTAAAACCACACATCATTAGACAAATATTCACAGGTCTGCACAATGTAAGTTCACCAGTGAGTTCAACAGATAACATCTGCTTGAACTGACTTTGTAGAATTTTAACTTCAATTTGAACTCAGGTCTGAATGTTTCAAATCAGTCCTTCTGAATTATCTGTGGGGTTTTGTAGAAGTATAAAAAGATAAAGTTCCATAAAAACTTGTCTTCCTCTTACATTGCGATCTCTTTTTGTACCAGCTTAAAGTTCTCCATCAATAATGCTGTACTGTTTCTGCCAGGAGTATGTCAGGCCTGTGATCATTTCACTGTCTCATCTGAACGACTTGGATCAACTTTATGGCTAATAAGCCACCCACTGCATCACATTTTAGAATGTTTCCCAAGTCAATTATATATGACAAAAATGTAGCTAGCAGCTATATGTGGCTTTAGGAGAGAACACAATACAATTTGTTTTTCCCTATGTCCTCAAAAAATTATTATAGTGTTTAAGTTTTTGTTATGATTATAGTTTGCTGAGGAAGTTCTTGTTTTTCCATTTTTAACAATCCCAGCCTACAAGCCAACAAAACAAACGGGTACTTAGCTTTGTAATTGACATTAAAAAACAAAACAAACAAAAAAACTGACCATAATTTGGCAGAAAATTGTGCTGTAAAACCTCACCACACATACAGATGAACAAAAACACAGCAATTACAGAAGTATTCTCTATCCTAATATAAGTTACAGAAGATAGTGTGAAACAGAATTATGAGAAGAAAATATATTTTTGAATAATTACATAATTAATGTTATAATAAGTGCACTGAATGTATAAACATCTAAACATGGATTCAAAGAAAAATATCACAGGCAAAACTCTACACTCACATTACCTAAGAGAAAAAAAAGAAATCTCATTAAGTTAAAGTAACAAGTTAGATAGAAAAGTCTTTTATAGCTCTGAGCCTTAAGCTGCATCAAGAGACCAATAGAAGTGAACAAAAACACAATCAGACAGATGACAATCTTTCTTTTTCCATTCACCTTCTGTCCTTCAGTTACTTGTTCTCGATACTAGACACTTGCTGTCTTCTCCTCAGTTTAATGCTATTAGAGTAGAAGGTAAATACATTTGGAATTGTTGTAGTAGCAGGAGCTGAAGGAATTTAACCCATGCCTTCTTTTAGCCCCAAATTAAGCAGAACTCGGGGTTTGGCTTACTTGATTCATTTCCCTTTCTCTCATGTTCAGTTGCATCTGTTTGGCCTTCTGGTTCTGCCTTGTCACTGTCAAAACTGTATTAAATTACTAATCACCACAGCCGTTTGTTTCAGCTGCAGTTGACGACACACTAACACCAAAGGCTCTTGATTTTAATCAGTTAGTTTCTTCTTCAATGATTCCACAAAAATCCCAGATTTTTTGAAGAAGTTTGATCAAATGTTAGTATTTATGTGTTTGGTTGAGAGGATGACAATTGGTCAAGATAACCAATAGCAGTTTAGACATATGAATCCAAATTTAGAGCAAACATAGAAAAGAAACAAGACTATAAAACTAAACTTAACTCATAAGAACCCATAGTGACATCAGTGTAACAGAAAATACCAGAAATTGATTCTGTGGTCCACTTGGTTTGTGGTAAAATACAAAATGTTATTTTTAAGAAAAACATGGGTATGGGTTTTTATGGGTTAAATAAAACAATTTTAAAGAAATGCAGTTATTTATCAAAGGTAAATAAGGAGGGAGGAAATCCACCACTTTTCATAGGAAAAACTACGAAAATATACAGTTAACCATTAGGTTTCATAAATATTAACATTATATTGATGCAATTTACAGGAAAGATCTTCAGAGGATTGTGACATTGCAGGTGAAAAACCTGATGAACCAAGTTAACTGAGTCCAGGAGATCATCCAGTCATGAGGAAAAACACAAGGAGATAAGAGATTTCTAGTACCAAAGTATTACACCTACAGGAAAGCACTGAGACTTTGTTGCTGCATTTGTATTAATGCTGTTAAGCGAAACATTTGATGAGACTTTATGGAAACATAAACATTTTGGTAACCAGGTCATTTAAAGTCTGAATAATACAATAAAGAGGATTTTTCTTGATAAGAAAGAAAAACAAATTGGATGTAAGAATACAATCCACCAAGTGCCTCATCGGTTAAATTCTACAGAAATTGTGGCATTTCTAAATTATGCATACAAAATTTGATTTATTATTTATTTAGAAAAAAATTTCAGCCGCTGAATGGCTCAGTTGGCTACTGAGTAACCGGGGTTCGTTTCCCAGGGGGCACAATGAGCTTCATCCATTGTGAGTCCGTAGGCAAGACCCTACATCAGGGGTCCCCAAATCAAGGCCTCGAGGGCCGGTGTCCTGTTGATTTTCCTACCTTTTTCGCTGCTGATTACCTCGATCAGGTGTGGTGTGATTAGCCAATAAGGAGCTTCAATGGAAGGTTGGTTGGAAAACATGTAGGACACCGGGCCTCGAGGCCTGGATTTGGGGGCCCCTAACTATGCAGCCACAAGGGGGCCCAAGTCTGGGTCTCCCAGCGCCCGGATAAAATACAGTGTTGTGTCAGGAAGGGCATTCAACATAAAAATGTCTGCCAAACCACCTGTGCAAAACAGTGAAATCGGATTTGCTGTGTCAAATGGTTAGCAAACACACCGTAGTATATTTTCAAATATTGGTAATTACACCAAAAATGTCACAAAGGACTGCATGTGTCAATAATAAATGTTTTTAAAATGAGATTTTTTTTATTTTTATCAATCATTAAAAGAATAGTCAATTGTATGTACACAATTACTGGTGTGAAGCCCATTGAGACAACGGTGTTGTATGTATATTTGAAATGATAATAAAACAGAAATATTTTAATACAGTTTGTGAAGGTCCTCTCATATTGGTTGTTTATGTAACTAAATACACAAAAAACATCCTACTGGTGCAAATGATTTACTGTAAGATTCTATTATCTCTCCTGCTCACATCTGATGGTATACTAAAACTGATGAACATGACAAAAAGTTTTTTTTTTTCTTTCATATTCTCATACTTCCACTTATGCATGACCTGGCATAATTTAGCTTTTTTTGTTTCTTTTTTTTTTCTGAGAACACTCTCCAGTTCAAATATGTAGATGTAATTATGCCAGTAGACTGCCAATTGTGCTGCAGTGCTGCAAAACATAAAGCGCCATCGCATCTCCTTGTGGAAGACATTGTAGGGTCGGATATCCAACTTTTTAAGTCCCTGCTCACTGAATCAGAGGGATATGTGTTAAGTTCAAACCAAATTAATGCAATTAAACTCTTTTCACTGCCTAGAAATGTTGGAGAACCAAGATATTAGATGACAACTTGAATCTCAATGCAGGAACACCTAAATAAGTTAACAAAAATACAAATTTTGCATTTGTTTGAAAAGAAAAAAAAACATAATTTCACCTAGACAGTAGAGCAAATGCTTAGAAAGAAGATCTAAAGAGATGATTAGGTTAACTTAGAAATAATTTGATTTTGCTGAGGACATTTATACAGAGCCCGGGATCTGATATGGGTAAAATAAATAAAAACATAAATTAAGCGTTCCCACAAAATAATATTTTGTTCCCACAGAATAATTAATGCGTGAACAAAATAATTAATGCGTAGGAACGGAATACTATTCTGACATACATTTATCCTGTTGTCTTTGAATGCACCACAGTTGATTGGTCAAGATGCATTATGGGATATGTGTGATGTATGATGGGATACGTAGCATGTAGCCTTCGGATGTTAAGTACATTAATAAAAGACAAGTCCTGAATATTATTATTTCTATTCGACCCTAAACTACAATGTCCCATACCGCAGCTGGCTGTCCATCCACCAGCCAGCCAGCTGCCCGAATGCCGGCATGACAAGTAGAAGAGCTCCGCAGCAGGCCATAGCTCGCAGCACATAGCTCGAGCGAGCTATATGCGGAGAATCGCTGCGGTATGGGGAAGCAGCTAGCTCAGGCATCTTAAATATGATATTTTTATTATTTTCATCGAGACAATCATAACTAGATCATTCTTTTTTTTTGTTTTCCCCTCTTGAACAAATGTGGGTCACAGATTTTTTTTTTTTTTTTTTTATATGGGTCACAGAGACATGGAAGTAGCGGCTTTTGCGGCAGGACGGAGACCGTAACGGGATGTGAATGAACGCAGACATGGAGACATGATTACCAATGAGCTTTTTAAAATAAATAAATCTGATCTCTAAACATCCTCAGTGTCTCCCATGCAATATGATGAGACACACACAGACAGAAATGTGAAGGTATCTGCTGTAAACCCAAGTATCGCTAACATCCATGTTTATGAATGACTAATCATGTCAATAATTATTTTGTTCGCACGAATTAATTATTTTGAGCAAACTAAACACTATTTTGTGGGAACAAAATATTATTTTGTGGGAAAGGAATATTTATTATTTTACCCATGTCAGTTCCCGGGCTCAGTACATTTAAGTGGATTTTAACATAAGCCTGTTTTGTTTTGATGTTTGCTAAATTTTTAAACAGATACATGTGTGGATAAAACTGGGCAACTATTTGCAGCAAGAACTGGCAAGCAGTTCTCACACTGAGGCAGAATGGAAGATAAACAACATTTGGTTGACTCATATTGTGAAGGAGGCCAATAATGAGAACAAACAGTCACATGCTGAAAACTGTGGTTGAAAAACATGCATCATACATGAAGAAGGCACAACAAAAAACCTACACAAATATTTTCCATTTTTGTATTTTTTCAGATCACAAAAAGTAAAAAGTCTCATAAGCTATTAACTAAAAAAGGTACAAAAGTTAATAAGTTCAAAGAAAGGTCATGGATGGTAAAAGTAATTCATTTGTTCATAAAAAAAAGTGTAATAGATGTATATTTTAGCCCAAATATTTTTAGAAAACAAATAATAAAATGAGCTGATAAAATTAGTTTTTCACTCTTTGACCTTAAAAATAGTAGAATGTAAGAATTTAAATGTAAAAAAGTGAAGTCCAAAGCAGTTGTCTCCGCCCTTAACCTCCTCCGCTCCTAAAGGAGCAGTTGGACAGTCTGATTTCCTGAGTTTGTTGATGGATGAACTTGGCAACAAAAGCTCGTCATTGAAAGCACTGCTTTGCTGGCAAAAAAAGTGACTGGAAAAGGACTTCAGCCACCTGTGACAGATGTGAACTTAGCTCTTTTGTTTAAACCTATTTCCAGAGACGAGCTCACAACCCCGTTTTAGCTGCAGAAAGTCATTTTTCTTAGCACATGTGGCCCCAGTACCTCGGCCAAAGCACAAAGCACTGACCACCAAAGGCTTGTTAAACATCTGCAATCATTTTTCAGCCATTCAATTATGCCAGCCTTCCTAGAAAACACCTCACCCTTATCCCTTTCTTGCGCAGTAAATGCTCTCTGACGTTTTCCACAATGACCCCAAGGTATTAGTGGTTCCATTACTTCCACCTTTCTTCCCTTTCAAGAGGAGACTGCACCATCCTGAAAATTCCATAATCAGGTCCCTATTCACCCTAATTTTCTCAACACACAGCATAGTTATTGTAAGATCTGACAAGTGAACCTCTTCTTCTTTTGGTCACACAATTGCCACATAAACAATGTATGATCCTAAACCAGACAGTACCTGTTTTAGGTGTACGAATGTAACCCTTTAGAAAATATCTGTTTGTTGAAGTTGAGGATTACAGTATCAGATGAGTTATCTTTCTGGCTGTTGGAATACCCAGTGTATGAGGATTACATCTGTCTACATTCATAACAATGTCTCATTAATTGTACATTAACAGAGTTTTTCAGAAGGTTTATATTTGGGACCAAGGAGCTGCAGCTCAAGTGTGTCAGTGTACCTAATACTTTAATTACAGCACCTGTATGACTAGACGAGTGCTGTGGGTTTTTGGGTCGTCCAAGCACGCAGAGGGTCGTAGAAAGGAGAAGATGTATCTTGAAGTGTGTCTTGTAGTTCCTTTGAGACTCAAGCAGCCACCCTAAAGGTTGCATGAAAATGGAACGTACCATTGTCGTGCATGTGTTAAGTGCATCATGATGTTTTTGTAAGCATAATGTAAGTTGCACCTACTTATGACATACAATTGATGCTGTGGTAAGGTGCCCTTACACCACACTATAGTCAATAGTGAGGTGGCTCCTACTGGCTCCTTACTGACCACACGCAATGCCGCATGCAAGAGGTGTACAGAAGATGCGCAAGTGTTCGAACACAAATGACGTTCTGATTGTCGTACACTCCCAGCAGGTCCCTGAGATCATGTGACCAGGGTCTGCTGGCCGTTAAGAGAAGCCGGTTAAAAACTAAAGGTGACAGAGCCTTTGCAGCAGTGGCTCCATCCCTCTGGAACTCCCTTCCTCTCAGCCTCAGATCTGCAAACTCAGTGTTTTCTTTTAAAAAGCAGCTAAAATACTATCTTTTTTAAATTGCTTTTTCATAATTCTTTTTATATTCTGTGTTTTACCATGTTTTACTGTGAAGCACTTTGTTATTTTTAGTTTGAAAGGTGCTATACAAATAAAGTTTGTTATTATTATTATAAGTTTATTATTGTCTAATTTCCGAATTCCTAAAAGTCAGGCTGCAAGCATTAGCTGCACAATGGGCACGCAAGGAGCACGCACTTATCATTTGAAGAACACCAACAGATCCCATGTGCAGTGGGCAGGTTTTGGGGGTTGGTTAAAAAAATGAAAAATCTGTTCGACACATCTGCATCTCACCTACTTCCCCAGTACTTCTCCTTAAATGTTGTTTCAGTGTTCGCTTCACCTTGTCACTCACAGCATGCCTGTAGAAACATTTTTGCTCCACGGGCTCACACAGTGGTCTCTGATCTTAAAATTTTGTGCGAGCCACCTGCACACCCCATACAGCTTTGCCTATTATTTGCCTGCAGGCAGCCCGTGTATACCAAGAAAGGCAGTTGTGACAAAGGCATAAACTATTGTGTTTCACTAAAAAACTTCAACAAAAAAAATGTGTGTTCAACATCTTACGACTTTATCACGTCTTTCTTGACGATTGCATGTAACATCACATCAATTTCAGATTTCCTCATGTGACATTATTGTTTAAATTTGCTCTTTTAGATGTGGCTGAGGGTGGGGTGGTAAATAAAAGCTTATGGAGGCAAGTCTCAAACAAAAAAAATGCTACAATATAGAGATCCACATGACACAATTTAGCATTAAGTATTTTTTTTCTTACTACTTTGAGTCTTACTCCACAATTAATAGCTTATATAAGTTGGACACGAGCTGCCAGACACCATCAAGCACCGTTGATTGCACCTTTTGACCAAAAATCTGCTTCTTTCAAATACACTTATAAGAACAGTTCTTGATGTTTCATTTGTCATTGGAAGACAGAAATCCTAAATTTTACATTGGATAATTTGACACCACATTGATGCCACTAATGTCACCTTTGTGCAATAAAATTATGACCATCTTTGTTAAACAAGTTAAATAGTTTTAGTTTGTGAATTTTTGTGAACTAAAGTGTATTCATGTCTTGAACTAGGCTTTACGTTACACCATGGCATTTACCATCCTGCAATTTATTGCTATGCCAAAGGGTCACTTCAGGCCCACACTGCTTCAACTCTATTTGCATGTCTAGGCGGCACAGTCATTAAAAGCCAACCAACCACAGCGGTGCACCCTCAGTGCTGAGTACCCCCCTGAAGAATCATTGTAAGGCATTGGAGAAAACGAATAAGAGATGCTCTGCAGGTCTTCAATGGGAGGAGAAAAGGGCTCTTATTTGAATCTGGTAAAAATGCCAGCACCCACTGGGGCACTCTTACACACAGCTGGAATAATGAGTATCGGAGGGAAACCCACAAACCACCAGCAAGTCGAACCCAGCAAATGCATTTCTTGCCTATTACACATGACCAACATGCTAGATCATCCCAAAAAGCCAATAAATCTCTCCTTCTTTGCCTTAGCAGACCCATTTTAATATGGAACTCAGCGTCCCGTGAAATTCAGCGTGTGCTTTATAGGACCGCAGGGTCAAATGAATATACAGATACAGAGTGGGACCAGAAGATGCTCTCTCAGAAATACAAGAACAAACTGGGACCATAACGGCATCCAACGCTACAAGAGTCTATACAACTTGCTAGCTTAATTAATTACACGCTTCTAAACAATCATTCAAGCAGTTATTGCACAAGACATTTCAACATAAATGAACAGCCACAGTGGGGATTAGGCTCATCTGGTAGAGTGGTAGTCCTCCATCCAAAAGGTTGGCAGATTTATCCTCATGTACGTGAGGATGTTGCAGAATGGGCAAATCCACTAGTCTCTTTAGTGTTTATTTTTGTGTATTCACCAAAAAAGAAGAATAATAAATAGATATTCATAGTAAGGTTATCGTGCTAAAAGAGGATTTTAGGTTTTTACCCCAAACTATAATTTTTTTAAACAATATTCTGACATTGATCTCAAAAGTGTCATATTTATTTGTTTTAAAAATATATCTAAAATGTAATATTTCTATCCTTTGGCAATAAAAATTTAACACTTTCTTTACTTTGACGCTCTATTATCCTTTTCTTGCTCTGCATTAATGTGACATAGTTAAGAAAAATAACTGACAAAACTTGAACGTAAAGTAGATGTACAAAAATAATGAAAACTGTAGTTTTTATGTTCTGAGCCTAATTTAGGGTTTGCAGTTGTGTACCTACTTTTTGGATATTTGATTTTTTTTAATTATCTGAAAATATTTGATATAAACATTTTTAGCATGGAGTATTTTTTCAGTAGCATATACAGCAGTTTGAATGTTTTGTCTTTGTAAAACAAGAAAAACTAAAAAAAAAAAAAAAAAAAAAACTGAAGTCTGTGAGAAGTTCTTTTTGTATTTTGTATTCTAATTGTATTTTGTATGTTTATTCTTTTTGTAAATATTTTATGCAGCAAACCAGTGCAGATCATATTTGTTGAGTAGGACTGGTTTGGGCATGTGATTCTTTGCGTCAATAATCTTTAGTCAAACTTTCTATTTTGCAGATTCCTGGCAATGTCGATATATCTTGTGCATGTGTGTTTTTGCATGTGGGAGTACATTTAATCAGGATTTGTGTTCTTATGTCTTTATGATAATAAGAAGACTACATTACATTCCAACTCAGACTCAACAGGACTCTTCGGCTAATGCGTGGATCAGACAGGCAGATGTGGATTCTCATTGTTTGTCGAACCAGCAGGGGACTGCAGAAGCTCAAGATATGAATTATATTTGTCAGAGAAAAAAAATTGCACCACTTGTGTTAATTCCAATCCATGAACAGAGTTCTTGGTTAGTGAAAGTGACAGTGCAATGTGTGACATAAAATACCATGTTAGAGATACATACTCTAAATCATAAGTAAAGAAATAAATAAAAAAACTCCCAGAAAAAAAAAAGGTGTATTACAGAAAAATCTTGAGTCTTAAAAGGCTCCCCTCCCCTTTATCCTTTTTTCACTCTTTTCCACACGCTCACTCAGATTTCCGTCTTTGTGGCTCTCTGTTTAATAGGTTTGCATGAATAGATGGGGCCAAACATAATGCCTAGGACCTGCTGGTGGACTATAATGGTAGCTCTAATGGTGAAACCATTAAAACATTTGGTGCAGACTCTGCTATAGTGAATGTGTTGCTGCAGGAAAATGGACTTGGTGGCAGGCAGGGGGTGGGGGAGTTGAAAGCTCACTTTCCATTAGCTGATTGAATTGGATCTCAGTCCTGTGGGCTGGCACTTGTTTGCCTCGCATTAAATAAGACCGAGATGTAAACACCTCTGTTATGGGGCTCAGCAAAATGTCAAAGGGAAGTACTGTAATGCCAACAAGACTTCCTTCTCACCTGGCAGGAGGACACAGGTAGTCTGTTAGCAGAAGTGGTTGCACTAGTAAATTACTCAACACTTCTGATGTTTTTGTATGATCTTCCTTGTGCTCTGTCTAAGCAGGAGTGAAAGCCTAATGGACCATAGCGTGCTGCACTGGCTGGCCGGCTAGCTATCTCAAACAACACATCACATATAAGGATTCAACATTTACCCAAGTGCAATGTCGGGTTTAATAAATGATATATACTCTTGCACTGGTTATTTCATGAGCAATAGCATGAGAAGAGCGAGGAACACGATAGACTTCACAAGCCATAAATGTTCTTTTCTTTAGAACCAGGTCAACAGCCAAGATGTCTCTGTGTGGAGAAAGGGGAGGGGCTTTGGGAATGAGGTTTGCTGTGCAGAGTTAAGCACACTGTGTAATGTATGCTGGATAATGGATGTTCCATCCTGGATAAAGATAGATGTGTTGGGCAGAAAGATTTGCATCCGGATGCCAGATTGAATTTTTTGGCGTGAAAGCGTTTCTGTAATCTGGTGCAAAGCCCATCTGTCTGCTGGCAAGACATACATTTAGAAGGAAAACATTTTTTTTTTAGATGTGGAAGTGATGAAAAAGGAGGGGCACACACTCACAAGATGAGGTCAAAAGTCAAATATTAAAAAGTGATGAGCAGACACCAGCAAAAAACAAACAAACGTAAAAAGCATTTCATGAGAACACATTTCAGACTTGATTCTTCCCATTTCCAGAGCCAGTAAAGCAACAAATTTAGTCAGGTACCCTCACTTTGCCCTCCCGTGTTTGCTTGTTTCATGTTTCAGCTGACACAGTTGCTTCCACTTTGCCTGTGTTACCTGGAAGCTGACAAGCTCTCACTTACCAAAGCCCCTTTCTTCCTTTTCTGTGATTGCAGCTTTGCCATTATCTGCATTTCAAAGTCCTGACAACCTTTCAGAGATTATCATCCCTCCATGATCCCTGTCAATAGCTCCTGCTGCACATCTCACAGCCACAGTGACTTGGTGCAGCATTTAGATTCTGTCATTTGGTCCAATCATACCCATCATCCATGTATTTGTAGTCGCTTATTGATGCTGTAGATTCTCCAGCTCCATAGATTACACTCACTTGCCACATCATTAGTAACAACTGCTCAGTCGTGTGTTCATTTCAACATCTTACTGAGCTTTTCAGCATGAAGGCCTGGTTGAGATGACCTTGCTGCTGTTCAAACAGCTTCAAAATGGTAAGGAGGCTAATGGTCAACTTGGCTTTGAACATAGGTGGAGGAACTGATATGAGTATTTCAGAAACTACTGGTCTACTGGAATTTTACCTCAAAATCTCCTGAAGGGTTTACAGATATTACCCTTCAAAGAAGGTTCTCAAAGTGAAAGTACTTTCTTGATGACAAAAGTCAGACAAGAAGGACCAATATAGCTTTACAACAGAAAGGCAAAAATCCCTTAAAGACCCACTCCAAAGAAAATGATTTTTTTGGTGTTTTTAACATGTTCTTAGAGCATTTTTCTCATGATGGAGAAAATCATTTAAGATAATTAAGTTCAACTTTAACATTAATAAGTATTTATTAATTTAAATTGGTCTGAATTGGGAGCACATGAAATAAAAATGAGGTTTGAAAAAGCTTGTAGATGTGACTTAGGTGCAACAGTCAACAGGCCACAAGCTCCCTGCTCCACTCCATTCCAATGCATCCACTTGCAGACAAATAGATCCATTAACGTCTTGACATTTGTCAAAAAAGCTAGCGGAAGACAGTGTGAACAAAGAGACGATGGGAAGTCAGGGAATGCTTACTCCATGCCAATGATTCCACCCAAAGGTCAGAGGCTAATTTCTGATGAACTCCTGCAACTCTGCAGAAAATATGTCCTAGAAAATGACAAATTTTTGTGTGGAATTTGGCTAATTATAACTTAAAAACCACTGGGAATACTTCTTAAAAAGCTCAAAAGGTGATTGGAGTGGGAGTTTGAATGACCCACCATCAAAGCCATGTTATGAAGAAGACCCCTTCTGAATCCAAACAAATGTAAATGTAGAGGTCATAAAAGCGAAAAACAGGGCATATAAGGGGTATGCAATGATATAAACTGCTCTGAACAGACAGTCAGTATTTTTGAAAACAAGAAACATTTTTTCAAGGATTGATTCTGAGAATAAAGATACATTTGGCAAAAATAATAATAATAAAAACAAGTATCCATCTTGCTTTAGTTTTTCTCTTTCCTTGGGTTCTGTTTACAGCTCTGCCTGTTGAAATGCTTTGAACTGCTACCACGTGATTGGCTGATTAGATGTTTGCTTCAGGGAACAGTTGAACAGGTGTAATTAATGTTGTAGGGTGAATATAATTAGTGCAGTTCAGTTCATATGACCTAGAAGGACATGTGCATCATGGAGGATTCGTTAATTTACCCTGTGGATTGGTAGTTTACATTAAACACAAACACATGTGCACTCCTTTCAAAAGATTATAATGGAGAAGGAAGCTTCACATATATACAGTTTTTCACTTAGGACTTTCTGTTGCATTGTTTTACCCTTAATAAAAGGAAGCAGCGTTTTGGGCACCAATGCTGCAGTTGTTAAAATATTCATGATTTCTCATGGAAATATCTAATTAAAAAGGGCTTCTCTGTTTTTTTTTTTTTTTCATTCATGAGCTTGGACTGAAGATAATGTTGTTAGGCAGTGGCCCCTATGAGCTTCCAGCTGTAAAACAAAGCTGATGTTGCTGCGAAGCCATACTGTATTTTTCTGCTGCTGTAGGGACAAGGAAGTCAGACTCCCCTGCGATACAACACACAACTGAATACAAATGGGGTCTCTGTGAAATGCGCTTCAAATTATGAGTGACTCAGGCAAACAGGCTGCGGGTCATGCGTGACGACATATAGGCGCACCGATGCACGCACACCCAGACACGCACGTTCACGAGACCAAGACCAGACAAACATGTCCAGATGCGCACCAGTTTGCAGACACAACCGGGCACGCTTATCCATCAAAACCCGCTCCTGCTCGGACCGGAACGCTTTGGGAAACTGACCTCTCGTTTCGTCCGTCTGACTTAACCCAGTTTCGATTGAGATTCAAAACGAGTTCCAGCAATGTAGTTGTCATCGAGTGTTGAGCGTCGCTGTGACTGTGGGTGACTCAGGGGGACGGAGGGGGGGCGCTCTGGTCTGCTCAGAGCAGGACGCAGGAGACAGTTGCTCTCCAAGGTGCTGAAAGTGGGAGCGCTGCCTCGGTCTTGCCTGTTCACAACGAACGCCGCCTCGACTGCAGACGTCCAGCAATGACTGCCTTCCTCCTCCCGTGCTTTAGTTTGTCCACTCTTTAACCGGCACCTGTGCGGATTAATGATGTCGTGTCATCACTGGATGTACAGTCACATTTGTACAACAACGACTGCTGTGATATCTCTTTGGAAATACTGAACTGACTGGATTCTCAGGGACCAAAGGAGGATTTTTTCCCTCCCTTGCAGGTTTCTTAAGCCTTTTTTTTTTTCTTTGCCGCATGCCGCTGAGCGTGAACTGCGATTTTGTCTACTAAAGGTGAGTTGGATGAATTATTATGAGGAAGGCGCACTTTTTTCATGGATGTCGTTTGCTGTGGACTGGAAAGGAGGAAACAGATCTCCAAAAGACTCGTTTTCCATTTATGTTATAAGCTCGGAATCATAAAGGGGGGATTGGGGATATCAGGTGGAGTCTTGAGAAATTACCGATTGGATGGTGAAGTTTCCAGCCGATGAGGCGACAATCTTTGATCTGCTCTGGTCCTCTGTTGGCTTTCCTGGCGCTACACCGAGGGAATAACAAACAGTTTTACCGCGGTGAGTTTTGCACGCCCAGCCTTTAATAGAAAACCTGAATATAAAAAAAACACAATAGCTTAAAAAATGTAATTACTGTGCCTTAATCACATCTGAATGTCTGGACTTTGGTTGCCTTAAGATAAAAATTGCAAATATATGTTTTTTAGGACATTTATTCTGCATGGTCGACAAAAATGAGTCTATCTTTTGTTGTGTATTTAAGTTTTATGTAATTATATATAAAAATATATATTAGATCATTAAGGTGCTTTAAATAATAGATGATAAATGGGGTCCAGCTGGAACAGATGTTTATTTTTTCCCAACACAGAAATGTGCCTTTTAAGATGACATAATAGATTTTTCTTCATCGTCTGTAACCTGTTGAGCTGGGTTTCTGCAGACTGACACATTGCAGATTAAAACAATAAATACATTAAATAATGGATTATATGTAAGAAATGTGTGTTTTTATGAATATTCCAGGCGTGAACATAAATAAAAACTGTAAAAAGGTGAGGTTTACGCACAAATCTGAGCATCAAGACTCATAATATGGATATGTAATGTGATTGTTGTTTTGGCTACAGCACAGGTCTTCATCTATCCATGATGGTGGTGATCATTAAACCCTGCGTGGATCCGGGGAGGATACCGGCTTAGAAATGACATCCACGCAGTCGTGCTAAATGTGGATGTCAGTTCCGCGGCGAGGGATGGGTCCTCCCCTTTCGGCCGCCTCTTTCCTCGTCCTCCTCCTTCTCCTCCTCCTCCTGTCCCTGAGCGCCGTGTCCGCGGCCAGCGTGGGCAATCCCGAGGATTACGCCGCGGACGAGGCGGAACGGACCGCCACCGACAACATCGTCTTTGATGACTACCGGGGCAAAGGATGCGTGGACGACAGCGGCTTCGTATACAAACTGGGGGAGCGCTTTTTCCCGGGACACTCCAACTGCCCGTGCGAGTGCACGGAGGACGGGCCGGTGTGCGACCAGCCAGAATGCCCCAAACTGCACCCTAAGTGCACCAAAGTGGAGCACAATGGATGCTGTCCCGAGTGTAAAGAGGTGAAGAACTTTTGCGAGTACCGCGGGAAAACACATAAAATACTAGAAGAATTCAAGGTAAGACAGATTACACTGTGACTTTAATTCTATTTGTTAAATTGTTGAACTTTTGATTTATCAATTTTTGTTCTTGTTTTTTTTTTTATATACAGTAATGTAATTAGGTTTATAATATTTTCATAGGGTGTCTGGCTTGAGAAGGCTCTGGTTCAAATCCTGGTTAGAACCTTTGTGTGGAGTGTTTGAGTGTTTTCCCATTCGTCCGTGGGTTCTCTCCCACAGTCCAAAAATATGCTTCATAGGTTGCTAAATTTCTCTGAAATTTATGTGAGTGGTAACCTGTTCAGGCTGTATCCCACTTTCACCCAACAGTTGGTAAGATAGGCTTCAGCAACCCTATGGCCCCCAAAAAAGATCAGCAGGTTTCAAAAATGGATGGATATTTTAACAGTATGATGGCACTGGTCATAGTAGTGACTACTCACCGTGTAGCAAGAAGGTCCTGGTATGAACCCTGGCTGGTGGGACCTTTCTATGTGGGCTCCAGCAACTATATGACCCCAAAAGGGATTTGGCCAGTTCAAAAAAATGGCTGGATGGATAGTTTCATAGGAAACTGTTAACTCGTGTTTCTCACAGAATCACATCTCCAATATATTAGGCAGTCAAAGCTTTGTCTCATTACACCAAATGGCAGTTGAAATGGATAAACCTGCTCGGCTTCAGTTTTTTCTTTTCAATTTTACTCTTCAAACCTGTTGAACGCAGTCATTGTTCATGTCTATTTAGATTGAGAAATTAAATACAAAGCAACATAGTGTTGGGAATGTGTGGGCGGTGTTGTGGTGAGGATTAGCAATGCTTCGGGTTTAGATTAGTCTTTGGCATACTGTTAAAATATCATCAAAACATGTTCATTGGCCAAGGGCACAAAGATGGCCACATCCCAGGGTGATGTCACCAGAACCTCATGAACTGAGCACTCAGCCAGGATTATTAAAGTGACAGATGCTATGACAGTATTTAAATATTCTGATTTGTGGACACTGAGTCATCGCTGGCAGATCCAGTCTGAGCGTGTCTCCTGCAGAGGATTTCCACCCATCAGACCAGAGTCTCAGCTGTTGGTGATGCAGCATGACAGCACTGTGTGATTATAGATGACAACTACAGTCTGTGTTTTAACTGTTGTTGCCCACAAGGAGACATCTCCATTCAGATTCCCTACAATTGGACTGAGGCAGCAAATGATTGAAACATAATACGACACAGTATGGCCTAAACGAGGGGCTCAGCCGTAAATCCCAGAATGTATTTATGTCTGTGAGAATATATCAGGACGTGTAGCCATAACAGTTTAGGGGTCCGGTAATTCACAATTAAAAATATATACATTTTAATTATGCTAGTTAGACCATTGGAGTCTTATTACCATGCTTATCTTCACAGCACTTTGGGTTATGTCATAAATGAAAAGTATAAATAAAGACTGATTTGATCTCCTTACATTTCAAGAATATAATAGAATCTTTAGTTATCCCAAATGAAATTCTACAGATGCAAGATCAACATAATATAAAATAAATAAATAAGATTTGGTTTATGAAAATGTTCTTTGCTTTATGGCAACCAAAAATTCCAATAAACGCCACATTAGTATACTATAGGGAACATTTATTATTTATTTGGGGTTTGACCCATAGAGACAGCAGTGAAGAATTTAGAAGTACAAAGCATTAAATAAGCATCAGGTTTTCCATACCTCAACCTTATAAAACTTGTAGTATCACCTTGAGTGTGTTGTGAGTAAGCTCCAACCATCCTCCAGCTTCAGCCTTCATGACACCTGGATTACAGGCACAGACAAACATGTCATTTTTTGATTAGCAACGAAGGCTGGTTTATGAATGGCATTTCAGCACTGTGTGATCAGGCTAACTTCAGGCTCCTGTTAGTTCAAACATGTTTTTTATAAATACCAAGTTATAGTCAAAAGCTTGTTTAAATGCACACTACTTATCAGAATATTATCTGATTAGAAACTACTTCTTCTCACCAAGCCGCTTGCTTTTCTGTAGATTGGCTCATCGCAGTCTTGTTCAGCTATACAATCCTGTCCTTGGTGTCCTTAGAGAGCTCTTTGGTTTTGTTCATGGTGTAGAGGTAGCAGTTTGACTGTCTCAGGGTGTGGACAGGTGTTTTTATACAGGTAACCAATTCAAGCAGGTGATTTTAATACAGGTAATGAGTAAAGGATTTATGAGCTTCTTAAAGAAAGTTTGTTGGAGCTACATTCTTATTTCCTGCACCATTGTACAAATTATTTCTTTAAAAAAATCATACAATGTCATTCACTGGATTCTTTTCTTTTATTCAGTCTCTTACAGTTGAAGTGTATCTGTGAACATTACAGACCTCTTCTATCTTTTTAAGAATTTGCAGAATCTGGGGCTGACAAATACTTTTTTTACTTCTCTGTAATTGCGTTCACAGTAGCAAAGTTGTCATATTTATAAGTTGTCATATTTACTAGGAACAAAGCGTTGGAGGGTTTGAAAGTTACAGGACATTGAAAGCTGCACCATTACATATTTACATTTTTGCAAATAATACAAAAAATCAGGACAGTACAAAAAAAGGACTATGACACAGACCAGAATTTTTTGATTATTGTGTGCATGTAAATGGGGTCAATGACAGAAAACTTGCATTGGCAGAGAAAATCTTTCATCTCTGATAATGGGAGCAACTCCACAACCAGCTCTTTCGCTCAGCCCCAAAACTGCATGTTCCTAAAATTGTGGTGCCATTTTGGAAGGAAATAAACAGGATTTCCAACAATGAAATATTGGAAACCCACATTTCCTCACTTTTGTTCTTTGTTTAGATGGTACAAGAGAAAAAACATTTTTAGGAACCCGTTTACTGTGGAGAAAGGAAGAAAGCCTGTCAGATTTTTGGTCATGCGGTGAGACAGAATCATTTTCTATCATTCAGCATGTGCAGTCAGCTTCAATTCAGGTCCCTTGCTAAGGCTGCCTGAGGATAACAATGGGGAAGTAGACATTGAAAGTACAGGTAAAAAAAAAAAGGTTTTCAGTTGTTTTGTCCCCATGTTGTAGAGTTGTGTACAGCCACCTTATTTCCAATCTTATCTGAGGACAGTCTGTCAGGAGCTGGCTTGTTCTTCCTGTGCACATGTTGTTCTGTTTTTCTTGGTCTTCCAGCTCCTCTGAAAGCCCCAAAACAAGTTAGTTTAGTTTAATTGGTGATTTTGAATTGTCCCTGGAGAGAGCATGCATGATGGTTTCTCTCATTTGTCTGCGTGTGGCCCTTTGACTGATTGTTTGATCAATGCCTCTCAGTCAGTCGAAGCTTGGATTGGTTCCAGCCCCCGCATGACTGTCGTGAGCATCATAAGAAGGAAACTTAACGAAGTCAGTGACATTTGTAAAGAGCTTTCTGGTGATGAAAACAATAAAGACTCACAAGCTTAAATGATGTGTACAAAAAGGCTGTTTTTCTGTATGAAAACTAAAGATCCAAATTTCACTGTTGTTTTTTTTTTGTCTCATTAAAGAACAACTTTTATAAATACATTTTCTATGGTCCAGGGCTCCAGACTGCGACCAATTGGTCGCATTTTGCGACCAAAATTTGAGAGTGTGCGACTGAATTTTACATCCAGTCGCACATGCGCGACCAGTAAATTTGCCTCCCCCACCCTACGTATTTTTCATACATTAAACGTGGAAGGGGCACGTCAATGATCAATCAAATAATCAATGAGACGCGAGCGCACACGCACGCAGGCAGACACACACACTCGCGCACATACTCATGAAACGCGAGCACACACTCGCGTGATGCCCGTCTGTGAGGTGGCCACTGCGTGTGAGAAGAATAGGGAACGCCGCTGTAAGTGGCTAAAATGCGTTGAGGGGGAGGGGCCTAGAGATAATCGAGTGCGCGTTAACATCTGTGGGAAGGAAACGGAGACAAATATCATCACAACCTGATATGTGCGTCTGAGCTATGAGTAAGTGAACTATTGATTCATTCTTCCAACCTGCGGCTAGTGTACCAGTGACAGAACTACAGCAGAGGTCTCAAACTCGCGGCCCGCGGGCTATTTGCGGTCTCCAAGATGATATTTTGCAGCCCCCGCCTTAATGTGGAAGTTTAATGTTACTGCAGCCCGTCAGTTTTAATGAATGACACTTTTTCATTGTCGCGCACGGAGCTGACCAACCAATCACAGTGGGGTTAGTCAGTGGTCCCCAACCACCGGGCCGCGGACCGATACCGGGCCGCGGGACACTTGGCACCGGGCCGCGGGACACTTGGCGCCGGGCCGCGGGACACTTGGCGCCGGGCCGCGGGACACTTGGCACCGGGCCGCGGAGCGGTTCCAGGCCGCGGGAAATTTTTGCATCGGGACGCACAGAAAGAAAAAATAATATCCATTTTATTGTTTTTTTTTTTCGACAAAAAACGTTTTATTTTGAAAAGTGACCGGATTCACTTTGTTACATCTGTCACACTTAACGCACGTCAAAGTCGCGACACCAAACATCAGGTGATAAACCCCACTAAAATTAAACCCAAACAACCAAAATGAGCAAAAAACAAACTTCTTTAGAAAGTTGCTTTGACAAGGGGAAAATTATAATCATTATTGTTATTATCATTACTAAAGAGAAAATACCACCCCCGGTCCAAAATTAAATTAAATTACATTAAATCTGTCTTGCGTTGCACCTCAATTCCCCCCCCCCTCCGGTCCGCGGTAAACGTGCCTTGCGTTGTACCGGTCCACGGTGACAAAAAGGTTGGGGACCAATGACTCTTAGGGGCGGGACAATGACAGGGCTTGAAAGCAGGACACCTGACAGCCCCCTCCCTCCCCGGACCACATTAAGGAGTTCCTTACTTTCCTTTTTAGAACGTATTTATTCGCTCGTAATTTTCTAAATACATGCAGTCCGTGCTGAACTTTTCTCTGGGTCACACATAACCGGAGGAAGGTTAAGTTGGAGTTGTCCTTAACATTAAATTTAGTTTTAATATTCCTCTCCCCCTTTGAGTGATCTGTGTTATTATATATTTTATGATTATTTTAATGTTTTGTAATGTATGTAGCCTTTTTTTAATGAATTGGTATTTTAAATTATTTTAATTGATCACTCAACTACAAAAACCATCAGGACACATGTCCCATAATGCATTGTTTTGTAGTCTGTAGGGCAGCTTTCAGTCAGTTCAGTACTAAATTTCCAGCTGTGTTCGGGTAGGTTTGCCCCTTGCTTCCACCCCTTTCTCGCGATATTTTTGTGATGATTGACAGTTGATGTTGGAGCAAAAACAAAAATATATGTCACACACCAGGTGATCTGTGCAGCGTTGAGTTCACCTGGGTGATCTCAAACACGCTTATTGTGCATCTTGGCTGCACCTATTTGGTGTCACCAAGATAAATTTCCATCTGTTTTCTTTACTATTTGTTCTGTCATGACAGTGATGGTGCTGTCAGTTTACCTGTTGTTGCATCTTCAAAAGTGCAGAATAAAATGTGACACTGAATTTGAAACAGCTCATTGTAATTTCTGCATCTATTATTAAGGTATTTATTAGTAATACAGTGGAAATTAATAGATTTGGTTAGCATGGTCTTATAAACAGTACTATACTCAGGAGTCTATTTGTCCATACAGATTTGGAGGATTTTAGATTAAGAAGACTTCCTTGTAGTTCACAGGCTGCATACACAGCTCTTAAAGAAACATGCAAAAAAGAATTGCAAAATTCTGCACAGGACAAGTGTGAAATTCCTAATTAGCAGAACTGCATTGGTGTAGTGGCTAGTGTTCTAGCCCCATGACGAGAAGGTGCAGGTTGAAATACTAGCTGGGACCGATCTGTGTGGAGTTTGCATGCTCTCCTTGTGCATGCCTGGGTTCTTCCAGAACTCCTAGAACTCTCTGGAGGACCTGAGTTTGGGAAATTGGGCTGGAAGCAACCCATGGAGGGTGAGAGGACATGTTTTCTATTAAATATCTACATTTATTAATGTTACAATTAAACTTTAATGTATTTTACAGCTGAAAAAAATACTACATATTGTAAAAGAAAAGGGAATTCTAGCAAAAAATAGAGCATTGTCCAATAATAAAAAGAATGGGACCGGATTGCACAGCATAAACAATTTTAAGATAAAGGAACAAGAGACATAAACTAGGATAAGATAGACTTTATTAATCCCACCTTGGAGAAATAGTAAAAGAAAGCTCGTGATGTAGTTATTACGACCCACAGCTCGGACTGTAACAACAATGAACACCAAATAAAGGAAACAAAGAGCGGTACACAAATCAATTGAATTAATAAGTTTCAAAAACACTGTTTTTATTACAGCTATTTATTTACAAGAGCTACACATGCACACAAAAAACAAAATGGCTGAAACAACAGTGTTTTAACGTATGGCGCCTTCTTTGACTGTGGTCACGTTACGTCCCGTATAAATACATTTAGTTGTTTTGATTTTTTGGTGTTATTAGACAGATAAATATATAGAGTTTATTCCGGACTTGTAGTCCAATCAGTTAACAAGAACACCTAACCATTAAAAAGTACTTCGAGTTCAACGGCAAGGGTACACAGGATGACTAAAAAAAGGAAATATAATAGCAAAAGTATACAGAAAAGAGTAAAATTGTTGAAAGTACATCACTTAAAAAGGATTACTGTTAAAAAAGAACAACATACATTGATTAAAGAGGGAGGCTAAGAAGGTAGCTCCTCCAGTATTTCCAGGTATTATTGTTACTGGTTGAAGAGACAAAAATCTGCCCCAGTTTCTATTGCTTGCTCGAAACAAAAAAGAAATGGATAAATCAAAAATATTATATTGAACAATAAACCAAAACAATTACAAATGCTGACTAATAGCAGTTATAATCTCTTTGGATTAAGGATTCGATTTCAAATCATGTTATTTTTTATTGTTCTCTGGTCACTTTTAAATAGAAATATTTTAGCGTTTGTATGACTAGTGGCAGGTTTTTGCTAACATTCAGATGACAGGCATCATAGTCCTCATCAAGAACATAAAAATGGTTAAAAATGTAATATTTTTTCTTTCACAGTAAACCATTACCGTACCTAATAGTTTAGTGAAATTTAGGTATGTTTCACAAACATTTTGTTACGAAAATGTAACAAAATGTTGACATTCATTGTACAGAAAAAAATCAATGTATTTATATCACAGACTCTTGAAGGTATTCAATAGAGAACATTTTGAACAATTTACATTTTGACATTCAGACATTTTGAAAGCACCAGCACTCCACATCCAACAATTTTGACTTTAATTATTACTCTGTGCACCATAAATTACCAGATACCTTAAAAATTGAAGCCAGCTTTAAAAAAAAAAAGAGTCATTCATTATTTCATGTGGAAGCGGATTATGGCAAACTACCTTTCCCACTTAGAATACTTATCAGCTGAGGATGTGTTTTGTTACGACAGGGCCCCAAGTGGTAACTGTGATAAGAGCGAACGAAGAGCAGAGATGACACAGCTGTAGAGCTGTGATTCACACTGAAATTTGTGCAATGCAAACCTGAATGAGCGTACAGTCTATCTTTAGTTATCAACTTTTGTTGAACTGTCAAACAAACCTCCTGCGGATCGATGTTTAACTTGGAGTGACTTCATTTTTGTTTCACGCCACTGAATAAACCACTGAATAAATCAAAGAATCTCCTGGGAGGGGTGTCAATGTTCTGCATATGTAAATGTTGTTGTATGGCTGATCTAATTTAAATGAGCACTTAGATTTATTTTCAAATTGTTTAACATCCTCCTTGTCATCTTATCCGCTTTTATTTTGAAATGAATCTTGTCCTGTGTTTGATATTTCCGTGTTTGATCAGCATCTGGTTTGTGTTTAGCGGATTATTACAGCTGTATTCATCTCAAACAGTTCTTTTACTTTTTCCCTTCACACATTTTTTTGTTGCTAATATGTTTGACAAATGTAGTAAATTTGCACTTTGCACCTTTAAATTTTAGGGTTTATCCATTTACACAATGGTGTATCAAACGAAACAAATGTGTGTTTTAAAAAATGATGTACAGTTCATGCGTTTTTTTTTTTTATCTTTATGAGTCAGATAAATAAGAAAAAAAATCCAGTGAGACAATTACTGATTTCTCATTTAACAAGAAAGGAAAAAAGGATTTGGACATGCATAAATGTGGATGTTAATTAAGCCTAAACAAGAAGCATTGCTGTTTGAGCAATTCCAATTTCCAGTATGTGCTTTTGTCAGGATTGTACTGTGAATAACACTGACGTGAGTTATGAAATGCACTAGAAAATCAAATTGAAGATGTTCCCCAAGGCCCAGGAGACTGAAAATGCCAAGTTTTTGTTTTGTGTTCTATAACGTTTGCATAAAATGATGACTGGCAGAAAAATATTCAAGTAATGTGGCCGCCAAATGAAATGTTTGCAACCTTCTGAAGCACAGACACTTCAACACGAGCGTGAAGAAGTGGTAGCACTAATAAGGCCTGTTTGTTAGATCAGCCCGTTTAAATCAAGGTACTTAATCTGTGCTGATTGGTGTGCTTACACATCAGAGAAAATCAAGCTCAGCCTTGCACTGAGACGCAGGCCAAGCCTCACAATTTGATGAGGTACACAGCCTGTCGATAGGGCTGCTCATCATCATGCTGACCCTGATGGGGTCATGCTTTAGAATAAAAAAGAGCCTTCAATAATTTTCGTTGTGGAAATTAGCTCGATATAAAGTACAATTTAAAATAAAAAGATGATCACATTATACTCCCTTATCTAACGCTGCTCAATAAAATATGCCTTCTTCTCTGGGAAAATTAAAGTGCAGACATGAAAGCCTTGGACTCCTGCGGTGCCGACAGAAATAAAAAGCCTTCAGTATCTCCTATGCAGACCCCTGCTTTGGGATGCCGACAGGTTAACCTTTGGTGCTGGCATTATTGGTATTTCCTTCACAGAGTTCTTGTGGAAGTGTGCAGAACTGTGCATTTCTAGTCAGTTGGATGTCAGAGAAAATTAAAAAAATTTCAGGTCCCAAATTTAAGGTATCAGCTGAGTTTTATCTGTTCAAAACTTATAAAATGTTTGCTTTTATTTTTCTGAGGCTGTTCTTTTTTAGCCTTTATACTGAAAATTCTATAAAATGAGTCAGCAAAGCACCAAATGAGGACAATAAATAAGTAAGTTTGGGCTCTTGCAAAGCTGCTGACTGAAGGGAAATGTCAGTTTGTCATCCTTCATTGATATATTGTGTGAAAAAGCAACCAGGCAAAAAAATTGTTCAACCTACTTTTCCTGGTAGAAATCTTTTAGCTTGGGCGAGTTTACATTCAATTAAAGTTGCTGTTTTCTACATTTTGCTTTTAATGGGATAATTTTTACATAATTTCATGAAAGATAATATTCTGTGTCTATGATTTTACAGCAGCTTCAAAACAACAACCAGGAGATTAAGAATGAGTTTAGATGACAGATCTCCAGGCAAGGGGTTGGACTCACAGGATTTATTTCTAACTGATTTGGCAAATAAAAACTATACATAGTTGCTGCCTTTTCAGCTTTGTTAACAGACATGACCCCATGCAGTAAATGCTCCTGGGGGACATTTTCATAGAAAAAAATGTTAGCATGAGAAATTAGTAAAAAATAAAACATAATCAATTCTATTACTGATTTCACTGTTTGTTTGTTTTTAAAACGTTAATAAAGCATAAGTATTTACCTTAAGGAGAATCTATAGGACAGTTGGAATAACTGCAAATTTTGAGATTGCGCACATTAAACATAACTGACTAAATCAGAAAACTAGAGTAGATTCCACGCCGTGGAAGCCTGAACCTTCTGTGTAGGCCATTCTCTTGCCTGTACCATGATCATTTACAAAGTAAATAAATATTTAATCAGTTTTTAGTCAATTATTCTTGTTATTTTTTGGGTGTAGATCGGACTGTTTGTTACGTGGTGCGGCGTGCTGACGCAGTAACATGATCACACGCTCTTAGCCGGCTGAGCAGGAATTGACCTTCCCTGCAGCGTCAAAGGAAAACTGTATATATGCTGATTATCACCACAGGTTAAAAAAAGCATCAGTTTAGAGAGAAAGTTTCCCTCTCACCGTTTGTTTTTTGATATAGAACATTTACGCTATATGAGCAGAACTTCTTTTTTAGGTGTGCATTATCACTGTAGATTATCACATTTTAATCCAAACCCAGCAGCCAATCAGAAGTGAGTATTCATCAGGACCATGATATACGTAATGGGTGTCCAAACTACGGCCCGCGGGCAAACTGCGGCCCGCGGGTCTGTTTTTATTGGCCCGCAGCAAATTTTGACAATATAATTGAATATGGCCCGCACGTGGCGCTGTTGCACTTATCAGTTTCAACACTAGATGGAGTCTAGTGTGTTGCGGAGTGGGTGTGTGCTGAGCGCCCCGCGTGCCAGTAGAGAGAGGGGGAGGAGCGCCTGCAGGTGGAGATGGGTGTGTAAGCACAGAGCGGAGGTGTGTGTGTGTGTGTGGGGGGGGGGGGTCGATATATTGTGTGTTCAGAGGACGGAGCATTTTAACAAATAGCAGTCTGAACTGTGAAAAAGTAGTTCCTTTATGTAAAAAAGAACTTGTTGTTTTGTTTTTGGAATTTTATTTTGTTCATAGCTGCATATTTTGTCACAGAGTGTAATTGTAGAATGAAGCTTTTTCAATTGTGTGTGTTTAATGTTAAAATTGTCCTCGTTGGTCACCCATAAGCTCTTTTTTTTGGTCTACTTTTCTGAGAAAACAGGACTTCGACTCTTTATAATCTACAAAATCGTGCACTCTGCCAATCAACCAGCTACGTATGTAAAGATCTGCTGGCTTCAGCTGCTCAATAAACCAGTTCTAAACTGCCTGGTTGGAATGAGGTTTCATTGTCTGAGTGAATGTTTCATTTTGACGTGCGCTTGTTTAATGTGGCATAGATCAGCATCACTGCTCCACTGAGAGCAATGTTCTTCACATTATAGGTGAGTTCGAAATACACAGTAATCATGTGTCAATATGTCACCTCTTGTGTGCGGCCCGGACCTTTGTTCATTTTTCCGTATTTGGCACTCACCAAAAAAACTTTGGACACCCCTGACGTAAGGGATAATGGCTGATGAGATGTCCATTATCAGAAATTAACGGATGAAGGCGGAAGACTGAACCGTACAATGTGAGGCGGAGGATGGTTGCTTTCACAAAGTCCATTAATTTCTGATAATGGACAGCTCACAGGCCATTATCCCACTTATACCCTACCATAGTGACTAACGAAAGAAATACATATTCAATCAATTTGTTTTTATTTTTTTCAGTTTAAATTACTTTATCACAAAAACCGGACTATTTGATATGTATATGTGACCGGAACCTCCTTTTTAGGCTACCATCGGTCCATTACCATGATATAAAGTACATCAACAATCTACAGTACAGACCAAAAGTTTGGACACACCTTCTCATTCAAAGAGTTTTCTTTATTTTCAAAACTATGAAAATTGTAGATTCACACTGAAGGCATTAAAACTGTGAATTAACACATGTGGAATTATATACAGAACAAAAAAGTGTGAAACAACTGAAAATATGTCATATTCTAGGTTCTACAAAGTAGACATCTTTTGCTTTGATTACGGCTTTACACACTCTTGGCATTCTCTTGATGAGGTTCAAGAAGTAGTCACCTGAAATGTTTTTCACTTCACAGGTGTGCCCTGTCAGGTTTAATACGTGTGATTTCTTGCCTTATAAATGGGTTGGGACCATCAGTTGTGTTGTGCAGAGGTCAGGTGGATACACAGCTGATAGTCCTACTGAATAGACTGTTAGAATTTGTATTATGGCAAGAAAAAGGAGTAGCCGTCATAAGAAATTAATTTCAGTCAGTCCGAAAAATTGGGAAAACTTTGAAAGTGTCCCCAAGTGCAGTCACAAAAACCATCAAGTGCTACAAAGAAACTGGCTCACATGTGAACCGCCCCAGGAAAGGAAGACCAAGATTCACCTCTGCTGCAGAGGATAAGTTCATCCGAGTCACCAGCCTCAGAAATGGCAGGTTAACAGCAGCTCAGATTAGAGAGCAGGTCCACGGCACACAGAGTTCTAGCAGCAGACACATCTCTACAACAACTGTTCAAATGAGACTGAGTGAATCAGGCCTTCATGGTGGAATATCTGCTAGGAAACCACTGCTAAAGAAAGGCAACAAGCAGAAGAGACTTGTTTGGGCTAAAGAACACAAGGAATGGACATTAGACCAGTGGAAATCTGGGCTTTGGTCTGATGAGTCCGAATTGAAGATTTTTGGTTCCAACCACCGTGTCTTCATGCGATGCAGAAAAGGTGAACGAATGGACTCTACATGCCTGGTTCCCACCATGAAGCATGGAGGAGGAGTGTGATGGTGTGGGGCTGCTTTGCTGGTGACACTGTTGGGGATTTATTCAAAATTGAAGACATACTGAACCAGCATGACTACCACAGCATCTTGCAGCGGCATGCTGTTCCATCCGGTTTGCGTTTAGTTGGAGCATCATTTATTTTTCAACAGGACAATGACCCCAAACTGATCTCCAGGCTGTGTAAGGGCTATTTCACCAAGAAGGAGAGTGATGGGGTGCTGCTCCAGATGACCTGGCCTCCACTGTCACCGGACCTGAACCCAATCGAGATGGTTTGGGGTAAGCTGGACCGCAGAGTGAGGGCAAAAGCGCCAACAAGTGCTAAGCATCTCTGGGAACTCCTTCAAGACTGTTGGAAGACCATTTCAGGGGACTACCTCTTTAAGCTCATCAAGAGAATGCCAAGAGTGTGCAAAGCAGTAATCAAAGCAAAAGGTGGCTACTTTGAAGAATCTACAATATGACATATTTTCAGTTGTTTCACACTTTTTTGTTATGTATATAATAATGTGTTAATTCCTAGTTTTGATGTCTTCAGTGTGAATCTACAATTTTCATAGTCATGAAAATAAAGAAAACTCTTTGAATGAGAGGGTGTGTCCAAACTTTTGGTCTGTACTGTATATATACATTTTTTAAGTTTCCTTTTTTTGTTTTGTTTTGATTTTGTTAGTTTAATTTTCTTTAAATATCTTCTTTACATATCTTTACAAACTTTAAATTATATATATTTTCTATAACCACCATAATAAAGAACACTGCTAATTTGCTAATTAGCCTGTCATATAATCCAAATTTCCTTTGGCTATTTCTGAAGAAGTCAATAAATTACAGAATAATGATCTGACAGCCCAGAGCTTAATCAGTAAAAAGAGGCATAACACGATTTCAGCTTTTGTGGTGCTTTACTTTTGCATTTCACAGCTCTTTAAATATATTATATAGCATTCTTTCATATAATAAAATTCCATTTGGAAATAAATAAAAAATCCTTTAGCAAAATGTTTGTTACTAAACCCCAAATAAATAAATAAAAAGTAGCTTTATGAAGCTAAGACAGCCATGATGGTAAGAGCTGAGCTCGGTTTGCTGATGTTAAGCGCCAAATGCTTTCATTAAATAATAATGTGCTCCAAGGGTTATTGGGTGTTGGTGTCCAGATTTATGCTTGCATGAAAGGTGCAAAGCAGACCTTGTATCAACGGAAGAGGCGTTTCAACTGCAGTAATTCAGTTCAATTAAAACCTCAACATATTGTGGAATATTGCAGTATATCAGCTGCTTGTTCTAGCTCTGCAACAGCAATCAATGCAAATTAGAGAAAAGACAAGGGTTATGGCGCGATTTATTTTCTCCTAAATTCTAATTGTTCTATCAATGCAGCAAAAGGTCCTGTGGACAAAAATGAGACAAAATTCTACTTGTGCTATGAAATTATGAGAATAAAATGCAACATAACCCACATATTCTTCATAAATATAATCTGATTTTGAAAGTGTCTTTGTAATTTGTAGATGTTGACAAAAGACAAACACAGCAATGCCTCTACTGAACTGTGGACTTTCAGTGCAAACAATTTGATCACAAATATCTTTTTTGAGAAATAATTAACAAGTTGTTGGCGTTTATCTTTTATATCTAGTTTTCTACTTCTGCCCTTGTAAATATACTTGTAAACAATCTGTGTAACAGAAAATGCATAGCTGGTAATTCAGCAAACTGCTCAAAAGTAGTCTGTGTTGCCCTATGACCCCTTGAAAGTTATTCAACTGGCCCATTGTTCTTCTCTCAGCCCAAAATTGTTCTTAGTATAGGAATGGGAAGTATTACAATCTGTTCACCCTAATACAGAGCCAATGAATTGTGGACAATTTGAGTCCTTTCTTCACCAAAACATCTGGCAGCATGTCTAAATTCAGTGCCATTGCTCCATTTTCCTTTGTGAGTGGGGGTTAAGGCGTGACTGATCGTTCCTTAGCGTGACTGAGCTTCTTCACGGGAGACCTCATACGAACGGATGTGCTGAAAGCGCCAGGCGTTTCACAGAGCCATTCTTGGCAAGGTGTCAGAGGTGCACTGTGCATTTTTTTTTTTACTCTTTGTTTCTAAGATGTCATCTTTTACCTTGGACTTCCTGTGAATTGCACTTGCATGTGCATACTTCTGCTGAAGCTACTTTACAATCCAAAAATAAAAAAACTAAAAATAATAACTTCTGCTTGTAAATAATGCATTTTTAAAATGTGTACATTTTAGAAGAAAAAAAACACAGCCATGTGTTTGAGGGATCTGAAGTGACAGCCAACTCAAAACTCACAATTTTGCATCGTTTAGATGCCAGTTGTGACAGTAAGTAAACAGTCCCACAGTCAGTTCATGGCCCTTTTTTATGATGCTGACAAAGTTGTCTGCACAAACAAACATAGGAAGGAAAAAGTAAACTTACTGTCAGGAAAAAAGTGACACTTCTTTACATTCCACAGTGAAATGTTCCTCCTATGCAAAAGGAACATTTATGTTCTGATTTTTAAAGATGGTTTTGATAGCGCTTTTCAAGGTTATATTAGTGCTATCCACAACTTTTCCCTCTTCTGTGCTGGCTGAGCATCATAAAAATTTAAAGCAATTTCATTCCTTTGTATTTTATAGAATTTGATTCGTCTTCAGTTCTTCCATCTTGTCTGTCACAGTGAAAGATGACAATAAGAAATCGGAGAATCAGACTCTCTTGCAAGGCCGTCTTTGGCTCGTATGTCAATTCATGACATCGATTTCACTCTGACTGTCTGACCTTGTGAGATGGATGTTTGGAAATATCTCTTAAGAACGTGGCTCTGAGCATTTGTCATCTAAAAGAAGACACTTGAAATATCAGACCCAAAGTGAACTTCTTTTGGTTTTAGTTTAGTCAATCTGAGCAGGCAATGGAGACTTCGGATGCATTTTATTTTTCATATATTTAGTTAAAATCAGAAGCCTATATGATCATTAAAATCCTAATAATCATATAAACATTTACCAAAAAATAAATTTATTTTTGTTTATATATTTACCCACATTGCTAATAGCCACTGACAGAACTGCTAATCAAAGTTTCTAAGATCTAGTTGTTTGTCTCTTTGACAAATGTTCCCACAAATATCAGAATATGAATATGAAATTGAACTAAACATACCAATGGCGTCACCGAAGTCATCCAAGCATTGAAATGTTTGTTTCTCAGGAGCTCACCATGACTGCCAGACAAAACCCTCCTAGGACTCACATTTTCTCTATACTGCCCCCTGCAGCTGAGGAGTTGATCGATGTTCAGGAGCACAAATAAAGAAAATAAAAAATGAGAATAGATACATTAAAACAGCTACACCCTCTATGACCATGTGCAATATTTGCAGCTTCTGCATGGATTTTTGTTTACCTGGCAGGGATTATGCTTGATATTATTTCAATATAGTACAATATTACTTCATGCTACTTGAGGACAACATGGATAGGATGTGGGCAAAAAACATTAAAGATGTGTTTGAGACAGGTAAAGCTATTTTTTATGGGTTTCTATAGTTTTGTCTTGACAATATCTGAACTCAGCTCTAGCACATTCTACTGTGTGAGCATGTAATCTGTCTGTAGTACCTTGTAAAGGTGTGGATAACAAGCTAATCTCCCTCAGGGTTTCTCCTGAAAGCAAAAAGTAATTTTGTTTTGGTTTTTGTTTACTGGATCAGGGTTTATTTCTGTAACCGCGCAACTGTGAAACTGCAACAAATATTGCAAACTGGTGCAGGTGACAAAGGTTTCCTCATGGAGGCATCACGCACAAATAAATACAGAAATTATGATCTGTGAGGATGGTTAAAGATGAAGCATAGTTGTTGTTTAGTCTTTAGATTTTTTGTGTACATTTTATTCCATCATTTCCAGTATGCAAATGCAGGGAGACTCACCAGACTTAGTGGCAACATATGGTGTAACAGATGCAGCCTTAAGGATTTTAAATGAACATAACTTACACCATTATTGTCAAATCAAGTTCCCACTGAAATACACTGAACACTTCTTCTTAATCTCTTAGAGTATGATTTGGACGTTTATAGATTAATTTTAAATTCCTCATAGACAGACAGACATAGATAGAATGTATCCTTCACTGTTTTTGTTATTTACGTTTACCTCTCGACTGCAGAAATAATCCCTGAAACAATATTGACATTATTCAAATGGATGATGGAAAATGTGAAATAATATTGTTAAATAGTTTAAGTATTTTCATTGTGCATTTGTTGAATTCCTTCTAGTAAATGAGATGTTTAATTGGCAAAATATTTGCATTGGAAGTCAAACTTTAAAAACAGCTTCTTCACCGTCTGAATGTGCTAAGTTTAATGACACTCAGAGCCTCCCAGAAGTCTTAGCTTTAGGTCTGACCATGGCAAAAAAAGAATTAACAGTTGGCAATACCAATTTTTTACATATATTATGCATGCAAACTGCATAACAACACATTTCTTTTCTGCATTTGATATACGGGGAAAAGAAATAAGGCTGCCTATTTTTCTTCAGTTCAGGAAAGTGGCTGTCATATTTTTTGTCTTAATTATGATGTGACATTCTATTCAAACTTTTCTAGTTGAAAGGGGAAAGTATGCCTGCTAGGGTGTAATTCCATGAATTAATGTGCTTAGTTCTGGTATATTTTTTATGGTATTTCACACAGACAGCAGTAATCAGAATTTGCTTTTTTTTTAATGATTATTACTTGTCCTGTCCAGTAGCTGAGCTTACAGAATAGAACTGAAGGCCTCTTGTGTTGAACATATTTTGCTGTTACAATAGGGGGTTATGAATATTTAGACACACGAGGTGTATATTTTGGGTTTGAGGCTAAACTTTATTATAATTGCATGCTTTTCTTGTTGGACCTGACAGAAAAGAGAAAAAAGAGTTGTAGATGTTAGATATTGGGGATAGGGGTACAAAAGAAAGAGGAGGGGGGAAAAAGAGAGTTAAAGAAGTTGGAGGACGATTAAAAATGTAGAACTGCAAAAAGAAGCAACAGTTTGCTAACAATCAAGATTTCTATCACTGCTGACCAAGTTGTAGCGGTGAATGAGGGCCCTCAATGTGGCCAGTCGTTTTTGCCTTTTGACTGCTCTCTTTTAGGGTACCTATAGGAAATCACGCACCTCAATCTCACCCTACCCTATGTATCATCTTCGCCCACAGTCATCACCCTCATGTCCTCCTTCACCACAGAACATGCATGAACCTCCTCTTTGGTCTTCTTCAAGGGCAGTTACAGTCTCCTCCTCCAGTAACATCATTAACTGTCCCTCCTCTGACCATGTCTAAACCACCTTATTCTGGCTTCCTGTATTTATCTCCAAAGCATCTAAGCAGAGTTTCCCTTTGAAGAATTCATTCCCGATCCTTTCCATGCTCATCACTCTCAAAAAGAACCTCAAAATCTCCAGCTCTGCCTCTTTTGTCTAAACTAGCAACATGATTGCTCGCACCAACGTCTTGAACACCTTTCTGTTTATTCACGCCAACTCTCTTTTGTCAAGTATTAAGTTTACAATTTGGATTCATTTTTGGTTTGGGGGCGGGTAAGTGTCAGAGGCAAAATCTCTCTTTTCATTCCCTTAATTTTATACTTTGTCTTGAATCACTATAGCTGTTTTTTGTGTTTGATGACATTCTTCAGTATATTATTAGCTTGGTTTTAGTTATTTTTTGAAAAAAAAAAAAAACTTAAGTTCCTTCTTGTTGCCAGCCAGTCACGGCTCTCCCAATCATAGTTTTCATAGTTTCTTTTTTTTTTTAGTCATCAATTTTCTGTGGAGTTACTTCTTTTATCACTAACACCTTTAATATCCTGCAGATCAAGGCTCAACTGTTACTTTCTTACGAAAAAAATGATGCAAAAAAATGTTGAACTTTTTTTTAGGTTTTCAGCTTGTTTTCCAAAGAAAGAAGCTTCAAAATGTAAAAGTTGTTGGATTTTTATCTCCCTGATGTTGAGATAGTGAGCACCATTCATTAACCGTGTAGTCCAAATAGAGATGTTTTATTGGTTAATAAAAGAAACAAAAACCCTTGAATAATAAATGTAAACTATTATAGCACCTCCCCCGTGTTTTATGGCTGGCTTAAGGTTGTTATGCTGAAATAAGCTATTTGAATTCCAGCAAAACTTTGCAAATAAAAACCACCTTCCAAAAAAATCTGAATCAAGGTTGCTCACTGAAAATATTAAGTCATTTCTTATAAGAATAATAATTCATCTGAACTATAAAATCAGGTCCACATTTTTGCAATTCTATTAAAAGTGTGAAGTTTTTAGTATTCCTTATTCCCTCCAACATCAATATTAAAATGCATAAGGCTGTGGATAGAGCAGACCCAGTGCCGTCAGGCCTTTAAATAGCAGTTTATCATATCGAACAGAATAAAAATATTATATAATGAAGAGTTGACCTTTTCTGATTGAAAACAGTTTGCATTTCTCTACAGAATGTAATTGCGTTACAGGTCATTTACAGGCCAGAAGGCTTTGTAAAGCAAATGGCAGAGGCCCAGAGTGCAGCATAGTCCTGATTTACATGTTGCAGGGGTAGTGTGATAAACCCCTGAACAGTTTCCTGAGGCAGACTAGCACAGAATGCAGCAAAATCCAAGGCAACACAAATATCTTCCCCTTTGATTTTTCAAGCAATTTCTTTTCAAGTGTTCCCTTAAATGTTTGTGGCACTGTGCATGGCCATCAAGATGAACCAATACAAACATATGAATGTAAAAGGAGTCTTCGACTAAACAATTGTAAAACGCATGTACGTGCAGATGAAGGTAAGCCAGTTGAATCATCTGACCCAGATTCTTTGTTCTCTTTTTATTTTTTGCCAACAGCCGTCGCCCTGTGAATGGTGCCGCTGCGAACCAAATAATGAGGTGCACTGTGTGGTGTCCGACTGTGCCGTCCCAGAGTGCGTCAACCCTGTGTATGAGCCAGAGCAGTGCTGCCCCATCTGTAAAAACGGTAAACGCTTATCTCCTCTGGAAATTGCAAGCCAATTTCTGCAAAGCCATAACATTTCCTTAAGACTGCAGCAGCCCCTTTACCTGTGGCATCACGTTTTTATGATAGGGGTCTTTGGAGGATGAGAAACTAATTGGCGCTCTATAAATTACTGTAAAATTATGAACCTGAGCCTGTTAGACACGAATGAGTAGTAAGAGTTTTAATTTGAGTAAACATAAGCTCATTGATTAAAAGTATAGTAGGAGGGACTAATGGGTCTTTGGGGGGCCTTTTCTCTTCCAATGCCCTGGTGTCAAACACAGCTAGACCTTGAATTAGAATTATAGGATTTCATTGGTCCATTGACTGTTTACAAGGTGGGGGCTTCCCTTTGCCACTACTATTTCCAAGGGAGAGATGAAACTAGGCAGGAAAGTGCAGCAATTGCACTTTTCCTTAAAAACCTGTGATCAATAGCAAAGGCATACCAGTCTAAACAAAATACAAAGTACAAATACTTCATAAAGTTATTTTTCTGTACTCAGATAAGAGCTTGTTAGGAAAAAATATTTTTATAATGTAAATCATTTCATTATGAATCACAACAAATCGTTTTGAAAAAACACTAGTTCAAATCTAAAAATACATGTTTTTCTTTCTTAATCTAAATAATCGTAATCTTTGACTCATCATTTATTTGTTTTTTTCTCTTTTTTCTTTTAACTATAATGGATCCACCTTCCATTTCAACATACTGACATCACAGTAAAACACCTAAAGTAGTTGAGCAAGGCTGTAGAAGCAACTAAAGGATAACTAATCCAGGCTGACAGGACAGTGACACCCTTGGCATTTCAAAGTAGGCTTGCTGTTTCTAGGTGCCCCAAGGGTGCGTGGTCAGTCTTGCATCTAGATAAATCTCTACGAGAGTGGATGGCTGAAGGCCTTGGGGAAAAGACTTTAAGAGGGTGCTGTTTAGCTCTCTCCTTTGTTATGGATCCTACTGGAAGAAGGAAATCAAAAATGCTTGTACCAGGAAAGCAGCAAGTACATATATAATGTTTATAAAGAAAGTGCAAAAAAGAAATAATTGCACCCAACCAAGGTAAAAAAAAAAAGGCAAAGTCAATTAGTCTATAAATAGTTGAATATATTGTATAGTTTAAATGACCTTTAATAAAACCATGAAGGATGATTTATTAAAAGACAAATGTTGTTTGAAAAGTTATATTTCCTGAAGGTAATGCATCATAAACATACACACACTGACAAGGTCATTATTCCCTATTATATAAGCCAAAATTACCTTAAAGGTGAAAATAAATCTCTATTATTATTCCAATAACTATAGAAAACAAAGACAGTCTTCGACATAATATTGTAATTTCTTTACTAAATGGCGTACTGGGAATAAAAGATCCACCGTCAATGAACAGTCTATTCTTAAACTTGTATCATAAGGCACACCAAACTATAGGGTGCATTAAGGAAGACAAAAAAGTTGGACATATATTTGTAAATCAGACTTTATCAACTGCATTTACAGTATGTTTGTGACACGCTACACATTATCCGCGTCAGCATATTCACAATACCTGTAATTGCAACATGTAAAAAACAGACAGATACCACTAAAACAAACACTACTGTGGCTACAATAACTCCCAACCTTGTTAGTAACATGTAAAAAAAAAAACACCGTCCTGCACGGCTACACGTTAGTTACGTTCGTGAATTTGCAATAGCACCCAATCTCGTTTCAGCTACTGAAAAAAAATAGTCTGACATTTTGACAGAGTGCCATGTACCACTCAAAACCGCTTCAACATCAGTAAGCACAACCAGAATTAATCTACATATAAGGCACTCCAATTATAAGGTGCACTGCTGTTTTAAAAAAAATAGAAAATAAATAAATAAAAACATTAGAGCTTTTAAGGACACCTTAAATGATGCAGAAAATAAAGTAATAAGAAGAAACTCAGGTCCATGACAACAGAGATAGTTCTAATCCACAGATTTAAAAGTGAAACTATAAATCGACAGGATTATGGATTTTCAGGATTACCTAATGCCTAAAGATCATTTGTGGCCAAAAAACTTAAGGTGGTGCTTCACTATTAACATGTTACACTTTGTAGCTTGTATGGATTCATTCAAAAAAAGTGACATTCCTTTCGTGCTGGAAAAACAGAAAAAATTATTTGAAGTCAAATCTAACATTTACTCATTGGATATCACAGCCAAACTGTGTATATCATGCTTGTCACATTAACATTATGTAGCTGTGTTGGTCTACAGATGAAGAAGGGTTTTGTTTTATGTGGGTTACGGTTGTTCTTGTGGGTTATTCTCATTAGACACAGCTTTGTAGTAAACGGAGCTGCTGAATCTGCAGAACAACTACAGAGAGGGAAGTTCCACTGCATTTTCATGCTGCATTTACTCTGTGCAGCACAAGAAAAAACCTGGCTAGACAATCTCAAATCACAAGAGAAAAGACCTGACTTGATAAAAGCAGGTCCTTATTTAACACTTTCGTATACATTTCGTCATTGCTTTACTTCTTTCTCCAAAGATTTGGACATTTCTAGGAAAAAAACAACCTAAAAAATGAAGCTTAGAAATTTATCATCTGCAAAGTAGTTACAAAATAACAAAAAATGAACAGAATTAAGCACAACTCAAGAGTCTGCCATAAAAGCACTTATCTCTGAGCTACACTTTCTTTTAGTCTGACTGATTAAGCTTTAATCCTTATCCTAAATTATAAATACTCTCATTCATCAGGACTGTGTACCGGTAGTCATAGTTGTATGGTATTAAGTAATAGTCAGAGAAAGACTGCATACTTCCCATTCTAGAAGAATTGTGCCATGCATAAATCTGCCACTTGGGTGCTACAGCATATGATTTTTTTTTTTTTTTACAAAATTCAATAAATCATTTATTTAAGACAATGGTCTAGATTTCATCCTAATATCCAGCACTTATTAAAATGGAACAGTTCTGAGAAAGTACAAAGATATTTTGACCCAAAACGTGACAAGCCATTAACTCAAACCCATTTAGACTGATAGCTCCATGTCCTTCACAGTGACAGAACCCTGAAACTGCATCCACCTTCAGGGCCGTCTGGTTGTAAACAGTGATGCTTGGCAGCAGCAATGGTTCATTCCACCTCAGCCTCTGCTGAGCTCGTCCTGAGACCTGTGCCAGTTGTCCAGAGGCAGATAAATGAGAGTTAAAACTTGGCAGGAGTTTAGTGTCTCCTCTAAGTCTAGATCAAAGTGTTTTTATCAAGCCAAAAACAAAAAAAAAAGGAGGGAGATTAATCTTTCCTGAGGCAAAGGATAAGGATACCTGTTATTAAACTACTCTGTGTTTGAATCTCATTCAAACATTTGGTGTATTGGGTTAATTTAGATTTGTAAGGATAACTCACTTAAAAATCCCACCTAAATTCTTGAAGTTATCCCACATTAAACCAGTCTCACACCGACATTAAAATGTCTGTGACTCTTGGCTGTGGAATCTATTGTGTCTTAAGGAATTATGGGAGCAATGAGTTTTTATGACAAGTTGTAGGCGAGTCTTGAGTCTGGCAGTTTGCTGAGCGCAAACCCAGAGTCACTGTCACAACAATTGAACACATAGTTTAAATGAATAAAACTAAAGTGAATTCCTGCCACCTCTTGTGTGCCTTTGTCTCAAAATCTCAGTGAAGAGGTGCACAACCTCAAATCCCCAAGAAGCACTCAGAGAAAAATGGGATTTAGTCATTTTTTGGTGGTATAAACTAGTAACACTGCTTTGTTACAGAGACAACCAGCTCCTTGGATGCATGCTTTACACATTTGTATCTGTAAAGATTATCAGATATGAGTTCAGGTGTTACGCAAAACACAATGATTGTATATGAATCATCTTAACAACGATTTGATTCACATCACAACTAGTGTTAGTTCATTATGATTGATCCGATTCGATCCAATTCACTGACCTAAAATCAATCCAGGTGTGACAGTTAATCAATTTCTATATCTACGATCCAACCAGATTGATTAAATCGACCTAAACTTTTTAAAATGTTCTTTCAAAATGATATAAATCAATAATGGAATTGACACTGGAAAATACCATTTGGTTTGAGACATAGTAGGTTTATTTTACTATAAGATCCAACCAGATTGATCTGTCTAAGGCAAGTTGTGAGTTGAACTGACATATACCATCATTTTTTTCATAATGAAATAAATCAAATTAAAGGGATATTGAAAAATACCATATAGATTAAAGCATGATAGAGTTATTTTTACTGTAATGTAAAAAAAAAAAACAAGTGGCATCACAGCGAGAAACATACATGTTATAGCAGCAACAAAGGATCAAGCCATCATTCCAATCCAAGGTGTGGAAACATATTTTCCAAAGACACCTGACCATACAGTGTGATAGAATGTTCTAGTAATGTTCCCTTCCTTTCTTTCTCCCCCTCTGTTTTTTTTTCTTTAATTCCCACCTTTTTTCTTTCTTTTTCATAGTTTAACCCTCTCTTTTCCCTATGTAAAAAAAGAAAATATATATTTAAAGCATAAAATGTGCTAAATAAATACAACATAATAAAAAAGGGGTTTCTACAAATACACTCCTTGGCTATAAAAAGGTGCATAACCCCTTATTGTAATATTAAAACCTGTCCAACACAAATGGCTCTCATTTGTTTGCTCAGTTGTTGAACTGAATAAGTTTAAAAATAAAAAATGTTCCATTTGGATTATTTGGATGTAGAAAAGCAACAGTGGGCTGAACTTTATGAAACAAAAATGGGAATGGATTTGCCAATAATTCTTGTTTGATTGCACACATATTTAATTTACACTTGATTGACTTAGAGAAATACAAGGAATCTGGAAAACTTCACCTGTACTGTTCAGTACCCAGGTATTTATCTCTGAATCACACTGATTGATTTTTGGCTAAAGATATCCTGGATCGGTTTTAAGTCCGTGAATCAGGTTGTTTAAAATGAACCAATATTGTCTATAAATTGTTTTGTCAACCACTAATAGTGATATGAACTGAATCATTGTTAAAACAAATCAATACATCCCTACAGGGTACTGAACAGTGCAGGTGAAGTTTTCCGGATTCCTTGTATTTCTTCCAAAATGTTCAAGTGTAAATTAAATATATGCACACAAAAAAACAAGTCAACAATAATTAATGGCAAATCCATTAACCTTTACGTTTCATAAAGTTCAGCCCACTGCTGTTTCACATATGTTTATGGCAAATTTTTGTTAAAAAAAATATATAAAGGGTAACCAATGAAAGATTTGGTTGAATGAAGGAAGGTTTATCTTCTACATTCATTGCTGTTTTTTAAAAATAATACAAAGGGAACATCATTAGAAGTCTACCACACTGCATGGTCACATGTCTTTGCCGTATTCAAAGTGTTTCCACACATTGAACTGTAATGATGGCTTGATCATTTTTTGCTGCACTTGGTCATGACATCACATTCGGGCTGAATAAATCAAGCTCAGTTAAATGTCTTTACCTTACAGTAAAATTAATGATGAACCAACCAGAATGGTGTTTTCCAAAATAAATATGCAGTGGTTGCTCATTTATCGCAGGGGTTACGTTCTAAAAAATAACCTGCAAAAGGTGAAATCACCGAAGTAGATGTTCTAAGGCCACAAAACCCCTCACTACACACTTTAAACTCCTTTTTCAAACAGACATGAACATTTTCACTTTTCTTTCTTATATATACTGCTAAACTTTCAATAGGAAAATAAATCTAGTATTACAGAATGAAAACAAAGATCTGCTCACAATCAAAGATTCATGTAAATGGAAAAAGCTGAACACATACTGCACAGGATGGGAGAGATTCATTGACACAGTAAAAAGCCAATCAGGATGCAGAACACAGTGGGCTGTTTAAAAAAAAAAAACATGCACAATTGCACTGACGAAAATCAGCGAAACAGCAAAACTGCAATATGGTGAGGGAGCACTGTAGTCGATTTATTTTATTTTGAAAGAATTTCATAATGGTACAGGTCATTTCTGTTAACAACTTGCCTTAGAAAGATCGATCTGGTTAGATGGAAGGAATTAATCGACTTCATTGATAAACTTTTATACCCGTATGAGGAATCCTTATCTGGTAAAAAAATATAAATAAATAAAGACTTTTTTTTTAGGATAAGTAGTTGGAATGTTTGTCTCTATTTAAAAGAAAGTATGAGAAACTTCTGAGGAGTTTTTTTGGCATTTTAATATAGAAGCAAAGTGATTAAAACCATCCTCCCTTTGCCCTCGGAAAGCAGCTCTCTTGCTCTTTCCCTCCATCTCTCTCTGCTCTCCAGCCTCTCTATACTGCCAAGCCAGCGCCTGGCAGGCTTCTGTGCGCGAGGCGCATTAGGATGCAAAGCGCTCCATGTCGAGGGAGAAGGGGAGACTAACAAAAGCGCTTTAGTGTTGCAAAAACAAGCCCATCGGTGCATGCCTGTGAAAAGATCTGTGCGTCTGCTCTGACTCTCCCCAACTCCCCGCAGCTCTCTGCATCGCTCCACAATTCCTTCCGCAAAGAAAAGCTCTCAGGAGAGACACATCCATTTCTTGTCGTTTTTATTCCCCCTTTTCCCGTCTCTCCACCCCCTTCTCTTCCCTTCCCCATGCGGCAGGTCCAAATTGCTTTGCTGGAACAACGATCATCCCAGCCGGGATCGACGTGAAGGTGGACGACTGCACCATCTGCCGCTGCCACAATGGAGACTGGTGGAAACCTGCGCAGTGTTTGCGGCGGGAGTGCCTCAACGGTCCGTCACTGTCATAGAGAGACTCCACGGGGATGGTGGATAAGCTCAGGCAAGGCTCTGCCTACTGCGCCATTTTGTATGATTGACAGGGCAGGAGCACAATTCCTTAAAAAAACAAAAAGAAAGAAAAAAAAAAACAGAAACAGCAGCTCTCGCAAGCTTCAACACAAGTTTAACCAGAGAGAAGATGATGGAACTTGTCTCACGGCTGTTTCTGCCCTCCAGTTTTACTCGTCCTATATATTTTCAAAAGTTGACTCGCTCCACTTGCTGCTCTCATTCAGAAAGTTTCTAAGCTCTTTGAACTCCTTCCTGTCTACTGTCAATGTTGAACAGTCATGTCAATTTCTGTATTTACGTCATGAGTTTGCTGTAGGTGTCTGTCTCCGCCTACTGGTGTTGGTATCAGAAAGCACACTTTGCAGCACCTCTATTTCCTGATCAGTCAAGTCTGACACAGCAAAACTCTTAACTTCACTCTGAGCTTGTTTACAAACCCACATCTCACACTGTTTGTCTTGGTTAGACTTTCTATCTGACGCACCACTTAAAAGATGTTGTTGTCATATTTTATAAATGACAATGAAAGCTCCCAATAATCCCATCAATAAGCCATTGCATCGTGTCAGATCTCTGTATAGTAGCAGCACAAACAGAATCAGTTAGCAGTACCATATGTAGCTGAAGAGCAAACAAAGTGGTACCCGCTCCAACTGAAGAAGTGTGCCAAAAAAAATAAATAAATAAAAAGGAGAAAAACCCTGGGAAAGTCTTTTCACACCAACTGGTTTGACTGTCTTTTCCTCTGGGGTCCACATTCCGCAAAACATTCCCCACTTACTAGCTGCTTGAACTTGTTATCAAAGCAGTTAGCGAGCCAAGAGCAGCCTGCTTTAATTTTCCTTAATCAGGAGTATTCTGTGATAAATCACCCAGCTGGGTGCTAGGCTCTGCTGCAGCCTGCACGCTGGGCACATTCTGCAAAAACCATCAGACTAAAAGAGGGGAATCCGTATCCCGGATTAATGCTTTTAAGCAGTATTCATAGGAATAATGTTCATGTGAGATACACATGCGCGCCATTCATCTGCAGGCTTTGTTTATTGCTCTGAACTCAGAAATACTCTTACACCCATAAATAAGGCTTGTTAGGAGATCAAGCTGTTCCTCATAAGATTATGTAACCGATTAAGTCCTTCCTCTGTTGTTTGAATGTCCTCGCCATATTGGTGCAGCTAAAGCTGAGGCTATAACATTGCAGACAGGTTAGTGTACTACGTTTTTTGGGTTTAGCAGTTGTCAAGTGGTTCAGTCTGAGAGGAAAAAGCGCCCTGCAGACATGAAATTTTTTGAGATGATAAATACTAGTCGTTATTTCCAAAGGTTAGCTCATGCTTTTTGTCATTTGAATTTCTTCCATTTCCAGAAAATCTGTCATCCTGCTAACCTTTTACACCCACGTTGTGATGGATGAGCTGCTTAATAGCAAGACCATGCACTCTGGAATAAGACAAAAAAAGGAACACGAGATAAAAAAAAAAGGGAGGGGATGACAACAAATTAAAGGTTTAATTATCTTATAGGATGGTAAATTCAGTCTTTGGAAAAACCTGCATGTGTTCTGTTAAATTCAGAGAAAGGAAATCAGTTGGACAAAGTTCAGGCTTTCGATCAACAATAGTTTGCGTCATGTTTGTCATTTAGCCGCATTGATTTAGGATCTTCCAGTGTGCACAGACAGACCATCAGTTTGGCTTAAGATCTTGCAGGTTTACAAAACAAAATTGAAGGAAAAGGTTGAACAGTTACAGCCCGAGTACTCTAGAAATTCAACTTAAAAAAAAAAAAAGTAGATTCATTTATCCCCATCACTTTAAATGCCACGTAATTGTTCCACCTTTACATGTATCAAAAAATAAAAAAGTGGGTACTTTTAGTGAGCTGCAGCTGAGGCAGAGTCATGGGAGGGTGCCAGCTGACGGGGCTCAAAGGCACTGCTGCCACCACAGATGCCTTATTGCTACTGTTCCAGATAAGATTCACAAAGCATGGCCTTTGGCATCACACAGAATGAACAGCCCAAACTGCTTTAAGAGCAAGCTTGTTTCACTGCTCCGTGCAGCCGTTTATTGCAGTGTATTACCCAGAACTATTCATTGTTTTATCTCGAAACATTCCAGAAACAGCCAGTGGGTTCAACAGAAAGTAAAACAACAAGTGCAGTTCATTTTAAGCCAAAACTGCAGCACCGGAGCTAAAAATAAATGGCACCATTTGTTAGATGCAAGGGGAGAGAGCTACAACTCTGGCAGATATGATTTGCAAACTAAAGCAACTTCAAGCTCATGGCAATATGACATTGTGACTCATTGTGCTGCTTTTCTGATGCGAGCTCCTCCATACTCCAACGCCTCTGAAGTGCAGAGCGTTTAGGCCGCTCCAACGTTGGCAGCTTGTTTCACTGATTTTGTGAACTGCTTTCATTGGCTGAAAGAAGGAGTGGAGAGGGTGAAGTGATAGTCAACAGAAAGTTAAACTGTCACGACTTAGATCAAGTGTCATTCCACGGGTCAACGCCGAGTCGTTTTGCAGAAAGATCAAACATGAAAAGCTGCTTTATAAAGAAAGCAGCTTGTTCTTCTGGTCTCTAAGTAAGTAGACAATTGAGCGCAAATTATTCCAGTGCCTCTCGTGAAGGAACAAGAGATTTTAAACTAATGCATTGTGGGTCATTTGTCACAAGAAAAAGGCAGCGTTTACAAAACACAATTATCAATCGAAGCAGATCTGTGTGTAACTTGCTTACCTGTGCATTCAAAGAAAATTATGTTTCAAACACACAAGTATACTGATCAACTGTGGAGCCTGGCTTTTATTTTCTTGGAAGAAACTTGAGTCTCTCCGTCTGTCGGTGAATGTCTATTCAAACGGCCCCATTGTCCTCCCTCCCATTATGAAAACCACAGGCTTGTAAGATAAGCATTTTGTACAGGTGCACCATTTGCTTTTTTTCTTGAGACACCGACTCACTGTAGCTGGAAACTGAAAGATTGTTTTTTTTTTTCCTTCCTTTCTTTTGTTGTTTTTTTTTTTTCAGCAAGAAAACTGTTACATAAAGTGTGCCTGAAAACCAACGGTGATGTTGTTAACAAAGAGAGAAACACTGTTACAATCAATTGTACTATATATCTTTTTTTTGTTTTTTTTAAGAGCCCCAAGGGTTTGCTCCTGTTGTGCTGAGAGGAGACAAACCAAATGAATGCTTTAAAATCAGGAGCCACTTTGATTGTATATGATTTCAAACAAGTTCGGCCTCAAATAGAACAGAAGAGCCCTCAATCTCAAAAGCAACCCTTGGCGCTCTGTATGTTGTTCATATGTAAATATCTTCAGACATAAGATGTGTATTATGAAATGGAGTAAAAAAAATGAATTGACATCACAAACAACAAAGTGTGTATTATTCGGAAAAAGTATTTTGTTAAATAGACTTGGAAAAAGAAGTGTTATTCTGGTAGAGTTTGGATTTCTTCTTACTTTTTTGTCCACCTTTTTTTTTTAAGTCGGGAGAATGTTTTTCGTCATTGGAACACTTTAAATGGCGAGCTGTTTCTGAAGCATCATGGAAAACTGACCCACAGAATGGCAAAAACATGGCTAAAACATTGAGGATGCTGGACAAACTCCCTGCAATCTGTATTTTTTAATACTGATATTAGTCACATCTGACTGACTCGAAACACCAGGTATTTTGTACATAAACAGAGCATTTAAGAATTAAAAACAACTACAATATCTTCCTGGCTTGTGGTTGTGAAAGAGTAAGGATGAGAGGATATGGGCACTTAATGGCTCTCTGATGCTCACAGAGTTCAAGGGCATTACTTGGGTTCATTCCTCCATTCCATTTCATTACGAGTCAGTCCGGGCTTCTATCTCATCCTCACAGCTAATTGCCTTCTCCCACCTCCCACCATGAACAAGAAAAGGGAAGCAATTTTATGCAGCACACAGCAATCAATAGCAATTAGGTGCATCCCTGACTAATCCTGTTGAAAATTGCATCTTGGGAGATGGCCAGTAGAGGACCTCTTAACATACCTAAAAAAAGTTTTGCTTTGTCTTAGCAGTAATTGCCAGTTTCGCAAAAGAACAATTAATTGCTTTGTTTTCTAGACTTAATATTGACTTTCCATCAATCTTTTTTCCTTTCTGGCAGAAACTTTGTGCTTTAGTATTTAAAAAAGCTTTTTCAATTAGATAATTATCCTGAATTCATATAATGGAAATTCCTCCATGAAACCACTCGTTTAAATATTGCAGCACGCTGCAAATTGATTTTTGTGTCACACGATGGACTCAAACCAAGACGCCCGACATGGAAGAGGACTAGATGAAAGGCCTTAAAGTGAGTTGGGCCTTGACAGCAGGAGTGTTGTTGCTCTGACAGTGATGTGGATGCTGTGTGAGAGTGTTGTTCAGAAGAGACAGCAAATTACAACCTCATTCAATCTCATTTCAGTCACTCTAACTTTTAGAGACACGAGCCTCTCCTGGAGTGTGGCTGAGCTCATCTTTGAAGATGGGGTTAGATGCATGGACTCAATGTCCTTCACTTTAAATGGTTACTCAGCATAAGGATGGGAGGGGGGAGGGGAGGGGGTTCAACTCATCTCATTAACCGTTTTATCCAGACATCTCCTTGTTGAAATTTCTAAAAAAGACCCCCCCCTCAATCTTTTGATGCAGACTAAGCCAATGTTAAAGCAATTACAAACTAAATACAGTGTGACCTGGAAATGTCTGAGTTTCCTCGGGAAAAGCTGAAAGACACTAATGATGTGAGAGACATCTGCACCATCGTATCTGGCCTGCAGCTATTTTGACTCTAGCCTGGAAAAGCAGTAGAGAGTGGATTGATGGTGTTCTAACCTCAAATGACAAAAAAGAACAGGGAAGAAAAAAATTGTGATTGAAAGAAACCCCACAATGACCCAGGAGCATTGGGTTAGCATTTTGACAGCTTAAAAAAAAGGTAGTATGAGTACAAAGTACAAGGCGTGTGATTATTCTAACAAAATCCCTGGGAATGAAATTTAAGCATAATTAAATATGACATCTTCAGCTATACTGTTTTATTATACTTTATCCTACTAAGCACAAATGGTTTTGAATGCAAAACCTCTAATTTAGAAGTCATCTAAGTCATTAAATCTTTAAGACACACTTGATGTCGTCCAGCTGTATGGAAATGTATGGTTTAATGGCTACATATCAGTAAAATGATTTAAATGATTGCTTTGCCAACAAACAATGCTGCGTAGAAGCATTAAACATTAAAGGGTTGGGCCAAGCACAATGCCCTGTGGCACACCATAACTGGCTTCTCTGAGGAAAACTAAACACATGATACATATGATATATCAAAATTGTATCACAATAACATGACAACCCTTTTACACTGGAGCTTTATGCAACTATGCAAATACATTTTACTGGATTAATATAATTCCAGTAGATTCTGAAACAGAGAAAGCAGCAATTGCTTACGCAATCGACATAAAGTGGAGAAAGCGGCTTTTCAAAATAATGCAACATGGTGCAAAGCAAATATGAAAAACCCCTTTTCCCCACGTCAGAATAAGCTGATCACATAAACGGTCGAAGATTTACCATATGTCAAAGAGTGTGTGTTACTGAGATGTCACCGGTTACATATCTGGTGTTAAAGGGGTTGATATAACTTTTGTATTATGATTGTGTTTAGTGCAGCACTGAGATCTAAGAAAACAAATGCAAACACAAATCATTGTGAAATCATTGGTTACCCTTTAGCAGAGCTGTTTCCTTAACTCAAAGAATATTTTTGTTCAAATGGTCACAAACTGATTTACAGGAACTTAGGAAAATAAAAGGAGTGGAATATCTATTGAAGGGAAAATGTCCTTAAACAGTCTGATTGGAATCAGATCCAAAGGAAAAAGAAATTACAGGAAAAAACCTAACATGTAAAGAAATAAAGAAATATATATATATATATATATATACACTGTAACTGATTTACCACCTCTCTGTAGAAACCTTCCTTAAATCAAAACACACTTTTTGAACATTTGTATTTTTATTATACTTTAACATGATGTTTACAACTTGAATGAGTCTGAAGAGAAAAGAAAAGCATAATTACTCAATTTTTCAAAATACTGAATGCAATTAAAACTCCTTTGTTCCACTGACATCAGGTACATTTTAACAACATCATAATAAATCAACAACTACAGTTTTTCCAAATTAGGAATGCTACAAACACTAGATTCTCTGTTTTTAAACCTACTGGATGAAACCACTGATGAGTTTTACAAACTCAAAAACAGGAAAAAAACATTTAATGCCCATTTAAACTACAATAAAAGGGCCATGATTGTTTTTTGTTTTATTGTTTACTCCTTTTGCATTTAAGTAATTTAGACTGAGAATAACCAAAATCCATTCTGACCACTTTAAAAAGTTCATTGATTTCTGAATCAAGAATATCAAGGAATGTCTTAGCCCACTATCTGAGGCTCTGGTACAGGAAGAAGGGAGAATGCTGCAATACAGTCGATGACCCAGGTGGAGGGAGCAGACCACACCTTCCCCCGCCGGACCACCGCAGGCTTATAAGAGCCCTCTGGGTCATATATGATGTACTGGGTGCACAGAGCCTGGTCGGAACCAGGAACCGCGTGGTACGCTGCAGCGCTCAGAGTCTGAGTCACATCGCTGTCTGGCTTGGGCTGCCGGCTCAGGAGTTGGCCTCCTCCTTCCCGCAGCAGTTTGGCGAGCTCGTCTTTGTCTGGTGCCTTAAAGGAGCCCAGGAGGAAGAAGAAGCATCCGTCGAAGAGGGGAGGGAGCTACGAACCGAAATGCACATTCGGGCATAATTTTGACCTTTGCTTACTTGTGTTCAGTTAAATTCTTCAACCTAACACCCAAAATGGGTCACAAAAACATGCAAGTCTTCAGCAGATGTGATCACAGCTGCAGAATTACAAGGTCTCCCCTCACCATAAGGTACATGTATTTTTCCATTTCATTTTCTGCATTAGATTAAGGATAATATTTTAAATGTGGAACTTATTTATTATTTTCGGAACTAAAGAATCTAAAGGTAAACCATGCAGAATTGCTGTTTAAAGCAGCGGTAAATTGGATTACTGCATACTGTTCAACGGAAAGCATTAAGTGACTTCAGGAGTTGTGGTGAATTTGGAAAAAAGTAAAAATGTTCACAAGCAGAAATTAGGACAAGTTCCTTATTTCTCAAATAAGATTGATGCCACCATTTCTTAAGAATGAATTTTGTTTGAGAGTAATAACTGTACGGAATGAACATTGTGGATATGTCAAACAAACTACATGCATGTTTATCATTATCATGGTTGCATATACCAGTCCCCATGTTCTTCTAATTTGCATCCTCCCTGGAGGTGGTATTGTTCAGGGGGAAATTTTATTCATAAACAATGTCGAGTAAAATTATTTGCTGCTTTTGTTATTCTGTTTTTTTATGCAACCACAGAAAATGACTTACCAAATCGAAAAAAATCTTATTCCAGTAGGCGGCATTCATTTGACTATCAAACTCAACATTCATGCCAGCTGGTGAATCAGCAAAAAAAAAAAAAGTTCCAGTCCAGATACATTCTAGTTTACTTTGGTCATTCCTCTGACTTGTGCCTTGTGAGGCCTTTTTTTTCCCTTCATCAATAAATGTATTTCTGGCTTGGAGTCAACCTGTTTTTCACAGCATTGGTTATTAGCTTTGTGTTTTTGGTCCCCAATTTTATCTGAATTGCTTTAAAAATAAAAATAAAAATGTATAAACAGGTGTTGCTACCTGCCAAACAAAACGTGGATCTAGAACTGACCACGGTATTTTACGTGTGTGTGCTTGTTTACCAAGCTGCATCTGTTGATGCGACTGCGCCGAGGACCTTCTCCTGCTTCATGCTCGGCTTCGGGCAGCCGCCTCCCCGCCTGCAGACATGCCTCCACCCCTGCCATCAGAGACGGAATAAAGAAAATTACAGCTTCAGCTAATAATGTTGACTTGAAAGAGGGTGGCAACACAGGTTTGAAGGAAGCATGGCAGATCTCACTGCTGCTTCATGACGACTTCAGAAATGCAAGTGATTGGTGTAAGCTGTAGCTGTTGACAGAGAAAGATGCCCACAGCAAGATGGAGTTAATAAGGCAGCCCACACTGTTGGGATTAAGAAGAATTTGGCCATCAGATAACTTTAAATGACTCTAGAGGCCCTTTCTGAGTCCAAAGAAGAACGTCGGGATGGCTAACATTTTTCTGAGTTGGAAATCGTGCTTTTGTTTGAACTCCTTAAAGAAACTTTTTTTTTTCTGCAGTTGAAGGGAAAAGCTGCTCATTTTAATGACCTCTCAGTGTCACAGACAAAAATTGCTTCTGAACATGTCACAGATCAAAGATCCACTGCACATAGACGCCGGTTCCAAAGGAGGAAAAACACTAGCAATCCTTCCCACTGAACTGTAAAAAGATGCAACTCATTCTCATGAGCAGACTTATAAACAACCCTGACTTCAAACTGCCATGACAGATGAAAGCAACAAAATAACACAAAGGGTATTGGTCCAGTCTTCCACACATAATAATATATTTATATCCCATAAATAAATCATTTATAGTTTCACATAAACATGTTAATGAATTTAAATGAATCTGTGCTGAATCTAAATTAGATCCTTAGTGGTGCCAAAAAAAACTATCATTTTTCTGCACTTTTTCCAAAATGTTCTCCTGACAGGAATGAATCAATCATTGCTAAATGAGGGACTGCTTCTCCACAAGAGTGGAAGTGTTTCCACCTTCTCTTTGATGATGGCAAAGACAAGAGAGCCACTTGAGGGAATCAAAAAGTTGTACATTTACTAAATAATTGGGATTACACAAAAATGCACCAATGAATTCTAGGTTAAACAACTTGCTATAAATACTTAAGGGTTATGTTGCTAAAGGCCTCATTAACCAGCACAGGTCCGTTGATTCAGATGCTGTGTGTTTTTGGGCTGTGGAGGGTCTAGAGAGGAGCGGCTGCATCTTAAAGGGAGTGCAGATATGTCTTGCAGTTCCTTGGAGGCTCCCGCGACCACCTTAACCCTTTATAGGGCAAGTGACTGTTTTTGGTAATTTCCACACATGTTAGTTATCACGCCCAACCCCCGTCTCAGTGAGTTGAAGAATCATGTGATCTTTACCCAGCCAATCAGCAAAGATCATTCTACATTATAGGTTACTCAATTGTGCAACTTGACCAATCAGCAGAGACCAGGGTCACATCAAATTTCCCTTTTTCTCCAAAGTCAGAAAAAATCTGCTTTTGCAGCTCGGTTCACTGGACATCTTCAAAGAAATTGTCAAAACTAACCATGGTAAGTTGATGAAACTCATACATTTTATTGTTGAATAGTTGTGTTAAGTATTGACATATAAGTTGTTTGCAGATAATTTATTGAAATGAGTGAAAATACGGCATGAAAAATGCAGGCACCATATTTGATCATACTCCCTTTTCACTATAAACTATATTTTACTTGGAATGTCCGTTTTTGGACATATGCCCTATGCATCTAACAAACCATATTAGTGCATTTTCTTTACAAATAAAGAAATACAACCTAGCATATTATGTTTTAATGTTGACAAATGTTTTTATCTCACTATACAGTGATTCAGAGAGAATTTAAACACTGTTTTAGTTTCTGAATAGTGATAAAGAGTGATGTTTGTCAGTTTATGATGTTATGACAATTGTTTTATTGCATGTGTTTAATTTTTAGCTTCCATCAATCTTTTATGGCAAGAGGAGGGAGACTGCTGTTGTGCCAGTCCACCCTGACATTAGTGATGATGATGAGGATCAAGATGATGATGTGTCAGACCCTGACTTCGTCCCACCCACCCACAACCAGGACATTCCCAGACCCTCACACACAGTTGTGTGAGGGTCTATTCAACACTTTTGTTATCAGCACTTTTTGGTATTAGCACTTTTATGTTCTAAAAGTGATGTTAAAATGTTAAAATACATAATATATGTTTTTCTTATATTTATATATATATATATGTATACTTATTGGAATTTGTTTTACCACTCACGGGCAAGTAACCAAATATGGTCACTTCATTTGCATTGATTTTCTACATGAAAATAAAATAAATTGAAAAATGTTACCAATGAAATGAAGTCTTGTTATGTTCTCCAATAACACTCTAAGGTTGAATTTTTGAATTTTAAAGTATTTCATTGAGTGCCCTATAAAGGGTTAAAGGACGTCATGAAAAAGAAATGCGCCATTGTCATGTGTGTGGTAAGTGTATTTGTAAATTGCACACACTTATAACATACAACCTACTTTACCCGTATTGACTGTTATGTGTTGTATACCGTATTTTCCAGACTATAAGTCGCCGCGGAGTATAAATCGCACCAGCCCAAAAATGCATTATAAAGTAGAAAAAACACAGATAAGTTGCACTGGACTATAAGTCGCATTTTGATGGGAAATGTATTTGACAAAACCTGAGACCAAGAACTAAAAACTTGCACAACCTCATATGACACAATCATAGCAGACTGTTTATCTCATAATTTCACAGTAATTCTTTCTCATACTTCTTTATTCATTCCTTTCATGAAGCATCATTGGCCAACTAATACTCTGTTTTCATCCTGTATTTGTAGAAACAGTTGTCATTTTTATTGCATTTCTGAATCTATGAAATCATTGGAAAATAGAATATTATGTTGTTAGCCTTCAAGATCTTACTGCAAAAAAAAAGTTTGCTGATTCTCTGAGTCACTTAACATACTCTTAACACTTAACATACCTCATACATCAAATTGACCCAGAAACATCATCTCTGTTCCTCACAAATGAACATAACAGGAGGGTTAACAATGTATTTATTTCAACTTATTTCTAATATAAGTCGCTGCGGAGTATAAGTCGCACCCCTTGCCACACTATGAAAAAAAGGGCGACTTATAGTTCGGAAAATACGGTAAGTGTTCGCTACGACTGTGATGTGCATGAACATTTCACTCTACGGGCTTACGGAGCTGTCTACGACCTTTTTATCTTGCGCGGGCCACCTCCGTACCTGGTACAGGTTTGCACATTTTTACCCACAGTCTGTGTCCACCCGTAAGGGCAGCTGTTACTAAAGCCTTCAGTGCTGCCTCTGAGCTGGAATAGAATGGCTGTGCGATTGACAAAACAAGCCAATAATATTCCATTATTATAGCTTGCTTTGCATAAACTAAAATGTCAAACGAATTAGCTTGTGTGCAGTCTTAATGGGTAACAGCAGTACAACACCTTAACAAGAACTTTTTTTTTGTTAATGTACACCAAATATCTGGCAAATTTAGACCTAGAAGGTTTTATTTAACCAGAAAGTGTTTTCTTGGTTGTCCATGATGCAGGCATATACCAGGAGGACACGAGATGATGTAAAAGAAACAACATTATAAGAAAAAAAAAGAAAAACTGGTGTGACAGCTGTGTGAAAACATGATCCAATAGCTGTCTTTGATATTCTTCCTCATTAACAAAAGCTAGCAGAAAGCGTAGTATAGTTGACGTGTCTTGCTAATTTTGCAAACATATCAAACCTAACAGGTTCTAGTTTTTAAAAAATCAAATCAAATTTTACAAGGTGTGGGGGATTATGCTATGGCTCCAGATGGTGCACTGCACTGAGGCTCAAATATGCCTCTTATTTCTAAACCAGCATACAGATCCCTTCAATTATCTGGCAATATACACATAGCTGCCACGGTCCTCAGTATTTTTCCCCTCACTTTGCACCTTCAGGTGTGAATGGATAGAAAAAAAAATGTCTGCATTTGTGGAAGGCACAGAACTGACTAATACGTGTTAGCAGGCCAGACCTATGGTTACCAGCTCAAAAAGATCCATTTGAAGTCATGAACAGAGGAAACTCATCCATTCTTTTCTGCTGAAGTTTTAAGACAAGAAAAATAGAAAAAAAAAAGAAAATATTTTAGCCGATATCTAAGAAGTAAAAAATGTAATTAAATCCTTAAAAAGATCCTAAAATATTTTCAACAATAATTGAAATACAACTAAAAAATTGGAAGAACATTAAAAACAAAAACACCATCATATAAGTAACAAGAGCAAACCGAGTTAAAGAATGTAATTTTCTAAGGTACTCAGAAAATCTTAGCAGTAAAAAAGAAACTTGAATGAATTCCCATTAGAGATAAAATGCTATTTGTGGATACAATGACACTGGTGTTAAATTGAGAACATTTGATTTTACTGATTGAAGTGATGCATAGAATATTTTTATGAAAAACACTAAAAATCTTTTGAAAATCTGTTTTATTAGTTAATCCATATCACACCTTAGTGCAAGTGTGCATTTTTAGATGTTTTAATTTTTGTTTTTATTTCCTCCTATCACATTTTCTTAACTTGTTTTAAGAAACAGTCCTCAGGAGAAGACTTAAAAAATAAATATTACTGACTACTTAGCAAAACCTGACTGAATACTAAGAAGGGTGCTGCCCCTTTTAGTTATTATTCAATGTTTTCATGATCACCATCCAAGTGCTTTTTGCTTAAAAATTGTTTTAAAAAAAATTCTTCAGCAAAGCATAAGATTTCATCAATTTTTTGCTCAGAAAATATATTCAAGAAAAACTGGCACTTCTATTTAAAGCAATTTAATATAGTAGTGGTCTGGGGGATTTCCAACTTTTGGCTAAAGGCACAGGAAGGCAGGAAAAGTAAAAAAAAAAAAAAAAAAGCAGATACTGCTTTGGCTGTAATGAGGGAGGCGAGTTGAGCCAATTGTTCAGCCGGCATGGAGGACAGACAAGTAGGGGTGCTGAGTATGGTCCTGATGCACAAAGTGGTACAGTGACACATCCACAGTTGAACTGGCACACTGGCAGGCACAAACACTTCTGGCATTGTACTCAACACAAGCAGTGAAGTGATGCTACTGATAAATACACTCGTGAAGGGCACACCAAGGTGCGGGAAAACTCTTTGACAGCATGTCTCTTTTCTCTTTGCCTGAAGCTGACTTCTTCTGAATATCTGCTTGATGGCGGCTGTAAGACTGGCTGAGAAAAGCAAAATTACTTTGTATCTCACCAAAAAGAAAAAGGGAGAGAAGCCTAAGCCGTCATTTCATTGCTAGTGATATTAAAGCCTTGTGGCACATTGATTTCCAGATTTTATCCCCGAGTCATCCACCCACCCTATCTACGCGCCAGACATGTAAGCCGGAGAGCGCACACACAACGGCGAGCAGGAACAATTGTTCTGAAAATTGCTTGTTGCAAACTGTTCTTCCAGTGTTTTCCGGGAGGACGTGTTGTGCATCAAATTGGGAGTGAATTTTCAAGGCCCCCACACCGCTCTGTCATAAAGATAATCGATGTAGTCTGATGGTTGAGACATTATGTTCCAAATAAAACCGGAGTTATACCTGGCTTCTATTTCCCTGAATGAGACAAATGAGAATGTAAGTTCAACAGCATTTTCAAGGTAAAATGACCATTTAGGCTGCTGTGTGTGTTTCTGCACGGATGACGCATCGGGAGACATTTCTTGTTTCAGACATTTGCATACTGAATAGTATGCGGTTCACCAATCAGCCCGGCATGCTACTTGTACTCTGGGTATGTGTACAAATCTTTGTCAAGTCTTTTTCTATTATTCCACTATCTAAAAGTATTTGTCTCATACAATTACATCCGGGCAGAAACTCCAATTATGCATTTCTCCTTAATGATCACTATTCAATAGGTTGGCACTTCTTGGAATTAAAAAGGACCCTACCACTACGTCCCCATTGTACTTTTTTTTTAAACTCTTTCATTGTGACCAACTAAATCTATTGTATCTTTTGATTGACAGGTCTCTTTGCAAATCCTCTGCTGAACAACACCCCACTGGATTTGTTAGACCCACCCTTAATTTCAGACCATACTAGTGATGACAGAGGTGCTCCAGGCTATAAATCAGCTTGAGTTTGACCATTTAGAAACCAATTGGTCAAGTGACCACAACTAACCTCCGTTTATTTACATTGGATGTCACTGGATGGCTCCAGTGTTATTCTTTCCCCACACTGGGAGATTCATTTCCACAGTGCTAGGCAAGATAATCAAAGTTCAAGATGTTTAGCTTCTACACAGTGAAATAATGACAGCTGGGAGTAAGGAATCAAGTATAAAGGAGAAAAAAAAAACATTCTTGGGGATTCCAGGAGGAGAGTGGAACCCATGGAGTTCACAAAGAGATTGTTCTGATCAATACTGCATTCCCCACTTACAGCTGTAGTTGACAACCCAGCAACCAGCCAGAAGAGCCAGGAGGGTGGAGGAGTTTGTGGGTATCGGTCCTTCTGGCACCACGACATGGCTTACTGGGAAAAGGATGAAAGCACAAAAGAAAGCCAATCTGAAAATGTTATGCATGAGGAACTCCTGCCACACACAAAAAATCTGCTGCATGTTGTGATCCTCCAAGGTACTTAACAAGTTCATGCTTAGACTTCATAATCAGGTGAGATTTAGTATTATAAACTATCATGTATGATCTGAGGATCGTATTGATTGAACTGAATAAGACATTCGCTCCATGAATTATGGATCTTTAGCTCACACAAAGCCCTAAATGCATATAGTATGTCTATATGTTAAAACTGCAGAGAAATCCGTCCTATACACTATAGAGAATTAAGACGGCACACTCCAAAGCCTGGACTGCATAATGTTAACATGCCAAATATAACAAATATTCAAAAGTTTTTGTGGTTGGGGAGCTTCAGAGACAACCTCAAAGCACAGGTTTCTTCTGTCAGATGAAGGAGTGCTTTATATGACCTTCACAATTACATGTGCTTACATCATTTCTGGCTCCTGCAACAACCAAGACAGACTGTAATGTTAAGGATTTTGTAATGTGAAACTGGGTGGAAACAAAGCTTAATATGAGCGGAAACATGATTTTGAACACAGATTTGACTGGAAAAAGAAACATTAATAAAAAACATGAATACAAAAATTCTTTAAAAAGTGTTTTTGATTTAGCCTTTCCTGGTTTATTTATCCCAGTGGGTCTTATTTTGACAGGGAGACCAGGTAAACGTATTTTAAGCCACTCAAACAGTTCCTGGCAAAGCCATAAAAGATCAACCTGCAGCTCTGTGCTATAATAGCAGGGCCATCTAATTACAGGTTTATTAAATTTCAAATACAAGCTTATTGCCTCTTCATTCTGGAACACAGCTCACCTGACAAGTGCAGAATGAAGATAATTATATCTCCAGGAAAAAAAAAAACATTGTGCAATAACCATGTATTTTGGCATTTCTGCAGGCTTCCAGTTCAAAATTCAAAACAGTGAAAAAGTATGAACTTTCACCCCTGCAGCTATAGAGAAGTGCTTCTGCTTTTTCATTAGTGTGTATTCATCACTCTGACTATACCGCCAAACATTTTATGAGGAATGATTTCAATTACTTTGTCTCTGTGGTGTTCTCGCCGCCGTTAGAATGCAGCGGCGGGAAAGCTGCAGTATCGCGGTGATGTATACGCCTCCAGAAGCGATGCTTTGCTGCTGTTAAACCTTCATGGGTGATAATGTTCAAACTCAAAATGCTAAATTTTGCTGTTCAAACTGATCTGGGTATAACAGCTAAGTCTATAAAGTCCAGCTGTGTGAGCAAAATACCAACTGAGATAAAAATCCCATATTGGTGAAGGATTTAGTCCTGACAACAAACAGCAGGGATTCAAGATTACAGAAACCACCAGAAAACCTAAAACTCACCTAATCACACAATAGCTTTGCTTTATCTCAGAGCATTTGGGAAGAAAATGGACAGACAACGATATGTCACTGAGAAGAATAAATGTAAATATATGGATTTATTTATCACTAAACTATGTATTCTTTATCATTATTTAATCCCCTATCCTACATAGCTGAGAGCCCATCCTTGAAAAGCAAAGGCATGCAGAAAGTATTCCGAGGTTTGCAGGACTGCAGAAAATTTGCCCCAGAGAGGAAATGTCAGTCACACAAGCCAACCTGAGGCAGAGAAGGTGTCAGACATTCTCCCTTCCAGCAGCTCTTCCAGTTTGGCCAGCTGGTGCTGCTCTCGCTGTGACAGCTTGGAAGCCAAAAGCACCACAGTTTGATCACCTTTCACAGATTCACTCACCTTTAACAAAAAAAAAAAGCACATAACACAGGTGTGTGCATAAAGGAATAAGCAGCAGCCCTCTGGGTTTTTCTTAAAAAAAAACAAAAATAAAACAACAACATTCACTTTCTTAGAAGACATACCACAGAGAGACTGGCTGATGGGCTGGGAGACGTATGAGAATTGGCACGCTGGATTCCTTCAGAGGCCTCTTGGAGAATATTCAGCATCTCTGGGCTCACTGCATAATCTGCAGGCCGCTTTCCATGCAGATTACTGAGGAGAAGAAAATTCAACAGATAAAGTGTGTCAGTGTTTCAAAGAATGCACTCATTGATGTAATGGGTTGGACGCTGTGTCGACCGTCTGGTGACCACATGTTAAAAAACACCTACAAAAACCGAGCTGCAGCTTGATCAACAAGAGTCAAAACACCCTTTTGTAGGCTATCCTTTACTAGGATAGCCTTAGGTTGTATTCAGACTGGAAACATTATTTTGTTCCAGATCGAGACACCGAACCTTGGGTTAGATCTGTATTCAGACACGCATCATTCTGTTACGGACCAAAGCTTGTAACAAAACCACGTGACTAAAGATCTCATCAGTCATTGGCCAGGAACTGAGATGGGGGGGAGGTCAAAACAACAAGAAGAAGAACTCATTAAAGTGTTATTTTTCAATTACCAAAGCCCAAGCCCACCGATAAATGGTAAATAGCGCTTTTCTACCTACAAGGCCCAAAGCACTTTCACCCAGTCACACACACATTCACACACATTCGCACACTGGTGGTGGCTCCGCTGCCAAACACAGGCGCCCCCTACCACCAGAGGCAAGGTAGGGTTTAATGTCTTGCCCAAGGACGCATCGACTCATGGGCGTGCAAGGCGGAAATTGAACCTGCAATCTTGGGTCAACCGCCCTACCGCTGCACCACGGCCGCCCCCCAAATGAGTGGGCTACAAGCTCCCCGCTAAAAGCTCTCAGCAACAGGGGTGGAGGATGTGTGTGTGTGGGGGGGGTCACTCCGCGACAACCGTCCAACCCATAACTCAGTGGCAAATTTCAAGTCCTAAAAAAAACGAGACAGGTTTTTTGATTTTACCGGCTGCTCTTCTGGTTAGGCTGAAGCTTTCACTCTCTGTCCCCCTATGCCCCCCCTGCTCTCTGGCATTGGGGGCACCTGTGGCTGTTCATTCAGATGTGCGAAAATGTTATCATGTTACGAACTTATACTTGAACTTGTCATTTCTAAGAGCAAACTGTTAAGATCAGTGGTTTTTTTGCACAATTTGCCACTTAACCACATAATAGAAAAATGGCAACATTTCTGTTTTTAAGTCTTTAGGAAGATGCACACTTCTAACAGCATTTAAGGTAAATCCTGACTTTCAAACCAATGAACTCCTCAGTGACCTGGGTCATTTAGTTAGCATGCATGTAAAAAGGCTTCGTTGTGGCTTTTTTTGTTTTTTTCTTTTTTTAATCAGTGGCCGAGCAGGACACAGAAATTCAATATTTGCTATTGCTGAGATATAAGCAAAAATAGTCTAGCAATATCAATTCTTGTTTGTTTTGTGAAACTGTGCACTCGTGTGTGTCTTTCACTTACCGGCATAGAATTGTTTGATATGAGATTGAATGGAAATCTTTACCTCCTATAAACAAACTCTGTTTTCACCGATAAATGAAAGAAAGCCTTGAACACATGAAACATGCCTGCCTCTATGGCATTTTTAAAGCCATATTTGAAAACAGGCTTAGCAAATATTTTAACTACAGTCCACTACATCTTGTAAAAAAAAAAAAAAGTGTGCTAACTGGCTAATTACACAGAGGACATTGGAGACAAGTTTAAGTTCAAAGAAGCTGTGTGAAACATGGCAGAGGTCACCTTGAGGAAGAAGAGAAATAACAAAGTGAAGGAGTAGGAGGAGAGGATATGAAGAGAAGAACCAAGCCTGCTAGGTTGTCTCTAAAAGATTAGGCGTCAGCAAAGATAACACTGGGGGGACAATTAATAGGTCCACTGGTCCATAAAATATTTCATTTGGATTCATACCCCCAGCCAGCACACAAACACAAACAGAAAATGTCCCCAACACTTAAACATATGTGCATATTCAAGTTTGTTAAGCAACACAATGTGACAGGAATATGCAAAAATCAAGAAAAAGTTGCAGGTGGTAAAAAAAAGAACATACATTCTCACTTGTTTCAGTTTAATCATACCAGTAGAAGGAAAGCCACCGTTATTTGGTTTTCTTTCTTTGTCATTGTGTGTCATCAGTTCATATCAAACTATTTGCAGTCTCTGATGAGTTGGCCCATCAAAGCAACTCAGTGACCAGTTTCCAACAGCAATGTACTAAAGCAGATTTTGATTTACTTCCCTGCATCTTTCAAACAAGTGACATGACCTATTGAAAACACTGAGAAGCAGCTAAACGTTGGCTCTATAAAAACAACGTTTTGATGGTTGGCCAGTGAAAAGCACTCAAATTAATCTTAATGCAATCTTAATGAAAAACAGCTCTCTGTTGCAACCTGCCTCCAGTGGTCTTTTGATGAACTGCCACTGTGATGCTGAGATGAACTGTGGTACTTGACTGACTTTGCATCAAAGTCAGGAACAGGAAGTGGGCCACCGAAGCCATAACATTCACCATTTGAATTGTTTCAAAAGATTTCAGAGCACATGCGTCAAAGTCAAGGGCTGGGATGACAATATTTGATCACTGTCCTCCATGTGCCACCAATACATAACAAATCCCACAATGCACTGTTGACATGTTCGCATATTGAAAGACTGTATGTGAGAGTCCTTTCTTCTCTTTGATACAGATGAACAGACCATCACACAGCGATCTACACCTTCATTCCAACCAGTGGATTTCCTAAGAATTTGTTTTCAGACTGCTGGAAAATGTCAGTGAAAATGTCATTTTCAACAGAAAACCTGTAGAAAGAACTTTAGAAAAGAAATTAAATTGATTTTCCATGTATTTAATGTTTGATTTTACTTTTTGGTGGAAATGGTTTCATCGACTTTGCCAGTTCCAGTTTCAAGAATATGCAGCACATACTGGCAAATCGAGCTTCAAATGTCATTTTTTATATATACTTTTTTCTCTCACTTCTGTTTTCATTTTTTTTTTCTTTTATTGGTTATTGTTGTATTGTTGGCCAGCAGGAAAAGTTTTTATATTTCTTATTTTATGATTAAAATTGTTATACTTTGAAGACTTTGCTACTTTTAGGTTGAATTCATGCAATAAGGTCATTTGAATGTTCTCACAAACCATGAAACCAGTCCAGCTATCAGCAAACAGTTCGTTTTTTGACTATTACTTTAGTTCATTGTGTTTTTGAGTTTGATTTAGTGTTGGACTTCAAAAAAAAAACCTCAATAGAATATTCAAATACAGCACAAGCTTTCCGGAACAATGAAAAGCCACCACAGTAGTGCTCTAAAAACACAGAGCTGAGTGCCAGTCTTTCCATTACTAATTGCATTGGCAGAGGTCTGGCTTTGCTTTTTGCTTATGTTTGTGATTTTGCTTAAAAGGCAGAAGTTTGGACGAGGCTTAAATTCATCTCATTTACTTTCAAAGTAATACGTACTTCTATCGACAAACAAATAACATGATAAAAAGAACAGAACGGAGGCCTTACAGTTGAAACTCAAATAATAATATAGAAATGTTATGTGTCAAGAGAAGGTATTTATTCTCCGTAAAGTGTGCATAAATTGGCTCACGCTAATTAATACTAATCAAAAGTTTATAAAAATGGTCTACAATCTGTTTGATGCCTTTACTGCAAAAGACGCTGAACTCTAAGTTTTGCATTTGAACGGAGGAAAAGTCTTCCATTTTTTGACCTTCCATCCTAAATGTTTAGCTACTTTCATGTTTTATTATATTATTCATTCCATTAGCATATATGTGTTGACTCTGCTTTCTGTTTGCCTTAAACAGAATATCAGTGTTTGCCAACACAGAAACTTACAGGTTCAAAATATGTAGTAGAGCTGCAAAAACAGAAGATTTGACTTGATTAGGACTTGATATTTGATTTATTGCCAATTTGTTTCCCAAAAATTTGATCTAAAACCAATATTATTTCATTAGAAAAAACAGTTTCCTATAACAAATGATTCAAACAGAGGAAAGGTGAAACGTTCATTAGAATGTGATTTCTTACTTAAAAATATAATATCATAATACAAATATACTTTTTCGCTAAAATTTTTCTTGTAAAAACCTGTTTTAAAGTTCAATCAGTCCATGGCTTTCATAAATTAACAGTTAATTTAGTAGATCAGAATTGACTCAAATTGATTAGGCAATTTCCTCCAATCCACATCAACCATCTATTAATGTTAGATTAACTAACACTGTCTGCAATAGGAGGATGCAGTATAGAAAGTGGATTATAAATAGGTGAAAGCGATTTGCAAAGTCAAGTAGATTACAACTATTAGAGTACACTAAGTGGTAAATGGCATAAACTTTTATAGCACTTAACTACCTTCCTAAGAGACCAAAACCACTTTATAGTCACAGCACACAAGGACATTCCAGCACGTAGGCAGGGAAGGCGGGAACTGAACCTGCAATCTTTCGATTACAGGTTGACCACTTTGCACAACAGCTGCCCCCCTAATCATTTTTATCATTATTATTACTGCTCTTGCCCCTTAATATTCAACATGCATGTGCATCACACAGTTTAGCTCATGAAAGTCTCTTTTTCACAGTTATTCTAAGCTTAATTTTCACAACAGTATATAGCCATTTACTGATGCAGTTATTTTTTATATTTGCTGTGAATGTTCCAGATATCCTGTACATATCCGACCCTATCTTTTATTTTATTTAACCTTATTGAATTCAGAGCGAACAGCAAAACATCTCATTGTACAGGGAAACCAGTTTCCTCACTGTACATATGACCATAAGTTCCTTTGAATCCTTGAATCCTTTTACTGGGGGAATTAAGGGAAATTTTGCTTGACCACATATATAAAATAACCTAAAATAAATAGGTATGTTGTGCACCCCGAGTTACTTTATTATTCAAGAAACTTTAATCATCAAGTCCTAAACCAGATTCTTTGTTGGGCAGCTTTTGGCTTTGGTGGCCACTTACAGAACGTTCTGCGAGGCTCCGAGCTGCAACAGCACTTTGACGATGGCCGAGTGTCCGTTCCTGACGGCATCGTGGAGTGGAGAGTCATTTTCATAGCCTGGTGTGTTCAGCAGGGCTCCTCTTGTAGCCAACACCTCAACAACAGTCAGGTGACCCAAGTTACATGCCTCATGCTAAAAGGAAAAAAAAGAGGCAAATGGTTATATTAAGGCATACTTTGAACCAAATTCAATACAACTAGACGTTTTTATGTTAGGTGGCTCCAATCAATAATGACAGGGGTGTGAGACAACGATTAGAATTTTTCTTTGTTCACCCTGGTCCTATTCCTCAGACTGTGCTCACATTAAGAGCAGAATTTTGTGTTATTTGAAGCTTTCCTTAAATACATAATTGCCAGATATTTCACACACAAAAGAGCATGTTGAATGAAAAGAGCAGTAATAGCAAGAACGTGACCGCAATTACAATAATTTACCCCAAAAATAAATATCATTTCTTTTTTTTTATAGAAAGTTAATTGTGGGTCATCAGAAAATGAGAATGACGCTTCTGACAGCCTTTTCAAATAAATATGTCCCACTTTAGTGTGCAACAATGTCTTTGCCTTTCATCAGTGTCCAGAAATAATGTCTGATTACCTGGTCTTTGAAAATGTGCAACCCCCTTCTTTGCATTGTTCACAATTCTTAAGATAGACAGTTCCCACAAGATGCCACAAAGCCGTCCCTCCTGTCTCTGTACCCCATGTCCTCCACTGATGTACACCCAGCAGAGTCTGAGTTTTTTTTTTTTTTTTAAGATAAGACTCTCAGCTGAGCTGCAAGTCTGAGGTGTACAGAGGAGAAGAAACAAAGATAGGACAGTCCCCTGAGGTGCTCCTCTGCTGCTCACCACCTTCTCAGAAACACTGCCAGTTAAATCTCACAAGTCGTTGCCTGTGTGGTCCTCTGCTGGCATTTCCTGCAGGTTCTTGGACAAAAGAGGAGACGGGATCATGTTGAAAGCCCTGCAAAATTTGGAGAATACCATTCTGACAGCGTTGCTTGCTCTGTCCCCTTGAGTCTAGGCTCTGCGGCGGGAAGATGACAGTAGGCACCTCAGCACAAACCACAGTCAAAATGATTTGGAAGAGCCATTCAGCTGAAACGATTAAATCTTTTTAGCACTTTGATAACTGCAATCATCAAGTGCAGGTAGATGGAATTTTTTTTTTAAAGATATCAAGAAATGTTGCCTTCATCTTTATCAGACCATTGTTCCTGTTTACCTCTGGAAAAAAAAAACACAAGCAGTGTTGCCAGATAGCTTGATAAATAGAAGCCAGAGAATGGGTTTCTTTTTGGAAGAAAGAGAGGGGAGTAAAAAAGTTGTCGGTATCTTCTCTGACCAGGAAAGTGTGCCAGCAGAGATGCTGCATGATCACTGATTCTGGGAAAGGCCTCAGGAAGTGTAGCGACCGCCTTTGAGACTTTTTGCTTTTAAGCTTCTTTTTTAGGTCAGATTGCAGCATAATGGTAAATACCTTGTTCTTCTTAGAGTCAAACTCTGGTTATCTTTTGATCCATTTCAAAGGCGTTCCCAGAGGTCTCTTAATTACGATTTGACCATTTTTAGGCAAAATCTAAAAACCTGTAGTTCATGAGAGCTTCGCCTCTGAGTTGAAAGTTCAGAGCAAGCCCGCCCCCACTTCCCATCACTCATCTGTTTATGTGTTTTCCCAATACCAGCCCCTCACAATCCTAACCTAACATTGTGCGGCAAAAATGGCGAGCAATATTGGAGCCATCCAGCCGTACAGTTTGGCACCAGCTTGGACGAGGATTTTTCAAAGAGCATTTTTTAAGCTGCCCCCGATTCACAATTACCTGAATAAAGAAATAATCAAAAGTGTAATTTTGTGCTAATTTCCTTAACATATGTCCTCCATCATCTAATCAATACATGTTAAAAAGACCAAAAACCCAATTTTGATCGGAGTAGCTTCTTCAAGACACGGATGATTCAAGCTAATCAAAAGTATCATCATTTTGGAGGGTAATGGGCTCCACATAAAAAATGAGCATTTGTAATGGTCATAACAGGAAATTCTTTCTAAACTCATCACCACAGAGGTTCTTCCACTTCATCTTCTTACTTATGTCCTTTCATCTAGTGACCAGGATGTGGGAGGCAGTGGTTGTGTGCATCCTGAGCATTCATATATATGTTAGATCCAGCTTCTTGTCCTCTGGAGTAGCAGCTGACAAACAGCATAGAAAGGAGTGTAGCGGACAGAGGAGCATGTCTAACGTCTCCTGATATCACCATGTCTGCTTAAAGACGTCGCTTTGGTAACATGGCAACCAGGGAACTGATGAAAAAATGTACAATGGACGTTTATTGTTGTGTAAGAAGAATCAAAATTCAACACTGATGGTTCTACGTCTATTTTACAGACCTACTTTTTCACAGCAACTTACCTGGATCACGTTGTCTATTTTTTTTTTTAAACCAAAACCAGCAGTTCTTCCTCTTTTACTTTTTTTTTTCATCTCATGGTTTTCGTTTCTCTCTGCTCAACCTGTTAAAAGGCCAAAGGATGAAGACGTGCTGCAGTTTTGCAAACAGTCCGGGCTCTCCCCCTTTTTTTCCTGCCCGTTAACTGACATTCCCCATGATGATCCAAGGAAGAAGGGGCTTGATGTTACTTCACCGTTCTCTCCCTTTTACTCCCCCCTGACAGCTGCAGCGCCTCCTCTTGAACTTAGCAGGTATTCATCTTTTTCCAAGGTAAACTTTAAACGTCAGACTGCTTCATTGTCTGATTCTTTAAGGGCACAAGTCTGACATCAGATTGGTCTCTCATCACAGCACAAGCAGAACAATCGCACAAACAGAATGCCTATGAGTACCAGAGAGGAAGACAGCAGTGCTCCATTACAGCAGCATCAGATTAAAACCTGATCAAGTTATTGTAATTTACCTTTAATCCAGGGGTGTCAAACTCATTTTCACTGAGGGCCACATCAGCATAGTGACTGTCCTCAAAGGGCCAGATATAACTTACTTAACTTAACTTAACATGTAACTAAATGTAATAAAATAAATGTAACTACTCCTTAATGTTAAATAACTTATTTATTTATTATAACTTTTTAAAGTGACAATTACAGTTTCATAGAAAACATATGTTTGCTTGTTACTCTAGCATAAATCCTTTTACATTTGATTCTGTCAGGTTAGTTTATATTGACAGTGTTTAAGTCATGATGTACAGCTGCCCAATCCGATATTTCAAGTCCAATTCCCCCTAGATATAAGTAAATACACACCAATTCTTATTTTTTATTTTAGGAAATTAAAAACTTTTATGCTCTCGCGGGCCAGGCCTTGAGTTTGACACATGTGCTTTAAGAGGTTGATCCAAATAGCTTCCATAGTCCAATTGATCCAAAGTGTTTGTTTTCTAAGACTTTTAAAAAATGCTTGTTTGTATTGAAGCCCATCTGCTGGACTATTTAAGCATGTAGCTGTAGAGTTACATTAGCTAATTCTTCTCCAAGTGTTCTGGTACACCGCCTGTCTGTCCTGGAGAGGATCCCTCCTTCATGTGCACTTTACTGAAGTTTGTTCTTTTTTTTTTTTGCGGAATCCATATTTTTGGAGGAGTTTTTCCTTACAGAGAAGGAGGGTCTGAGAGCATTTACCTATTGAATTGTATGTCTTTATGTTCTTTATGATTTTATGTTTACTATACAATTACTGGTATGAAGCCTATTGAGACGACTGTTGTAATATTGGGCTATATAAAAAAACGGAATTGAATATTAATAAAGCAGAGGTTGTCATGCCAACAACTGATACTAATATTTACAGATATAAGAGTTAGGATAATAGTAGAGTTTGGACTTCGATGCTGCTAAGATTACTTAATACTTTGCCATTTTAATATCTAAGACAAAATAAGTCTATTATTTTAAATATTAAAAAGAGAAAATTTACAGACCAATTAGTTTATTCAGAATGGGGTGGTCTTTAAATTGCTATTAAAAAGATGGTCACTAAGAGGCCTCAGTGGTGTTTCTGAGACTCAAGCTCAAACCTAATTAGAAGCTCTGTAGTTGTTCGCATCCAGCTAAAGTTTTAAGTCATCAAAACGAAACCCTTTTGGTTGCCGAGAAAAATCTAAAGTATCCTTACAGAAACTATTTTGTGTCAGAAAAACAACCGAGGGTTTGTATGTATTCATTAGATAAATCAATTCATCATCTCTGCCAAGATTAAAAAAAAAAAAAAAACTGACAGTGGAAAGTATGAATGTTTTTTTTGGTTCATCAAAAATATGCCAAAATATGTTTTATTATCAAATCATAAATCTGCAAACTCTGAATTTGATAGGGTACTTGACCTTTTTTTTTTGTTACTAACAAACACAAAGTAGCCGATTGGCCCTTTTATTTCCCTGAAGATGAAATGGTCTGTTGTTAAGTTTGTTAGACCAAGCACTTACCAGGGGTGTCCACCCAGCATTATCCTTTTGGTTTGGGTCAGCTCCCTGGTCCAGCAGCTCCTTGACAGCCTCTACATCTCCCTGCAGGAAAATAAACATGAAGTCAGAATCGGAGCACTTCAAACACAGCAGCTGACCTAACCAAAGCGAGGCCCTGCGGTTTATCAATTAAGACTCCAGAGTGGACCATTGATTAACTTGTCCACGATGCAGAGAGGGATTACAACCATGCTCAGAAGGATTACTCTAAAACAAAGCTGTGCTGTCTGATCACAAAAGGAGGATACGAGTACATTTGTGTGATTTAAAATCATAGCACAAGGCTAAAGTGTATAACCTTTATTGCTGCTAGATGCAGTGGGGTCTCTCCCTTGTAGTTCCTCTTCATAAATGCAGGGCTTCCAGAATTTGGTCGACCAGATGATCTTGGACTACAGGGGGATTTACTGTGTCTTTCTGTTAAAGTCAGCCCTGCCGCGTCCCTTTGTTTGCAGAGTTTTGTGCTCTTCTCTCTCCGGGGTGTAGCTAAAGATGGAGGATTATTGACAGTTGGAGAGATCTTAACTAGTGACTTTCTTCGTTGGCTGGTGGAGGTTCTTGGTCTTCTTGGTGTGTTTTCCAAAATGCTATTTTTCTTTTCTACTCCTTTAGAGCATTTATCAGGAGTAGTCATGTTGCTTGGACTGAGAGCATCTTCATTGGGACTGGGCTCATTTGCACATGCTATCTTTAGCTGACCAACACTGCCTGGCATGCCCTGAGCAACCTGAGTTTGGCACCTCCGTGTACTGCTGCTGCCCCCTGAAACATCATCTCCCCCTGTAGTTTGGGCAGGACCGAGTTCAGTATTCCCTTTTAGCACTTTCGCTGGAAGCTCTTCACAGGTGACGGCAGGGCCTATGAAAGAAACCCTTTTACTGGACCTTCTTGACATGTTAGCACATGGCTGCTCCAGTTCGGAGGATGCATGCTCTGCCTCTGGAATTCCCCACAGCTGGTTTATGGCCTCCAGCCTCTTCTTTGTATTGTTCTGCCTGGTCTGCTCACGCGTGGTTCTGCTGGTTCTCTGCACCTGTGAATGGCAGCTGTTGGCATTTCTCTTCGATGACTGCTTCTTCCTCTTCTTCTTTTGGTTTTCACGGTTGCATCTTTGAGAAGAAGAAGAGTCTTGAGAGGATGATGTAAAATTAAAAACCGACAGGTCTTGGCTTTGAGCTGCAGGGGCATCCAGCTGTGGGGCGACGGTTTCCCCAGAGTTGCTAGGCACTGGGATGTCTGAGGGTTTCTCCACCTTGCAGCGCACCTTGCGACTGCGTGGACTAAACCATATCCTGAAGTTTTTCTTGTGTTTAAAGACAGCTGCCTCTCCTTCTGTTTGGGTCCCACCAATAGAGTCTGCAACAACAAAATTTAAAAGCAATGCAAATATAGCAAATAGAAATTTACCATTGTCTGCACACCAGAACGTTTCAAAGGTTGTCAAGTTATTTTACCCCACTTGAAAGGGGGAAAGCATCCACGGAGTTTTGTGAGCAGGACTTCACACACAATCCAGACGTACTTTTCCGTATTTTCTGTTTTATTCAATTTCTTGAGGTTTCCACAGTGATGGCAAGATGCTGGTTATAAATATGTGTGAAAAACCGGCTGCCTCCGTGGGCTCGATGCCTTTAACTAGATTTTTAGATGAGTTTAATAAGATGGATCGCAAGTTTGGCGATCGCTCTCGAGCTCTGCTTGATCTGGCGCTACACATGCACTTCATTCAAACTGCTCCTGGTGCGCACAGCTGGACCTTGATTAATACCGCGCCCACTACAGACTTGAACTTTCCTTTTCCTCTCTTTAATTTCTTAATTACTTAAAATTAATTTCCTCTCACATTTAACAGAATTTAACGCATTTTTACTTAAGATTTTTATTTGATTTTTTCCTTTTTGTGTTTTTTTTTTCTGTTTTTATTTACTTTTAATATAAATCACTTGAAGCATCAGCTTCCTCAAGTTTGACCTAACACCTCCCACTCGATATTCTTGTGGAAGCACCAAGAATGTCGTTTACTTAGAGGTCAAACCTTTCAACAAATTAAACTTACTTTTGTTCTTCAATAGGAAGCAAAACAACTAGACGCCGAACATCCCTATGCAAAACGATCGCTCTCTCCCTGCTTTCCTTAGAGCCAGAAAAATCTCCATCCCTTTTCCTAACCCCCGTTCGTGCCTCAGGTGGACAATAACTCGGAGTGACTTTAACGGTAACATCACGAACTACACCTTTGCTATCCGGTTTTGTACCAACAACTCTTCCAAGTCTAAATTGACCCCTTAAAGCATTTTGATCACTTAACCACACAATGTCCCCGATTGCTACATTTCTTTGTGTGGTATGCCACTTGCTCCGAACGAATAGGTGAGGCCCAGCAAGCTGGCTCCACCCTCTCCAGAACTTGTCCACTTCAGCCTGAATGGCTTTGAGTCTTTCGTAAGGATAGCAGTTGAAGTCAAAGGCTTTAGGATCTCCTTCTTGGGATGCTCGTCCAAGCAGGAGGGCGTTAGGTGAAATGTAGTAGATGCAGTCTTCTCTGCTTTGTGTCCTGGCGTCAATTGGTCTCTCGTTTGCAAGGTTGGCAGCCAAGGATAGGGTCATCTGGAATTCACTAAAAGTCAATGCTGATTCCTTTCCAATAGTTTGGAGTGCTCTCTTTACTATGCGCACGGCGGCTTCTGCAGCTCCATTTCTGTGTGGAGAATCGGCGGGATGAATTTTCCACGTCCACTCTGTCCCATTTGTGGCAGAGAGATCTTCCAAGCTTGCCTTATTTTGCTGGTCGAGGAATTTATACATTTCTTCCAACACAGATTTAGCCCCAATAAAGTTAGTCCCAGGGTCTGACCAGATTTTCCGCGGATGCCCCCTGATTGCAGTAAACCTCTGGTAAGCCACTAAGAATCCTTCTGTTGAAAGATCGTTTGCAACTTCTGTGTGGATAGCCCTGCTGGCCATGCAACAGAAAAGAACACCCCAGACTTTCTTTGTCACCCTTCTTTTGACGTCATCCCTTACATGATAAGGTCCAAAAAGGTCCACTGTTGTAAATTGGAATGGTGCTGCGGGGGTGGTTCTTTCTGGTGGTAAGGAGCCCATTATTTGTTGGCAGTTCTTTGCTTTTACTTTTCTGCAGGTCACACAGTCATTGACAACACGTTTGGCAATTCGTCGACCTTTCACCACCCAGGCTTTGGTCCTCATCTTGAGCAAAGTAGCGGCAATACCTTCATGATTTTTGTTGTGAGCTTCACGTGCCACCAAAGTAGATGCCCAGGCTTCATATGGCAAAATTGGGACATCAACCATATCTTCCCTGTAGGTCTGTATGCGACCACCACAAACCAATAATCCGGAATCTTTGTCCTTGTAGGTGACTAGTCGGTTAAGTGTTGGGGCAGGAAGGTTCATGTCAGCTTGTGCTGCCAGGAAGATGTCTCTGAGTGCATCCTCTCTTTCATTCACAGATATTACCCCACTTAATGGGACTGCCTCCCACTGTGGTTTCTCCATGGCTTTGCTTTTTCCACCAAACCTCTTTGCCGCTCTCCACATCCATGCGATGACTTTAATTAGTTTGGATAAACAGCTAAATCGTTTAACATCCACTAATATTTGGACTGCCGATCCTGAGGGTGGTCTTCTTTGGTTAATGACCTGACGTGGATCATCATTGATTTCAAGTTTCTTTGCTTTGTTTCTTGTTAGTACTGCCGTGAACACTTTCTTCTGCAATTTGATGACACTTTCTTTCGCAATGATCACCAATTCTTCAGCTGATTTCACAGGCCACTCCTCTTCAGGCAAACTCAAGAATCTTGGGCCGTTTTGCCACTCCGAGTTTTCATTGAGGTTTTCAGTGTCCGTACCTCTCGTTACGACATCAGCAACATTCAAGGAACCATGGATCCAGCGCCAGTCCTCTTTTCTTGTACTGTTCTGAATTTCTCCAATCCGATTTGCAAAGAACGTTTGAAAGCCATAACTGTCTCTTTGTATTGCACCAAGTATAGTTTGGCTGTCAAGTAGATGGTACCATTTCTTAACTTTGATCCGACTGTGGTCCTCAAAGTACTTTTTTAGACGGGATGCAAACACTGCTCCACACATCTCGGACTTCACTGGGTCTCCATTTTGATCCACAGGAGTTAGTCTTGCTTTAGACTCTACCAGTCTCGTCACAGGTCCTTGCTCCGTTTCCCATCTCAAGTACATCACTGCACCATAAGCATGCTCACTCCCATCACAAAACGTGATAGCCAAAGGATCACCTTTGAAATGTGCTGGAGTCAGTGATCTGGGGAATCTGATCAGAGCAAGTTGAACATATTCTTCAAACAGTGAGATTGAATCTTGTCGAAGACCTTCAGAGAGTGGCGTGTCCCACGTTTCTTCGATTGAGCACTTCTTCACTTTGGCTTCTTGAAAAGCTTTTCGAACAAGAATAGCCCCTTTCTGCTTGACTGGAGTTCCTAACCCAACTGGATCGTATAATCCTGATACTTGACTTAGCAGTTCTCGCCTTGTCAGTGGGTTTGGAGTCGAATCTCTAATCTGATCTTGTAGAAGATTTTGACCAAGTCTCATTTTCCTTTTCTTCCTGGAGAAGTTGATAGCGGTCATGATGCGAAGTGTATCGCCCTCAACTTCATATCCAAGGCCCAGAGCTTTATTTTCATTGTGTTTAATTTGGTTTGGCAAAACCATGGGTCCAGGTCTCGATCCCCATAGTTCTTGACTCTCCTTTTGTCCCTCTTTTTGTCTAGAAAAGACCCAGGGCTTGAGCTCAAATCCCCCACTTTTCAGGATCTGCTCCACATTATCTGTTAAAGTCCTTAGTTGATCAAAATTGTTGTGGGAGATGAGTATGTCATCCACATAAGCATTTTGTTGGATCACGTTCCTTTCCTCTTCAAGATGTGAGAAAGCAGGTAGGTTGGCAGTTTCACGCATCGCGAGCTGTGCAATGCACCCTGCTGGTTTATCACCCATGTTTACTCTGGTAATTGCGTAATCTTCTATATCTTGCATTTCAGAGTCCCGCCAGAGAAACCTGTGTAAGTGCATTTCCTGTTCCTCCAACCATACGGAATTGTACATCTTTTTTATGTCTCCCAAAGCAGCATGAACTCCACACCTGAACCTGAGAAGGACGGCGCGAATTGAGTTGAGGACATCAGGGCCCTTGATTAGCAGATCATTTAAGCTGATCCCTTTGAATCTTTGGCTGCTATTCCACACAAGTCTGACTGGAGTTGATGCCGAGTGTGGGTTTGGTGCTACAAGATGGCTAACGTACCACACCGGACCAGTCCAGTTTTTGATCAGTTCATCAGTCAACTTGAGTGCGGCTTTGCGTTCAATCATGTCATGAACTTGGGCGGTGTAAGCCATTTTCCACTCTGATTCTCTGGCCAACTGTCTTTCCGTTCTAAGAAATGTGGCTTTGACCGCTTCTCGGTTGTTTGGAAGTAGCGACGGATTTTCCACCCAAGGGTACTTGGCATGCCAGTGTGGTCTATTGCTGTGACTGTCACCTTTGACGTAGGTAAGGCCTTCTCTCACTATTTGCAGCTCTCTCTCCTCTGCGAGTGTCATTTCCTTCCCACCAGGTTGACAATTTCCACATCGACATCCTCCACATTTGGGAACACATGCAGCACCGATGCTGTCCCACCTCCACCATTCGAGGAAGTCCCGAGTGGTAGTTGCTGTACTTGAACTTTGCGGCACCATTTTCATGTGGGTATCCTGCAGCATTTGATTGGATTTGCTATTGATCACTTCCTTATAGTTTACAGCAGCGGTCCTCATAGATCTTGCGAAATGTGTTCTTGATTTATGAGCAGAGAGTGTCAATTCTTCAAAAAGCTTTGGATGGGTTCCCCCCACTGTTTTTCCAAGAGGTCCATCCCATAGTACGAGATCTCCAACGGATTTGATCTTTTGAGGTACAAGTTGTCCTTCCCTGTGAGATATGAGCAGCTGTATTTCCTTTGGTCTTTCAAGCTCAGCGAGTTCTACCTCTGGAAAGAACTTTTGCAACTGTCCTGCCGAGACATGCTTTTGAATGTCTGCAACATTGTCTAGTCCATAACAAACCAGCTGATGTGCTCTTAAGGTGCCGCTTGGAGTTTGTACTCTGATTTTTAGGAGGTATCTTTTTGTCTCCACACAAACTTTCATCCCTCCAACACCATGAACGACAAGCATTATTTCCTCACTTCTGAGCTTTAATTTCTTTGTCATTTTATGCGTGATATAATTCGTGTCGGAAGCCAGGTCAATCAATGCTCCGATTTTTTGCCCCGCGTTTGCTGTGACTGTCAGCAGCATCATGATTACTGGAAACTCTTGCAGTCCATTTTCATCCAACAAACTTGATTCTTTTCTGGAATTAAGCGCTCTTGTGACTGAATTTGAAAATACATCTCGACATCGTTCGGCTAGCTCCGGTGAAAGATTGCTGAAGAACTCCTCTTGTTCCTGAGTGTATTTTCTCTGACTTTTTTCTGTTTCCGCTTTGCTCCTCTTCTGGCTGGATTCAGTTCTTCTGAGAGGAACATTTGGACAAAGGCAAAAATGATGTGCAGGCGTTTTGTTGATTTTGCAATCTTGATCTTTACACAAGTAGGCGGGGTTGCAGAAGGAGTCATCATCGTGGACCTCCAAGCACTTTCTGCATGCTCCCAATTTTTTAACTGCAGCCTTTTTTTCTTCTACTTTCAGACGTCGAAACTGCTGGCAGAAGTAGAGTTTTCTCTTGTGTTTGCTGTCGCCACAAACTACACACACCGCTTGGTCATATTTAGTGGCTCTTGTTCTTGTGTGCTTGATTTCAGTCTCAGTTTTTCTCCTAAGTGGCTCATCTTCCCACAGTTGATCTAGTTGTTCATATATAACTTCTTGATTTTTGAGGAAGCTCAAAAAGCGGTCAAAACGATTGTCTGGTGTCACAGCATTTCTCCTGTCCGCCACGTGCATCAACCATTCTCGCTTGATTACTGTAGGAAGTTTGCTTTCGATGGATTTTATTACGAGTGGATTTTTTATTGCACCTGTTTCTTCAAGGTCCGTTAGGTCAAGGAGTGCTTTTTCCACCACTCGAATCAATTCGATGATTTTTCTTGGTTGATGATTCTTTACAGGTGTCATCCTTTGCAGTTCTTCCCCTATTTCGACCGCAATAGCGGTTTGATTGCCAAAGCGGTTCTCCAGGACCCGGAATATTTCTTCAGCTGTGTTATAGGTGTTTAGACGGAGATTTCTTTGTATTCTTTCGTCGAGGCTATCCAACAGCTGGTATTTCTTCACTTCACTTGAGCCGGTTGGTTCACCCTGTTTTTGAAGGGCTTCCCATTCCTTTTTCCACCTGTGGAAGTCACGTTGATTTCCTCCAAATTTAGGGAGGGCCATGGGTTTCAACTTGATGACAGGTGCTGGAATATTCATGGGGTAAACAACCCTTTGCTCTTCAGACTCTCTGATCTTTATTTTTATGAATTCTGCTTTTCTGGAAATTAACTTTGGAATCATCATGTCGAGCGTTTTGAGACGACTTTGGAACTCCTCATAGCCGTATGATGGGACCCATCGTTTCCACTGGTTGTACGTGTCCTTTGTAGATTTTGCTACATCTTGTAGGTGGGTGAGAATGAAGTCATATGCCTCCTGGTTGCCATCTGGGCGTATTGCAGCAGCACGTTCACACTCAGCTTCAGCTATTTGGAAAGCTGTGTTTAACTCAGCATGTCCATAATCGTTCCAGAGAGTATCTTGAAGGAGAGCTCTGGTTTCATTCAGCTTTGACTCACATTCTTTTGCAGTTCTTGTTATGTCGGCCTTTTGCTGTTCTGTTAACACATCACCTTCTGTGTCCAGCTTTGCCTCCAACTCTGCAATGAGTCCTATCTCCACTTCATCATTTGCATTCATGACTCTCTCGGCTTCTAGGGTAAGTTTATTGAAACTTTCTTTTAATTCCTCTTCGGACATGTCTTTATAATTTCTTTGTATAGTGTTGACGAGACGTGAAAATGTTCTTTTTGCTACTGTCCTCTCAGCCTTCAGTTGCTCCACAGACTTCATAGACTCGGCCATTTTAACCTCTTATTTTCCTCTGTGGTTTCTTTTCTTCTGACAACCAGTTTGCCACTGACGATTTAGTTTTTCCACTTACAGTCGGCTTTTACTGTAAGTCAGTTTTCCTTTTCAGACGGTTTTTCACTGTCAAGTTATTTTACCCCACTTGAAAGGGGGAAAGCATCCACGGAGTTTTGTGAGCAGGACTTCACACACAATCCAGACGTACTTTTCCGTATTTTCTGTTTTATTCAATTTCTTGAGGTTTCCACAGTGATGGCAAGATGCTGGTTATAAATATGTGTGAAAAACCGGCTGCCTCCGTGGGCTCGATGCCTTTAACTAGATTTTTAGATGAGTTTAATAAGATGGATCGCAAGTTTGGCGATCGCTCTCGAGCTCTGCTTGATCTGGCGCTACACATGCACTTCATTCAAACTGCTCCTGGTGCGCACAGCTGGACCTTGATTAATACCGCGCCCACTACAGACTTGAACTTTCCTTTTCCTCTCTTTAATTTCTTAATTACTTAAAATTAATTTCCTCTCACATTTAACAGAATTTAACGCATTTTTACTTAAGATTTTTATTTGATTTTTTCCTTTTTGTGTTTTTTTTTTCTGTTTTTATTTACTTTTAATATAAATCACTTGAAGCATCAGCTTCCTCAAGTTTGACCTAACAAAGGTAATCGCAAACCAATGAGCGTTTATACAAACTGCTACGCATAAAAACTTCCACTTGGTTTCAATAAACCACACAGTGAAATGCTGAGATTAGGTAAGAGGAGGAGAAAAAATATATTACTTCAGTAAAAAAGTGATATAGCGATTACTTTACAGATATGTACCTGGTTTTATGGGATTGAGCAGGGACTCCAAACCACAGAAGAGCTGTATGATGCTGCTGAGCTGCCTGTTGATTTGGATGTCCTTCACCCACGCAGGGCTAAGGCACACCGCGCAGCCATCCCCTGCTCGGGGGCCGGCACAGGACCTGAACAATAAACCTTTCTTGGATTAGTGTCCATGTCAAAGCACAGCAAAAAGAAATACAGTGCGGTTATTGATCCACCCCCTCCTAAATAGATTCAGCTTTAAAGAGAAGGAACAAGTTAAGATTTGTAGTTTATACTTGCAGAGACATTAACTGTCTCAGCTATGCATTGTCAGAGCTAGAAAGTATTTCATCTCCAAAGAAATAATCCTGCAGAATTGAAAAATTAGTCATGCATGAAAGTAAAACAGACCTATTGCCAGAAACTGAGCAGATTATGCAGTGTCATTGCAGAAGAAGCACGCCGTTTCAAATACTGCATAAAATAAAATAAAATCAACTGAAATTTTTATCCAACTTTGTGTGGCAAATAAAAATCTCTGAGATGATTTAAAAGTAGCAGTAAAAATAAAGAAAAAAGCACTTCGCAGATAGCAAGGTCATGTTACCTGCACAGCATATGCTCGCACATGCCCATACACACAGGCTCTTCCATTAAATTTGAACTGTGGAGAAAAGAGAGAAGATTTTTAAGAAGTGCAATAACACTTATCTATAGGACAGAAACCTAAATGTATGTCATGACCAAGTTTCCGCTTAGCACTATGTTCAAGGAGCAACGTTCAAAGGAAGAAAACCCATGTGTCCAAATTATTTGAACATATGCATTTTATATAGAGCAGTGGTTCCACATTTCAAATGGAAATAATATGTATTTAGCACAGCAAATAGTGTGGGCTTAAAAACACTGGAATTGGGGGGAGAAATACGTTGTTATATTAAGCAGTTCTTCTACTTGAAAGATAAAGGTGAATTATAAACAAGGCTTTTTAAGAAGGAATGTTTTATTTTGCTTTGAAAGAAATCTGCTGCAGAGATAATTATCTATTTCATTCATGACTGGAGTTTGATGGACATGGCTGTGCAAATGTTACAATACATTAAAACAAATAGTCCGCTGAATCTAAATTGCAAAATGTCTTCCTGAAGTTTCGATCATCTGGTTATTGACACATGATCCACCACAAAGGCTTTCCTCAGTTCTTTTTATCCTCCACCACAATGAATGTCTGGTTGGTTCGGCATCGCCATCCTGTCATCTGTCTGACATATCCCAGATCATTTAACGGTAGGACTAGGAAATCTCAAAAAATAGACATGAAAAAAAACTCCAACACAAATGGGTTGAATTTGATTATATATGTGCGTCATGATTCTGTAGACTTTCCCCACCTGAGCTGCAGATCGAACCGATAAGTAGTCAGGACCCCAAACAAACGCCCGAATCCTCCAAACACTGACTTAACTTGACCGAACTCAAAAAAACAACTACTCAGATGAACTGTGTGCATTTTATATTAGAATTCATTATGTAGTTTGAGCTAGCGTCCAGCTAGCTAAGTAGCTTGCTTCTGGATCAGACACTTTACGCTCGTCTCTCTGTCTGTCTGGCTCCTAATAATGTAAACGTACCATTTGGAACAAAGCAGAAGGCGCCGGAAGTTGGCAAGCGCCTCTTTGGTACTTTTCCAATCCTGCGTCTGCTCGACGAAGTTATCTTCCATCATGCTTGGAAAAGGAAAGATTACTTTTCTGAAGGATGTAAAGTGTTACTAAAACAAAACCAACTTCCTGGTTGTTTCTTTTGTCCCGCCAATTTTTTTTGCGGAAGTGACCTATCATGACGTAATCTTCTTTCCGCATAGTCTAAAATAATAATAATAATAATAATAATAATAATAATAATAATAATAATAATAATAATAATAATAATAATAAATGCATGGTATTTGTTAAGAATAAAAAAGACCATCTTGACTGTTATTTTCAAACATAATTTGAAAAAAAAATCTGGAAAACAATACTTTTGAGGACCACTTTTCTGTAGCTTTTTGTTGATTGTTCAAAGATAAAATTCCAAACATTAATCCATCTTGGATAACAGTTGCATAGATCCACAATAAAAGACAAGCTCCTAAACAGTGTGATGTCAATACAAACATTGTCCTTGTTATTGCAATATTTTTATTGTCTTTACAACCATTCTTTTAGGTTATGAAATTACATACATATCACTGCAAATTGTATGTCTAAATATTTTTATGCTTTCTGAGTGTGAAGAATAGTTTTGTCAATTTAGAGGCCAGCTTTAAGGAGTCTCCTAAATGCAAAAATGTCAACTGTAAAAAAAACAAAAACAAAAAGTGTATTCTTCTACAATGACGGATTGTGTCAATCATGCACCAGAATTAGCAGTGGTCAGTGTTTTTTTAACTGCATATTTAAATACAAAAGTGACAACAAAATAAGCACTTGAGAAAAAAAGCTTTATTGCATAATGAATCTTGATGCATTTATGATCACAGGAAGGTGCTCCAACAGAAACAAAGTATTATAAATATTCAATATATTTATTCTAAAAATAGGAAATACCCCTGGAGTGAGAATTAATCCAAAGTTCAAAAGTGGAGAGCTTTGTGTGTATATATTTTCTGTTTGTAAATTTACAATCTATATTTAACATGAACTTCAGATTTTTAAATGATATATTCTTATATGTCTTTATTAACTGAATTATTTACTTTGTTATACAATTATGGATTTCTAACAGAAGGCTGATTTTGTGCTGATCCCAAAGTTAAAATTTAGAGAGTTTAGAGATTAAAAGAACAGCAACAAAACATATAATGAAATTGTCTTAAGATGATCTGTGAATTTCAATGTAAACAAAATAGCAAATTCGTGTCATTTATAGGACTAAAAACAGGAAATAAACAAGACATCTGTGCACAAACGCCAAAGTGCATGTGCTTTTTTGATTATCATTACTGATTTGTTCAGGAGAAATTTGCATTTCCATTTTGAATTTATTCAATCATATGTTCTGTCAAAAATCCTTCAAGAAATAATCTTTTTATACATTATACCAACAAGAAGACATTGTTTCAATTGGATACAGCAGCAAAAAGAAATGACAGTCTAGGATTTTACAGCCTTAATGGAGTCCAGGCTTTTTGTTTCCTCCTCACTTTGAATTGGCGTGGTTTCCAAGTCGGTGTTTCCCATGGCAAAATTAATGAAGACCTGTGGAGGTTGAGTAATAATTGAAGTTAATTTAGTAATTTTAAATAGATTTAATTGTCTGGAGTGAACAGCAATTTTAGCAAAACGGCGGCTTAGCTTTTCATCCGAACCCCCCTCTTTTTCTCCTGGCTATGGTGTCTTCCAATCCCACAGCCCCAAAGGCTTTAAAGCAGTTGAAGAATATCAGCACTGGCTGCATATAAAGCTCATGGATTCTCTTCCTAACTCATATTCCATTTATTTTCCCTCAGGCGTACCCTCTGTCAGTTTTCCTCTGCCTTTTTTAAAGTTTCTCTGCACTGTCTTTCACTCCCACTCAGCTTTCCTCTGCCCCTGCCTCCCCTCCCGCCCTCATGCTCCCTTTTTCATCTCGCGTCCCCTTTTTTTTTTTTGTCCCTTGCTACCCTCTACCCACCCTTTCAAAGCCACATGCTATTTTTTTTTTCCCACTCTCACAATTTATTTCCTGTCCCTTTTTCTCACCTCATCCAGTGTGGTCTGGCTCACAGAGAAGTGTTTGATCTGCAAAGTATTCTTGTTGGACTCCAGCTGGTTGAAGATGTCAGCAACCCCTCCAGGAGCAGTTGGCACGTGGTACTCTACCATGGTGGAGTGCTGGTCCTGTGTGTTCAGATACCATGCAGTGGTAAGCGGTTTAATACTTTAAAAACACGTGGGCTTTCAGTGAAATCACAGAATCAAAATAAACTGAACTCTCAATGCTGATCATAAAATAACTCATATTTTCACACCATAAAAGGTCCCTGTCTGGTAGCAAAGTAACAAAATATGTAAACTGCATGATGAATACTATTTTATGTCAAGAAAAAATAGAAATAAGTCAATTGGGGTGGAAATAAATCATAATCAAACCAATGTTCTTGTTTATACATCCCTGTCAAGCAAGCAATATAAAGTTTCTATCTTTTAAAGTTAACAAGGTAGAGTGTCAGTAATATCAGCTTGGTGAGAACAATTATTGTAATGCTGGAGGCTATAAATATCTGTGACACAATAAATCACTTCTGATTAGAGCTCTTGAATTTGGGAGACATTAAAAATGAATTGTACGTCAATGTTATTGTGTATCTCCATGACACCTTGGAAAGTGATTTAAATTTTTAAGTTACTTCATGCCATATGTGTTCAGCTTTCAATGTCCTTTTTCCGTAATAAGCCGTACCTAATTTTTTATACCAATAAATGATAAAGTATTTAATTTGTTTATATTTAAACAAAATAAAACCACCACAAAAAACAAACAAACATATATTTAAATGAATAAAGTTGTAAATTTTTGAGAAAACAGTTATATTTCATGAGGATAAAGTAAAAAATGTATGAGAAAAAGTGGTAATTTTACAAGAATAAAGTCAAAAATCGCTGAAAAAAAGTTGCAACTTTATAGTAAAAATTCGTAAAATTCTGAGAATCTTTTTTATGTTTAAACAAAATACTACAATAGAGTATTAAGGTCCACCAAGATGTAGAGAATATTTGAAAAGAGAACACAAATAAATATGGAACCATTTCCCTGTTTTACTAGATCTTTAGTCTTATCGTTTTTGTCAGGAAAGAAATTCAAACAAACCACAACACGTTTTTATGACATTACCAGGTAACACACCCCTCAACTGTTTTACACTATGCTCCTTTCTACCAAGTGCTCTTGACCGTCTAGGAAAGCTCACCTTGAGATATGTGCTGGGGAACTTGCGCTGCATGAAGTCAGTGATTGCCTCGGCATCACAAGAAGCCTCGGCCAAGTACATCTTCACAGTAAACCCACTGCCGAACCTGCAAAGAAAATATTTTGCAGACAAAGCACGGTTATTATAGCAAGTCTGACGGGTTGGGGGTGCAGGCAGGGGAGAAAGTAAAGAGTGGAATGAAGGATGAAGAGAGGTCACAAACCTGTTCTTAATGTGCTGCAGGGAGCCCAGGCATCGGAACTGACCTTTCACCATGATGGCAAGACGGTTGCACAGCGCCTCGCACTCCTCCATGCTGTGATGGAGAGACAACGAAAGAAGGATAAAAGGTTATACAAGGACCCTTTGAGATTAAAGTAATTACCCTTCCTTACTCTGCCTACAATGTTACCAGAGTCTTTATCTGTAGGACACAGGGTGGGGGGTGAATACAAATCATCATGTGTTAGAATGTTAAACTCATCTACATAAAGTAATCCCTAACAATTGTCCTTATTAACTATAAAAAATAATAATACATGGTGAGTATTAAATTGAATTAAACCTTTTGTCAGTGCATTGTGTACCTGTGAGATGTGAGAACAACAGCACTCTTTCCTTTGACTTCCTCTGAGATGATCTTCCACAGGTGACGCTTGGTGCGTGGGTCCATACCAGAGCTTGGCTCATCCTGTTAAAACAGAAGGAATGAGAAACGTGTGCGGTCCCAGAGACTTAAGGCAAAAAGACAACAAACATGAACCAAATGCAGAGAACCTCTTAAAATGTCAGAGCAAGTCTTAAAAAGATAAGACAAGAAAGGGTTTGATAGAGATATAAGGTAAAACAAAGTGGAAACCTCCAGGGAAGACCCCCTTTGGGTAAGCTTGAAGCAGTAGACTAATCAACTGTATGGGATCTGTCAGGCCTAGGGGATCAATATCTACATTTTCTTCTGACTATTTCCAGAACAACAATGTGTAGTTGGCCTTAAATGTTCCCCGTTTGACCAGTCAGGCAGTGAAAGGGGCAGCTACGGCAGCTTCAGCTTCCTTACCAAGAGCAGGATTTGTGGATGCCCTATGAGAGCCAGAGCGGTGGAGAGCTTCCTACGGGTGCCACAGCTGTAGCCATCTGTAATGATTTTTCTGTAGTAATTCAGCTCCAGTCTCTTCAGCAGGTAGTTCACCATCTGGAGGGAAAACAATACAGAGTTTAAACATTTTAATGAGAAAACACATTTTTTTGTTTTGTTTTGTTTTGGTTTTTTTGCTACAAAAGAGACCACACTAAAAAACTTAAGATCTGACTTGAGAAAACTGAGACATTTTTTTTGGAGTGCCTGTTGCAATCTTGTAATATGTATGGAAGTAATGCATCTAACTACAATCATCAGGTCTAATGATTGCTTTTGATGGTTCACCATTAATAAGAATAGTTTCATGGATTTCATGCTTCCTGGCTGCACAAATGCAGTGATAACGTCCAGCGTGTTTTGTTATCTTTGAAAAACTGAATCAATCTTTGGTTTCATCAGGAGCTTGACTTCCTTTATTCCAGCTAATGGATAGTCTTTAAGAATGTCCAGTGTTAGACGCTAAACACGCCAGAGGCTGTTCTCAACAGAAAAATGTGGATTCACACAGACAGGAAGAAATTGGTGACCCTGCTCTACATTGGTTGTTTGATATTCATGGTTTTACTCTTGTGTGTGTTTTTTTTTATCTTGTCTGGTGCAGCTACAGGGAAAATTTCATGAGATCTGTATTGGCCCCATTCTCATGCATATATAAGCTTGTTTACACAACAATAACGGCTTCATTTAGTGATTTTATTTGGTATAATCTGCATGCCAGGTTTAGCACTGTGGACTATGCTGTAGTGGAAGCCGGGTAATGCATGTCATTTTTATCCACTTCTTTCAGTCACTCTAAAATCACATGACATTGTATGCTGTAAATGCCAAAGCAATTTGAACAAGCATCCAGTGATTTTTATTCGGTAAACTCTGACCTTTTCCCCCATTAGTTGGCATGTTTGAAAACCAGATCAGTGAAGCAAACTAACGCAAGTCAAACCAGTTCACTTGGGTATTTCTGTTTTTCCTCTAGAAGAAAACTTATCTTTTTGTTGTTGATTTTCTCTATGGTTCACTGATCCAAGTTATCTAAACACTGTCTATAAAACTGCATATCTTAAAAAAAGAACTCAGTGCTCTGTATCCAAAGTATGAATAATTAGAACAGATAGTATATCATAAACTCACCAAGTTCTGACCAAAATATGTTGTTTTTCATGTTTCATAAAAGCCACTTTCCATCACCTTTGATGTAACAGCTCATTAAGCAGACAAAACCATGTCAATGCAAAATGACCCCATTAAGGCTTGGCTCATTATCCACAGCTAGGGGACTGTCAGTGGCAGACATCATAAGAGATGCTCTATAAATAGCCTCATCTTTGTGAATTAGCTCAACACCGATGCGGTGGCTTGTACAAACATTGTCACCGCGGTGAACATGGTGTAAGAGCAGCAACAACAGCGTTGATATGTGATTAGTTCCAGACATCTCTGTGTCTGGGCTGTACTGCATATGTGTGTGTGTGTGTGTCAGTAAACCCACTTGGTGCAGGTCTTCAGTTCTGTTGATAAGATGTTCGAGTGTCAACAGCGAAAACCCTTTATTTTTTATTTTTTAGCTTCTGTGGGAAATGGTGCAGCGAGTGTGACATTGAATGTCTTTTTTGTATGCAATTTAGATTTGCTGTGACTAGAGCAAAGCCTGCTGTCACTCCACGTCCGCTTTGCTGTCAGGCTACGAATGTGTGTAAATGCTTCATGATGTCAAACTTTTTACAGTCTCGTTTTCCATGACAACATACTAAAATGTTGTACTTGATCTATAAATACGTTCAAAAAGACCTGTGAAGGCTGCAGAGCAACTGCACTTTGACTTAAATATATAGATCTAGTCTTTTTTGACATTTGCTTGTTGAAATGGATTCCAGAGGTTTAATTTGTTGAAGGACATGATTTCATCTAGATATTTATATTGCAAAACTATTACATGGTCACAGAATTGTTGGACTGCACAACATTGGTGACCAATAGCTGAGTCTGAAACCAGATGTCCAGTCACTACTTAAAGCTAGACAAAACACAATGGTTACTTATGCTAAATGCACAGCCAGCACATAATTTAATTTGATTCCAAATTTCCAATAAATTAGATGTAATAAACAAGTGAATACAAGTAACTGCAGAACCTCATTTTCATTCACTTTACTCTAGTTAGAAATGCAGAAAATTCATTGAGTAAATTATCTTTCATGCTTCATTTTCATTTGCATCCTAGATCATTTAGTACGGCTGGTGTTTTAGCAAATAAAACATAAGCAAAACAATTGTTTTAGCTGGAATTAATAATAGAAAACAATTTTCAATTTTACTTCATGAGTTAAGTACATTTCAGTCAATCAATTCAGTCTCTGTGCAGCAGACGGTTTAAATGCCAACATCTATGTAAGAACACGCTGGAGAAGAAAGCCACAGTTAAAAGAGTTTGCCACCACAGTTATGGAGACAAATCTGACTGAGCTTCAGGTTTTGTAAACACAGATACACCAAAGAAAGCTTGAATGTGTTGCACATGCTTTGTAGTTCTTTCCTCGAAATGATTCAAAATGTGCAAACTCTTCTTATCTAAAATTCATTCATTCATGACAGAGTACTTTCTTGGGATCCAGCAGAGCACCCATCAAGAGAGAAGTGGATCAAAAGGAAGCTAACACAAAGAGCAAAAAAAAAAAAAAAAGAAATGACATTTATTTTTCAAAAATTTCCAAAGGTCTTCCAGATGATTTTTTTTTTCTTTTTGCTGCTTTTTCTTTTTACGTCATCACTGATGATTGACAAACATACTTAGTATGTAGTAATCACCAAAAGGCTAAACTGATTAGTTCTCATGAAGATAAATGAGATAAAGGGAACCAAACAGGCACAACAAATAACTGCCATTCACTAACAAAGAATCATTTAAATATAAATGTCTATGAAGTATGAACTTCAAGCTGAGCTAACAACAAAACCCTTTCCCTTTTGCTCAACTGTAAAGCTTTTATCACACATCACTCAACACCTTACATGCTCCTATTCAGTATGCATGAAGGCAACAGTTACTAGTCTGGCAGAGAGAGTGCAACTAGGAATTTATATCAGATCCAGTGTTATTTTGTGGATGATATTGTCACTATCCAAAGCTTTGAAAGACAGTTCTTTCTTACCCCATCAATCTCCCTCTTCGGGATGCCACGGATGCGAGCGTAGAAGTACAAATGCTCTTCGCCAGTGAGCAGATCATCAAGTGCATCCACCTGGGGACAGTAGCCGATGTAAATTCCCTGCTTCCTGCACTCCATGATGTCTACTAACCGCCTAGAGGGAAAAAACAAAACCAGATCATTGTAAATTATGTAAATGGCCTCTATGAAAAAACTTGGACTTTTACAAATCTGGACTGGCAGCTAAAATGCTTATACATAAAAAGTAAACGGGAAATATGCTTCTTGTTTTGTGATTATGTTAGTGCAGCCTTACCCATCCCAGTCTCTGATCTGTGCTGAGCCATCAGACGGGCTGACATCTCCAGTCAGCATCTTGAAGGTGGTAGTTTTTCCTGCCCCGTTCACTCCCAGCAGGCCAAAACACTGACAACAAACAATTGTCTCTTGTAAACTCAAAGCATTTGTATACATGCACAGATAATTATTGCTTTCTAAAGCAATTAGTAATGACTCCTTTCTTTGTTTTGTTCCATTTCTAAATAGAATTGCATAGTTTTGACGCTCACCTCTCCAGCAGGGATGCCGACAGAGAGCCTCTTAACAGCATGGACCTTCTTCTTGAGGTGTTGATAAACTTTTGAGAGCTGGTTCAGCTGCAGTACATCTGAGCTTGCTGCTCCGCTGGACACCCTCAAATGCTCCTCTGCCACATCTTCATCCTCTTCTTCAAGAGTAATTGGAGGCGAGGTCTTTTTGCCCTTAATCAGACGCCTACAAGAAGGAATTTATGGTAACTACTACAGCCTAAGATTCAAAAGTTGATATGCATCTTACCATGCATCTTTTTTAATGATCAAAGCTCTTCTGTTGCATAACCAACAACTAATTTGCATGTCACAGTAAACACTTTTAGCATAGCTTACAATTTTGTTCTAGCCTGCAAGGGAATTCATAATTTCTTCAAGTATGAGAAAAAATATAACCAGTGGATGTGAAGCCCTGTAAGATCTAGATGAAAGCCACTAAAAATGCTTCAGGTGCAACTTTATATAAACAGAATTCCTGAATCTTAAAAATATGACGGATATCTGTTTCTTACCAGACTTTGCGCAAGAGCGTCTTGTTTAGCAGCAGGCGGAGAGTAAAGAAGAACAGGCCAATGATGAAAGATGAAATGAACATCCAGCCTAATCCGTCTGTGGAGAATGGATTCTTATAGGCATCGATTCCATAGCCACTAAGAATCTGGACCTCTATGTTCACTCTGGCCATGTACATCAGCCCATTCCCAAAGTTGAACTGAGGGAAGATGAGGAAGGCATTGCTCAGCGTCTCAAACGCGTGCTGGATGACCTGCAAGAGGAAGGGTTGGAACAGTGCATATGTAAGGTACATTTAAAGACAGCAAGTAAAAACCTGAGAACAAAGAACAAAGAACAGGGAGCTTATTCTGACCTCAGAGTGTGTTGCTGACACTTGACCCAAAAAGTAGAGGACGGAAGTGGACATGACGGTATTGGTGCTAAGGAAGAGGTTGATGCATACATAGGTGATGAAGGCTGTCTCTGCATCTCTGAATACACCTGCCAACACATACATCCAGGGGAAAGTGGAAAACCTACAACAATAACAGAAAAACACATTTTAAACAGTCTTACTATTAAAAATAATCTTGCAGACATCTGAAAATATTATAGTTGAGACCAGACTGCAACTCAATCAATTCTAATAACTGAAGGAACAAACAAATAAATAATCTTTTGGTAATTGAGAATGTTTACCTAGTTACACATTAAAATAAAAAAGCTCTACAAAGACAAGGTTTTTCCTTTTGTAGCTCTTGAAAAAACAGACAGAAAACTTTCAATCCCAAGTTTCACATAAATGACTCGTGAAACAAAACAGTTTAGAGAAATTTCACATTTTTCAATCAAGAAATATGGCTCAACTTTAATCATTTCATTCCAAAAATATGGATGAAGCAGTCACTCTTGATGAACAATAAAAATATTTGAACTGTCAATTTAACAAATCTCTCAGTTCTTCTAATGAATAGACAATCAGTTAAAATGGTCTAAAGTTTCTTTTTCCTTCCTTGCAGGACTTAAATTGACCTACTTTTCGAACAGCAAATATATCCAGGAAAACAATACTTTAGGAGTTGTTATGATAACAGTCAAATTTGGAAACTTTGCAGCATTCCTAAAGTATGATTTAATGAAATCTCCCTTAAAAAGGGTTTGTTGTCTTACAATTTGTTAATCTTCAATTCTTCTTGCTCTTGCAGTTTTACATTTTAACCTCTTGACCCTGTAACTGTCTGCCAATCGATTCTAGTAACATTAGCAAACTGAATACATTTGCTCACAAATGCCACTTTTAGAACAAAACAGTAGACTTCTTTTTCTAGAGCAAATAAGGTCACTGCAAAGAAAAAGTGAAAATACTTCTCCAGGACATGACAGATTATGGCCATAATGTCCAAAAATCTATGAACACAAATAAAAAGCATTTTTCTTAAAAAACATTTTTTTTTTACTTTTTCCCTTTCTGTCATCTGCCAGTTCCTTTAATTGTAGTGTTTAGGTCAAATGACAAAAAAGGACAGGTAGGGTAAGAGAATATTAAAAAAAAATTTGGAAAATAAAAGAAACAGACATAAACAGATAAAGAAAGACAGAGACAAATCGTCAGCACATATGCACAAAAAATGTGCTTGGTAGGCAGACTGTGGGTGCCAAGCCATGACAAGGAACAGAAGCAAGAAGGCTGGAGACCAGACCAGGTGGGTGCAGCATGACAGATGGAGCACTGTGATTACTCATTGCATGGGAGGGCGACATCTGTCTGATAAATGGGAGTCAAAGTGCTGACTTGGACTCCGGTAAAACTGAGCTCTGTATGAGGCTTGCTAACACCAGCAGCAAACACTGGGGCTCAAACTTTAGCTGCAGATGTTAGAGGATGGAATGGAACCTTTACAATCAATTTGTTGTGGGTTTTTTTGTTCCACCATTTTTTTCTATATTACCTCAGGTCATTGAAAGTTTGGGAGCATTAGAGTCTGCTCTTCTTCTTCTTCTTCTACATATTTGTTAAAGCTCTAAAATTTAAGGTCTTAGGTGTCAATACTCTGCTAACGTCCAAAGATTAAAAATCCCAAATCATCACCCTTCCTTAAGCTACTCTGTTGGTATGAGGTACTGTATTTGTATTTGCTGGGTAACAGATGTTTTTTTTCTTATTACAATGTTTTGTAGGAAAATCTTGGTCTAATCTGAATTACTCTAAATCCTGTGGTTTCCTGTTGGTTTTATATGATCTAAAGACATTTAGTTAAACTACAGCGGGAAATTGCTGACATTTTACAGTCCTACATTGTTGGGTGATTTGTTTCAATAATCGTTTACTTGGGAAACTATCAAACTGCAAATCTTCTGCTTGTACAGAGGTGCTGATGTCACAGAGAGCCTTCTAAACCAGACATGGAACAGTTGACTTTTTCTCAAATGTGTTTTATCCTCAACCTTTTGCCAATCAAATTTTTAGCATGAATCAAAAATGAACTCTTTGTGCAATTACTGACCCAAAGAGCACCAGGAGGAGAGCGACTGCACCCAAGTTTTGCCGATCTGTAAACGCTGGAACCTGGAATGCAGCTATCACAGCAACAGTCAAAGTCACGGGAACCATAAACAGGACCTATGAATAAAGAAGAAACATGGTATATTTGGTCATGGTTGGTCATGGTATATTTGGTCATGTTCTAGCAAACATTTTGGTTCTACTGAAACCAATTTCGAAAAATGAAAAGGTCACCTATTAACCCATTGAAATAAAAGCTATTTTCAATAAGCCACTTAGTTGTTTGAAGATATTACCATGTCATAGAAGAAGTTCACAGCCCAGTAGAAAGGCTCTCCAATGCCAGCGATGTGCTGGAGCCTCTTGAATCCAGATTGGTGCTCGCTGACTTCATAGATGGCAAAGCTGGATGTTGTGATTGAAAATCCTGTCAGCATACACATGGCTACGAGGATCTGGATCATTCCCTGGACCCTGTCAGGAAAAAATGGTTGGGACAGCTCGGTTAGTTTTTAAGTATGCTTTTAGCTTTAGTATCAGCTCAATTCAAGGAAAGCTCTTATTAAGAACGTATTAGTTTCTATTTATGCTGGTGAACAACAAAGTTGAGTTTATCATAATTTGGCAGATTGGTCATATTGATACAAAGTCTTCTGTGTCACATGACCTGCTATAAATTATAACACTAGTACCAATCAACACAGACATATTTGAGCAAGTGATTTAGATTGCAAGACCTGTGCTTCTATTAATAACTAAAGGATATTTGTCCTCACTATATAAAAACTCGTAAAGACATAAGACTCCATCTTTACACTTCACTTAGCGAGTGAGCCACATAACCTTTCATTATCCCAAAAAGCTTCCTGTGTTTAGCTCCACACACGTTCATTCTGTTCTAACTGTCAGTAATGAACTACTTTTTCCAGTTCTACATGGCTGGACGACACTTCAAACTGTTCCAAACATATTGACTGGGTCTATGAAAAGGATAAAGATGAAACCAGCAAGGTGACCAAAAGCAGACACTGACATGTGGTGGGCGTTTCAGGGCAGCACCAGCTAAAGAGGACAGCCAGGAGCTGTCACTAGTGAGCAGGGTCGTTATCTGTGCTGCCAACTCAGCCTTAGATGTTTTCTTAACAAGAAAATCAAGACATTTTGAGTAATATCTGCCATATCTTTAATGCAGCACAGGCAAAATCAATAAATCAAGCAAACCAGCCAATTATTACTCTGGATGGAAGGGTAAATGTGCAACTCAGGCTCACAGGCAGGATGCAGAAACAAATGATCAGTAAGACTGAGTCTACCAGTTAAAGGGTGAGCCCTAATAAGCCACTGGAGAGAAAGAACATTCATAGGCTACAAGGTCGAACGGGTCCACTCTCACAATGATTTATTTGATTCCGTCTTCTGGTAGACAAACAGCAATCCACACCCACACACACACACACACATATATATTTATGGCACCTACACAGTCTGTGGCCAAAATGTTGACTGCTTTTGATAAACTAATTTTAGGAAGGAGGCAAGAATCAATCCACCTCAGTGCCACCTTTGAGAAAAACACTCATTACATCGGGGCGCTGATCAATAGTGTAAGCTCAGGGAAATCCATTTAGAAAATCAAATATGGGTAAATACTGCTGCTATGTACTTCTCTGCCATAAATCTAGCCTCATCTGGAAAAAGAATGGTTCTACGAAACATCTGACACCAAACATAACCAAAGGGATTAATGTTGACTGTACTAACAACAAATATAAAATTCAATGTTAAATGCAAATAGGATTTTAAAGAGTGATCGTAGACTATTTAGAAAACGTTGGGGGTGGGACTTACACTACAACTTCATCATCCACTCGGCCAAAATAGGGGTGACTGGAGACTGAGATGCCTGTAATAAAATGAAGCAGATATTAACAATGAGAAAACAATGGCATGCAAACAATTTTTCAGCAGCACAACCAAAATGTGCGACGATATTGTCTTAGCCTGGGACACAGTCAGCTGCATGAATTTAGAGCAAGATGATTTCATTTGCCAGAGCACTCAATGGGAATTAGATTTCCTTGCTCATTTTTCAGGGTGCCTTGGATGCTCACAGACACGCACAGCTCCTTTTCATGTTTCAGTTTACATTCTTTGATACAAGAGATGGATGGTGGATCTAAGCATAGCTTAAATGCATTTCAGCAGAAATGTTGGAAATTATTAGAGAATCCATCTATTGACACAAGGTCACTATTAACTGCAGATAGGTTTTTGCTAAAGCCTTAGCTTTTGCCAGTACGGGGGGGTTGGCTCAGGTTGACTCATACAGGTACGCAGGTTTTTGGGTGTTCTGGGCCCGTGGGGGGGTCATAGAGAGTAGCGGCTGCACCTTAAAGGGAATGCAGGTGTATCTTGCAGTTCCCTTGAGGCTGCTGTAAGGGACATCATGAAAATGGAACATATGATGATCGTTGGTGTGGTAAGTGTATCATGAAGTATTTATAAGTAAGTTTCATGCAGCTGTCATAAAACATTCTGCAGACTTACCGAGTGGTCTACAACCTTGATATTGTGTGAAGCCACCTGCATGCCTCGTAGGTTTGCCCATTTCTCACCCACAGACACCCTGTTTACACCCTTAAGGGCATTTGTGACTAAGGCTTAAAGGTTAAGATAAACATGGTAACTTTATATTGGTTCCTGACTCTTTACATTAGGACCATCAAGCTGTTAGTTTTTAATTCTCATCCTTTAGCATGGGCTTGCACTGTTTCATTGGTTCACAGGTCAAAATGTCTTCGAGTTAAACAGTTACAGGTGAGAGTGAGCAAAATCTAGAGTCCCGACAGCAGAGATTGATGGACTGGAGTGTGACAGCACATCTTTAACAGTGAGTATTTATAGTCAGAACCCCTGGGAGAGAGGAATAAAAAAAAAAACTGTTTGATGTAGACATCTAAAGGGTCCCAACCCACAGCTGATACTGTAGCATACAATGCAAGGGTTAGAGCATTGGTTTTGACAGATAAATTGGTCACCTTGAAAAGTAATCTCCCTGGATCTCCACCTCTGCCAACGTTTACCACTGCTGAGAGTTTGGTGGCAACATTACACTTTACCCTTGAGCACTTCTATCATCTACTGGGGAATTAAAATGCACGTGTCTGCTGTTCTGTGTACACGCTGTGTGTTTGTGTGAGCAGCTTTTGTTTTGAATGTGTTTTTGCATGTGTGTGTTTGTGTACTCTTGCCCGCAGGCAGATGGTCAGGGTGCTACTCAGAGCTCCAACAGTACAGAAAGCGTGGGCCAACCATGTTTCTCTTTAGCATAGCACCCCCACTCCCCATTGGGAGTGCCGCTAATCAGTATTCACCATGCATCCTGATGTGAGTGTGAGGGCACAGCACCCCCTAGCTTTATTCTAACAAAATGAACCATAAGCAAACAGTTTACAGCTGTCTTCCTAATAATGCAGACACTCTGCTTGGTGCACGTTTAGACGCTGATATGTGTCTCTCTGGCTGTTTCAATCTATGTCTGCTCCTATTATTTTACAATAATAGGGATGTGTTGCTGAATACTAAACAATACTTCATAAAGACATGCATATCTTACTCCCAAGAGTCTAATATCCAATCACGAACAGGGTTTGTAATCAACTACTTGTTAATATTAAGCCTTAGCTGAACAAATAAAAAGATGGGCTCCTGATACAGGCTGAGTGGGATGTTTGTGTTTGCATGTATGAGAAGGAAGCAAGAATTTTTATGCACATGCATCAGATTATAAACTTTACATTTTCCCTTACAATGTAAAAGAAGTAGTACTGGTACATCAGGGGAAACATATTATTACAAATAATATTAGATCATTTATTTAACCTAAACTGTATTAGTTTGTTTTACTCAGTCACAAACAAAATCTAAGTCATCTTTCAAAATAAAAGCATTGCCCGAAGTTCAAAAGAAGTCATTTAAATTTTCAGAAATGCAAATGTTCTTATAAATTGCCATTTAACTTGTTTTTTTTTATGCTAAAGGCAAACCATTTTTGAAGGATAAATCCATACAAAAAATTAATTTGAAACACCTTTCCTTTAATATGTTCAAAATGTTGTATTCACTTCAATAGCACTTTGTCAAAACAATTACATCCAGTCCATCAATGTTTTTTTTTTTAACTCACCATATTTACTAGGCTCTTTGTCTGCAGGAATACTGGAGCGTAAGATCAAGTTGTTGAGGCTGTTCAAGTATGCTGGCATTGTGTGGAAACCCTCAGGGTTGAACCAGACCTATAAGGATGAAGCCAAACATAAACCACAACGTGCATGGAGACTACTACTCAAATACTTTTATGCCATTCTCACAAAACACCTGAACATGAAACAAGATGCTGAAAATAAACAACTTGAAGTTATTGGAAAACTTCAAAGCTGGCACAATGGCTGCAGTAAAGAATATTTATAATGATACTGATGGTATAACCATCTAGCTCCATCTGCAGGCACTGAGATTGCAACCCCAAAAAGGGTTTTGATTGGGTTATAATATATAAACTTTTAACAATCTATCAGTATGACTGTTAAAGTAATAACTAGACAGGCAGCAGGGTGGCAGGATAGACAGTTACCTTAGACAAAGTGCGGTTTTTGGGAACTGTCGTCAGATCCATTTTCAGGTCAAATGGGAGTGGCATGCCTAAATCAAAGCCACCGTACCTAAAAAAACAAAAAGATACATTATGATCAAAACACAAAATGTGACAAACATTTAACACATTTTCTACAATAAAATTTGGGAATATTGACTGCTGCTATAATGTTAAAGGCGTTGGTTTGAGTCATCCTAAACAAGTATTTTTTTTTCTTTGTCTTCTTTTGCAGCAAGATATTGTTAAATAGATTAAAAGATACATATTTTCTAAAGCATAAACCCTTAAAGCTTCCTTTAGAATATAGCACATATCTGAGAGGAAATACTTCATAAAAGAACATTTAAGAAATTAATATATTTTATTTGGGTCAACTGTCTAGACTAAATTATTAGAGCAAAAGACCCAAACATTTTTCAAAAACATTTTTAAACTAGGCTAAGTGTAGGGATGATGAAATATCAGGAAATATAGTCATAAAAAGCAAACTAATTTATGATACAACTACTGAGATCTTGTTAGAACATTATTTCACACAGTTCATCCCTTATGGTATATTTATATCGTCCCATTCATCCAATTAATGAGGAGTGAGAGCTACGATTTATAATAAAGCTTCATGAATCTGATGTAAACAGTGATCTGTTGTTGTTGTTGTTTTTTTTTTTTTTTTTAACCTGTTTCTAATGAAGTCATTGGCTGTAGCCAACAGGTAGTTCTCCACATTGATGCCACTCAGGTTGTAGACAATCTGAGATGATGGGATTTTCTTATGTGGGGGCTGGTAGTTTTCCTTCTGGCAAACCTGCGGTGTACAGGAGACACAAATGGATTACACTCGCCACTATTTTAAAAAATCAGTGCAGAGAACACAGAAACTCACTCACTCACACACAGGATCACTGCTGACCTAGCCTCACCTGTTCCTTTTGGTTGCATTTACAAACCGTAAATGGTTTGGAGCTGTTCCCTCTGGAGCTCCAGCTGCTTGCGCTTCTTGTGCAGACACTTTTAAGGGGATCGAGAAGAAAAAAAAGATTTACCAAAGGAAAAAGAGGCAAAGTGAAAATGCAATTAAATGCAAAAATGAAAAAAATGAATCGGGGTCAGCACAACAATAATACCAACATGTTTGCTGTGGCAGAGAGAGAGAAAAATGAAATTGTTGTGACTCGTGAAGCAGCTATGGGCATGGGTGGTTTTTGCAAGATGGGAAGTAACACATTTTCTTTGACCAGTGCTTTCCAAGCTGTTTAAAAATGTGTTATAATACCATGCTGTGTGACACTTGAGTCTGTGTGGGCTGTTGCTACCACACTTCTGCGCTAAATGTTATAAGGAGGCTTAATGAACACAACTCACATTATAACACTACATACACCTGTTAACCCTCGTCCTAGGAGATTAACCAGTCAATAACATTTGCTATTGTCTTAGAAAAACAATGGAGAATTTATGGAGATGCACGCTCCATCAATAAAACTACCAGCATTAATCATAGTCATGTTGTAATTAAAGAAAATTACAAACAGACACTGTCTTTTGCTCATTTGGTTTTCCTTTTTTTTTTTTTTTTCTGAGTTTTGCTTCATGAGTTCCAACACTGATTGGAGCTGCAATGAGGAAAAAGCTCCCCTATAAACATGAAGTGTTTCCAGAATACAGATGATTCTGTCACATTCCAGAGTCCTGCTGCAGCCCTTTGGCCACATGCATTGGGAGCTGCAAGATAATGACGAGGAGGGTTGGGCATAAATTCCGTATAAAGAAAAAAGGAGAAAAAAACATATGTGGCGAGAATGACAATGAGAAAAAATGTAGAAAGGTCTGTCGATAAAATGAGGATTTTTATAGAAAGAAGAGCAGCTGGAGGTATAATCACATACTCTTTATCAAACATTTCAAGGCAGCCATTATCAATTCCAGGGTAGGACATCATGGTGTTCACAAGTCGGCTGGAACTGGAGTTTTGGTTCCTGCAGTGACAAAAAAGAACATTGCACACTTGTCACTTAATGAAATAACTAATAACATTCACAGTTAATTAATGTAAAGCAGACAAAAGTTTGTTTCCAAGAGGTGCAGATGTCTCTGACTCACTGTCTAAATGAAGTTTCGCTTGTCCTAATAGAAATCTGGCACAAGAACAAATTCCTAATTAACTAAAAGACATGCGGGCACAAAAGGAGTTCTACAACCACACAGTAAATGACGAGCTGGAGACGAAGCACATCTAAGGAGGCTTGACTAGCCACTTTTAATTTAAGTGGGTTTACTTGGTATGAGTCAAATCATTCCTTTCAACTCAAAAAGGACCTTCATAAATAAACAATTAGTTTTGTTATTATTACAGCAAACCCCTGTCAAATGAAGGATAGTTGACAGAACTTGTTAGTATTCTAATCTTAAATTTGAGTGAAAACTTCATTTAAAAAAAACACTAATCTAAAACTCAAAAGGAAAATCTAAAAAGCATACCTAGTCTGTTTTAATTTAAAACGGAAGATGAATAGGGTGAATGTCCACATCACGTCTGGTTTGGACTGCTAGGTCCTTTTCTCTATGACCCCTTGATCGAATGACGCTGTCGGCAAATTAAACCATGTAGCAATAGTCTAAAAGTCTTCACCCCCTCTGCCTTTGATGCCACACCACAGCTGTCTTCATCTGAAACACCACCTTGTGCTCTATCTAATCCTCCTTAAAGCACATCTGAATTTTATTGAGGCATGGTCTGAAATTAATTTTCCAACAAATGTAGCATATCATCACTCTCTCAGTGATTTTACTTTCATATTTCTATACTCTAAAAAGCTTCCAGGCTGTATTTGTGTCTTTGTTCAGAAGATTGGTGATACTTTATTAGCAAGAAAAATGTGAAGATAGTACTTTCCTGTATACTTCACTTTTAATCATTTTTAATTATAGTGACCCAGTACCACAACAATCAAAACAAGATAACATGACCAAATCACCAAAACTGAAATTGCTTTAAATCCTATTTTGTTAAAAAAACATCTTGTATACAAAAGTGCATTCTTTGAATCCTATATATGTTTGTATTGTAACATACTATGACTAAAGCTGTTTTTTAATGTTGTATCAAAAAGGTTTTGACTTCTTTTTTGGTACCATAAAATCAAATGATGTTTTTTAGATGTTTGTACCCATTGTGCAATGGACTGATATCTATGAATTGTCATTGCTGAAAAAGTGAATGCAGAGCCCTGATTAACCTGTGTTGCCTGTGGTCTCTCTGCTGTAAAAACTGACCTGAAGAAAGAGTAGCTTGGTCCAATATTGTAGAGCTCAGGGCTGAGCTTCAGCTCTGGATAGTGCTGCAGGTCGTTCTTAATGCAGCTCAGGCCCATAGCAAAAAGCACAAAGACAACAGGAAGCACAATCTGAGCAATCAGACCCTTCCAGTCTCTACGGCTGTGGTGGAACCTCTTAATGAGGATAGCTGTCATCTGCTGCCAGGCCAAGGCCATTCCGCTGACCACAAATGTACTGGTAAGACCTAAAAGGCACATTTGTCATAAAAATGTTATTGCAAAAGACTATAAAGTGAAAGATATTGGGGAGAATATAAGAAAAGAAGTGTGGACAGGGAGGAAGGAGATGAGAAGAGCAGTAAACTTACGCGACTTGTCGTTAAAGTTGGAAGCGCTGTCAGAGAGATCTGAAGGGAGGCTGGAGATGGATGAAGTATCAGAAATGGTCTCTGACACAGTCAGCGGGCCATCCTTATGTACACTACTGTCATTCGTCAACTGGAGGAACACCTACACAAGAAAATGCATGCAAAGTTCACGACAGACATCCCTGCTGTATTTGTTTACATGCATATCCACTTTGTGGGTGTCGTTTCAGGAGGTGTTCCTGGGAGAGGGTGATGACAGGCTCACCTCTTCCAGAGTGGTGTCAGAGATGCCATAACTCCCCAGATGAAGGTCGTTAAGGTTTGCGTCCAGAGCTGTAAGGAGGGAGCGGTACGAGGAGGCGTTTTTGGAGTTGAAGGGGGGCAGTGAATAGATCATGTCGCCCCCTTGGGTGTCTTTCAAACGGGCTTCAGGTATGTGAGACTGGATAAAAGCCTTAAGTTCAGCAGAATCCATCTGGTCAGATTGGGCATTTTGAACCTAGACAAATAAAGAATAAAAAAGAAACGTTTCTTAAAATGTTTTTTAGGGGTTTTTTAAGCAGCTCTTGGATTGCCAGCTTTGAGTGTGATCATCCCAGAATGATAAATTCCAGATTTTTTTTCTTTTTTTTATTAAAGGTGAGTGAAATAGATAAACACATTATTTTCTTACATGTATGTAAATGTATGTAAATATATACAGATAATACAGTTATTCCTCAAAACGAATCGCAAACTACTTAATAAGCTGTATCTGTAGTCAGAATTCTCAGAAAGTCTTCTGGGCTTCATTTTATTGGGATTTGGTCTATCTGCCAGATTTTCAATATATCTGATATATATCACACTATTGCAATATGTCAAAAGCAGCTGAGATAAAAACCTGGGATTTATATCGACTTGAGCAGTCCTGCTTGTACATAATAATGGTTTGTGAAATGTTCCAATTTATACTGGGCATGATAGAGCCCTGTTAACATTTTTTCTCTCTTTTTTAGGATAAAGGTTTCCGCCACAACCACTTTTTACATGTAGCACTGGAACCTCTGTGATGATGAACACAAATCAATAGTGGAGCTTTACTGCAGCGAGAAGAGTTCACAGCTTTGCATGTCAAGATGATTACCTTCTTGGTTAGGGTGAGTTTGTAGCCTTGACCCAACTTTTCCTTTAAGTAGAAAGGCGATCCGCAGCATTTTAATCCTCCTGTCTCCAGGAAGGCAATCCGGTCACTCAGCACTTCCGCCTCATCCAAGTGGTGGGTAGACATGATGATGGTGCGCTCTGAAAAGAGGCGCACACTTGAAAACTTCTGCAATCTACAGAGGCATTGTAATACAATTCACACAATTAAACATTTATCTTCAGTCAAAGGTTCTTTTTTTTCCTTTCAGTAGTTTTCAGCTAAACACCACAAAGAATGTGTCATTGACTAGATAAGCTATTCAATCAGGTTTTGCTATTTTAAAAGCAGCAAAGGAATAAAAACAAAAAAAAAACTAAACAGCAATGACAGTTAAATATTGGATTTTTACAAATAGTAGGCAGAGTTCTCCAAGTACTTAAAGACTCACCCCCATGAAAATGATGTTTTTGGTGTTTTGAGCACGTTCTTGTGGAGGATATCTATCTATCTATCTATCTATCTATCTATCTATCTATCTATCTATCTATCTATCTATCTATCTATCTATCTATCTATCTATCTATCTATCTATCTATCTATCTATCTATCTATCTATCTATCTATCTATCTATCTATCTATCTATCTATCTATATAGTTAGATATATAGATATAGATATATAAAATTAAGCTTTATAAATATTTAGTTTTTTTATTCAAATATTTGTGAATCAGGAGCAAACAAAAAAATGCAGTTTCAGAAAGGTCATATTAGTTACGTTAAAAATACACTGGGGAGGCCACAAGCTCCCTGTTCTGTTCCATTCTGATGCATCCACTTGTAGACAACTAAATCCATCTGGCTCAAAGTTACAACTGGACAGCTTCATCATATCTTTCAGTAATGTAAGGTTGTAGGTGTGAGGGGCTGCAAACTAAACAGTCAGCTCTCAACAACACAACAAGGGGAGAGAGGGGTGGGGTGGGGTTGCACCGCATCGACAACTCAGTGGCAAATTCTTAATATACTACTGCTGCTCTGCAAAAACGATGTCCTAGAAAATGACGCAGGTTTGTTGAATTTGACTGAAAACTGCATAAATATATTTTAAAAAAAAACACTGGGAACACTTAAAAAAAAAGAACAAAATATGATCGGAGTAGGCTTTAACGCAGCCATAAAAAAACAAGAAAATATTTTCACTTTAAACATGCTTAAGCAAGAAAATGCATAGATTTCCTTATAACATTTTGTCATTTTGCAGTTAAAAATACCTTAGAAATGAATGTCTAAAATATAATCTATAGCTTCAGAATTTGAAATAATAAATCTCATCTCCTTGTACGGTTGCAGGTGAACTGTGCTGCTTTCAAAGCTGTCCTCTGACACGCCAGGTCTGTTTTTCTGTTTTAGCAGTGGAAGTATGAGATGTCATGCACATAATTAAAATTCTACAGCTGAATTCTGCAGAAAATCCATCCCCTGAATACATTGCGGGGAATTTAAGTCTGCAGACAACTAAAGTCATATGACAAGGTCAGCAGGTTACTGCAGTTGTTGGCTCCACTGTGAAATGTGTCAAAAATCCCAAAGAAACTGCAAAGATTTCTTCTAAGGTTACGTTTAAAAAGAAAACTTTTTCTTTATCAAAAAGAAAAAAAATGACCAGATCAGTTCTTTTTTTAACATTTTACCTGAACAAGCAGGTGAAAGATAAGTTTGTTCAACAGGTAACAGTCCAAATGTATATATATGTATATATATGTATATATATATATATATATATATATATATATATATATATATATATATATATATATATATATATATATATATATATATATACATAAAATATATTTTAAAGAGAATTTTATCCGGTCAGCTGTAAGGCATTGTGATGAAATTGTCAGCAACTGTTTAAATGTCTACTTGAGTTTACAACTTAGCTTTGATATTGTTCTATAAATGGTCTCCAATGTGGTAAAAGATTTTCTAGGAGACTTTTGGACTGAAATTAGCCAAAATTGTTTTTTTTATATATATGCTTTGTCCTTACTCTTTTTTTGTTGAATGATAATGTCCCAGATGCTGCGCCTGGAGCAGGGATCCACTCCCGTTGTGGGTTCATCCAGAACCACCAAACGAGAGTCGCCAATGAAGGCGATGGAGATTGACAGCTTGCGCTTCATGCCACCCGACAAAGTACCTACAAGCTTGTGCCTGTGGGGGTACATGCCGGTGTCGTTCAGGATCCTGACGGGAGCAAATAAAGAGCATTTAGCATGGAATCAGGAAAACATATTTTTTCATGCAATACAACTAGGCCTCTGACTTGTAGTTTGATTACTTCCATTAACTACCCAGCAGGGGGTTCTGATATCTTAGAGCCACAGGGAGGCACAGATTCTTGGGCCTAGGTACAGACATTATTTTATTTTCTCACTCTCTTACAAAAAATAAAAAAATAAAAAACATCATTTGACCTACTATTATCTGAGTCACATATTCAAAAAAAATATTTTTGCCTGGAAGTTTTGAAAAACATCAATTTATATTTATCTATATTGACAACAACACTTAGTTACCAATAAAAACAAAAGGTATAATCCAACAAATGGGAATGTTTCATGCCTCTACCTATTGCTGAAATAGTAAAGTTTTTGATGGACAACTAACAAAAACCAACAACCTTAGTGCTGAATGGATTAAAGATTATCTTTGCAGGAGCAAAACACGTAAAGCAAATATTTTTTCTGTTCTTACACAAAATTTGACAACAGTATGAAATGCTTAACAGTCATTGACTGCTTGAGAAGAAACTTATTTTCATTTTCATATGCTAAAAGCTATTTTTGTAGTGACATCCTCCCAAATCTCAGAGGGCACAGCCATCAAATCGGTTTCACCTAATGTTGCTCTGATACTTCCATATTTCTTTATTGAGCTGGTTATTTTCATTGAGCAAGAGCTACCAAAGCTCGTGAAACTCATAACCACCACGCATATTTCATTTTTATTGAAAGACTACGCCAGAAATCCAGCAAATGACACTGTTTAATGATGTCTTCAAAAAGAACAAGATGTAAAAGAAGATTTATGATGCAAAAAATGCTGCCAATTTATCATGAATAAGCTTTGAGACTATCTTTAAGTCTTTATGCATGCTTTTTTTGTATATATTTATATTTAGCATATCAAGATATCTTGGGTGGATGAAGGGTCACTTACGTGCGGACGTGCTCGTGCAGCTCTCTAGGTGACCAGTGTGGCGCTTTGATTTGGCCGTACAGCAGCAGGTGCTCCTTGGTGGTCATGTGGTCAAAGAGGACATCATATTGCATGCAGACCCCCAGTTCTTTGCGAACAGCATCAATGTTTGTTTGCATGTCTTTGCCGTAGACGTCTATAGAGCCGGAGGACGGTGCAAAAAGGCCAGTGAGGAGAGACCTGCATCCAGAAAAAGTTAAAAAAGTTAGAATATCATCAAGTTTTCTAAAACAGTTCAAAACTAATTAGATATTGGGACAAAAGATGTCCTAGTTTGATGTGCTTTTTTTTTTACTTCTAAATGATCACTTTGTGCTAACACAGATATCAGAGGCCATTAACCCCTTTTTCTATCTTTCTCTTCATTTATTTATTTTCGTGCTGTTAAATCTAATGCTGCACTCATTACATGTCCCCCTGGATAAAAGCATCAGCAAAATGATTCACACTTAAAATGTAAATGTAAGTGCTCGGCTTGATGATGACTTGTCAGGCTATTCTCTTGCACCGTGCATTTTCTGTGCCAGAATCAAACAAAAAAATATCCCTGTCAGCAGCAGACAAGTTAGTGATTAAAAGGGATGCACAAATCTTTTATTAAAAGCGGTTTATACCTGCAAAGTTAATGTGTTTTTTGACAGCTAGAATGTGCTGATACAGTTGGAAAAAAAAAAAAAAAGAACTGTTGACACACATACATGGTGGTAGTTTTGCCTGCTCCGTTGTGACCCAGTAGGGAGGTGACGTGACCCTCATAAAAGGAGACATTTAGGTTTTCAATCGCTGCTTTGTCACCGTAGATCTTGGTAAGGCCATGGAGTGAAACTCCCACTGGGAGTGATGAGAAATCCTCCCCGGTCTGTGAGGATAAGGCGCTCTTGCCTGGGCAAACATGGGGGCAAAAGAAAACTTTAAATCAAACAAAAATGGAGATGAGAGCAAAGAATAAGATGCAAAACAATTGGAAACATTTTCTGCTTGAGCGTGATTTTCACCAATACCTTTGGCTTTTTCTTCAGAAAAGAAGGAGTGGTCTATCTGCATGACATTAGTATGAAGACGTCCTTTGCGCCCATTGCTGCTTGCCCGAATGCCGTAGCACAGGTCCGTCCAGAAAGACAGCTTGAAGGGGAAGTACCACGGCGCAGGAATGCCATATTTTCCTAGGTGGACAAGTATCCCACACACAGAATATTAACAAAAGCATCTTGACAGCACAATGGTACCAAAAACTGAAAATCTGGTAACGATTGGATAAGGCATGCAAGCAACACAAACAAAACATCTCATTATGAGTCAAAGAGAAGTTACCGGGGAAAACAACTCGAACGTAGGCCCCGATGATGAAGTAGAGAGTGGAATCAATGAGCATGAGCCAGCACAGCCAACCAAACGAGCTCGTGTCTCCTGCGATGGGGGAGTTGTACGAGTTGCTCCATTGCATACCTAAAGAAGGGAGGACAAACAAAATTGCAGTCAGATGGCACTCAGCTCAGAGAGATCCCAACAGTATTTGGCTGTGCACATGCTCATACCTTCTCCTTGGGTCTCGTAACGAGAAACATATTGACTGGCATAGCTGAAACAGGTGGGAGAAAACAAACTCTGCGGGAAATTCAAAGAGAAATGACACATTAAAACAGACACGAGAGAATAAAGCTGCAGAAAATGACCTTTGTGTGTTTTCTCTGTTATTACATTTCCCTCCACTGAAAGATTATTTAGCAATTTATATAAATGAGTTAAAAAAAAAGCAAGATGTTGTTGTTTTTTTCCCCCACATGATAATGTATTCATTTCTTCACTGACAAATATGTTGTTCTTGGTGCCTTCTTATTTCTGAGAAATCATAAGGCTTAGAAGACTTGGTGAAGGTGGCGTTCTCACCAGGCCGCTCTTTAGGTGGACGCTGAGCTCAGACTCCAGGGCCAAGACCACAATGAAGGGGAAGAAGGAGAGGATGTAGAGGAGGCTGCCACTTAAACCAGCGATGTAAGTCTTGTCGAAGAAGGAGCTGACCATGTAACTGAAGGCTATGATGCTCAAACCATAGTCACAGAGGTACAGAAAGATCAGGAAGGCGTCGCTGTTTGGCAGAATTTTGCCAAACTTTAGCACCATCGTCACAATTACGGTGGTCAACAGCAGATAGGTGGTGCACTCCAAAAACCATGCAAAGAAATGGCTGAGTGGGTTGACTCCCATCATTTTCATGTACTGTGGAAAGATAAGAGCGCAAAGTTATTTATTTTTTAAGATCCGCAAACAAAGAAAAAATGAAAATAATAAAATTTTAATGAAAATTAAATATTCACATTTTTCCATCATATTTATTTATCACAATAAAAGTCAGAATATTCATGGTTTTGTCAAAAATAAAGGAAATAGGCAACAAACTGCCACAGCACCATTTTTAAAGCTAACAACATTACCTCATGTAACCTCAGCTCTCTCTCATGCACCAGCTTTTTCACAAAATCAGCTACGAACAACAACCAGGCTATCATCAGCAACAGAGGGAAGACAAAAGAGAGGGCCTCCAGGTACCTGAGGAATACAGAGATGCCAACTGTCAATCAAATTCCATGCAATTCCAACATCCACACAGATGAACGAGTATTGAGTCAGTCACTGGCTTGACAGAGAGAGGAAGATTGGAGAGTTTGACAGGTGAATTCTCAACCATACAATCCCCAAAACGCGGAATCTGTATTCTATTCTCTCTCAATCCTGCTCTGTAATACCAGGAACAGGGATTGAAATCTTCTGCTATTTTTCATGCAATGCAAACATGTGTCGCAGGTATGGTGTCAACATTTGTCCTGCTGAGCTGTGAATCAGATGGAGGGAAAGGGATCACTGTCTTAGGGCGGGCCACAACATAACCAGCAAGGATCAGGCTTCTCTCTGCTGGTGCTTCTAAAATGAGATTTCTGACATATTGGTCTTAAATCTCACCCAAGGGCAACCCCTTCACAAACAAGCATCCTGCTGCATCTGGAGTTTATGTACAAGCATATATCATTTCACGCCAAAAAAAATTCATTTTTTTCAGAGATGATGCATTTCCTCTGATGTGTCTCATAAACAGAAATTTGTAAACTGACTATTCATGTGTGCATCCATGAACCTCAGAAACTCACTCGTCTCGCAGATGGCATGGGTAGGGGAAAGGCTGCAGCTGTACAGCCGTGTCTGTGATTTTCTGCCCACTCTGCAGTTCGATGATAGCTCGATCAATGGTCTCCTGCAGGTAGACGAACCCCCTGTTGTAGCGCATCGTCTGACTGGCCGAGATGTATGTCTGCTTCACAAAGTACGGGTTGCGCACTTTGTCCGTCCGCATGACATTGTCCATGTGCATGCGGATGGTGTAGCTCATTTGGGGAGGCAAGGATGATGAAGAGGCGGTGGCTCTCCTCTCACGCTTTTTGGATGAATCTTTGGAGGATTTGAAGATGACACCTTCAGGACGCACAAGAAGCACTGATTATTTTTCAGGAAGAACTTGATTGGAAAGCAACTTGAAAAATTACCACCACAAAAATTGTACAGCTTTTATTTTCAAAATCTCCTTATGAAAACTCATCATGAAACTGCAAACACGTGCTGATAAAACAATCTGAACTACAACATTTTTGATGGTTGAAAACCTGAAATGTAATCCCCCTTGTTGCACAAAACCTAATTAAAATCACTCTGGGATTTTCCTCATTACAATGTTGAAGTTTAATCAATAACATAAACCTATTTTACATTATAATATTGATTTACGGGAATTAAAATGGCATGCACCTGACACAGCTGTCAAAGAATGCAAACTTTATTATCACCACAAGCATATTAAAAATACCACTAATGGTCCTGAATTGATGAGGAGACGTCAGCTTGACTAAAAAAACTAAGTGAGAAGGCAGGAATAGCAGAATTTTCTTTATATTGACTCACTTGCATACAGATCTCTGTTTTTGGCAAGCTCCTCTGCTACAGCGTTAAGCTCCTCTTCTGAGTCGTAGGCACGATAACGGTCAAACGTGACGCAGGAGGAGATTTGCATCATCAAGGTGGACAAGGTGGTGATCTGGTCAAGCACATCTTTGTGGCTGTCCAGCAACTCTGTCATGTTAGCTGTGAAAAACAAACAAACTTAAAGACTTTCCACGGCTATATTTTTGCCTAAACAAACACATCACCTGGGCTTGGACAAATATAAAAAAATGTAAGTATTTTTTTAAGTTTAAATGGGTAAATATGCATAAATACACATATTAAAACAATACATTTGGGTAAAGGCATTAAGGGAGAACAACACTACTATTCCATTATGCTTATTCCATTTTGTTGATTCTAGTGAGACAGTCTAGCTCATAAGTACAACTTATAAACAACACCACCATACTATAATTCTCCTTTTTTATCAATTATCACTGTCTTAAGGGATCACATTTTAACTAATTAAGCTGGTTTACAGCAGTCAAAGGTGTCCAAATGTTTTTTTTTTATGTAAATATCTGTTCAAAGTGTCAAAAATGTTTTGTTCTCTATTTTACAATGAAAAGAAGTTATGTGAATATTTATACACACTTAAGCATAAGATGTTAATCAGTGAGACCACAAAAACACAATTTGTCTGATTAAATCGAATTATTACTAAAGCTTTACGTACTTGTAGTTCTACATGCAAACATACATGCCATTATGGAGCGATATAATTATGACACGTTTAAATAAAGTCTAAATGCATTTTCCTCTTTGGCTGCTCTAAATGAATTAGTTAATGTAACTGTATAGAAATAGATCTGGTAGACCTTGACTTATAAGGAATTTTAATCAAACATCATTAATACTTAAATCCAAAAAGTAATTTGCAATATTGAAACCATGACATAAGCATTTGTGACTTACATTAAAAGGCAAAAATAAAGAGCCCTATCCTAATACTACAACTTTTTTTTAATGGTAGTTGGCTAAAGAAACAATTGAAACAGACCCCAAGTGTCCACAGTTGACATGTATGCAAAACCTCACTCACAAAAATTGTTGAGAGTCTCCTTCATACTGTCGACATTGATGTTTGTTTGCATTTCGATGAAATTCTTCACAAAGCTATTGCTGAGCGAATTCTGAAGCAGGGAGGAGAGACAGTATAGAAATAAGTGAACAGTTGCTGAAATTTGCTGCTGAAGACCACCACAGAGTGTATCTGTAGATTCTCAAATGAAGCCAAATTAGGCTGGGATAATCAGATATAAGGAGGGAAGCTCTGAGCTCGCGTACCTGCAGCATTGGCAGAGTGGTACTGAGGAGTTTGGAATAGCTCATGATGTTATTGGAGGATTTGATCCACTCCTCAGAGTTTTTCCTTAGATTTCCAAACTCGTCCAAGGTGGCATTGGCCTGGGCAAAGACAAGAGAAGGACGGGAATGAATGAAAGCGCTGCGTATCAGCAAAACTTCACAGACTAACTTGTTTGTGCGTGTCTGTGAAGGACGCGGAATAATAAAGCACAGTCAGACTTGCTCAAAATAGAATCACAATTCTCAGGTAGTGGTGCATACAAATACAGCTTGTGTACACTTTGTGCAGTTTCGGCTTTCCTGTTTACCATCTAACAGTGAAGGTGTAAAGACTTTGGATTGAGGTAAAATATCTAGAAATGGCATTCAAAAAGTAAGTCCAAGTAAAGTAAATTACTAAAGGAGCATACACTTTATAAAAGCCAGAAGGTAAACAGATAAAATATTAAAGCAGCAAACCAACAGCTATTAATTAAAAGAATACTACACACACAGGAGTAAACAAAATCTAGCATGATATTGGAAGGGGAAAAACATGAGCTAGTTTGGGAAAATACTGTTACCTGTTATAGGTTCCATATGATGAGTAAAATACTAAATACATATGTGAAGCTTACTTAAAAGGGAGTCCATTTTTTTCATGAATAGAATTTCCTCATACCTTTTTCATGATGGCCCTGGTTTCAGGGGTGTTAGGTGTGTAAAGGATTTGCCCCATCAACATGGGTTTGAGGAAGGCCCAAGCGATGGCTCCGCCTGTTGTGTTGACCATATCCAGATACATGTTCATACAGAAGGGAGCTGCACAAGAAGACAACTGTTAGATATACTCTTCTTGCAATCACAGAGGTTGAGATTTGTGGGCACAAAGGTTGATCAAAGAAGTCACAGAAAAATGAAGATTAAGTGTAAAAGAAACACCATTTTAACACAGACTGAATGTAAATATGCGTATTTAACATACTGGCATTTCGTGGAATCTTGAACCTGTCAATCATCTCCTCTCTCTGAATGTTATTGAAGAAAGAGGGGCTTGGATTTGATATGTCATGGAGTTTGGAGATCCCAAACAGAGCCAGGATGCCGTTACTACACAAAGCACGGGAAATGGTCACAAAGGTGGCTCGGCTTGAAATGGTGGTCCTCAGACCTTTTGTCATCTGGGGAAAAAGAAATGTAAGGTTTTTAGTTTATTTAACTTAACCTACATGAGTAAAGAGTATAGTATTCTCTCGCTATATTGCGGTTCACCTTTTGCAGTTTTGCTGCTTCGTGGATTTTTTTCAGTGCAGCTTGCATGCCTTTATTTTTCTCTCTTTCTACGGTGCACTGTGTTCTGTGCCCTGATTGGCTGTTGCCCTTGTCAATCAATCTCTGTGCCATGTCTGCTGCAGTGTCGCGAGACTGGGCGGTTTCCCACCCAACTGGGTAAATCTGATTTTGAATTTGTGGGCAAAAATTGCTTTGAGCAGGTAGACATAATTTGGGCGGGTTTGCGGTTGGTTTGGCGGTTTTCAGTTAGATTAACTTTTTAGGCAGTTTTTAGATTACTTATAGGCTGAAAAACCTAACGCTGGTCTGTCGTACTAAAGTTACACAGAATCTTCTATCACAATCTTAAATCTTTGGCTTCCTTCTATATTATTAGACAGAATGTTCTATAAAGATTTGTACTTTGAGAGTCTAAACAAGAGAGAGAAGTGTGAACATGTTAATGTCTGCCTAAGAAAAGCATGTAATGAGGGGTTTTACAGCTTCAAAACATCTATAATTCTACTTCGCAGATATTTATGGGATATTTATTGAACATATCCCCCGCGATAAACGAAGGAAAAGTGTACACAATAATGAAAACTTCTGTTGTTCAAATAAATAAATGAAATAAATGATCAATTGAATGAAGTAAAAGAAACATTAACATGTGAATAGAAAGTCATCACCTGTCTGAATTCATTGTTGGCTCCCAGATTTAAGTCTTTTACAGAGCTGAGGTAGCTTTGCAGTTTGTTCACAACTGGAAGAACCTTGTCCATCATCTCTGTTAGAACTTGAGATACCTTGAGCAAAACTCCCACCACCTTCTGCGTTTCCTCAGACAACACCATCTATAAGGGAGGGGAAACAATCACACAGATGAGAAAAGCTTTGTTTTTCTCAGTATCACACAATAAATCAGGCATGTCCAAAATTCTCACTTTCAAATTTCCACCAGCCTGCAGACACCTGTCATAAAATCAATAATACACGGCCCCCACCGTTTTCTAAAAACCGTGTGCACAATTTCTTGATCGTGGTCAGCCAAAATACATTTTAAGTTGTTGTAAACCTGCAGCAACACAGTTGTGCGATCTTCTGGGACACTTTCTAGCTCATTTCTTTAATGTCAACTGTAAATTTAAAAAAAGTGATGGGCTACAACTTCCAGGACAAGAAGAAATTGGCATATTTTTCTGTTAAATAAAAACAACTGTGTCGGCCTAATATGCCAAGAGGCTGTAGGAACTACCAGACAAGAAATGCTAGAACAACACAAGAAATAAAAAACAAAGCTATTTGGGAAGGAATTGCGCAAAAAAGTGACAGTAGGTTTGGTCAAAGCATATTTAGACGCATTTGTTTTTATGTGAACAATGAGTAAATAAATGTTCATTCATTTTTCACTTGCATAATGTTATTTAAATTGTTCAAAGAATGTCAGGCCGAATGGTCACCCCTCAAACATTATCACCTCACCAAACATGGCAAACTTTGCAAAAATGTTGGACACCCCTGCCTTAAATGTTGAAACGGCCTCATGTTAAATTTTCTCTCAAAAATCCTTTGTTTTTTGACGTACTTAGGGGTCATATGTTCTAATACGTAACCATCTTTTTCTGATATAAGTTGTACAAATAAAATGCTTCAATTGTGTCGCACAGTGTAACGTTTACAAAATAAGCACATTGCATTTTTAGAAAAAACATAAAGAGAGGAAGAACATTAAAAGCCTTACTCTGTAGATGAGTTTCTCAGTGTTCATGTGTTTTGCTGCCAGCAGAGACAACTGGTACAACTCCCCGAAAGACAAGAAGCAGAGAGACTTCTGGATGGCCTCATCTGTTGGTTTCATGTTGTCAGAGCTTGTGGTGTTGCAGTGAGGCGTGTTTACCATCCAGGACAGGATCTGTTCCAAATGGCATTAGAAGATATTGAGGGATACACAACAACAGGTGCACTGAGAAAACTTCACAGAACTGGAGCCTTTTTTTTATAATCTTATCAAATAGAGTCCCAGGAGAAAGTAATCTGAAGGACAAAGCAGATTTGATATTTTATGGTTTTAAAGTCTCTTTCTGTGATTTTGTTCACTTTGAAAGTTGTGTCAGTTTTAGTTTTCCAAGCAGCTCTACATTTCAAACTATGCAGTTAAGATTTTTTGTCACTTCATTTTGTCGCGTGGTAAACTACCAGCACTTGATCTGATCTGGATTAATGAACCAAATTAAACCACATAACTGAAAATAAAGTTTTATAAGATGACAGAATATGTCTCCTTGAGTTGGGGACTTTTGCTCATGTAAAAACTGCAAAATCTAACCCTGCCTTCTTAATTTAGTTTAGTTTTAGGAAATGAATATTTTTTTTTTTTTTTTGTGAGACCTATCAATTGTCGGTAAAGGTTTTTTTAATCTATAACCCAGCAGTTTTTACTATGCTACTCATTATAACACTGAGGTCCAGTTGTTCAAGTATTCCAAGAGCAATTTTTCTTTAGCAGTTCCATTTAAGATGTGCATCATAGCACACGCACACATACATAGGTCACATGCTCTCTGTTTAAATTGACCATAAACATCTCCTGGCTTACCTCCAAGTTGTCATTTGGTAGTGTAGTGTTCATCAGCAGGTCGAGATCAGACAGGTTTAGAGCCAAGTGTTGCTGAACATCCTGAGCAAAGGCGGCTCTGTTCCTCAGCATCTCCCCGACTGTCATCACTGCAGCAAAATAAGGGAAACAATTAACAGTGTCCAATGAAAAGATTTTGCCAGTGTTAAGTCAAAATTGGCAGTCCAGAGTTCTGGTAAGGTTGGGTGCTGCATTTTCTGAGAAGAGCATACTTGGAAATGCAACACAAACTTTAGAAAACTAAACTAATACATTAAGCAAAATAATGGTTGAATAAAAATTGACCAAACAAAAAGGTCACCTGGTAGAGTGAAGTTCATGTTGAGGCTGTCCAAGCTGGTGGTGTTAAAGCCCAAAGCTTCAGTCAACGCAGAAGTCCTGTGTATAAAAGATATCAATACAAACAAGTGAACTTTGACGTTGGGAACAATTGAAGGCACATGTTTCTTATTTGAATTTTAAAAAATGCTGAATTGTGTAAAGTGCTTCTATGAGAGCTCTTGCAAGTTGTTAAAAACATATCACTAATGAAGATCAGGGAAATTGTGCCTTTTCAATACACAAAATAACCGCATTCAACAATTGTAAGACAGATTGACATAATATCGTACCAGTTTGCTTGGATTTTGTAGTTCTTGGGTTCTCCAATGACAGCTTGGAACATAAGGTCAGACATTGAAGTGCTGTTCTTGGCCAGTACCTCCAGGCTGGGGAGGTACGTGTTGCAGAGCTGCCCAGGTTGTAAAGAAAGAGTGGACATGACCTGCTGCATGGACTGTGTGCTCTCCAGGGGACACAGCTGGAAAACAAGTTTAGGTATTAGAATCAAAATATAAATCCAGTTCCAATAACTTGAAAATGATAGCAGGGATTTTTCTGGCCGCCAGTGAAATGTAGGAAAAACATTATAACAACGATAAATAAATAAAGTCATTTTTATTCAAAACAAATGAATAACTATAACTACTTTCTTTTTTTTTTAAAGCCTACACATTTTTTTTAAATTACTTTGGAATTACTTTATACATACACACACACACACACACCATGTATGTATGTATGTATGTATGTATGTATGTATGTATGTATGTATATACGTATACACACACATATATATATATATATATATAAATTATGCACAACTTATTTCCAATATATCAATGTAAAACTACCATTTTGCATTATACAGTGTGTATGGTGCACAAAATAAATAAATAAAAATAAAAAATAGTTTTCCAAAAATATCAACTAATAAATTGCTGTTAAGACAGGATTTTTGAATACACAAATTTCACATTTAACCTTTTCTTAAGCCGAATTTGAAAGTGCTACCAATTACCTGAGATTTTAGCTGTTGTAGCTGTTGTGTGAACTCTGAAGATTTGGGGTGGCTCTGTAAAAGCTGAACAGTTGTTTGGACTGCCTGCTGCATACGGATCAGGGTATCTGTCATGGGTAGGTGAAAACAAAGGGGTTAGACTGTTGAAAAATGAGGGTGAAAGAAAGATTCTATTAATGTCCAGAATCTCAAAGAGTTAGGTCTTCAAGGTGACAGAAAACATGACTTCCCAGTGGGCTTCATTACAGCTTACATCATTACAGGGCATTGTCGTCAGGCAGCACGCAGCAAATGATGTGCTGCTAGTGAAGCCCTGTGTGGGACTGATGGGGCCAGAAGGGCCAGCTGTACTGGATGCTGTCATGCATTAAAACACTTTTGACAAAGCCAAAGAAAGGCACCACCTCAGGCTGCAGAATGTGATGACAGAATATCTAATTAGCCCAAAATTAGCCAATGCTTATGTTTAATCTTAGGACCCTAAACACCTAGAGGCCTTTGCAATTACAACAGTTGCACTGTGTGTTGCTGTTTGTGTATGAAAAACACAACTGTGATTGGTAAGAGAGGAGGAGCTGCTTGCAAAGTGAGTCTGTGGACTAAAAAACATCACGTGAAAACAGGAGCAAATTAAAAGGAAGTCATAGATGTCTGCTTGGGTGAGTGCAAAGGGAGCCGTTTAGCAATGGTGGGCAGCATAAGCAGGATAAGTGATTGAATTCCACTTTGCTAATGAGATTTAAAAAGGTGCTGAGTGGCTTTCTGCTGGAGAAGAGCTGGGCGGCCCCAGGCTTTTTTTTGGAGCTCAAACTAAACTAGTGTTAAGTCTTATTCATCATATCTACGGATAAAATACTTGCAGTGCTGCAAATGTGTATACATTCGCATTTAAACAGAGATTCATAGTTTGCCTTTCGATGTTGTGAACTACAGGGTTGAACTGTTTCAAGCTGTGCGACTGTTTAACGGTAAACCATATTCACAGTTTGTCGTTATATACGCAGCACACATGCAAACACTTAGCACCAGTGGGAGCTCTATAGTAAGGCATAGTGTAAATCATGCACGTGTTGGTTCAATCAGTTTAGTTTTCATTTCATAAAATAAATCAGCCCATCTTATTTTCTTCAATGCAAACTTTGCAGAAATGCATGTGGCTATACATTTCTGATCTCCCTGTCTAAACATTTGTGATTTAGTTCATGTATATTGCAGTAATCTTTGAAAAGTCAAACATTCTCCACTGGTCAGTTTCAAAATAGCTACGGATGAAGCAACTAAATTTTTTTAAAAATCATTGATGAATGCAAAACGTGCTACAAGGAGAGTTTGATGTAATTGCCTCAAAGTGATGTCGTTAATTTAGAAAAGAAATAAACAGAAAAAGAATAATTCAAGGAATTTGTATTTTACTATTTTCAAATCCAAAGGAAACAGTCTCTTACCTGGGGATTCACTGGCAAGTGTTTTGGTGAAATTTTTTATCCCGGAGGAGAATGGGATGCCATCAGGAAGCCCGTTAGTAGCATTTGTCAAGATATCCATTGGTGGGCTGAAAAGTGTTTGATATGTGCAGTTTGAGAAACAAGGGATTACACAACAATGTTGTTTAAAGCAGTAAACAAAAATACGGAGGAGTTTGCAAAGTGCAAATGTAGATCTAAATAAAGTTGCAGAGGACAAAGCTAACTTTTTATTTATTTTTACTCCCAAAGAAAAAAAAAAAACGTACCTTGTCAGCAGGTCGGGGTGACTAAGGAAGGAGAACATTCCTAGAGCGGAGTCAATAGTTGCCTCCCGAGATGCATTCAAGCCCCAAGACATGTTGGTCGTAGCGCCCTTGACTACAACATTCAGATCAGGGTTGGCAAAAAGCACGTGGGCGGTCTCCATCATTTCTGATGAGGTTGGAGACTGGGAGATAGCTCTGAACATGGATGGGTAGTCAATGCGGAACAAGTCCCCGAAGTCATTTATGAGAGTCGTTTGTGCCATCGATGGGACATCGCGTCTATGTCTGACTTTGCCTTGGTTGAAATTGTTCATCATTTCTTCGTGTAACACGCCCGTTTGATGATACATTGGGGGCAGGAGGTCACTGGTGGTCACAAACTGTCTAAACATTGCAATCACGTTTCTAGCCAGATCTTCAAACAGCTCTGCGCAAGATGACATTCTCACATCCATCTTGGTCAGGAGGGACAACGTGGACCTCGCGATGTCATACGCTTTGGTTAAAGTCAGACTAAACCAATCCAGGTCAGGTGTTTCAGTTGAGGTTAACCACACAAAGAAGTCAACCAGCCTTTCCCCTAACAAGCTTGTGTCATTGGATGCTAAAAGCTCCTCCAAAGCTTGGTAAGCCATAGAGTCTTCTCCAAACAATGACATCTCTAATACCAAGTTGAGGGCTTCCACTATCAAGTCATTCAGAGAGATGAAATTGTCCTCAGAATCCTCTGATGTAACTACAAAGATCTGATCTAAGGTAAGGTTTGCAGAAGTCAGAAAAACCATCACTGCATTTTCAAAGAGCTCCTGGGATGAGGAACCATTCAGAAGGTGATCATAGTTGGTCAGGATGAGGCTCGTTGCTTTTTCTGAGGCTTCAATGTAAGGCTGCAATTCAGGATCCAGGCTGACCAGCTCATCTGACAGCTCTTTCAGTGCAGACAGACTGTGGAACAGAAAAATTAACACTTAGAACTCTTTTTTCTAATCAAGTCCAATCTAACTGTAGAAATTTTAATATCACTTAATAATTCTTGTATCAAACTACTTATAGTAGTGGTAAGGAGAGACTTTCTCCAAATAGCTTAATGCATCGCAACCCATGTTTCAAATTTTTGAAAGTAATGATCCTGTAGACCTTTAATTACTCAAATGCTATTGAAAGCATATTTCCTCATCAACCCCCCCCCCCTCCCCATGCTAATTCACACCATTTCATCCTCTGTAATAGACTGAGGAGTCTTTCCACTGTGATCATTGATCTATAACTCATGTAGTGAAACCTGATTGATTCCCTGCGATATGGAGAATGTGATTCTTATCACCAAGCCCGGCTCATTACTGCAGCTGGCATAAAAAAGGAAATCCATTTTAAGAGGATGTCTCGGTTAGCTGATTCATAAAGTTTTTATCAGTTCAGGCCTGTCCAATTTTAGGAAGAACTGCATTAAATGAATCAATGTGCATGCAAATGGGAGCACTTGGGGCCATTCCATTATTATGCATTATTCAAGTTGGTTTGAGTGATGCATTGTGGGTAATGTAGTAACAACTGTTAAGTTGATAAGTTAAGTTCATATGTAGTTCACGTGGTATACAGGGGAAGCTGAATGTGAGCTGACCTGCTTTGCACTTGCATCTCCTGGAACTGCTTCAACAGGTGCATGAGCATCTCAGTGTCCACAGTCTGGTTCGTCGTCCCAAAGTTCAGGTTGGAGAAACTTTTGACGAAATGCTCCACTACAAAAGCTTGGTTTATGTTCACATTGTAGAGAGACTGTACTGCTTTGATGATCTTGTCAGTTTCTACAGTCAAATTGAAAGGATTGATGTCCGGGTGCTGCATGAAAGACATTCAACAAAAAAGACTATTAGTAAAATTGTTTTTCCAGTGTGTCGACACTGCCACCAAGTGGTCAAGGTGCTTCTCTTCAGTTTACAGAAACAAAAACACCAGCTGATCAAGTCTTCACAGTTGGCAGTTTGGTTTTAGGTAATGAGCAGACTTACACTCATGTTCTGGCTGGAGAAAGCAGTCTGGTTTGCAATAAAGGCGTCTAACACCGGCCACAGGCTGTTTTCACACCACAAAGTCAGGTTGTCATGAGTTAATCCTCCAGCTTCTCTGAGCGGTTCCCAAGCTTCCAAAATGTTATTACAGTTCAATGTACCGTTTGTCTAAAGAGGAAACAAAAATGTGTTTTTTAGAAGGTTAGTGCAAAATGTTGCTGATAATGAAGGAAACAGAAATGTACATATTTTTCTTTTTTTGTGATGGGAGTGCAAAGGAAAAAAATCAAAATACATCCTTTTTCACTGTTTTTTTTCTTTGATTGAATAAAGAATATGATATGAGGCAAACAGAGAAATCCTCACATGTAAAAATCCATACATGAACTAGACACGCATTTATAATTTAACCCCTTTATGTCATATATTGTTAATTCACAAAGTAATTAATTCAGGACTCCACTTAACATCCTTGAAATAAAAGAACACAAATAATAGGAAATAAAGTCAGGCATGTAAGTATTGCACCACAGTTTTTTATGCAGATGATCAAAAAAGACACAATTTAAGACCTAAGTAGAGATGATTTAGAAATGCTGCTTAATGCTTCTGCAAGGACAGATGATTTCACACACACACAGAAATATAAAAACATGCCAACAAAGAAAGACGATCTGCGTGAACAATGGCACAGCAGGTTCAGATATTTGGGAGATCATTGACTTACCTGTCGAACTGTTTGCATTGTGTTTTCAACAACAGAACCAATCGTCTCTGAGAGATCAAACAAGTTTATTTCACTGGAGTTCATGGTGGTTGCAATCTCCCTCATTAGGTTCCCCACTGGCAACTGAAGGCTTTGAATCAAAGCTGAAAACAAAACATCATCATTAAGTACAAGAGGTGCATCAATAATTTTGTAGTAAAATATTTTAGATTTTAAAAGGTTTCCACTTTTTGGCATATAAATTCTATGCCTTTATAAAAAAAAATTTAAATACAAAAGCCCTATTTAATAGGATAAAATATCAATTTGACCCATGGATGGCCTGCAGTCAAAACATGTCAAGGTGAATTATTGTTTTTAACGAAAATAAACTAAGCTAAAGGAGAAAATTTCATTGTTAATATTCTTACCAGTTTCTTCCTGCTGGTTTTTGACTATATTTTCCACAGTTTTCTCAAACACAAAAATGCCATTTTGGATCCTGTTTGGTGACATTATTGCTCCCAAGTGTATCAGCAGGTTTTTGACCATCTGTTCCAATCTGCAACAAAGGACAAATACAAACCTGAACCTAAAGTCTCACTTGTAAAATAAATCTATAAGAAAGGAGAATTCAACTATTATATTCTATTTATTTCTTCATTGAAACTTACGAAAACCAGGTTTTTTGGTCTGCATGGCCAGTAACCAGCCGTTCCAAAACTGGGGCAAGATTAACAAACTCCCCCAGGGATGGTGCTGGTTCTTCTGAGTCCGGGCCCCCCACAAACGTCTCCCAAAACTTAGTCAAAAGTTTACTCATCTGTCAAACAAAGCAATAAAAAATAATTGATAAAATGTATAAAACTTTGATACAAAGCAGCAAAGACATGGGCTATGATTTAATTTGATTGTGATCCACTAACTTTAGAGAAAATATATACCAGTTATTTTGTTCTAGTTAAGATATTTCTAAGAAACCAAAGTACAATTACATAAAATCAAGTATTTATTTTCATGGTTATTTAAATATAAGTGTTAATTTATGTATAATCTCTACCTGGCCAATATTTTCTGGCAAAGTCTCAACTGATGCATTTCCAAAGCTTGCCCCAAGGTAGGAGTTGCCTGAAATCAAAAAGAAATTTTCACATTTGGAGGTAAATTCAACAGTTTGTAACTTTGAACCTGTTCACGTTTTGTTCTGTCAACCAGCAAGCAGTGATAAAATAATGAAACAAGCAGTGTGGCTCCATTTGATATAATCAGATTTCAACATGCTGTCCACCCATCCTGTGATAGTGAGAAGCTGACTTGCCTTGGCCGGGCCCCAGGATGAAATGAGCCGTGTCACTGAGGATGGAGACGTAAGCCTGAGCTGAGCTGTTTGGTGGTAAGAAGCTCTGTGCTGCCTCCATTTCATACAAAATTCTGTGAAAAAAAGGAAAATATTCAAAGATAATATTATATTAATAAACACTGCATATAAATAATATTAAATAACTTTTTAATATCAAAATATTTCTTCTGAAAAAGGATTGTGTAAAAATGTTTATTACAATTTAGCAAAAATGTGTTGGGTTTGAATGACTACTAGCAATATGAGAGACGATAATTTGCTTCTTTTATTGCGGTAAAAGAAAAAGACTCCAATGTTATTACAACGTATGAGAAAAGCAAAACATTATTTGAAAAAGTCTGTTCTTGGCCACTTTTAAATGGAGGCAAAATGCGACATTACTATATTCGCCAAATAAGGAGGTCATATATTGCCATAAAATGTCAAAATGTCAAAAAGGTTTTTTAAAAAACACAGGAAATTGTTGAAATAACAGATCTCTAAGGATCAATATCTTTTTTTTTTAACAAAAATCGGGACACATATAAGTGCTTTTACTTCACTCATTTTATGGTTTTAAATATGGACTTAAATTTAAATTTCTTGGTCTTTGAATAAATGCTTCTCAATAATGTTACAAATATTTCAACATCTTTTGAACCAACTTTATTGTACTAATATTCATGTTCTAAGTAATACATAAAAACACATCCAAAAATTATTTCAAAGAGCATCTCTCAGTTTTTGTCACATTATTTGATTAATCTTCTTCACCCGCTTTAAGGTCTCAAAGGCTTTCCCAGGCTTCTGGCATAAAGCGACATATATGACACGATTCCAGCTCCTCAAGATAGTTTTTAATCACTGCTATGAAATTATATCTTAAAAATAAGAATCATAGGGCAAAAAAGCAATGCATATAATAGATGACATAGTTTATAATAAGCTGACCTGTTTTGCATCTCCATGCCTAGTAGTTGGCTCCACCAGTGACTCTGTGCCTCAGAACTCAAAGACTGGCCTCCCAGCACCGAGAGCTGGTCACTGACAGCCATGATGAACTGTTCTATCACAAATGATCGGTTCATGTTGACTTCATAGAGAGACTGCACAGTTTCCACGATGCTGTCTGCTGCTCCATTTGCACTCATGGGCCCAGCCGACTCGAGCTGTACAACAGGACATGCAGAAAGATAGACAGTCAGCAAATAGCAGGCTAAACACTGCCACCAAGTGGTCATTTTCAATTTGAAACAGTTTGACGGGAACAAAGCTAAACCGAATTTTATATTACAAGCCAGTACTCACAATCGTGTCCAGGTTGGAGTAAACTGTCTGGGCTTCAGCATTAGCTTCCAGAAGAGGCTGCAGGCTGATGTCACACCACAGTCTCAGAGTGTCATTCTGAATCCCAGCTGCCTCCCCAACTGGCTCCCACAATTTCAGCACGTCATTACAGTCTAAAGTACTATTTGCCTTAAAAGACACAAAAAGCAAAGAGTTTAATCCTATTTGATCAAATTTTCATTTGATTGCAAAGTAAAAGAGAGAAAACATAAATGTGATACAATTAACTTTTTAAGTCTTGGTAAAAAAAAAAAAAAAAAGCCATGATACTCTAAGACATTTTACTGCATAATGTAAGGTAAAAAATATGTATAAACAAATCCCAGCATGCAACACATCTAATGTTATATGAAAAGCTATACTATTAAACACGTAAGCACAAGTTTTTTTTATCCTGGTATGAAAACACTCCTTGTCTGTTGAAGATAAATGAGCTGTGCAAATGTCTTTGTTGGCGGCTGGACTTAGATAAGACTTAAGAGAAGAAAAGACTTGGATAAGAAAAACAACATTAATCTTCTACATTTTTAAATGTTAAAAGAATTAACAATAACTCTGATGAGAGAACATGAGCAATAGCTATAGTGGCACAAGATGAAACATTCAGATTAGCAGTTATTTAACATATTTGTTCTCTTCTTCATTCTTTTTCAAATACAAAAACACATTCACGTAGACCTAGCAACGCAGAAATGTTCTGAATGGCTGTAAAAACCTGCATCCACAAAGAAAATAAAAACACAAATGAAGCTCTTCCGAGAAAAACGCCATACCTGCTGAACTGCTTCTACTGTCTGTTCGATGGCAAACTGAATGTCATCTGACAGGTCAGACAACTTTACATGACTGGAGTTCAATGACCCTCCTATTTCACTTAATAACGTCATTATTGGCATCTGAAGGTTCAGGACCATTCCTGTAAAACAGATCAAAAGAACCGCCATCACAAAGTTTACTGTCTTTTTTCATTCTTTATAATAAACTTCACTTTTCTACACAAGATATGCCAATATAATGTGTTTAATATAAACCATTTTAATCTAGAATTCCATCAGTTTGTGATATAGTTTAATTTAGTTATTATTAAAAGTGCCACAAGATAAAGATGTACTGAATGAGACATGTTTGTTGTCTGAAGCAAGTTAACATTCAAATGACATCTTTTTTCTCATTGTTTAGTGGTGCTCTTACCATTCTCTGCTTGCATGTTCTTCACCACGCTTTCCATGATTTTTTCAAACACAGGTATTACATTTTGAATTCCATTCCACACTTGAGTTTTTTCAAAGACTGAAAACAGGTCTGTCAGCATGTGGTCAAGTCTGTTACAAAACACATGACATTGCATTTTACATGATAAGCTACAGTCTGCATAGTGACATATGCATTTCAGAGGAACAGATGACAAAAAATATATATATTTTCATCCCACTTTGCTTTCAAACTTACTTTTCCCAGGTGTTGTGGTCGGCATTCCCATTTGAAATTTGCTTCATAACTGGGACAAGATGAATAAAGCTCTCCAGGGACAGAACTGGTATTTGTACATCTGTCTCCTCCATAACAAGTGGCCAAATCATGGACAGGAATTTGCTTAACTGTTAGCAAAAGCACAAAAAATTTACAAAAATCAATAAAACAAAGTGTTTTATAAAGCACAAAACAGATTTGTTTTAATGTACTTATTCATTAATTTTACTATGATTGGTTGTGGTATAGTATTTCCTTTTTTTTCTCCTTACGATTTAATTACATTATTACATACATTATTACATAAACAAGCACAATCAAAAATAATCTTTACCTGGCCAATAATATGTGGCAAAGTTTCAAGAGATGGACTCTCAAAGCTTGCCCAGACACTTGCGTTGCCTGAAATCACAAAAAATTAATTAGGAATAAGAAGACCGATTCCCCATCATGAAACTTCGGTGCAACAGTCTATTTATTAGCCAATACAATGAGGAAGTACAGGATGTACTTTATAAGTCACAGGAATGAACATCTGGTCCAACTTAAGTGACAGTCAGAAGCTGGCTTACCCTGACCAGACTCCGAGATGAAAAGAGTCACATTGTAGATGACAGAAACATAGGCCTGAGCTGAGCTGTTTGGTGGCAGAAAGCTCTGGACTGTCTTCATTTCATTCAAAATGCTTCAGAAAAAAGAAAATCAAAACAAGTGTCAACACTTTAACATATTAGGACACAAAGTACATTGGTGTTTTTTATTTTCCATAAGGAAAAGACACTACAGTGTAATAAGCTATTTTTTAATGTTTTTTATGGATAAAAATAGGAAAAAAAATATGACTTGGAGTAATCTTTGAAAAGACTAACTCCAAAGAAAATTGTGCTTTGGTGCTTTTAACATGATGGAGGAAAAATATGAAGAAAATATGAAGAAAATTAAGCTCAGAATTGTGTTTCTGAGTATTTCTTTGTTCAAATTGTTGTAAATCAGGAGCAAACAAAAAAAGGCAGTTAAAAAAGCTTGTAGGTGCGACGTAGAAGCTACTACGGCAAGCCACAAGGCCTGCTCCATCCTTATGCATTCACGTGTAGAGGACTAGATCCATATACAGCTGGAATTTGGCTCAAAACTGTATAACCTGATAGCTCCAATATTGCTTGCCATTTTTGCTCCATTGGTAATGTTAGCGGGAGAATACGTAAACAGCGGTATGACAGGAAAGGGGGCGGGCGTACTCTGCGCCAGTGGGCCGCAAGTTAAACGTGAATTTCTAATGAACTCCTGCCACTCTGCTGGGCTTTTATTTTTACTTTGGCCAAAAACGGCGTAATCATAATTAAAAGACCACTGGGAACGCTTTAAAAACCGAGCAAAAGATTATTTGAGTGGGTCTTTAAAGTGTTTGCAATCATTTAAATTTCTGTTTACTAAACAGAAAATAAATATGTTGTAAAAGTGTATGTTGTAAAAGCAATTTGTTTTCTGTAATGTTGTTTAAATATATGTATCTAAAAAAAACTCATGATATTTGATGATTGCTAATTTCATAATTACTGAATTTAAGATATTGAAGAAATTTTACTTTTTTTCAAATACTTTATCTATCCCACAATGGGATAATGGGAAATAAATTCTCCGCATTTGAACCATCGGTGAACTGCAGCTGAACTGTCCTCAGGAGGCAGTAGCGTTAAGGGTCTTGCCTAAGGACCCTCACTGAGTGATGTTAATCGCTCGCCATTGATATGGTAATTGCCCCCCAGTACCATTGCTCATTCCCCTCTGGGAATCGAACCCTGGATACCTGCATGGTAGCCTCTCACCAACCGGGCTACCCAGCCGCTCAATTTAGCACAATTAGTGAAAGATGTGCCTTTATTAAGTTAATGAACATAAGCTGTTTATCTAATCAAACATTGCTTCTTTCTCAGCTATAAGACTTAGCAAGTAGCTTCATCATTCTAAAGAGATGTATCCATCTCTTGATTCATTCATCATTTTCCACATTTCTTTCTTTGTGCTAATAGTCCGAGATAGTGCAATGTCTGGTCCGAGCCTCCTGATCAAAAACATGAACACTTGCTCTCATTCCTGCAGTCACTAAATCAAAGTCTGCATAGTTTTTAGACTGTTTTAGGCAAGTGCAGTGTAAAAGGGATTTTAATACATTTGTAGATTATTTTTAAGGCCTTTCGAAAAGGCTTTAAAGCAGTTTTATCAGACAAACAAAATAAGCAGCATGACTCACATTTGATTCCACTGGTCTGATCCACTTTCTTTGTTTGCACTTTCTAAGTAGGTAGCTGCAACTCTGATTCCTGGAAGCAGATAGCCTCTAAACATTTCTGGTACTGTTTGTTGAATGACTCCGTCAGCTTTCTCCAGGAGGTGCAGTAAGGTGTCACGTGATGAGGTGAAATTTGTGTTAGGACTGAATATGAGATTCACAGAATCTCTAACAATTTCCAGGATATCATTCTGTACAAAAACTGGTAGGGGTGCTTCATGCTGTGTTCAAGAGCTGCATTGCTGTCTGTGCTGCACCCAAGACTCCAGCCATGAATTGCTCACTCTGTAGGGAAGCTGAAGCCCCTGGCACTAGTAGTACTTGGCTCAAAGCTTGGCTGATATTTCTGATCATGGCGAGGTAAGCCTTTTGATTGTCACAGAAAAACAAGTCCATTGTCTGCAGCAAAACACTGAGGTCTGTCACCTGAGAAGATGTGGAGGAGTTACCCCATTGGAGCATGCTTGCAAGGACAGTTGGGACATCAGGCTGTTTCATCCATTTCTCAATAACTCTGAGATAGCGCCTGATTTGGTTGTCAGTGGAGTACAGCAGAGTTGTGTTGAACATTTCTTCAAAATGGAGAGTGCTTTTTTGAAGGTCCAGATTGAGTTTTATATAGTCTAAAAGATGCTGACTGATCTCGATTACTGTAAAGCCAATTTCCCTCAAACCATTTCCATCTATTGGGTATTGAAGGTCATCCATCAGACTCTCAATCTTGTGGTTGACAAACAGAGAGAAATTTGTCTGGGCGAGCTGCAGTGTCACTTGCATTTGCGTAATGTGGAAAAACGGACGAAGGATCGTTGATGCTGAACTGTTGTGGCTGATATATTCCAGCCTTTTTAGATACCACTCCACAAGCTCCAGATATACTTTCTGCATTTGGAAGGGGTTGTTCGTCAGTGTGGTATTCAGATTGTTAAATGAGTCCATGTTGGTAACTAGCTGGATTAGACCCTCAACCACTCTTATTTCGTTCATAATCTCTGTGTTATTAAGATCGTTCATCTGAAGGCTCACTTTGATGTTGGCCAAGACGTTCTTAAAGATGTCCTCAAAGTCTTTGCTGGAGTTGGAGTTAAAGTCGACTTGGATGAAATCACTGACAGTTTTGTTGACAATTATGGGGATTTGGGAGAGGATCTGTGTGTTGTTACTAAGTCCGGGCAGGTTTGTCAAAAAGCCACTCAGCCCATCAATCAATCCCATGACACACTGAGCTGTCACCGTGGTGTCATCCTGAGGTTCAAAACACTCTTGTGAATTAGCGATCTCCATCACATTTACCATCAGATCATTTATGTTGGCAGCCCCAGCGAGTGCAGCGATCTCGTTGAGCTCCTCAACTGTTAGATTTGACTGTTTCAAGGCATTCTGGACGTCCTGCACACTGGAAATGTTTGGATTAGCCATGATCAATTTGATGAAGTCAAGTGTCTGTTTGAATGAATCTCTGTAGTCATTTTCATTTAGTGATAGAAGTGAGAGGAACGTAGGTGTGATCTCCTCAGGTTCCCACTGCCAGCTGGAATTGCGTGATGCTACGTGAAGGGTGATACTGTCATCGGCAGAAACCAACATTTGGGAAATTTTATCAAGAACCGAGAAGATTTCAGAAAAGTCAATCAAACAGTTTTGGCCTTCTGCACAACTGCTGATCTGATGCTGCAGAGCTTTGAGGTCCTGGAAATAGTGAGCTGCATCCTTTTGGGCAACACTTGGTAAGAATTGGGCCAACTTTTGGAATACAATGTCTTGGGCAACATTAGGTCCAGCTTGGGTCAGGTTCTCAAGGCCTTCAGGGGTGAAGAAGCCAAGAAATTCCATGGTTGCCATGTCAAGGTCTGTAACTTGAGTTGTATTAAGCTCTCCGTTTGGTGATAAAACATGTTCTATTCTTTGCAGTCTATACAGAGTAAGCAGGAGTTCCTGAAGCTCATGCATGAACTCAAGAATGATGCTAGCTGGATCAGCATTTGAAGAACTTATCATTTCATCCAGATGCTCCGCTGCATTTAAAGCAGCCTCCACAAAGTAAGCTGAGGTCTGGTTGGCAGGAGCGGCTTCTTTGGGATGGAGGACTTTTTCGGGATGGAAGGAGCTGGAGTAAATAACCAAAACATGCTTCATCATGTGACAGAGGGACAGAGTTAGGTTGCTCTCCAAAGACAGGAACTGTGTAATCAAGTCTTCCAAATCAGCCTCTTCACGGTTGGTCCCATCAAAAAGTTGTTGGTTCTCCCTGACAAACATTGATGTCACAGCCAGGACTGTAGACATGTTGAGGGGAGCTGCATTCGTCAGCAAAGGCAGAAGTGGCTCTAACCCAGAAGACTGTAGGAAGTTGCCAAAAGATGGAACCACATCGGAAGAATCTGAGATGTTCTGGGGTGGCAGAACAGAAAGTTCCTGAACAAAGTCATCCAAGTTGTGCATGAGGGCGTTTAGATTGTCAGAGAAGCCAAATTCTTCGTTCATTTGTCCTTCAGAATAAATGTTTGGTGAAAGTGTATCCATGTCGCCATACACACTGTTCAGCAGATTCACTGTTCCTTTCAGACAACTACAAGGAAAAGAGAGAAAAAAAGACAAGAGCTCTGTTATGGAAACTGATGTTAAGACATCTACCTTTACAATACAGATTAATGTTTTGTGCTTTTCTGCCTTTTTTCTCAACAACAAACTCCCATTAAATTTGACAAATTCTACACTTGTGTCCTATATGTATAATATTCTGTCAATCACAAATGGATTCATATCACTGGAAATTGTGTTTTTTTGTTCAAATGTTAGTAAAGGTTGAGATTATTGTTTTTTAAAATGAATGAAAAAAAGGATGATGGCACACTAAAGTCATGTTGATAGAAAATGTTGTTTTGACTTGTTTTTCTTGCACTGCAAATACCCAAATTTCAAATGTTGTTATTTATAGAAGAACATATCAAATTTGTATAATTAAATTATTGTAAAAGATACATTTTATAAATGAATGGCTAAATGGCCACTATAATATAAAGTGTATTTTTTAAAAGGTAAGGTGGACTTCGCTGGGTTTTTGTCTGTAGGAAACTGAATCCAACGGCTCATTTAGTAATTTAGTTGCAGACGTCTGGTCTAGTAAATCATCTTATCAGCAAAAGGCTTCTCTTACAAACTAAAGCTATAATAAAGATAAGCATTCAGATAAGCATTTATCATTTTAATCTTCCAGACATACTTCAGTAGGACTTCTTGGCTCGGTGACATCAGAGCCTCCTTCAATGCTTCAGCAAACTCTGGCCACTCAAAGTCAGCATCACAGCGTATTGCCCATGAGTCCATGTTAACAGAACCTAAAGGACAATGTAAAGATTTTTTTAGTTTACACTTCCAACAGCTAGTATAAATGTATGTGTGTTCTAAGGTCATCTCAAGATTTTCAGTTAAATCACATGGACACAAAACAGAAAGGTTTGAATTAGTGGAAACTAATGTACAAACATGTATTTCAATTCAATTCAATTTAATTCAATTTTATTTGTATAGCCCAAAATCACAACATCAGTCGTCTCGATGGGCTTCGAAGTGAAACATGAACTCAAAAGGATCATGAATACAAAGAGTTCAATAGGAAAATACTAAAATGAACTAACAAACTGACTAAGCTATACTGGCATCCCTGCCCTTAGACCCCCCTTCGTGGTAAGGAAAAACTTCAATGTAATGGCAATATGGTAAGACATTAAAGGATATAACATTTGATTGCACCAGTTTCTAGGAATCATAACACATTTAAATGTTATTACAGACAACTTTTAAAGTGGATGTAATAATACAATGTTGTTGAAATTTCATTTTGTTAAAAAAAAGAAGTTTTACTTACAGTTTGCAGCCTGAGTTGTGTTATCAGGTCTGTAGTTCAAAACCCAGTTCATCATGTAGAAGTAATCTTTCATCTCAGGCCACATTTCATTCTTTTCAATTGATTCTCCAAACTCTGGTAAAAACTTGAGTGCCCTGTAAAAAGAGGTGGAAAACAAAACGTGAACTATGGTTTAAACCACAAAAAGAGGTACTTACAAAAACATATCTTTCATTTCGCCTTTTTCCTTTCATTTTTTTTACATTTTTTATTATTTTATTTAACAGTTACAGTAGTAGTCTAATTTAGGCATCAAACAGTTTGCAATTATTTGCAATAAAATATGTCATAGTCCTATAATTGATAATCATAAATCTGAGGAATGTAACCCTGCAAGTGAAGTACAAACACTCAGCACCTGTTTAGAAGAGTTAGGCTTAGATTGTGATTAGTGGAGTATGGCATGCAGCGTGACCAGTGTGCTCCACCCAGCTCTGTGCTCAGTCTGTTCAAAAGTTCCTGGGACTGTAAGCTGCTATTATACAGCTCATGCCACTCAGACAGGAAGATGGAAAGAGTGACATTGAGGTCCACTTGGTCTGTGAGGGTGTAGTACACACCTTGCACCTGGAGATTAGAAAAAAAAAGTAAAGATAAGCTGACACATGAGCTGTGAATAAAGACTCAAAGGGTTGGTTGAAATGCTCGCTTTGAATCTTAGATATCAATTCAGGCATGAACGAGAACAGAATGCATTTTTTAAAAGACTCACAAAGCAAAAGAAATAGAGAAGACCAATGATAAAGGCCTTTATAGCCGATATGTTTGATTAAACAAATATGTAGGATATATGCTGCATGGTTTTTTACCTGTTGAAACCAATCAGCCCAGTCCTGCCTCAGAACGTGGTTTAGAGTGGAGCTGTTGTAACAGATCAGTGCCTCCCATGTTTCTTTATTTATGGTTTTGCGGGGTAAGAGCCACAAAAAGGGTTCGAGACGTTCTTCACATGTACGGCGCTTTGACTCCAAAGACTAATTTAATAAGAAAACAAAACATAAGGAATGTATTGCACACTTGAACAAAATAGAAGGCATTTATTTACTTTTGGTTTTATAACAATCTTTACCATTTTCTACTCTTAAGAAAACAGTAACCAAAGTCTACATATTCATTTGCAGAACCTGACTTTCTGACAAATATTTCTTATAAAAGGACTTTTCTTTTCCATATCTGACTACAAACAATGATTTAACCCACATAAAAAAATGGGGGAAAATCCAACATTAGTAGATTAAGAATGAGAATATATTTTAAAATAACAAATTAGAAAAACTGTGGTGGAAATTTTCATAGTACCAGCATACCTCTACAACATATTCCATGACACTGTCAAAGAAGTGACTGATCAAATCGCTTCCTTCAGACCGGTTTGTCTGCGAGGTACAATAAGTGTGACGGAGGTAATCGGAGTCAGTCAGGACATCACTCATCGTTTCTGGAAATTTTTTTTAGAAAGCACAAGTCGACAAATCATGGTTAATGACGGCACACCGTGTGAAAAGCTTCTTTTCACCTGTTTAAATGATGTTAGAAGTACTTTTTCCACTAACTTTACCCTTTAAATGTCCTACTTATTTAGCTGTATAAAACAAAAAAGGCTTTAGACGTAATTAGAAATTCCTTTCATATGACATAATGTGTTTTTGTTTTAGTGTAAATGTGCATAACATTTTAATCCCTCTTTAGTTTAACATTTCAGTTCTTCATAAACCCCTGGAAAAAGGGTGGGAACACACTAAAAACAATTCTTCACAACAATCTAAAGCAAATGAATAATGTCATAATGTAAATTAATAATGACTCCAAAAAAAAAAAGCAGAGGTGGTACCCACACTGGAAAACTGTGCAAAACCTATCCGTTTGCTGAAATGTTTTATACTCTGCAAACTATTACAAATTCTTTGTATCTGAATGTATTTCTGTCACAGTCTAAACATAGACGTAAAAGCCTCCTTCTTACCCTGTAGAATGTACAAAGTCTGCTTTGCTGCCTTTATGATTTGAAAGGCAGTCCTGAAGAGACTCTGGAGGACCAAATCCAGCTTAGGTTCTGTTTTTGCCGTATCAAAAATCAGCTTTGCAGTCCACCAAAACCTGCAGAAGAAAAGTAAAGATGACACTAAAACATGACTTGTAAAATGACTGAAAACTTTATTCTTACACATCTAATCATAAGGCTTAAAAATGGAGATATGGCGGGGTTACTTACAGCTCCTCCTCTGTACTTTGGGGTTGTGTGTCCACGCTACGCCGGGACCTTGTAATGTTGCCGCTGCCGTGTGTGTCTGAGGAATAACTGCCCATCATACTGTGAACCAACCCCTTGACGAAGGAGACATCATGGACTGCCACATGCTTACTCCAAGCGAGGAATGTCTTGGATTTACAGAACGCATGAACATGAAAAGGAAAAGAAAAAAACAGAGAAGATAGAGATAAAGTTGAATTAATTGGATTTGTTTGCATGAACTTAAGAAACTAGGTAGTGTTCAGCCTTTTTGAGTAATCTGGTTTTCAACTTTATGTAAATCAGAAACTTGGTGTATAAAACCAGGATATTAGATGATTAAACCTTTAAAAGAAACAGACAAGCTTCTTAAAAATCAAATTCCCAGTGGCCCAGAATCAACTTCCAAGAAAGACGTGCAGTTGAGTTCAAGAAAAAAGGTTTAGGGTCATTTCTTTCCAAATTAGCCAAGTTTTCACATGTTTCTTTCGTATACATAAATGCACTCAAGACTTAAAAGACCAGGCCAGACCAGGAACTAGGTAAAAAAGAGAGGAAAGTTCCTGGCACAGCTAGAAAATATTAAAATAATGCCACAAGTTGGGAAACACCTGAGAGTGTTTTCATGTTTGGCTCTACCCCTGAGGGACAGAAGAGCAGCAGCAGCAGTTGAGCCACACCTAGAAACCATTCTGTAAGTTTTGGTTATAAAGCTGGCAAAGTTACAGACAAGACCAACAACTACTTTTGTTTAATATAAAGGAGTTTTTCAAAAACTGTAGCGTTAAAATACAAGAAAATTCAGATCAAATCAATCTAAAACACACTGGAAACTCCATCAAAGGCTCATAAACATCATCATAGCAACTGTTCTTTTTGTTAGTATTAAATATGAGCAGTGTCAAGTCATAGTTTCAAGGAAGTTTAAATATTTTTTTTTTTTTTAGTAAAAATGATAAATACAAAAGATTGGCAGCTTTGTTTTGCTTTTGGTTTTCCTTTTTCCCCTTAAAGTAAACCTGTTGGTTGAAGTGGCTTACAGAAGTAAATGACTTGCATAACATTGTTCTATTTTAGAAACTGACAGCTAATATAATTTAGCAGCTGATTAGATGATGACTCTCAGAACAGAAAATGTCTCATGCATATCACTATGAGGGGCCGTACAAGATATATTTCTGCCTAACATGTCACAGCAGAATGAAACGTTAACATATTTCAACTAAATAGTCTACAAACTGTCATATCAACAAATGCAGACAGTCACAGCATAACTAATTGAACGCCTTGAGGTATCTGTACCTCAGGAGATGCCTGGATCCACAGTTGCTGCTATGGTCACCTGTTTCCTTGCAGCCACAAATTAGCCATTTCATTCCCACAACAACAGAACAGTTAAAAAAGAAGGGAAAAGCCGCCCACACACTAAGAAGCTGACTCATGTCTCCTGCACGTTAGTTCTCCTTGATGGAGGCAGAACACTAAATACCACCTCACCTGTTTTGCCACTTTTTCAGGGCAGATCCAGCTCAGAAGCATGTCCACAGTCCCTGTGCTGCATGCTGCTGCCAGCCACATTGGGTTGCTGCTGTTGCCACACAGGTAAAAATGCACCACCTCTTTATCCAGCATCAGACCGATGGCCTGTAAGAGAGTTTTAAACTTTTTTTCAAACAGTGACAAAAATACCAAAAAAAGAAGAAGAAAAACACACCACCAAAACTAAAACCAGTTCTTCCACTTCTTATAGACCTTTCTTCATAGACCTTTTCCAGATTTTCAAGTCACATTGACACAGAAATGTAAAGCAGGTTAACTTCTTGTTTGGCAACAAGCTTAAACCAATAGCAAAAAAAGAAAGTATAACTGAATTTGTACTTTATTATTATGCATTTATTGAACCATAAGGCACACTTAAAATCCTTGAATTTTCTCAAAAACTGACCCTTATGGGTGAATTCTGGCTGTGTTTACTGATCTCCATTGATTATCTGTGGTACACAGCAGTCAAAAATCTGTCATATGTTTTAGTACAACTTTGGTAAAATGCACAGTCACACCACTTGATGGACTGTCAAAGCATTCCGGCTGCCGTGATCAGGAGCCTTGTGGAGTAACGGGTACTGTGCTTCAACTTAGCAAACTGAAGTTTTGTATTGTATAAGCTACAACTGAACAATGTTGAGAGTTAAATGAGTTAAAAATAGTTTGACTTAGCCAGCTTATTCCCGATAAAAGAGGTGCACATAAATAACAACACTTAATAAAATACAAAACGTCCCATCGATCCATTCTGACCAATTGTCTGCCTCTTAGCCCCTACAGGCATTCTGGATAGAGTAGTCATCCCACATTATATCACAGTTTTGCTTGCATAATGTGTTTTCTATCACATTATGCGGAAAAACAGACAGATCGTTCTCTGTTCATTGATATTGCCCCAAATAATCCAGTGTGCCTTATATATTTTTATAAAAATACAGTTCAAAATGAAACAAATACAAAAACATATCTTTGGAAAATCAGAGTGCTTTCAACAGCAACCATTCAGTGAGAAAAGATTTTTTAACTACACAAAGTTGCATACATGCCTTGTCAAGTGGTATCTGAATGTGATGCAGAACATAGTTCACTGCTGACTGAGTCAGTAGTGAACTGTTGGCTGTTGTGACAATTGCGTCGAGGGGAATGAAAACATCTGTGAACAAAGTGGAGAAACATTGGCAGACATTAAGACCTTGAATTGGCAACATTTATTTAAAAGCATTTTGAAGATCTGAACATTTAAAGTTTATGTGGAAAACTTTGAAGCTGACTCTGTCATGGTACCTTTGCCTGGCCAGTTTTGAACATAGTGGATCAAGTTGATGGCTCGAACCAGCAGTGGGCGCACCGCGGCGACTGATTCATTTGTGCCAGGGAAAGAGTTTTCAATGACGTGCAAAGTCCTAAAAGAAGATTTGTAAGTAAGTTAACTCCCGTCAGTACAGAGTATTATACAAATGCATTTTCTTAAAAAAATCCAAAAATCTCTGTCTCCTCGGAGTCAGATTACCTCTGCATGTTTGTAAGGAGGACTTCTGTGCTGGACAGCGCTTCGTCAACAGAACCAGAGGAGAGGACATGAGGAAGACCGAGGAGGCTTTCCCACATTGAAGTCTCATTTTGCAGCCGATCGAACAGCAACACAGACATGCCAGCTGCTGAAAGCACCTCCTCTGGTTTTGTCAGCAACATTTCTGTCAGGATCTGACCAACGAAAGATAAAACATGAGCAGCGTCAAACACTGGCAGGCGGAAACAGAAAGAAACGTCAGAGGAACAAGACAAGTATCCCACATGCAAACATACCTGGTTTAGTGTTTGAAGTGAAACTTCAAACATGGTGTTGTTGGTTTTGCAGAAAGTGACCACAGCATTGGTTAAAGTGCTCTGCGGGGCTCTGTCTATCATGGGGAGAGTCAAAGAGCAGATGGCCCTTTTCAAAATGTTTATGGTCTCCAGCATTTTGTCAATGGTTTCCTGTAAAGGGAATCAATTTTTATTGAATCTTAAAAAGACAACAAAACACATATTGGTAGCCTAAATTGTTTAAGTGCTGCTGCACTACAGGTTTATTTTAAATCCCTTCCTGTTCATAAATAATGTGATCTGGTAATGGATATTATGTTTATGCCTTCCTGAATTCAACTACATTAAAATAGAATAACTTCTTTCACACATTGAGTCATTCAAAACCTGTTTGACTTCTTTGCCAAAGAAAAGTAGAGAAAGAGAACTTCAAGACACAGTTGCCTTTTGCTTGAGAAGTACAGGGATTACATCAAAAACACTTCAAAGTAATCGTCTGCTCATATGTACTACACAGACCATGAATACAGTGTAACTAAGATCATCTGGCTCTATTGAAATGAATTGGATTATAATTATCGGAAGTGTTTTGAAAGGAATTTGATTATAACAAACAAGTAAATGATTCTGCTTGACTTTACTTCTTCATGCAAAGTGGAGTTGATGGCAGCCATGAGCGGGACGCTGTTCTGGTTTCCTTGATGAAAAGACCCTTTAAAAGAAGAACACAGAACTGTAAACTGGCAGCTGGTGAAAGTTATTACAACCAAATGTAAAAGACAAAATCCAAAAAGAAGAAGACATTATTTTTAAACCTATGACCCAAAACACTTTCCCAAAAAAGCATTTATTGCTGAGACACACGTTATTTAGAACCACCTACATAAAAAAAAAAAAAAAAAAAACAGAGCAAATATTTAAGTTTAGCACTGCTTAAAAAGCTGAAGATTATTCATCTTTTCAGGACTGTTATTCAGTCTAGAAGTAGATCACTGGCCTTGTGGTAGAGTGTCTGCCCTGAGTCTGGAAGGTTTTGAGTTCAAATCCAGACTGAATCATGCTTCTAAAAAAACGACCCAGCATGACACTCAGCATGATGGGGTCGGATTGGGAGATTAAACCACCAAATGGTTTCTGCATGCCGATGTGTTTGCAGCTCACCGCTCCCCCAGGGGATGCAGAGAACAAATGTAACACACTTAGGTGTGTGACAACTATTGGGACTTAGTTGTCACACACCATTACAATTTTAACTATTTTTCACTTTGGAGATTCTGTTTCTTCATGCTTTGTTCCCACACGGCGTCTTTAAACAGCATTCATCTAACATTTTTCCTGGCTTCCCTAAAGTTTAAAAACCAGTAAACTATTTTCTGTTTAAAGTGTAGTCAAAGCTCAGGCCTTTATAAATGCACATGTTTAAAAATAAGAACATTTTAGTCAATTAAGAAAGAAAAAAAGTTAACAAATGTCAATTTTTTGGTCATTTATACAATAGTGCAACACAAATGTTGCTGCAGTTCCAGCCAGATGTCAACACTGGGTTAATTATTTTTTTCATTTTTATAGATTATTTTTAATCAATCAAAATAAACATACAATTTTGACTAAACAAGTAGTAAAAACCTTACCAAAAATGCTCTCCATGGCTTTAACCAATGCTGCAGGATCACTTAGGGAGTTATTTGGAATAGCAAAATTGAAAAAATCTTCTCCTTGAAGCAGGGTTGCGAACGGAGAAGCTTTCGGCATGTCGACAGACCTGTAAAATACATTTAAATGGGTCAAATACCTCCAGCTCCAGAGCTTTTTTCAAAAAAGTCGATGTTGTATTTCGGACAAAGAGAAATATTTTCTGTGGCCCACAAAGCAAAGGACACCTATGAATTTTAGAAAATGACATCTCCTTTAGTCAATGTTCCTCAATAAAATGGACCAAATGGGTCAAAACGGTTATTTGTTGAAAGGGGAGCAAGCAGGAAACACAGCTATATACTGAGTCAGCAGTTTTTTTTTGTATTTAGGCTTTGAAACAGATGTGACAGCTCTTCTTAAAGATGATAAGCTTTAAAAAAAAATGCTCTCCTAACATTAACAATGATTTTGACCAGAAAATAAATAAATAAATAAAAGAAATGTGTAGTTCATGTTGTGGGATCCTAAAAAAGATTTTTCCCAGTTCAAAATGTGTGCAGCTGTTAGAAATCATTTTTAGACTTTTCTACCAACGACTAGTAATATATAACTAGCATTAATTTAAAAAACAAAACAAAGGTTGAATTTTTAAAGTAGAATTATTAAGAAAAAGTAAAATAATAAAATACATTAGGAACTATTTATACAGGGTTTTTTGTCTGGAAAGAAAAAAAGAAAGGCTTACAAATAGGAAGATCAATATAGAGATTTAGTAAATATATTTAGTGTTTTCTGACTATATAATGATTTAATATTCATCCTTCTTTTTATAAAGTAACTTTCTGTTGTATTTGTATGTAACTGTTGCTGCAGAAGAGTCAGCAGCACCCACAGCACCAATATACTTCAGTCAAATTTAGTCAAATTTAGTATTCCGGTTGAAATTCTGTTTATAAAATTTTGAACAAAGAAACATCATGTATAACAAACTTTCCATCTATTTCAAATCCTTCCTAAATTAAATCAAATTTACCTACAAAAAGAAGTCCTTCCTGGCTCATGTTTAAGATGAATTTTCCTTATATTGTTGTTTTGTGTTTTGGTTTTATTTGGTAGAAAGGGAATAATGATAACCAGGCTGATGTTATATGTTTATTTACCGAATTCAAATCTAGATGGGAGTAAAATCCCCGCTAACTCTGCCTATAGTGCATAATATCTCAAGCAAACCACTGCACTCTTTTGAGATCTGTATCACAAACATACCAGACAGGTTTTCATGACTAAAGGTTCTCATCGGTGCTGGGAATCATTGCAAAGAAGTGACGGGAGTGGAGTTATAAAAGAAGCAAGGAAGTGAAAGGAAAAAAAACAAAAGGAGGAATGTTGTCTATCTGTGATCTAAAAACAGCAAAAACACGTCAGTGTCTTAAGAAAATACAGCTGACAAGAAAACATCAGCTGTAAAGAAAATATCAAGCATATAATTGAACAGATGATGATTTATCAGATTTACCGTTTGCCTCGGGATGACGTCGAGGTGGCAGAATCCGCCAGACGTGATGTGTTGTGACAGTGGCTGTCTGTGTTGCACATTAGGGTCTGGAGGAAAGGGAAGAAGCCTGCACTCGGTAGGTTCCTCGGTGACACATAACCTAGGAGAAGGATTTTTTTCTTTTATAGAAACATTCTTAATACCTTATTCTCTCTTCAGACTTAAAAAGCACATCTGGCAGGTTGATACACCTGTTGTATCAGCATTTTTGTTCTGGGTTTGAATCGTATCACCTTTTATGAGAAGAAAGATCTCAGCTATGGCTTTAGTGGAGAACAAATAAAAGTGTCATGTGAGAGCCCGAAGATCAAGTTGCAACACTACAGCGAACGGAACAAACATCAATAATGTTCATGCCCATAGCTATGTTTCACAGCTCTTAATAAACTGCAGCCCTCACTCTCATTGAAAATCATCTTCACATAACTTTTAAGCCCTCAAAAGCTGCAAACTCTGGCGCTCGCATCTCTACAAACTTGCTTAAAAGTGTAACAAATACATACAAACTAGCTTATTAAACAAAAAGAAGGTTTCAAACTAGATAAGAAGCAGTGTATGTAATAACGCCATTTTAAGTTACAGCGCTGGGTAACAATTTATTCAGGAAATGATCTAGCTACTTACTGCTTTTGTTTTTACCATTACAGGATGTCGAGCGCAGTGCGTTACTTTGACTTGTTTAAATAACTCTGCAAACCAAGTGAACCCCCAGCCACTGTTTTCTATTAAGTGTCTTTCTGTGTTTTTACAGTGATCATGATTGGCGAAGGGTAGTGTCATGTTTCATGGTAATGCCAGTGGCCACTCGCACCACTCATAAACAGGAGGAAGAAGCTTCAGAAATGGTGGGCCCAATGGGAAGCTGGTATTTTCCAGGTGGAGGTATAACAAATACTTCAACCTCACTGAGGTCAAAGGCAAGAATTTACATGGAGTGTACACCATAGGTTCAAAGATTTTATTGATATCCATAAAATATACAGCAGTCTAAGATTTGCTGTTTGGTTTATGTATTTAGTTTGGTCTATTTATTTGGACTACAGAGATAAAGGCACTTTATTTTATTTAAATGTTTAATTTTGTTTTAGAAAAGATACTTACATAGATATTAAAGGTTAGCAGTACAGTACATGTATATTTTGCTCATGTCAACTGACTATTGAAAAGTAATCAGAAACATTTTTGACATAGGGCTACCGTATTTTTTACAATAAAATAAATAGTTGCATTTATAGAAACCAGTTATTTTTACTATTGGGTAATTTAGTTACTAACACAGTTATCTTTTGAATTAAGTAGTGTTTAACTAAAATTATTTACTTTTTTAAACTATGACTAAAACTATTTTTATATTTACATTTAATAAAAAAAAAACAAGACAGCATTCATGTTCTTTTAATTTAGAAACTACTTGAAGCATTTTGGGATAAACAGAAATCTTGATTGTTTTTACTAATTTAAAAGTCTTTAAAAACAGATTCTCAACACTTCTACCAATTTTTTATAGCTGATAATGGGTTGCTTAAAGGGTCAAAAGTCCACATGTGGTACATATTGTACGCTTGGAAAAAGTGCCTTTGTTACTATTTGGGTGTGATCCACAACAGTGTTTGTCTCCAGCAAACATAAACCGAGCTATTCTGTTATTATGATTGAACAGATAGATTTTATATCTGAGCCCACAAGGGTTATTGAATTACAAATGACTCTGCATCCTCAGAATATGATCTATTTCAAAGAGGCTAAACTGAACAAAAGGAAAGGGGTCAACTGTTTACGTAAAAATAATAAGAATAAAGTTTTTAAACCTGCATCTTTATCCATTTGTAATTTAATATGCATTAAATAAAAATAATACAATATTATGGTGCTATTGTACTAAAAAACAAAAACAAAGATGCAATTAAAAGAAAAATCAACTTAAAATCAACTCAAAAAGCAACCCTTCTTCGATTCTTATTTGCCTGTCTCTTTATGACTGACTCTTCTGTAAAGGCAACAGGTGAAAAAGCCAGTACGTGACAGTATGTTTAAGGCGTTCCCAACTTCATCAACTTTGCTCACACAAAAATGATCTGAATGCTTAGAATTCAAAAAAAATGAAAGAGCCCTAACACCATTTCAAAAGTAAAAGGATAGGCTCGCGTCTACAGGGGTGGCAGCTTTTCAATTCAAATCCCCATTTGTTGATTCTGGTTATGAAACATGACCATTAATTTACATGTAGCAAAAAACCAACAGGTCTGAAAATGTCAAAATCAGGACAATTTAAAGGATCTATTGGGCAAACTTTAACGACAAAAAAAGTTTTACAGTTTTTTTGTCACATTCCTTAACAGAAGTTTGTGTTTTTAAAAATAAACTCTAATAAATAAAACAGTAAACTTCCTAAACATATATAAAACAGGCCTGATTAGCTGAACAAAGTGTTAATGTTAACTTAAGCAAAGCCAACCAAAATACTGAGTAAGCTTTTTATGGGGCAGCAGTGAAGTAAAACTTTGTGTGTGTCTAAACATAGTCCTGAATGCAAACACTTTAATTCAGTTTTGTTTTTACTTACATGCATCCCGGACAATTGGTGGGAACTGGTGACGGGTTACAGCCATGATGAGGAAGATGAGGATGGGCCAGGAGATCAAGGTCATGGACCATATCTATAACAACACAAGATGATGCCAAATTTACTCCTTAAATAAAAGTTGAACGCATCAAATGACAGAATTTTCTAACGAGTGTTTTACAAAACACTCAAATAAAAAAACTGAAATCTTAAGATTTGACGTCTTTTTAATGTCACTCACCGGCCGTCTGATGACCGTCAGGCCATTTTTCCATAAAAGTAGCTTTAGTTGTTGGAAGAAAGCCATCAGTCCAGGAGGCTAAAATGAAGACAAATTCAAAGTCATTCAGTATTTATTACAAATAGTTTTTCAACTCATATCAGGATGCACCTTTCAGATTAAACCAATCTGAAGCCGCTCTATGTCAGTGTACTTGCTCAGGCATATAGCAAGTATAATACAGACCAGGCATTTCCAAAGTCCAGTCAAATGAGTCCCCAACTCCTGTCATAAAATCAATAATATGAGGGCCCCCCCAGCACTTTCAAAAAGACTGAGTAGGATTTCTTGATTGTGATTAACTAGTTATTTTATAAACTGTTAAACCAGTGGCAACACTGTCGCAGGACAGTTGACTGTAATCAAAATGAACTGATTTATTTCTCTGACCCAAACCACAGTGTGTTGTACTTTTGAATAAGATAACTATTTGTGTTATTTTCCTGTTTACATGATTTGCATTTAATAATAAATAATGTGTAACACTTAATGTGAACAGAGATTTAACGTTGACAACTTTTTTTTCCTAGACAGACTTTTTCTTAATGTTATTTTTGGTCTTAAAATACAAAAATCACAACAATTTTGGTAAAACATGTATTTATATATATTTCTGTTATATGTGAAGAAATCAATAGTATCTCACTGTAAAAAATTGTCATTAATAAGTTTGTTTGCATTTAATGTTATGGACACTCTTGCTATGGACCATGTACTGTATAGTGTAGGAAGTAACTGAATACTTTTGTCGACTAAATTGAAACATTTTAAGTTTGCAATATACAGATAGTATAAAAACGTAAACTTCAAGTATATTGCCTCACTTATAGTACTGTGTACTTGTAGTACACTTAAATAATTGCTAAGAGGTTTTTTTTTTTTTTTTTTTTTTCAGGACAGGTGTAAATAAAGTGACATTTTCAAAAATTACTTCTATTTATCAATACACCTTTGAGTCCGTTTTTTTTTTTTTTTTTTAACTATATTATGAGAACAATATAAAAGCAATAGAGCCATCGTTATACCGACCTGGTTTTCCGTGCCGTCGTCTTTTATTCTGTTGAATTAAGTGTTATTTATACGCAGCTCGCGGGCTCCTTAACAAGGACATGACGCCGCTGGAGGCTCCTAGCAGGATGGCCTTTCCATCAATTGGAAAGTAAAGAAATTCACGCAAAAGATAAGAAAGAAGATTAAAAAAAAACACTCTCCTCCTGGATGATTCCGCGGCTCTCAGACAGCAGCAGTCAGGACTTGCTGAGTATTTCTGTGCACCTGACGGCGACAGCTCACATTAGCTCCTCCTTTGCTGTGAAATCTGTGAGAAAAAGGTGTGTGTTGCTGCGCCCATACCTGTGTGACGGAAACTGACAGAATCACGTGACCTGACTCCTCCAGATGACATGCTAATGAGGAATTGACCACCCTCAAGCTTTTCCTGAAAGGTCCCAAATAAATAAGGCTGTAAAACTCCAAATGCTATCCAGAACATCCTTAAAATTCAAAATAAAAAGGAAAATAGTGATAACAAAAATATTTTTTGTTAGGTTGTTAGGTTTTTGGGGGAAGTTAGGTGTAATAATTTAATTTTGTACAAAAGGATCCACCAACCACTAGCGTTTCTTAAATCAGTTTTATTTCTTTCTTTTTACTCTTGAATATAAATAAAAAATAACATAATTAGAAGCAGTGTTGGTGGCAATGAATTACAAAGTAATATATATTGTCTTTTTTTTCATCAGTAATGGAGTAACGTAAAGTATTACAGTTTCAGTACTAGACCACAGAAACCCTCATTGCTTCTTTACTCACGTTTGTTGCAGTGAAAGCATAGGGGTCATCGTCATTGTCTCTTGGTTAAATGAAACTAAACTGATACTAATAACAAAACCGAGTTTCTGCTGCATGCATGCACGCATCGGCACCTATCCAGAGTTGGAGATTGGTCAAAGACAGATGAAGAGAGTGGAAATATGGACGTCAACTAATTCAGAGGAATTCTGCATCTGGAGATATGGAAATAGTTTCTAATTTGTTGAAAACAAAGGCAAAAATATTTCTGTTAAGTTGAGATGAACTGTTTTCCACTACCCTAGTGTCAATGAGCAACCTGTCCATACACTGTGTAGACTACTATACAATGTACATTTTCTCACTTGTATGTGGTGAAATGTATGAGGTGGTGCTGAAACCCTGATTGTCTTTGTGTAGCCTCGACGTTTTTATATGAGGATTTTATCTTTTTATATTTTAACTATCTTGTTTGTACTAGCTTTATTCCCTTAAGGATTTTTATGTGAGTAGGAAAAAAGGAAAGTAACAAGTAGTGAAAAACCTTAAATGGAGAAATGAGTGAAGTAATTAAATAAGAGTTTCATCCAGTAACTAAAGTAAAGTAATCAATTACTCTTTAAAAATAATTTACCCAACCCTGATTAGAAGATGTGGTTTTACAGACTTCCTTTGGAGCAGGGGATTTCATAAAAGGAGGCTCCATCGGGAGAGAGGTTTGTTTTTCAGATGCTGCTGTTGCATAAAACACACACAATACAATCGCATCTACTGTTTAAAATTGATGACATATGTAAGATATTTTGCTGTAAACCCAGACTAAAAAGCTTACTTCTTTAACATTTTTTTTTTTCACAGATGAAGTAGCACATTTTATGTTTTTTGAAAAATTGTCCTTTTATATAATACTTTCTTTTTAAGATTTGGAGAACCTTATCAAAAAAGTATAAATAAATATGCTATTTAATATAATCTATACTACTACTAATAATATGACATTTTGTGCAATAGCGTTTGACATAACTACATCCTCTTTTCACTTTCAAGGGTAAATTATGAGCATCTGACAAGCAAGCAAACTGTGATCCCCGCCTGACCCTTTTTCCTATTATGATGATATATTGTCGCAAAACAATAGGATTACTGAAAGCTGAGGGTTGGGCCATAGTGAAATAAGTTGACATATGAAACTATTGTATTGTTGAAGTCCACCATTAAAAAGTCACCACTCAGGTTTTCCATCTTGATAGAAACATGTGTAAAAGTATCAAGGCTTTTCAACAAGGTTAAAGAAAAGAAAATCAACATACTACAAATTTCAGGTCCTCAAATGTGCTTTCTTACTTTTGACTTGTTTTGCATTGTTTAACCAACAGCAATAAACTCAACAATACTTTTAATTCTTCGAATGAATCTTCCAATGACCTAAGACCTACAATACACAAAGTTCTTTGTGTTTGCTATCCTCCCATCTGATCATCTGAAGGGTGTGAGTCATGCATTTTACTTTGATTGATTAAAACTGATACTTTTCCTTGTTGACAAATTGCGCTTACTATGTTGCATTTAGTTTTTACAATTTTCAAAATTTCTATAAATATACAATTGGTTTTATAACCAACTCAAAAAAGTTAGGATCAGTTGAGCGTGAACACAAGCAGCTGCCCACGTGACTCTGGTTTCATCTGAAACTGAGCTTTGTTTGTTATATTTAAACCTGTTACATCAGGTGACAACAGATTGATTTGTCTCAATCTTTTCTTTCATCAGGAGAATTAAGTCAAATATCAAGTGCAAACAAAAGTCTGAACAATGTATGTATTATTTATATTCTTTACGCTATTAATAGAACAAAAATTGTGATATTTTTTGTCTTTTGTTGTATTTTTTAAGACAGCCTAGCTTTTCAAAACTACACATGGTACTTTAAATCAAGATTGAGAATTTTTAACATGTACTTATACTATGAAGAATAACAAATTTAAAAAAACACAATTTAAGAAAGAAACATCCATATTTAATTGTTCAGCAATAAACTATCATGTTTGGCAGCTCAGTTTTGGATTTTCAGCATAAAGTTCAGTCACAGAGGTAAAATGATTCCCCAACACACAAACCTGTGAAAAGTGGAACAGATCAGAAATTAAAATCTGATGATACTGCTTTTACATGGCACTTGTGAGTCAGGCACATCAAGGAGTTCCATCAGTAAACTATTTTCCAGTGGGTGGGCTGTTCACACTCTTTCTCAGCGTCTCCACAGAAACGGTTGTATGTAGTTTTAGGGTCGAATCCAAGGATTTCCCTCTCTTCGTGGATCCGGAAAGAAAAGGTGGACACGGATGTTCCGATGAAGAATCTAGAAAGAAGCGTGGAATAATAGAATTAAACCAAAGGTGACAAGGACCCGACTGAATAGACAATGCTGAATATGATGTTGAGGAAAAGCAAGTTTTTCAAGTTTAGGTCTTTTTCTTGGAACAAATATTTGTTTTCTTTTCCAATAACTGTTTTTTTTACAATTCTCCTTTTATAATAAAATTGATTTCTCATTTACATATAAGAGCCAAAGAAATAAAAAAGGAAAAATGTATAATTATCAAACTTTACAAATAACTTCTAAATAATCAAATCCCTTACTTTTTATATAACTAAAAATATATTTAATAACTAAACTTTATTGTAGAAAATTTCAAATGATTCTATAACCATGGTAAACATAATTTTAAGTAATTAAACTCTAAATGCGGTCTCACAATTTTTAAAGCTTACTTTAAAAATGAAGAGATTATCCTAACAAAAAGCAGTAGAACAGCTGAAACAGAATCAGTTAGTCAGAAATATCTGGCTTATTGTGTATCTAAATATATATTAAAATGTGTTTTCAGCAGTAGGCCTGCTGAAACTGAACTAGTAAGTCTGAAAAATCTGGCTAAATGTGTATCCAAATATGTATTAACATGCTTTCTTTAATGCCAAATTTCTTTATTTAAAGAAGTCAGTTGATTTTGGTAATAAGAACAAAAAAAGTCTATTCAAGGAAATAAACTGACCCCTGGTGGCCATTAAATACAGTGCAGGTTTATATTTTTATCCAATGGCAATTTTTATATATCAAATAATTGATTTTGCTCATAAAAGTATTCTAGTCACACATTTTATTCATAAAAAATAATCTTTTAAATTTAGATTAAGAAATGTTATTATCAAGATTAGAAAATTATTTAAAATGCAAAGGAGACGCATTATAGGTTGTAATGTTGAGTTACCTCAAAGACAAAGGGACATGTGACATTATGAAGCTGTTGTCAGTAAAGAAAACATGCCTATGACAAAGACTAAGAAAAGCGTGTAAAGGACCTTGCATGAGAACATATCCATTGGTCAATGATGGCCACTCCTCCATCTTTCAGAAGCTCCAGGTCCTCCCGAGATGCCTCAAACCGCACCATGCGTGGCAACATTGCTTTTAGCTCCTTCAGCTCTACCAGGTCACAATTTTTAAAGAAATAAATACACTTTAGTTACTATATATTAGTGAATAGCAAAGACAGAAAATGCTAAAATAATGTACCATGGTACCATAGTCACTACCTTCACCATCAGCATCTGTAGCAATAAAAACGTTTTCAAGCATGTGTTTCTTCATCAAGTTTAAAATAGTTTTGACTGCCCCCTTCAGGCTGGGAACATCCTCTCTGTGACCCCAAATAAAGTCTTTTCTGCGTAGATGAACGCCAAGGTAAGGCCCACCTTTGGCTGAGCCTGGCTTTGCCTGGAAAGTAAAGGAAAAGAAATTTAAGTATTTTATGCATAACCTTATTTTAAATTTTAGGTATAACCTTAAATGGATCATTTGGTGTTCTCAGTATAGGGTGTTCAAGATGATCAGTAGATTAACTGCAGTTGTTGATTTATACAAAAAAATCAACAGAAGCTGAAGCAAAAGGCTCAATATGGGGAGACTTAAATATATATATATATATTATTTTTTCAGCACAGTGAAATACTTTTTGTGTTTTTCTTAATGGAATTTTGAAGTTACATTTTGTTCTTTAATTGTTTTTTTTTTTAAATACAAGGGTTGATAGGCACACATTAACTGGTTTTAACACTTAAACGTTGCTATTGTGGTCTGTAAAATTTTGTATTTAAATATTCATTTTAAGACAGCAACATGATTGTTTCAGTGTAGAAACATTGTCTTTGACAAGGAGCTTAAAATTATTGTTTTACAGTGTTTTCCGATATTACATGCTCATTTTTTTCCTTTTCTAAACCCACTTCCTCCTGTCAAGGATTAATAATTTATTTTTTTGATACTATTTTCAATTGTAAATAGAAATAAGAAATATAATCATGAGTATTTAACAACCTTAAAGTTCCACTCCAATGATCGTTTGAACTATTCTAAAAGTGTTCCCAGTGGTCTTTTAATTATAATGATGTTGTTTTTAGCCTAAATTAAAAAAACTACATCGTTTTTTGGGACATAGTTTCTCCAGAGCGGCAGTAGTTCATTAGAATTGTACATGGATCTATTTATTTACAAGTAAATACATTGGAACAGAGCAGGGCAGGGAGCTATTGCCCGCCAACTGTAACGCTTACATCACTGCTACAGGTTTTTTCTAACAGTTTTTTTTCATCTGTTCTCGATTCAAAATAATTTGAATAAAGAAATACTCAGAAATACTAATCTTTCATCCTCCCAAAAATGCCACAAGAACATGTTAAAAACACCAAAAACACATTTTTCATTGGAGTGGATCTTTACATCATGAGACAGACGTGAAGAGCTCCCTTTTATACTTATAAAAACACAAGAGGGCCACATGGTTAACACTTTTTAAAGGAAAAAAAAATCTTAGAATGAGTTTATACATTAAAATCATACTTTAATAATATGCACACTACCTCACCTTCATGCGGGTCCAGTCCTCTCTGTATGCCGTAAGGTCTCTGTCATCGGTAGAATTCAGGTATTTGGCTCTAAACTCGTCTCCTATGAGTCGCAGGTGTTTAGCAAAGACCATACTCCGCCGGGTCTGAGCAAGAACAAACGCAAAGAATGTATACATCGGTTTGCTGCAGTTACGTGAGACAACACAACACCCCAAAAGAAACATGTTTGCTGCCCCTGCTCAACCTTTGACAGTCCACTATCAGTCCTTTGAATTACCAGTACTCATTTTTTTAAACTAAACTTACATCCCAGTAGTCCTTTCCAGCATAGACATCATGAAGCAGCGTCTCTGCACGATCAAGCATGACAGATCTAAACATAATGGAGAGTTTAGTGCATACATTTGTAAGCTACGTGTTATTCAAGCAAAAAAATCGATCTTAATGCCATTAAGTCACCATCACTTAAACTTTTGACATAAACTGTAAAAATAGCATTAATAAGGTTTATTATACGTTTAGTTTGACTGTCTTGCAGATTAATGTTCACCATAACAGTCAAATATTTATTTATTTATCATAAACAGTTTTCAATATACTGTATAAGTATCAATAAAAAATATATATACACTGAAATAATTGTCCAAAATCAAATCAAGAAAAAATATATTTTTTAAACCCACACTGTTTGATGCACTTTTTATTTCTTAAGTTTCTGGAGCTTTCTTTACCAAAAGAAAGATGATACCAGCTTATTACAACACATACTTGGAAATGTTAAGAGCTAAATCAAAATGAGACGTATATTTATAGAAAGAATACATTTAAATAAGGTCTTAAAAAAAAACTATTAAAAAAACTGTAATCACAGTGTTAACAGATCTTTGCAGTCTGTGTCTGTTATTCTCTGGACTTACGTCACTGTGAAGTTTCTCTGAAGAACTGGAGCCATAATTGAGGCGTGTCCCTGAGCTGACACGCATGTAACATTCCGGGCTCTTGTTTCCTCATAGCCCCAAAACCAGCCCCTGTGGAAACATACATTATGATTGTAGGGCAAATAGAGAGTAGAAGTCAACAAAGGCATTTTAGCTTGTCTTTGGTTCAATAAAAAATGTGGTTGCATTAAAAAAACTTTAGTACTCTCATTAAAATATGGCTGTTTTAAACTAATTAGATTTATTTTATTGTATTACCTGTAGTAGCCCTGTTTATCTTTGTAGTACATCAGCTTATCAAAACATGGACGCTCATCTATTTTTTCCTCCCATTTCCCATCGGTCCATCCCTCAGCATAGTTCTGCAGAACCAGAACTTGGTCGATGAACGGGCCTCCGTTCTCTACAAACAGCAAGTAAAAATAGGTCACTCTTACCGCATCCTGTAAATGAATATGTTGAGTTTTAACCCGGAGCGCTTACCAGCAATGAACTCCTCATACTCAATGACAGGCACGTTGGCCTGCAGGCTGGTGATGCTGAAGAACTCCCCCCATGGGATGCGGATCTGATCAATGTCCGAACTTTGCCAGTGGTATAGGCGACCCCATGGGGGGAGAACCAAAACCCAGTCACCCCCCTCCTTCCTCAAAGTCTTGACCAGGGACGCCATTCGGATGTAGACATCCCTGCGCAGATTGAATCCCTCTGGAGGATTTACGTCATATAAGAGGTACCTGAAATCCAGAGATTAAGTATAAATTGTGTTGTTCCAAGACAAATAGATTTTTCACACTGTAGTATAAAGTTTACTGATTATTTTTTCTGCAACAAAACAAAACAAAAAAAATCCATATATATATATATATATATATATATATATATATATATATATATATATATATATTAGGGCTGCACGATATGAGGAAAACTCGCGATATGCGATATTGGTGATTGATATTGAGATAACGATATAATTTGCGGTATATAAACAAAGAGCAAATAAAAGTATTGTTCATCAGCTGATCAAAAGTTTAAGGCCACACCCTTTGAAAGCCAGAATTTGCACCAAAATTTGAATTTAATGGCACTTTCTATAATAAGTAATCATCCTGTCAAGGTCTCTTGATGCTAAAGGCAAAAAAGTTGAATTTCTTTGAACGTGGCAAGATTGCTTAACTGCATAAGCAAGGCCATAACTGCTGAGGCTGGATTAAGTAAAATGGTAGTTTTTAATTTTTTAAAAACTCTAGAAGTTAACAAAAAAAAGTGGCAGACCCAGAAAAACTTCACTGGCACTGAGCCGGATGATCCAAAGGGCTGTCCGCCAAGACACGGGATGATCCACGACCCAAATTAGGACCATCACTGCTGATGACTGTTGCTCAGTAACAATCAGACATCATCTGCAAGAGCAGGGCTTCAAAAGTGAAAGCATCTTCAAAGGCATTTTAAGCATAGAGGAGAAACCATCATGGTCTGGGATGCTTTTTCCTTTAATCAAACAATGGAGCCTCGGGTTGAGCAGGGGCAGCAAACCACAGCTGGCTATGTGAAGATGTTGCAGGGACCTTCATCTGTGTGATGAGGATTGGGTTTCCCAGCAGGATAAAGCTGCAGTTCACAATGCTCACCTGACAAAATACTTTTTTTCATGAGAATAACCTCAGTCTTTTTGGAGCATCCTGCATCTTCTCTTGATTTAAAGTCAACTGAGAAAAATTGGAGATGGATGGTGAGGACAGTTTACAAAAATGAACATCTGTTCTAGACAGTGGATGCCCTTGGTGAAGCCATCTTTACCAGTTCCCAAAAGCATTTTAGAAACACTCACATCAAGCATGCCAAAACCAACTTTTGAGGTGATCAACAAGAATGCTGCAGCTACTGACTGTTTTATTTGAACCCTTTCTTGTCAGTTTTTCAGCCAATGAGCAGCCTATGTCAGCTAAATTGTTGTTGTTTTAATTAAAGTGTCCGCTCAAAACGTTTGGTCTCTTGTTCCCATTTCTTATTTTTACATTTTAAAGCTCTACTTAAAACCTCGTTAAAATCTAGTTGTGTAAAATGAAAATGCATCCAATTTCTCACCTGGTCTTCAGGTTTTGATCACTAGTGGATCAAATCAAGTCCTCTAGTCTGTAGCAGATAGGCTTGTGCTTGTTGTTATTTACATTCAGGTAGGTCAGAATTAATGAATGGATGAGGGGCTGTAATGGGATTACTTCAAATGTAATGAGTTATAAACGTCACAGCAACATCGTTACAAAAATCTCGGCTCTATTGTTTTCTATCATGCAGGTACGTATGGGGCGCCAAATGGTTTGTAGCTAATATGAATCAAAATGTTTATTAAATTAGCAACAACGCTCGACACAAGCGATCGCGTTGGACAAATTGGATACATTTTCAAATATTAGAGGCCTTGCCAAAGATTACAGTTTAGCTAAAAGAAATACAAAACATACAGAGAAATACACGTAACTGCACTAAATAGCGTTGGAATTGCTAGCTAGCTAAACAAGTGAAAGCTCACCGTAGATCCCTTGCGGCAGCGATGGGTGCTGTTCTCGTGTGGCCTGCGGTGAACACATTATCGCTCTTTACTGCAGCAAACGCAGCAAAAATGCTTAAAAACCAAACGCTACACGAGCAAGTGGAAGAGAAATATATTGCCACAATGTAGAATACGGTGCACGCCATGATTTCCTCTGAGCCACGTACTTCCGGGAAGCATAGACGGCGTCTGTGGCGTTGCTGAGCAACCACTGGGAATCGGAGCACATCAGGAGGTTACAGATGTGTTCAAAATGTTAATTTCCTTTAGGAATTTAAACAAACCTCTTAAAACCCACGCAGGCAAAGTCACATAAAAACATTTAAATAATAAAAACAAAAGACGAATTTTATAGTGATGTTTCAATTTGCATTTTCAAAATTAGCCAATTAAAATTATATTTATCCACCAAAAATGCATGTTAAATTCAAGCCTGTTTTCATTGTCAAGATAGACATCTACTTTTTTTTCCATTGTATTTGTTTTTTCAGCTAAAGTCTAAATGCACAAAAAATATGCATGTCCTCCACCTCACTACCATGCCTCAAACCTGCAGCCATCCATTTTCTGAACCTGGGGGGTATTCCAGAAAGCAGGTTATGCTAGCTCCCACGGTAAATTTGAGGCTAAGGAAGTTGATAACCTCAGTTTTCGGCTCCAAAATGGAGGTATGTTTCAGGGTATATCAAGTTGCCATGGCAACTCATGCTCTGAACATAACCTGGTCTGGAGCAGGTTTAGTTGAAGGTAAGTTTGTTTTCAGAGAGGTGAAGCAGCATGGCGTGTCCATTTGAAGATAATTTAGTGGATGAAAAAGCACAGATAATACTTTTTCCACCGTGAGAGGGTGATAAGACCACATATGGATGTTGGAAAAATAAACTTTTTTACATTGTTGATCTAACTTAATTATTTGCTTCAGTTAAGATAAATCACTTTTTTGTTAAGTCAGCTCAAAAATAACTCGTAGTTTTCAGACAGTTATTTTACTTTCATTCAAATCAATTCAATTAAGTAGGTGCAACTTTGGTGCTGCTGTTAGATCGGCACCGCAAAGGATTGTGGGATAACATTCCCTTTGCCTGTCTGGACGGATTTGGGTTTAAGTGTGGGTTTTTGACCAAATGTGTTTAGTTGTGTAGCTGTTTTACTGTGTTTTGCCGAGTTATTTTGTCCTACTATGCTTAAGTCTCTGCACCATAAGTGAGAGGGAAGAAGAGGATGATGAGTTTATATAGCACCCATACCATTCAAAATTGCCTATACCATTCAATATTGTAATGACAAAATCGGAACACGCCTAAATGAATGAATGCACGCTGTGCATACTGATCTGGGTCTTCTATTATTATACAAATGAGTATATCTGCCGGCTCAAACTTAGACATATGAGAGTTCAAGAATTATAATTAATTAAGATGGAAAAAATATTAATTGAATTGGAGTAATATCACATTTAGTTAGATAAATATGTATATTTGAGTTGTATAAACAATTATTGAGTTTTATAGACGTAAGAAATTAGGTTGAATACATTTAACTCAATTGTACTTGTTACCAGTACAAGTACTTAATTTAAGTTGGCAAAATTGGATACGTTTATATATATATATATATATATATATATATATATATATATGCATCACAAGGAAAATGGAAATAAGATCAGAAACTCGTGGGTTTACTTTGTCTGTTTTTCTACTACAAGCAGAAACTCTTTCTTTTGCTGATGCAGCCGTGTTACTTTTTTGATGGACGTATAATCTTCATACGCCGCCATTAAAATTTCAGACTCCGTCTCACTGAAGTGTAGCGTCTCTTTTTTTCACCATGCGTTTCCATGGTGACTCGGGAAATCGGCGAGCCATTGAGAATGTCTTTATGTACTTGACGTGCACGTGCATTAACCCAGGGTTACCAAGTCGAGCCTAATTCCGCCAACTCGTATCCGGTCTTTTGGAACCCACATACCCCGAGTAACCAAGTTCAGGCGGATTTCAGCCAGAGTTCAGGGTTAAGGTCAGGGTAGTTTAAACATGCTTCCTGGAATACCCCCCTGTTCTATCTCTTCCAGGGTCACGGGGCTGCTGGAGCCTAACCTGTCCACTGCTGGGCAAACACAATCACACCTATTTAGAGTCAGTTTACCTATAGGGAGCAAGTTTTTGGCTTATGGGAGGAAGCCTCAGAGCTTTAAAATAAATGTTTTTAAAATTGATTGTCAGTTAAAAACATTTACGTTTGTAGTAGGTTTATGTCAACAAACAAACACAAAAATCATAGTTTTTTTGTTTTTGGAGGAAAATTTATTGAGCAACAGAGAAATACATCAGTTATATAAATTTCACCATTTTAATTGGGCAAAATGAAACCAATTTTTTGCTTATTGATTTGTTAGCTTTCCAAAATTGTGAAGGTATCAGCAGTATGTGTAGGATATACCCCAAAAGGAAGTTACATTTAAATAAATTAATAAAAACAACCAAGTAGAATTAAAACTGCAAAAAACATTCAAAATGTTTTCATATCATTGTCCTATAAATAAAAACTAAGACTAGTTGTGTCCCTGAAAAAAAAATAAAAACAGAAATCACTGCAAATTGTTAATATTCTTCCCCTTCCTCATCCTCTTCAAATGAGTCAATCCCCACTTCTTCATAATCTTTCTCCAGAGCAGCCATATCTTCTCTCGCCTCCGAGAACTCTCCTTCCTCCATGCCCTCACCAACATACCAGTGGACAAAGGCTCTCTTGGCATACATGAGGTCAAACTTGTGGTCAAGTCGAGCCCAGGCCTCAGCTATGGCTGTGGTGTTGCTCAGCATGCACACGGCTCTCTGCACCTTGGCCAGGTCTCCTCCTGGAACCACAGTTGGAGGCTGATAGTTGATGCCCACCTTGAAGCCCGTGGGACACCAGTCTACAAATTGGATGGAGCGCTTGGTCTTGATAGCGGCAATGGCAGAGTTGACATCTTTGGGGACCACATCACCACGATACAGCAGACAGCAGGCCATGTATTTGCCATGGCGAGGGTCACATTTCACCATCTGATTGGCCGGCTCAAAGCAGGCATTAGTAATTTCAGCCACAGACAGCTGCTCATGGTAGGCTTTCTCAGCAGAGATGATGGGAGCATAGGTGGCCAGAGGGAAATGGATACGAGGGTACGGCACCAAGTTAGTTTGGAACTCTGTCAGATCAACATTCAGAGCGCCATCAAAACGAAGTGAGGCTGTGATGGAGGAGACTATCTGGCTAATTAGGCGATTGAGATTGGTATAAGAAGGCCGTTCGATGTCAAGGTTCCTGCGGCAGATGTCATAGATGGCTTCATTATCCACCATGAATGCACAGTCAGAGTGCTCCAAGGTGGTGTGAGTGGTCAGGATGGAGTTGTAAGGCTCCACTACAGCTGTGGAAACCTGAGGAGCAGGGTAGATGGCAAACTCAAGCTTGGATTTTTTCCCATAATCCACAGACAGTCTCTCCATCAGCAGGGAGGTGAAACCAGAGCCAGTGCCTCCACCAAATGAGTGGAAGACCAAGAATCCTTGTAGACCGGTGCACTGATCAGCCTGTAGATATGAACAAATTAGTTTCAACTATGTTAAAATAAAACTATTGTAAACCCGGGAAAGTGGATAATGATCTAATTAAAAAATATATATAATAGCTTTAGTCAACTGGTTTAAGAAATGTAGTGGTTTGTTAACATTTAGCACTGTAGCAAATCTGTATGCAGTCAGCATGTACACAGTCGGCCAATTAGGGTTGATCCCTTGTAAATCTAAAATCCCATAACTTGGATCAAACCTTTTTTTCCCCTCCAGAATCCACTTAGGCACAAGCATAAAAGAATTGAGGTCTGTGTTCATTTGAACAATAGCAGCCAATGTAGAAAATCTAAATTATAGACAGGTTTAAACATAGTTTAATACTTTAAAGGACGTTTATTTACCAGTTTACGGATTCTGTCCAGGACAGAGTCAATGATCTCTCTACCGATGGTGTAGTGTCCTCTAGCGTAGTTGTTGGCCGCATCCTCTTTTCCTGAAATCAGCTGTTCGGGATGAAAAAGTTGACGATATGTTCCTGATCTCACTTCATCTAAGAAATCAAGACAAAAAGAATTATAACATTAATTCTCTAGTACGTCTAGCATGTTAAAGTGCTGTTTTAATACTAACCAATGACAGTGGGCTCCAGATCAACAAAGATTGCTCTTGGGACGTACTTTTTAGCTCCAGTCTCACTGAAAAAAGTGGTGAAGGAGTCGTCGTGGCCACCTACGGGCTTGTGGGTCAACATCTGACCATCTGGCTGGATGCCGTGCTCTAGACAGTAGAGTTCCCAACAGGTGTTCCCCATCTGCACACCAGCCTGGCCCACATGAACAGAGATGCATTCCCGCTGCAAGAACATAAAGACAACACGGATGGGGAGGACACATTAGTACATTGAATAAAGTCTAATAAGATATAAAGTCTTAATTTGAATAAAGCCTAAACTAGTCCATGATCTACAGCATTGTCTTCTATGGGAGTCATGTGTTAATACTGGCACTAGGTGACAGCAGAGACCCATTAGAAACAACCTCAACATAAGTGTTTCCAGCAGCTGTCACTGGCTTTCATTCTACTGCCAGGAGTAGACATGAGCTCATGAGTTCATTAGCTGAAAAGGAGGGGTGGAGTTCAAACAAAAAAAAAAAAAGAGCATTTTCTATTGGTGCAATAAAGATATCTGTTCAAGCCTGGATTACATGCACATTACACAAACTTAATGCTCCATGTCAAATGTTTATTGTACCTATAGATAATAGCTATTGTCAGCTTTTAGTTTGCTCATTTATTACTAAACCTGACATTTTTTACAGCTATAAGAACTTTTAAACACAGACTACTGTGTTAAAGCCCAGTCTTAGCTAAAAGGAGTTTCTATTTAGTTCATCTACTTAGATGTGTGCAAATATATCAAACATTTCAGCAAATGCAGAAACACTGACAGAGAAAGGCACAGCTCGCCGTGTTTTTTCTCTTCCAAAGATAACTCTCTCTAACTGGCTGAAGTTTCCCGTCGGCAGATCTATTTTAGATTTCTCACGGTGACCTGACACGTAGCTATGAACGTTGTTGCTGTAAACACTGACTGTCTGCCTCTGCTAAACAGTGGTAACTCCCATGCTGATATGCAGAGACACTCACAGAATCGGTTTTTATTGACATCAACAAAGACATGGGAGAAAACTATAGACCGTTTTTACAGTCTATGGCAAAAACTCAAGACAGCATTTTAGAAGATTGTGAAATTTAAATATAAATCCTTAAGTTTTTCTCTGAATTAATAATAGCCAGTTCTTACAGAACTCATTTAGTTCCAATGGGGAAAAAAAACGTGAAGTTTAGTTATCCTTAGTTATCCATTCCAAACTGTTTCAATACATCTGTGCTATAGTTTTCTTCACAAAGTAAAAGCAAGGCTGTAAGGTCTACTCTGAATACTGTTTATTTGGGGCTTTACTTTGTCGTAGGACAAAGCATTAAATTAATATCGTCATGTGCCCTTGAACAAGACTTCCTGAGTCTGAACCAGAAAACAGCACACACGCTTAAAGTCCTATCTGCATTTTTTACAACAGCTTTGTTGTATTCTTTTTTTTTTAATTCTTCTAACTTTCTTAGTCAAACAAAGGCAGCATACATATCCACAAAGACCTAGAACTGTGTCAACATACATCTCCATGCTTCCTATGTTCACTAATCTGCCTATCTGTAATCACCTCAGTTTCTTGGACCACAAGTACAGTCTCAACAACAGTCTGTACTGAAACAGTCCACAGTTGAAGAAAAATTATTTTAGCAGAAAAGAAACATTTTATTTTAATGGTAGTCTAAAATGGGATAATCTTTTAAGACATAAGAATAGATTGGAAAAAAAAAGACATCAACAGTCAGGGTGTGACTTCATGGTAAAAGCAAGGGCATGTCTGAGGTCTTACCACACCAACTTGAGAATCCAGTTTTTTTACAAGTAAAACTACATTTGCTAATGCACGCATAAGATTGTGTCTAAGACAAAACGAACAGCAAATGGGGCAAACATAACACAGGTCAACAGGCATGGAGGGGGTTTTGCCTGTAGTGCTTTTTAGATTTGACACAATTAAAGGATTGTTAAGCAGAAGATCATTCCAAATTCTATGCATTTAGCTGCAATGATCATGTATAACTTTGGAAGATAAAACACTGCATTACAACAACAAAATGATGTATTTTTCCTTCAGCAATAGCAGCATTGTATGCGCTCTTATAAAATGGCAGGGTCCATTTGACAGTGAATTCTAAATACACATTTGTCACACATCTATTCCTCTATCCACTGGATTTTCGGAGCAGCTATTGAACATAGAGCCAACAGTTGAAGCAAACAAACTATGCTCCAAATCTGAAGCTATTAGGAGATCTGTTTGAACAGGGCAGGTCTCCTGCAGCTGCTAGTGTTCTTGTTAAACAAAACAGATCGGTTTTTATGAGCATTACGCTTAAAAGCTGTTTACACAACATTGGGCAAATAAACCATAAAGGTTGTGGGATGGTGCTTGTTAAATTTCCAAAAGAATAAAAGGTCATTAGAAGTTTTTACAAATCCTGTCTGAATTGTAGTCCCAGACATGCAGTTAGAGAGTTGAGAAAAGACAGAATTTGGAGTTAAATGTGTTTCTACTCAAATATATATATATTTTTTTACTTAAGTCTTGTTTACATACCACAAAAAATTAAATGATCACAAATAAAGAACTAATATTGGGATTTCTGTTTGAAGTCAAAAAGACTTGTGACTGAGTCACATGTCACACCCTTTTCTAACAAGTATTTTATTTCTTCCTACATTGATAAATGCTGACTGGTCACTCCCATATGCTCTGGCAGACAGCAGCTACTGCCAGTTACTGAGATGAGAGGCTATTTCTGAAAAGCAGGAGGCCGCATGCACACACAGAAAAGCACTGCACCGTTAACCTGACATACATAGCCCATCAATTATGCAAAAGTATCAGTTCAGAGGGAAGTTTAAAGTACAAAAGTTTTTCAAAGTCAACCCAAAGTTCCATTCTCACCATTGTGGAGGTTTTTCAGAGTGACTGCTGACAGAAAGATGAAATCGAAGGTGTTTTTATAAGTAGAAGCCTCTCACAGTGACCGGTAACGAGGTCTGGGTGAGTTAGTGCTGCCAGGTGGAGCCGCTCAGACGTCTTTGGCTTCTAACCACGCCCATTTGTCCACTCACAGGAACGCGCAGTTTGCGCACGAGGGCAGAGACAGCCCGTGGTTGAAACCTGGAACTCAAGGCCAAAGCATTTATAATAAAGACTTAGAGATAGAGATAACAAAAATAAATAAATAAAATTGGATTGATTTCATTGGATTCATCCCTCGGGGGAAACTGATTAGGAGGAATAGTAATCTCAACGTTACCTCCCATTTCACCTCACAGGTTCAAAAATAAAAAATAAAATAAAAAAGAATAATAATAAATAATAATAATAATAAAATAATATAGTTTTTTTTTTTTTTTTTTTGCTTTAGAAACAGCAGAAAAAATTTACTTTTTCATAGTTGATAACAAAACTCTGGATTTATTCCATCCAGAATAATAACTATAAAATAAAATATCATAACTGCAAAAGACAGCTGTGATTATAAAATCACAATAAGAAATGAAACATGTTTTCAGATTAAATTCCTTTTACAGTTTTATGTAAGCTTTGTTTCATAAAATGTATTATGTGTTTTTTTTGTTTTTGTTTTTTTTTTTTTGCTTTTTTTGTGCTTAAAGACAGATTTGCACCCTTGGGTGAGGAGAATAGGCAAGTTGGAATATGTTGTATGCTTAAGTGGGGCAAAAAAAAAGTTCATTCCAATCCTGAAACTCTGTTCTGCCTTTTTTTTAGGCTGGTACTTAACCGTTTTGAAAGCTAGAGGTCAGCGTTGCTTTAGTTTGAGTTACTCAGAGAAACAAATAGCAGTTGATTGGGAAGCCCCATTTAGGATCTGCTGTTTTTCTCATCACTCATGCCAGTCCAGACGGATATTTTTTAAATCTTGTGACCCCACAACCACCCAGCTTGACCTGAACAGTTTTTGAATTTTTGGAGAATACCTCAATCTCTCATTTTATAATCAATAGTTCTGGTCAAGAGTTCTGGTACATTGCCTGTCCACCCTGGGGGAGGATCCTTCCTTCATGTCGGTACCCCTGAGGTTTCTTCTTTTTTTCCGGAATCTGTTTTTTTTTTTTTAACGAGGAGGGCCTAAGGGCAGGGATGCTCAGTTTAGTTCAGTCTGGTTAGTTTAGTTTAGCCATTACCTATTGAATTCTATGACTTTATGTTCTTTATGATTGATGTTTAATACACAACCACCGGTTTAAAGCCTACTGGGATGGCTACTGTTATAATATTGAGCTATATAAATAAAGTTGAATTGAATTGAATAAATGATTTACTAAAAGTATTGCTTATAAGATTTGGCACAAAGTTACTCCATAGACGTTAGTAAGAAATGAATCATTTGGAGGTCAAAATAAATCATCAGTGGACAATGTTGGAAATACCTATTCAGGATAGACTAATACCAACGTCATATCTTCAATCAGCTGAGATGCTCCACAAAATCCCAAACAATTTTTGATTGTATAAGAAAATGTATCATGCAAATATGGTGCTGGCAGCGCAGGTAACATAATATACTTAGTGCTTTTCTACAGACACAGTCCCTTTCACCCATATACACACAATCACAGATTGATGCCATACACACTGCCATACATGACAGGTAAACATTTGTTATGTATATTTTCACTGTTCTGATGGACCACCACTTGAGCTCAGTGATAACTAAAAAAAGAGGATTCAAACTAAGACTTCATATCTTAAGGCAACCAGAAATATGCACGGCTTACTCCTTTGACTAAGTTTTAAGTTTTGTTTTTAGCAGCAAGTTTCAAATTCATTATTTCCATTCACTTCTATTGCTTTGTTTTATGCCACCGTTCATCTTTGCTTTGTTTTATATTTTACAACGGCGAAATACAGTACAAACTTGATTGTGTAGCACTGGAAAGGAACCCGTGAATAATGGACCTATACTATCACAAAGTGAAACTGGGTCATAGTTTAATGGCTAAAGTAACACCTCTGGGGCAAACGCAAAGAATAGTATGTGCTTTCCCATTGATGCTTCCACTGATGGGTTACAAAAATCAGCTGAAGATTAAATTACATGACAAGTATTGGTCTCAAGTCTTTTAAGAAGGAGCAGTGCAGATGCTGCTGCAAATTCTTTATTTTATTATTTATAGTCAGGTTTAAGAACAAACTAGTTTTTAGTGAGTTTTTTTTATTGTGGCATCTAAAACGTCTTCAGTGGTTCCATTAGTGTTACAAAAACAGTAAGAGGTTAGGGTTGATTGAAGACTACCTTTCTTATGTTATTTGGATGTAAACTTGTAGCAGACTGTTGCAGAGTTTTGCTACAGGAACTTAGTTTTTTCCGTCTTACTTGCAAAACAGTATGATGGTAAATGCTGTGATATGACTTGTTGAATTATGTTTAACATCAGCTTTAAAGTTTAGCTGTACCTTGATTTTAAAGGTTTAGGCTTTACCCAACATCTGAAAATGGCAGTCTCTTCACTACAAAAAACATCAAAAGAAAAAAATTAATGAAGTTGGTAATTGCTTCATGTATTTTTTCAAACTGCATATGCAGTTAAATACGCAGTGGAGGATTTTAAAATCAAAAGATCATTGATTTTTTAAAATCACATGTGGAATATGCAATAATTAAGTTAGGTGCAAGTTTTACATCTACACAATACATTACAAAATGTAGCTTTTTTTTATAAAAATTGTAGCTTGTATAAAGCAGCTTACCTGTAACAGCAGTGAACTGCTGCATGACTTAACTCATTTTTGCAAAACTGGTAGCAAGTAGAAAACCAGTTTAATTTACTGAATGTATTCATTTCTTGTAATCATTTAAAAACTATTTTGACTAGGAGGCACAATATTTGGAAAATGTTGGTAGGTGTATACTGTAGGTACATCTTCAAGATACCAAATTTTGTGGACTTTAGTGTTGCTTTAGCTCAGGAAATACTACAAGTATGGAGATGATTGCATAAGTTTGTCTAGCAACTAAACATTTAATCGAAAAACGTTGTTTATGGGTGAGTTTGGTAAGTGTTTAAGATGCAGAGCTGGTAAATTAAATTACCTCATGTGGCCTGGGGTTCTGATTTTACTTTCTGAAATATTAGCTGCTCACACCTTGCCATTTAACTCTCATAGGGGCCAATAAAGAATGACAAGGGTGGCAACCTCTTTTTGGTAATGTATTGTATTGGGTTTCTAAAGAAGACTATCCTATTCTTGTTTAATGAGTGGGCTCTGATTACAGCTTAGATAAATCACAGTCCCTCCCAAGGTCCACACACAGTATATAAAGGCAGAGGATACCAAGTGTTTCAAGCTGTACATCTTCTTTCTGATACCTGGACTTTGGAAAAAAGACATAAATATGGTAGGATCTAGCTTACCCTCGCAATGTTACTGATAAATGCACACAACTTTATTTATTATTGTAAGATATTGAAGAATATGACCAAATATTTATATTTAATTGCAATCATTTAGCAATTTTACAGATTATTGTAACAAAACTTTAGATAAACAATGTTGCCTTCTCTGTGCAGCGTGAATGTATCTCTGTCCATGTGGGCCAAGCTGGGGCTCAGATTGGCAATGCATGCTGGGAGCTGTACTGCCTGGAGCATGGGATTCAGCCTGATGGACAAATGCCTGCTGACAAGATCATTGGAGGAGGAGATGACTCCTTCAACACATTCTTTAGTGAAACAGGAGCAGGAAAACATGTTCCCAGAGCCATCTTTGTTGACCTGGAACCAACCGTCATTGGTAAATATATCATTGATTTTTTTATTTTTATTTTGATTTATTGATTTATTTCAAGCATTGTAGTCAAAGCATTAAAAACATTACACATATCTATCAAACTCATTACAGAAATGATGAAATGCATAGATTAAAAAGACAGAAAACAAAACAAAAATGTCACTTAAATCACATTTGCTTAATTAGATACAGTGATAATTAACTGAATTATAAGTAGAGTTTGATTTATTGCTTGAAAAGGAGTGGGAAGAAGCAAGCTTATATAATCCCAGCCCTACTGAGTTAATTCATTTGATAGTTTTACAGTGTTTTAACTCCGGTTCTGATCAAATAGATTCTCTTGAAGTAACAAAATCCAGTGCCTAGTAATGATTGATGATCTTCAGAAAATATTGATTCATGATTTCAGTAAACAGTAACCGATACCGATATGTAATAATAATTGCTTATCTTTAGAACACATTATCACATTAAACCAGTTATTATTGTTACACATTGCAGATCAAGTAAACAAAAGCAATAGCTTATTGGTTGTAATTCAAACCTTTCAGTAATCATTATTGCACATTACAATGTAACACTCAGTGGTTGTAATTAAAAGAGCTTTGATTATTTCAACACAATCAAGTTCACAGATGTATTTGGAATTATTCAAACACCTGTCGATCCTTAACTCCTCTTATCTTCATATCCTGAAATAAGAGTTTCTTTATACATTTTCTTGAATATTTGAACATTTTTTGAGCTCATTACTTAAACCGTTCCAAAGTTTAGTGCCACACACTGACACAGAAACTTTTCTTAGTGGTTCTTATCAATTTGATCTTGAAGTTCCTACATCCCCTCAGTCTGTAGCCTCCTTCATTTTCTAAGAACTGTTTTTGGATATTGAATGGTAACGATTTCCAACTGGCTCTGTATAAAAGTTGCGCAGTGTAAAAATCCACAAGGTCATGCAGTTTTAAAACTCTTGATTGATAAAATAGATTGTTTGTATGATCAAGACATCCGGCTTTATGTACAATTCTGACGGCTCGGTTTTTGAAGTAAAAAGAGAGGATGTAGTGAGCTCTTGTAATTATTCCCCCAGATTTCTATACAGTAGGTGAAATATGGTAATATTAAGGAGCAGTACAATAAATATCTACTGTTGTATTCTACATGATATGGGGTAAAATAGTATGATATGAATTGTTAATCTTTCATCCTAAATTTGAAAACAAATTGTTAAAAATCAATTGGTTTGAAGTGAGATATGAAACAATGAGAGGGGCATTAAAAAAGTTCTGTAATTATTTTTTATGCAGATGAGGTGCGCACAGGAACTTATCGTCAGCTCTTCCACCCTGAACAGTTGATCACAGGAAAGGAGGATGCTGCCAACAACTACGCCCGTGGACACTACACCATTGGAAAAGAGATCATTGATCTTGTTCTTGACAGAACACGGAAATTAGTGAGATTTAAAAAAATACTTGTATATTTTAATACACAGGATGTTTTTCACATATTTGTGAATGTATACACGTTTTATATAACTTTAAATTGATTTGTGACTTTTCCATTTTTTTATTCCAGGCTGATCAGTGCACTGGCCTGCAGGGTTTTCTAATTTTCCACTCCTTTGGTGGAGGCACTGGTTCTGGTTTTACCTCCCTGCTGATGGAGAGACTCTCTGTTGACTATGGGAAGAAGTCCAAGCTTGAGTTTGCCATCTACCCTGCTCCCCAGGTTTCCACAGCTGTAGTAGAGCCTTACAACTCCATTCTGACCACTCACACCACCTTGGAGCACTCTGACTGTGCATTCATGGTGGATAATGAAGCCATCTATGACATCTGCCGCAGGAACCTTGACATTGAGAGACCCACCTACACCAACCTGAACAGGCTAATTGGTCAGATAGTCTCCTCCATCACAGCCTCACTTCGTTTTGATGGCGCTCTGAATGTTGATCTGACAGAGTTCCAAACTAACTTGGTGCCGTACCCTCGTATCCATTTCCCTCTGGCCACCTATGCGCCAGTCATCTCTGCTGAGAAAGCCTACCATGAGCAGCTGTCTGTGGCTGATATTCACCAATGCCTGTTTTGAGCCGGCCAATCAGATGGTGAAATGTGACCCACGCCATGGCAAATACATGGCCTGCTGTCTGCTGTATCGTGGTGATGTGGTCCCCAAAGATGTCAACTCTGCCATTGCCGCTATCAAGACCAAGCGCTCCATCCAATTTGTAGACTGGTGTCCCACGGGCTTCAAGGTGGGCATCAACTATCAGCCTCCAACTGTGGTTCCAGGAGGAGACCTGGCCAAGGTGCAGAGAGCCGTGTGCATGCTGAGCAACACCACAGCCATAGCTGAGGCCTGGGCTCGACTTGACCACAAGTTTGACCTCATGTATGCCAAGAGAGCCTTTGTCCACTGGTATGTTGGTGAGGGCATGGAGGAAGGAGAGTTCTCGGAGGCGAGAGAAGACTTGGCTGCTCTGGAGAAAGATTATGAAGAGGTTGGCACTGACAATGTTGAGGATGACGATGGGGAAGAATATTAAATTAAAAAAGGTGAAAGTTCAGGTGAAATATACAAATTACTAACTGGTGCTAAAATCAATCACTGAGTTTTTCCTTTTTATTCTTCTTTCCTTTTTTTAACTAGTAAATGTAGTATTGAAAAACAACACTTAAACAGATACATCTAGACAAAAAATAAAGTCATTTGAATTTACAAATAGATTTTGACTACATGGTGAGGATAGTAAGGCATATTTTCTAGACTGATAGAAGCACAAAGCAACTTTCTTGTCCTATCTTTGTAATGCTTGAGTGAATCTGAAGTTGTTGCAAGGGGTTTTCATGTGTACATTTGCAGCAAGAGAAAACCAATATAACAAACGCTTTAAGATTTTTTCTCCCCCTGTATTTGGTCAAGCTAATAAACATGGGTTCTTGTCTCTGCACCTCCCCCCACAGTATCCTCTTCCATGAGGAATGCAAGTTATGAAGAGGCTCCTGTGTCAGTCTCTGAACAACACTTGGTTGTGACTTTTTTCTGTAAGAGCAAGAGAATATAATTGACAAAGCCATTGCCTAGTGTTGTTTGTGAAGCCCCCACGCAGGCTTTGGCCTGCAGCAACAAAAAGATACCAGTTCACTAATGTATGAAGGACATCTCTGTGCTCCTAACGGGAGTGTTTTTCGTCACTACTGTTGTGTTCCTGAATGTGCTGTATCATATAAATGTTTATAGTGACTTTAATATGACTATATTGTTTAACAAATCTAGTGTATGCAATTGATAAATAGAATAAAGCCTTTTGATCAATTCATCTTTGTCTGACTGTTCAGTTTAACACAAATATGTGGGGGGCTGGGTGTTAAGCACATGCATGAATACCCCATTAAAGCCATTTATATTATCGTATTAGGCCCATCTAGAGTTTCTAGAGCTCTTAAAAGTCTTTATAACAAAACATCAGAAGCTAATTTTTAATCAAAATTTGCATAATACAATTTATTAATGCACTGCTAAGCATGCACAACACAGGACTTCCCTCCATTTTTTTCTAAACTCCTGATCCCTCCTGCCTGTAAACTATGCAGCTGCTTCTCCGTGGGTTTCTGCCTGCCCCCGTCACATCCCTGCCTATATAAGCCCAGGCTCTCTCTTTCCACTGCATTTCTGCCTTGTGTCTGAATCCTCATCCTCAGTCGAAGGACAAGCAGACAAAATGGTGAGTAGCTGATGACGTAGCATATACTTTTCATTCTTTCCTCCGAATTGTTCCTCTTTTTTCCTCTAATTCATGGCTAAAACTCCACGGTCTGTTTAGTGCTCACTAGGTCTCAGCTGCAGTGAGGAATAGTTTTGAAAAAATGTATCTGGATAACAATAATTATGAGCTGAGCTGAAGTTGTGTAATGAAACTTTTTAAGATATGTTTTCTTAAAATAAAGAAAAATGAGTGCACTGAAATGGTTACACAGTGTTAAATGACAGTAGTTTTTGTTACCTTGGGCAATGTAGGTCAGGTAACATAAAACTTTAACTTGGACCACACTCGCTTTTTAATCATGTGTTTTTTTTCTTCTAAAACTAAAAAAGATATCTAGTTAAAGGAAAAGCCTTGCTTATTGTGTTAGTTATAGCTTTTGGTTTTAGGTGGACATAAACTAAATATAGTCATTGTGGCCACTGTGAGATGAAAAATAAAAAGAATGGGGAAAAAAGGAGTGGTCTGATCAGCAGTAGGAGTTAGATTGCAGCCATTTTGTCAGCAGTTTAGTATTCAAGAGATGTGGAGACGTCCCTAATTGTTGCAGTGTGTGCAGACGAACAGTGTGCAGACAAACAGGATGGGGGAGGAGAGAGATCCGTGAAGGGAGGGTATGAGAAATAGGAGGGGAAACAGGATGAAAGGGTGGAGTACAAGTTTCCCATCCACAGGCATGAATTTCCTGTCAGCCACATACTTTTTTTAACCAAAGCTCCTTCTGACCAATGAAAGGCTTTTAGTAGTACCTAATTGTCCTTATGAAAGCCTTAACCTCATTTTATGTAGGTAAGCACAAAAATATGTTTGTTTAATCAGAAATAGGTGATCTAATCTTTCTACAGTTTTTTTTTTTCATTTTATGAACTGGAAAGGAAGTGTTTGAATAACACGGCTTGCATTTAGGATACTATTGCCTGTATTTGTGTCCTTTATACTACTGTGTAATGTTTACAAACCTCAAAGTTCTCACATGCGAATATGCTACTTACAAACAACCAGTTTTTCGTTTTATCATCTATTCTAGGCGCTAAATGAACACATTTTAATATAGCTGAATGATTGTTAAGTTTCATAATAAAACACTACTTTTTTCCTTTCATTTTTTTTCTCAGCGTGAGTGTATTTCTATGCACGTTGGCCAAGCCGGAGCCCAAATGGGCAATGCATGCTGGGAGCTGTACTGCCTGGAGCATGGGATTCAGCCTGATGGACAGATGCCTTCGGACAAGACCATTGGAGGTGGAGACGATTCCTTCAACACCTTCTTCAGTGAGACAGGAGCAGGGAAACATGTTCCCAGAGCCATCTTTGTTGACCTGGAACCAACCGTCATTGGTCAGTTTTTTGTGGCTAATCATTAACTTGTGTTGTTTTTCTGAACATAGTAATAACATTTTAAGAATTTGTTGCAAATTCTCCCTTTTCAGATGAGGTGCGCACAGGAACTTATCGTCAGCTCTTCCACCCTGAACAGCTGATTACAGGAAAGGAGGATGCAGCCAACAACTACGCCCGTGGACACTACACCATTGGAAAAGAGATCATTGATCTGGTTCTTGACAGAACACGGAAACTGGTGAGAATGCATGTATAGTGTTGCCTTTGTTGGATTAAAAGTTTTCTTCTTATGCAATGTAAAAAAAATGTTTCCTGTCTCAAATTGTTTATTTAATTTGCAATTTATTTATTATTTTTTCAAATTCTAGGCTGATCAGTGCACTGGCCTGCAGGGTTTCCTCATTTTCCACTCCTTTGGTGGAGGCACTGGTTCTGGTTTTACCTCCCTGCTGATGGAGAGACTCTCTGTTGACTATGGGAAGAAGTCCAAGCTTGAGTTTGCCGTCTACCCTGCTCCCCAAGTTTCCACAGCTGTAGTGGAGCCTTACAACTCCATTCTGACCACTCACACTACCTTGGAGCACTCTGACTGTGCATTCATGGTGGATAATGAAGCCATCTATGACATCTGCCGCAGGAACCTTGACATTGAGAGACCCACCTACACCAACCTGAACAGGCTAATTGGTCAGATAGTCTCCTCCATCACGGCCTCACTTCGTTTTGATGGCGCTCTGAATGTTGATCTGACAGAGTTCCAAACTAACTTGGTGCCGTACCCTCGTATCCATTTCCCTCTGGCCACCTATGCGCCAGTCATCTCTGCTGAGAAAGCCTACCATGAGCAGCTGTCTGTGGCTGATATCACCAATGCCTGTTTTGAGCCGGCCAATCAGATGGTGAAATGTGACCCTCGCCATGGCAAATACATGGCCTGCTGTCTGCTGTATCGTGGTGATGTGGTCCCCAAAGATGTCAACTCTGCCATTGCCGCTATCAAGACCAAGCGCACCATCCAATTTGTAGACTGGTGTCCCACGGGCTTCAAGGTGGGCATCAACTATCAGCCTCCAACTGTGGTTCCAGGAGGAGACCTGGCCAAGGTGCAGAGAGCCGTGTGCATGCTGAGCAACACCACAGCCATAGCTGAGGCCTGGGCTCGACTTGACCACAAGTTTGACCTCATGTATGCCAAGAGAGCCTTTGTCCACTGGTATGTTGGTGAGGGCATGGAGGAAGGAGAGTTCTCGGAGGCGAGAGAAGATATGGCTGCTCTGGAGAAAGATTATGAAGAGGTTGGTACTGACAGCATAGGAGAGGAGGATGAAGAAGGAGAGGAATATTAAGGGGTTTGACTTCACCAAGCATTCCAGATATTCCAAAAGTTACACATTCAGTGTGACATTCTGAATGGTGAAATGCCAGGATTATCAATAAAGGTTTAAATGAAAATACATTAATGAGTTTTTGTTTTGTTTTTTTGTTTTCATTTTTGACTGTTGCACAATGCAAAGTAAAAATCCTGTTTAGTAGGCTACACTAATAAAGCTATACTTGTAGGTAGTGTTGTAAAAGTAGGGCTGCTTTTAAGTATCCAAATTGTGCACTTGATTGTAAGCATCATTATCGCGGAAGTCTAAACATTTTCATATTGTTTCATAATTATCTGATTAAAAAAATAGGTGGCGTTATATCAAATTAATGCTCTGCCTTGTCACTTTCCAGAACTTTCCTTACTGTCTAGCTGCAGTTGCATACATCAGCCAGCAGACGGCGACAATTTGACAACTGTAAAAATAGAGGTTGATCTTCAAAGAACACCAATAACTTTTAGATTTAACCACTGGGATTCATTTATTTGTTTACTTACGTACTTTTAAAACATGATAATTTTTTAAACAATTTTTAAATAACAGGAGAATTTTCAAAGTAAAGGTTAAAAATGAAGAGCAATATCTGAAAACTTTAGAAAATATGGTTCTCTCTACTGCTCAATTGTGTAGTTTATATGGATGCTTTAGCACAAAGAAAACAAAGTATTTTACGGCTCAACGTGTAAGATTTGGTCCAAAACGTCGATGTTTCCCCCAAAGCTTACCATGGCAATCCTCGGCAAAGCTATCCGGAGGAGCGTTATCATGGAGCAACAGCCACGCGCTGAAGGGGGCGGGTCTGTTGACGTTTCCGATCACTAGCATGTTCTAGATGTTTTTCCTTTTTTTTCGCAGACGGTGACATAGCGCGCGATGCTCACTAGTCCGCATGTTTTCCATCTGGAAGCAGGTTTAACGGAATCTCTCTTTGGAAGCTGTTATTTGGAGCGAACATTTATAACACAGACGGCACAGACAGAGGTGGACGGGGAGGTGACCGTGTAGCTGTCAGATAAAAACAAAAAAAGATCATTCTAGAAGAAGTTAGAACTCATTCTGGCATCACTAAACACCGAATTAACGGCACAAGTGTTTGGGAATATAAACTCGCGAAAGGTAAGTAAGTAGCTTTGGCTATTAGCTTGGTAGCTAACAGGTTACAAGTCTAGAGTTCGTGATGCTATTTATTTTATGGCCGTAAGTTACCAAAAGGAGGCATATCTGTGGGAAATATGTTGACAGAATTTAATGGATCTGTAATGTAAATAGTTGAAATAGCACATGTGCCCCCAGATTCATCTGCTTCAACGTGTTCAGGCCTATACCGGTGAAGGCACAGCAGTTGTCAGTAGCTCCAGAAATAACACAGTAATCGCACTTGTGTGTGTAGGGACACGGCTGTTCCCGAAGGGACATAGATAGTTAAATTTAGTTTATTTGGCCTCTGTTTGGAAGTCCCCTTCAGCCTTGAACGTCTGGGTACAGCTGATGCATTGAAATAAATGGTTACCATCATCAAAAAAATCAGCTCAGAGAATAGGGACCTTCTGAAGAAAATGTAGTTTTGAAGATGATATGATTTTTGTCTGATAATAATTTGAATTATTTACTTTAAAAAAAAAGTTTAGTTAACTTTAAGGTTAGGGATGAGGTGGGGGGACTTTGAACGTTTCTTTAGGCTTTGTTTAAGACATGTTCTGTAGTTTTTTTCATTGCAGGTTAAGCTAAAGTAAAAGTCCATGTCTGTATTCTAGGGTGCTGTTTGAAGGAGCGGCAGAAGGAGAGATGGTGGATTACTACAAAATCCTGGGCGTGCCCAAAACAGCCTCCCAAGATGACATCAAGAAGGCGTAAATATCGTGATATTTATAAGAAACAATATAAAAAGACAGTTCATGATTTGAAATACTATGGTTGTTTTCATTCATTGATTTATTTATATTCTTAGTCAAATGTTATAATTACAAGCATTGTCACTTAGAATGGATTAGTCTAATTTGATCTGTGAATTAAAATCAGTGATTCACAGATCAAACCACAATTTCTACTTATATTACGTTTAAATGGTTGCTATGTTTGCTTTTTTACTGGATGTAAAAAATTTGAAATAATAAGTACTCACTATCATTTAAACCTTTATTTAGAACGGGGGATTAGAATAAATTAAATAACAAATAAAAAGACAAAGATTTAGAAAGAAAGAAATGGAATTCGTCACCCTAAACATTGTCATGCTCATAAGTTTTTCTCTGAACTTCCTATTTTATGTCAGCAGTAAACATAACATAAACATCGCTGCTGCTTTATATCATTTATAGCAACAAATCCTGAAAACGTTCTCCACAGTTTTTCTATCCTAAAGTACAGCAGGCCCCAACCCCCGGGCCGCGGACCGGTACCGGTCCGTAGGTCATTTGGTACCGGGCCGCACAGAAAGAAAGAATAAATAACTTACATTTCTTCCATTTTATTTATTTCGGAATCTGAAAGATGTTTTATTTTGGAATTCTCTGGGACATCCGTCTATGTCACTCTTGACGCAGGCCAAGGCGCTCTTCTCGGTCACTGGATAGGTTACCGCTAAAATAAAACCCAGGAACTAGCAAAATGAGTAAAAAACACAAAGATCTTTGGAAAGTTTCTTTGTCAAGGTGAAAACACCCAGCCAGGAGACAGAAGAGGAGCCTTCGACTTCAATAAAGGAAGCTACATTTAATAGACAATACTTCTTTTTGTCACAATGAATGTTGGAAGGGGAGAGGATGATGACACCTGTGCGATGTACACTTTCATGCATGTCAGTACAAGTCACGTCCGTGTCCCTCCTTCGTCGTAGGGTTGCTACAATAATTATCTGACACATCTTAAAGACCGGTCCGTAAAAAATTTGTCTGACGTCATACCGGTCCGTGGCGTTAACAAGGATGGGGGCCACTGCTATAGTAGATAGATAATAAATGAAGACACAGTAAAAATGACTGTAACAACTTGAAAACTCTCTCAGACCTTTAACCTAAACTGACAACAGTGTTTCCAACAGACATGGTTTACAAACTGCCTTTTTCTCCAGAAATACCAACAAACATCCACTCCTACATGAACATTTATGCAGACGTGTTCTCCACCGTGTTCGCAGACGGTCATTTGATGTCGCAAGATTTTCGTAATATTCTGAATTTCATATTCATTATGTTTTTTCAGTAGTTGATATTTAAAACAAAAACCAGTTTTTCAGAGCATATTTTCAGTCAACTGAACTTCAGTCTTTAGTTTTTCATCTACAAAAAAGCCCTTCGATGGTTTTATTTTGAAGATTTATATTTACTTTCATGGACAGTAACAGATGCGGTTTGTTTAGCTTATATACTTAAAATCCAACATTATTGTGCAATTTTAGCGTGATTTAAACTGTATTTTCATTATACTCTACTATATTTAGATTCACAAATCAGATATCTCTGACATCACATCACAGATTGTTGATATCCGAGTATTCAGATACTCGTTGGGTATTTGTCTTTATCAATATACTGGGTAAAATCCCAGTAAAAGTGAGATGAGTGTATCACTGATAGGTTGTCAGTTGCATTATGCCATTGGTTTGATTTGATGTATATTTGGAGTTTATCTCAATTTTAGATCATTTAGAAATGTATTGAAAACCAGATCAGGAATAATTATCAACCAAAAAAGACATAATTAAACATAATTCATTGCATTTTTCAGTAAATCAACTATTGGCAGAAGGGACAGAAGAAACAGGCATGGAAAGTCAGATCATTTGTTAAATAAACTGTGACTTAATCTCTATAGTTGTATGACAGACCTTTTAACTTTACTTTCCAATCTATTTTCCTTATTTTTTCTTAATTTTATGATGGTAATATTTGCCTGTGTCTCGGATGTATTCAGTTACAGAAAACTGGCTTTAAAGTGGCATCCAGATAAAAACCCAGACAACAAGGACGAGGCTGAAAAGAAGTTTAAAGAGCTCGCTGAAGCTTATGAAGTTCTGTCTGACAGTAAGTTACAGCACATCTGAGAAGAATCTGTTCGTTTAGGTATTCAGTAAGTTTAGTAAATCACATTCATTCACATTTTGTATCTATATTTATGGTTTTTGTTGTGTGTCTGAGTTTATGAAAGAATTCAAAGCATAATTAAGCTTTGGTTATACTTTTTCCCCTTCAACAGAGAGCAAACGAGATGCATATGACAGATATGGAAGTGAAGGAATGAGACATGCAGGTAAATTAAGATGTAAAGGAACAGATTCATATATGCATTTTTTAGAATCTTAATAATTTTCGAGGCTGCTTAAATTTCTGCCTTTCTGATGGGATATGTTTCCGTCATCCAGATTCCTCCAGCGCAGACTTCTCATCAGGTTTCCCAGGGTTTACCTTCACATTCCGCAACCCAGATGAGGTGTTCAGAGAGTTCTTTGGCGGTCAGGATCCCTTCGATAGCTTTTTTGGTAAGCAGTGCTCAACTTCCACAAACTAAACCCAAATCTCCTTTTTTCACCACTAGAATTGTAACACAAAGTAAACAAAAAGTGAAACCTTTAAACTTTTATTTGTCCAGGTAGGTCGATTGAGAACAATTTCTCATTTACAACAACGACATGTGTTTCCAGTGACAAAACAACAGAATGACAATGTAATATAAGTTACATACAGGTACACATGAAACATGACATTAACATTAATATTTACAATACAAAAGTCAACAGGAGGCACTAAGTTAATGTTTACAAAAAAACATTTAAAACCATCTACAGTGCAGCAATGTGTAGCAGTTGTGTAACTAGGACTGTCCTGGAAACTTTGGAAAACCTGATTTTTATCTGTGTGTTAAAGTGACTTTGTTTCCCAAATAAATGAATCAACATCTGTGCCACAGTGTCCCTGTTGTTTGAGCAGCATGTTCTTGTTTTTGCATTCATTGCCTCTTCTGTTTAGTTCAGACGTATGTCTTTTAACACACACAACTTAACGAGGGAGTATCTGTATCTCTGCATCTAATACTGGCAGAAAATCAAAGTAGAAATTGAGCCTGTAAACGCACAGATAATCCTGTTATTATTCATATTTATCAGAGAAAATCCCACACACACAAAGCTGAAAAACTCAGCAAAAGAGAAAACTGTAATTATTTCATTTTTTTGAGTATCCTTGGAACTGAATGGAAATTCATACATGACATTTCAAATGCCATCAAATTACATATATTTTAACAATTTAGCCATTCTGAATGCTTGATTTCATATATTTTAGGATTTTTCCTGCTATGTTAAAATGAATTTGTTGCCTGTCTGGTTTGCTCATTTCTGTGTCTCGGTTCTTTCCTTCCCTCAGATGATTTCTCATCATTTGGTGGCTCATCCTCACGCTTGGGAACAAATCGATTCTTCTCTTTTCCATCAACTGGAGGTAAATTCTTTATAAATGCTCACAGTAAACAGCGGGTCTCATAGGGGTTAATGATATTTTATACCGTTGGTAATATCTTGTGATATATTTTCCTTTCTTGCTGCGTTAGCATAGTTTTGGGTTTCTGTTTGACCTTTATTTATTTTTTGTTGCAGTTCAGTTTACGTCTTTCTCTTCTTCCTTTGGTGGGATGGATGGAATGGAAAGCATGGGTGGAGGGATGGGGAACTTCAGATCAGTTTCTACCTCCACTCGCATCGTAAATGGAAAACGAACGACCACCAAAAAGTATGGGATTTTTGTTTTTAGTATGTTATGTTTTCTTAATTGTTCCTTTAAAAAAAGAAAACTATTGATGCACAGGTAAAAAAATAAAGTATTTTAACGCCAGTATAGCTTTACCTCATATAGGCTTTTTACCATATTTATACCCCCTGTATCACAAAGTGCATTGGAATTTGTAGGAAAATATCTGATTTGCAAAACTGAACAGCCTGTGTAAGGTACAGGAGGATAATTTGTTGGTTGTTTGTCACTTTTAATGATACTGGTAGTAACTGAAAGAGACTCTTAAGTAATTGTTTAAATTGAGTTGCCTTATTACCAGTAAGTCTGAAAACGTCAGTAATTTCTTAACATTTTTTGTTCTTTCTTACCTGCAGGATAAAGGAAAATGGACAGGAACGAATAGAGATCGAAGAAGACGGGATGTTAAAGAAAGTCCTCATTAATGGCAAGACAATGCTTTTTAAACTCCAAGTCTTAGTATTATTCTGAAAGATGGATCAGTCAGTCAAGCTTCAGGATCTTCAGTTAGGCTGTTTACGTTGTCCCAGGAAAACTTCATGCCATTATAACAAAGGTTTACATACGCCACACTTTCACTCGGAAAAAATCATTTGGACATGCGCAGAACCATCGGGAATACCAGAAACGGCCGTAGAAGAAGAAATATTGAGTTCCGTTGTAAACAAACAAACCTGCAGCAGATATAGAGCCAGATGATCTTCTCAATGTGCTTTTATTATTATTATGATTATTATTAAGTGCCCGTTCATTCGCAATTTTCTAAATCCATGTGGCCAGTGCTTTATTCTTGGCAGCTCGGACCCGGAAGAAGGGTTAGGATTAGGTTCATACGTGCTAACAACATTTAACCTTGGATGAACATGAAATCTGAGTGGGCAATGCCGCCATCTGCATCTGGGCTGCATGTGTATGTATGGGATTGACATCAGCCTTTATTTTTGTCTGGACACAATTGGAAACATGAATTCACTTGATTGTTTACATGGTTTCTCAGGACTGCGCAGAGCACATTTCTGCACTCAAACCCGCCTTCGCCAGTTCACACGCCGTCCCAAAGCCACTCCTCTGCTCAGAGACACGGTTCTCCTGAGGCAGCTCGCTCGTGCGGAGCTGCTGCCCGGTCCGTTTTGTCCTCTGGAGCGCCACACCGTCTACGCATGACGTAAAACCAGAGCAGTAGTGACCCACGATCAGAATAAACTGTTTAAAGGCACCACGATCGGATCGGCACCTATTTCAATTGGAAGGAAGTTTTGATCCGAATGAGTCTGATCGGGGCAGAGTATTCCAAACGGCGTGTTCACATGACACATTTTTATTCTGATCAGGCGTTCATTCTGATTACTTTTGTCCATGGAACTGCACCTTGTGTCACAACGGCTAATCAGATAGTCTGAGCTGCTAATAAATTCTGTTTTTAACGTAATCTAATCAGCAGTTTACGGTCTTTCTAAGTCAGCCTTGATTAAACCTTTCAATTTATGACACTTTCAGTATTCGACATAAGCGGTTATCCGGTTTCTCCGAGACAACCAGATTTCACGGAGGACAACCAAAATGAACCCAATGGTTGTCCGTGTGACAACCTGGTCTTTTATTCAACATGTTGTTATTTTTCGACTACTTTTCAAGTTTCAAAGGTTTGTTTTTGGCAACCTCTGAATTGAGACGTATGCTGCAAAGTCTTTCCACTGACAAACGAAGTGCGTGCATGCTAGCGAATACTTTCTGTTTTTTACATCTGCACTTTTCCGTAAAGATTTTTCGAATGAACAACAGTACCTGGCGCGACCGCTAGAGGTCTCCAAAAACACGCAAAACAGACTGAACAGACTGACATGAGCTGAAAGAAAGCTTTTTCCATGGGATTGATATGATATTCTAAATTTTTACAACATTCTTTTTTATTTTATATTCTTTAAGCAACAATTATCAAAACCAAAGGAAAAAAAAAGAACCAATATATTGAAATCTGTGTAAAGATACTATTTTTAAAGATATTGGTTTCAAGTTTTTGGCAATACTTTGTCTAACCAGATGCTTTAATATTTAGTAAAACTTTTGTTTTTAATATTTAAAAGAGTTTTTTTTTTTTTAAATGTCCATCATAAGAGGCAGTTGATATTAGATGTATAGAAGAAATAAAGATGTAAGTACTGAGTTGGTTTCCTTGCTGTTGAAAATTGGTATCAAAGGACAACCAAAAATTGGGGAGGACAACCAATTTTCCTTCCAGGTTTTTTTTCCTTATTTCTAACACTGCACTTTTATAATGATTCTCCTAATAGGATCGACTGTGCTGATGTTGAAACTGTTTTCTTTTCAGGCGTGGAGGACGACTTGGCTCTTGCTCTGGAAATCAGCCGCAGAGAGGAACAGCCCCACCCGTCTGCCCAGAAACCCCAGATCCAGAGCAGATCCGCCGAGTCTGACCGACACAGGTCCAGTCCTTACTCTGCGATGCCTCAAAGGTCATATAGCTCCGCCCCCTTCTACCACTGCGAGCTTGCAGACGGGAGGGAGGATGATGATGAAGATGAAGACCTTCAGATGGCTTTGGCTTGCAGCCTGTCAGAAATGGAAGCTCAACAGAGAGCTGCGGCTAACGACTACATATCAGGTGCTTGGGGTGGGGGCAAAGCTCTGAGTGGCAAAACTACAGGGGGGGCAGCTAAAGGAAAAAATGTACATTTGCTTTGTAGTGAGCCTGTCACCACAGAAAGTAGAGATGAGAAGGGTCAGGTTTCAAAGAACTCCAGGGACGAGTGGGAAGCAGAAAGGAAAAGATCCAGGGAGCCAGGCTCCATTTCTTACTCTCCCACATCTGCCAGCAATCGACAGGCAAGCTGCTGCTCAGAGGAGAGACTCAAGACTGCCGTCAAAAACTGTGAATGCAGCGCTAAAAAGAAAAAGAAGTGCGGCTGTGCTGTGTGCTGATGCAGCTTTTTTTTTTTTAACTTACAACACCTAGCAGCCAAAGGGGTTTTCAATTTTCTTTTTTCTATTGCACCTTAAGACAAGGCAGTCATAAACCACCGTCAAGAAACAGTTTTGTAACCATTTATGATGTGATAAGATTTTAATATGTCTATGTAATCTGCCTTTACAGGCGGAAGTCACAGTCAATAACAGTATGAGCTGTTTGGTGTGTAAATGTGCCAAAACGTCTTTATAGACTGAGAATGTAGGGTCAGAGTTGGAGGCAGCACTTTTTAGGGACTAAATAGAAAGTTTTCAGATGGAAAGAAAAGTTTAAACCCCCCAAATAATTGTAGAAAAAGGATAAAAATGTGGCTCTCAAACCAATGCTTGATGGGACAGTTGTGACGACAGCTTCCTTAAAGACTCACTCCAATCATCTTCTGACCTGTTTAAAAAGCATTTCAGTAATTACATTTATGCTATTTTAACCACAATCAAAAAACCTGTGTCGTTTTCCAGGACTTAGTTTCTGCAGAGCGGCAGTACTTCATTAAAATTTGCCTCAGAGTTGTGGGCGGGACTTATGACCCAGAGCAACATGGGCACACCTTCCCCACATTATAAGTGCAACATAAATGGCGAGCAATATTGGATTTATCCAGCTGTACAGTTTTGAGCCTGATACCAGGTCAAATGAGGAAAAAGGGCTCCGGACAACCATTTTTTTTTCCTTATTTCAAACACTGCTAGGATAGCACAAGGGTTAAGCGTTCTAAAAAAACAACTAGCATGCCATTTTTATCCAAAATCAAAACAATTAACCTAGACATAAAAAATATACATGCAAGAATTAACACTAACATGGTAATTCTTAATACTTTTGGGTTTCTTAAATGCATAAAGTAAATTTGTAAGAATGCCCCTGTTAATAAGTTTGATGATGATGTCATAAGACAGTTAAGTCGTGCATTTCCCCGCTCTGAACCGAATGAGAAAACGTCACTTTAGAAACTTGTTTAAAAGTGAGACACAGGTTGCATTTGTCTGAAACCCTGCTGTGAACCAAAGGCAATGCCAGCAGGTCAATACGGTTTGCCACTGTAGAAAAAATGGATCAAAATCAAACCTGTTGTCAATGCGCCTCGCCTCCACTGTGACACTTTGATGATCACTTACAGTAGGTGACACAAAAACGGATGCTTGCGTCTAGTCTGGTTCTTCAGTCAAACACAGACATTACAAACACACAGTCAGAAGAAATGTGTTGAACCTTTGAGGGGCTCCATTGTCACACCTACTTTCACAAAACAGCACAACTTTAATAATAACATTAGCAAAAAAGCACTTTAAACATGTATAATGAACTAAAATTAGTTTTATCCTTTAATCCAGCTGGGGGGGGGGGGATCATGTGTATTTGTGAAGAGTCATAAATCAGTGTAGAAAAATGTCACTTGTGCCAAATAAACAAGAGTGTCAAAAACAATTATTATGAATGTAATGAATAAATATGTTTTAAACACATTTCTATGCTTTTTCCTAAGACACTTTGCTTTGAGAAGCAGCTGTACAGGCAGTACAGCTTAGTGACTTTTCTATGCTTCCACTATAAAAAATGATTCCTGTTGAAGCCCTTTATGCACAAAGGCTTGTTTTTTTTTGTACGCTGATCGTTGTTTTTACTGTTAACCACCATCACAGGCTTTACTAAAGCACTCCTTTGATCAGTCTGAGCAAAAAAGAAAACTTGACTTTGCATCAGTGATCATTCATCTGCCTCATAGTGGAAAACGCAGATTCGTCATTGATTTATGAGTTTGTATTACTTGTAACAGGTTTTTCTGCACCATGTTACTGTTCTTTTCAGATTGTTAATTGGGAAATAACTAATAAACCTGGGAGTCAAAAATGAGTTGGATGTTTTTTTTTTCTTTTAAATCTGAAAGTGACAGCCATGTCACTTTATTAACTTAGCTAAAATCTTGATATTATAAAACTTAAGATAATGTAAAATGAAACAATTATTTGATGGTCAGAAATGAAAGTAGTCTAAACTGCCTTTTTCTTACATATAAAAATGTTTTAAAAAAAAAAACTTCAAAAAAACATTTTCTACTTCCTGTTTCAGACTCGGACTTCAAGGCCTTCACAAGTTGACCTGTCTGACTTGATGCTCTGCTGAAAAAACCTACCCTAAGGTAACAAATTTGGGTATTATCTAAAATCAACATTTTCTTCTCAATTTAAGAAATGTTTTTCATACTAAAAAGCTGCTTTTATTTTACAGGTCAAACCTCAATTTCCTGCTATGCACTTTGCTCCATGCTGCTGGTCATTGCTGCTGTTTCTTATTTATGTGCATCTTTCTTATGTTAGTTCAGTCTGGAGCAGAACCCTGAAAGCTTCATGAAAACGGTGGAATGTTATAACAACATTTCTGAAAAACTTTAATTTTTTTTGTGGAGAATACTTTAAAAAAGTTGTTATTTTTCTTTGTACAAAAAGGTACAGAAGTGGGGAAGCTGTTAATAAAAAAAAAAAAGTATTCTGAAACAAAAAATAAATGATTAAAAACGTTTCTTCTGATTACTTTCCATTCAATCTTACTGGAATCCCAAAAAACACACACAACAGTTTGGATGTTTTCTGCTGCATCACATCACAAATTTAATTGTCAAGTCAAAAATACATTTTTATATTATATCTTTTTTATCAGTCTGCTACATGAAAGAAACAATCATCAGGATGAGTTTTTCATTTCCATTAATCACAAGTTTGCACAATTATCAAGACGTTAAAGGAATTCAAACAAAGCTACTCCTTGCAGAACTACAGATGGAGATGAGTACTTTTTGGTCAATGCATCCATTACATTTTCAAGGCAAACACAAGCCTCACAATTAAAGAAAAACACGAAACACCATATCCACAGAACGATGAGTAAAATCAACCTTTGAAAGGTGGAAGCCACAAACATTTTGTAAGCTAACGTCAATTTAGTTAAGCTCCCAAAACTAAAAACAATATTAACTGAAAAGCTCTGAAATGTTCACAAAAATGTTGAATGTTTTCCAGATAGAAATAAACTGAATGTGGTGGTTTACTATTCTCTGTCTGACTGTTATCTGTCAAAAAAAAAAATAACTAAGAGAGGAACAGCGTGGAAATATAATCTACATTTATACAGGCACAAAGGTTTTAATTCAGTTAGCTTCACATCTAAAGGCGCCATCCTTGGGTTAGAAAGGTGGAATTTTTCATTGGGCAAAAAAGTAAAAAAAGGCGCCATATCTTCTTATGTTGTGATCTGCATTCTGCCAAAAACATTTTCCTCCCTTTTTCATAAAACTGAGCTCAGAAAAGGTTTACAAATCCAGACAGCGGGAAACTGGGACACCAGTGCAGGATAGACAGCAGTGGCTTTGAGTGTGGCTGGACACATTTTTCTGACAGCGTAGGACGTACATGAACGCACAACATGATACTTTCTTCTTTGTGTTTTTGTGGGGCACAATGTATCGGCGGTGTGTCCTCCTGCTGCTGCACTTCATTCACTGCGGCAGGGCTTTTAAGATGGCGTTCACCTCCTCAGCCACTGCTGTCAGAGCAAACTCAAACTGGTCCTGAAAGGACAGAAAGAGGCATTAAAAATCCTATCAAATAAATGCAAACATTCTGCAGCCACACTGCCATACACATATTCACACACACACAGTTGGTACCTTGGTGCGAACCAGGCCGGGTCTCTGGTCTCTGATATGCTCCAGTGTGGCAGCAATGTCAATCTCCTTTACTCCTAATAGCAGCAAAAATGATGATTTTAGTGCATGATATTTATGAAAACCAACATCTGTTTTCTGGAAAAGCAGTGAATGAAAAGAAACAACATCATTGAATCCAATAAAAATGTTTATGTGAGGGCTTGATAGATCATTTATAGTTGAACATGGGTGGAATGATTCTAAAACGATTAATATTCTAGTAAAAGGTGATGCAGTTATAAAGATGTACATAGATTGTACAAGTAAAGTTCAAACAGTTAAATACGATGATGGTTTGAAATAAAGATGAATGTATTAAAAAATTATTATATTAAATATATTGTAGATGTTGGAGCCAAATTCAGAGTTTTTTGTTTAATAGTTATTTTTGGAGCCAAATTCACAGTTTATTTTTAACAGTTATTGTTTAAGACAAATGCAGTGTTTCATTTAATAGTTAATTTAAATAATCATTGTTTGAACTTCCAATTAAATAACGCTACGTCACAGAGATGCTGTTAGCGAGACTCATTGTTGATTGAAGCCTGAGAAAGTTGGAAGCGATATAGTTTTTTGACCGTGTGTTTGTGTAATTTTTCATTTTTTGGAATAAAACTTTGATGAAGAACACGTCTCACTCGCGTTTCAAATAACAGTTGCTGGACAGGCTTCAAACGGTGGCACAAGAGAAAGACACGCAGAGAGAGTGCCACTACAGTAAAGAATTAATAAAATAAACACTATTTTTTGTCCAGGGACTGAGAATGGCACCCTCTGCTGGCAATATATGTTATTACTTTGTTATGATTAGGCAGGGAATCAATCTCAATTTAACCCTTGTGCTATCTTGGATGACCCCACCCTTACTTTGACGTGTTCTCCCTACCATGACAAAGGTGGATAAAGGTGGAAAAATTTAATGTAATCCATTGAACCAGTGAAGATCACAAAAAATTGAAAAAAAAAAAGGTTCAGAGCTCTGTCTAGTGAATCTAGCTGACCCAACTCCCAATGGTAAAATGCCTAGGATAGCACAAGGGTTAAGCTTCAAATTAGGAAGTTGGAGAACCAGAAAACATCCACATTTTAACAACTAAAATGTGTAAACATTTCTCTGATAGAATATTACCCAGAGTGTCACCCCACAAATAATTTCCTTTTTAGAAATTCTGGATTTTGGTGTAGTGATATTCTGGCAGATTTAACAAGCGTAACATACATCTGTGATGTATGTTTGGAATATGTGTGAGTCTCACCTTTAGCCATTCGGTTCAGCACCATGTCGATGAGAATGTATGTGCCACTTCGACTGGTGCCATCACTGCAATAACAACAAAAACATAAAAAAGCAGGATTTGTTGTATGTATTGTTTAACAGAAATGTTTCTATCTATAAATATATACTAATTTTACCTGCAGTGAACAATAATTGGGCAGGATCTACCTTTGTAACACTTGTTCACCTTTCTGAAAAGCAGAAACAAGGAACAGCAAAGAAAAGAAGAGCAAAGGAGAAAAAAAAGCTTTATTATGATCCAGTTATTACTGACCACTGACCTTTTTTTTTGACAAAGGTTAAGCATGAATAAATTACAAGCTTTCAGTGTCAACCAATTCTGTACTGCAGTTCAATATTAGGTATTCAGGACCAACAAAGAGCAAGAATGAGGAACGTAAATGCTGAAATGCGATGGAGCGCAGATCAAAGGAAAAGGATTTGCACCGAGGGACTCTTTGAGAAGAGAGACACGCAGAAATGAGGTAGTGTAGGACAGCTCTATGAGCTGACAGGACAAAAGAAGTCGAGATGAAAGCACAGATTCACTGTCCCTCTTGCAGCAGCCAGTCACACCTGCCAATGCTCATTTTTGTGACTATGCAACTGGAGCCAGAGTACTAGCTGCAAACCACAAAAATGACACTGGGAGATGTTCAAAGACAAACCTATCAACCTGCACACTGGGAGAGAGGGAAAGGGAGCCAAGATGATGAAAAGAGGAGACAGAAAACAAGGAGAATGAATGCAGTAAGTGAGGGAAAAAGAAATACATGAATGAGAGAATTGGAAACAAAGAAATGAATGTGCCAATAAAAACAAAAGATTTTAGATTTTTTGCTATTAACAACGTAAAATACAATCCTCTGCAAGTAGGGACAGTCTTTCTGTGTGTGAGTGAGCATCAATGTACTTTTTTTTTTTAAATTCTTTTACCTGCGGAAGTCGAGCAGTGGTCTCGTGGAGGTGGGAATGCCGTCACCTGGCCAGCTAAGCAGGTGAAACTGAGTCAAGGTCCTGGTCTCTTGTGTCTGGACGTTCTTCAAGTAGAAGCTTCGCACCAGGAAGTCCTTACACCAGATGTGCTCAGACACGAGGTTCACCTGGACAGACGCAAAGTCGGATGTGAAAGCAGCAGACAGGAAAGCAGCAGGGCTTTTGTGAGGAAGTCACAACAACAGCCATGAACCTCGTAGATGTGGTAGAGTGAGGAGCCTTCATCAGGCCAGTATCGTTCACACTGCTTCTCTCCATCTTCCACCAAAGCGGTCATCATTACTATCACTGTGCAGCCGTTTTCCCACACCATCTGTGGAAAAAATGACCAGGCACATATTAAAACACATACAAATATCAATTCTTATATTAACAACAGTTAAAATTTGCTATGGGTATATTTGACAAGATAAGTAAAGGTACAACTGTTCACATCGGCACACTTCAGTTTTCAAAATGAAGGCTTTTCAAATAATTCAAAATGTGATGGTTTTCAATTTAAATCTCTTTAATTAAATGAAAGTTTTCGAAATTTTTGTTTTTTAATTGTTTTTAAAAAAAAAAAAAAAAAATTTAGCAAGCATTTTTGGTCAAAAGGTTTTAAAAAATTCCAGACTTTTTATTTTGAAGTTCAGGTCTTATAAATCAGTTAGGACGGTTTAAAAACATTTTTATTTTTACTTTTAAAAGCAGCTTATTTTTAAGACCATTTCTGTCATTCTTTAGCAATTATTATACCACCAACTGGCTTTCATTTTAAAGTACATGAAACTACATGTATAACCTGCGTAATTTAATTTAAAACTTGGAAAAGTTTAAATACAAAAAGATCTAAAAAAAAAAAAAAAAAAAGGGGCAACTGACCTGCCAAAAATCTGCAACTGTGTGTGGCAGAGGTCCCTGCGTAGCAATATACGAAGGCTGGCGTGGGTCATGATCAAACTGTAGGTCACAGAAAAAAAGGTTTGAAACCCAAAACCTGCAAGAATACATGAATAAAGGGATTTATGCTTTCCTGCATTATCTGTAATTTGTTCTTATATGGGTAAATTACACAAATATGAACAAAAAAATGAAAACTTCATGAATTTCTAAATCTATTTTTATTATAAATGCAACTAAAGATGCAATTTAATCATTTTTTTACATCAAATTATAACTGGATTGTTGTGAATTCTTACAATGAAACTGGCATTGATGTAATCATGCTTATTTGGGTTTACTTCAGTCTTCAGCTTGACGCGAGAGTGATCATCTGGAAGAGAAAACACATTAAGTTCAACAAACACACAAAAAGAAGTCTATAAATAACCAAGCCAACTCAAGTGAAGCTTAATGTAGCAACTTTTTGCCTTAATTCTGCTGGATGAGAAAAATATGAAACATTGCAGAACTAACAGGGCAGAGCTACGGCATGTCTGTTTTTCTCTATGTTGTTGAGGGTTTGAGCCACAGCCACTGAACAGGGCTCAGCCTGATAGGAACAGAGAGCCTCCCACTCCTTCTGCAGCCGATCTTTATTCCGCAGGTGGTCCTCCATGTACGCCTGCAGCACAGAAGCCAAGGACAATTTACTCGATGCAAGTAATATCAACACAAACGGATGGATATTGTTTTTGGTCATGCTGACTCTCACCAGAATCATGTGACCAGTGGAGATGTCCATGTTAGACTGGGCTGGCTCTTCGCTCCAGGATGGGGTGGAGCTGTGGGTGGATGATGGACTGTGTTGAGGTCCATCGCTGAACTGGGAGGACACACTGCTGACGCGGGATGTGTCCGTACCCCTCCGTCCGCCAGCACCGGTTCCTATGGCAGACCCTGCTATGCCTCCGCTCGCGCCTCCCATGCAGTCCTGACGGCACAGGGAGGATTTAGATGCCATGTGCTGTCTACATAGCTCCTAAGTGAAGACAAAACATCATTTACTTCATGCTTATACCAATCAGGTCCAATTAGACTGCAAAAAAACGCAATAATGAAAAAATTAAAACTCTCTTTCCTATTTTATATATGTGGTCATATAATGATTATATTTCTTTAGTGGGCAAAAAAATCCCACAATAATTCTGTTTTAACTCTGATTTGCATAGACAAAGGTTAATTTCTTTAGGAATAGCAGGTAAAATCATGAAACATGATTTAGGGTTAAATTTTAAACCTTCCAGGAATTAATGTGTTTTGTGAATAATTAAAGAGTTTATTCTGTTTGCTACTTTACCTGGTAATCAAAGTGTGTCTCTGCTCCTCCCTCTGGACCCAAACCAAGCTTGCCATTGGCCACATGATGAGAATAGTGCTTGAAACAAGCCACAGCTATGGCCAGAACCAGCACACCTCCTACTACTGCCATGGAAACAAGGGTGATGACTGTCCCATTGGATTCCTGAGGCACCTTGGCGACCTGAGGGAGGCCTCGAGCATCTGTTCTCTACAAAAATGAGAGGAAGGTGGTAAGGAAGACAAACAGAGCAGACTATTATGCAGCAAAAGCGCTGTCTCCATTTCTGAGCATCCAGGTCAGTAATCAAACTCGATCTGCTCTGCTTCAGGGGATGAGCTCTCACCGCTCTAACTCAAAGGTCAAACATTTTATTCCAGCGGCAGATTTGATCCCGTGTAACTCCACAAGACAGCAGTGTGCGCTCAGCAGTGAGAAGTCTGAGGGGTCAGAGCAGTGTGTTCTGCAGAGCCATTAAAAAGACAGTTGATGCCTTATAAAGATCAGCTAACCATTACAACAGATGGGGACATCCTTTTACCTGTTCTTTACGTTTCATTTAACATTTTACTGTTCCAAGGTTAACCCCAATGTTTCAAAACAGATTTTATTTGTGAAAAACCCATTCAAAAAGACAGAAAAATGCATTAACTGAGTATAATTTAAAACATAAAATTCATGTCTTCATAAAAACCTCTGATATCTAACCATAACAGAAGGGAATGGTTTTCTTGGGCTATGCAGAACTGCTAAAGACACGACTGATGCAGGGAGGTGCTGTGTGAAAAGCCGATTATGAGGTCAGCAGCACTTGTTGTCATAGCACCTGCAATCTTGGATCCATGTGAAAGGGAGGGGGGAAGGGGAAGTTAGAATGCCATGGCAACAAGTGACAGCGGTGGTTGTAAAGTGTCATCTTGCTTATTAGCTCCGGTCACGCAAACAAAGACACAGTCGAGCAAGAAATGTGATTGTGATTCCCAAGATGAAAGCGTTATTTGGCCAGGATGAAGGAAAACAAGACTTGATGGGATAGGATAATGAATTTGTAAAAGGACTAATTTAACTTCCAAAAAAACCCTGAGTTTTGACAGTCTGAGTTTTGCTTTCTATTATAAACTGGATTTATATGTTCCTCTTCAAAATTAGTGTTTACCAAAATCACTAAAAAAGATTAAATCGTATATCACAAATGGAAAAATAGATAACAATGAAATACAAGCAGAAAAAAGGTTTTGTTTGTTAAAAATACAACAAAGGATTATTAGTAAAAAGACAAAATGTTTTAGGGGGAAATTTAGGATGAGGGACAAATACGACTCAGTTACTCAGCATCATCTCTGTGTACATGTAAATGAAATTCATCGTAAATTCTATCTCACATATGTCCTGCTTAATGTCATTTCTAAAACTGAAAAAAACTTTTTTATTTTATATCTTCTTTGGGAAGAAAATCAACAAAAAGGAATTTGTTGACCAATTAATAAAAACATGTTGTTCTAATTTTTGCTTGTTTATTTAAAATCTAGGATTTAGGAAGAATAAATATAGACTTTTGAACATGTCAAGATAACCTTGTTACCTTCGAACAACCCAGTGGAGATAACAAAAAAAAAAAAGAGAAATTTCAATTACCTCTCCCACACCAGTCTGTACGATTTTCAGACCTGTCTCAGACTCTAGAAAACTTTTCTCTGATACTGTCAGGGCAGAAAAGAAAAGAAAATCAAGATTTTCACTTCATGCACACTTGTATGTATGAATGCCATTTAGGTGTTGATGTGCTGACCGGCTTTTGCAGCGACCTCTGCAGCCGTCATGTTGTGCTCATTCTGGCGAATGCGAAAGGTTAGTGCTGGACCGATCACACTGGAGACACAGAAAAAAAAAGAAACTTGCTGGATGTTTCCAAAGAAAACAGGAATCTGTCTGACACCCCCACACACCATGGCAGTGTTACCTGATGTTGATGAAACTGCTGGTTGTCAGGTGTATTTTATCAGCCAGCAGCTCCAATAATTTTACTCCATCATAAAGACTAAGAGGACTAAAGAAGAAAGATTATTATCTGTGTAGGAAACTGATTAAGATCTTTAGATTAGTTTGAGGATTATACTGCTGACCTCCGATTTGTGTAGATGTACCCATACTCCTCTTTGGCGCCAGTTCCTTCCACAACTGGCTCCTTAAAGCTGTGTTCAGCTTCAGCAGGGGCAACCTGAGGGGGCGAGGGGGGAGAACTGGGACTTTTGGGTGGAGGTGAGGCAGGGATGGAAGCCGAAAAAGGATGCTGAGGGCTGTCGAGATGAGTAGACTTTTCGGGCTTTGAAAGACTTTGCTTTTTCAACAGCTGCAACTACAGAGGATGACAGGAAGTCTGTCAAAATTCATGGAATAAACTATGATTGCTGCTGACAGCAGGGGGTAACCTACCTCTTTGACTGCAATGAGGTCTTTCTCACTTGGATCTAAAGAAAGAGAGTTTAAAACGTGTCATAAAAACTGTTTTAGTAAAAGCATGTCTTTACCATTTGCTCAGTTGACAAATATTGTGGCTCTACAGCATCTCGTACCTGTTTTTTCCTGGCCTTGCACCAGTTGCAGAATGAGAGCCAGCTTGTAGAGCTGTTCCTGACTGAGCTCCCTGGGATCAATGTTGTACCTCTGCAGGACTGATGACATCCTCTGGAGCAAGTCATCTAACACAGAAAGCAACACATTCATGCGTACATATTTGCTGTTTCTTTGCAATGCAAACACTGTGCTGCATAGATTTACTTTTTAGTGAACTTCAAATCTTACCATTGCTTCCTGATCGAGGGTTAAAGTCTTGAGATGTTTTTCTGTTTGGCAGACTTTGATGCAAACCTGGAGTATTGAGTTTTTTCTCTAAGGCGTAGTCTTCCACATCTACTGGTATCTCCAGCTCAAAGTCGTCATAATAAGGCAGGCCTGTTGATAAAATAGAATGTTGATAAGATTGCTAGTTTCAAATAAGCAGCGGTTTCCTTTTTAACTTAACAAGGTGTCTTTTTAATGTTAAAAATATCAATTTGATGCTTTTTATACACGAGCTCTTACAAGATAACACAACCATGTACCTGGTCAGATATTATAATAGTAGCTTGCAGACAGTAGTATATTCATGCAAAACCTATTACATTCACATACAGACAGTACTTAGTCAGAACCCTGAACAATTACAACTATAGTCTTACACAGACATTTTTATTCTCAAGTATGAGTCAAATAATATATATGTAAAATTCTAATAGTGTTTGTTTAACAATATACCAGTATTTATGAATGACTATAAACAGGGGTGTGACCATTAATCAATCAATCGATTTATATTTCTACGATCCAATCAGATTGATCAGTTTGAGGCAAGTTGTTAATCTAATTGACCTATACCTATTAAACTGTTTCGAAATGAAATAAATCAATAATATCAATATTTGAAAATATATCAATTGGATTGAGTCCCGTGACCCCGAACGGGAATGACTGAATACATTTGGATTGAGACATGGTATGTTTGTTTTACAAAAACGACCAAGTGCCATCACAGCGGACAACACACACCTGATGGCAAAAAAAAAATGATCAAGCCATCATTAAAGTTCAATTTGTGGAAACACTTGGTAATTTTATAAAGACGTGAGTGTGCAGTGTGGTAGAATGTTCTAACAATGTTCTGTTTAGATTATTTTGATGTGGAAACACAACAGTGGGTTGAACTTTAGGAAACTAAAATGTGCGATGGATTTGCCATTAATTCTTGTTTACTTGTATGTTTGTGCAAATATTTAAATTACAGTTGATTATCTTGCAAGAATTACATGAAATCTGGAAAACTTCACCTGCACTATTCAGTACGCAGGTATTTATCTGAGTCACGGTTTAATTTTTGGCTAAAGATATCCTGGATCGATCTTAGGTAGAGTGAATCGAATCGTTCAAAATGAAACAAAATTGACTATGAATCGTATCAGCAACCATAATTTGTTCAAACGAATTGTTACATTTTTTACTATAAATGTATTTTTGCAGGAATACTATAAGTATAACCGTATTTGTGCAAGCGTATATCAGTAAGTATGTAAGAGTACAATAGTGTTTTCAAATGACTATACAAAGAACTTGAGCAAGAGTTTAATAGAGAATGTGTTATCTCTCGTGGGGCCTCTTACTGTCTGTGTTTGTCTCTCCTTCATTGTGTTTCTGCACTAAGGAAAACCCATGTCTCAAGTATTGTTTTTAAAAGTCATTGCTACCGAAGCAACCTATTGCATTACAAACTGCAAAAACAAAGGATTCATTTTTGGAGGTGTAGAAAAAAGGACTAAAGAGAAAATCTCTTGTTACCCGCAGGGGCCATGGAGGCCGCCCCTCGGTGGCGATGAGAAGGCTGGGCAGATGCCAGATAGAGAGACAGAGCTTGCTGCAGCAGCTGCCTGTCACGCTCTCGCTGACCGGCCTGGTATCTAGAGGGGGGGCGAGCATAACCCCCTCCTGCTGCCATGAGAGATCGCTCTACCTCATCTTGGTACCTGTGCTGTGATCGACAAACAGAGCACACAAATGTTCAGAGTATAAGATCGACGGATGTGTACGATTCTGCAGGTTGTGAATTGTTTGTGGTCATATACCTGGTGGTAAGTGTATGGGTCCAAGGCTGCAGCCTGCATGTGCATCTGGGACTGAGGAGGCTCAACAATCATGTAGTCCACATACTTTCCACCTGGAGGCAGAGACCCCTGCTTTGAGCTGTGATGGTGGGGAGTGTAATGTTTGGATCTGGTAATCAGGACAGAATCCCAGATGAGTATAGATTAGAAAACAATAAATATAATAAAATGTGGAAGAATAAAATTCTCACTGAGACAAATGATGAGATGAAGAAGAGGAGTTTGGCTTTGATGGAAGGGTGGTGTGAGGAACTCTCTTCAGCTCCTTGGATAAAATAGATTGGGTGATATCATCCTGCCACGACAGCCCTGTACACACATTGCACACACAAAACACACACAAAGCAATGAAATAAATAGTTTTTTAGATGACTTAACTTGTTTTTTTTTTTAACATTTTTAATTATTTGTTTTCTTATTGTAAAAATCAAAATCTTGACAACTTTGTATTTATGAAGCACATTTATTCAACTTTAAATTGTAAAGATGCACTTGATGTTTTGGAATTTCCGTCTTTACCTTGTAGCATGAGCTGCTTGAGGACTTCCTGCATCCTCTTCAGTACTGGAACTGATACTTGGTACTGGACCAGGTCCTGCTTGGAGCTTTGACATTGACCAAAAAGCCCATCTGGGTAAAAAAAAAAAATAAAATAAAAAACCACAAAGTCCCCCAAACTTGTTAGAGAAGGAAAAGTCCCCAATGATTCAATATTCAAACACATTTTTTATGCATTGCACCCTATCTGAATTGGTTACTTAAACTGACCTCCTTGAAAAGAGCCTTTATGTAGTAACAATTGACGTCTTTCATCATTAGCGCCCGAAATGTGCATGAAATGATTCTGTGACGCAGACTCTAAGGTCGATTACAAAACCTCAAATTCTCCTGGTGTCTAACCCAATGCTGCTCAAAGGTGAGTCATAGTTTTCAAGTGCAGCCCACACGTTTGCTGCTTGCTATGCTCCCTTAGCAGAGGCTCTAACCTGCCAGTTAGTTTGGAGCTGTAGAAAAACTTTCAACAGGCCCTGAGCATTCTCTAACCTTTGAGCTGAGTCATCGCGATATGCATATGCTTTGTGTTCATCTTCAATAACAAATTATTTTAAAAAGAAATATAGCAATAGTCTTCGCATTATGGCAAAGCCAGCTATTGCTTTTATGAGCAGAATAATGTGTTAATCTAAGCTTGATTAGGGCACATTAGCACTATAGTGCCGCATTAGTGCAAGCTGATCCTGTTATTGTCAGAAACACAAAGTAACAGAAGGTTTTGAAGAGAAATGGAAATGTACATTTCTTTCTAGTTTAAAAAAATCTTTTTAGCACTTGGAAAAAAGCATTTCCTATTTCCTTGACTAGGGGTTTACAGGGAGGAAAGGGCGTGGCACTTGAAGCTACTAAACATCACCTTCTGAAACTCGCGTTCAAGCGGCCATTTCAAGAAATAGTCTAAGTTAACACATGTAAATGTGCATTTCAGGCTTCCTTGTTAGAAATTCTCACTTTCACACATAGCTACACACATTTTTAAGACCCTATTGAGGCTCTATAATGCACTGCCAGGTCAAACTTTGACCAATCAAGGACTCGGCTTTGGTTGTGACGCAGATGACTACTGAGGGTAGACTGCACTTTGGTTAAGACCTGAACTCTCTTGAAGGATTGATCAGCTCTTTGATTTGAAAAGATTTTAAAATATTTCTTTTTTATGCTATATTTGGAACTGGTAATTTATTGCGGGCCAAGGATGTTTATTTTTCTTACCAAGAATTGGGGTTGACCTCAGGGTCCAGAGCATTTCCAGGGTAAATTCTGCAAGTTTTAAAATTAACTTTCTGTTTTTTTTTCCTTCCACAATCTCTTTAGTCTATAAATAAAGCCCTTTTGATTGGACGTCTTACCCTAATCAGTACAATCTGTCACTTTCAGCTTATCCCATCAGGGGTTGCCACAGCAAACGAGTTGCATGGTAAGCTTGGCAATGTTTTATGCCGGATGCCCTTCCAGACGCAACCCTCTCAAGGCAGCCGGGCCTGGGACTGGCACAGAGGTGGAGAAGGGAACAGGGAGCAGCCCGGTTTTGAGCCCTGGTTTCAGGGACGGAGGGCGCCGCAAACCAGCACGAGCTAAACCGGCTCCACACCCTAATCAGTACAATGTGACTTAAAAAAATCATTACACAAATAAAAGCTCTTACTAAGTATGAATCTGGAACAGACAGCTCAACATTTTTCTTAGGATCTGCAAATGTGAAATTGGAGCAAAAGCACTCTATGAACCATGTGATTAAATACATGATTTAACATTTTTTAATGAAGAGCAAGACTATTTTTTTCCCGCATTTTCAATTTCTTAAGGAATTCTTTTAAAATAAAGTGTCCAGTATGGAAAATGTCTGAGACTTCAATTACAGTTAATTACAGAAAAAGCTTGGAGCCTGACGCCAAGATACAGTTTCAGCTGGATAATATTGTCATGTAATGATATAAACCTCTCATCTCTCTGTCTTCCTGTGATAGTAGCTTTCCAGAGTGCTGGTAAACCCCATAACCACATTACAAGTTGGTGTTGTTGCTATGAAATGAGACAGAATGCTTTGGTCTTGTACAGTTTTGAAAAAGGGCAGTGGTAGTTTTTCCAAAAAACTCATACTGGTGCAGCATTTTCATACAGTTACACCCAATTATTTTTGTAACTGTGTAAAGCTGCTTCTTTTAAAAAAAAAAAACGTAATTTAATAAGTTTGTATTTTATGTTAATCTTGGTGTAATGCGGCTAAAGCTGAAAACTTTAGGTGTGACTAATGTTGAACATCAGACAAAGGGAGGGCCAAATACTTTTTATTAGAACTGCATATATGCACCAAAAAGCAACATTGAAAAAGGTAATTTATTGTGAAAGGGCTCTAAATACACTCCTAACAATTCCTACTAAATCCCATCACAAGGCACGATGCATATTTATTCTTCATATTTACAATCATAGTACATCTATGGAGTTAAATCAGCGCTGACACCAGTGTTATTTACCATTTTTAATTTTACTCTTTTTTCCGACAAGTTTCTTATTAATTTGTTGCCGTATTGTGGAATGTAACTGTACTGGTATTTGGAATTCTGATGTTTTGAGTCTGCTCAGTGCTTTTAAATACAAAGTTACGATTATTAGACACATTTTACAGGTTTACCTGATTTCTTAATTTTAAATTCTAACAAATCGTAACCACGTGAGAGCGGAACTCATTGCAGAATGGCTGCAGTTGATTGTAGAAATTCATACAAAAAATTATACATAAGATATTAACATTTTCTGGCACAATCTGAGTCCACGCCCAAAAAACAGAATGTGGTATCTTTACTGCTTCAACCCCAATATGATTATACTTTTTTTTTTCTGCCAATAATCACAACTGAATGAAAACACAAATAAAAGTGTCAATCATTTCTGTCGAACATATGTGAAATACTACATAGTTCTTGGGAGGAAGGATGTTCAACAGAGGAAACATTTTTACCCTTAAAGGTGAATTTACGCCAAGTACAAACAGAAAACAACACTGTATAATAAACTATCTCTTGTCGTCTCTTATAGGCAAACACTTCATAACAGAATTCATCCCTTCATGGAGGGTTAGTCACCACAGGAGCTCTGTGAGAGCTGACGCTGTTTTTTTAAAATAATAAAACCACCACGTCTCTTGCATTAAGTCTCTGAGGGTGCCGGACACACATGCAGATTGTTTGTACCTCCTTTTTTTCCTTCCGAATCTTTTCCTCTTTTACTTTTACTTGAACAAACCCAAATATCCACTACTGTATTGCATTTTTCAGCTTTGTTGCATCCTTGATCTCCCTGTTATGTGTCCCATTAAGCGCATCTGCACAGCAACTACACAGAACCATTTTAGCATTCTGCTCAATAACCTAGTGTGCGTAAGTGCAGTTTCCAGAGAGGACGCGAGTATGCGTCAGTGACTCATCACTGTATTAGCACAACAGCCATGGGGGTGTAGACCTCACAGTGATGTCAGTGTTGCCATGGAGACAGTGGGGAGTGGGGAGGGGCTTGGGTGAAGATGAGGAAAAGAAGAGGGAGGTGACAAAGAAACGGGAGACAGAAAGTAGAATAATTGTGCTTTCTACTTTTTTTTAAACACACTATTTTATAACAATTCCAAAAACCTTATACACTTTTTATAGTATATATTTATACATTTGCAGGGTTTTCAAATCCACTATGTCCCAATAATAAAGAAAAAGTCTTCAAACTGTCTAAAAAAAAAGACTGATGTTAGCGTGTTATTGCACATGAACAGTTTACTCACCATCCGAGCAGAACTGATCCCTTGTGCACAGTTTTCTCTCAAAAAGGCAACCTGAGTCAGAAAGAGAGGGGAGAAAAAGGTCCGACAGATTAAAATCTGTGGCCATGATTACCATAGCAACACCTGATTTAAGTCACATTCTTGGGGTGGTGATGATAGCGGACTTAATCCTGTTGTGATTCTTGCAGCACAAAACACTGTGCACAGTAAAATGTGAGAAAAAAGTCTGACTATCCTTAAGTGATGATTATTCGAGCATAAACCACTAACGTTCCACCTTTAATCATGTTAACAATTCCCAGACAATGCTTTTTTGTGTTCCCATTCAAAGAAGAAGCTCTGACCTAACAAAGTTAACTTTATTTAAAAAAAAAACATTTGGAATTTTAAAATGAAAATATCAAACAGCTGGGTATTCGATTTGTGTATTGTTTCAATCACAAATTAGATTTTTTTTTAGACATATCTAATAAAATTGTGCCTGAGGGCAATACACTTTGTGTAGTTTAGACTGTTTGAACTGTGTTTTACTTTCGTATGGTGAGTGGACCTTGGAGTGTTCAGCCGTGTGGGAAGGAGCAGGTGGCTGACAGTAGATAGGGATATACACAGACTGCCCGGTTTGTCTGTTTGCCGATCTGCCACGCTTTCTCATGTTGCAGCTAAGATCTCTTTTTTTTCCAGATGTCCTTCACAATGTTGAAGGCAAAACAAGTAAACAAAAGCAACCAAGAGAGGATGTTTTTTTTTAAATTGGCAGGCCAAAGCAAAACTGCATTTCAGTGCAGTGTTTCGGCAGCAGGTTCTGAGGTTCTGGGATGGATTGCTGATTTACAGAAAGAACAAACAAGCCTGTGCACTATTTTCTCTGCCTCAATGAAAAGACGCAACCGTGACTCATATCTTTCGTCAAAAGCCACATGGAGCTCAACGTGTCCTTTTAAGCTTCCTTGTTTTTATTAGTGACATCCACAAAATGAGAAACATGCAAATGGACTAAAATGGCAATAAATGCAAAGCACAATTTATGTCAACGTGACAGTAAAACCTTCAGAAATGTGGCCTAAAAAGAAGCACACTTTTGTCAATGCACTAAAAATAAGCAAAACGGCAGAGCAACGTCGCACAGGCACTTGCAGACATGTCCACCCAGTCTTTTAAGGGGTTTGAATCGATTTGCCAGAGATCCAGCACTGATTGATTGTTATCAGACACAACATCTGATGCTAATGTGTCAACAAGCAAAACAACAAGTTGAAAACCAAAAGCCAGATTCTAGAAATGCACGATCAATATCTGGGAGTCAGAGCTTGTCTGAGGAAGACTCGGATATAAATTTCTACAGTAATCATATCAAGAGCAGTCATGATTTCAGAGGGAAGCTGTGCCAGACAGCCAAGCTGACAAGTGCAAGACATTTTTCTATTAAGAATATTTGATATCATATTCTGTGCAGGCAAAACAGCACAGCAGTTTCTCATTAGTGTTTATTTTTACAAGAACACGTATATTAAGACAATTTTATATCTGCATTCAGAGATGGATTTTTAGACAGAATTTGTGAATGAACACTACAACTATATAACCCAAGTTCTCTCCATGGTGCTGAAATTAGATGCAGCTTTCTTCTAATCAGTGATTGCAATTGTCTGCTTCTTATCCTGTATTATTGTAAAGGGAAAAATCACATCTGTAAATCTGTTTTATTTCATAAACAGTCATATATGCAAAACAGTTTTTTCCCCAATAAACAAGTGAGAAAGAGCAACAGTTTTAAATTTTGACTTCCTAAATCTGAATTATTTTTGCTTGTGCAGTATACACTAGGGTAATCATCAAAATAATAATAAAAACAAATGAGGGAAAACATTAAATATAAGTTTAAAAGTAAAATTTAACCAGTAAATGACTGTTTTCTGTTAAAATCTCCATAGTTGCTATCAACATGGAAGCAACTCCAACGGATGTGTGTGTTGATTTCAGCTGAAAATGAGAAAAACAAACCAATAAAGACATTCTTTTTGTTCATAAACAACATATCCAATTTATACTTTTTCATGCTCCGATTTCTGAGTATCAGTCCAATAATACTCTCAGTACTGTTTATTTGTGTTTTTTCTTTCTACTTTGTCTTTCACACTCTTGGACAGTTTATAATAAAAAATGTGGTCCAGATTGAAGAGTAAAAATAGGGAAAAGAGCTAAAAAACGGTCATGCTTGGTGAGAGGTTTCTGTAAGGTTGATACTCCACCAGAGTAGGGACGAAGATAGCCCACTCCCTATATTTCCATAATTTCCCTCTGGTTGCTGCTCTTCATCATGTCATGATGTTTAAGAAACATCTAAATCAATGTGGGAATTACGCAAAAAAGTTAGACCTCAAGGACATCAACACCCTCTTCACAGCAAAATGAATACGTCTGCAGAGTATCCAGAGTATTTTAAAATCTTCTGTACCTTGCATGCTCCCAAATGTAAGGATGCTGGCATCTCACCGTATTTATCTGAGATTGCTGGCTGGTACAGCACGGCCAGAAGGAGCAGAGCTCGCCATGGCTTCAGATGTTGCATGATCCTCCCAGGTTTTCCCGCGGGGATGGAGACAGAAGGATGCAATCTTTAAATATCTATCATGATGAACAAAAAAGCTGCAGAGTCGAAATCTCCCAATAAATCACCAGAACCCATTGAAAAAAAGGAGAGAAAAAGAAATATAGAGAAGGAGGGGGGGGGAAGTAGTTGGAGTGGGAGGAAAATCCTCCAAGCGACCAGCCGAGGCGTGGGGATGGAGGGTAGGAGGGGGGGGCCAGACTGTGGAAAACGGCGCGGATCGATTGAAGGTATAGTTACTGCGCACGCAACGCAACAACGGGAGAGCGAGGAGCTGCGCGCGAGGGAAACGACCTGCACCACGTCACCACCGGCGCACGCTCACGGAAGGAGGAGAACCACGGAGGTGACCCACCTATCGGATCAATGGACGTCATGTGTGTACAATCTATAAACAGAAGAAAAGAAAAAAAAGGGAGGGGGGGGGCACGTTGAATTTTAAAAACAGTCAAAAATATTTCCCGTAAACTTGTTATAGTAATTTCTAATTTAAGCGAAAAATAATTCTCTACTGACTTTATAATTCTGCAAAAGTAACTGTGGCTCATAAATTTAGTTCAAAACCATGAAAATACTTTTTTTAAAATTAGTATTCTGATAAGCTTCTGTTTTACTTTGTAAAAGTACTACAGTGAAACCTAAAATTAAATCTTCAGGAGATTTTCAAACATGTGGAGCAACACTGCAGTTGATCTAGCTGGGCTCTTGCGCCCCCTTGTGTCGAGTGAGAGGACTGACGAAAGACTGTGTGGTACACCGGACTAGTGTGCAGCATCAAGTCTTTTTGTGAAATTCGAGATACACATTTTCACAATGAATACGTAAAAAACCGTTTATTTCAATTTTTTTTTGCAAATTTGCACAATACAGCAAAATAAAAAAGGGCAAATTTTTATTGGACTACTCAGAAAAAAACAGACCTCAGATATAATGACTAAAAAAAAATACTGCACATTTTTATTGTTATAAGTAGTAGATGGTGTGTTTTTCCCTGTCTTTTAATAAACCAAATCAATGCTGCTGCCCATTGCAGTCCTGCTGCCTCTCTTTTGTGATCAGATCATATGTAGCTCCAGGTATTCCAGCTAAATGGTTGGGGGGATGTATGACCAATTTATGAAGTTGGGCATAAAAAAAAAAAATCTGTTTTTTTAACACCACTGTCACAATGTGATGTGACTAGAGTGGCCTGGTTTACACAAGGGGCAGATGACTTTTAAGTTCAGGAACAGGTTTTTATTCGCTGCTCTCACACCTTGGCTGCACAGCTCACACATGCTCATCCTCTCACACTGAGCTCCTTTCCTTTTATGGGCTCCAGTTAATTGGCTGGCCACGCCCAGGAAGAAAACCACTTAAAAACAAAGAATAAAGAAAATATACAACAAAACATAGAAATGTCTTGTAAATCATACAGTTAAAGTCCTGCAAATACAACTCAAATCATTACAACAAAAGGTACACAAAGAAATCCAAATTCTTTTCACTTCCTGTGCTCAAGTACTAAACAGGAAGTAAAGGCTTTGGCGACCATTTTCTTCTTTGGGCACCAGGAAGAGACGGTGAGAAACATGACAAAAATCAAACCAGTCTTAAACATCCAGGTGGTGTTAGACTTCTGTGTAGCAATTCTCCTTCCAATACTCCGTGTTTTCCCCCCAAATTATCAGAATTGTGGTGTGGAAAGATTTGTTTTTCAGCTAGCAAGAATAATCAAAGTATTTGTTCTCTGTTTCAAAATGAGATTGCCACAAAACTGTATGTTATCTAATACTGGAACAGCTTTGGATGTAGAATTCAGTGGGAAAAGGTTTGGTCCCTGCCCCAAAAGTATTTCATCACCAATAAAATCAGAGAAATTTCTTTCAAAATTCTTCATAAATTTTATCCAGTGAAACATTTTAAAAAGTTTAAAAGTTTAAAAAAGAGCTGGATATAAACTGTTCATTTTGTCATTCCTCACCAGAATCTGTGCCTCATCTTTTTTGGTATTGCTCCTTTGCTCAACTATTTTGGAAAGATTTGATGCATTTCATAAGAATTCATCTATGTGAAGATTATAGTTTATTTTACGAGCATATTGTTTTTGGATATTTTACACAAGGAAGACTTAATGCAGAGAAAATATATTATGTAGTTAATTTACTTATAATTATGGCTAAATACTTTATTCACAAGTGTAAATATGCTAACAAATAACTAGTGTTTTATGTTTTTAAGAAGGAAATGGTACTATATGTGAACAGTATAAAGTTTTCCACTAACAAAAAAGCTGTCAGAACTGTTGAAACATGGTCTCTTTTGAAGCTTTAGCAGATTCCTTTGCCTTTATTATTTTTGTTTTATTTTTGCATAACCTTTTTTACATTGTTATTATTAGGGTTTTTTTTTGGTTTTTTTGTTTATTCACCTGGCAAACGTGAAAATTGTATTTTGCACACAGTGTGGAGTTTTCTGTTTGGTACTTTGTATGTGCAATATTTGTTAATAAAGTTTATTTAAAAAAACAGTCTTAAACATTTGGTGATTGTGCTTTACATGCATAATGTGTCTAAAAGTGATGAGCTGTGACAGACAGATACATCTACTTTGTCACAACCACCAACTACTTTCATTTTTATACCTATGTCCCACTGATGACAATTCTCATTGTATGTAATTCAAAGACTTAATGGACAGTTTAGAAAGAAAATGAATAAAGCTGTGTCTGTTAACAAATATCTATATGCGTGTAAACTATCATCTGAGTAATTTTAGTAAGCATATTTAATTTACACTTGATTAAATGGAAGGAATCTGGAAAACATTACCTGCACTGTTCAGTATCCTGGTATTTATTGCTGAGTCACACTGGTTGAATTTTTGGCTAAAGATATCCTGGATTGATTTTAGGTCAGTGAATCAAGTCAAATCGAACTGTTTAAAATGAATCAAAATTGACTATGAATTGTATGAGGAACAACAGATTCTAATATGAATCAAATCCTTGTTAAAATTAGTCACTAAACTCCTAATTGTTGTTGGTTTGTATCATCTGTATTCTAACCATTAACGTACTGAAACAAACTGTAATTAAAAACGTACTGTATCTGATATTTCAGTCAGACAACTCTTTGCAGTAAGAAATATTTATTTGACATTTTCCACATACTTTAGTTGGCATTCACATCTTTTGGTTTGGCATAAGGCTCCGTTCAATTCCATGAGAGATTTCCATAAAACTTTTTGGGTAACAAAACCCCCCCTTTACGGAGCCCACAGGTGGAAGCCGGGGAGGAGGGTGGGGCGAAGAATGAGCGCTGAAGGTAAGAAAGAGAATGAACGCCTGCGCACCTGGGCTTAAATAGGACGCTGAGCAGGTGCGTTAATTGACTGGACCGCCCTAGGGTAAGCTGGAAACACTGCTACGAGTTGTCGCCCGAAATACGATTACATCGTCATTTCTGCAGCAGTTCCTTAAGAGAATCTTGTTTACAAATTCTATTGCATTTAAACACTTTTATTTCTGCATCATGACTCTTCCCAGTCAAAGTTTTAAGTCAGTTTTTTATTTCCTTCAGTTGACTCAGAGTTTTTGAATTGTCCAGTCTCATGGACCTCCTGAATGACAGGAGTCTGATGACACACTCCTTCAATCCACCAGACGGCATGACTCATGAAACGTCACATGGTTTGGTTTAAAGTCGACTGCTCTCTATTACAGGCACTTTGTGCTACTTCTGGATATTGATAAGATATCTCCAATTTGGACCAAAAATAAATCCCCAACAAAGTAACAGAGGTGTTTCTGAAAGACCAACATGTTATTGTTCCAGTTTCTCCAAATCACATTTGATCTCATTAAAAAAATGTGAAGGCACACATAATATATAGGGGGAAATTTTGCACTCCTAATTTAGAGCTAAGATCACTGGTACAGCTGGTCAACTCTTTGGCATGTGTGTATGCAAGTTTGGTTGGTTGCTTGGCAACAAGAGTTCTGAAAGTGTGAATGATGAAAGTGCCAAGGCCTTCTACAGCTACAGACCTTATTTAAGTCTTTTTGAAACACTTTTTTTTCCTTTTGGGAGAAATAACCCCAACAATATTTTTGTATAATCCTAATTCATCAACGTTAAAGATTGTAATTTAATATACCCAACTTTTAAATATTGTCAAACAGTTTTGCATTTGTCAAATTCTTTTGCCCCCAGCTGCCACCTTTACCCCTGTCTCCACATGCAATCACAGACTGTGTCAAGCAGACTTTGAGGGTGGGGGGAGGAATGGTGCCTCTGAAAGTGAAGTCGGGACGTCTCGTTTTTGTTGTTGTGTGTTGACGTTTATAATTTTAGCATTTTAGCGTGTTTGCGGTTACTGTGGTGGGGTGCAACAGACTTCTCTGCTTGATTATGCATTCAACTTTGCACAAAGTAAGAACTTCCTCGTGACCTTGGAGTGTTCTGACTACACTACAGGAAGATATGAAAGCAATATTTTTTTGTGATTCTCATTTACTTTTTTTCCATTTTCCTGTAACACAAGTGCATGATATAATAATATAATTATTTATACATTTATCTATAGATAGTTTGACTTGGCATTCATTCTATATCAGGGGATTGGTCATGAGTTTGCTTAGCATCTGTCTGCTATGTCTGGATGGTATTTTGAATCTTGCGGCCTTTATGGAACTCTTTTCCCTGTTGACCAAGGATTTAGAAGCTAATTTGGGGGTTCCCTATTCTGGGCTTCTGGTTCAAGATTTATTAGGTTACAGAGTGGTTGTTAGGCAACCCTGACAGTCACACCAGGAAGCCAATGAAAACCCCTTCAACTGAAAACCAACAGGATGTCTCTCCTCTCATATCAGCTGATTACATTTAGAGTATATCTTGTGTGTGTCGCGTTATTTTAATCTCTGAGAGGGTAACGTCCCATAACTATTTCTAGTGGCCTTAAGACTTGTGATGATTCACTATGGCACGATGACTGTCTTTTCTAACATGAACATATTTTACATTGTATGTAAAATACCTAATGTCTTTTTTTGTGTGTTATAAAACCATTTTTAAGATAACATTTTAATAATGTGTTCAAGAAAGACTTCCAGAAAATAACTTAATTAGAAGGAAAATGTATTTTCAGACTTTTTCTAAATTGAACATTCATTCTTCAGAGCATCTGTGCATTAGCTTGCACCCTTTTCTTTTTTTCTTGAAGTTGTCGGCTTCTATCTTCAGTCCAGCAATCTTTCGGAACGAGGCCAGACAGCTGACCACAGACGGGAAAGCTAAAAATAGAGCTGACACCACCAGCAGCTGACATGTCCAGCGCTGCGTAAAACACAAAAATGTGCACGACCCCACTCACTCATTACAAGACATTTACCTATACACACATTTTGTTTACACGGTTAAAAGCCAATACTGTATAATTATGGCCATAAACTGCTAGATGGATTTTGTCTTTCGTTTTATTCTCTAAGTTTATTGATTCATACAAAACTAACCTCTTGACATGACAGATGCTCAGACCTTGTGTTTAATCACGAATGTGTCAAGTGAAAGAGTCCAAACCAGAGTCCTGATGACAAATTAGAAAGTTTGACCTTCCTGGCAGGAGCTCGATCAGTCAAACTGTGCTTCTTCTCATGTAACCAAGGATATATATGTGACTAGGTAGAAGCTTCTGAACCTTTACATTCATTCAGAGTGTATCAGAAGTGACAAATCACATTCCAGAATGGAAGTTGTTCAACAAATGTCATCTTTTTAGACTGAAACATGATTCAGCAGAAATGTTCTTATTAATATTTTTAATGAATTGCTAACACATCAAAATTCACAAAAACTAATTTTTAATTTTTTTATTTCTAATAGTTTCCACTTTGTATTTGAGTCAAAGTTGTAACTGATGTTTCCTATTTGCTTGATCGGTTTCCCCCAATAAGTAAAGTAGCAGGTCTTGTGCTCTGGTCCTGAACAATACACAGCCATATGTCTCAAATACATCTGTCTCTAAATTTAATAAGAAAAGCGCAGAATATGTTTATTTTTTATGCTAACTGGTCCAAGTCTTTCTCATCCCCGGTTTCCACGTAAAAGGAAATAAAAGCTTTTGGAAATTGAAGATTTAGATAACTTGTTTACAGATTACCTCAATCCAGATGAAGACATTTTTAGATTATATCCATTTTACTAATCTGCTATTTCCCCTTTTGGGATTAATAGGTTGCTGAAGCGTGCCCCAGCTACTGTTGGGTAAAGGTGGGTACACCCTGGACAGGTTGCCAGGTTGTTGCTGGGCACACAATCACACCTAGGGACACTAAGAGTAACCAGTTACCTATGAAACATGTTTTTGGACTGTGGGAGGAAGCCAGAGTGCCTGAAAAAAAAAAACCACACAAGCTTGGGGAGAACATGCAAACTCCACACAGAAAGGTCATAGCTGGGATTTAGACCAGGGCAAGTGCGCTGACCACTGCACTGCTGTGCAACCCTTAGATCATACCTATAAATGTAAAATAATGTATTTGGTAAGACAAACTCCTCATAATTTATTTTATTAGTATGTTTTTAGATACACAATTTACCCTAAACATAGAAAAATGCATCCTAATTAATAACTTTTTTGTAATATAGTTTTACTCAAACCCGAGCTGATCATCACACAAAGACCACATATTTCAAGAAATCTGAATGCATTTTTTGTTGAAATGGCAACACAAAATAGTAAGGCTAATTTTCACATAATATTTTGGTGTTCTTGTTGTTTGATGCAAATCCGTTTTTCTCCAGAAAGGATTTAATGTTTTCAGATTTAAAGCTGAATGACTTTTTAACTTATTTAGTTAAATTGCATGACATCACAGTATGTCTTCCGCATATTTATTCTATAAAATAAATAATTAAAGCCTTTCATTCTGAGAAAGTACAGATTTTCAGAAGAATATGAACAGCTATGGAGGAGTTTTGTTTTGCTCAAGAGTGCAAGACTCTAGTAATTTGTTGTTCAACGTTGATGCAAGTCTTAAAAATAATTTCTGCTATACCATTTGGATCAAAAATGCAATTACTGACTCATTCACTTTGTTAGTCACCGTTGGGCCGTGACATCCATCCCCCCACACACAGTCATAGACATACAGACATGGAGATGGCATTCTTTACCAGCAGCTGAAACCGGAGCCCTTCAACAGCTGAAGGGCTCCGCAGGCCTACAGGAGAGACATGTCTGGAGTGATGAGTGGGGATCAGAGATATGAGAATTTATAGATATTAAAGGAGAATTTCTCCTCCAAAAATCTGATGGTAAAACAAGTTTTTGTCTTTGTGGCAAAAAACTGAAATTACATCAAGTTGTTGTTACAGTAAGGACTGATGATTTAATGAAGGAACAGAAACAGAGAGAAATAAAAAATGTGAATATCTGAGATATCAATGAAGGGAACAAATGGGAAACCCTGCAGGGGTGGGTAAGAGGAGACCGGGTGCGTGGCGACATGGGGAGGACACAGAAGGAGGAGCTAAAAGCAGGAGTGGGTGTGGTAGGTCTACAAATAGTTACCCCCCCAAGTTCTTCATGTAGTTTTCATCGCAGTGGGACAGTTGAGTCTCAGCACCTCTGATCTACAAGCCACCCAGCCTTCAAACAACCAGCCAACCATGAGCCAGTCATACTCCTCCTCAGCCCAGACGGCCTCCTCATATCGGCGCACCTTTGGCTCTGGAGTTGGTGCTTCACCAATGACATCCCTCTTCTCCTCTCTCGGAGGAGGCAGCAGGTCTTCCTCCAGCCACAAGTTGTCCAGCGTCTATGAGGTCAAGAGTCGCGGTGTTCCTTCCTACTCTAGCTTCAGAGCATCTGGTGTTGGTGGAGCTGGCTTGAGCTCCTCTACTGCCATGCGCACCTATGCTGGAGAGAAGCTTGACTTCAACTTGGCAGATGCCATGAACCAAGACTTCCTCAACACAAGGACAAACGAGAAGGCCGAGCTCCAGCACCTCAACGACCGCTTCGCCAGTTACATCGAGAAGGTGCGCTTCCTGGAGCAGCAGAATGCGGCGCTATCGGTGGAGATCGAGAAGCTGAGGGTGCGTGAGGGGCCGGGGCGCGTGGCTGAGATGTATGAGGAGGAGATGAGGGAGCTGAGGAGACAGATTGAGGCCCTCTCCAGCCAACGCGCCAGAGTGGAGGTGGAAAGAGACAACCTGGCTGATGATCTGCAGAAACTGAAGCTAAGGTGAGCTTTAGTAAACAGGAGGGCAAACTAAAATGGAGAAAATTATTTCCCAGGATGCACTTACTTTTACAGCAAAAAATAAGAATGGAATAAAAAACGTTTTATGAAACAACTTATTTGATCTTAATTGCATTTTTATTTTATCTTTAGATGAAAAGGAAATAGTCACAATAGAAAAACTAAAGTTGCATTTATTTTAGAATTTTAGAATTCAGGATGAAGTGAATTTTGCAAAAAGGAGAAGGAAAATGTCCACATTTCTTAGAAGGAAAAAAAACATGAATCACAAACCAGCCAAGGACAAATCCAAGATTCGATATACTTTAGCCTTTGTAGCTTCTTTTTAGATTTTTTTTAAATATATTTTTCTTCATAGGAGAGACAAAACTGGAGATGGGAACAAATTGCAAAATTCACAGCAAAAAGTTGGAGTGTCAGAAAAGGTTTTAGGCACTCAGGGAGAAAGTAAGACAGATGGAATTGAACAGATGCTTTCTTACAGTCTGTTTGTATAAAACTTTCCAAAATCTTAAATTTCACAGTGATCAGAAATCTCAAGATTTCCCCCATGAGTATAAACACAGTGTTTTGTGAGACTGTGTGTGACATGTGGGCGCATCTCAGTCTATTTGTAGTTTCTAGGTCAACTGTGAATTTGGAACAATATCACAGCAGCAGAAAGAAGCGTGCTGTAAACTGCAAGTGACAAGACTCAAATGAGCATGCCTTTTGGCTTTCAGCAAAGCACAGTTCGCGCATTCTGATTTCTTGCTGCTGTTTAGCGGCGTTTCAAGGTGCCGCCTGAAGCAGAAAGTGAGAGGTGCAAAGAACTTGCTGCACCCGCTCAGATCAGAATAAACAGAAACCTCCTGCCTGGTAACAAAGATTATGCTTCAGGCACCCCTGGACCCTTTCTCTTTCTCCAAATATCACAGTTCAAGTATTCATACATAAGAACATTTTAACCTTTGCCTGCTAAAAATATTTTCCACTTGATGAAAATCTGCAGTAAAATCTAAATCTGGAAACAACACCAGCCAAGGACAAGCTCCTGATCTTTTTTTACTGTCACGACTCTGACATTGTGGCAGCAGCTGCATTGTAGCTTCAGGGCCAAAAGACTAAGTTAAGAGGTCTGAGCGTCTCAACACAATGGGATGAATAGAATACTGTATGTGGCTATTCGGCTTTAAATGTACCTGGTGAAAGCTTAAGGAGCAGAATCAAATAATGCATTTGAACCCAAATTAAAATTCAATTATTTTGAAGTTTTTCAAAGTTTTTGCTGTTTTCTTTACATGCTTCAATTATGTTGACAGACTGCAAGAAGAGATTCACCAGAAGGAAGAGGCTGAGAACAACCTGACTGCTTTTAGAGCCGTATGTCTCAAAATTAGTCTTTTTCCCCATCTGGACATGTTTCATTTTGGATTTGCATAGTTTTAATTGTCTGCTTGTATTTTATGTGTATTCAGGATGTGGACAGTGCCACTCTGGCCAGGCTGGACCTGGAAAGGCGCATTGAGAGCCTGCAGGAAGAGATCGCCTTCCTTAAGAAGATCCATGAGGAGGTCCGTTGGTCTAATGATCCCCTTTGCATGTCTGTGAGACGGCATGTGTTGCTGGATATGACCTCTTTGTGATTCCATGCATTGCAGTGGTTTCAGTTTACAGCACTTCATTGGTTCAAGTGTTTCACACTTGAACACACCCACTCCACCCTTTGTACATATTCTTAAACATTGAGAGAGAAAAAAAAGTAACAAAAAGTTCTTTTGTTTATAGAGAAAACCAAACCAGAGAACACTTGTGCTCATTTATTCAAAAAGTTTACAAATTTGAGTGAAGTGCAAGCTCGAACACACGTGAGCACAGCTGAGGTCCCGTCTGATCATTTTGCTGTCTTTGTGTCAACTTTGACCTCTCAGTAATGCTGAGCTGCTGATTGGTTGAAAAGAGCAGGTCAGCTGTTGCATGACTCGGAAAAGTGCATGTCAGTGGACAGATGCAAAGTTATTTTAAACTTTTAATTTGATCACATGACAGTTGGGAGCAATAAAAAACCCCCAAAAACAGCTCAAAGGAAAAGTTAGTTTTTTTTTATTTCTGCTTTTATTTTGGTTAGTTGGCTTGCCGTTTTACAGATATTTCACTGCAGTGAGAACCCAATGTGCTTGTTAATCATTTTGAAGTTCACCAAAAGTCTGTGGTTCTTCTAAACTTTTTTTGTCACCAATGAATCTTTTTCATTGACGCATTGCAGGAGATCCGAGAGCTCCAGAACCAGATGCAAGACACCCAGGTGCAGGTCCAGATGGACATGTCCAAGCCTGACCTGACAGCTGCTCTGAGGGACATCCGCGTCCAGTACGAAGCCATAGCCGCGAAAAACATTGCAGAGGCTGAAGAGTGGTACAAGTCCAAGGTACAACTGGAACTACATTGACACAAAACCCATGTAATTAGCCTTTGAGATATGTCAACACTTCATCTGGTGTTTCTACAGGTTTCTGATCTAAACCAAGCTGTGAACAAGAACACCGATGCCCTGCGCCAGGCCAAGCAGGAGTCCATGGAGTACAGACACCAGATTCAGTCCTACACCTGTGAGATCGACTCCCTCAAAGGCACTGTAAGTGCTTACTTTATTTGGGTTCATTTTAATCATATTTTTCTTACTTGCAATAATTAATTTGCTTCCACTGGGTTAATTTACTATATGTTAGTCTCATGAAATCTAATTCCTCTCCTTCAAATGCTTTTATTTAAGTTAATGCTTGCCGTCTTTTTTTTTAAACCACTTTTCTCATTCTTTTCTTTCAGAACGAGTCTTTGCTGCGCCAGATGAGAGAAATGGAGGACCGTGTGGGCCGTGAGGCTTCTGGTTACCAAGAAACTATTGCAAGGCTGGAGGAAGACATTGCTAAGATGAAGGTAAAAAGTTTCATGGAGTCGTTTATTTTTATGCATGTATCATTCACCTCACACAAGGTTTTTAGAGAAAGGCTTTTCTCAAACTGGTTTTAGACCTAATTGTAGAGAAAAAAAAGGTAGTTTAGTTAGTAAAAGAAATATTAACATTTGAAATGTGTTGGTTTAAAGGATGACATGGCTCGCCACCTGAGGGAGTACCAGGACCTCCTGAATGTGAAGATGGCCCTTGATATTGAAATTGCCACATATCGCAAACTGCTGGAAGGAGAGGAGAGCAGGTCTGCATGTGCTGTTTACTTAGAAATTACCTAAAGTTATTAAGTTCAACTTTTTATTGGTTTTGTGCCTCTTTTTCCTGCAGGATAACTACATCTGTTCCTCTCCAGTCTGCCTATTCCTCCATAGGATTCCGAGGTAAGGGGAAATAAAGGCTCTCTTTCTCTGCATAAAAAATGTCTTTACAATCGGTGTCATGCTTGGTGTTATTACATAATCAGGGATTAAATTCACATTATAAGTATCTGTTCATTCATGTGTAGTAACACATTCTGACCACTGTGTGGAGGTGTGTTAATGTGTGATAACACTTTTTAGGTCAACTTGGTAATCACAATGTCTTAACTCATATTTTAGATCCTGAAAGGTTCAAATCCAATATCATAAATCTAAAAAAAAAGCCCCTAATTGAACTCTTGTCAAGTACTTGGCATTTTGAAGAAGTTTAATGGCGTTTATTTACCTATTAAACCAAAAACATGAGCAGCTTGAAAGACTTGGTTTCTGACTGTAACTGTAGTGGGAACTTCTTCTCTCACTGTTTTATTCCACAGAGCCCTGTAAGAATATAATAAAAATTTGTCACCGGCAGTCATCATTTTTTTTTAAATTAATGTGTTCTTACAGAGACCAGCCCTGAATCCCAACATCAGCGTGGATCAGAGGTTCACTCCAAAAAGACTGTTCTCATTAAGACCATCGAGACCCGAGACGGAGAGGTTTGAGCTCACAAACACCAGCAAATCTCCACAAAAACAGACTTTGAAGTGCAGATCAAAGTGCAGAACACCTTTAAGGAAGTGTAGTTCATTGGTTTTTCAAAGGACTAACATGTTCTTGTATCAGTATTCTTATTAGGTGTTTAAGTCTGGTTTCAGCCTCCCACCAACCTTTTATAATCTTAAAAAAAACATGCTAAAAATGAATATAAAATATAAAGTGAAAAATACCTAAATACCTGAAAGAAAAGAAAAATTAATTGTGAAGAAATGTAGAGCATTTATATTTTAGTGAATGCAAATTTTTTCGTCTTGTACAGCTGATACCTTAGATTCTAGCAGGTTAAGGGTCGCTGTACTTTGCAGTTCTGTATTGGAGGGAAACACTGAGATTCAGAAGTAAGTTGCTTTAAGTTCTGCTCATGGCTTAACAGAAACCCCCCCACCACCCTTATGAGACCTGACTTATGGTCATTTGCTCACAAATGTTCACACAGGATGTTTCTTCTCTTCTGAAGTTCCTCCACAACATCTTGCTTTATCTTTTCTCTCCAGGTTGTCAGTGAATCCACACAACATCAGCAAGACATCATGTAAAGAAGCAAGAAAAGAGAAGTTTTCAAATCAAGTGAACAAACAAGAGGGTTTCCACAATGGCTGGAAGATGTTTCATTTAAGAAATCTGATTCTAAACTCTCATGTAACCGAAAAAAACCACTGCAAGGCACGATGCTTTTATCTGGGTCTAAAGGGCATTCCAGGAAATATTCGTTTAAACTGGATCAATTTCCATGTTTCATCTGACCATGTTATATCTTTTCCGCTGATATATTCTTAGACAAAAATACACCGCTGCATTGTAAACAACAGTCGGGGAAAATTTAAAGGTTTAAAACAGATCAATAAGCTTGAAACACCATGGTAAAAGAATACTATATAATAATGTATGATATTTGGTTAGATGGTACATTAATGTGAGAAGGTGGACGTTAACAACATACATGTAAAAGTGAAAGAAATTAAAGGAGAGAACTCAGTCATGTTTGAAGTTGGAGCTGTAAAGCATCTGCTGGGTGTTTAATACTACGTGTTACCATGGAATCCTGTTTCACTGTGACTAAAATACTCTAATAAAACAATCTTTACTATCAAAATGACACGTAGAAGAGTTTATTCATGTTTTGTCGCCTGAAAATCTTAAATCACCTAAGATTCCTCTCTCATTATTTGATTCACTTCAGTGCAAAGATTAGGAAATAATCAGCACCCAGGCTGATTGTAGTGCAGAGGAGAGTGAACAGTGCCTGGTTAATGAGCTGTCCCTGGCTTTGTTTCTGGGAGAAAGTTGATTAGAAGACGAACAAAACTTATAGTCCGTGTCGTTTGTTTCTGAAGCCACTGGAGTGAAAATGTCAACAGAGCTGAAAAAAGAAGAGAGGGTGAGGGTGTACAGGCAAAGAACGGATAGAACTGACAATAAATGAGCCCAGAGCGGGGTAAATGGAGGGGGCACAGGCAGAAAATAAGACAAACGTTGTGAACAAATGTAATGAAAAAGGTTATTCAGGCTGAAAACGACACAAAAGAAAGATTTAAAGATTTGGAGAGAAAGAATAATTACAGGGAGTGGCAGAAAGGGGTGGACGAGGACACGGTGAGAGTGCTATTCTGGTAATTAGTGGAACGTTGTTGCTCAGAACTTTCCGTCCTCATCATCGCAGTTGCTCTACTGGATTCTGTAGCTGGGAAAAGCTTTGCAGTCATTAGGCAGTGGGTCAAAGAGAGAGGCACCACACTCCTCTGGTTGTGTTTCTGATGTTTTCCAAAATGCAGCTCTTAGTTTTTGCTTTTTCTAAAGACTCAATGAGAGAAAATTCTTAGAATGAACATTTTACTGGCATTACTCTTCAAAGGAAATAAACATTTGATCAAAAATATACTCTTGAGTGCACTTTTTTTTGTTATTGTTAATTAACTTTCATGATTTTGTTCAAATCTAAAGAAAATCAGGATAAATCTGACAATAAAGTGCTTTTTAGGTATGCTGCTCCAATTTATTTTTGGAGCTTGTTGGAACTTTAAATCATTTTGTTGCAGTCTTTTGTTTTTGTCAATTATCCAAAAATGATCATTACAGAGGAATTAAAATAATGATGTTTAAAGGTTGACCCAATCGAAAACCTTAGACAGACCAATTGTCCTTTGGGTTTGCTGCACTGCTCACTTTCCATATTTAAAGTTAGGCTGAGACCTAAAGAAATAAAAATAAAAAGGTTATTACAGGGATTTCTGGTTGATTTCCGCATATAGTAATTTGCTAATATATAAGCAAGAGTGTTTTTTTTCCCGATTAATAACAAAAATCAAGCATTTATCTTTTCTTGATATTCTGTGAAAATTAGTTTTTAATAACTGGATGTTTTTGTCAATTCAAGCTATATATTCACTTACGGAAACTTTTCACTTCTCCATCTAACCCAGCCCTTTGCATTCTCCTGGTGTACACCAACCATCCTCCTTTACATCTTCATTACATCCATGAACCTCCTTTTTGGTTGTCCTCTAGATCTTCTTCCTGGTAGCTCCAACCTCAGCATCGTTTTATTAACATAATTACTGTCCCTCTTCAGTTCAAACATCTCAATCTGTTTCCCTGTGTTTTTCTCCAAACATCCAGCATGAGGTGTTCCTCAGATGGATTAATTCCTGTTCCTATTCATCCTCATTTCTCCCAAGAGAACCTCATCTCTGGTGCCTCCAGCACTTCCTCCTGTATTTTTCTAAGAGCCTCTAAACCAGGGATCTTCAACCTTCAGCAGTAACAGAGCCATTTGGGCCTGTTTCTTACTGACCAAAACCTAATAGGAGAGACATTATCTTTATTTACCCTTTAAGACAATTGGATGTTGCCTTGCATTTATTACATTGTTTTTATTCATAAAAAATATGAATTATATTTCTTTTTTTTTTGGCATGAATAAAAACAAAAATCTAACAAGAAAACAGCATTTTTTTTAAATGAGAAATCGCTTTTTTTTAAACTTTTGACAGAGGTTTGTATGACTTCCTTTCAGAATAAAAGACTTCCTGTGCCAAACAGGACCATCTCAGTCCAGAGTTTGACAAGGATTTTTAAACAATGCTAGACAAAAAGTGCATTTTCTCTTGTTATGCCTTATATCTACTTTAGTGAGCTGTCAACCTTTATCTCGATTACTTCTACTGTTAACCTGAACCTAATCATGAAATCAATGGATTATGATCCAGTAGAGCAGTGGTTCCCAAACTGGGGGGCGCGCCCCCTAGGGGGGGCGCGGAGGTATTGCAGGGGGGGCGCGGTGGAGTTTTTTTTTTTCATACTTTATTGACAAACAACATAATACAATAACAATGTGAATGTCTCAGGGGGAATTGAAATGTGTACACATTGCAGAAAAAGTATATAAATAAATACACATACATATACAACATAAGAGAAAAAGAATTTTTACTTCAAAAATCTTTGGGGTTTAATAAATTTTAAAACTTTCAAAAATTAAATTAGTCCGATTAGCTTTTTGGTTTTGCAGATGTTTGATAATGGTACATTACTGATTGATTTCACTCAAAAACTGCTGGAATTTAGTTTTGGAGTTTGACCATTTGGCTTTATGAATATGGAATTTTGCCAATAATAAAAACAATTGTGTAATGAAGATACAATCTTTGTCTACTTTGACATTAAGGTAACCCAGAATAATGTATTTTTCTAAAAATGTAACAGTTTGTTTAGTTATATTTCCAATATAGTTTCCCACTTCAATCCAAACCTTATTTGTATGTCTGCAGTCCACAAACAGATGATAAATAGTTTCCTCCTGAGTTCCACAGAATGAACAAAACAGGTCCATGTCCAACAAATCTACTCAAATTTTGGTAGGATATATACAATGCAATATTTTGAAGGACACCTCTTTTATTTTGTTATTTAGACAGTATTTACTACTAATAGTCCAAGCATAAGTCCATTTAATGTCCACAAATTTGGATTCCCAGTAAAACCTCCCAGCAGGTAAGGTTGTGGTATGTAAAAGATTTCTTATTTGTTTATTGAAAACTGAATGAACACAAATATCCACATTGTCCAAAAGAATTGTCTGGGTTCTCAATTGACTTGTGTTAGAAATCCCTTTAAACAGTTGAAGTAGACTGGTTGGAATGGCATCTAACACTATTGCATATTCTCTGGGTGGAGCAGGAATACCGAATTTTAAAAGAAATTCTTCATACATCAGAAGATGTCCATGAGAATTGAAAAGTTGTCTGATTAAAACAATATCATTATCATACCACCTAGGAAAAAAAGTGATTTATTTTTGTATTGTACATTACTGTTATTCCAAATAAAACAAGTTGTTGGAGAAAAATTATGTTTATAAACGAGTTTCCAGGCCAGCAGGGCTTGTTTGTAAAAGTTTGAAAGTTTTGTGGGTAATTTTTCAATTTTACAATTACATTTTAGCAAGAATTTAATGCCTCCCAGTGTGTCAAATATACAATTGGGAAATGCATTCCAGATATTGTCTTCCCCTTTCAATAAATTACTTAACCACTTTATTTTAAAAGAGTTGTTTATTCATTACTTTGTTTTGTGTAACACCAGAAAACATGGGGGCATGGATGTATTAACCTTTGAAACTTTAAACAACTCTTTTGAAGTAAAAATTCTTTTTCTCTTATGTTGTATATGTATGTGTATTTATTTATATACTTTTTCTGCAATATGTACACATTTCAATTCCCCCTGAGACATTCACATTGTTATTGTATTATGTTGTTTGTCAATAAAGTATGAAAAAAAAAACTCCACCGCGCCCCCCCTGCAATACCTCCGCGCCCCCCCTAGGGGGCGCGCCCCCCAGTTTGGGAACCACTGGGTTAATACATCCATGCCCCCATGTTTTCTGGTGTTACACAAAACAAAGTAATGAAATTTTTTCCTCCAAATAAAATCAAATAATGTTTTGTTTAATAGGTTACAGATGTGTTTTGGAATTTCTAAAGACAGAGACACATAGACAGATCTAGAGATTCCTTCAGCTTTAGATAACATCATTCTACCGTTCAGAGAAAGATTTCTCATTAACCACATGTTATAAGGCGCGGTGGAGTTTAGAAACAAAGGATTGTATGTTTGTGTCAGTGTGGGGGGGCTCGAAAATATTGTAATTTTCAGAAGGGGGGCCCTGCAGAAAAAGTTTGGGAACCACTGCAGTAGAGAAAGGATATAAAGAATGTACAAATATTTATGTTTTTAGCAACTCCTCGCTGGACAGCAAACCATTGCTGTGCAAATGGATTAATCAGAAAAGATTAGACTTTTCAACTAAGTTTTGCTTGGTATTTAAAATCTGTGCAGTCTGGAGGAAGTGTAGAGTGAACATGTCTCTTGATGTCAGCAGGGATGTAAAACCTTTCCATTAAAACTTAATTTATCATTGCTAATTGAATAAACCTTAAATTAAAAAATTACTGCCACAGTGGAGGTATAAAAGAGACACATGTGGCTCCGGAGCCACATGTGGTTGCAGACGCCTGCTCTAAACCAACAACATGGCTGCTCTCACCCCAGTCTCCTGCAATGTTCCTTTTTTCTAAAACTAAATTAATAAATACATCAAATTTAAAAAATGTAAAGGGAACCAAATCAGTCAAACGATTCAAGGTTCAGTTACTTTATTTATTTATTTTTTTTTATTATAATCAAATGTTTAAACAGCAGTATGAGAAGTGCCTCTTAAACCAGCCAAAGGAAATACATACAGTAAAATCTCAACAGATCTATTCCATTGTAAAATAACCAACTGAATGAATGGTTATGGGCACAGCAAAAACATGAAGGTGAAACCAAACATTTGTACAATAAAAGATTATTTACATCTAAATATCTACAGTCAAAAGAGTTTCCACCACAAAGACTGTGTATAGACAGGCAGTGACAAAATAACAGAAGAAAAAAAAAACCCAACAGGGATGAACGAAATATTAGTTTTTGCACCAAGATTACAAACAAAAGATGATGATCACATTTAAATACCCCCACCACCAAAATGTTGCTAAAATAGCAAAAACACCCCCCTCCCAAAAAAAAAAACCCAGAACAGGGCTGAGGTGTATGCAGAAGAAGGGCTGCCCAGCCGTTACTACAATGGGTGATCAGAATAGTACAGTACAGACACAGAACAGTAGGCGGATGACAGAACACATGCCTTTTTCAAGCCCTTTAAACAAAGGGATTAGAGAGAAGATGGACAAAAGACCAAACCAAGTTGGAGTTTGGCACTTGACATCCATGACACGAAACATTAGACATTTATACAGGAATTATCATGCAGTTATGAAGTACACTGAGAATCTCAAGTTCTGCTGAGTCCAAGTACCAATCTTCATGTACATAAAGGGGTCAGTACTTGAAGTGGGATTGTTTTTCTCTCTTTATCCTGAAAATACAAAAGGTACATATATAACACAAACAAAGTGGCCATCCTGAAGTGGAATATGTCAACTATTCCCGAGTTCTTGATTCTTAGCCACACCACTTGTGACTTATGGTCATATTTTGCATTGATGGAGCACACGTAGGACATTTCTTTTCCAGCATTGTTCAAGTAGAAAACAGTTCTTCTTCTTTTATAAAAGACAAAAAAGGAAAAGTCATACCAGATTCCCTTTGTTGGATGTCTCACAGAAAATCGTGGAGCATGCACCTCCTTGAATTTCAAAGAGAGTAACACCCTGATGCTTGTGCACACAAACAAGGAGTTCAAAAGACAGCAGTAAACATTAGAGGGCGCCATTTGCTAAACACCCTTATCTTCTCTCTTTGTTGTCTCGTTATTCCCTCTCTTTGTAACACAAACTGGAAAATATTAATATTTCAAACATAGTCAAATTGTCAAATAAACCTCCAAAATATTCCTGGTGCAGTTAAATACCACGTAGTAAATGTGGAAATAAGCGGCAGAAAAGGGTCATGAAAGCACTTGAAGACATGTCAACATGTGCTGTACCTTCACAGCTCACAAATCTTAAAAGAGGAGGAAAAAAAACGAAAACATTGAGTCATTGGAACACAGAGGAAAGTAATGAGGAGTAAACAAGCTCCCCTTGAAAAATGGCAACAATGAAAGCCGTGCAAATATAAATTAAACAATCCTGTTTAATTAGATGCCATTCAAAAATGGGTCCCTCTTTTTTATCTGGCAGGTCCATCTCTAAAACTGTCACTTTAGCAGTAAAACACAGAGGAGCTGCCTCTTAGCTTCAGACGTTTGCTTCTATAGTTTACCATTTCTTCAAAGCTAAAAAATTAAATGTTGCAATATTCAGGAATAATGCAAATCAGCTATTTCTCTGGAATGGTGTGGTTCACTTTTGAAGTGCGGTGTTTTGATCATTTTTCCCTTCCGAGAAAGTCCCACAGAAAATGGCTTCACTGGGCTGAAACAGTTCATTTAATTACACAAAAACAAGTTCATCTTTTTGTGTGTTTCCTTAAGAGACATACTGTACATAGACTTGGCAAGCAAAAAAATTCAGACAATCCAAGCTTTGAAAAAAAAAAAAGAAAGAATTGTATTCTGATTTTCCTTTTTGTTTTTACCAAGAACAAAATAGAATCAGAATGAGCAAATAGCTAGAAAAACCACCTTCAGCAGTTCTAAAAGGAGAAATCCGTTGCGGGTTATGTCCCACCCTCATTAGGACCAACTGAGCTCCTGCTACTTCACAGGCATTGGAATATATTAGCGTAGTAGGGTTAGGGTTTGAAGTAAGCTGGAATTGTGTGCTTGTGTTTGGATTTAGAGACTGCCACTGCCTCAGATGCGAACTGCAGGTCCACTGGATGTGGTGAGGGGCACTTGAGAGCCACAGTCGTAGTCCAGATCGGCCATCCGAGATCGACTGATCCGACTGTGCGAGTAAACCCGTTTGTCCGTGTGTCTGTCTCTGAAACTCCTGATGTAGCTCTGCAGACAAACAGGGAAAAATGTTTACCGAAAAGTACATACGATTTTAGTAAAGACAACAAAACATAAACCTTTGCCTGCCTGTAGTTATTATTTTTCAACCTTCATATGCTACTGCTGCTGATCATTAATATTAACTGTTTATGAGTGTTGGCTTAAACGTTCATTAAAAATTAAACGTTGGCTTGGACAATTTTCTCTGATGCTATGTTCTCTCTGGGCATGTGATGTGCATTCTTGAACACGCCGAACACGGGTTCCCAAACTTGCTTTTAGCATATGTTTGGTGCGAAATGTCAAACCAGTGTCAATCTCGTAAATCTTGCACCAGACTTTTTCCTTCGCAGTTCTATTGCAATATATGAAAGACTTGGTGCCATATAACAATTTTTCCCTTCTGTGAATGAAAAAAGATGCCTCCATACGTCATGACTCAATCTGAGTCCCTTATTGGTCAAAGTTCTACTGGTTTAATTAACTCAACGCATGTTCAATGGCTGCACGTTTTGTACGTAGAAGCCAGACACTTAAACTGAAACTTAAAAACTTGGGTAGAAATGGGTGAACATGAGGGTTTTGAGTGGAGACTTTTCATTAAACAGACTTTTCATTGGAAGTGGTCCCTTGAATGCACGTTTACTAATTCACAATGTGAATGTAGTGCAAGACATAAAGGGAGAAATAAATAAAATTTAATTTTCACTAGTTGCAAAATGTTGCACGTGGAAATCAAATAGAGGGCAGTAAAGCAAATAACTTTACTTGCTCAGTCTACAGACACTTTAACCTGCACTAACTGCATTCAATTTTCTGCTGGATTCACTGACCTTTAAATCAACAGAGAACTGTTGTACCTCCTGAGCTGTAAAGCCCTGGTACAAAACAGAAATGTAGGAAATGTCTGCTCAAGCTTTTCAAGAGTACTTCATCTCTGGAGACAACAAAACAATACACATTATCCACAGTACTCTTTTAGACCCTCTGCCTGCATTAGCATACTGCAGGATAAATGCATTTAGTTTCACATGAACGTCTGCCCAGAGGCAATGTTCTCACATCAATGTTCACTCTAAAAGCAAGGACAACTGACCCCATAATTCCAGTTCCCTATCTATAAATTCATGTATCGCAGCTCCAAGGAGTATAAAAGTCTCCGTTTCTAAATCCGTTTTCTACAAATCCCCTCCTGAAGTGTGACTTCAGGGAGGATTTCTCTGAGAAATTAAGTGATAAGGACTTTGGTCGATATTCTTGTACAGGAAGAGGTTGTAAGGGATTGTTTCACCCAATTTATCCTTTTTAAAAAAGGCAATTAGAAAGCAGCAGTTGTATATTTTAAGGGATATCTATATTGTTCTGGTCAAAACAAAGGCAGAGAATAAACAGACCTTCAACAGAAATCTGCAGAAACAGCTGCAGAGAGGGCGGGGACAGTTCTGCAGTTCTGCTCACAGGCAGCAGGACTGGCGTTTGCACAGACTAATTATGGCAGATGCTGGATTCACAGTTCCTGTTAAACTTTTATTCTTTTAGTGAGAGTAAATTTCCATTTCCAGGTGTGGATTACATCCATTGTACTTTTTGCTCCAGACAATTATGCAAATGCAGCTAAATCAAAGCAGAGACTTCAAAGGTGCTTTAAATCCCAAACTAGAACATGGATAGATTGGACTGCAGCTTACATGTTCAAAATCTCTGTTTAATTTTGAGTTTATGTCATCTTACCGGTGACAGCACATCTCCGTCAAAACGTTTCTTTGGATTAGGCTTGCGATGGTAGCCAGGCTCTGTCTGCGATGGAAGTGGAGGGACTTTAGGAGGCTGAGAGCTCTGACTTTGGTGATGAAGATGGGATGCTGTTGGGTGGTGGTACTGCTGGTGGTGGTGGTGGTGGTGATGGGTGTGAGATTTTTGCTTAAAAACGTTCTTCTGGTTCTGTCGTTTCTTCTTTTTCTTGTTCTCCTTTTCTTTTTTCAGCTTCTCTTCCCTTTGCTTGAGCCGCATGAGTTGGATCTTCCTCTGTTGTCGACTCAGAACCACTGGAGCGGGACGGGCAAAAATAAGGGAGAAAGAGAACAATGGGTTAACAAGCAATAGTTTGAAAGACCCACTCTGATGAAAATCATGTTTTTGGTGTTTTTAACATGTTCTTGTGTCATTTTTCTCATGATGGAGGACATATATAAAGACAATTAGGGTCAGAATTACATTTCTGAGTATTTCTTTAGTCAATTCATTGTTAATCAGGAGCAGACAAAAAAAATGCTGTTAGAAAAAAAGTTTGTTTGTGACAGAAAATACGCTAGGTGGGCCACGAGCTTCCTGCAACAGGGAGGGGAAGAGGGGCGGGGTAGCCCACAATTCAGAGGCAGATTTCTAATGAACTCCTGCTGCTCTGCAGAAACTAAGTGCTGGAAACCGACATAATCATAAATAAAATACCACTTTATAGTAGATCAAAAGATGATCTGAGTGGGACTTTAAGAATTATTTTATCAAACTGAACACTTTACAGCAGTTGCTAAGCAGAGAAAAAAGATTAAAGGAAAGATAAACATAGGTGACCCAGGAAATTGGGATCTATTTCATTTTTTTAACCTAAACATCCATTTGCTTTAAATAACGTAGGTGAACTCTCCTGAGAAAAAAAAAAAAACTTCACACATTTTCTGATTTGCTTTATCCCAGTTATAAGATGCTCTTTTTTTCTTTTTGTAAACTGATTTATTGTGAATGTGTTCTTTCTATACTCACACCCTCCTCAGTATAGGATGCTCTAAATCTATCCTTCTTTCTGACGATCTAAATGATTACTTCTTGCTTAACGGAATTTTAAAGCGGCGGTTTATTGAAGCAGCTCGATAGATCTTTAAATTTAAACTTTGTGAAGTGGATTAAATCTTTACATTCTGAGCAGGCTGTATGTGTGCGATTTTCTTGCCATTTTGAAGGTGGTTGGTGTGGGCGTTTTATTAAAGCCTCTTATTGTTTCTTTGTGAGGGGATATCAGGCACCATCTGCCATTGAGATTGTGTAACAACCACCCCCCTCTCATTTTCTCTTTCCCAGTTACCCCTACCTCGGGCCCCTCCAGCGATGTGTGTGCGCGCTCCATGTCTTTATAATAGCAACCCTTGTTGTTCCATTAAGGACATTTCAGCCCTCAAGAATGTATTTAATAGTCTGTTTGAGAATTTAAGGATAAAGATAGAGGGAATTTTCAGTAATGGACTTGACTTGTTTGATTAGACTTGACTTAATTTATTCATGTCTGTCTCGTCTGATGCTCAATCAGCTGACAGCTGATTTTCCTCGCTGCTCCACTTGAGCGCCCTGCTTACCCACTGTGCCCCACTTCATTACCCATACCCATAGCCTTTCCCAAACACCTGCTCCTCGTTTCCACATCTTTCTACAAAATCCCCCCTTTTGTTATTTCACTGGAGCTTGCCACCATTAAAGAACAGCTCTTACAGTTGATAGCTAATAGCAAAAACTCATTTGTACAGTGTTCATTTAAACGGCATCAGGCCTATTCAGCAATCAGCAGTAATCAGAGTAACAGCAGTGTTTTCTCTTCATTGCCTTTCCGGTCACGCAACTGATAGGAAAATAGCAAAATGTTTCTGTGTCATCATAATCCCACTATTTAATTAATTTATATTAAAGTTTATTTCGCTTTTAGAATTAGGTCTCTGGAATGCCATAATTCTATATAAACATTCAATTAAGGAAGTGAAAATCAATTTTAAAAAATGTATTCACGCCTTGCTAAGTATCTATGGTATCTTCCCGCGTTAAAGTCCCACTCTGATCATCCTTTGATATATTGTAGCGCTCCCACTGGTATTTTAATTAGTATTATGCCATTTTTAGTCAAAACCCAAAAACCTGCGTCATTTTCTAGGACATATTTTCTGTAGAGCAGCAGTAGTTCATTAGAAATTCCCTTCTGTCCAACCCAAGAGGCCTTCAGCTCTCATCTGTTTGCCCAGCTGTTGGACAGGACAAGTTTAAAAAAAAAAAAAAAAATTCCCTTCTGAGTTATGGGTGGGACTGTTGACATGGAGCAACCCTGTCCCCTTCTCCCCTCCATCAAGCAGAGAGCTTGTGGCGTATTTAATACGTCACAAATACGCTCTTTTTAAGATGTCATTTTTACATCTTCTCCTGATTCAGAATGATTTTAATAAAGAAATAATCTGAAGTGCAATCTTAATCTTCTTTATATATGCTCTCCATCATCAAAGAAATGCCCTAAGATGTTAAAAACACCAAAACCACAATTTAAATTGGAATGGGTCCTCAAATCAATTATCTGTGACTTTTGTTTTTGCGGCACAAGAGAAAATGTGTAAAAGGTCTGTACCTCTGGAATGAAGATTATGCATTAATCTTTTTCCTGCACACTTGATCTAAGTAGGAATAATGTGTTTGTGCCCAGAATGTTTTCTTCTTGTATGAGCATTTGTGTGTTTGAATCACCATCTGTGTTTTGGCTGCCTTTAGAACAGAAGGAGGCTACGTCCGTCAATAACAGATTCTACTGAAAACACTAATGCTGGTATATTTTTAACTGTCTCTTACACAATCCTTCAATTTCAATCACACATATACACACACACGCACACACACGCAGACACAAATGCCTTTTGTGCAAGATTTAACAAATACTTGTTTTCGGCTGAGTTTATGCCACTATTTAAAGAAAAATTACTTGAAATATAAAATACATTGAGATTAACATAAAAATTAAAAACAGTGGAAAAGGGGAAAGGACAATTTGCAATCATAGCTGCTATTTGCCAGTCTTTGAAGAACTGTGCAGTTGTGTGAAGCTACATGTCAAAACTTACTCAGATATACACAATACCAAGACGGAAAGACTTAGCGATCATACAAAGTTTAACTCCAATAATAGTTGTGTTTTTGGTGTTTTTAACATGTTCTTGTGCTATTTTTCTCACGATGGAGGACATATATAAAGAAATTTAATCTCAAAATTGCGATTCTGAGTATTTCTTTATTCAAATTGTTGTGAATCAGGGGCAGAGGAAAAAATGCAGTTTGAAAAAAGTGTATTTGTGTTGTAGAAAATACGCTGGATGGGCCACAATTTCCCTGCTCTACTCCATTCTGATGCATCTAATGGTAGACAAATAGATCCATGTATCTCTTAACTTTTGTCATCTGAACTGGCATCTGGCTCAAAACAGCTCCGACATTGGTCATCATTTTTGATGGACTGCTAATGTTAGGTCGGGGGTGTGAGGGGCTATAAAGCTAGCTCTCACCAACGGAGAGGAAAAGGGCTGGTGGGGTTGCTCCATGTCAAAGGTCCCACAAACAACTCAAAGGCAAATTTCTGAAGAATTCCTGCCATTCTGAAGAAACAATACAGTAAATGACGGGTTTCTAATTTTGGCTGAAACGCCATAATCTTTATTAGGAGAGCACTGAGAACGCTTCTGCAATAGATCAGAAGGTAATCCACGTGGGCCTTTAAGTAAAAAACTTTTGCAACATCTCAGCTTGAAAAAGGTCAGACAATCAGGATATAATGTTGATATGATAAAAATCACAAATGTAGATTTTAGATATGACTGTACATACAGGCCTTATTGAGCATTTCCATGATAAATGTAATGTTAGTGCCAAAAGAAATAACAATAGGGTCTTGTTTCTCTTGTCCATGTTTGAAGTATAAAAGCATATATTTCTACTTGACAAAAACATAGAGGAACTCTTAATCTGACTTTTTCCAGGGCTATAAAAAGTTTAACTAAGAATTGTGACATAATGTTCTGTTTTTAAAGCCTAGTGATTGTGTATATTTGTAACTAAATATTCATCCAAGAGCAATTTAAAAAATAAGTGTGAAGAAAACCAGCTAGTTTAGAGTTTTTTAGTTTAACAGGATAATAGTTATACATGTAGCTAATATTTTTTTCAAAGAAAAAGGTGTTTCAATGATCAAATCAAAGATCAGACCAACATGATGAAAGTATTTGACATTTAGAAACATGTGGATACATTTATGCCTACAAATCTCAAACAACAAAATGTCAAATACTAAACCTTACAGGGCTTTGATAAGATATTCTAGGAATTTAGTTCAGTTTTCAAAAAATATTTTCTGACATGGTGTAATATTATATAATTTACTACTTACATTTCTTGGAAAGAGATGAACTTTGTAAACTGTCTAAGGAGACCCTCAGGAGTTTTTCTTTTTTAATCGGATGGTTATTAATCATATGTGTGGCCTCTAAACTTACCCTCTGTGTGGGAAAATCCCTCAGCAGTCACTTTCCATTGGATCAGTACTCCAAGGAGGGCCAGGACAGGCCAGACCCCCATGATGACCCATGTAAACCAGCACAATGGCTTCTTTGGGGCCACCTATTAGGATTACAAAAATCAAAGTTTCATCTTAACGAGCAACTTCTGTGCTTTGTCATCTGCTTTAGTGAAACACAACCTCTTCCTCACCTTGAGTCTCTCATAGATGTAGTTCACTAAAGCAAAGAGCTCTATAAAATAATCCACTGTGACGGTGATGATTGCAGAGCCAAATGTAGCTGTGGACAAGGTGACGAAGCAGCGCTGCCACTGCAGAGTCAGAACAGCAAACAAGGTTCCAGAGCCCAGGAGGATACCCACAGGAACCCACACAGTTTTGGGATGATAGAACTCCTCCATGACCTGAGCAAAACAAGGAAAGAAAAATACTCTATGCCCCATTTCCTTTGGCAGCTATTTAAAAAAAAGCAATTTTTGTGAAAGCATTCATTACAAAACTGATGGGTTGAAGATTTTTGTTTTATGCTTGCAATAAAACCTGCTGTTTTATGTTGCCATCTATGAACTCATATAAGCTGTTGATTTTCTATTATAATATTACTGTCTATGAAACTATTCATATCCAACAAAACAGTAGGATTTGAATAAATAAAAAAATATAATATTTTTGTGTGCCAATGTTAATAACTATTTAAACCAACTACTACCACCACTCTAGCTAAACCCTACTCCTTCCTTCTCCTGCACTACAGTAATCTCTCATTTAAAAAAAAAAAGTGGCCCCAATGCTACAATTAAAGAAGCAGTTCTAAACACTTTTAGTTTATTCATATTTAAACCTTTCACTCTAAAAATAATGTAGTGGCTGACATGACTCACAAAATACAACTGTAGATTATTACATAATTCTGATTTTCAAAAGGAAACATCATATTTTGTGTATTAAGAAGCAGAAAAATTTAATGTAATAATAACCGATTGTAGGTAAGTAAATAAAAACGGCTCTAGATAATTTTCTTTGACCATCAAAAATCATTGCATAGAACCTAACATTTTAGTAAAGTAGCTGTGTTTTTTCACTTAAATAAAATTGCTTATTAGTTATTGGATTTTAATTTCACTTTAGTCAGTTGAAAATGCATGGAATTTTAATGTCACTATGATCTTTTCTCTGTAACATCTGCTCAACAAACTATATGTATTGTCCATATCTGGCTGAGATAGAAATATGTCTTTCGCAATGCTTAGCGGATTCTTATGTCATTCATTTTTGTTGAAAAAACAGAAATAATTTAAATTATTAATCCTATTACCAAGAAACAAAAGGTTTTGTAAAATTATACTTAAAAAACTTCTGGGTATTCTTGATTTTTTTATTGCAAAGAGAACAAATATTTATTTTCTCAAGCTTTTTTTCTGGAAAGTAGTTTTCCTGAGGATTTCCATCTGAAAAGGTTTAGATACTGTCACAATAGTTACTTGAAAGCAAGTGCCCTGAATTTACAAGTTTTGGATTTCCTCTGCATAAAGTCTCTTCTGAGGCCTCTTGTAACTTGTCGTTGTTGGTTTCGGTTCCCAGGTATTTAAAATAATCAGCTTGCTTCAAATATGCAGAGGCTGGCATACATAGAAACTGAACCTTAAGTATACAAGGAGCAAGCACACATTTTCTGTGACTCTGCTCTTATAGGCCAGATGTGCGATCATTGACATAATTCAGCAAATCTATGACACCTTTTTTCACAAAGTAAGAATATTATCAAAAAAAGTAAAAATTAGATATATATTTACCACTAAGGAAGCAATTCCAGCCAGCAGGCCCAACAGCAGACCCACCATAAACAGTCCCACACTGCGGACCAACATGGTCACCAGCCCACATAGGGTCCCAATGCCAAGGCCGATGCCCACAGATGCCTCCACACTCAGCTGGGTGTCCATCACCCTCTCTTTGTAGCACAGCATGAAGATGACCACAGAGCCAAACATCAGGCCAGTGAGGAACAGCACGGCCTTGAAGCATCGATAACCTGCAGAACACAAAGGTGAGTGTTTGCATGCCCACACATAACAACCAGAAACTGAAGCAATCCTGGTGCAATGAGCCATTGTGGTGTAATGTCAGGCACTCATTGAGTGAGACAGACTAAGACACATCAGGCAGAGATGAAATAATACAACAATAAAAATATTAGAGGAAATTATGAATTTTTAAACAACTATTTAACTTTTGGTACTTTTAATGTTGCTTAAAATGAGGTTAAACTTATTTCCATCATGAGTCATTAAAATCTTTGGATGTTCAAATCAGAATTATTTTGCTATAATATTATATCAAGATATAACTGCTTTAAAACCAGTAAGTTGAAACATATTTAACTTTAAATTTCATTTTCTCTCAATTTATATTTTGATTTTCTACACACAGTAGTTTTAAACCACTGTGTTACTTTTTATTTGTGTTTGAAATAAATTGAAACTGAAACAGTGGTTTTCTGTAAAGGAAAAATATACAAAATAACAATCTAGACAGATTTTGTTTGGTTGTAGCAACGAAGAGTTTTAGATTAATTTCTCAGTGCTTGAAATAAAAAAAAAAAGGTTCATTGCCAAAATCAGTCCCCCCTCTCTCAATTAAAATATGTTTTTAATAATGATATATCCTGATTTTGCATAGATAGCATATTTTAGCAGATGCCTCTAGAAATTCAAAGGAAAGATCAGTAGTACGTAAACAGGATGTGTGCACACATTCATTTGGTGGAAAAGAAAAGGAAGAATGTTAGATTGCTGGAGAATAATCTAACAAATAAAGTGACTCAAAAGCTCTTCAGAGCAGCTATAATACATGTGAATCATCAGATATAAAAAGAAAGGTCAGACATATATTAGTCAGCAGCCTTGATGGGAGGGAAACACATCTGCTTTCCTTCCAGTCCTCAATTTCTGAAAGATATTTTTCTTTCTGAATCAACGCATTTTATTTTAATGAAAAATGAAAGGAAGAACAGCATCACCAGATTAAAACCAAGCTTATCAAAAGTTCACATCTCTGTGGCCTGTGCTTCCGTGTTTATTAATGTTTGTGTCGTCTTTTATTTTCTCAGTGTCTGTCTTTCTTCCTCTGAATGGACTCTGTCTCGAGGGGGCCCAACATCAGATTGTTATCTTTGTGTAATCGGGCATTGCACAGCTGAGCCGCACAATACTTTTCCTCTCATCCAAGCAACTGTCCATGCTCCTCCCTTGTGACCATAACTCGTTTAATTGACGGGCCATTTGTAGCTTTCTCTGCTCCCTCTTTTCAGTCTTGTGTGCTCTCCTTCCAGCAAGCATGAGTGTGTGTGTGTGTGGGGGGGGGTGGGGCTGCTGTCCTCTTCACTGCTGTTTGCCCCTCTGTGACAGAATGCCTGAAGGGGTACAAGTCTGATGTAGCCACCGCAGCCTTTCTGTGGTTTGTACCCCCACCCTGAGAAGATAATTGTTTCTTTGCAGCAGCTGCTGCAGCAATTCTCCATTCTTTTTCCCCTATATTTGATGATCCCCATCGTTCTAACAGTGATTTCAGAAATATATTACTTTTCCTTAACTTCACAATTTTGAGCTGACCTTTCACTGACTCCTCTCTATCTCTCATTTCTCATCCTCCTGTCAGTTTCAGGTTTTCTTTTAGGAAAATTGTAGCATAGTGGACATTTGGCATGTATTTCAGGCTTACTTATATTTTTGCAATTTGTGTTTTCAGTTTTTTATACTTCACTAAAGCCAATCAAATTTCCTTCAACCTTTTTAAAGGCATTCCAATGAAAATTGTCTTTTTTTGTGTTTTATTAACATCTTCCTGTAGCATTTTTCACATGATGGAGGAAATCTATATCGAAAATTAGTATTATAACTGTGTTTTTGAGTAGTTTTTTTTTTCAAATCTTCGTGAATCAGGAGTAAAAAAAGCTGTTTAAAAAACCTTGTCATTGTGCCGTTAAAAAAACTACAATCAGCGTGCCACAAACTCCCTTTTCTGCTCCATTCAAATGCGTCCACCTCCAGACAAATAGATCCATCTTTGTTGTCTTCATCTAAACTGGCATCTTTCTCAAAACTGTATGGCTGGATAGCTCTGATATTGCTCGCTATTTATGATGCACCACTAATGTTAGGTTGGGGGGCTGTAAGCTAGTTTGAGAGTGTAAAAAGAGGGAAAATGAGCGCTTGCTTATTTCCACACTACAACTCAGAAGCAAATTCTAATGAACACCTGCTGCTATGCAGAAACTATGTCCTAGAAAACAACACAGGTTCTTTCATTTTGCCAAAAAAAACCCAGCATAATCATAATTAAAAGACCACTGGGAACACTTTTAAAATAGATTTAAAGATGAATAGAGTGGGACTTTTTTAAGTTTAATTCCTCAAAATCAAAAGCAGAACTTTTTTGTTGCATTTTTGATCATTTAAAAGCTCTCCAGACTTTAAATGACTAACATTATGGCTCTTTTTATTGTCAGATAAGTAAGAATCATTATATATTTTGTTTATATAATTTTGCTATTTCTGAGGTAAAATTAATCAGCTGAGTTATCATTTCATGCATTGGCAGGAAAAGCACACACATCAGTCATGTCAGAAAGCCCTCGCTGGCATTCAGGACTTGAGGTTAAACATTTGTCTCCTTAGTAGTTCATTTAGACACATTTATGCTAATTGTTGCCATTTTAACTAATAGTAAAATTTTTACCCTGGAAACTATAACTATTAGAAAAACAATATTTTTTTCCCAATGCTGACATAAGGCTTTAACCTTTATTTTAAAAGTGTTCGGTAACAGTATTGGACATTTGAATAAATGTGTTGTGTCTTCTCTCTGATTACTTCTGTTGTATACCCACTTTCTGCAAGAAATTAGGCAGATTCCTTAAATACTGTTTATGATACCATTAAATCTTTCCCTTGAGTATAAAGGCATTAATGAGAGCTCTTCTGCTTTGGAGTTTTAATGATCTCACTCAAACTCTTTAATGTTTGTCTTCTATCTCTTTGATTTCTTTATCGTTTTTATCGTTTATATACTCTGCAATAATACGAACACAATTTCTGCAAGAAAAGTGGATTTTCTTTAAGTTAAACTTACCAAAGAAGCAGTAGATGATTCCAAAGAGGCAACACATGGAGCAGACCACGGAGGGCACTATCTCATATCTCCTCTCGATCTCCTGGTCACACTTTAGCCCCACCTCAGCCAAACCCAGCAGCTTGCTGGTGGAGGTCATGGTGATTGAAGTGGAGGGGGGGGGGGCAGAGTCTGATGAAAAAAGAGGACAGGGCAGAAGAGGATCTGTAGGGATTTCTGGATCAGCAGGCCTCACCCATGGAGACACGTCTGCCTGCAAACAAGAGGAAAAGACTGATGAAGAGGACAGCAGCGAGGAAAGAAGGAAACAGAGTGATTATTGATTGCTCTTTGTGAGTACTCGGCTGTGAGTGCTGATGGTGCAATAAGCGTGCTACAAGACATAGTCAAGTGTTGCTGCAGACCAAAAGTGATGCAGCAACTTTAACTCATAGTAACTTGGAAAAGCAAGGTTGCCACAAATAGATGGCAATAGTTTGGAAGTGTTGCACCAGCTGCAAAGGAAAAGTGACAATGATGGGATCTACATCTACATTTGCACCTATTGTAAAGAGGCTTTCCATCGGCTTACCAAACCAAAAAACAAAATGTTTGGGTTCTTAAAAATAAAAAAAATTGGATTTTACTTTTAAGAACGGATCAAAGTGCCAGCAGAACATCACACAACTTCTGTAAATGCTTCTAACTCTAACCCTTGGGATCTTTGTTGCGTATAATGTGCATCAAATCGGAAAGAAAATGGCAAAAGGAAGCAAATTGGCTCTGAATCAAATTGCATGAAAAACAGCCACTGTTAGATCTGTGAGTGCTTACCTCATTTTGAAGCTAAAAGGTACACCTGTGTCACTTTCCTCTCTTAAAAAATGTAAATCTCAGCCTGAGCTTACAAAACTTGAGAACTTGAGACAATCCGCTCACACTGGATGCACTCCTTTTTTGTCTGACTAAGTCTTCAATTTCCACTCACCAACTTATTTCCAACTTAAAATAAAAGTTAATTTATGACCACTTTTTTTATAAATACTTTTTAAACAAACATTGCGATATTATGCAGAGAAACTGCAGCTAATCTGCAAAAAATGTATTTAAATGGGATATGTTGGCTTTTTTTTAATCAAAAGAAGAAATCATAAAACACTTAAAATATCTTAACAATATAAAGTAATCTCAGGAGATAAAGATATAGTATAATATTGCATCAAGAGATGCTGTGCGTACTTAAAACTATAAAAAGAATACCTTTTAGAACTGGTTAGCAGCTTGAAATGAGAAAAACCTTAAGGAACTCAAGAGGAACTAATATACAAACATTGTAGGGAAAAATACATTAACATTAAAAAATATCAAAGTATGTTTGCTAAAAATTAATCTTGCCAAAAACCCACACCACTGCACTGCATCAAGATTACTCCACACCCTTTATGGCACATGTGTCAAACTCAAGGCCCGTGGGCCAAATGTGGCCGCCATGTCTTTTTATGTGGCCCGCCAGAGCATAAAAGTTTTCCATTTCTTAAAATAAAAAATAAAAATTGGTGTGTGTTTATTCATATCTAGGGGGAATTGGACTTGAAATATCGGATTGGGTAACTATACATTATGAATAAAACACTGTCCACATAACCAAACATGACAGAATCCAATGTAAAAGGATTTATGCTAGAGTAACAAGCAAACATTTGTTTTCTATGCAACTGTAATTGTCACTTTAAAAAATTATAATAAATAAATAACTAGTTATTTAACATTAAGGAGTATTATTTTTCATTACATTTGGCTACATGTATAAGTTATATCTGGCCCTTTGAGGACATGCAGATGTGGCCCTTGGTGAAAATGAGTTTGACACCCCTGTTTTATGGTTTCAGGCAAACGCCCACACATCTCCACATTCATTAGGTCCCAGATCCCAGTGGTCTCATTTCTTGCTGTGACACAAATTAGGTCTTTTTAGTCAGCAGACACACACGATGGATACACGTAAATGAAAACATCAATGCATTAGTACGGTCGGCATTAGTTGCTTGGCTGTATCTGTTGAAAGACACTCCGAAAAGACTGAAGGTATTTAAGCTGCTCCACTTTCCAAACTCTTTTTCCTTACTATCGTAAGTCAAGGGTATGTTGGGACTGACTGTGTTCAAACAGATTATGACAAGATTTAGAGGCTCTCATCCTTACCATATTTACATCATATGATTATTCTGGGGAGCTACTACAATAGCACTAAAAGAAATTCCCTTTTCTTTACCATCTGTACTCAAAGAACACAGTTTTCTTACTGTCAGGTGGGTTTCGGGCTGTAAATGTTGCTGTTTTTCTGGATTTGTGGCGACCTAATTCTTTTGCTTAAGGTCAATACACTTTTCATGATGACCCCATGTTCTCTCTCTTGCTCCATCATGCCTATTATGGACTCATCTTGATCAAACACACATGCATGCACACACATACACACCAACTGTTTCAGCAGCATAACACCTGTGGCCTCAAATACACACTAACATTGTTCAGTGTAGTCCACAACACAACGAACATCTGTAAATAAACCGAGAAGAAACGAGTCCAAAAGCTTTGCTTTGATCACATTTGACTCTAAAATATGCTTTAAAAAAAGAAGTAAGGCAACTTCAATCTACTTTTTCATCTTCTAATCTGTTTTTTCCCTTTCAGGGTCACTGGGCTGCCGTAGCCTATCCCAGCCCTTTTCACATTGACACCTATGGACAATGTAGAGTAACCAATTAACTTATGAAGCATTTTAGGACGGTGGGAGGAAGCCGGAGTCCATGGAAAAAAACCCCACGGGGAGAACATGCAAACTCCACACAGTCAGGCCCCCCAGCTGGCACTTGAACTAGGGGCCTTCTTGTTGTGAGGCAACAGCGCTAACCACTGCGCCACCATGCAGCCCAACTTCAATCTACTGTATATACAGCAACGTGATTTAAATAATTAAAAAAAGATTATAAAGCAATATGATTTAAGTGAGCAAAAATATAGCTGTGAAATTGTGAGAATGTTATCCAAAACACATAAAAGAAAATGGAAAAATATAATAATTATGATTGTCTGAAGAGGCTATATCATTGAAGTATGATTGTGCTCTCAATGCTTTATCACAAATCATTTAATTCAAAGTTCCTGCCGGTTAAGTTCCTAGAAGAAAGATTGTTTATTTTAAAAAAAATCTGAACGTGCCAGAATTTGCACAGAGAAAGGAAAAGGTTTTTCCTGAAATGGGAATGGTTGCCATCCACAAAAGAATATTAAATTACTACTGAAACTATTAACACAGGGTATAATATTTCTGACCTCAAGAATATTTTATCATTACAGTTCTCCGTAATCTAACTAATTTGGAATGATATTGTCTTGCGTTATATCTATGCTTATGCTGGCTGAATTCCAATTATTTGCTCAGTTGTTTTAAATATGTTTTTATTTATTTATTTATTTTTTTACAGTTTCATAAAGTTCAGACATATAAGGCTTGCTTTCTAAGTTCATGAGTGATAGGTTAACTGTACTGAGTAAAGGTTTGTGTTGTATTGCTTCAGATTTTGGTTCAATAGCAATAGACATCTATGAAAATTGGCCATAGAAATAAACCTCAGCACTGACAAATGTCAAATTCTCATGAAGTCCTTATTTACTCCAGTTTTTGGAGAACTTCTTATTAGGAACTCCACTAAACACATACTTCCGTTTAATAGCACACACCTTTGAAGAATGGACCTTTATGAACTGAAATTGACCTTTTACAAAAACAAAAATCTCATTCTCTGATTTACTTGTAAATCATATCTTAGATAACATGTGAGGCAACATGTGAACAGGAATCAGCAGCAAACTTGTGATGGTGAAGCTAATGGACTTGCTGCTAAAAATAGGTCTTCATAAAGATTAAAGCCTCTGTCTTTCTGAAAACAGCAAAGTGTTTGTCATGAAATGCTTGTTTGAATTTTATTTTGTTCACATTTTGTCTTGTGTTTCTGTGCAGGCTGACTGTGACTCCACCCGTTCACCTGTTGACGAGTCACACACAGAGCCTCAGTGTTGGTCAGTCTTGTGTGAAATCTCTTCTGTGTCTATGTTCCTTAAGTTATGGGCCTTGTAAATAAATCCTTGGGACTTTGCTACATCCTCGCTTGTGATTCCTCCTGCATCTGGGTTCTAACCTGCTTGCTTGACCGTGACAGGGTTGTTACATGTTACTGCACCACTTGTGAGGTTCAAGTAAAATCCCCAAATTCTGCTCTAAAAAGATATGAAATATTTCGTTTGGTTGCCGCTGTGCCTGCTGATGTGTCAAAGTGTCCTTAGGCAAGACAATGAACCCCATGTTACTCCTGGTGGTCTGGCTTGCATGGCAGCTCTGCGGCCATCAGTGTGTGTGTGTGTGTGTGTGCGTGTGTGTGTGTGTAGGTGTGTGTGTGTGTGCATGGGTGAATGGGACTGTGACTGTGAAGCGCTTTAAACCTTAATGAAGATAAAGTCCCAAACAAGTATATATACTTAGTTTATATACTTATACATAAGTAATTTCCCATTTACCATACATGAAGACTCATGAATACTACTGCTTTGTCATTTTGTTATTATGTTACCTTTGCCAGGTAACACAATAAAAAGGGCAAATTCCTTACTTTTGAAATAAATTCTTTAAAAATGACTGTTTTTTTTTAATCTGATATTACCACCCAAACATAATAGAGAAATTATGTAGAGGGGGAAGTCCAAAAATTCTTGGATGTAGAGCTGGGTTGCTTAGAAACGCAGTCTGTTTTAACAAGCAAGGCCTGCTCCATGCTAGGCTATAAATGATTTGCTGGTTTACAGTCATAGGAAGAAAAGAGTGTCATGCAATTAGCCCCCAGCCTCGTAAGTTGGACAGCAATAACATAAAAGGAAAAAGGGGATCCAGATCCAAGTATAGAAATGTAAAAAAAATGTTTTCTGAGAAAATTCGATTTTCTCAGAAAACTTTTTAATTTAGCTTTTAGCTAAAAATTTCATTTTACAAACTAATACATGAGTTTAAGTGGAAAAAACGGATGATATAAACAACCTATCAAATAAATGTAGCTGAATACAGCATAATGAAAAAAGCTGCATTCTTAGTCATCCCACCCTGACTTTAAGTTCAATATTTGGTCTCATTTATTTGTAGCCTACTGCACTGTTATGCCCCCAGCTCCATCCTCAGAGAGGGAGCTAGGTTGGAAAATGGTCAGAACAAGGAGGAGTTAAAACAGCATATTATGCAACAATGTCACGTCTTGTCTGTTGCTATAACAACCAGCAGTGGTAGTAAGACCACGCAAATAAGACGTGGAACTCGTCTCCATGGGAATGTGCATGCTAAGAGCCAATCCATGACAGCTTCTTTGAGACTCCTGGCTGCAGATGGCCCTGACCTTTGACCCTATTCAGCTAGCTCCTCTTTAGAGTTTGTTCACACGATAAGGTTTCCCCTTCATTAGCAGGAACCGCATTACCACAAGCAAAAGTATGGTGCAAAAACCCTGATTCTGGTGCATCATTTTATTTCCCCTTGCTAGCTTGGAGGATTAATTTTCAAAAGAAAAGCTTGATTTCAATAAAGACACCTAAATGATAATGTATGCACCAAGTTAAAAGTAAAATAGGATCCAAATCACAATTAATCAGTTGACAGTGTTTTACCTTCATTCATAAAAGCTAAACTAAATTATGTTTTTATTTGTTTACACTTTACACTGGAAGTTTGTCATTTGCAACCCTTACACACAATCAACACACAACCACTGACCACAACTAAGAACTGTTTTACATACTATGTATGTGTAGTAGGACCAGATAATAAGTTACACTAAGAAACAAGTGACCATAGTAGAAATTGACAATAAGTGCATCAGAAACATACATTTCTGCATTTCACAATAAAGTTTTACATGAAACACTTGTTCTTTAATGTTGGTGAATGAAATGTTTTCCAATTAAAAATGATGATTACCTCAATCTTAATTAATTTGACAAATATAAAAAAAATAAGGAAAATATTTATAGTGAAAGTCGTCCTTCTATTTTAGTAAATCTTGTTTAATATCTTGCAAGTGATCCATTAATTTACTATAATTTAATGTTATTAGTTAATAGTCAAATAATCACATCCCCTATGTTTAGAGTGAGTTTATTATATTACTACCGTCAATTAGAATTATTTTAATAAGTATAGATTTAGATTATAATATTACAACAATTATTATTTTACAATCAAAATATCATATAATATTGTTATTTATTTTATTTATCCATGCTTTAAATAAACATTAGTCATGTGTTTTCTAAGTATGACTGACTGCCTGATTGAAGTATGTGATTTGCTTCCATTTTAAAATGGAAGCAAAAATGTGACTTCCACCCATACCATTTGTGTACATCAAGCTCAAAATGACTCATTTTCCCTCAGCTCCACTTAACAGGTCTGGAGTGTATGAACTCTGCATTGACATCAAACTCTAAATGATGACTCACAGGCTCACTTTGTTATAGGGAAACGTACAGCCCGGCGTTACACCACCAGCGCTCCTGACATAAATCAAAGTTCACATGATGATTTCTTCAGCCATATCCTTGCTATCCCGTCCAATAATAACCAGCCAATAATGATAGGACACACATCAAGAGTACTAGCAGCATAATGAGCTTCCTGCATGCTGATGGACTCAGTCTATTTTCCTGTCTTCCGTTTAATAGCACAGATCTAAGCTTTGCATAATAGGTTTTGAAGTTGCTTTTGCTCCTTGTTCTAAAGTTGTAATAACTTAGCTCTGACTGTCTGCTTTATCCTGTTCATGAGAGAGCAAGCACCTCAGTAGATGGGATTTTTGCATCCTGCACAACTGACATGTTCAAATTCAGAACAGCTAGTTTTCAATAAATGAAAATGAACGTAATTCATTTTCCATTTGCACACTGGATAAAAAACAGAACAGTGATCTTCATGCTGTGCTGTGCAGAAACTGAAAGTGACGGTTAGGTGCTCTCCTCATTTACTGTGATGTATCGTGACATGGATGTGCACATGTTTGTTTTCCCTCCCTTTTCCCTGCTGTGAAACAAATTCGATTTTTTAATTTTCTACTGATATAGGGAAGCTGTGGAGGGGAAAAAAATGGGATGGGATTGACAGTGTCTGTGTGTGTCTGAAGGTGTTTGTGTTGTGTGTCAGCATGAATATTTCAGAAGCGCCTCACTGACTGTCGGCTGTCAAGCATTACAAGAATGAGGACACACTGATCTTTTGGGAGAGGATTTATGGAGATGGACAAGCAGCTAAAGGAGGAGAAAGAGTGCAATGACACTTCTGCATGAGCACATTATAGTGCACGTGTGAAAAGCTGTGAATCCTAAAAGTAAAAACTGCAATTGCAGAAATAAAGCTATTTAAAAAAATATCTGTATTTTGCTGGCACAAGAACTTCATTAGATTTACTTTTGAAACTTAGAAGGTATCTGCAAACGATCCATCTTCTTAACCTATTCGATTCCCTTGTTGAGTCACAGGGTCACTGGAGCCCTGAAGGGCGAAGGCAGGCTCTGAGTGGTTTGATCTAATACATTCAAATAATAAATGGCTGTAGTGTGAATTTTCGTGTCATACTGTCCGCACAGATTGACTTAAGCTCTGCAGGTTCTTGGTTGTATCTGTTTCACAGTGGAGGTCAGTAAGCTGGAGCTCAGTGTGGATAAGCAACCTTAAGTTAGTCTTAAGTGAAACAGCTCTACGTTTTACTTGCTAATGCCCTTTTGCTAATACCATTAAAGCCAATATCGACATGTCAGCTCTGTGTTTGTCTAATCAGGTTTACAAGATACTACAGCTGAAAGTAAGCAGAGGGAAAAGTTGAAATAGGTTGTGCATGCAGAAGTCATGTTTGAGTCAAACCAAACCACTGGAAAAGAGGTAAGCCTGCCCACACTTCCCATACGCTCTCTGTCCCACTAGTTTACAGCCTCTCACAACATTAGCCTAACATTACCAGTGCAACAATTAAGTCGAGCAATACTGGAGCTATCCAGCCTTACAGTTTTTAGCCAGATGCCAGCTCAAATGAAGAAAACAAAGATGTACATGAATCTATTTGTCTACAAGTGGATGCATTGTGCCGACTGTAGCACCTACATCACTGTGACAGGCTTTTTTTAACATAATTTTTGCATCTGCTCCCGATACACAACAATTTGAATAAAGAAATACTCAGAAATGCAAATTTAAGCTTAATTTTCTTAATATATGTCCTCCATTATGTAAAAATTGCCACGAGAAAGTTAAAACCCAAATTTCATTGGTGTGAGCCTTTTTAATATTCTAAATTTTATTTTGTAGTCCAGCAAAAATATCTATATATTTATTTGAACTCTCTTGGTAAATATATGGAATGAATGTTTCTGGCTTGCTGAGACCAAAGTATCTGTGGGTCATAAAGTGTATTTGCACTGATTTTCTTTTTGCTATCGCCTTCATCATTACTAACTATGAAACAGCATCACAGAAGAAACTTGTCTCCTTGAAAGGTCTTTAGCTTTTAGCTGTAAAAAAAAAGAATTCAAACACAATTTAATGTTTTTTTTTTCCATTTCAGAAAAGCCAGATAATATATGGAAATGTCATTCTATGATTACTAACAGGTTGCCTGTGCTTCTGTCCAACCCATCTGCCACCACACAAAATACTGCTATGTGTGTGTTGATAATGACCATTTCCTGCACAATCACTGAGCTTGTTTGGACAATGGTCATTGCAAAGACCAAAGATGTTTCCTGATGAGATAACAATACCTATTTAGGTTAGACTTTGGGCAACAATGCAAATTTAGATTATTTTTTTATTAAATTGGGCAACAAAGTCCAGTTAAGGTTGGTTAGGGGTAAACATTAATACAAATAATTATTTTTAGCAAGAACAGATGTTTAGCCTTGTGCACATTTGTGCGTGCACGAAGCAGCATTTAAAAAGATGTACCACATGTTAAAGTTTAAGGTAAACTAAATCTACTTCTGACACCTCATAAATTATTACATTCAAGCATCCCACCGAAGAGGATGATGGTTTTTATTCTTAGTAATAAACCTTGCAGCAGCATGACAGCACAGTGAGTGCAACGTCTAAATAAACAACAGTACATGAGCACTGGTGACCTTTGCTTTCCAAAAGAGCCTTCCACTTAGATAACATATGACAGTTGTACACTAATTACCATTTACTTGTACTGTGGTGTAAGCAGTGTGGAGACGAAAGAATAAAACCAGATTCTGTCAAGCATACTAATAAATCAATGTAAAAAAAAGAGTAGAATATTTTTAAAGCTCTATTCTTAAATGCAGTCCTTAAAAAAATGAAAAAACAATGTCAGTTCATTCTCATGAAAAAACTTGATGTTATGTGAGCTTCTTACTTCAAATTCGCAGATCCACTATGAGACGCAAACACATACTATTCATGATAATCTTGATATGAAGTGGTTTAGAATGATAATTCTTTTTAGTTAAAAAAAAGACAGCCATTGCTAGTTTTTTCTTATTGGAGCTTATTTACATGTATGGATTTCTTCCTCTAATTGGCAGACAGCTTTTTATCTTTAAATTGTGACTTTTTTTTTTTTAACATTAGTAGTTATTTAATGTATGACTCACTATACACTAAAATATAAAAAAAACATCCCTTTATTTTTAACTGGTGTTTTGTTTCTGAAATATTATCTTTCCTTTTTTTAATGCTAACTTTAAATTTTCAAAATGTTTTCTTTACTTGGAATAGGAAAATGTTTGAGCTGAAATTAACTTGTTGCCCTGTTTAATAAATTGTACAATAAGAATTTTTTCCACTCTTTGCTAAGGTTGGGTTAGGATTAGGCTATTATTTACAACCCAAACTGTAAAATAAAAGAAAAAAAACACACATTTATTTTGACCAAAAAATATATATTTACAGTGCAGTTTTATGGCAGAAATTGTATTAGCTTCTGAGTTATTGTGTGTGGTAGTGGTGGTGGTGGTGGTGATGGTGGAGGAGTTTCCCTGTTCCCAAATTTAATTCTAAAACTTCTTTCCAAATAGTTACTTATAAAGACTGATACAATTTTTAAAAAAAATGTATAAAATGCGATATAGTTAGACACAATTGGAGTCAATTATTTTTTGAAAGACCCATCCGGTCATCTGTTGATCTATTTTAAAAGCATTCCTAGTGGTCTTTTATTTATGGATATGTCTTTTTTGGCCCAGATCAAAAACGGCAGGAGTTCATTAAAATTCACCTTTGAGTTGTGGGCAGGACTGTTTGCGTGGCGTAAGACTTCACTTATTTTCCATCACCACTTTGTTTACACTCTCTCCAGCTAGCTGTCAGTCCCTCACACCTACAACCTTACATTATCGGTGCAACAAAAATGGCGAGTAATATTGAAACTATCCAGCAGTACAGTTTTGAGCCAGATGCAAGTTTAGAATGAAGTCGTACATGGATCTATTTGTCTGCAAGTGGATGCATTAGAAGAGAGCCTAGCAGAGAGCTTGTGGCCCGTATACTGCAGCTCCTATGTCACAGAGAAGCTTTTTCCAACAAAATTTTCTTCATCCGCTCCTGATTTACAATAATCTGAAGAAAGAAATACTCAAACATGCTATTTTAACCGTGGTTTTCTTTATCCTCCATAATGAGAAAAAATTACATGTTAAAAACAAGATTTTTATTGGGATGGGTCTTAAAACCTCAACTTTTAACAAATATGTTTGAATGTAAATCTAAGGTCCCTCCCCCTCTGCAAAAGGCCTGGAAAAAACGTGAGTAATTCACTAGATGACACTTCCCCCAGCTGCTCCCCCTGTAAGATCCAAGTTCCTTCATTTTAGAGGTCTTCTCCTTGTGCCTCAGCACATCTGTTCTCAAACCACCCATCCATATTTATACTTTTTTTTGCCTCTTTAGGGTCACAAAGTTGCTGAAGCACACACAGCTACCGTCAGGTGAAGGTGGAGAGCACTCTACACCTCTACACCCAGTCCATCCACTCAGAGACAGATGGCCACACTCATGTTCACACCTGAGGGACAATTTAGAGTCGCCAGTTAATTTATTAACCCATTAAGCATGTATATGGACTGTGGGAGGAAGCCAGAGCAACCAAAGAAAACCCATGCATGCATGCATGATGTGAACATGCAAGCCCCACACAGAAAGGACCCAGCTGGGATTTGAACCAAGGCTTTCCAGCTTTGAGGGCAGAGTGCTAACCACTACATCAACCTGCAGCTTCTCAAAATATTAAATTCTACTATATATGTTATAATCTTAGACCATAAAAGGTACAACAACAAACAGATTATATTTTTTGGGGAAGAAAATACAGATTTCTTGTGTCTTGGCTATCTTAACTGATATTTTAAAAGTTATGCCTTACAATGTAAAAATCTGTAATAACCAGCCAGTTTCTTGGATAAAATGTGATCTGAAGGTTATGATAGAGGTAAATATAAAGTTAATAAACCAGTCTAATCTCCCCTGATGATGTGATTGAAAGATAAACATCCTGTGTGCTACTGCATGTGAGCACATATGAGGCTGGCCACAGCGCTGATCCCTGTGTAAGCCTTGGTCATTGCTCGAGGGCCTGCAGGTGAGGTGACAGGGGAGTAAAGAGGCTTTCATCAGATTACAGCTCTCTCTGTCTTTCGCTGGCTCTCTTTTTTAGCAGTGTATCTCTCTCTGCTTCTTCAACCTGCTTTACTACATCTCATTTTTTTCCCCTTGCTCAACCAGTTTTAAGCTGCAGTGTTAACGTTGTCTTCAGTTCTACAAATATGCATTTGTCTTTTCCCAAAAGTCCAAAAGAGATGATAGAAAAGGGGAGCTATTTGAAGTTAATTTCAAACATTTTTTTTATGCTCTTAGTTGTATTTGTTTGTTTTTAGGGTAAAAAAATTGTCTCTGCAGAATAGAAAACCATTACAAACTTAAAAAAAGTGTGAATGTCTAGGAAAAACAAAAACCTAAAGAAAAGCTTTAAAAATACAAAGCAATCCTTTTGAGCTTTGATAAAGGAAACACAACAAAAAGCATTTTTGTGACAAGGAAACAACAAAATACACAAGATTTCTACTAAAATATGAAACATTTTGTGAAGTTTTTTTTTTGTAAAATGCATTTTTTTATTAATTGTATTTTAAAGATCAACTTCGATCATCTTTTGATCTATTTTAAAGGTATTTTCCAGAGGTCTTTTTATTATCATTAAGCTGATTTTAGCTGAAGTTAAAAAACTGTGTCGTTTTTTAGTACATACTTTCTGCACTGTGGCAGGAATTAATTAGACATTTGCCTCCACGTTTTGTGTGAAACTGTTGGTGCAAAGCAACCCTAACTCCTCTTCCCGTCATCCATAACTGAGAGCTATCTTTTTACACTCTCTCCCGCTAGCTTACGGCCCCTCATCCCACCAACCAAACATCACCTGTGCAAAAAAAAAAAAAATGGAGAGCAATACTGGAGCTGTCCAGCGGTACAGTTTTGAGCCAAAGGCCAGGAAAACAAAGATGTACATGGATCTAGTCATCTACAAGTGGATGCATCAACTATAACCTTTTTTAAAACTGCACCTTTTTTTGTTAAAAACACTATTTGAACACCAACTACACACTTAAAGTGTTTACAAGTTTTTTTTAGAAGTGTTTATCTTGAAATGTTTTATAATTTTTTTAAAGGACCTGCTGAAGATGAAACTAAATCTAAATGTCTTGTTTTGTTGAACAAGTAGGGTCCTTTCAGTTTTGTCTTTGTCTGTTTTTCTGTTATCTATGTAAGTTTTTTGTTGTGGTTTTTGTCTTTTTCATTTCTTCCGCACATAATTAAAGCTGCAGTGTTCAAGCAAGCTGCTTATGACACTGATATATGATCAACTGACTAGGCTGATGTGCTGAACGCGCCATCGCACAGCCTATTTAGACATCCAGCAGAGTCAGAAACATTAGCATTTAGAGTCTTGCATCTGATCACCAAACACAGTCAATATTCTGCCTCTTTTTCAGGTCTGGTAACTCTGCATCAGCCTCTTTTCTCCAAGTAATAACTCCAGAGCTGAATGTGATGGTTTACACAGGAATGCTCATTTGTTGAAAACATGCATCTGCTGCTGCAATTTGGATGATGAGATTAGAGGGTCTGAGGCAGAACAGAAAAGTTGGGGTGCTGTAAATCCAAACCAATTAGCTGAAAGATGTTAAAGAGCGGAAGGGAAGTACAGCGCAGTTTAACGATAACACAAAATCCCTTTTCCATTTCTAGAAGTATTGATTAAAGTCTGTAGCACACATGCACACACAGTGATCCTGAGTGAATGAAAGAATTTATTTTTGCTTCCAGGAATGAAACAGTTTATTTAGTCTCAAAGGGGTGAAAAACTGCAGCCTGCGGGGACATATTTCACCGCTGAGTAAATCATTGCCTTTACTTGATGTTGACGACGCTACTCATAGCTTTGTCTCTCTACGCCTGTCATCCATGCTTACATTTAACTGTAACTGCTTTTTTTCCCTCTTTGCTCTGTGTGTTGATGTTTCATGTGGCGGCACGAGCAACAGCACGTGTTTGCATGCAGCACAGATGAGGGCCACCCAATCACCTCCCAGCATGGAAAACAGGATAAATCTGTGCGAGGACAGCTATGTCTGCATATAAAAAAAACTGTTCTTTGCACCAAAACACACAATAGGGCTGATGGAACTGAAGTGTCAGCTTTGATAATATGCAAAGACTCTTGCAGCCACAACATAACAGCTAAATGCATGCACGCAACGCGCCACATTGCCAGAGGCTCTTACATATGAGTCGAACAATCCATGTCAAACTACAGGCTCCTTTCGTGACACTTTCAACATCACATTGATGGACATCGACCACTTTTTTTCTGTCTGCCAGAGGTGCTTGCATTGTTTGAAAAGGCCTGCAGTGGCAACATAATGAACACAACACTAGCACTTTAGACAATTATATGTGATGTGAGAGTTTGGGGGAAAAGGCAGCGAGAAAGACAGCACTGTTGGGTGCTAATGGGATTAGGATTGACTTTACCCTTTCCCTCCCCTCCATGCTCATCCTTCTGATACTTTGGTTCCCTTTGGATCTGTCTCACTTTTTTGTTGCTGTTATTACATTTCTCTATTTGTAGGTACATGTTATACCACTATCATGCCATTTGTCCATTTTTTTTTACTGTTTTGCTTTTCTTAAATCTCTCTTTTTACCTAATATTCTACATGGAAAAAGGGACACTGTCTGTCACAGACAGATTTCTGCAGAATTCTTTAGCCCATGAACAACTTCACTTGCATAACTGAAACCACACATAGCTTAGCAACACAAAGTTTTTTTTTCTCACTGTGGTCATTTCAATGTCTGATGGAAAGCCATATTTTTCTCTGTTTGTATGCACACCTGCTTCCTTCAGACATTGAAAAGAGCCTAACCAGACACTGGAGAGGCTCCTGCTAAAAAAACAAAGATGTTGGTCTGTGCAAAGAAACCACAACCAGATTTGTCACTTATGAAAAGAAAAACCATAAGGAGATTTTTTCCTCAGACTAGACTCTTACTGAACTGAGTCTGTCCCTTTGGCCAAAATCCCAAGTCTGAAGACTGGTTGGCTCTTGCTTATGGTTACATAACCATCAGCAAAGAAACATATGGGGATCCCAGTGGGCACGAAGACATGAGTATGAATCACAATGCTTGTTCCCTCCCTTCTCAATGCCCGTGTATCACTTAACGTTATTACCTCACAGAGAAAGAAGGATCTTGGCATCATTGACAATGCGACAGATTCAAGCACGGAAGAAGAGCGTTATGCATTTGTGAACATTTAATCTTGTAGGAAAAAATGCTTTTATAATTATTTTGAAGTTGCAAACAAAGAAAATTTTAAAAAAAAGCTCCAACTGAACCCTAAAAATATGACACAGCCACAAAAGCAACATGTTTGAACTCTGATTACTTGAGCAGTTTATTTATTTACCTCCCAGTCTCTTTTCTTTTACACAGATTTCAGATTGAATTAAAGAAAGCACAAAACTGAAAAAGGTGTCTAATTAAATGATTTAATAGATGGCTTGCAGGTGACACGCTCAACAATAAATCACTGTAAATAAAAAAATGAGGCAAGTGAGGACCAGTAGATAGATAGATAGATAGATAGATAGATAGATAGATAGATAGATAGATAGATAGATAGATAGATAGATAGATAGATAGATAGATACATTTCCATCTATTGTTTACATCCCATCCACTATCATGTCAAAGGTGTCAAATTCAGCATTTACTCTTCTGAATTATTTATTGCAGCACACTGTGCAGGATTCATCTGCCTGTCACTGATATGAGACCTGTGAGCTCTCAATGTGCTCATGTCTTTTGTACTGTAAAAGCACCAAATGTTCCCTGGGGCAACGGTTTGAAAACAAAAGAGGGAAAACAATGGCAGAGCTGAAGCTGCCGTGTCCGGTCTTCACAAGCATTTGGACAGCGCAGTTTTAATTTTCGGATGGTTCTGTCATTGGACAGTTGGGCTGGAGAAGATGAAGATGGGGAGGGGGGGGAAACAAAAACCCCACACTTTATTTAAGGAACGCTTCCCACTTAGTTCTGCAAAAAAAACCACGCGCCATGTATGTGGTGTTAAAAAAAAAATCAGTCACAAGAGGAGCAGTGGGGGGACAAAGAAAACTCACTCACCTCTGAAATGCAACATATTGTTCCCTCTTTGTCATCATCCAATCCCAAAGCAGATGAAAGGAAGCGCAGAAAATCTGATGTGGTCAGTCCGAAAAACCCAACATCACGTCCCAACGAACCGGACTCGCTCCCAAACCCAAAAGCAACTCCAGAATCCCCCGAAGCGAGGATAAAACAAAGCTGAACTCCTCTCTGCTCTCCCACACTCTGGGATTTAATTCGCACTCACTGCGCGCCTTCCCTTTAACAGACAGGCGCGTAACTGCTGGCTAATACCTCATGTATTATTAAACGGCATTAATGGAGGAGTGTGATGGGGGGGAATGCCGCCTTGCGATTTTTATTCCATGTTTACATCATGCACCTAATTATCTCCCTCCTAAACGACGTGAATGCGCCCTTCCTTTGTGCTGCCCGTCTCTCGGCCTCTCTGCGGGTCAAACCATTCGCGCGGCTCCAGAGGGGGAGGAGGTGGAGGATGAGAGCTGTTCGTGTGACTACATGGGAACGAATGCGTTTGGTGACTCGTGGCCAAATGTTGTTATTGTCGGGGATAAAGGGACGGGGAGATTGGGAGGATGAGAGAAGAGATGGAGAAGAAGAGGATAAGGGAGGGGAAGCGGGAAAGTGAGGGGGAAGGCGAGAGAGGAGAGACATATTGGTGGATGGATGAAAGGCATACACAAAGGCTAACTTCAAAGGCTGTTGATAGAAAACATTTAAAACCACTTTAGCACAAAAAATAAGGCATTCCATCTTTTATATAAATAGTTTTTGCGGCAGATTTATAAACACATTTAGTATAAAGCGAAAGAACGGCCTCCGTGTTATTGTTGGTTCAGCACCTCGGAGAGTTCCTGTTAGCAACCACCCACCTGTATTAACGGTTTTCTAGACATTGTGCCGCGTTTCCCAAAGAAGAAAAATAACAAATTACTTAAATATTTTTGGAATTTCTAAAAACTAATTAAAATGTAACCAAATGCTTTAAAACATTTGTAGAAAACATTTGAGCTTTTTTTGTTTTTAGTCATTTCACAAGTTTCGTATCACCTACAGAAATTTTTGTTTTTATTTAAAGGCCATCTACATTTTTCATTGGAAACATAAAAAAAACCCCTGAACAGATAAAGATTTGTCTATGGTCTGGTTTAACTAATGGAACATGCAGGTGGCGCCCCCTACCGGGTGTAGATTTACCTGGACAAAGGAAACTTAGCAGTCAATTTATGTGGTCAAAGTTTCTTGTTTACATTACAGAAAATATGCACATGAAAAGATCGAGAATTTATTTATACGAAACAGTTTTTTTTCTTCAATTTTGTTTTAAAAAAAAATTAAAAAAGCAAAGCAAAGCTTTCTAGTTTATTGGATATTTAAAGAAACATAATGATAGTAATAACATATTGTTTTCGCAGGTTTTATCAATTAACGTTAAACTGGAAATAATTATAATGCTTTATTTTTTTCTTGAATGTATTTTTTTAAATTCAGCTTCGTGGTTTGGACGTGTGAGCGCGAGAGCATCTGTGCCTTTAAGATCATCTCTCAGCATCCTCCTCCTCTGACGGACACATTCAGCGCAGTTCTAGAGAATACATCCTAGTTCCCCCAGCACACACACACACACGCACACGTCCTCCTGTAGATACACAACAGCATAACACTGTCCGGGTTCATTTTCTGATCACCCGCTCATTGGACATTGATGCATTTGCATCCGCGAACACTGTAGCGGTCCCTGCAGATCGTTATTGCTTTCATTTCCCTCCTTCCCGCATACAAACCAGCGCTACAAGATGGCTGAGCTGAATTTGGGGAAAGGACTAACCGCGGGAAAAGTGGCCAGTAACGTTCAGAAGAAGCTGACCAGAGCTCAGGAAAAGGTAAGATCGCGTCTGCTGCACGGGAGCTCACGGGGAAATTCCGTTTCAGGCCTCTCCACGGCGCAAATGGCAGTGCAGCATCCACCGCCGGGCGCAGTGTCGCATCACGACATCATAAACACGAGAGGAGACTCTCTGTGTGCAGAGATGTTCAGTTCAGATAACACCTGCATTTGAAATATTTCCTGCAGAGCACACGCGTCCCCACTGCAGTGACACAGGATCATACGGCCTATAATACTGAGCCTGCATTTCTAGGTCTGCCCGTCACCAAATGAAAACTTATAAACGATTAAATCCTCGTTTTTTTACCCACGTTCTGACCAAACAACCTTAATAGACTACAGTTATGATCTACAGTACAAGAGGACATGCTGCCATAACTGGTAGAAGGCCTGTGCGTTTAAGCAAATGCACCGTATCCTAAATGCACGCTAGAGGGCGCCTTTTTAACAAAGAGTCAAGACGTGCTGCGGAATATTGGCATTTTAAAGTAACCACAATAAAAAAGTATATGGTAAAAAATATAACTTTTAAGCAACATTGACATTGTTTTGATTCTGTCTAATGTACTTTTTGTGGCCCTAAACTACTTCGCTTTTGTGTCATATTATACCAACTCCGTGTATCATGTTCAGTCACATAAAGGCTTAATGTGTAAAATGAAGTGGAGCCAAATCTAAACTAAAAGCAGTAATTCAGTACAAGAACACGTTTATGGGGTTCTGTTTTATGTTTTTCTATGGAGTAATTCAAGGTTTTTTGTGTACAGGTTCTACAGAAACTGGGCAAAGCCGACGAGACCAAAGATGTAGCCTTTGAGGAAGGAGTCATCAACTTCAACAAACAATATGTGAGCCTATAGTGATGCAGCTCCTCATATTTCTAATGTACCAAGGCATCTATCAGGCCATTGAGCAGCTGCTGACCTCGATATACTGTAGCTTGCCTGACTATTTAAGACGAACCTCCAGCCTACTGTATTGCACTTGATGAGCCTCAAATATTGTGTTTCACCTCCAGGCTGAAGGCAGCAAACTCCAAAGGGATCTACGGGCATACCTGGAGGCAGTCAAAGGTAACACATATCTGTTATAAGAGCACAGCTGCATTAAAAAACATCTAAGTAAATCATTAAATAAGCTTTATTATTGTTATTATTGTTTTAGCAATGCATGAGTCCTCCAAGAACCTGCAGGCGTGTCTTGTCGACATGTATGAGGAAGATTGGTACGGCAATAATGAGGTGGATTCCATCGCAGAGGTCAGAAAACAATGTTTACTCCCAGCAAATATTTAAATGACAAAGATTATCTTCGTGTGTGAGAGTGACAGGGATATTCTTTTTATTTAGAGGTCAAAAGCAACAACAATTGTTGATTAAAGAGGTGCATTGTGTGGACATTACAATGGCTCCTTCTATTGTGTGTATGTGTGTGAGAGAGATGTATTGCTGCACCATTGGATGTACAGTAATAAAAACAATGTCAGTAAATAAATTCAAGGAAAATAGTCATTCTGTTTTACATAGTGCCAAATCATAATGATCAGCGTCCCTGTAACAAAGAGACTGACGGTGATCTAAAATAACCTTCAGATGTGTGTGTGGATGGATGTTTGTCTTCGTGTCTTCACACCTGACAGGGAAGTAGGACAGTTCAAGCTCTCTTTTGGCCCTGAAGAAAAAAAGCACTGTTGTCCTTTAACAGCGTTTTAATTTTAATTAAGAGAAAGCTATGGCTATTGCATTGGTTGGACTTCTTTTTTGACAATACAGGATAATAAACTGACAGCAGAAACTGTGAAATGATCTAGAGTTTGTTGGGTCTTCAGACATTTTTTTAATTATTTGCATTTCTCTGCTGTGCATTTTTGCCCAGTCTGCTTAAGTTACTTTGGTTTATATTGTAATAAGGCTAACTTTAACCAAAACGCAAAATGTAAAAATGCATTTTCTATTGATCAAATTTATAGATCAATTCTTCTATAAAGCTGAGCTGCCACTTGTGTCTTTTTAGGCCATTTTTTTTTCTGTTTATAATGTGTAAAACTTATAAGTAAAGTTATAAGGAAGTTCCAGTTTTGTTCAGAAGTAATGTGATTTTAAAAAGTCTTTGCAATGGAAATGTGAAACATTAATCATAATTTCATCAAAATCATAAATCAAATTGTAAACGTCAAAATTTAAGAATTATCTGGGCACTGCAGCTCTTTCAAGAAACACGATTTTTTGTAATACTTTGAACTTTATTTGATAAACCATCAGTCTTTCTATCTGCCTTCATTAACCTCCTTTTTTCCCCCTCTCTTTCAGTCACTCATCATATGCACGCACAGATCTTAGAGTTTATAAGAACCATTTCTGCATAAATATTAACTGGGAGAAATCTCAACTCACTGTAGATAAAGTTAGCTATTACATACATGCAGCTGAGCTGAAATTAAAATGTGATGACAGCGTGAGAGGGTTTAGGGTCAGAACTGTATAAACTGACTGCATTTTTCAGCAGCGCTTTGATAGAAAGTGTTTTCAATTTTTTTTAATTTATTTATTTTATAATTTTGGTAGAATGTCAAAATGTTGTTGTAACTGTGAGATACAAGAAAAACCCTGACAAAAAAGAATACTGAATACTGCATTTATACAGACAAATATTGATGTTAGTACTGGGGAAGCTAATGCCAGAGTAAATTCATTAGAAGGAAGTGTACAGTTGAGGTTTTTAAAGTCAAAGCAAATGTCACAAAGCATTGGAACAGTTGATTTTATAACCTCGATCTAGTACAAAGCAACAGAGCAGCTTTTCTTTTTGTTTTGTTTTTTCTGGTTGTGTACAAATCTTTTTTCACCAATTCTCCAGGACTGTGATGTTCTTTGGACCGATTATCACCAGAAGTTGGTCGATCACGCTCTGATCTCCATGGATACTTACCTGGGCCAGTTCCCTGATATAAAGGTAATCATAACTACTGTCAGGAATTAGCAACAAGATTGACATCTTAACCTCTGAACCGGAAATTTTGTGATAAAATATGATCTCGTTAGATATGTTTGTAAAATGTTTTGACAAATAAAAATCTCTTTCCTGTTTTCAGGCTCGCATTGCTAAGAGAGACCGGAAGCTGGTGGATTATGACAGTGCCAGACATAACTATGCTGCAACACACAAGACCAAGAAAAAGGACGGGGGCATTAAAATTACCAAGGTGAAAGAAAACTATAGAATATAAGGTTTATCAATATGCATTAAAAAAAAGGCAATTCATCAGGGGTTTCATGAAGTTTTGTTTTCTTTCAGCCTTCTAGCTTGCTGGAAAGAGCCACTCCAGGGTGGGCTCAAGGAATCCTGTCTGCACACAATGTTGCTCAGAGCAGTCTCTCCAGAAGCCAGGTACCTTCATCAGCCCTGTTAGCATTGACATAGTTATAGGCAACCTTAAAGTCGTCCAGCAAAGTTATTGTTTGGACACTGACACATTATTCAGCGGTTACTACTGCATCATGTTTTGATACACAGGGTCTTTCAGAAACAACGACTGTATATCCGTAGGGACAGTCATAGCAGGAGCCACCACAATACACTTTTTTGACTAAGTTGAAAACAGTTACAACAAAAAATTAAAAGTAAAAAAAAGTTATTAAAAATATACCTAATATACCTAGTCTCTCAACTTAGCAGCTTTCAATAGAATCTAATCAGGGCATCAATTAATTTAGATGAAAACAGTTGAAAAGCACAAGTTTTTTATGTTTCTTTGCCACAAAGTATCTTAATGATTATTTTTTTCCCCACAGCACATATAAACAAATAAACAAACAACAAAAAATGTATCCATGGCTAACATAACCTTTAATTCTCTGATCTGTTTTAAAGGTATCTGCTCACCTGCCACCTAGTGGTGGTACAGTGTTATAACATAGTCCAGAGCTGAAAACCTTCATCCAAACCTGTGCTTGTTGATAAGCAGTGGATCTACCTTTTTAACTATTCTAGGAGGAAGGAAATATGGTGGGAAAAACGTGTCCATTAGTGAAGAGCCACACATGCTTTCTTCCCAAGCATCGGTTGAAAATGTGTTTGTTGTTTTCCTCCCATTGTTGCATAGTTTTTTGGTTTTTGTTTATAACTCTAATGTTTGCCATCCTCTGAATAAAAGGAACATGTAATAGTTCCAAATTAGATTTGATAAACTGCTAAATAAATAATAGCTAATGTGTTTTTCCAGCCTCTAACTCACACAAACACTAATTTTGCATGTCAACACACTGCCTGTTTGTGTACTTTGTGCATATTTTAGGCTGAGGAGGAGTTGGAAAGAGCCCAAAAGGTGTTTGAGGAGATTAATCTTGACTTGCAAGAGGAGTTACCTTCCCTCTGGAACAGGTGTGCAGTCTGTGCAGAAAATGTACTTTTAGGAAATGACTTTTTTTTTTTACCATGGATGAACAAGATTCAATCACTCTAAGTCTCTGTGCTCTCTGCTGCATCTAGCCGTGTTGGGTTTTACGTCAGCACCTTCCAGAGCTTGGCGGGGTTCGAGGAGAAGTTTCATAAAGAAATGAGTCGGGTAAGATTAATCTGCAAACTTCCACTCCTTGCAGAGTCTAGTTCCTGTGTGTCAGATAAGAGGAAAATGCCTCATGTGGGGACTGTAAGGTAAAAAAGGAGCAGAAATAAAACATATGTACATAATTTTATACAAATTGATGTTAGCACTGGCATATTTTCTGGGATATTCTGGTATATTTTCTTACACTTTATTGTCTTCTTGACAGCTGGATACAGATTTGTATGATGTCTTGGTAAAACTGGAGACAACAGACACAACCAGGTTAGTGAGCAATGACAAAACTACTTCATTAATAAGCCCTTTATTAAAAAAAGAATAAAAAGATACCAAGAGTTTAGCTATTTATAGTTATATGTGTGTGTCTAATAATCTACCAATGACTCAAATATGCCATCTCAATTGTTTGAACCTTTGAATAAATTAGTAATGGTTACTCAGCAGAATAAATATTTGCAATAATAGCACATGACTCTTCCTAAAAGGCAGCAAAAATGAATCTTTTCAGAAACAAAAGAAGATAATTCACCTTTTGAGAAGCTTTACTTTTTGCATTTGAAAAATTTTTAGTTACATGTTGATTTAACTATCCGGTAGCCTATGTCACAGGTTTGCAAATGCTGTTGACCAATTTCATTCAGTTTACTCATTTTAGCTATTTTAATTTTGCCCTTTAAGCCACATGTGTGACCCACGGAAGCTACTATCTCTGTGGCGAAACCTAAAAACATTGACATTTTTACAACAGTTGGTATTGTCATTTGCCTAAGCATTGGCACAAATATCTAATCAATCAGTGAATATAATTAAATTCTTAACATCTCGGAAAACAGCAAAAGGTCAAAGTGGGCTTCAAATATGGTTTTGGTATCTTTAAAGTGTCCTATGATTAGTTTTGAATGTTAACATGTTTTATTCCAAATTGTTCTGAAATTGAAAAGCTGCAGCATATTTTGATGTTCTTCAGATTAGACAACTTTATTCTAATTTTTGAAAATTTTAATTTTCCCTTTTTAATGGGGGATTTTTCACTGTTCTTTGGCAAGAACAGCTCTAAACCAAACCATGACCAAAAGTTTCTGAAACCGCAGCATCAATGCTGCTGAAATCAGCAGCATCAATTAGTGCAAAAGAAACCAACAAGAATGAACCTGAAGCCACTCCTGAACTTCCTCTTTTCAGCAAAGCAGGTAACCGCAACATCTCGGCATCGGGACCAAGCCTGAGGTAATTGGTGGAGACTACGGCAACAATAGTAATATGACTCCTGTCTGTCTGTCCAACTTCAATGTGTCAGTCAGTCTGGAGGCGTGGGAGCTGTCACTGGAACCAGTGATTGTGTGCAGTGATAACACAAAGGCCGAATCCGAATTCTTCCCCCAGAATTCCCCCCTCTGGCTTCTCCCTACCCCTCCAATTGTAGTGGCATTTGAAGCTGTAGTGGTGTCCAAACTTCTTTTTTTAAGGAGAAGCTGTAGTGACTTAGGGTTAGGTATCCCTCTGCGGGGAGGGAGGAGTGACGCATTTCATCATGTGGTTCTGTTCTGAAAAGCACTGAAATTTACATTTAAATGTAAGTAATGACTTTTGTTTTAGCATGATTTTTTTAACCTATAAAACTGATTTTGTTATGTATTTTCCGAGCGCTGGCAGCTCAGTGCTAATGTAGATGACTGGCGACTATTGATGACATCATCGAGTGGTAACAACATCCGAATTTAAAGACCCAATTTTTTCCACAACTCTCCATTTGGAGGGCTAAATGGGCAGGGGTAGGGAGAAGCCGGAGGGGTAGGGGAACAATTTGGATTCGGTCTAACACATTTTAGGATCACTCAGAGCTGGAGCTATATGGGAATTGAGTAGTTGGTACCTTCTTCCTTGGTGTGTTCAGTTCCTCTGTGGGGAGCCACAGAAAAAGAAAAGAAAATGTTTAAGGCCCCTTGTTTTAATGCTTCAAATGTTGAACACACACATGACGTTATTTCTCTTTTTACCAAAACAAGCATCTATTGGGCAATTAAAGATAATTAAAAACTTCCAAATGCAAAAATTGTGACTCCTTAGATATCTACAGCTCTGATTTGTACTTTTGTCTCTTCTGTAACAATGAATGTTTTTTTTTCCTATGCTCACTTGTCAGGTTAGGCACAAACAAAGCCTGTTTGCATGAGAGGAAATGAATAAAAATAGGAGTGGCAGACTTTTCTTGCATGATAGCTCTTGCAAAAGCAAATTCTGCTTGGTGTATTGTAACGCACGCTTCTGTAACATTTCCTAATTGTCTTCTAGCTTGTGGTTAACCACATTAACTTCTTTTCTCTTTTTTTCACATAGTTTTTTTTTCTAATCAATATTCCATTTTTCTAAAATTGCTATTTTTTCCCTTTGTCTTTTTTCTTTATTTAGTGGAAAGGAAGCAACTAACCACACCCTCAGACCAGGAGGACCCCCTCCAATCCCAAAATCACCATCCAAGGTAGAAACACCCTGAAAGTAAAGTTTTTAGATTAGAAGTTTCACTAAAAGTCCTATTTGCATGAGAAAGTTCAGTAATTCTGTTCAGAAAGTTTTTCAAATTTGCTATTTGTGCCCAAGTAAAAAACGTGCTTTACTGGAAAAAAAAAGATGTATTTTTAATTCCTTTGCAATCATTTGTCACAGTTGCAACATTTCTGGGTAAATAATAAAAATGTTGCCCCTCTTTCTTGTAAAATAATGTCAAAATGCTCATTTTTGTCTGGATTTTAGTTGAAACCAGCAGTGCCTCCTCCACCAAAGGTGACCCCATCCAAGGAATTAAAAACAGAGAACATCATCAACCTGTTTGATGCTGCAGCAACTCCTGATATTAGTGTCACCTCACCTACAGAGGTAAGTGAGCAGCTGATGCTACATTTCTAGACAGTCCTTTCCCCTTTTCTGGTCACATCTGTTAAACATTCTGGCCTTGCTAAATAACTGTTCTATTCTATTCTATTCTATTCTATTCTATTCTATTCTATTCCATTGCATTGGGTTAAACACAGTTAGCCAATGAGCGCTCCTGTCCCTGTTGTTATCAGTTTGACAGTCTTGCAGTCAGCAGCCTTTTGGATTTGGACCTGGACTCATTCAGTGAAGCAACCAAAGTCCCCACGGTCGTACAGGTGGATGATTCATGGCATGAATGTAGAGATCCTACAGACCCTTTTCTTTACGACATGCCAGTCTTCCCAAAAGATTTCACATTCTATTCAGAGACAAAGTTCATGTCATGACATTTGAATCCAAAGGAACTTGTTTCACTGCAATATAAAGTGTCCTATCCACCAACAAAAGGCAAATGTAAACAATTTTCTTTAGCTTTCAAAAGATTCTGGCTGCTTCCTGTGTGGCTGGGAAACTTTATATGCATTGAAATCAAAGTCATAAGTCTCGATAGAGCGGGAAATCGCTTGGAAAGCTGGCCATCAACTGGGGTGTTGCCTGCACTGCTTCTTTCCAAACTGGAGATGGATAACGGCATGAGCATCTGCTTCTGGTGACCACTTCTTTAACTTTAGCACAAATCCACAGATCACTCGTAGCATGTATAGCAGCTCGTTCTACAGCCCAATTTTGCAATTTTTTCCCCTCAGGACTAAGAAAGACCATTTTTTTAAAGTCAAGTACATTTGAAATTTAGAACCAAAATGTTGAGAAGTAGCTGATGTTTACCTAAATCTAATAATTTGCACATATACACTACATTCCCTTTTATTCACACTACAACAAAAATGATGAGTTTTTTTATCCCTTTAATTTTATTATATGCAAAATTTTGCCTCCGACTTTATAATAAATGGAGACAAATGTGTCTGAATGAAGTGAGACATCCAGCATGCCATTTATCAATGCATTTATCCTGATAAAACAAAAGACGTGCCGATTCTATTCAGCCTCTTGCTGTGACTGACAATCCACACATTATTTCACCAGCCCTATTTCATTTTTGACATCTTGTGTTTATAGTCAAATTATTTGATTACATTCTTTAGAATACTGAATAGTTGAAGTTTAGTTTTTTGTGTGCGTTAAGTTTTGAAACTTTAAAAAAGAAAATGTCTTCTAAGATGTTGCCAACTGGAGCGAATATCAACATTATCCTCTCTGCTAGACATTTCAGCAAACACATCGTACTTCAGTCCTCATAAGGAGGCTTCTCTGATCCAAAAAAAAAAAGTTACCTTTAGTTGTCATTCTTTGGCAAGAACACTATTTGCTTTGGTTTTAGCTGTCTAATCTTTTGCTGGAATATTCACTGATCTGGTAACTTTTATGTAGTGTAATTGTTTAGGCTTAGCCCTGTGTTAAAATCTATTGTGCTCCTTTCTTCCGAATGTTACCTATCTTTCTTTTTTGGAGAACTTGTGCTTTGAGATTGTAGTTTTAGAGCATGGGCCTGCGGTGGAGTGCGTTATTGACAAAGCAAGAAGGACCTTCGTTCTCATACCTGCCTTTTAAATTTTACTGTTTTGTTTTTGACAGCCTGCAAACTGGGACTCATGGGTAAGCATATGATTTTAAATGAAAAAAAAAATTAATTCATGAAATCTCTTTTATTGTTTTTTGTTTTTTTGTGTTCATAAAAAACGAAATTGTATTCAAATTACCCATTAACAGTTGTCCTCATATTTCTACCATGAAAAAATGTGTTAAGTAAATCAAGTGGTCCAAAAATGTAACATTTATTTGAATTTATTGGCTTTTAAATTGAACAACAATCCATTAAAACTGATGAGCCATGTTTTCCTAAAACATTCTCCAACATTTTATAAATTGTGTAAACATATGAGCACAACAGCCATTACAAAAGTCATTTCATGTCTTTTCTAATAGCTCTTCCATGTTTCGTTTGTCTTCCCCAAATCTGTTGGTGTTGTCTTTTGTCTGCAGTGTTTGATGTGATCATTTAACACAAAATGTTGATGTACAACACAAATGGAACTTGGAGATGAACTTGAATCAGTTCAGTTCTAACTTGAGATTTTGCATCATTATACACAGTGTCTATAATGATTTTGAGTATGAGCGGTGATGTGTAGAACTGAAACTCATCCAAGAGTGATTGTACAATACAACTGACTGCAATGACAAATGTACTAACGTGTATCTGAATTAACTTCTTCACTTTACGTTTCCCTCTCATATCCATATGTGCTCACATGTAAGGCTGTTAAACTTTCAAACTTGTGTAGATTCTCATTTATCCATCAAAGTAGATGTTAAAAAAGCAGTCAACTACATGATTTCTCTTTTTTTAATGAATACTCATTCTTACATGTGACATAAATGGATGTTTTTATTTTGTGTTAAAAAAGTTGGGTGAAGTTGCTTTTTTTCTATGTATTGTTTTTTTTTTTTTTAAAGGGAATGGTAGATTTAAAAGAATGCATAGGGCAATTTCACAAAGCATTGTTTGTATAGACCATGACCTGACCCCTGTGTTTGTCTCAAGCACTGTAAGACAGATGTGTCTCCTCTGTCAAATGGTTCTATCATATGAAAGCTTTTCATAAAGCGGCACTGGCTAAAAGAGGGATGACACTTCTGCTTTTACAGAGGCTCCTCTCCTCCATCTGAACATGGGACTCTCCACCATGCTGTCTGTTCTCCGTCAGAAGATTCAAATGTGTCTTCTGATGGAAAAAAAAGGATATTTGTGTTTTTTTCTGCTTTTCTTTAAACTCCCACTCTGATCATCTTTTAATCTACTTTAAAAGCGTTTCCAGATGTCTTTAAAATATGATTCTTCAATTTTTAGCCAAAATCAAAGAACCTGTGTTGTTTTCTGGGACATAGTTTTTCTGCTGAGTGGCAGGAGTTCATTAGAAATTTGCTTCTGAGTTGTGGCTTGGATTGTTGAAGTAGAGCTACCCCGCCCCCCTTCCCCTAACATTGCTGAGAGCTTGAAGCAGGGAGCTAGTGGCCCACCGAGGCCTCAACAAACAGGCTCTTTTTCAAACGGCAAACTGCTACTGATTCACAATTTGAATGAAAAAATACTCCAAAATGCAATTTTGAACTTCAATTTCTTTATATATGTCCCCATCATCAGAAAAATGCTACGAGAACATGTTAAACACACCATTATCATCAGAGTGGGTCTTTAAAGTCATTTGCTTTACCTATTCTTGAAATGATGCTTTTCTGTATAGATAAAGTATGACATCAATACTAATGTGAAAGATTTGCTTATGACTGCCTCCCAAACAAAACATCTCCTCAAACCTGCTTTTATTTTGTCTAATGTTTTTTATTCATTCCTAATAGTTCAGATAATTGACGGATCACATTATCATAAACCTCTTAATTTGTTATTGCTCAAACCTTTATACATATTTTTAACATTATGTTTGCGAGAACTTTTTTTAACAGGCTGCCGTGTTCAGAGAAAGTTGGAATAATGTGCAACATTGACTCATGCTTTCATGTCAGTAAAGACAAACTAGCATTTGCTCTAAAATCCTTAAACTGAAGCAATTTTTCACTTCACTAACAATTGCAAGCACGGCCCCAATTTGAGGTAAAGCTTGAATAATATTTTCGCAAGACTTTATAGAAAGAAATTGTTTTAAGATCTGATATTCAACTACTGTTTTAAATTCAGCCCACAATCCAGTTTTGCATTTCATGATGTTTTCATGAATTTTTCATATTCATACCAACTTTTTCTTTACATGGTTTTAATTCAATCCCTTTGTACTAATGTGCACTCTTAGTTTGACTGTAGTCTTCTGCTGTGCATTTTGTTGTGCATTTGTCATGCGCAGCAAAATATTGTACCATGTAACCCCTTTTGCCCTAAAAAAAACATTTCCTTGACATTTGTAGTCATTACATTTGTTAATTTATAAAGTGGACCTATTATGCTTTTTATGCTTTAAAAATATTCAGTTCTATAATGTTGGCTTCTGATGTTTTATTTATTTTTGTACTGATTGGAATGGATTGAGTTAAAAAATGTGTGTGTAGTTGTACTTTTATGTTGTTTGTACCAATTTCCTACAAATAATGTATTTTTAAAGCATTTCCAGAATTGCTTATTTGATTATCTACTCTTTACAGTGTGCATGCACGATTATGTTCTAAAAAAATGGCTCAAAACCTGAGTCACTAAGCTGGTACAGCATTTTTTATCTTACAGTTTTTAACATAGCGTAATTTGGCCTTTTTTATCTTCCCAAAAGGCTCAGAGACTAGTAAATGTTATTTATTCCTGTGATTCTGTAGCAGATATAAAAACATCAACTTGTTTTACGACTAACTGTGTCTTCCTTAGGATGACATTCTTCTTTTTTGGAATTAACTTTTTTTTTTTTCCTTTTTAATATAATTAGTCTTTAAATACATGCTAGCCTTTTTCTAAATTTATTTTATTGTTTTTGCTTTGGAGGAGGGCAGTATTTTATGCCAAATAAATTTCTCTATCACAGATAGGGGCCTTTACAAATCCAGAGTTTAATATCTTCTCTTTAGTTTTTGTGAAACCTGGATAGTATGTTGAACTTGCTAAGAAGTTAAAAGTTGTCACTGCGCTACATCTGTGCTAAATTATCTTTCTATCCATTCCTAAGGCTATGCTTAGACTTAAAGGTTAAAAATAGATAGAAAAAAAACAGCATAATAGGTCCCTTGTGATTTTCCCTTTTCCCCCTGAATTTTGTTTTGAGAGTTTTGCTTATCAGTTCAACTTGTGCCCGTATTGTAACATGAAAAAAAAATAAAACATTTCACTTCTGATTGCGTGAAACCTGACCCTTACCCTTTAGCATGAGGACAATGAAGCCCCTCAAGAAGAAACCAAGATGCACTATGATCCTGTTGCTGCTGCTGTTGAGGCCTGGGGGGACGATGGTACCCAACCAATCCACTATGACCCCATAGCAGCTGCCACGGAGGCCTGGGAGGATGATGAACCTGAGCCAGTCCAGGACGACCCTGTGGTTGCCACCCAGGAGGGGTGGGGGGACAATGCCACCCTAGAGGCCAGCTACGAGTCTGTGGCTGAGGCCGAAGAAGGATGGAATGATGACAGAGACCAGCCAGTGACAGAGGAGCTTACCGCAGATGAAACACCTGCTGAGGAAGCTAATGCAGCTGAGGAGGAAACCCCCCCAGCTGCTGCTGTGATGGATAATGAAGAGGGTCAGGTAACGATGGAGAGAAAGAAAGAATGCATCTGGATAAAAACGGAACCAGATGCATTAGCTCTTGAGAATGAGGTTTAACAGTAAAATTTAGAATAATGAAAAGAACTTCAACAGAGTGTGAAAAAAAATGAATATAAAAATTCTTAGGATGCATCAGGAGCAGAAACAGATGCATCATCTGTGGTAGACAGCAATCTGAATGAGGGAGAGACAGCAATCGACGCATCTGTTTTTCGATGCATGCTGTTAGTCGTCATCACTGCTGATCACAAATGCAATGTGCAAAGCTTTATCCTCATAATTGTGCTCAAGCTATAATTTTGCTGTCTATTCAACACGTCCATCTTCTTTTTTATACAGTTGTTTAGACTTTTCAGCTTCTTGTCTGTTGGTGTCTTGTCTGTCTCAAACTTCTGTCTTTCATTATTTTCTCTGCATTTTTTAATCATGCACATCTCTGCTAATAATGTCTCTGTTATTGCTGCATTTCCGCTTTTAGGGTGAGGCGTCAACTGCTGCTGCACCAGCAGCAGATGAAACCGTGACAGAGGAGGTAAGTCCCAAACAGATGTATTAGCATGCTTTTTGTACGTATTTTTTAAATACATTTTTTGGTTGCATTATAAAAAATGAATTACGTTTATTGAAAAACGCAAAAATGTTTGAAAGGGTGTGTTTACTACCAAATATTTTAAAATAAAAGCTAAAAAAAAGTAAAATAGAAGAAGAACTTCTTGTAAAATGCTTTTTAGCAGAATGCTAAATAAACATGATCAAATACACTGGTGTGTTTACTTTTTTTGTTAACTCTGCCTTTCTTCTCTGTAACTCTTGAAGACACCTGCAGCAGATGCAGAGTCAACAGAGGTGTCCGCAGAAACTCCAGAAATGCCTCCTGGCTTTCTGTTCAAGGTAAAAGAAAATACTTGATTTCTTTAAATGTATTTGTCATTTGTATTTAACTAGATAATCTTTAGAGTGTTAAGCATTTCTGACTAATCTACCTATTTATGTAAACTAAACTAATTAAACGTTATTATCAAAAGCTTCAGGTGATGCACGATTATGCAGCGAACGATACAGACGAACTCGAGATGAAGGCTGGTGATGTGGTCCTAGTGGTCCCTTTTGATAACCCTGAGGAACAAGTACGCACATACACACACACGCGCACCAAAGTTGGTCTTTTTCTTGCTGGTTTTCAACTCACACAATGCAACTTAAAACTAACTTGAAGTCCTTGAAAGCAACTTTAAACACTTCAACACAGAAGATATCTCCAGCAACACCTAAATAACACACGCTCTTTGACATACTGTAACTTCTTGACCGTAAACGCAATCAACACATATCAGTTGATTTTGACGCAAAAAAGTGGCTGCAACACTTTACATAAGTAAAGTGCTAAGCTGCTTCTGTCACACGCTGATTGCATAAGCACTTCACTACTGTAAAGTGTTGTATTTTAGCACATGGCTGCATTTCTCCACTTCAGAATCCATTGAAATTACGTTATTTCTCTAATTGGTTAAAGAGTTATAGTTGAAAGGATGTAAGCACTGGAGGTAAAGCTTCCAGTGCTGACGTCCTTATTACAACAGATCTCCTCACAATGTGTGTCATCTGTGGGAGGTTGGTCATCACAAGTGTAAGAGTGTAAGACAAGTACACACACACAATGCAACCTTAAAGCAAGTTCTAAGGATCAAACTAGATGTTTGCTTTTTTTGCTAATGTCCTCACAGGGTTTGTCAGTTCTGTGGGGTTGGTCCTCATAAGTATCAGATGAGTACACAAGCACCATCACAGAGAACTCTTGTTTGTGTTTTTAGGATGACGGCTGGCTCATGGGAATGAAAGAAGATGACTGGAAACAGAACAAGGAAAATGCAGCTAAAGGAGTATTTCCTGAAAATTTTACCCAGAGGCTGTGAAAGAGGAGGGAACCTTCCTGTTATTTCTGTAGTTTTTCTTGCCTCTGTCCTTCTCCTCTCGTGCCCCGATACAGTATGTTATACTCGGACTTTGGCCATACGAGCAGAGCCGTCATAGCTCTGAATGAAACCATGCATTTTTTAGGTCTGCCACACTGTGGATCTTGGCATTTCTATAGATTTCTGCAAACTTTTGTGAATGACAGATGTAGCCATTTCACTGCTCCTGATGTTTAGCTGAAAACATTTCTACTCAGCTCTTGAGGATATTGTTATATGACCATACATATAACATGATCATACAGGATTATTTATAGGGAAGGTTAATGGCCACAGCTGGCATATTATAGCACCAATCTGTCTAAACTGGAAAAAAAAAAGAGAAACTGAGAGCCATTTTTACATATTAGTGTTGCAGAGAACCCTGACAATTAGAGATAATCAACACCTCTAGAAACCAAAATAGTTAAAAAAAAAATCTCAAATTTGGTTAATAGAGAGTGGAGGGCACAATGTAAATGTATTGTAAATGTTAAGCTAATTAAAAAATAATTTAGTAATTTAAAATGTTCCAAAAGGACTAAAGATTTTCAAACTATTATCTACAAAAGTTACAATTTTACCTCAGTAAAAATGCAAAAAGTTTCTCTTTAAGTAAAGACTACTTGAGCTTAGTTGGTCAAGAAGCATTTTCAAAAACACAACATTTTTGGTTAAATTATAGACAGATGATTTAAAACATCCATGCCGTTCTTTATCCACATTCCTTTGCGTTTTCTTGTAAAGAAGATAGGTTAAAGAATTGGAGAAAGTTTTATAAGACGCTGTTTATAAAGATGATACAATAACTCCAAAAGCAGCAGTTCCAAAAGGGAGGCAAAAAATGTCCAAAATTACTTCATTTTTTTGGGGTCCAAAGATGTGGCATGTTTACATCTAGCTTTCAACATGGCTGTGTTTTACAATACAAAAATGTTTGCTAATGTCTGACGTTTTTCACGTTTAACAAAGATTAATATGGCCTCATTTTCCAGACAATTAAAAACAAAAACAAAGTGAATATGTAGGACAAGAAAACATTTCCAAATTTTTTATACTAAGATTGTGAATTTTCTCAAATTTGATGACAGTCATAAAAATTAAATATTAAACTACAGTAGTTTTAAAAAATATATTTATTTTACGGCTAAAAAACACTTTCCACGAATTAAACAATCAAGATATTACAGCTCTTAATATGTAAGCAAATTCAGTCACAAAAAAGGTCACCAGACCACAATTTTTATCTATGTTCTAAGACTACATTGTGAGCAGGCTGATAGAAGAACATGATTTCTTTAAAAGATGGAGGTGTGTAATAAACAGTTAAATCAAAATGTGGAGATAAGATATGAAAATATATATTTCATTTGATTTTTTAATTTTTTGAAGTTGCAATGAATTTTAGATATGCATCATCATGGCCAGCTAAAATGCTTGTCAACATCATTTCAAGAAGCTGCTACTGGTAGTAATATAGTCAACAGTAATCAAATGTTTAACTGAGCCAGCCTCAATCATTTAAAATGTTTTTTTTTCTTAAAAAAGTGCCGAAAACAGTTCCCTCTGTTTGCATAGAGACTACTAAACTCAAATGCAAAGAATTCAAAATATATGCACCAGAGCAACTTCTTTTATTTTTGTATGCTGCCAAGCAATGATTACATATTATCTAATATACATATATCAACATAATTGCCAACTGAGGATGTTATGGAGTATTTTGTACTTCTGTAAGGTTTATTGCTCTCAATGTAGCTGTGTAGGTCATAAAAATAACCAGTCAAACATCCAGTTACTGACTGAAAGAAGTTTCATGATTCTCATTTCATTGGTAATGTGTAATAAGTGTGAGAGAAAAAATTTGTGTGAATGAATTTGTGTATACAAGTTGTTTGAGAAAAACATAAATCTTTATCTATAGACTATTGTTACTGGACAATACCATCACCTCTCCTAATGCAGGGATGGGGAAGATGGTTGTTGGCTTTGCAGAAAGTCTTTCTGATGGGACGGAAGCAATTCCAGCACTCCACAGGCTGGTATTATGGCTCCAGGTGTTATTGTGCATTTTGTTGTGTATAGGTGTAATTTTGCCAAGCTGTGATGGCAGACACATATTCTAAGAAGACATTCATATCTGTATGTGAGTTACTGTGAGCATGCTGACTTCCCATGTGTTGTTGTGTGAACACCCTTACCTGAAGACAGTGATACTTGGATCACTTTTGAGGCAGTTCGACCAAGCAACTTTGAGTTTTTATTACTTTTATTTGCCTTTTTCTTTACTCTTTGTAAGAGGGATGCTATGGGCACTAACACTGTTTGATGTACCACTACTGTCTCTGAAATATGATTGCTGATTTTTCATCTGCCTTGCCTCAAAATATTGCTGGGTATCGTGGTCCAAACAGGCTTAAACTAGCAGGAGGCAGCTTTCATAGAGATACTGTAAGTCTAAAGCCACCAGACTCAGGTAAAGAGGTATTCTTATGGTTTTCAGTTCACTTCTGACATTTATTTGTAATCACCATATTAAAACTGCATACTTCATATGTAATTTTATTTTGACGTTTTGTGCAAAAAAAATGGAACGTTTTACCTGGGTCTGATTGTTTTTTCATCATTATGGATCAGTCTCCTGCATTGAGGTGTCACATCTGACAAAAAGAAGTTTTTCCTGTACCCAACTGACCAATACCAAGAATAATAAATAACTTTAAAAACATAACTGGTGCAGTTTTCCTTAATTGACCTTGTTTTGTCCTAGTATATATACCATTTGACCAAATTCAAGAATTTAGCTAGGGGAGGACGGCAATGCTCGTATTCAGGGGGCATAATCATAACACATTTTCTTTTGATATTTTAAAATGCATTTGTTTAAACTCTCACAACAGAAGCTCAAACCTAAATCTAAATAAAAACATTTTAAAAAGGAGAATTCACAAAACATCATAAACTTTTTGCATGGGACACAGTAGCAGCATCATTTTTTAATGAATAGTCTAACCAGGGTCTGGTTTGGTACCATGAATGGGGAAACTGTGAGTAATAGAAAATAAAAATAGAAATAGTGCACTAGATCATTTTTGAGTTGTACTTGCTTAGATTTATCAACTCCAAAGTCATCTGGGCCTGACACGTGAATCCAAGTGCTGCTGTGCAGCAACTGGACATTGCGAAACAGCAGAATAGAGAGGTAGAGCTGATATGTTCATCGCTATGGTACTTGACAGCACTTGCCTCGCTGATGCTGAAGTAGTTTCTGAAGTTTCATTACTGTTGTGGATTCTGGGCTCTCTTTTTTCCGCCAAGTTTTAATGTCCATTTATAGAACTTTAAGGGCACAGCAATGCTAAGTGAAAAAACAGAAACTATAGGGTAGGGCCTGTCCTAGGGGTCTTGATTTGTCCTGATTCTGGTGCAGGGCCTGCATTTGACCTTGGATTCAAGAACAATCTGCATCCTATAGCAATCTGAAATTAATCATGATAAAAAATAGAAACACTTTTTTTCACTGGGCTGCACAGTGGCGAAGTGGTTAGCGCTTTCACCTCACAGTGAGAAGGCTCTGGTTTTAAACCCAGCTGGGACTTTTATGTGTGGAGTTTGCATGGTTTCCCCGTGCATCTGTGGGCTTTTTCCGGGCACTCTGGCTCCCTCCCACAGTCCAAAAACATGCCTCATAGGTTGGTTGGTTACACTAAAGTGTCCCTGTGTGTGTGTGGGAGTGATTGTGTGCCCTGTTCAGGGCGTACCCCAACTTCGTCCAACAGTAGCCGGGAAAGTCTCTGGCAGCCCTGTGACCGCAAAAGGGATACAGCGGATTAAGGAGATGAATGGACAGATAGATGTTTTGTATCAGGTTGTAATGCTTTTCTCTACTGGTGGAGGGACACCCAGCCATAACTCCCTACTGCTCAAGCTTAAAAAAAAAAAGTTTGGACTCCACTAAAGCTTCAAATGCCCCTACAGTTGGAGCAATAGCAAGGAGCCGTTGGGGCTTGCCCTTCATTATCTAGTGTAGGGCTGCACGATATGAGGAAAACTTGCGATGTGCGATATTAATGATCAATATTGCGATGACGATATAACTTGCGATAAATGAACAAATAGCAAAACAACCAAAAACATAATTTCCATTTCACTGCAACAGTTTAATTTAAATAAGAGTCAACCCTAGTCTACATGGGAGGCGAGCATCAAACATACAAGGGCTCCATCCAATTAGTCAACAACGTGAAGGCATCTATCCGATTGGTCAAATGCATAAAGGGATTCATTTGATTCGTTAAACACTTCAAGCTCCCATAAGAGTTTTTTTGCACAATTAAAGTAACCATTTATTGCAATTTTCGCGGTCTTTTGCGAAAATCTTGCCCAGCTTGATATTATGATAATGATGAATTTGCGATTTATTGTGCAGGCCTAATTTAGTGTGTGCATATGGTTCTCTTTTTGTGATCACTCCCTAATCAAATTTTTTTTTACAATTTTATAACAATAACTATTTCTAATCAGGAGCAAGCCTGTTAGAAGACCACACCCCTTCCACTAAAAGCCAGCTCAGGAAAATCTGTCAATCAAATGGGACGTGATTATCTGCTCTTTGGTCAGTTTATAACTTGAATAACTTGCACTACAGTAAAAATAACATAAACAGCAAGAACCTGTTAAAAGAAAAGGGTAACAGAGCAAGAATGTTTATTCTGACAAATATAATGACTGAGTAATAGCTGTATATTTCTCTATAGAAGTCTAAGGCATTTAGGCTTTTTGGTACCAGCGGACACTTCCTATTCGGAACACAAGGGAGGGGGGGGGGGCATTCTCAGTCCACTTTTCTTATACACTCAATGGGAACAAATCCGTCTCCAACGTCAGTTCTACATTTTCTGTTGCAGGCTAGAGGTACTGACTATAATTACAACAAACACACAGGAAATGTTAACTTGCAAACAAAATCTTTATATGCCAAATACACATTTTATCAACACATTTCTGAAAATATAATAATACATTTACAGGATTTTTCTAAAAATAGAACTTTAAATATTCTCTCCAACAATAGTTCAATATACATATTTGACAAATCTGTAGGCGTGTGTAGATAAATGCCTACACTGAATGATTTAAATATGTGAGATGTTCAGATGCCATTTGGTACAACCAGCATGGTATTGGATTTTTTCGCCCCATTATGCCCACAATATCAACAGAATAAATTCCCTCCATATTACTGATGTCATTGTAAAATTGAATGCTCCCTCTGTAGATCCCAAAAAATAGATTTTTTTTTTCTTAACATTAAAATATCACAACAATTATTGCTATTCAATAAGATGCATAGATGATACTTAATACAGTAGTTGAATACAGCCTGAGTCTTACTACTGACCTGAAAAATGACACTTAAAAAAATACGATAACGCAAAAGCAACAACAACATAACCCTGATAGAAACAAAGAAGCATGAAAAGCCAGTGAAAGTGGAGGCAAAGCTTAAGTCAGACTACGGAATGATAATCAAAGATCTGTGCATCAATGACACTACAACTCAGCACCAGGCTGCAGCCTTTTCCCTAAAATGCCACACAGTCTCCACTTTGTATGCAACTAGTCACTGAAAATAAAAGCCATAAAGAATGAATGACTTTTTATTTTGGTAACTGGACATGCACAAGGCTTATTTTTACCAAACACCACTTTCTCCTTTCTCTTCAGCCTCATTTTCAACCCTTCAACAACTTTTGAAAATAAATTCCTTCTATATCCAAAATCTTAAAAAAAGGAGTGATGAACTATTTGTCAAGTTCAAAACAAAAATATTTAGTTGTTACATTTTTAGTTTTCTGAGAAAATAATGCAATTTTTAAATATTTATTTAAAGGTAAAAAGTTACTGATTATAATTTTCTCCTTGTTCTTTATACACGTTCTGATCTTGATAAATCCCATGTCTGATTTCTAATTTTTATAAAACTGAAATCATAGTTTGCTTTATTTCTTGCACAACTGAATTTGACAAAAAGTTTGTTCAAGTACAACAATATGGTTAAGTAAGTTGATAAAAAAAATACATACATTTACATAGAATCTGTTATCTTTGGTGGTCTCCTGGTTGCTGTTTTCTAAGGAAAAAACAGTTGTGCTCATGTTTTGTGCCCCTGAATAAACATATGTAAAGGAAGTCATCAATCTGTGACAAGTCTGTGTGGAAACTATACGTGCCATTGCTCAATACCCCAGGGATGGAAATGTCCAGCATCCAGCAGTAGCTCCCCGAGCCTGTGCAGAAGCCGTGGGTACCAGTGCACGCCGTCACTCTGCGCTTGTGAAGACCCCAGCATACTGTAGAGCAATCTTAGCGGGGCAAACGCCCAGTGCGACAATTCATGACTGTCCACTGCAGCATAGCAGGATGAAAGCACACCGTTCACAACAATGGACCCGTGCTGGGTAAGTGGGGCGTATAACCCAGTGCTTCTCTGCTCCTCTACAAAGGTCACAACTGAAACTCTTACATGTGGCTTTGATTCCTCTGATGATGTGTAGACACACTGTCCCGGCTGGACCTGACTGGCGAAAACTGTTCTCAGACGAGCTCCGGAGCGACCCCTGTCGGTCCAAATGTAAGGAAAAAATGTCTCCTGAGGCTTTGTTTTGTTCTTCCCACCATCAGCACAGTCTGCAGTAAAAATCAAATGAGCAGCTGTGAGACTGATGTTGAAGCCTGCATCTGTCCCAATAATGTAGAAAGTCTTCATGATGTTGGGCTGGCGGTCCAGAAATGATATGACCGGGCTGTAGAGAAGTGATGTGCGGCCGTCTTTTGTTGATGAAGCCAAGACTCGGTCACCAGGGAGAAGGTGACGCATCTGTTTGGTACCACCGCCTTCAAGGAGGACTTGGGCATCACCAGGGAAACAGCCTCCAGTTTTAGCTGCCACTGAGTGCTCTGTTAGAAGAGGAAGCATTACTTAATTACAATTCAATATTGCCTATTTTTATTAGGTATGAAAAGGTGACATAAAGCTGAGAATGCAGGTGGAATTGCTTTTATATAGTTAGGAACAGCACTTCTGCTTTGAATACACCTGCACCTTGTTCTGAGTCACTAAGTGATCTATGACATGGAATCAGGAACAACTTTATCTCAGAGGATCAATTGTGGATTGTTAACATATAGATAGTATGACTAAGGTTCAAACAATATTCTCCGTCTGCTTTGACCTCTCTCCTTGTAGTTAAAAGTCAAGGACATCTCAAAAAAACGCTTTTAGAATAATTTTATTACTGCTTGTCTTATTACTTGAATGTGGCTTGTGACAAGACAAATGAGCCTTTGTGTAAAGTAGCCATAAAAAAAAAATATTTTTTGTGAACGTAGAATCTTATTCTAAGATTCTAAGATTAAAAAACAAAAAAAATCCTGTGAGTGTAAAAATATTGGTCTAAGAACCTACATCTCATATGTACATACAGCAGAAAGACGAAATGTAAATTAAAAAATAGTACTATAATAATCCTAGTATTTCTGTGACTTATATCCTGATCTTGTTTGAATGTGTTTGACTCAGGTGGCCCCTTTAAGACGAAGTGAGATGAGGTGGTAAGACGGAGCAGTCAGTGGAAGCTAATGGATAACCAGCTGATTGTATCACCACAGTCAGAGCACGGCCTGAGGTCAGAGAGACAGGAAAGCACACAGAGTCGGACCTACTTCTAGAAACTGTTTGGATTGCGGCAGAGTTTTAGATGGAGTCATTCAATGTTCTCATGCGTAGGAAACCATAGTAGAATTCAAGTTTTTCATTCAAATAGTAGAATAGAATAGAATAGAATAGAATAGAATAGAATAGAATAGAATAGAATAGAAATAGGAAGTCAATCAGTGTAAATGTGTGTGTGAGTTTGTGTGTGGGAGGCTTGTCTTGGAGCAGTCTTAAGGCAGCCAAATATTTGCTCAAGGTGTGTGTGTCTGTTAGCTGAAAGCTGCAGAAAAGTAGGACTGTGATAAGACTGATAAGATATCTGAGAGAAACCTACTAAAGAAAAAGCAACAGCGAAAACAAAGAGGGAGTTAATCATCTCACGGCCTCCTAACCTGAGCGCATTGCTAGAATGTAGTTTGGCATCAAATAACTGGTGGTACCAGACTTGGCTAAATTGGATTTTTGACATGTCTCAAATGTATGAGTAGCTGGAGAAGGAATATTGTCAGCTATTGTTTTTGAAAAGGTTGTTTCTGATAAGCAATGCTGCAAAAAATATTGCCTCTTTTTCCTACAAGCAAAAGACTCACTCATGACTTCAAACTTAAAAAGATGTTTATATTTAATTTGATTTGTTTTTCGGGTGTTAAGAAGAAAAATCTATTACAATAAATACTCTAATGCAAGCAAATAAGGGGTAAGAATAAAAGAACAGAGCACAGGTGCACACCCAGCTTTGACTGGTTCCCCATGAGTCTTGCACATGGACTTAGAATACAGCTTCTGATTGGAAAGCCAAATTGCTATTGGGCCTTGTAGCATCTAACATGAGCCTCATTTGTGATAATAACAACTAACAGACGGTAAGACATACAGACATGGAGTACAGCATTTTGGACTCATCTTACCTGACTTGACACTGCAGTGAACATGGGCTTTGGACTCATAGTAAACCCAGTCAAATCCAGCTTCTACAGCCAAGCGGGCCAACATGTCATACTTATTTCTGTCTCTGTGGACAAAGAAAGAAGCTCCAATTAAAGTAACTGGCAGGACATTTAATGGCTTCCTAACTAATCAAACTGCTGTTTAATTCCATTTTTTTTACTGATGTATTCACTGACAACTGACTGAATGAGAGCAGTTCAAGGGGTGTCTGGCTTCATTACGCTACAACTCAGCTTTAGCTCAGACCTGTCAGATGTGGTGATGTCAACTGCACGGCCCTCGTAGTGCAGTGAGTCCTCTGAATGATGGCCGTCCTCATCCCAGCCTTCAGTAACTCTCAGCTTCACACCCGGCCACATGTTCATCACAGAAATAGCCAGAGAGTTTAACTTGTCTTTACACCGCTACAACAGAACACAAAGAAAGAAGAGAAACATTAAGTAACATTTAAACCAAATAAAACAGGTTAATCTAAAAAATATATATATATCCAAACCGGGAGCCTGACATAAGATGTGACTGTTAGTTACTTCTTGCTGTCAATGTGAAGTTCAAACAAGAACAATAGCATAGAAGTAGAATGAACCAAGCAAAAGATCTACACTTCAAAACCCCTCGAAGCCATAGGGACGCTGTCAACACATGGATTATGAACTAACATGTGAGCTCAAATGTAAATAATAACCAGAGGTCATGTCTGCATCAGGTGAGATTTGTCAGGGAGTGGTCAAAGACACAGAAATGTGATTGTCTGTTTTCTTATCTTAGGAAGATTTAAACAATTACAATATCTGACTGTGAAGTCAGCTCAGATATTTTGTACATTTCTTTAAATTTAGTTTTGAAACTAAAAACTTTGCTTTATTCATGTGCTTTAAAAAATTTCCTTCTATTTTACTTTTATGTCTTTACTCAATTTTTTTCCCTTCATGTTTTTATGAAAACATTTTTTTATCCCTGTGAAACACATGGAGTTCTCTGCATCAAAGTTATTATACAAAAAACCTAAATGATTGGATAAAAGCTGATCAGGAGAAGAAAGTGGACGTACTGCTTCCCAATTTCTTGTTTTACAGACAAGACCTGTCACTATGTGTCACAACTCTCAAGACAAAAGTTGGATGTAAAACTTAAATGCATGAGACAGCTATCCATTGTACGCTGACAAATCTACAACAAAAATGCTGAAAAGAAAAGAATCAAGGTGCATGTCGCAATGAGGCAGTCAAAGTCCAAACCTCAGCCCAAATGAAATTCTGTGGCAAGGGCTTAAGAGCGTTGTGCATAAACAAATGCCTTCCAACCTCAATGAACTGGGGGAAAAAACTGTAAGACAGAGGTGGAAAGAATGTCTCTCCAACAGTGGAAGATATAGACAAAAAGTGAGATATCACAACAAGTTCTGTCTGATAAAGTTGATTCTGTAAGCTCCAGAATTATGAACTGATTTCTTAGACATTTTTAACCCACTTTGACTTTAAAGACTGCAAAGTAAGGCCATTTTCAGAAAGTCTTTTCATAAAAAGGCAAGAATGAACAGAAATGTTGTTGTTTTATGTGTGTTCTGTTTGTTCAGTTTGCTTCATCCAGACTAAGAGGAGTTTGACGCAATGTGCGCCGTGCGTAATGAAGCCACCAGATAGACGGACTTTGAATATTCTTGATAGGATTTTCCCAAACATAACCAGTCAGTGAGAACAATGTACCATGAATGAGAAGACGTGAGAGTAAAAGTAATACTTCACACCAGCCGAGTAGCTGAGAATGCGAGGGAGCTTAATCCAGAGGTAAAAAGGCGGATCAATGAAATCAATCACTTTGGTTTAAACATTCATCAAAGCTCAAACATTCAGTCGGCAATTAAAGGGAACTTTGTGGTTAATCTGGTTTAAAGTGACTCAGCGCAGCTCAGTTAAATAAAATTATCCCGATTAAGAAAAGGAAAAAAGTTTGCCGGGTTGAGGAGAGCAGTTTGGGACTTTGGCGCGTTTTGCGCGTCCGTCACACTCACCTGGGTCATGAGCCTGTCGGCACCCGTGTCCTCTTCATCTTTAAAGATGATGTCTGTATTATAATTGGGAGTCAGTTCTTTGAAGCGCTCGGAGCTGCGCGTTATTTTGCCCTCTGGTCTACCGCTGGCCCCGAGAGTCTTCTCGGCGACATTCGGGCTGAACTGCTTGTAGGCGAGCGGGATGAGCTTCTTCGGGAATCGCCTCTTGCCGATTCCCCTCCCCGGCCCGCAGCCCTCCAAAGCAGGTGCGAGGAGGAGGACCAAGGCACACAGAGAGGCGGTGAGTAGAAAGAGGGAGATCCGCATCGCCCCGGGGGGGAGGGAAGACTCTCCCGGGGGAGAGAGATGTCTTCAATGCCTCCCCGGTTCAGTCTCCATTGTCCGTGACAGCTGCAACAGTGCGTCCGAGGGATTCGGATAGAAAACAAGCAGTTCCTCTGCTACATGAGGAACCATGAGGACACCAAAAAGAACTCTTAGTTTCTCCACAAGCTGTTCCGGATGAGAAAATCCGCTCCCGCCGCTGCGCACAACCAACAATAAGTTAAGGCTGTAAAGTCCGTGTATTTAAACAAACAGGTTCAAAGTCGATTTGGTGGGTGTGAGAGTTGAAGAGAGAGAGTGGTTTGATATCCAAGGGACAGTGTTGTGGTTTCTCTCCCTCCTTTTCTCACATCAGCCACTTTCGTCTGCTGTTTGGCTGATGGTTCCTCTCCGCGGCCCCCGTGCAACAAGCTGCAGCTTTCCAGTTGAATTGAAAGGATTTTAGTGATCCAAAGCAATCTGTTGCCACTTCAGACCGCACCCTGCCAGTCCTGCCCTCCTCCTCTCCCCTTTCGCTCCCTCTGTCCCTGTACTCTGCCACCCACTCCACCCCTCCTGGGCGCAGGGCGCACTGGAGAGTCCGGTCCACACTCTGCTGGCAAGCAGGAGCGCAGCAGACAGAAGCTTTGTCCTGCGTTGTCGCTGCTTTCTGTTTGGGATTACAACCATCAGATAATCCTGAATCAAACTGATTTTAAAGATGGATGGGGGACTGACAGGGCAATAAAATAGTCTAGATTACAATAATGAATGTTCACTTGATGAATTGCTTGACTAATATAGTTTTAATAATTAGGCGATATGACCAATTTACTGCCATATAGCTGCTTGTCTTTGTTTACAACCATGGAGCATGTATGCACTAACACACACACAGACTCACACACATTCAAAAACAAACATAGATATCCTAGCAAACTCAGTCCCTCCAAATTAGCTCTCCAAATATTTGCCAGCAGAAAATCAGTGGTCTTACCACTGTTTCTCAGAGCGGCATTTCTTGAATGAATGGAACCGTGCAAAACTGAGGTTTTCCACCATCCATCTTATTATTTGTGAATGCAAACATTTTAAAGGAGAGCAGAGCCGCTGTTTGTATGTCTGTGGATCACACAGGGAAAGGCAAAGACAGAGATCCCCTTGGTGCAAACATCCAACTATAGCTGCCTTGGCTCTGAAACAGAAAACAGCAGGAATCCTTTGGAATATTCAGGTAAAGAAACAAAAATATCAGGTAAATAACTCAAACCATGCTTGCCTGTACTTTCAGATCAGTAAAATACATTTATTCTATAAAAATCGTTGTATTTCGAAATTGTTTTGATGTAATCTTTTGGTTACTCATACGGATACAGTTAAAAATTGGTCTGGAATAATCTGAACTGAATTGGGTTTTACCAATAATAATTAATAAAAGTTGATGTTTTTTGCTTTTTCTGATTCTCTGTGAGACAACTTGGGTTGTTAACTGGTAATTCATATACAAAAACATAAATGAGTAAATGAACTCACTTGAAAGTGAGATTGATTTTACTTGGGAACATCCATATGCACTTCTATCTAGCAAGTAAACAAATCATCCATTCATACCTTCTCTCTTTGTTCTTCTCAGACACAAAAAGATGCCCAAGACTTTACCTAACTGTTGGATGTCAATCTGTGAGGTTGTTGTGAAATCTAACACTTAAATTCTGCATTTGCTACACTTCTTCATTTGTATGCTTTGCATCTAGAGGATCTCTAAAGCGGATTTATTTTTGAGGATAGAGAGATTACCTTTCTAAAATAGAATATGTGAAAACTTTATTCTAGTTTTAAGTTTACCATTTTTAAAAAGAGATGGATGCCTTAATCTTATAGAATTCACCCCAACAAGCTTTTATAAATAAAATAATACAGGTTAGCTTGTGTCAGATACCTAATGTATGTCTTAAATGAAAACTGCTTTAGATATTCTAAAAAAAGGAACATATAATGCTCAAAGTGCTGCATTTGGTCTTTTTTGACATTATCATATAACCTAAATATAACCTCTTATTAACTCAAATCAAACATGGTTGCCTTGAACCATTGTTGGGCTTCGTCATTAATGTTTTCTCCTGTGCTCAAATTGGGCTTGACACCTAATGTTAAGTAATGATGCCCTTAATGGACACTTATTGTGCCTTTTAATAAACAGAGAAAGGTTTTGTGGAGCCTGTCTTTTAGGACTAAATTCATATACAGCTCTTCATAATTTTTTATTTGGCGCAATACAATTTGCAGTTTTTTTTTTCCAACCAGGCTCGGGTCAGTCCTAACAGAATGAGATATGGATTGCCTGATGTGAGAGGGAGTGAACCCTAAGATTCTTGCCCTTGCCTAGGACTAAACAATGAAAATGTTGTTTTTTGATGTTAGAAAAAAGTTCATGTTTTATTCCAACAAAAGGCAGATCAAATAAAGTATGTAGCATAGCCTAAATTGCACTAAATTACACTTCTAGTAGTTAGTTTAAAATATCCAGACAACAACAGGTCTTTTTCTTTTTCTTAATAGTTTCTAACTAGGATTTCATCTGAAAAGATTAGAATTGTTTCAATATTTGTTAATATACATTGTAAAAATGTCTATGTGCCATTTGGTGATCCCTCATTATTTTCAGTGTTAAAAGAGAATTCCCATGAATCCACTATGCAACTATAAATTATCCTAAATGTTGCGAGAAATTAAAATTGAGCCTTGATTGGAGCTCAATGAAATACGAACATTTGTGCAAACCCATATTTGCTCAAGCATGTTTATTCCTGTTATTTTAAACATTTTGTGTGTGAGTGCAAGCATGTCATCTTTTCCTTTGAAGATCATAAATACAGGCATCGCTCCAGGCAGGCATGTTGCCTGTTCCGCCGAGCTGTGGACAATGCTTCAGAAGTGGTTACACATTACCATCATCCATCCCTCTCTGAATCCATTCATCTTTCAGTCCCCTCCACCCCCCATAAAAGGACACTAAGGCTTTTTTTCTTAAAGACAATCTGATCAGATCAACTTAATTGAATCCAGATGCATTCCTGATGTTTTTTTCTCTCGTTTTTTTCATGACGACCGTCATTTTTTCGGCTGTAGTCCATCCTGCTTTCTTTACACTCTATAGGTAAACTCTATCTGGTACCATCCTTAACACAAATGCACAAGCATATAGACCAAGAAATGTAAAGGGATAAACACTCATCCAGGCATGTGTTCACATAATATCTATACATACTCACAAATACGCACACTCCAGTTCAGCCAACAAGCCAACCGAGCATCAAGCCCTACTCATTGATGTTTGTTAAAGTTATTAATTTTCTCTGTGAAATAAGAGACCATGGCAGCAAGACAGAAGGAGATGGGTGCCAGCCCCAGAATCTCCCTCTACTTTCATCTACTGACACACAAGCTCAATGAGTCCACAGCCTTCACATGGGCATCGGGGTTACCCACGCATACCCAGGGCCTTAACCAACAAAGGCTCTCAGCAGGGCGAAAGGAGGAAGACACAGATGAAAGAACATTTTTGAAGGAAGATGAAAAGAAAGACTATATATTATATAAAGATTATACAGAAACAGAGATAATGAGAGATGGTGAGAAACCCGTAAACAGAATGTGAAAAAAATGAAATGCTTAGTAGAATTTAGGGTTCTATTTCAACATAAATTAGTCCTAAATTCATTAAAGTTAAATAAATATGAAGGAAATACTTTACACATTTAAAGAATGAACTCAAAAGAGAATTTCTGTAAAAATTTGCTTAACTTAAATAAAGTTTAGCTGAATTAATTGTAGGGTAGCAAGAAAATACCAAAACTAAATGCAATTCAGTGGTTACCCTTGAAGTTAATATTTGGAATGTTCAGTTTCTATTCTACTTGAACAACCAATAGATTATGCATAATTCTGAATGGAATTCATTGCACAATAGTATATGCCTTTGTTTGTTTTTTTTTAGTTTTACAGCAAAGCAACTGAAATATTTTGTAAAAATTGTCTTTATGTCCTTTCATTAAGTTCTACTATAAGAATGTTCTTAATGTAGAAATGTTTCTTTAGCGTCATGCTTTAAAATCTATTTTTCTTTAAGCCATTTCTCTAGCAAAACTTAAAAACAGTATTTTGAGTTCTGGTGTGGAAGTCAAATGTTTCACATTTCCTCAAAATTAAAGACCCACTTGAAGACCCAACATGTTCTTGTGGCCTTTTTCTAATGATGAAGGACATATAAAAAGAAAATCAAGCTTAAATATGCATTTCTGAGGATTTCTTCATTCAAATCGATATAAATCAAGAGCAGACAAAAAAATCCCAGTGAAAGCTTGTAGGTGTGACAAAAAAGCTACTACGCAAGCCACAAGCCACAAGCTCCCTGCTCTGCTCCATTTTGATGTATTCACTTGTAGATGAATAGATTCGTGTACATCTTTGTTTTCCTCATTCAAGCTGGCATCTGGATCAAAAGTGTACGGCTGAATTTCTCAAATATTGCTTTTCATTTTTGTTACACTGGTAATGTTAGGTTGGGGTTGTGAGGGTAGTGTGAAAAAGTGAGAAACAAAGGGATAAGAAATGGAAGCTGGCTTGCCCTGCGGGATCGGCCCTGTCCACAACTGAGAGGCAAATTTCTAAATAACTCCTGCCGCTCTGCAGAAACTATGTCCTAAGGAGCAACACAAGTTTTCAGATTTTGCTTAAAACAGCAAAATCATAATTTAAAGACCATTAAAGCTTTTTAAATAGAAAAAAAGATTATTTGAGAGGGACTTTAACCAAATTAAGTCCATACAATCAAAAATAGGCTAAGACATGCATTTTCTAATCTGTTTTGTCAAGGCCTATCACTTGCAGGCAAAGGCTGGGGACATCCAGGGCACATCCTAGCCCCGTGTCTGTCACAGGGCCACATATCTCACACTCATGCACACTCACATCTGGACAATTTAAAGTAACCAATTAACTTATGAAGCATGTTTTTGGACAGTGGGAGGAAGCCAGAGTACCTGGGGAAAACTCAGAGAACCTGCAAACTCCACACACAAAGGTCCCCCAGCTGGGACTTGAGCCAAGGGCCTTCTTGCTATGAGGCAAGAGCGCTAACTACTGTGCCACCTATAAGACCATTAGCAAATTTAAAGTTTGCATGGCTTTCTTCTGAAATGATAGTTTTGGAACAGTTCTACCAGAGTTTCTTGGCTCAGTCATGCTTACTTAAAGATATTCAACACTGAATTAAATTGATAAATCATTCAATTTTCATCTGTTTATGATGATTCCTCTTATAAGTTCCACCTTATAATTAGAAGCACCTAACTTGAGAGTTCAGCACTCACAAATGTAAGGTTAAACTTTGACATTTTGTACTTTTAAAATATTGTGAGCAATGATGTTATCCGTGAAAAACAGAAAACAGATGTGTCTAAAGAAGTCTTTTAAAAGAGAGAAAGGGGGTTTACAAAAACAAGTGTACGTATAGTACATTATTTGGTGGAAAAGTTCTTTTGTGCTGTTTTTTTACTGAAAGCCAGCATGTTTGTGGCTTGTGGTAGATTTCTGTAATGAGAGTTAAGGGACATTTTACTCAAGGTAACAACGGCTGGTGGCTGAAACCACTATCCCGTTTCTTCCTCTTCCTGCTTCTTGTGTCCGTTTACACCCTCCAGCAGCCAGCCTCAGACCACAAGAAACACCTAACTCTGTCGTTATGTGTTAATTTCCTAGAATCTTGCAGGATTTAATTTTTCATAACATGCAGATATTTCCAAAACGTTCTGGAAAACTGTACAATGTTTACACTTTGTCTGTGCAAGCTAACATGATAGCTCGTAAAAAGTCCAAATCTGTCCGTTACCGGTTTAGGGTACTAGTTTAAATAAAAGCCAGTTCAGAGCAGTGTGCCTGGTTAGACAGCAGACAGAAGGAAAATAAAAGTGGAATTATATAAAAGTGGAAGCCATGGGCTAAATGTGTCTTGGAGTTAGTGGGCAAGGCTAGCCACCATGTGGCTAAAGCAAACAAAGAGCTGTCCAGGACTCTGAAGTTGGCCACTCTTTGCTCTGACATTAAAGCACATATCTTATGCATGGAAGGGGCAAATGCACACATTTGTGCATGTAAAAAGGCACATAATGGAGTCCCTACTGTTGTAAACCACACGTAATCAAACCTTTGCATGTTGAACCTTACATTTGTGCGTGTGCATAAAGCTGCATTATTAGATGGCACAAAACCTCGGACTCATTGGTAGCCTGATGCTGCTCTGAATATGCAAATCCTTACAGGCCCTAAAATAGACTTAATAGCAAACCTTTTTAAAGGCCTGCAATCAAAAACCAATATAATTTCTACCATATTTTATTTGCTGTTTACAAGATTGATTGGTTTAAAAATGAAGAAAAGTGTAGCTTTATTTCAAAAAGAAATACTTAAAACAAGTAATACTGCTTTCTTGTAAAAGTCTTAAAATTCCTCTTATTATTGCAATTTAGCTTTTATTGTAAGAACTGAACTTCAGATTAGCTGAAACTATATAAGGAATCGTCAAGACCTTTCTTGAAGATTGCTGACAGACACTTGAGTCAAATTTCTATGATCTCTCCTAATAACAAGTCTAGTCTCTTGGGTAATGCCAACAAAAATGTTGTTGAGTGCCCCTCCTGTTACATGTGTCATATGGGATTTTCTTCTTCTCCCTCTCTACATCTCTCCCTCTCCTGAGTTTGTGCCACATCTGTGGGCTCTGTGGTGATGTTTCTCTGCTCAGAATGGATTCACCAGCTCAAAAACGTCCTTATTATATTTATATTTTACTACACCACCAGAAAACCATGCCAGCTGGGTTGCAGAAGTTTGGGCAGAAAAGGGAGAGACGGCTGAAAGGGAGGAGGACAAGTGAGAAAAAAATAAGGAAGAAATGACTGATGGGAAAATAAATTATGGAAGAAAGCAAATGGGAATTAAGGAGAAATAAAGAAAAACCACTAAACACATATTTAAAAATTAAACAGAAACAAAGGTAGCCTTGTAAAATAGCATCTAATTATTTGATTACCTATGGTTTCCAGTGGTAGGAAGAGTTGTCACCCTTCCAAAGAAAAACTTTGCCGGTGCAAATCTAAAGCTGGAGGGTTTCTCACAGTCCAAAAAAGGATATTTATGGAAATCACTGTTTCTAGAAATAACAAATTTCGATTATTAGGTTTTTTAATTATCTGTGTAAAACGCTTCCTTTTAATATTAGTTCTCTCACCCAGTGACAGCTGGAATAGACCTTATTTCCTAAACTGACCTTTAAGAAGCTGAAGAAATACAGGGAAAAGTTTAGGTTAATGTAATATTAAATAATAGTATTCTCTTAGTAATTGTGTTGTAATGCACATTAGAAATTCTCCAAAGGTCTGTAAATGAATATGTAAAAAGAAAATATTTTGTTTTCATGCATGTGAGACACTGACTGAGATATTTAGCTTCCTCAGACCCATTCCACATCACTGATTCCTCATCAAGGACTATGGACAAGAACCACAGGTGAGTAGATCCTACAGTAGCTCCAACATATACTGCAAGAAATCATGGATTTTCTTTCTATTTTATGAAGCTAAACTCCAGATCATTAGATTCAGTTGAGCAACCAGTTAAAATATTTAAGGAGCATCTACGTTATTCAAGCCCTCCTCACTTCCATAATACACTTAATGAAATGAAGTTACAAAACACTCCATCAGTGGGGAACTTAGACTAATGGCGACAAAATACTCCAAACAGACTGACAATATTTTTAGGATTTATCCTGCCTTTGCCTCACAGTGGCAAAGTGAGTGCAGTTGAAGGATGGCAAACAATGAACAACTGTAGATTAGAGTGCACTTGCGTATTGTTTTTCACAAGTGAGTTCAGATCAGAAAACACAGCAGGATCAGCTTATGCCTCAGTCACAACTGCCGTTGCGGATGGATATGGGCAGTCTTTGGGCGAAAAATAGCCAACAGAAATAATAAAATATCAAGGATGTAGATTGCTCAGTGAGGCTATAGAGCCATAACATTAATGCACGTCTTTTTCTACGGGCATGGTGCGGGCCAAAAGTTGTAACAAACACTTAAACACAGAGGGGTAACTAAGGGTGTGGTAGGTGAGACTCAGGCCTGTCGTACGGATTTTTCATTTTTCCAACTCTCCCAAACCTTCAAGTGTGCGCTCCTTGCGTACCTCTTGTGTGGCCATTGAGCGCTCTTTGCACACAGACTGGCTTTTAGAAATTGGGAAAAAAATCAATCCGATTGTAGTTTGTGTCAGCACCCTCTGGGCATCTTATGTGCACACCCTGTGTGTGCAGCATTTAAGTGCAGTAAGTAAGGAGCCAGATTGCGCACCTCAACAATGCCTTGAGTTATGCATAAGGCCACAGTTTGACAGCATCACCCATATTTCATATGGGTGTGTAACTTACACTATCCTTACAAATGCTTCATGATACACTTACTACACGTACAATCGTCTGTTCCATTTTCATGATGACACTTGAGGTAGCTGAAAGAGCCTCTGAAGAACTGCAAGACACACTTGCACTCCCTTTAAAATGTGGCTGCTCCTGTCTACTACCTTCCATATGCCTCGACAAATTAAAAATGCCCAGCATCTGTTCAAGGTATTACCTGGATGGAAAACACCTCAAAATGCAGCATGGTTGGTTTTCACTCTGTACTTTTTGGACTGGATCAAACCACCATATGTTTTAGTGGCTGCACCTTTTCCCTACAGCTTGTTTTCCCACAAAGCAAAATTTACAGTATTTTTTAACAAAATGTTTTAGATTCAAGCTGAGAGCCTTAATTTTTTGTGTCCCAAAATTATTCACATATACTCTCTTTACATAATTTCCTTTGATCTGTTCACATTGAACGTGAACTGCACCAGGGTTTACTTTAAAGCTGTCAGAACAGAAGTCAGAGCTCTGTCTCCCCCTCTGATCTGGGAACTGTCACCTGAGTTCTAACCACACTACAACTCCCAGCATCCCCAGACCACACTTCCTGGATCCTGCACACCTGACTCTCATTTACTCAACCACAGCATACTTAAGCACTGCACTGAGCTGAGCTCTGTGTGAAGTATTGTTTGTGCCACTCTGCTGGCTTTACGGAGTGTTATTGTTGGACCTGAGCTGTCTCCTGACCCTGTTTCTTACTTTGTTTGCCTGCTGCCTGCCCTGACACTCGCCTGGATATTACTACCCTGTTTCTCCTCTGATGATCTCATGCTTGCTTTTGACCCCTGCTTGCCTGCCCTTGACCTAGCTTTGTGGACTTTTAGTTGTGCCAATAAACCTGCTGCATTTGGATCCAGCCGTCTGCCTGTTCTTGTGACACAATCAGACCCTAACTTGTATTTCTAGGCTGTGCCAAAAAAAGCAGACATGCATGCACACAACAAAATTTTGCTTGAACAAAACGACTAGTGTAAATGTGGTCTAAGGATTGTTTTGGTTTACTTCAAAGACAAAGGTTTCTGACAAAGTTTGCAATTAGATATAATTACATTTATATTTAAGTGTATACTCTGAACTTCCCATTAAAATAATTCCCCTTTTCAATAGAATACAGAGAAGGAAAGCTGTTTACTCATTCCTGCAAATCACTCTTTGTAATATTTGTTTGTGAAAGCTGTCTATGAAGTTAGATCAAGAAAATGAACACTTAACAATATCTAAATGTATTTCTTATGAAGCAGACTAGACTCTACCTGAGCAGTCATTTGCTCAAAACCAGTAGAAAATGGATGCTACACCAGCTTTGCTGACCCACTGTTATTATTTGAAGGGTCAGTACAGTAAAAGCTGGTTCTAAATCGAGCCGTGGCTACAAATGGACCACTAGAAACATTTGGGTGGAAAATGCACCTCAGATGGCCTCCAGTCATGAACTGCTTAGGGAATACTTTAGGCAGGAGAAAGCAAATGAGCAAAGAGAAAACAGAGAGGAATCCAATGAAACTACACTGTGGTCATAGCAGTTTACAGGGACATCTGTGGTGAGATGGGGTTGGTAGCCTTAAAGTGAAAAGAAGAGATACCAAAAGTGATGGAGAACAGAGCTCAAATTTGTTGGGCTGATACACGGAACCATGGTCTTCTTTGGTATATTCTGGGGCTAAATTTTGACCATTGTGGTGCCATTTGTGAAAATGATTTTAGGTGATGCAAAACAACTCTCTAATGACTTTTTTTTTGTTTGTTTTTCTCAAAAGTTCTGAACATCTGTTGCCATCAGAATCAATTTGTTGCTCTAGACTAAAAAACACAGTTGCAGTGGTTTCTTTTGAAGAGGAATAGAGGTTTTGTCCTGGACACCAAAACAATCTGTGTCAAGTTGGCAAACTGACTTGATGCCTTTGGAAAATACATTTAAAGGTAAAAAGAAAGTAAAGTAGTCAATAATTGAAGGTTTTCCTGATAATACAACATAAATACAGCAGGTTAAAATAAATCCAGACATTGAGCAAATTTAGACTTTTTAAAGTATTTCTTTAAAATAAAATGTGTTTGTTGCTAATTGTTCTGAACAAAATGAGAACAAAATTTGCATTCATGTTGAAGAAACAACCAGATTCATCCAGATTCTTGTCTAAAGGAAATGATACTAGCTACTCCCAATAAAAGTGAATCACAATGGCCACAGTGAGTGGGTGTTTCTCGCTTTATTTTTATACCATTCTGAATCAGTGTGTGCAGACCAAAATAGGAATTGTGTGTTACTGCAGGTTTTTCCCACCATATTGTTGTTCTGAAAGGAGTGGAATGAAGGCAACACAAACAATATACTTCTAATGAATATAGGAAAAGGTCATTTAAAGTTATTTTTGCATTTAAATGTACAACTCCCTATTACATGTTTATATTGTACATACATAAAAGTAACCTGAAATATTCTCTATAAGGATGAAAAAAGAGACTAAATAAGTACCATATAACAACACATTTTTGATAAATTTATGTTATTAAAAATGAGATTAGTTTTCATATCAGTTTATGCACTGTCTTCACACCATTATGGTAATATTGTAAATGGAGTATACTTACATAGCATTTTTCAACCTTCATGAAGGCTAAAAGGGGAATTATTGTCACAAGTCCTGTGCACTCATACAGGTATGTTCACACACTTATGGTGGCAGAGCTGTCAGGCAAGGTGCTATCCAGACCATCAGGAGCAATGTGTTGTTCGATGTCTTGCCCATGGTCACGTAGACACATGCAGGCCAAGCAGGAATCAAACTTGCCGCCTTCTGATAAGAGGCCAATCATCCTGCCTCTTCAGCACTCTATTTACCTACATGCATTTTTAAGTTGTTTATTTCTATTATTTAAAATAATAATGTTCTATGAACTGAAACTGAAATTTTGATACATAGCAAGAATGTCCCCAAATTGTACTAGTACAATGTATTACCATTTTAGTTAACTGTGCAAAAAAAATCACATAATTGAGAGATTGTGATAATTATTTCATAGATGTTCAAAAATAGGAACATTTAGATACTCTTAATTAATGAATCCTAAATAAACCAATGAAAGCAGGTAGAGATAAGGAAACAAAAACATTTTTACACATTTTTCTGTCCAAAAATGCCCTCTGCCACTGAACATAAAATAAAAAGTGAAGACATGTTTTGGTCAGTGATGTTTTGATTGCAAAAAGTGCACTGGCACCTGGGGGTCCTGGAAGCTTAGGACGGGAGTCAAGCAAAACCGAAGTACAGGCTGTGAGTATTAAGAATTACTATGCTAAACACAGTTTTCTTTACTTTATAAAATTGTTTAAAAGCATAAAGATTGTCAGCACCGACAGTGTGGTTCTTGTCAAAAAATTGAGATAAACAAGTGAACTTTGAATTCTCAAGACTGAGGCCCAACTCGAGATCTCCACCTCAGAGAAGATATAACAGGGAGGGAAAAAAAGACCAAAAGAAGCAGGTGTTCAAAAGAAGGCAGCAAACAAATGGAATGGATTGAGCCCAAGATATAGGAAGACAAGTGGGAGAGTATGAAAATAAAAGAGAAAGATGGATGACTATGAGGACTGTTTCTGATCAGTAGCTCTTTTTGTGATGCGGCTTGAAGCTGCCAGCCCACTGATTGGTCAACTGCCTAACTCGGAACATGCGTTCCCACAATCCCTCAGCACCACTTCAATCACACCACACTGGTTTACCACTTTGCGGCCTAAAACAGTGCCTGCTGGCATGAGCAACATATCAATAAATTCATTACACATTTATACTGAAACATCTATACTGCAGCAGTATGTTTTTGCGAGGAGCTTTTATTTATAGCACGTGTGTGTGTGTGTGAGTTTGTGTGCACTCATATTTATAGCACTGTGTCACACTGGGGCTGTGTGCTGTGGTGAGACACATGTCTGGGGTGGGGGTGTCAGCCTTTGGGGTGCTAAATGCCAACCAACAGAAAAGCTAGTGTAAAGCCAAAGAGACGAGTCTTTCAAAATGATACATCATGAGTGTATAAAGAGAGAATCCTGTAATGCAGGGGCAGGAATGAATACACTTGAAGTTCTGAATTATGGATGTGACTAAAACTTTGACACAATAAACAAACAAACAGAAAAACAACAAACTTTACTGCAAAAAAGCTCAACACAAACAGAAAGTGAACCAGAAATCAAAGATCCTAAACCAAAAAAAAAAAAAATAAAGAACCCAAACCACGGCCTTACTTTGCCAGAAAAAGTAAAAAAAAAAAAAAAAAAAAACAAGGGAAACAGCATTGTACTTCATTGTTTCTCTGTTTATTGAATGATGACATTCCCATTCAAAGGCCTGCTCAATTACTCCACTATTGTTATAGTTACAATAGTACTCAAAATGTCCATTCAAAATAGTAGCCTGAGGCTACGTGATATTTGGACTTGGATGGCAAAGAGAGTGAAAAGGCCAGAGAGAAATCAACTGGCCCTCTGAATCTGGAGCTGAAATAAAGTCGAATAAAAAAACTCAGAAATTCATGAACTTGGAAAAAGAATCACTTTATCCATCTGTACTCATTTTATGCTTGGTGATGTAATCAGGTACACTTTGAAATTAGGGTTGCTTTATTAACGTTTGTTAAGGTATCATTAAACATGAATTAATTATTGAAAGAAGAATTAATTGGCAATTTTATGCATTACTTATCAATATTAAGACTATGTCCAAATTCCCTCCCTACTCCCTAACTACTAAAAAATAATATATTGCGGGACTACTGCCCTGGATTTTAAAAGCAATTAAGTCAATATGACAGATTTCACGACATAAAACCCTATTAGATACGAGCATTTTACAAATACTATTTATTAACCCACAAACACTATTTATTAACCCACAACATGCTAATGATGAAAGCTTGGATGGTTTAAACCCCCCCCCCAAAAAAAAAAAAAAACATGTTTAAACCCAATTCATTGTGGTCTTTATTCGCTAATCTTGTGAGCATCAATGCACAATGGGTTTTTGCAGAGACTTCTGGGAAATTTGTAAGGTATTGGATTTTGGAATTTTAGATTTGTTACACAAAATGGCAAACACACTGCATAGTGCACTATTTAGTAAGTAGTGACACAACCTAAGAGTATTATTTAACCCTTTAACTGGAGCTTTAGCTCAAGTGTCTACATTCTTTCAACTACCATAACTCTTCAACAGTTGACATAATTGACGGGGCGGCCGTGGTGCAGCGGTAGGGCGGTCGACCCATGATCATAAGATTGCAGGTTCGATTCCCGCCTTGCACGCCCATGTGTCGTGGGCAAGACACTGAACCCCACCTTGCCTCTGGTGGGAGGTTGGCGCCAGTGTTCGGCATCAGTGTGTGAATGTGTGCGTGAATGTGTGTGTGCATGGGTGAATGGGACTGTGACTGTAAAGCGCCTTGGGCCTTCGTAAGAAGGTAGGAAGCGCTATATAAGTATACGCCATTTACGCCATTTGATGTAACTCAAGTGGATCCTGAAGTGGACAAAAGCAGCCTTGCACTGATATGTATGTCTGTACAGCAGTGAAGTGCTTATGCAGTCAACGTAAATCAGTGGGTTTTGTGTCGTTATGCTACACCTTATGTTAGCATAGCCAAAAACGAAAAAATCAAATCAGATAATTCACATTGAACGGCTAAAAGGTCAAAGATTTACGTTATGTCAAAGAGCGGGTGTTATTTATGTGTCGCTGGAGACCTCACTGGTGTCAAAGGGTTAATTAATTAATTATATTGTATATTAACTATTATAGTATAACTAATTAACTAATTAAATTTCAACCTTACTAATGCATTGCTTTATGCAATTATTTTTAGCATTATGTTAGTTAATATGTTTGCAAAGCCTGAATAATTTCTCAAATAATCACATACAATGCTTGTTTTTTTCAGAGTTAGGAAGCAATAAGTAAGATAAATATTTTTTCCTAACCATAAATGTGATACATCCCAAAAAGTTAGACCATAGGATTTAAGATGGCCAATGGTTGTAAAATATAAACACAGTGACACTACTTGAGCCAAAACAAATGTAACATATGAAGCTTTCTTTTACAGTTTCTCTTAACTGGTCCCCAGAATTGAACATTGCGGTTGTTTTGCTTAGTTTGTCTCTGAATGGTGACTTTTTAGAGCAGAAATCCAACAATAGGATGTCCTGTCCTGAATCCAAAAACCTCAGACGTCTGTGAATGTGGTCAGTGAGTTGTGTGCAACATTCATAAGGGAATACCCAAACAAATTTACAGAGTCAAAGTATCTCATTACACTGTCAGTGACATTTCAAAAATATGGACAATAAGGGCATTGGGTAGTAGTAGTAAGAGTCATCAAAATGTTGACACAGGTTATTGAGAGTTTGGTGACCTAAAGTAATTTATTGTGACTAATCAGAGATAATAAAAAATCTACCATTCCAGGCTAATCAACATTACATCTTTTAACTAACTTTGACCCAAATTGGTTGTAGGTTTTAGCACATTTGTGCAATATTTATTCAGTGTGATTCCAAGTATAAAGAATTGACACCAATTAGAACGAGTTCTATCAATTTTGTGTCTCCAACATGTTTACCATCCCAATTGTAACTTTTTCCATGCGTGTTTTATTGGCCTCAAATTAGGGCTGGGCGATTAACCAATTAATACAGATTTGTTGTTTTAGACCATTTATTTTTTGTAAAATCGAGATTTTATTTTCCTAGCTCTCTGCTCTCTTGCGTTTCCATTGTTCAGAGTAAAGTCAGTCTGCCGGTCTCTGGCAAAGTGCAGATGTGAAAGAAGAACTGGAAGATAAACCTGTTAGACATACAGCAGCAACAGAGGTTTAATAAAAAGTGTTGATTTGGAGACAGCGGTGTCGTTAACATTGACTGTAAAAACAATGGACAGCTCAACCCCTACCTTCTCATGTTCCCAAATAGTAAGTACCATTGCCTCCTGATACAGCCGCCGCCATGCTGAAACCAGTTGACAGTGATTGGTCCCAGTCACTCTGTAAATGCAACAAAATTAATTTATAGAACATTTAGTAAAACTATATTTAATAAATATAATAACAGACACTTTGTGTGGAATTTTACTAGAAGGGCCTTTGTAACATTACAGAGCCAGTGTGATATTCAAAAAAGACCCCACTTGTGAGATTGCTACATCTTTACAGTCAATGGCAAGAATCCAAAACATTACTATGTTTTTAGGCTGTTTTTGTTATGATTTCATGTAAAAATAACAAATTTAAATAACACCTATGGTTTTTCTTTTGCAAAATAATGGAATTAATTGATTGGTTGATTTTTTTTTACTCTACCAAACTTGGCCGGTGATTCAAAAATGAGATTTTGGTCACTAGGGTTGTGACTTCTAACCTTGGAGCATCAAAATCAGTTTCAAAGTTGTTGCTTCCAAAAATGCTCTGCCAAATTGCTTTCTACTATTTCTGCTTGTGAGATGCTTATGAGATGCTCACCAAATATCTGCTGCATTGTTCTACAAACATTTTTATAGCTTGTATATATTTTAACGTTGTGTTAGAGCCAATTCCCAAAGGAGATGTTGAAGTTAAACAGTTTTTGTTAAATCCATCATTTGTCATTTTTGTCAAAGAAAATAAAGGCAGGAAGAAAAAAAAAGGAATTTGGAATGAAAAAATCAGAGATTTTTTTTGGCATTTCGCCCAACTCTACTTCAAATATATTTCAAATGAAGCATTTAGTACCTAGACACCTTCACACCGTATATCTCTAATTCACTAAGCGCCATTTATTCCAGGACCTCACTTAATTTAATATTACATTGAAAGAAAAAAAAAAACACTGAAGAATTTTGTTTATATAACTTGAAAAAGGTTGGGTATGAAGAAGATAATAGTACCTGTAGAACTCTGTGGATAGTAGTCTTTTGAAGAACCACACAATTATTTTAGAAAACATTAAGTCATTTGAGGTCATTTCAGATCTCCCATGTCACCGTTCAACCTAAAATGGGAGGGTTTTTTACATTTCATGATGATGAATCCATTCTCTTTAGGTAGAAAAAAACGTTAAAACTTTAACACTGGAGATGTCTCTGTCAAAGTCTGATTTGCTCTGATCATAACTTCTTACGCTATCAGCTGATTGGCAGGGAAGAGCAGTTTTGTGCTGGTAAGGTGGTAAGGAACACTTTAAAGTGGCGTTTTGCCAATATGCATAGAAAAGTGTGAAATACAGCATAAAGCCCCTTTTTTCTGCGACAGAATATGCTGATTCACATTGATCGCGTTAAGGGTTGAAAAGTTATGATTGTCGAGGGAATGTAAACACTGGAGCTACAGCTCAGGTGGAAAAGTTTTACAAATCTGAACATTTTTGTTTATATCCTTTTTGAATGGAATAAACCGATTACCATAATGCACCGTTTTAAGTTCATGTTGCACACTGAACCATTTATTCACATTAAAAAGTTAATAAAATGTACTATAATTTTGAAATCTTGTAGAAATGCTGTTTACGGCTAACGATGTCTAGGCGCCATCTTGTCTGCAATCAGGGCCCCCTTAAATAAGGCAAGATTTCTGTAGTCTGAAAGTACTGAGAGAACTGTAAGGGCTGTGGTTAAACTCCAAACTTTCCCAATATGATCTTTAAAAATCTTTTTACCTTTTCAACCACTTTTAAATTTTCTACAACACTGAAGTTCAGCAGTATCTTGATCTCTTGGGAACAAGGTAGCTAACTTTTTTTATACAGAAATGTAACAGTTTGACGTCAATACTCCTTGTTGCAACCCACATCTAACTGAGCAAACCAATCAGACGCTTGGAATACTTAGATTATGGGTTTAAGGATAAAAAAAAGAAAGGTTTTTGTGTGCAATGATAAAATCTTAAACCACAAGAGGTTTAAAAAAGGATGGAAAGAGTGAAACATTTGGACTTTTACTGACCAGAAACTTCTCTGACTCAGATAGAACCAAAGCTGAGATCACTGACCTTCAGGAGCATAACATGATTTTTAAACAAATAAATCCTGTTTCAATCTCCTAAAGTAAAGTGAAAAGTATGGCTTCTCTTTAAGACTTTTTCCGGTGGATACCTTTTTAGGGTTGTTTTGAATCAGAAGCCTGTAGAGTGAGATGAGAGACGTAGACAGCTGGCCACAGGCGTCCTTCTGGCACCAGTCAAATATACTCAGACTTAATTGACACTTGCAGAACTGTACTGTGCTGAGGGGATCCAATGTAAAGTAGCCCATGAAAAAGTAAAATGAAAACTTATTAAAGCATTTATAGAGTAGTACAAATATCAAAGATTTAAAGAATCTGTTCTTATTCTGATTTTCATACTCTGCATACGTAACTGCAACAGCATCACAAATGCTTCTGTGGTTTAAGGATGTGGTATTTGCATTAGGGGACTGCACGTGAGAGAAGGAGGTGTCAGGGTTTCAAACCAGCACACTCTAATCCTGACACACTGCCTCTATCAATTATAAGAGCTTCAAACACGACCGGTGGGAGGAAAAAACATGACCAGGGAGACCAGACTAGCGCTGGGGCCTATTTAGCAACATACAGGCAGACTGTAATTACATACATGGGCAACAGAGAGATTTAATGACTTTTTCCTGTTTACAATGATTGACAAGGCAGGCGAATGATGGAGGGGGCTAAGGGTGAATTAGGAGATAAAAAAATGAAATAATGGGAACAGAAACAAGAATTACTATGAGTATTCTTTCTTGAGTCATTTTCTTACAATGTACATGATTCATTTTTAGTTTTTGATCATGTGAAATATGTCATAATTAAATGCATGCTGGGTGTTCTTGGAATTACTCACTAATAAAATAGTCCCATTAATTATAAATGTTAAAACTAACAGGGAACATTCAGTCACTTTAAGCAAACAAATTGTCCTGCTAATGAACACCTGCGGTACACAAAAAATGTCCACAATCACAATTCAATTAATGCCTTTTTTTTAATTAAAATTAAACTATTACGACTTCTTGAATCATTTCTGTGTAAAGGTAAAGGTATGTGGTGCTAAAAACTGGCTGTTCAAAGTTTGAATTTTACTGCCCACATTTACACCAACTACAGAAGCATCTGATTCTAATTTGTGCTTTGTACATATTTTTTACTCAGAATGCACTTGCTGAAACAACAGAAGTGGTGGGCTTTGCACCAAAATCCTACGATTTATAGCTAATATTTACATTTAAAGATGTATATAGTAACAGATGGACAAGAGCAGTCTGTTAAAAATAAATTATTCTTCATTTTCTTAAATATTTAGTTATTTGGGCAGGCCTCTACTGAATAAACTAAGTGTGACTACGAAGAAATAACTCTCTAATTGGAAGATTAGAAAAAAACCTTAAACTGAACCAGACTTGGAAGGGGCGATCATCCACCGTGACCTGTTTGGGACTGAGAGGACAGGAAAAAGGGGGAAAAGCCAAAAAACACTAAAACATTCATGGTAAGGATAATACTTATGATGACGACTGGAGAACAAGAGCACATGGACAAACACAAAATCCCTGGAACATCCGTTATGGGACAAAAAACACGTCTTATTTATTAACAGTGAGAGAACAGAAAGTAGATGATGACAATACCAATGAAAAATCTATTGTCAGACGGAATAAATACTTTAGTAAATGTAACAACAGGATGAAGACTGATAAATTTAAAATCTCTTTTTTTAACAAAAAAAAAATCATTAGTAACTGCAACAATGACAGCAGAGGACATACAAATATACAAAACACTGGAACATTTGTTTGAAGATAAAAGACATAAAGGAATAGTGATTGAACATCAGCCCGATCAAATAAGTCCCAGAAAAAGAAATTTAGCAGAAAACAAGAAGTATAAGGTAAGCAGTTTGTCAAAAAAATATGATTAAATACTTTTACTCCAGTCAAAAGCGACTAGTGAATCAGCAAAACACCACTATGACTGAAACAGGAAGTGACACAACACTCTTTATATCATTAGAATTTCAGTCAGCCTAATTTCTTGAAGAGAATCCAAATATCAGAATAGGATGTAGGATGTTTTAATGCTGGAAACCCCTTACCAAGCAATTAATACACTTTTATCAGACCGACATGGACATTTTCACACTTTTTTTCTCTTTAGACTCACAAAGTTCAAACCTTCATTGAAAAAATTAGTCCAGTATTAGAGAATGAAGTCCAACGATCTTCTCACAATCAAAGATTTATATAATTTGGCAAACTGACGCATTCTGTATAGAAGACAAAACACTGAGGAGATTAATTGACAAGGTCAACAGCCAGTCAGGACAGCAGGCAGAATAGCACTGAGGAAAAGTGACACAGTGAAAGGTGAACTGCAATATAGGCCCAGTGAGGGAACACTGATACAGTTACAACAAAATTTAGCAGCAACCCTCTTTTCCAAGACTGCACAAGATTAGCAAAAAATGAAGTGCACATTTCTGCTGAGACAGCTCTGGGAAAGAGGCTGTCTCTTAGTCTGTCAGTTCTTGTTTGTAATGACCTGTATCCCCTCCCAGAGGGCAATAGGTCGAAAAGGTGATGTCCAGGGTGGAAACTGTCTTTGGGAATGTTCTGGGCTTTACTGATATAGTCTGTTAAAAGTCCACTCCCAAATCCAAAGTGATAAAAAGTCTTCCACAACTATGTAAGAGAGTAATAAAGTCGTACAAGAACCTTTGGTTAGGATAGCGCTAAAGATGGATCTAAAAGCCATGCAGTCATGGGATACCCATGCAAATGCAGAAAAATACATTAAATGTTATGGATGCCATCTAGAAAACACCCTCTCTAAAATGTACATGGATTTTTAGAAAACAAAGCCAAACCCTTTTGTCTGCTTGCAAAGAAACATGCTAATGCTTTTAACCGAACTGAGACTTTAACAAACCCTATTCATATTTTGCTAAACTTAATGTGCAAAAATTTGATTCGGATTAATAATCTAATTGTATATGTATATAAAATGCATATATATTTTATATAATAATACTACTTTCCCTTCTTGCCATTACCTTTATAGGATCAGAGAAAGATCAGGAATTCACACACGATACAAATGTTTCTCCTGAGCCGCGGATATTTTTTACTTTTTTTTTTTAAACCCAGCACAAACCTAATGTTTTCAAATGTTGTTTGCAGATAGCGTGCCGGTCTTGTTTACTCCCTTGCAAGTATCTTACATCATTACAACCACAGCAGCATAATAATAGTATGCAGTTCAGAAACACACACTAACAGACACACGCATAGACACACATGGATTTCACTCCTTACTTTCATTGTACACACTTCCAGTAAAATTCTGCTTCTTAACGATGGGTCGGGACCCAGGATGGATCTTATTTCCGGTGGTTTGCCACATGATAAATAATCCTCATTCTTTTTATTTAGCCTGGATCACATGCTGTATTTTTTCCCTCCAGTTCAAAAGACCTAATTTGTCAGAGAAATTGCACAAAAAGTATTTCCTTGTTTTTTCTTATTTTTTTCGCCTTCTTTCCTACACCCATCAAACTGTTTTTCTCCCAAGTTTAGTTTGTTGCCACAGAGATGATAGCAATATTGTTTGATTAGTTTGGAGACTAGAGTTTTAAAATACTGCAGAGAGTAAAAGTATTTTATTATAGACAGCAAAATAGTCAAAACACTGGGAGTTTAAAATCCGTCACTAATAGCGCCATCTTTAGCTGAAGAAATTACAATTATTTTTTGTAAGTAAAAGATTGCAGTATAATGGAGTGCAATGTCTGTGCAGGTTTTCTTCAAATACTTAAACATTGTAATTTATTTAAAAGTTTATTGGCAACTTTGGAAGTTTGCGGCTGATTCTATAACCTTCAACATTAATAAAAAGGGTTAAAAGTGACTTTTACTAACAAACTCATTTGTTTTGAATTGTAAAATACAATGAAACTTAGAGAATAAAAGCAGAGGGAAATATCTGGAAAAGAAATGAGTCAAGCTCCATGTAGAATTGTCAAAGCATGTGCATTTTGTTATTTGTAAATATTTTATTCTAGATGCCAATCATTTCACTTCAGTGCAACTTCCGGGTAGTTTGGCTGTTCAAAAACTGAAAATGCCAATAAAATAACTTCGCAACAATAGTTTTTTAAATGTCGTGCACTCCATTTGACTAATGAGTTGTAGGTGTTTGAAAGATTATTGTTATTATCATTTAAGGCAGAATTGAGCTTGCTCATAGTCTCTAGACATCATTTACAGCATGGATAATGAACCACAGTCTCACAGTAATATGCAGGGAAATTTTAACTTTTGCTTGTTTAAAACTGTGGCAATTCCTCACAACATTGAAAATTCATAAAAACCAGACATGAATCAGAATAGTACTAACTCTTATGATATCATCCCAGCAAATTTAAGATGCCAGAGCAGCGCCCCAACATGCGCAAACGATCACATACAACACACGCATGCATGCTCACACAAACTTACATACATCTTGCTTCAAGCAGATGTTTTGTCCACCGCTGCCTTCCCAAAAACCCACAAGTGAGCGTATTTTCCCGCCGCAGGGTCGGGGAACAGAACCACTGAAGAAGACTGCTGCACCCCAACATAAAACAAAAACACCAGAGGGAAAAAATGTTCTGAAAACCTTTCAAAAAGGAAAGGATGAAAAAAAAGCAAAGGATTTTCTAATCCATCCTTTATTGAGGTGGCTGGTTTTCTGCAGTGCAACCTTTTTTATGTGTGAGAAGGCTGGTCTGTAATTTGGGTAGCCACAGCAACCAGAGGGACTTGTAATAAAATGAGACTCTATTCTGGGATGCTCTGTAATAATGGATGCCACCATCCACTCCTAACTCTTGTTAGACATGGATGGATGGATGGATGGATGGATGGATGGATGGATGGATGGATGGATGGATGGGTAGCATTTTCAGGCCGACATTGCAAATAAGAAATTGTTCTTAATGTTTTGCCTGGTGAAATAAAGGTTTCTTTCTATATAGACCAAAGCCCAGGAAATTATATCTCAGACTAAGGTTATGCTTGACTCTGCTTAAATACTAAATTCCATTGCCTCCTTGAGCACATATTCACTCACTGAGTACCCGGTACAAATTTTTGAGAAACCTTTTAATTTGATCAATTGCAGAATCTCAGAGCGGCCATCATGCTCTTGTAACAAGCCAGTGTGGTTTAATTTCTGCATTCAGACACCTCTCTGTAATCTCCATGCCATGTTAACAGTCAGCCATTATGAAGGGCCATAATTAGGAAATCACATTGGCATATGCATCCTGTCATTAAACGTGTCTATTGCTATTGCATTGTAATTACATTTTAGTAGGTTGTTATTACACCATTTAGAAGCTGTCTGTCTTACCTCAATCTCCTCCTTAATTGGTCATGTTGGTCTGTCCCACCCCCCAGGGTCCACCCATCTATCTGACAAAACATTCCAGTGGTCTTGAGATTTAAGATGGACAATATTACAACTGGGTCTATAAAATGAAAGCAGCAGAAGGGAAAAAATATGGTAAAGGAAGGACAAGAAATTGAAAAGGGAAAGATTTTGGATTGGGGTGTAAAAAAAAAGCTGACATGAAAGAGTGAAAAAGGGTGAAAAACAGTTTTCTTGCTTGGGAGCCAAGCAAGGCTTGTCCTTCAATACCAGAAGCCTTCATGTGGCTTCTCAATGATTGGACATGGGACAAAGCTAACCACATTTCTGCCATGCTGCTTATTATACTACATTGCTCACACTCTGCATGTGTGCAATTGTGTGTGTGTGTGTGTGTGTGTGTGTGTGTGTGTTAGAAGATGTACCATCTGCAATAAATAGATGCAGATGTACCGTATGTGTCACAGTGTTGCTTGGCAATTGCAAGCAGAGATGTGTTAACTGAGACTTAATGTCTTTGTTTGGCTTTTATCAGTTAAAAAGTAAAGGAGATTGAAGATGTATATTAGAATATGCAAATAGGCTTAAAATGTGTTATTATAAAATAAATTAATATGTGTAAAGCAAGTATCAGATCTAAATCTATTTTTCTACTTGTTTAATTATTTAAAAAAAAACCTTCTGTGTAGAAATTGAACATGTAAAATTTGACAGAATGGTACCAACAAAAATCTAATCTTTCATGTTTGCTGGAAAGGCAAAGCAAATATGTGTAAAAGAAGTTCAAGGAGTATACAGATTGAGATCAAATAAGAGTTCTCAATTAAAAATAAACTGGCATGAAATTTGAGACATGAGTATGAAAATAAGGTATAACATACATGTATGCATTTCACAAACATTTTCTCTTAAACGTAAAAAACATAAAAAACAACCAAAAAACAAATACTTTTTGCGGCTGTATGTCTTAGAAGTCTGAACTCTGTCTTCCCCTCTGGTCACCGGCGGGAGCATCTCCAGAGTGCTGAAAGCACTTCATCTCCCATCACACCCGGCGTGCACTTCCTGCTTGCCAAACACCTGACTCTCATTCACTCAAAATCAACCACAGCATACTGAAGCACTGCACTGAGCTGAGCAGAGAATTGTTTGTGCCACTTTGCCTTCATTATTGACCTTTATATCTGGGCCTGGTCTTCTATCTTCTGGCCCCTGACCTCTGATTCTGTTTGCCTGCTGCCTGGCCAGTATTTTGACCATACTGCCTCTCCTCTGATGATCTCATGCCTGCTATTGACCCCTGCCGGCCTGACCCTGATTTAGCTTTGTGGACTTTTAGCTGAGCTACTAGACATGCTGCATTTGGATCCAGACACATGCATGTTCTTGTGACAGTATGACTGATCATATAAAGAAAAGGGAATAAGTGCATCATCCAATTTCGGTCCCCAAATAAATCTAAAGAGACAAAAAAAAGAATGTGTAATTCAAATAATTTTACAGAAAAAATACATTTTATCAAGTGCTTGTCTGCATTTCTTTTGGATTTTCTCTACAGGGATTTGGAAAAAAAAAATTAAGATTTAAAAAGTAGATTGTATTTTGTCTACTTGTAATACAGAAAAAAACTGTGATGCCTGAAATCCAAAACAAATATGCTTAAAAAGGACACCTTTAATCTTAGCTGATGTTTGTGACAAATGACAAAAAAATAAAGTGTTTTTAATGACAGATGTCAATCTAATTAAACCAGCTGTTGAGTCTTTGTCTAAAACAACTGCAGTCGTATTTATTTCAGTATTGAAAATAATGCAACAAAGGCTGCAAACTCTGGGATTTGGTGGAATGTTTTGTTTTGCTCGTGTTTAATCACTGTGGAGCTGTTAAAGTTCACTGAACACTGTAAACCTGAACAGTACAATAAGCTCAAAGGTTTAATAATCATCGAACTCAAAAGCAGCAACAAAGTCAAGTCAGCTTAAAATCTATAAACCGATTCATCTTTGACTTCAGTTATATCTTTATTGGACTAAAACATTTTGAGTAAATAAAACCTTGGTGTCAAAACTTATAATTGAAGGAAGGTGATTACATCATAACTTACGCCCATGAACGTTATGACATGAACTCAGCCACATACGGAGTAAATTCTTCAAGATGAGGTGGCGTAACGGTTAGTGCTCCTGCCTCAGAGCAAGAAGACCCCAGTTCAGGTTCCGGCTGGGGAACTGTAACAGAACACCTTTCTGTGTGGAGTTTGCGTGCGTTTGGAATCTGGCTTTCTCCCACCATAGGTCTGGCAGCCCTGTGACCCTGAGAGGATTCTGTTTGAGTAAAAAGTTATAGTTTGAATTTAGTTAAAGTGTTAAGTGTCAACTCAAACATTCTAAGTTCTGATTAACTTATCATTTTTAAGTAAGATAACTTAAAAAAATATTATATAATCAATTCCCTCATACATTTTGAGCTCACTGAACCTATTTGAGTATGATCCAGGAAATAACAAAAAGTACGAGACCGTGTTCATGATGTTGTTCTCTGACTCCGTTGAAGTAATGTCGGTGTTGCCAATCACGGCTACTTCTTCGCCACTTCCAGAGTCTGCCATGATCATCTGACCGCCTCGCTGCTGTCAGCTGAGCTGATTGAAGGGTGAAAGATGGATCTTATTAAAGTCCTCACATAAACTTAGTTATAATGGTTGAAACTGGGCATGAGCCAGTTGCTTCTGGGGTCAGGCCTGAAGCTCAGATCAAGCATCCATCGGAGCTATAATACCTGCTTATGATGTTAAATGATCAGAAATTCAAATTGATTGGATGTGGGGGGAAAAAAACTAAGATTATTTTGTCGTTTAGCATTTGAAAATTGTTAGTAATGATAAATGGCATATACTTGCATACCAGTGGTCCTTTTCCACCTTCCATGAAGGCCCAAGGTGCTTTGCAGGCACAGACCCATTCACCCATGCACATACACATTCACACACTGATGGTGCCTCTGCTGTCAAACACTGGCACAAACCTGTAACCATCAGGAGCTATGTGGGATTCAGTGCAAATGGATGCTTTGCCACATGAGTGGGCAAGGCACGAACCGAACTTGCAGTCTTCCAATCACAGATCGACAGCTCTACCTCTGCATCACGGCCACCTCTGTAATGTCATGAGCAGCAGAACTATTTATTTTTAAGGATCAAGATGATGAAAAGGATGAGTCTTAATAAGACTGTCTTATAACAGGTTGGTGTTCCACTCCAACATTATCTAAAGTTGTTTACATTCAAAGTGCTCAAGGTTGTAGTTTAAAAGGAAAGCAAGGAATAAATGTAATGTTCAATTCCAAGAAAAATGGCGGGGTGTATCTGGAGTTGAAAATCTAATTAAACAGAAATTAACTTGAAGTGAAAGAAACAAATAGATTCCCTTACTGCATACTGCTTATTGTAGTTTGTGTTTGGGAACATTGGTCAGACAGTTGTAAAAAGCTGTCAAATAGTCAATTATAGCCAGCCAAATAGAAACAGAGGTTTCTGTGTCAGTGCATGTGAATGCCCATGAGTGCGGACAGGAAGTGGTGGTGGCTGGTTTGAGCTTGGTGGCAGGAAAGAATGGTAACTATGCTGTTGCTGAGAAAGCGGCTGGTCACAGCACAAGCTTTGGGTTTTGGAACACGGCACAGCCTGAAACCACATCCCATCATTACGCCTTTCATCCCTGCATACCTGGTGCATCTGTGTCAGTATTCATTCACAGTTAAAATACGTGTATATCCACTTTGCCTTCATACACTTTTTCCTCTTAGATGTTTTGACTGCATCTTTTTTTTTCATCCAACCCACAATCCACAATACCTCAACACCCCATTACATTGGCATTATACATAATGCAAATTGACTAAATTCTCCCCCCAACTGTTTCTATAAACATTAACTATTGCACAACAACTTGACCTCAGGAATAAAGTCATCTTTATTCACTGTTTACTGGTTAGAGGCACACCAAGTTTTTTTTTTTTTTTTTTTGTCAAACAGATCTGAGACCACAGCAACGTAAAAAGGTTGAAAAGCACCACAAAACTCAAAATGCATGAAATATGTGTAGCTTTTATTCCCATTTAGCAGCTGCTATTTTATTAGGCAAAATTCGGACTTGTGTTTATAAATTATGTTCACGTTTGCAGCTCAAAATATGCAAAAGGTTACATTGGTATGCTTTAATTTGACCACTTCTTTTTGAAAAACTGAAGCTGTGTACTTCGCAAGCTCCCAAACGCGAGTTCACTCAGCACTGACCTTTGGGGTTTTGTGAAGTACGAAAGCAGTGCTGATTCAGTCACACCAGTAGATGTCAGCCTTGCTGCATGAAACAACTCTAGAAATCAGAAACAGCAACACCTCTGTGTTTTATGGAGTTTTTGTGGAAAGCAAAAGTTTAAAAAGACTGTGGTTGAACTTGAAAATGAATAGTGCACATATAATCATGCATTACCATACTTTCTTGAGGAGTTGTTTTGTTTTCTTGTCATTGATTTAATCTTAACACACCAGTCATCCACAGGTGACTTTATTTTAACTCAGACATCACTTACTGGCTGATTGTTAGGTTCAAACGTTAATGCTGTCTCTTTTTATCTTAATAAAGTTTTGCAGGTATGAGCAATAGGAAAAATATAGTCATCACACTGCAACTTATGTTCCTATGAAACCAATAAAGTATGGTAGTGAAAATGCAGAAGTGACATACAATGAAATGATAGTAATGTCAGCTTAATTATTACCTAAAAGGAAGAAAGCTTTGTCTATATTGACCTAATCTTCTTTGTAATGTGTTTAGAGAAAGAGGAATTGAGAGACTGGGGGTGAGGAGACAGTTAGTATGTTGTTGACAGAGGAGATGAAAGAAGAAAGAATAAGAAAAACGAATTGAAGATGAGAACAACCAAATTAAAAAAGTCGAATATTAGAAATTGTGCCATCATTTGCTCTCAGTTTAGTTTAATTGCTCAGTTTCTCTTCCCAGGTACACGTTAAAGAATATCCCAATTACTTTTTTAAAACAGGGTTTGCTTGTTTTTCCTCATTGCTCACAATGCATATGTATGCTGACTGTTTAGTTATGTAATCGCAAATAATACACTTGCAAATAATACACCAATATAAATAATAATAAACCAATATGAGTTCAATTTTCCTTGTTTTTTTTCCTTGTACTCTGCAGAAATTTTGAAATGTTGGCATAGCAGAGTTTGGATAAAAACAGTAATAATTCCAAAGAAAGCCAGTAATAAATGTGAAAGAGTGTCAACAACCAGCTGCAACACATACAGTACATAGATCCCAGTTGGGACTTGTTCATCAACCCTTCTGACCCCTTGGGGAATGGATGCTGAACTACTGACTCTGGATCAGTTTAAACTTCAACTAATCTAGTAAAAAATTTAGGCAAGGCAGCGTGATTTGTGCTGTGCCTTTTCAAACCCACAAGAACTTCAAAGGACTTTAGTGAATCTAACGAAGAAGAAAAAAACAAATACATGGTCAAAATTCTTTTGCCAAATACAGCATTATTTTGTTGCAATTTAGACACCAATTAGGAGCTAGTTGTAAATAGGTTGATTTTATCTGAAAGTGTTGAAAAGGATTCCAGCAGTTCAAAGCAGGTAAATGTAATAGGTGTAGGTAAAGAGAAAGATGAGTTAAGTTACTAGTTGTTATGACTGAATATTACATTGTCCACAAAAGTGTAAATGTACTAACAAAAAACAAAAAACAAATTTAATGTTTTTGTGTTTTTTGCATGAAGAAATTGTATTTTATGTCAAAAGTATTGAATCCTGCACTAACAGAAAAGTTGTTAAATCAATTGAAGCTTGGTCTCATTTGAAACTAACAGTTTTATTTATTTGTTTCCATTTTATTATTATTATTATTATTATTATTATTATTATTATTATTATTATTATTATTATTATTATTTTGTCTTACAACCTCAATATACTGTTAGTATTTGTCTCAAGTTAATTTGCACTAGTTATGGGATGTCTTGTATTGTATGTTGTTCTGTATGAGGCTTGTCAAAAAAATGAGGTTAGAGATGCGTTTTTATAAGATGAAATTTAATTTAATTTAATTTAATTCAATGGCCTATAGTTTCTCAATCAGCGGTAAAGATAAAAAAAAATCTGTTTTTAATGCCAAGCTCCCACTTAAATGCGCATGCGCGTGGTGGAGGCTTCATTGCATTGCGCTGCCAGCTCAGCTGACAGCAGCGAGGCGGTCAGATGATCATGGCAGACTCTGGAAGTAGCGAAGAAGTAGCCGTGATTGGCAACACCGACATTACTTCAACGGAGTCAGAGAACAACATCATAAACACGGTCGTACTTTTTGTTGTTTCCTGCATCAGACATGTTTGCAATTGGAAGGAGCCTTTCTGTTGTAAAATCTTCCAAATACGGCCTAAAGTTAGCTAGTTCTACCACCATGTAATTTAGCATCAGAGTTTACCTTTTTGAAGAAACCACTTTCAGTTTTATGTTATTGTTACGAATTTAACTGAACTATTTGTCTCGCCTTCCCGTATGGTAAAGTGAAAGTTTAAGTCGCAAAATAAGAAAGTGATGTGATCTTTTTTGCGTTTCATCAACTTTGAACTTCAACAACTTGAAGAAGTTTACTGCTTGGTTAGCTCTCTTGTTAGCTAGTCGGAACTTTCAATGGACTGCTAATGTCTTTCTACATTGCAAATATAAGCGTTATCCTAAACCGGAGGATAACTTCTGAGTTCTATAGCAAAACAAGTAATACTTTACTGAATGTGAAGTATCGAAGCCATGTGATGTGGAAAAAAAAAGCATTTGTCTGATTTGTCCGAGTGCATTGCGGGGAAAGGCGTGTCTGTGAAAGCAAAGCTGCGTTAAAGACCCTCAATGAAAATCTTGGTTTTGGCGTTTTTAATCGTGTCCTCGGCTCGTAGCATGAATCTCAGGGTGAAGGTGCTGACATCTGGCTCAAAACTGGATGCCTCCAATATTGCTCACCATTTTTGCTGTACCAGTATGGTAAATTTGGGGTTGTGAGGGGCTGTAGGCTAGCGGGAGTTCATGTAAACAAATAGATGAGGGGAATTGAGGGCAGGCTTACTCCACGCCTACAGTCTCTCCCACAACCCAGAGGTGAATTTCGGATAAATTACTGCCGCTCTTCAGAAACTACGAATCAGGTTATTTGGGGAATCGTCGCCAAAGTATAGGTCTCATTTATATTTACAAACTCATGGCACCATTTCACTTTTAATTTGACATGAATTGATAAACTTTGTTTCTGAAAAACAGTTTTCTCATAACTAGAATAAACAAAGATTGATATTTTTATTGCTATAATTGAATTTCCAGAGTTAAAAAGGAAAAGAAAAGCAGTTTGTTGGTTTAAAAGTTTGATTCAAGTCTTATGGATGAACACTTTTTGTTTTTGTTTTTAATGCTGCACATTTTGGACTAGTGGGCTTATATTCGTTTTCTTTTGTCTCTGGTCTGTAGATGGTGGAGAGAGGAACATCTCTGCTGAAGAAAATGGAGATAAGTGTGGCCGAGGCTGAAAAGAGAACGGGGAAGAACACCGTCAATATGCAGGAAACCTACACCGTCTACCTCATAGAAATACGGTAGGAGGCCGTGGATTCACTGTCATTGCAGATTGCAGATGTTTAAAAAAAGTAATACATCCACAATACTGCATATCAACTTTACGTGCTCACTGGCTTTCCGGTAGTTGGAGTGCTAATCTTTCAGATATACACAGCATAAGTCAAACATTGTGGGGGAATAAAGAAAAATAGATCTGCTCTTCATAGACTAGTGTTTGTTGACATTGTAATATTATCTTCATGAAGACTTTGTACAATGCAGATGTGACATGCTTGGTGTCTATTTGTATTTTTAGGTTGTTTGGCACAGTCCAACTGTCGTAAAAAGATTATTTTAACAACTATGATGATTCCATTTTTTAAAATCAAAAAGAAAAATACAGGCTGGTCATTAAAAATGCAAAGTGTGTTTCCTAAATGTGTATATAATGCCCACCTAGTCTGTTTGACTGAAAAATTGGGATTCTGTTCTGCATAATCTAATCTTTTGTCTTCGATTTTCTTTTGGTCGTACATCTTTGCAAGCACAAAAAAACGAAAGAAAAATAGAGTAAAACATGTTAACTATTGATCTTTTTTTATCCAGTGCAGTAATATCAAGTCAAAAATCAGCTGTGAAAGTAAAAAAATAAAAATAAAAAATCAAAGACTTCCTGTTTTATAGCTTCACACGATTGTTAGATTAAACTTTATCTTACAGTTTAATACGTTTTTAAAGACTTAAAACAGGATTATTTCTCTAAATCCATAATCCTCTGACTTCCAGGGAGTGTCACCTGTAAAACGAGTGCACATTTGCATGACCATTTTTCCTAAATTTAAATATCTCAAACACATCTAGACAGTGTTTGGTACACAAACATTATGGTGGTAAATTCAATGCTGCGTTCAGAAATTCCCCAGCATCCAGCTCTATTAATATTTGTCTTGCATCATTTTTTTCCCATTAAGTTTTATACTTTGCTTTGCAGATATTTTACATGAATTCTCACATCAAAGTCTGATAAATATACCTATTACAATAATTAATAGAGAACTGTATGTTGTTCCCACACGACCATAGTGCTATTCAGCTGTGTTACAACATGTATGCAAATCCTATTTCTGTGAACAGAGTTTTCTAGTTATGCTGGTGTTTCAGTCTCTGGCTTGATAATCTAGACTTTTTTTGTGAAAAATACTTTTTGGATCATTTGCAAGAAGCAGAAAATCGACATCTATGTGTGTGTGATTAATAAAAATTCATTGTTTTCTTGTGTTTCCTTTGTTTTCAGTGCATAAAATCCATAAAATGCCTAAATTTTAAGGTTTGAAAGTAATAAAAGTTTGAAATAAGTAATTAAGATTGTTTAAAAAAAACAACTTTTGTTTAATCTAACAGTACCACTAAATCACATAGTTTCTAATCCCTGGTAGTTCATTTTTTACCAAAATTCCTTAAGAAAAACAGCTTTGTGATTAAATATTGGGCACATCTCTTAAGATGGATATATAATTGGACACAGTTATAGTAGGTAGCTAGAAGAGCTTTTAAATGGACCTTTGGAATGTGTGAGTTTGACTTGAAAAGACCTTTGATTAAAAAAAAAAAAAAAAAGATGTGTTTTTCTGTCCATTCGTCCAAACGCAGACCAGCTGAATCTGTCACAGAAGGAGGTACACCAGCTGCACCGGACACTCTGTGGAGACGCTACAGTGAGTTTGAGCTGCTCAGAACTTACCTCCTGGTCACTTACCCCTATATTATCATCCCCCCACTGCCAGAGAAAAGGGTGAGTAGGCCATGTTTATAAATTCAAATAAAAATTGGATTATTAGCTCCTAAAAAAACAAACAAACTTCCTGTCTAAAAATGTCTTTGCATGTCTTCGATTTGATGTCTCACTCAGGCTGAATTTGTGTGGCATAAGCTTTCAGCCGACAACCTGGACCCAGACTTTGTCGAGCGGCGCAGAGTTGGTCTGGAAAACTTCCTCCTGCGTGTTGCATCACATCACGTTCTCTCCAATGACAAAATTTTCTTCCTGTTTCTCACGGAGGTTTGTAAGCAAAGCCCAAAGAAACCAGCCTGGGATGGTCGGAAGAAAAGAAAAAAAACTTTACCAAGCAGTACATCAACAGCCAAACTTTTTAAAACATAGAGATGTGCTTTTAAAATGTATCCTTTTTATCTGTTGAAATTAAAAATAAATGTGTCTAATTGAGGATTTTGCTTGGAAAAGATTTAGGAGGTTTTAATTGTAAGACTACCATTCCTACTATATGCTGGGAGTTTTCCTTTTGAGAGGCAAAGATGCTTGAGTTCACAAAAACCCAGGATTATACTGACATTTTGACTAATATGTGAAATACATCTACTGTTGTTTGCTTTTGATACTTTTGGTTAAACAGGACCTCAAAATAGCATCAATATTTTTTTGAAAAATTGGATCTCTCTTCAAAAATTGTGAAACTCTCTCAAGGTTACTGGAGTTTTCTTGGAAACTAAATGAGCCGAATGTCCACCAAAGCACAATAAATTAAAAAGAATAAGCCACAACCAGACAGTAATCCTATAGACTTTTGGAAAAGTCTGTTTTCTCATTTCCAAATTGGCATGCTTTGACGATGTTTTATGTTAATATTAGAATAATAAATCATAATTAACATCATTCTTTTATTTCTTTCTTTTTTTTTTTGTAAAATTACATCAGGAAAAAGGATGGAGGGAGGCGGTTTTGGATACTGGTTTCCAAGATAAGGTATGCAATCAATTGTTTATGTCTATCGTCTAAATAAAATGTTCCTAATTTAACTGCAATTTCTATCATAATTGTTTTGATCTCTTTATATTAATATTTCCCATAAAACAATGCACCAGGCTCCATTGTTCAAATCACAGCTCCATAGATGTGATTACTCTTTCTTTCCACTAGGCGGACTCCAGACTCAAGTCATTGAGTGCTATGCTGAGAGTCAAAAACCCAGACAAGTAGGTATTTCAGCTTCAGAACACAATCAGAGTTGCCTGTTTTACTACTACGCCTCACAAAATAGTGCAGAAATTGATCATTTATGGGGGAATAAATTATTATTGCCCTTTGTGTTGCTTCACAGGCGATTCACAGCACTCAAACAGTACAGTGACGAGTTGAACGCGGTTGTTTCTCAGCTACTCAGGGTTAGAGCGGTAAGTGTGAGCATGTGCGAACACGCTGCCACTTCCTACATCATTCCGTGTTGGGCCACCACAAGGGTTTAGGAGTAATTTGTCAGCTGTCATAACCAAAATATAAAGAAGAAAAAAACCTTTTTAATCTTTTGTTTTATTTATTTGTTAAGTCTTTGGTTGGTCATCATTTAAAATGATTTAAAACGTAACTGTAGCTCATTTGGTGTGAGGAAACCCTTTAACTTCCTCTGTCAGTTTTATTGTTCTATAAATGAGTAAAGTCTTAAAAAAAACCCCGACTTGCCTCCTTTTAAGAAAACACCTTTCATTGTTATTCCAGCGAGTTGCAGACAGACTGTATGGTGTTTACAAGGTCCATGGTAACTACGGCAGAGTTTTCAGGTGCAGATTGCTTGCTAAACAGACATTATTCTGTTACTGCGGAGGGAAAATAGAAAAAACGATGCGTTTTCATCCCTACAGTGAGTGGAGTGCTATTGAAAAAGAGATGGGAGATGGTCTGCAGAGTGCAGGCCATCACATGGACACGTGAGTGGTGAAATGTTAATGCTGAATTATTCAACCGCTGTACCCGAAGCCTTTGAGCTTTTCTAATACAACATGACATTTGAAGACATTGGTTTACCTGCAAGCTTGTTTTTGCTTTCCCGTTTGCAGGTATGCTGCTTCAATAGATGACATTCTGGAAGAAGAGGAGCACTATGCAGACCAGCTGAAAGAATATCTCTTTTACACTGATGCAGTCAGGTAAATGATGTGTCAGGCTTTAATTCAATAGGTGTGTTTGCTTCAAGTTTAGTTCTTAACCTGGGTTTTTATAGGTTGGAGCTTGTGAACAAAGGTTTGGTGTTTGTTCCTACCAAAGGTGTAATACATTTTTGCTATTCTATATTATTTTTAATGAAGCTGTGACGTTTAATGTGCTAACTGAACATTAAAGAATTCCTGTTTTTTTTTTTTTTTAATTTAGTCCCACTTGCTTTAAATAAGTAGCCACCTGTGTTTTATTAAAACACTACAGTGTATAACACAAACATTGTATGAATTTAGCTGTTTATTTACCAGCAGTAACTGTTAATTCACTGGTTTAAAATTTCTACCATCTACTGTTATAACATTTTCTGAAACTTTTTAGGCTTCATTATATTTATGCATTTTACACACCAAAAATGTTACTATTTGAAATCTTCTTTTTTCTGCAGCAACAGTATTAACACTTTTAGATGCCGTTTTAAGATGTTTGAATTTGTGATTTCAAGGTCAGTCTGTAAGAAACATGAGTTGATGCAGTATGAGTTGGAGATGGCATCTCAGGACCTTGCTTACAAGAAGCAGCAGAAGGAGGAGCTGGTGACTGGGGTAACAGAGCATCTCCGGCACATTCTGTTGGACTCTAACACAGTCTTCATACTTTAGCAGGAAAGCAGTGACTCAGCCTATAAACGGCATCCCTGAGGGACCTCTGCAGTCTAAACCGTATTTTAAAAAGCAGCTTCTAAACATTTTATCTTTGCAACTGGGATTTGTTTTTAGCTTCTTTTCAGAACTACCTGTTTATGAACTGTTTCTAACTGTAAGTTGATTTTTAATCTTGTTTTTTATAAACACAGAGTCTTTTCTTACAGTCTATGAAAAACAGTAAATTGTGTTTGGACTCACTTTGTCCTTTAATATCAAGTTGAAGTTCTTTTGTTAAATGTCCTTGTGGGTTTTAACCTGGTCAGCTATGACTGCCTTACAGGCTTTTATGCACAAAGTTTTTTAGTTTATTTATTTATTGGAAAGCAAAATTAATTCAGAATAAGTAATTAAATGGCAAAATCTTGAATTCTGCCTTAAGCTGGCCGAAACATAGGTGTTGCACAGTAATGGAGTATGTTTTTGTCAAAATGTAGCAATCCAGTATTTGGCAGGACACCTTGTTATTTTCAAACTGCTTTTTTGATAAATCAAAATGAAAGGAACGATGCTCATTTGCGTGTTTGTGTGTGCGCAGACGGTACGGATCTTCTCTCTGAAGGGAATGACCAGTAAATTGTTTGGGACAGAGAGCCAGGAACAGAGGGAGAGCAGGCTATCTGCCCTAGATCAGAGCATCGAAGAGGGGGTGGAAGCAGTGATGGAGAAGAACACCGAGTGCCGGTAGGTTTAACAGTTAGACCTCAACTAACAGTGTCGGACAGCTTTACGAAACACATAAACTTCATTCATGAAAAAGGAGGAACCAGAAAAAAAAGGAAGTTCAGATCATACAAATAATGTTTTTTTTAGGTTTTCTGCAGTCAATACCATTGTCTTCTGTGAAAGATGTCAACCGATGCCTTTTGTTTTGGTCTTCTGGTCATCAGAGATTTTGTAGGTGCTGCATGGGAGGACATTGAACGCTTCAAGGAGCAGAAAGACAAAGATTTGCGTGAAGCACTAATCAGTTACGCAATAATGCAGATCAGCATGTGTAAGAAGGTGTGGCCTTCCACTCTTTTCCCCACATCTTTTTGTTTTCAATACAAATATTGACTTATACTCATGTTTTGTAATCACATTTTTAATCAATGGTTTCAGGGAATCCAAGTGTGGTCCAACGCCAAGGATTGTTTCAACAAAATGTGAGCTGCTTCAGACTCCCGTCACACTCTCCACCCAGGCGCCGTCTGAGGTTACACAGATGGGGACCATGTACATGTACATTTTTTTTTTTTTTGTGCTATAATTTTGCAAGGACGTTCTAGGAGCCCAAATACTGCCTCTGCTTTTCCTGCAACTCTTGTGATGATGATTCAGTCGATTTCTCTCTGTCTATTCATCGTGTACAACCATGCTTGGATACACAACATTACAAATTAAATGCATAATTTAATGAATTTAATTGCCTTTTAAATTCAAGTGTCTTAACCTTTTTATAACTCTTTTTTTTTTTTGCTGTTGTGAATTTGGTACTGAAAATCTGAAATGTCCATGTTTGGTACAAAGTTGACAGCAACACTAAAGAAAAGTTAAGTCCTGATCATTTCTGGTAAGCTGTAAGCTGTCAAATCTAGTCTTGAGAAGAAGCTGCACTAACTCATTTTGTACCGTTTTGTATCTGGAAATAAAACTCTAATTATTTTCCAAATTTTTGCTAAAGGTGAGCTCAAAGAATGGAGAATGCTTATGTTTGGGCTCTCAGAAAAATGGCTGAACTCTTATTTTAGCTAAATAATTTAAGCTAGAAAACTCAGAGCTCTTTTCCTAAAATAGATTGTTTATAAAAAACAAAGACACTTCATGTAAATGTATCTTTTTTTTCTTTGTCATACTTGCGTTGTATTGTACTACACTAATAATTAATAGCTGACCAATATGTTGATCACCAAGTGCATTTTTAATGGTACTAATCAAAAGGGAGCAAGCAGGGCTAATGAATTTTCTTTGGTTAAAGTATTGGATTTGAACATGCACTCAGTCTATAGGGAGGCCCATAGTTCTGCATCTTTACAGCTGAATTTATGGCCTTTTTTTTTGTAAACTGATGACGCTTCGCTGCCTTTGTCAGGATGCCTCACCATTGGGGTTCTGCTGACTAAACGGCCTTTCCTGACGCATTTTTCTATTTGTCTTACAGAAAACTTCTTTTAGACAAAGGTTGTTGCCAAATGAATCTGACATCTGAATGTTGTGCTCAGCCAAACTAATGTCGTCTTTTACAGAATCAACAAAAAACTGAAATCCATGTTTTTGTTTTTTTCTAGTAAAAACATCAAATGTAATTATGCTGCCTGAACTCTAATAAACATTTTTGATGAAGCATTCTCACGTTTTGTACCAGTTACGTTTGTTTCAGATGAAACTAGATGCCGGGTTTCACGCCATATTCCCAGTCTTTGTCTTTTACCACCCTGTGTTTGTTTTAAATGTTAGGAGAAGGCAGCTTTAGCCGAGCAAAGTCGAAAGGTCGGGCTTTTGTACTTTGTCTGTTGAGCACGACACAGCCTTATCCTTAATGTTTGGCTTTGCTTTGTGACACCAGTGGGAAAAGGAAAATCCCATGGGTGTGTCTAGTTGTTTACATATAGGTCAAGACTTGTATTACAAAGGTAACGCTGCATTTCTTCCTCTCACAGGTGAATGCAAACAGCTGTTTGCTTCTTTTCCTGAACTGTGATACCATTTTAGATGTAAGTGTGAGGTGAAGCCGAAAAGAAACTACTGAAAAGATGTATCGGTGTTGTTTGAAATAAAAAAGATTTGTAATAATAAATTCCCACTAATATACATTCTGGACTGGAAGTTCGGTATATAACTTAAGTGACAAAAAGAGTGTCAGAGCTAATTGGTGGGCAGCATTACCACACTGACAAATAGCTGAACAGACATTTTCACCTAAGAAATAAGATTTGAAGCACCAGCCTTTTGATGGACATCTAATTACTCCTAGCTTATTAATTTCTCTAATGAGTTCCAAGTCACTCTCTTGGAGAGTAAGGTCATCCGGAAAGGAGTCCATGCTAAAAGGGGGGGTGGGCTGACAGATGGTCGAAATGGCAGAACTGTCTCATCTGTATTCACAATTTCAACACTTAACTACAAAACTGTACAGCAAGACAGATCCACCTCTGTGGATCATCTACATTTTTGTAAACTATAGCTAAAAGAAATACTTTGGAAGGATATTTCATGGAAAACGGAGCAAAAATAGTTTGAGACACTGTTGCAGTTGTAATAGGTTGCTTTTAATACCTTCATGTGTAACAATTGTCCTGATTTTTCTTTAAAATTATGACATTCTTGACAACAAAATACATGACTTGAGCCATTAGACGGTCTATGCACCTGCGGAGCTTGGCGGAGTTAAGGTTGGAAGAGTCCAGATAAGAAGAGCTGCTTTTAAATCTCAAAACATCATGCTCAAAGGGTTAGAATCAGATCTTCAAACCTAAATAAATAAAGCAGGTGGACGTTTACCAGTGAGATCAGATTTCAATTTTAAGCCTTGATCCATCTGGGCGATTGAACAAAGCCCTAAACATCCTCCATTCATCGTCAATTCCCACTAATACTTGTGCAAGATTGGAAGTTAGCTGGAGCCTATCCCAACAGGGTTTGACTCCATTGCAGGGCCACACACACACTCCGAAGGCACAATTTAGTCATCATCACATGACGCAGAGTGCTGGGAAAAACCCACACATGCACAAGGAAAACATGCAAACTCCACAGAAAGGACTTAGCTTGGATTCAAGCCAGGATTTTCTCACTATTGGGTGACAGTGCTAACCGCCACAACACCTGCTGCTCCACCCTTGCACAACTAAGCAGAATTTTACCTCTGAAACACCGAGGGCTCCCTTTGCTGGCGACAGGTGGCTAAATGAGGTCACTACGATTTAGTATATCTTCACGATTGCAAGTGCAGAATGTTAAACTCTTGATTAAATAGTAAGATGACATGTATAAGATTGCTGCAAATGTGTGAAACTGAAATGTTGTTTTCTCCAGTTACACAAAATGCACTTAAACGACAAACATACACATACAAAAATGAAACGACAAACGTTTAAATAATAAAATATTATGGGTGAAAAAAGCTTATAGGTCCTGCTCAGGATAATTGTAAAATAGTGAAATAGTGAGTTTTGTTCATTTAGAGAGCCTGATGTCATAGAGTTCTTCAGGGTTTTTCAACAGAAAACATCATAGGTAAGACAGCCAGAGTGACTTATTTACATCTTTATCAACATTTCTTTTTTTCTTTTTTTCGTTGCTTATAACTGATCCATCACAGAATGAAAAGCCAAAAGTACAAATGAAATCATCAAATCATAGGTTTGCTTACATTTAAGTGCTGGAGTTTGATTGTGAATTTATAAAGTTCTCAGATTTAATATCTGATAAATAAAATGCTAAAGCTATAATGTTCCAAAACCCTGTTAGCCAAACGTCTTATGGATATTTTGGGATGTTTTGTTGATGTATTGGGACACATAGAAGTTTGCTTGCAGGTTGTCCATTTTCAGGTAAATCACCTCCCCTTGCCACCCCCACCCCCACCCCCACACACACACATTTTCAATGCTAACACAGTGAGTTGTCCCACACAAGAATATTCCTGAGCCTGGAGTATTGTCCTTTAAGTGAAGTGCAACTATGACTGAAGTTATGGGGTGTAAAGAAACACTCAATCATGTATGTGCTGTTTTTTGGTATGTTTACATTCATAGAATTATTGTTTGGAAGTCTTCTTTAGGTTTGTGAGTGTTTAAGCTTCAAAGCTGAGTTTCTTTCCGTCATTTTGGTATGTCCAGTGATAGAATTGGCCTTCAAAAATTGCCCAGTGTTCAGTATATTCTTCCACCACTAGAGGGGGCTTTTGTGATACGCAGTATTTGGAGGAACTCATTAACAGCACCCTATATATATTCATTTCATTCTTTAAATATAATTAATGTTTCCAATTTTTAAATAAACATACACATTTAAGGCCACACAGACGCATTTTTTAATACTGTTAATTGACTAAAAACTATTTTGGGGTTTAAATAAATCTCTATTTCATTCTTAATACCTGTTTTCTTTATCATTAGCAAAACAAAACACTCTAGTTCACCCCCCGTGATGGCTGTGATATGTCCAAATGTCCGTTATTAGGGTTTCTCAAAACCCACTCTGTTAATCTGAAAAACTGCCAACCGTATTTGCGTATTTTATAGTCAAATCACCAACTGCCTTCTTTATTTCCAGAGAATGATTTTCATTCTAATTATCCAACCGGTTTCGGGGAGACTTTTCCCCCCTCAAAATAGCTGAAAGTCATTTAGTGTGGGAATGAAAGTGTCATTATTGATGATTGATGTAACAACTACAAAGCTTTAACTCGGTGCTTGCTCACCTATCCTCAAACAGACCCCGCCCACTTTATAAAAAAAAAAGAATCAGGACCTTCTCCTCAGACAAAAGAGGAGAGTCTGCAGCACGCTGAGCATCCACTGATCCCGACGCGCAAGAACGCAACCGGCGCGCAGACACGCACGCCTTCCCAGACCCACCTGAGAACCCACCGGCGCGTTAATTGTCCTTGGTGAAGGACGGAGAAAAGAGAGAGAACAAGATCTGTTTTTTTTCACCCATTTATCCAGAAGAGGTTGTATGATGTCATACCTGTGGATTCTGCTGTTAGGAAGCCTTTTAGCTTCACACGGCGCGGCTGAAGGTACCGACACAGTGTTCAATTCTGCCTTCTCTCCATCTCTCCATGTCTGTCTGTCTGTCTGTCTGTCTGTCTGTCTGTCTGTCTGTCTGCCTGCCTGCCTGTCTGTCTGTCTGTCTGTCTATCTATCTATCTATCTATCTATCTATCTATCTATCTATCTATCTATCTATCTATCTATCTATCTATCTATCTATCTATCTATCTATCTATCTATCTATCTTACCTGTTTGTCCTCCACTTTCATTATGATTTGAATTTTTATTTTTTTTGTGGCTTTTCTTCTTCTGTCTGTGTAAGTCTGGGTCCAAGTCTGGTCTGTCTGAATCTATTCTGCCTCAAGAAACAAAAATCTTTTCATCTTCAAGTCAGGATTTGTTTCTTGCACATAATCAGTGAGAAAAGTGCTTGGAGCGCCACACAAACGTGTGCTGTGGTTTACACAGTATTCTTCTGATGGGTGTTCCTTTTCTTTTTTCTTTTTTTTTCGCTCCTCATTTCTCATCTAGCTGCCCCTCTCCTTCTTTTTCAGCCGTCCTTTGGGCCTCAGCCCTTCCCTGCAGCACATGCAGTGATTTCAGATTGTTCAAACGAGCAATAAAACTCACTTGGGGAGAAAGAAAGCATTGAGGAGAAACAGACAGAAACTAGGGAAATAAGGGAAAGGGAGGAGGAGGAAGAACGATGATGGGAGGAGATCTGTTAAAATCATAGTGTGCACTACCATTATGCAAACGAATTCAGTTGAGCGTTAGAACTCGTGGGACGCAATCTCACTCTACTGGTTCATCTGTATGCCAGAAAAAAAACATTTTAAAACACATACACACTTTTTTCTGCTTCATCCAAAGCACCTGTCTGTCCTGTCCCTTGACTGTGAGTTCACTGTAAACTCTAAGGACTTGTTGCACTGGAACACAGGAAATCCCTGTGGGTGTGTGTTCTAGCAAGCGTGCACAGCACTTTGCTGTAATATGGTGTTAGGTCAGTTTTCATGTGTCTCCATCATTTATTGTGTGCAATAAGTGATAAAACTGACGGGGAGTGTTTGTAACCAGAGAACTTCCAACAGACAACTGGTTTTAGCGCCTTCCTCTCCCTCAGGGGCCGCAGCAGATGTGTGTATGTCTCTGCAAGTGTGAGTGTTTGTGTGAGTCAGTTTTTGGGTGGGGTGGGCCACAGCTTCTACATGCAAAGCATGTGGAATTTCAGGAGGACATCATTATTTAATGTGTGTGCAGAACATGTGTGTGTCAGAGACAAATAAAGGGGGGGAAAAGTGCCTGAATGATGTCTGCCAGGTGTGTGTGCGGACTTGCCTGCGTTTGCACCTTCAACTGCTACTCGTAAATCATTCTTGACGCACACAAGTGAAACCTATGGGCACATGCAGATAGGGGCACGTTCAAAGTGTCTATAAGTGGGATAAATGCAGCACTTTGAATCCCAAAACACACAATGTAGCCATAGATTACCAAACAATGTTGTGGAGGGGTTTGTGTGAACAGACACAATCTCTAAAGAGTTGACGGTGTCCTTTTACAGAGCAAGGTGTGGTTATTTGTAGGCACACATAGAGGGACTTTTACAAAGACTTTTTCTTATTGAAGTTTTCTACAATTTTTGATCTTCTCTTTTAGATTTTACATTACACATTTATTGTTACGACTCAAAAATTATGGTACTTTATTTACAAACCTTTAGTTTGGACGTGCATGATTTTTCTGATTTTAAATTGGTAAAATCTTGATTTTTCGCAAACAGACCCAAATATAAAAATGGAAAGTATGATGATAACAAAAGTAAACAGCCCTGAGCATTCCTGCGGCCGGACGTCCAGTTAGAAAAGAATGAAGGGGAGCAGGTACTGTTAGACAAATGAAACCAGGAAGAAGTAGTGAGTCAAACAATAAGTGTTAGTAATGAGCCTAACTGAAATTTACAGGTAAGGAAATAATGCTTTGTTGTTCCCACAGAAATAGAAAAGAAAATGAAGTGAACATAGAAGAACAAAGAAAAAAGTAAATCAAGCCCCGTACATTTTAAACATTTCAAATATCCGTTAACAGAGTCGGAATAGAAGATCTTTTTTAAAACGTTTCCTTTTTTGTTTGTTATGGACTTTCTTCATCTTTACACAACACAGAAACTAAACTGGAAGTTTGTTTCTGATTTCAATAGAGATTAAACGGGCAGGGATCATGATGACATTTACAACAAAAGGGAAAGTTTCTACATTTTATAAATGAGCTATTTAAGTAAATATATTTTCAAGATTCCATAGCTTTCATCTTTAGGCTTATGTCTGATTTATTTTCCTTAATGAATAAAAAACTATATAGTGCAGGACCATCTATTTTCGTGGATTTTAAAAGCCAGACTTTATTTTTTAAACAGCAAAAATGACATGACCAATTCTCTGAGGCAAAACTAAATAAATATGATAATTTTACCAAGACTGTTTATGAATCAATTGCGCTCTGAACACAGTAAAAACAGAAGCGTCAATGCAACACTTTAAGAGTTGATTTTAACTCTGAGCCAGAAAACAAATGGTCTTTATCTACACCGTGTTAAAGTGACACTGAGCATAGTGTTACATTTTTAGAGTTAACATAACTGTTTTCAGTGTTAATGATTGACACTATCTGTACACTTTTATCACTAAAAAGTGTTGAATAACGGGGGTGGGGGGTGGGGGGGGGGGTTCAAGCGGTCCAGCAAGATGTAATGTGGACCTTTGAATCTCAAGCCAATTAATACAAACTGCATGCTTCATACCGTTGTCATGAAATTCTTACAATTTTTCGTTAAAACAAACATTTCATAACCAGTTGATTTTCCCAATGCAAAAATTATTTTGACAGTTGATAGTGACTTCCTGGAGACAAAAAAAAAAAAATTAGTCTTTTTCACAAGTCCCAAATCTCAAGCTTCATGTCCATGAGGCCAAGTCTTAAATATCTGCTGGTGAGATTTGACTGTCCAAGTCTGGAGTCCAAGTCCTGGTCTGTAAATGAGGACCAGCCATATCAGTATGGTTCTCCCCCCCAACTCCTTCAGAAGGGAGACAGCACAGCATGAAAAGTAACCCCCACCACATCTCCCCAGACTGAAACAGCCTCTTTCCTGCAGCCGTGCTGCTGAACAGTGGAGATGTCACACTAATGCAGAACCTCAAGAAAATATACAATAAAGACAGAAGTGTTAATGCAATACTTAAGGAGTTGATAACATATGGTCCTTATCTACACAGTGTTAACGTGACATTGAACACATAGTGTTGAATTTTCAGAGTTTACAAAACTCTTTTGGGTTTTAATAGTTGACACTATCTGTACAACTTTATCACTACAAAGTGTTGAAAAACCTCCACAGTCATTTTTATTCTGCACATTCTAACTCAGAGCATGAACACCGAAACTTGGAAAATGTGGGTGGGGATTTAAGGAACATTTTCAATGTTTCCTCAAAGCTGGGTGTTTTATGCTTAAAAAGGGAAGACTCTCCACAAACTCGGTCTGAAACATGTCTGAACAAGTACTCAAGTACTACAAGTATGCCATTTACTGTTAACAAACAAGAAAAAAAAATCATGAAAAGAGATTTCAATGGACAAACATATTTCTAAAATTACCATATAAATTAATATAATCTACCTTCAACTTTTTAAAGCTTGTAAAGAAGTTGGACATAAATCAAAAGGCCTTTGTTGGTTAATTGACATGATCACATGTCTTAGGCCAAAATTATTTATTGATTCGTGCATGCAAACTACACATTTCAGGATGGTATTTTAGCATGTCATGTTTTTATTTCTCCTTTTTTTAACTTTCAGAAGTCAGTTGTATAACTGAAACCAGTCATTAAAGAACACGTTGTCGGCGTATTTCATGAAATTGTTTTTAACTTCTCAAAAAACACTTTTATTGCTGTCATATAGATAAACACTGTAAGAAACCTTTCATTTTAACAGAAACCACAGGTTCATCTTTTATCATTTCTTGTTGCATTGGCTGTAGCTCAAAAGAGGACGATTAAAGTTTTCAGTTTGCCAGTACATCGCAAAGCCACACAGAGACAACCACACACACACTCAAGTTCATACCTAAGACACATTTTAAAGTCACCAATTAACCTATGAAGCATGTGGGATGACTGTGGGAGGAAGCCGTAGTGCCTCACATGCAAACACTGAGGCACACTTTTAACTTGAAAAAAGGGTTTGTTGGTGTAAATCAGATAAATAAAGACATATAGGGGCTCCAGCCTTCACAACTGAACATATGAAAGCAGAAAAAGCAAAAATGGGTTTGGTTTAACACATTTTTTGCAAAAGTGTCGACAGACGCACACACCTGTGTGTACACAAACTTTTGTTATGTGTAAATTAACGTCAACAGATGTGACCTGTTAAATGACCCTTTACGCAGATGCATTACCCCTAGAGCAGTACTTCCAAACTCTGGTCGTCATGCCTGCTTGCTCTGCATGTTTTCTACTTGTTTTCCGGCTCCATCACACCTGATTCAAATGCTGGTGCCATTATTAGGGTTTTACACAGCTTGATGAGGAGCTGATTAGCCAA